>CM059214.1:19398276-20877026 GCA_030347435.1 Clarias fuscus | reverse complement strand
AGAGTTAAGTATCTCTTTGTGCTGTTGATAAATAAGAGGACAGAAGTACTGTAGGCAAGCACAATTCTCAAGTAAAAGTAAAATAGTTGACTCCACTAGTAGAAGTACCATTTAAAAATACAAAGAAACGGATTTTTATGGATATCTGTCTGACTGTGTTAATAATAAATTTAAAAGTATTTTAAAAAATAATTGATGTTGATGCTGTTGATAACATGAATGTGCAAGTCTAGTTAAGACTCTTAGTGACACGATTTGACATTAATTAAAATAATAGGATTGTTAAATAGCCAAAAAAAAAAAAATGCTATTCTAGTAGCATAGCCCCTTTCATTACTTTGGTAGCTTAGCTAGTTGCTGCCATTGTTACACTGCATATTACAAATAGTCTATGCAATTTAACATGTCCCTACTGCGAGCATATAAAATATAAGAATCAAGCACATCCAAAAACATTATACTGTAAATGTAAGCTTGTGATAAAAACAACATTGTTATTACCATAACAATCAAACCAAATGTGCAATATGTTGCTCAATATATTAGCAAGTTAACAAAGTCATTCACCAAATCATCTCTTTGACTTTGACTGGTGGAATTGCTTTATTTCTGTCCTTTCCATGTGGCGTGTAGCTCAGTCATGATATGAAGTGAATGACAGCTTAAACGCTAATGTTTAGATTTAAAAAATAAATTAATGCACTTGATTGACTGTCTGCTGAAACGTAATGAGTCTTTATATAAACTGTACGGAGTAAAAGTAAAGGTTTTTCTTTAAAAAAAATGTGGTGAGTAGAAGTAAAAAGTATCGCATATGGAAAATACCATGATACAAACATGAATGGAAAAATCCTAAAGAAGAATAACAGTAGTTGTACAGGTACCTTATCACTTACCACTGTAAAGTTATAAAGGTTTTACAGAAGATATCGGGAGATTATTGTACATTTCGGATGCCATCCGCATTTGTTTTACAATTTAGAAATAAAGAAATAAAATCAGGAAAGGCCACTGAATTAGAGGGTACGTACAAACTTTTGACTGGTAGTGTACTGTATATCACTTAAATCCTCACTGTAAATCCTGTATCCTATAGGAATCTTTAAACATGATGTTGCTCAAAGAACAGAGAAATTCTCTCACTTTACCTAAAGCCTTGCATCAGGAACCCTGCTCTATAATGGCTCCAGTATAGGGTTTTATTTTGATCTTGCTGCTAGCGCTTACGTTAGACTCCAATACAAGCATTTTTCTCACTTAATAAAGTTTTTTATCTTACTTTTTTTTTTTTTAACTTAATGATGTGTTCAATTATTTTAATGACTGTTCCAGGGTGTGTACCCTCGCTGACCCCCTGTCTCTTTGATGTCAGCTACTATTTTACAATCTACTACTTTTTAAAATAAGTTCAGGTATTTAACCTGTTTAAAGAAAAAATATTCTAAAATATTCAACTCTCGCCCTCACCAATCTCTCTCTCTCTCTCTCTCTCTCCCTTATTGAATCGACTCTCTGAATTCCCATATGTTTCAAGATTGAGTTACTCAGATCTCAGTAATCTGTAAACATGGAGTGCTCTCCTCCTTTTCTCATCTTTCGTTATCTAACAGGACGCAGAGCCGCATCCCTGGGGTCTGCTTAACACAGAATATACTTTCTTACACAGCAAGATTTCAGGATATGCATTAACAGTGCTTCATCTCGAGGCATCCGAGGTCAAAGCATGTCTTAAGTGGAAATGGGGAGGGGTAGGGTATTAGAAAGAAGCAGAAAGGAATGGTGTCAGTGTGTGTGTGTGTGTGTTTTGCTGTTTTCTGAAGCAAGGATATCACAAGACCTGTTCTGACATTGAGCATGTGGGTCTAAGCTATAGAGCAGTGGAGTCTTAAATCAATAAGAGCAAGCTTGACTGCTGACAGTCACATGTGTAACGGCTAGTAGCAATCACTGAGCCTGAATTCTGCAGAAAGAGAGAAAGCGAGAGAGAGAGAGAGACGGAGAGAGAGGCATGGATACAAGTTTTATGAAGTAGTCTCGATTTACCTTAGCATTAAAAGTCTTTTATGTTCTTTTGAAGTTCTGATGTATGTGAAAGCTTTGACGCTTAAAGGCTTAAAGACGCATGAAAGCGTAATGCAGACCTCTGTACGTGTGACTCATCAGTCCTCCTGGTGGCTTGATATCTTACAGAGACCATCGGGACAGCAAAAGCCTTATAATTCCTCTCCGCTTTTATTTCTAATCAGGGAGATGAATGACAATATGTTATCATCTGGATTCTGAGGCCCCTTAGCTATACTGACAAGAACCTCAAAGAAACACATCAGTCATCAAAACACTCACGCATCAAGAGGTATAAAAAAAACATGGCAGATTTCTTACTTTGTCTCGAACTGTAATTGTTTTGTCTGGGTAATTAAGAAAGGTAATAGCCACCTTATTCATCAGCTTTTACAAGGATTGACTTAATGTACTTATTTTTTAAAAACAGAGACAGAGAACGAGAAACAGAGGAAATGATTGCGATTTCTCTTTGAACATCGGTGCAATTATA
The DNA here is from genome assembly GCA_030347435.1 of Clarias fuscus. Taxonomy (NCBI): domain Eukaryota; kingdom Metazoa; phylum Chordata; class Actinopteri; order Siluriformes; family Clariidae; genus Clarias; species Clarias fuscus. The sequence continues at coordinate 20,874,472 of CM059214.1, read as the reverse complement.
GCAAAAGCTGAAGGTGCTTGTAATAGAAATGATGACTTGTCCCATTCCTGGTTTTCTACCGCTAAAAACACTGTGGGGTTCGTGAGAGAGACGGCCTGTTCTTGTCATCATATATTATGTAGGTCTGCTGTGGGTTCCTTAGGGAAATCACATACAGGACATCTATATTAGAGTAATGTCATGGGACGCTCTGTGTGTGTGTGTGTGTGTGTGTGTGTGTGGGCGCGCGTGCGCATGTGAAGCTGTGTGGGACAAAAATACTGCGAGCAGCACTCGGATTCTGCACCGTTGTGCACTCTCCTGTCTCCGCTGTCGATTTATGCAGCTGCTTGGGGATCCCATGTACAGCTTAAATCTCAAGAGGCTCTAAGTAATGTACATTTTGAAGGTTGTGACATGTTAATTTCTCCCGGTGTTCATGCATGATGAAATGTCCACAGGAACGTGTTCAGCACCACTGAATGTTTGTATGATGAGATGTAAAGCTGTACCCATGCCTCACGTTTCACATCCTTTCTTTCTTTCTTCCCTTCTTCAGGTCGTCCCCTCCCTCCATCCACTGCCTCCTCCAGCCTTCTACCACCGGCACCTTCTCCGCCCACTGCCCCGCTCCACCAAGCCTCACCCACCATCCGAGAGTGCCAGGTGCCCCTGCTGGACAGCAGCTCTGCCCACACCATGCTGGAGCCCCACCCAGAGGACCAAATCTCCCCTAACTCATACCTTCTACGAGCCCAGACCACCGGAGGTAAACCCTGTTTATTTTTATTTTTATTTATTTTTACATCACCCTTATTAATGTTCCATTATAAGCATAAATACTTGTGCAGTCACACCCTTCTGATGTCACTTCCATGAAGAGGGAAAAGCCACATAGAATGCTGGAACAAAAATGTATTTAAGAAAAGACTGAGGTTTTAAAGCGATAACCCGGGTTTATATACAGTATACTCAATATCAACTTAAACTTAAAGCCTGAATGCCTAGTGTTTTTGTACATAATGCTCAAATCTAAATAAAATTTTCCTTAGTTGTTCTGAATTTTATCAGTAATCATAAAATTCAAGGAAATCATGGAAAGTTTTTTTTCTTCTGCGCAGTCAGATACGTTATCAAGATCTCGCTGTTTCCGTAGTAAATTTGAAATGTGGCAACGTAAAAAAAAAAAGAAAAGCTTGTGAACAAACACATAAAAACGTGCGACTAAAGACTGTCAAAAGAAGACAATTCAATTATGCTGTGATGGTATGAATGTCATGTCAACCAGTAAAGTTCCAGCATTCCTCCTGTAATGTCGGCCCTGGATTCCGGCACAAGGTTTGGTTAATTTCCCCCAAATGGAAGAAGGTTTTCTGGAGCACAGCTGCACTCATTTTTTGAGTTATTAATGCCCTCTCTGTGCTGCGCAGCCCTCTAAACTCTCCTCCTGCATCAAAATCTCCAATTCCGGTGTTATATTTAGCAAAGGGGAAGGAGAAAAAGCTGTTAATGTAATTTCTGTTGGAATATAATCTATTGTTAATGGCATTACCCTCTCCTTTGATCTGCTATAAATCTTTATTACGCCTGATCAGGGCCCCAAGTTCAAGAGCAACACGATTATAACCCTTTTAAAATGACATTACATCATGCCTCTAATTGGTTTACTGTTTGGTGGAGTAACATCAATCACTGGCAGGCTAATCCACGCTGTAAATAAATTCACTTCAGGATCAGCAGCGTAACAGTTCTGGGGGAAAAAAATGGCTGGGAAATGAATCAGAGACGTGACAGATGTGAGACAAGAAATTGCCTATAATATTGCGTTTATATATATAGCCTCATTACTATATGGAATTTCTCTACCATCAGCATTATAGGTTGTGTCACCATAGTTCATTAAAGTTTTGGAGAATAAATGTGTTTGTCGTGCCTATTTTATAATAAAATATATAAAAATATATTGTGTTTGTATACTTCCTCATACAGACTCTAATAACTAGTGTATCTTCCTTTATTTTATTTTATTTTATTTTTTATTTATTCATTTCTGTTCACTTCTGTTTTTTTCTTTGGCTATGCAATTTATCTTTCTTATTTCACAAAATAGCATTGCCTTATGAAAATGATTATTTTGAATCTAAATTGTTATGAAATGTTTACAGATTTGATTATAATTTTCCTGGGAATAAGCATTCACTCAAAAACACTTTTACGTCTTTAACCGTGGTTTAAAAACAGTTCAGTGAAAAAATGGCTTATAGTCAAGTGGCTCTAGCAAGTGGTTTTGTGTGACCCTCTTCTTTGCGAGTTTTGACGTACAGTATGTAGTACGTGGTTGAGCGGTTGTGTGCGCGTGGTTCCAGGTTCAATTAAATGTCCTGTGATCTTGTTGAGGGAGATCGCTGCGCAGGAAATGAGGTTTCTGCCCAATAACCCAGCCCACTGAGGCAGAAAGATAGACACGATTATAAAGAGGAAGTGTGCTATGAAGTGTGTCTGCGTTCGGGCGTGCATGTATGTCTGTCCTTGTCCTTTTATCCTAAATCGATTCTAACCACATTTGCTGTGCATTAAGCAGATTTCCACTACTCTATCTTTTATGTGCCAATTAGTAACATAAATGTAATGTTTATGATTTAGTATTTTATATATATATATATATATATATATATATATATATATATATATATATATATTATTTTTTTTATTTATTTTTTTTAATGTTAGTTGTAGTTTTATTAAAATGGTTGTCTTTTTGATAAAACATTTTCTCCTTCGGTTTTGACAACAGAGAAAAACAGACCAGGCCATATTTGCTCAGCTGTCAGGAAATATTGCATTTGAGTGTTTGATATCTGCATCGGCACTGCACATTTTGCCAAACCTGCTGACAAATTATCCCCCGGATGAACCGAACAACACGTGAGCTGTTCAGATAATCTAATTCCTCCAGTTTCAGGAGCATCTAGTAATTTCAGCTGTCATATTGTGCATCAGATATTTAATACAGACATGTAGCTGAAAGGCTACTTCCTGTATAATACACCGATCAGCCATTCTATTTAAAAACGTTAACATTATAGGCAGCCAGATTTTAGGTTCCCTTTTGGCCACCAAAACAACTCTGGTCCCTCGGGTCATGGACTCTGCGGGACCTATGGTGGTGTGCTATGGTGTCTTGCACCAGGACATAAGAAGCGGATATTTCGGGTGTTGTGGGTTGAGGGGCGGGCCTCCGTGGATTGAACTTGTTTGTCCAGCATGCTCTGTGGGTACTCGATCGGATTGGGGTCTGGATGGTTAGAGGACCGGGCCTGCAGACTTCGTCTCTTTAGTTCCTGGGGCCCCTGACACAATGGGCTTTGGTACACTGGGTTTTCTAGTCTGTTTCTTGGCTTTCTTCATGGTTCTTCAGGGTTTGTGCTGCATTGGCTTTTCTTAGGCATCGGACTGGACAAACTGGCTTTCAGGTCCTGAGGGCATGGGAGAGCAATGGGTGACCAAGATCCTGTCACAAGTTTACTGGTATATCATTGATAATCAATCTGGCTTCCAGGCTAGAAGATTTGTATGTGTTTGAATGACCCTCTTATAGGTCATGTTATAGACACTTCCTAAAGTCTGACTCCCTCACATCTCTATTGGCAAGCACCCAGCACAAGAAAACCCAAAATATCCAAAACATTGGCAGCATTTTTTCTGTAATGGAGAAATGTATTACTGATGAAGGAGATGAAGGTAGACACAGAATTAGTGACGCTACTCCTGGACAAATATGTAACCACAAGCTTTGAATTGTTTAAATAGACCACCCTCATAAATCATAAGCCGAAATTTAGCTTTGCTTTCAAGCAGCTGAATGACCTATATTTTAGCTGGAATTTAAAGCATGTAGCATGCTAAAATTCAAGCTTAGAGCTCCTAGGAGGTTATTACAAACCAAAAGAGAACAAAGTGTAATCGTGAGCATACTGATAAATCAAGATGGGCCTAGTTTTATAGTTGCTTCAACTTGGATTTCAAGCTGAAATGTCATCTAAGTGAAATTAAAAGCAATGTCTTCGCAGTCTTTGCTAGCTCTAGTTGAAGCAGTGTAGATTTTTAGGGTGGAGTTTTTGCACACGGGAGCAAAGTCAAGGAAAATTATTATTTGCTTAAAATTATTGATTGATTTTGCCAAGTTCCTGCTATGCTATAACCTCTCATGAACCTACCAAAACGTTCTATGCTGGATCAAATAGATAAGTGTTTATTTTGAATATAAGCTAACAGTAAGCTCAAGAGCAGTAAACAGTGGTTTTACTGACAAGCTGACACTCAAAAGAACCAATCACAAGTGGACACCAAAACATTTACATCTGGCATTGTGTCATTTTTGTAAGTCGCTCCGGATAAACGCGTCAGCCAAATGCCTAAAAATAAATGTAAGTGAATGTGTCTTCACTGACCTCTTGTTATTTGATTTCATACCTCAGACAGATCGTGTACCCGTCGTCCACTTCATGTATTTATAGACAAAAATTTCTTGCAAATTGTAGGCTGTTACGGTCCATTACTGGGTACCGTAAAAGATTCAGTGGTTGTAGCGGAAAGAGGAGAGAGCAGCTGCCTGCCAAAACCCACATTCAAAACCAGTCACGGAAGCACTTTCAGCAAGATAATACGTCTGATATTGTTATGTCATTTTAAACAACACTTTGTCTCTTTAGTAATTGCTTCTAAGTCGTTCCAAAGTTGCCTCTGACCTTTCCATGTTAGATTAGATTAGATTAGGTTAGATTAGATTAGATTCAGGTTTTTTGTCATTGCGCAAAGTACATGTACAAAACCAATGAAATGCCGTCAGCATCTAACCAAAAGTGCATAAGTGGCCTGTTTACAATAAATAACAATATAGGTGCATACAGTATGTACAGGGGAGAGAGTGTCTTATGTATAGAGGGTGCAGTAAGTCATAAGGATAGGGCTTATTTGTGGATAAACCCTGTGGATTATTAGGGGGTTATATGTGTTTTAATACATGAAAAAGAAAAAACATAACTGTGCAAACATTACGGTGAATAAGATATGTCATGAAGAGAACACACTCATCACAACATGCATACAGTATGTACATGAATGTCTGATATAGATTATACAGAATTAAAAAGGGTGTGCAATCATAACCATACATTTTAGATGGTGCAAAGATGCATAATAGATGCAATACAGACTGAAAGTGACAGTGCAGTATTGTATTGGTTAACATCCCATGATCAGCTATTCAGTGTGGTAACAGCCACAGGGGAAACGCTATACTTGTAGTACCTGCCCGATAGGTGAAGGGTGAATTGTCCATGACTGGGGTGAGAGGTATTTTTGATGATGCATCTACCCTTTGCCGACAGCATTTCTTGTAAAAGTCCTCCATGATCGGTAGCTGAATACCAATGATTCGTTGGGCGGTTTTCACCACCCTCTGGGATGCAGTTTGTAAGGATGCACTAAATGGTACAGCGGTAAAAATTCTCCAGTACCCTAAAGCACAGTAGAACGTTCAATATAATTTATTACCGTTAGTTAATACGAGCGCGAGCTTCCAGCACCACACTGACAAGTTCATGACTCACATCACTGCTTTGTTCATGGCTAATGTGAGCTACAAACTAACTAGCTTCTAACTCAAAGCCAAATCCCTTTCTAACCCCTGAACAAGGGTGTGGAACTGATTCTACACCATACAAAACACACTAGTTTTTCAAATTCAAATTTTATTGATCACATACACAGTCATACACAGTATGATATGCAGTGAAATGCTTACGTAGTACCCAAAGTAATAAACCGTAGTAAAACTACTTCCATGCCTGGCTGGATCTCTACATGCTGATTCAAATATTCCAACTGCATGGTATGCAAATGAAACTTATAAATCAAACTTATTTGTTTGCTGTTATGAATTAGTCTGGTGAGTCTGGTGAGAGCTTGTTCAAATGGTCTAGGGTTATTGTAATGACAGTTGATTAGGTTGCTTTTTGGTCCTGTCTGAGATGCTTTCACATTCAGATGTTATGTGGCCAGATGATGTGTCGCAGGTGTGATCAGGTAACGATGCATCTTTGAGACTGGACCTATATTCAGAACTGTACCTCCCCTTACAACCAGCCACACTGCTTATGTATGGAATCATGTGTTAAGTCAACTTTCAGCACCTTTAGCTAACTTCCCAAATAACTGATGGATCCTTTACGTTGCAGGCTAAATGGAATGAAAAATAATGGGTAGTACTTTATTTGAATAGTATCTCCACAGGGCTTTTCATAAGCTGGGTATAAATCTTTAAAAAAAAAGCAATGTTACAGAATTTATGAGAGACTTTTGTCAAAACTCACGAGGTGACATTACAGGTTTTTATGCAATTCCGTCTATACGTAACAGAGAGAGATATACATCACAACCCCGAGGATTATTACAAATTGTCTACTTTTAACGCCACTGAGAAAGCTGTAGCTGAAACGCTATACATAATGCTTCTTATGGTGTTAGAAATGCATTTTTATCACTTGATTTTGAGAGTGTGTGAATCATTCCTGACATATAGGCTTGAGAAAAGTTGTGTTAGAATGACGCTTTAGAATAGTGATTAATGTAAACGTACCACCAGCACTTCAACTGAAGAGGAGTGTAAAGCAATTGTAAAGCAGAGTACTTCAGAAAAAAAAAAAGGCTTTCATCTCATGAACTAAGCCATGAATTAAGGTCTTGAAATAAACCTTTTGTAAATCCTTCAGTAGTGCTGCATAAAAGATTTCTGAAAAGCTTTGAATGCATTATGGAGTTACTCCTCGAATAAAGTGTTAACTAATAATGTTATAAACTCAGTATAGTGGATTTAATCTTCCTTTCCAGGACAGTGAAACTGGTCTGAATTTCTATTTCCTTTGAAAGAAAATCTAATTTAAATGAGTGTGTTTTATGGCTAATTCTTGTTTGTTAGACCTGCATTTTCATACCACAAAGAATAATTTGAATAAGATTACTGATTTTAAAACAATGCAGTGTACAGACCCTGGATGTTAGACACTGAGTAGTTGGTGCGTGCAGAAGACCTGGTGTTTGATGTGCACAGCGCGTTGAAGCGGGTTTTGTTTCAACAGTGGGATGCATCATGCAGCTGTGTTTCCTCAGCCCTGATGTGGAGAGCATGGACTGAATTTAAATAATGTCATTATTTGTTATCTGGACTAACACGGTACAGTCAAGCATGGATCCCAGTATTTGGGTGAAGAGCGAGCAGGATCAGGAGCATGGGTAAGAGAGGCTATCCGAAAGTAGAGAAGAGTGTCGGTAGGTCTCTGTCCACTGATTTGGAGCAGCAGAATTCTTAAAAGCCTTTAGCGCTCCTGGAGTGTGTGTGTGTGTGTGTGTGTGTGTGTGTGTGTGTGTGTGTGTGTGTGTGTGTGTGTGTGTATTGCCATGTATCGTTGGCCTTTCTTTATAAATGGAAATTGTGTCCTTTTTTTGCCGGCAAACTATAGACTGGTATACCCATGCCAAAGAGACCACCCCATATTTATTATGCTACGAATGGTTCCACTATTTATCATGTTCTTAAAAGCGCATCCTCATTGTCTTTCCCCAACCTTTTTTAATGCTTGTGCTAGTTTTACAGCACATTTACAGTGTTTACACGTCTCAGTGCGCCAAATATTGTATACCGCCACGCGTCCATGAGTGTGTGCCTGTGTGTGTTTATGCACGTGTGTGACTGGCTCAGTTCTGGAGTGGCGCGTAAAAAGGCTGTTTATTTTTAGGCTGATTTTGAGGACACTCTCAGACAGGCTATTATTGCTCATTAGAGCCGATGAGCAGGCCAGGCAGATGCAGGCTGTGGGCGGAATATTTAGGCCGGCCACTGCTCCCGTCCCTCCACACTTTCACTGCGCTGGCAGCCAGAGTTTGCACCAAAGCTCATAGAGGAAAAAGGAGAAATGAAGGAGAAGGAGTTAAGGAGGCCACTTGGCAAGCAAATCTGTGTCCTTTAGACTTGTTTTTTTGTTTTTGGTTTTCATAGCCGGAGATCACTAGCATGTTTGCATGCAGTTGACGCTAAGAGGGGCCCTACTGTTGGTGAATATTACTATAGCCCATCCTTTGCCGACTTGTACCCATGATACGCATGGTGAACTCCAGAAAATGTCAATATACAGTTTATTGAGCTCAAGCCAAGATCAAGAACTTCAGCCTTGTTCCTGTTGCCAGTAGGCTTTCAAAGCATCACTACAAGATTAATGCAGGGTGGCAAAAACCCACTCATCCCCAGCCACCCTCACCCAAATACAGACTGAGAGACAGAGAGAGAGAAAGAGAGAGAGAGAGAGAGAGAGAGAGAGAGAGAGAGAGAGCTATTTAATGCTGTCCTGAGGCAGACTACAGATCTTTGTGAAACTCCAGTTATGGAAAACGAGACACATGTAGGTCTAGAACTGCATTTGTGCCGTCTCTGGAAATCCATCCACATAGGTCAGTGCTTTGCGTAGCTTTTAACAGTGAAGCATTCACACACACAGCACACACACGAACATGTGCTTGGTGAGCCAGCAGGCTTTTAGTGTCTGCTTGTGCTCGGCTTCCCACATGGGGCCTGAACTCGGCAATGTGGCCATGTTTGCACATTTTCCATCTCAACATGATGTCTGTCAGTATACATTGGCTTTAATTGTGTGTTGTTGTGATTGTGTGTTTGTGCGCGTCTGTGTGCTGTGATCTAATCATCTTCTTTCTTTTTTTTTCATAAATTCCACTATACTGATGCATACAGTATATGCATTTATTCTCTGTTATGACAGTCATGCAAATCGCATGCCGCACTCCGGCAATATTCCTGCAACTCGTAGATGCCATCATCTTTTTCTGCTTCAGATACATAACAGATATATGGTTAAAAAATGTAAGTCATGTCAGTTTAACTTTCTGAAGCAGGGGACGTCAGGAGATGGCAATAAGCATGTGGTAATTTCTTAGCTCATGGAAGCAAGCAAGAAATGAGATATATTTTTATGCTGTATTTTATTGCTATATACAGTACAGACCAAAAGTTTGGACACACCTACTCATTCAATGAGTTTTCTTTATTGTGTTCTTTATTGTGTTCTTTAGCCCAAACAAGTCTCTTCTGCTTGTTGTCTGTCCTTAACAGTGGTTTCCTAGGAGATATTCTACCATGAAGGCCTGATTCACACAGTCTCCTCTTAACAGTTGTTCTAGAGATGTGTCTGCTGCTAGAACTCTGTGTGGCATTGACTTGGTCTCTGATCTGAGCTGCTGTTAACCTGCGATTTCTGAGGCTGGTGACTCGGATGAACTTATCCTCCGCAGCAGAGGTGACTCTTGGTCTTCCTTTCCTGGGACGGTCCGCATGTGAGCCAGTTTCTTTGTAGCGCTTGATGGTTTTTGTGACTGCACTTGGGGACACTTTCAAAGTTTTCCCAATTTTTCGGACTGACTGACCTTCATATCTTAAAGTAATGATGGCCACTCGTTTTCCTTTACTTAGCTGCTTTTTTCTTACCATAATACAAATTCAACCTCTTAATGAGAAGGTGTGTCCAAACATTTGGTCTGTACTGTATAAGAAAGAAATAAGCAAAACAATAAAATAATAATAATAATAATAATAATAATAATAATAATAATAAAAACTCTAGTCTTCAGGGGCCTGTCGTACAGTCTGAATGTACGAAGATTCGTTTTTTTGTTTGTTTTTAACTGATACAAGTATGTATCAGTGTTAGATTGATCACACTATTCCATCAAAAAGATTTTGTACATGATCAAGATGTTTCCAGATGCAGACACACAGTGACTGTCCTTTTTTCTTCAGTGAATATATTAAATATATTTACTGCATTATGGCAGCTCAATCATTTGTTCATTCATCTTCTATACTGCTTATCCTATACAGTCTAGCAGGAAGCCTGGAGCCTACCACAGGAGATTTTGCGGACAAAGTGGGGTACACCCCGGACAGGGCACACAAGCACACACAGACACAAAAAAAGACTCTTACACACTCTACAGGGAATTTGCGAACACCAAATAGCCTAATCTGCATGTCTTTGGGCTGTGGGAAGAAAGCGGAATACCCAGAGGAAACTCACCAAGCACGAGGAGAACATACAAACTCCATGCACACAGACCCGAGGCGGGAGTCACACACTCGACCCTGGAGGTGCAAGGCCACAGTGCTAAACACTAAGCCACTGTGCTGCATGCTCCCTTATGCTTGGGCTCTAGTTTATTTATGTTAAACTACAGTATATTGTAGAGTATAGTCCTGTCTCAGTTTAATGATGTGTTTTACTATCTGAGGAAAGAGCTTGTCACTCTAGCTGATAGAAAAATAGCATATTTGTAGTCTTATAGTCATTTCTGTTCATATACACCATTATAGGAAGCATTAAAAAACAGTGTTTCTGTGAGGTCCAGTGAACATAGAATACACCTCTCTCTCCTCCTAACAAAATTATGCTGACCATTGCACCTATTAAAGAGTAGCTGTCATTTGTAAGGTATAATTTAAGTCTAAATATAGTGTCTATTTAAATACAGCTTATAGTAAGCAGGTGCAACAGGCAGCACAGAGTTAAAATTATAACTCTGTTAATCGACTGGTCGTAATGTAAACGGACCACCATCGCGGTGGACATGTGCAGCAACACAAACGTGCCCATTTAGCTCTGAGAGAGGCCCCGTATTTACTTCCTGCCATGAGAAAAACACCTCGTTATCTGAGACGGAGAGAGTGTCGGCGCGGAGGACGGTCTCAGTGGCTGTTTTCTAATTACGCTCTTTCATTTATTGCGGAGCAGACGGAGGCCTGCTGAAATCGCAGTGTCTATTAGCGCCCGCTGTCGAGGGGCTTCTCCCCATTACCTTTAGATTGGATCTTTCATCATCCCAAATTGACATTTATGCTTTTACTCCTATTGTTTCTCTGGTTTCGGGACGCACGCGCCTGACGATTTGTTTTCATTTGTGTCACTTGGCCGTGTGTCCCATGATGCCCTACTTCTCACTCATTCCGTCACCACTGTTCGACCACAGAAGAGCAGAGCGAGAGGAAAGGGGAAGCCACCTCAATAAGCACCTCGACTAACTACAGTGCTTCCTCTTACTCCCTGCCTTCCAGCTGTAGCTCCCCTCATCAGTCTCTGTCCTGTTTTCCGAAAGTCCCTAAGTATGTTTCTAGCTTGATACGATAGATATTCAGTGTTTATCTAGTCGCGATAGAAGGACTGCTATGTGTTAGTACAGCATCGATGTGTTAAAAAGATCCTGTGAAATTACGGCGCATTTAAAACACCAGCCTAATGTATTCTCACATTACAGATGAGTGATATAAACAGCTGTGTATTCTGATTCCAAATTGCTTATTCCCAGAGGCTGACAGCCCGCTGTGTACAGCCATTTGTGTCATATTGAAATATCTTGGAGGAATAAAAGTGTTGAGACAGGTGGTGTTTCGGATCAGATGTGGCTTAGTGGTTAAGGGCAATACAAATACACCGCTTTAATCCTCATCAGTTAGCGCTGTCGATTTTGCCTGTTCGACCACTGAGCTGCTGTCATAATGCTGCGGATTAAAATAGAAGAAAAACCTAGCGTATAGCACAGTCCTGAGAGCCGATCCCTCATCCTCTCGAAAACAGTCGTCTGGAGTTCTATGCTCCATCTTTTGTATGGAAGCTATTCACATGTGGCACCACATGCCAAATGATCATGTGACCTGACTCCCTGGTTCCAGTAACAGGGAGTTGCCAGGGAGTGCATTATTATGAACATTCATAAAAAAAAAAGAAAGAAAGAAAAGAAAGACCTTCCAGACCTTCATTGCACTGATAAACATAAGCGATATCACCTCAGAGGGAGTGTTGTTGTTCTGAAGATGGCATTAAAAGGAAAGCTAGCGCGTTGTGTAGGGTGTACGGTCCCTTTTCCTTGTTCCACCCACAAGTAGTGCCCTTGATCAGGCAATAGAGAGGGAGCTGGGATTCAGCCTTGTGTTAGAAGCTACTTACCTTTGTAGCTCACAAACACAGACAGTTCAGAGGAAATTCAGAATGACTTACTAACGAGACAAAGTGTCGTTTAAGACGACATAATGCTATCAGATATGTTTTCTTCCTGAAAGTGCTTCTGTGACTGATTTTGAATGTGGTTTTTGGCAGGGAGCTGCTCGCCCCTCTTTCCACTACTGCAGACCGTACTGACCTACCTTCACCCATGCCGGTGACCATCATTGTTCAGACACCTCTTATACGGATATACAGTATCTACAGTTAAACATCGTACTGCTGTTATGCTGTTGTATCACCACTCATGGAATTGCTCTCATCCAATCAGATTACTCAGTCGGAACTAACTGTGGTATAATGTACAGTAATTGGCTGATGTTCAGTACTGCCAGTGCTTAGACCGAGTATCAGAACGTCCAAAAAAAAAAAACAATCTACTACTACAAGAGCAGCTCCTCGTTTCGCAGGCATTCCTGCATAATGGCATGCCATGCATCTAGAAAAGCACTGTGCTTAGCAGCGCATGTGTTGGTACTAAAGGAAAAGCACTAAAACATTTTGCAAACCCTAAGCACAAATGTGACGTATGGAATTGTGCAAAATCAAGCCACAGTTCAGGAGGAATTCTTGAGAGTGAATACAAATCTGAAATAATGAGCCTCCTCCATTACCCCCTGCCCCCCGAACAGTGCTCAGCTTTTTCTGTCTCTCTTTTCTTCTTGGATAATTGTAGCTTACTGAATGCTTTCTTTTTATTGGCTCACTAGCACAGAAGTTCACTTTTGCAAAATGAATCGAATCTAATAATATATTGTGCGACATATAACAGATGCTTGAGGCTGATTCATGAGTTATGTTCACATCAGCTGTTGTTTTGTCGCTGTGCAATAGTTTTTTTTTTTTTTTTATTATTATTATTAAGTGCGGATTTATTGTTATATGTTATTCTATACATTATTTTAAAGCATAATGGTCAGTGTGTATGAGAAAAATGTATTCATAAAAATATGCATTGTAGAATTAGATGTGGAATCTTGATAGTTACAAGACTGTCACTGGAATTCCAAGGCCTTTATATTCATGCACAGTGAAAATGTAAAGTTTCTCGTTCATGGGAAAAGGTGTTCTTTCTGCCAGAGAAGGCAGAGAGGTAAAGAAGGACAGAAAGCTATCTCTATGCTACTGGCATCAGACGTTATGCACACACACGTGCGCGCACGCACACACACACACAAATAGTGGCTACACATCCATTTCACATGCAGCCACTTGTGCGGTGAAAGCTGATGATGCGTGCAGAGATTGCATATGAAGAATGCTTCTTCATGAATATAAAAACAACTTTTTCAACAGTCTTGAAAGGGCTGATGGGATACAGTGAAGCATCTCCCCTCCCTTCCGGTCTTTGCTCTGTTTCTTTCTCTTTCTATTTGCCCACCCTGCTCTCATGCTTTTTTCTTTTCTTTTTTTTCCTTTTTTTTCCCCGGCTTAAAGAAAACAGAAGATTTGTCTTTGCTGCGATCCTGAAAGCATCACCTTAAGGTTCTATGCCTGAACACTGGCACGTTTCTGCCGAACCAGGAAAGTAAACGCACTTCATCATTTTAACGATGGGTATTACACTCGCTGCTTGAGGCTGGTAATGTGAATGAGCCGCTGTGTGCGTTTAAATTAAGCACACCGTAATGGGCATATTCCGAAAGAAATATCAGAGAAATTTAGAACAGCGAGAGCTCTAAATAGTCTTTTCTGTCAAAGTGAAGCAGCACTTTTCCCCAGATGGAAGGGAAGCGGGTCAGAAAGTCACGGTACTCATCAGCTACTACATCTACGGTGTTAATGAAGAAGCGGCTGACTTCTTTCCTTGTTAGCGTGTGTTGTACGAGTTTCACTGAGGTCTGAAATTGTGAAAGTCTGGGAGGGGCGGGGGCGGGGGGGGGGGGAGGTGTCAAGAGATGCAAGTCACCTGAGGTAATGTGCTTATGTCTAGCTTAAAGGTGTACCGAGGAGGAGGTTTCAATTTTAGAATAGCTGTAGTAAAAGATGGGTCTTTCTTACCTTGGAGAGGCTGGAGGGCTGTGTTGATGGACAGTTCCATCAAGTAGTGTACTTCCTGTCAGTTTGAGGCATTTTCCAACTTCGCCTTTTTCCACTTTTCAAAGTAAAAATAATGGACGTGTTTCTCAGTGTCAGTTTAGTAAATATCCTGCACTCCTCTACTGTACAAAAAGGGTACTGATGTGCACCATTCCTTGCCTCTGGGGTGGTACAGTCAAGGGTTCATGACCTGTAGTTTGGCCTGCGAGTGGCATTAAAGTCAAACCAGAACTTTTGATGAAATTTCTTGTGAAGTCATAAAATCGATTGACATTTACAGAAGACTTCAAGCCCAGTACGCTGATGAGACTCTTAGCTGCAGTAAAGCAGGTGAATGGTGCAAACATTTTAAAGAAGGCTGAACATGAATATGAATGCTGAAGTGGATCAAAGCGCAATGCAGTTGTTCACTTAGAACGTGTGATCCTTGAAAATCAATGGATAAATTGTTGCAGAAAATACGAATCTGTCTGTGGGAACCGTAACCACACTCATTCATGAACACCACTCGGCTGAAAGTTATTGCCTCGTCCCCGTACAGTCCTGACCTCATTTCAAGCCATTTCCACATGTTTCAACCCATCAAAGGAATTCCTGGGAGGCCAGTGTTTCAGCAAGTAGTCTGATCATGGCTCCGGCATCCTGAGAGAAATTTCTACCTTGATTGTATCCAAGCACTAGTGAATCTCTGGGATAAGTGCAGTAGTGTAGCAAGGGATTATATTTCGAGGAATAAAGGTAGTTTTTAACTCTCATAACTGTGTTCTGTTATTCTGCGCAATCAAAAGTCACCCCTCATACATTAAAGAAAACATTCACTATTTATGTAACTTACTTTATGATTTTTTTAACAAGTTGGCACATGTCTCCGAGCTCCCCCAAAGTGTCTCTGTTAACGCTGTAGCTGAAATACCCCTCAGGTGACGCATCTTTTCATACCTCAAACTCCCCACATTTTAATCATGCTCAAAATCTGTAAATGAGCTGCTGCTGAGATATTCCACACCAAGAATAAAAGAGGAGAGCAAAAAGTTGGGGGAGGGTATCTTTTTATATGATGTTACTTGTGTGTTTCGGGGGTGGGTGTGGTGGGGCGGGGGGGGGGGGCGTTTTTACATTACACAATACAAATATGGAAAAATAACAAAAAACTGGATTTTTTTTTTTGGTTTGTTTGTACACGCACTAAAGACCCATTTGTACAGAAGATGTACCCTTGAATGTTCCACTGCTGTGACAAGGCAAGTTGAATTCTCGTTTAGTCTCCTGAAATGTCATGAATTCCCATGTCTTTAAGAAGTTTGTTTATTCTCCAAAGCATTTACTAGTGAAGCATAAACAAGGCTTCAGACTCATTTCTTTCCTGCCCTCTCTTTCCTCATCTCTCTCTCTCTCTCTCTCTCTCTCTCTCTCTTTCTTCATCACTGACTCTTCTCCTTTACATGAATCATGGGGAACTTGCTCCATTTGTTCCCCTTGCACCTGGCGCAACAATCAGGTCATTCCTACCAGCTTTACTATTATAGAAGCATGCTGACACGCACTTCCACTACAATCCTACCACTGGGAACATGGCTTCAGAGGACAGGACGTATTCATCTTCCACCTGGAGACGAGCCACACATAGACTTAAACACAGTCTCGCACGCACGTTAATGATGTCTGACCCTATTTCAGGTCTAAGCAGCTGACGAAATCCGCTCGATGTCTCGACTCCTTCACAAGGACTTGTAATAACAGTCTTAAGTGTATGTGTGTGTGTGTAGTACATTATTGCCTAAAGGGCTTGATTTATCGTGAGTAATCTCTACGCTGACATGAGAAGGTATCCAAGCGGCGCTGGAGAGACAAACACTTCCTCTCTGCTCTTCAGGCACTGATGACGTATCGGATCATCCGTATTTCGCGTTTTATTCTTCGAACTAATAAGGTCACTGCCCAGGACTACTGTGCCTCAGGAACCTTCATCACTCTAAGCCAGCAGTGCATTACAGGTCGCAATGAGTTTACTGCTCATTCACACCCTGATCCAGCTCAGGCTTTGCTTTTTAAAGCAGCTTGTTACATGGCCCGGCCATTACAATTCACTGATCCACTCGGCTAAAACACACACACACACACACACACACACACACACACACACACACACACACACACACATTATATATAACACAAGCAAACACAGGCTTTTTCTCACTTTGGTAGGATTAAGACCTGTTTATGTTTGTTTTGTTTTGGTAGTTATTATTCTATTGACTTGTTTTTCTTTATCCTGTCTGAAAATTCATTTATAAACTTAATCCCATGTCTCTCTCTCTCTCTCTCTCTCTCTCTCTCGTGCACGCTCTCTCTAACACTCACACAAACATTTCTTTTCCTTAACATTCTTTGACTCTTTGACCAGAATAATTAAAGATTTATTTTTTGTGTGTTTATGTAGTGATATGGATTTACGACGAAAAAAACAATTGACAGAAGGAGAACTTTACTATCTCTTATGAATTTATCTATATATTTTAAAAAAAAAGTAAAAAGTGTGATCTCATTATCCAGAGCCAAACAGGAAATGAATGTCATTTGGCATCGCCAAAGGCCAGTCTATTTAGGTTCCCTAAAACGCAATTATGTATTAATTATGATGTTCAAATATTAAGCCCATAATCCTATTTTATGATGTAATGAAAGAAGTGTTGCAGATCATCAACCTTGTTTTATTTGCCTAAAACGTCCCTTGCAGTAGTTTGCGGTGACGTGCTGAATCCTCTCCGAGGCGCGCGGATGTGTCCGGGTTTAAATCTCGTTCTCTCGTCTCGCGCCTCTGCCGTCCAGACTGCAGATGCCGGAAAGAATCTGATGTCTGCCTGTGACAGACAGGATCAAGCAGTGGATATCGTCCTCTGTTTGCTGTCATGGATCAACTAGCAGGAGATAAGCATGGAAGGGGAACTGAGAGAGAGAGAGAGAGAGAGAGAGCGCACTAATGCTCGTTTGTGCGCAGGACAGATATGGACTGTGTGGTTCATTTTTGTTGCATTGTGTTGTGTCTCAGTCCATCATTACTGTAGATTTAGAGCTGTACATGTGCTTTTCTTATTCTCTTATCCTTTTCTCCTGTCAGCAGTCAGGAATGGAATAAATGTAACAGGAGAACAAGTTTGTCTCTTTTCTCTGAATTTAAACTAGGGACGCATTAAGACCAAGCACAAGCATGCATATGATATCGATACTGACATGGAAATTAAATAAGCAGCTTAGTATTAATCAAACTCCAGTTTAATTCCATTTACAATTTCAAAAGTGCTCAAAGTAAAACATTTCAGATTAGGTATACTGCTTCAGAATTCCTCTTTGTACAGCATACTGAATAGGAGCTGTTAGTTTTACTCACCTAGCATCGCTTGTAGTTTTTTTTTTTTTCCTCCTTGCGCCTAGCCAGCATTTGCCGCGGTGTTGTTTGTACCCGCTGTGAACTCCTCGTGCTGTTTTATGTTTAAGATGTTTAATCAAGTTCTGTAGTTCTCCCTCTTGATATTGTGACAGAGCGCTGTTTGCAAGCTGTTTTGCTTTGATTGCCATCATTAACTGTCAGATACTTCACGATAGCTGTCATTTCATCTTGTCTGTTCATTAGCGTGACACAGTACGGCAGGTTTATGTAATATGGTATGGTCTGGTATTGGGCATACTGTAGGCAAGAGTAAATGAACGCAGTGTCAGACTGATAACCGTATCAGGATCAGTGCATCCATAAAGAAAACAAGTTTCGGTAGTGAAGGCGAAGCCAAAGCTCCGTTTTTTTTTTTTTTTTTTTCTCTTCTGGACCCTGTGCAAGTCAAGGGAGGAGTGTAATATCACATTCAGGAGGAAATTATACCTGTACACAAACGCACACATACAGGCATGCACACACACGCATTTCTAGCCACATTAAGGATTACACCCAAGCAAACAATCATGTCAGTTAATGATGCCTCATAAAGTATGCATGAGCTGCTACCAGCAACATTAGCACAGCTTAAGAGCAGAAGAACAAAGTCTTTCCCTTCTAATGAACGTCTCGACTGGCCGAGTGTCGCCGCGCACTCAGGACTCCAGGCCTGCAGCTTTCCAGCCATTTAAGTGCAAAACAGCAACCGCAGAGACATCCTACTGTATGCACCCTATTCCACTATTTGGATTTATCCCCTCCTTTCTGATTGCATTTTATCCTCCCTGCTGAGGAAAACCCGTTCTGAATATTCCCTCTATCCATCATGGCAAATGCCAGTGCTGCTGCTGGTTTTTTTCTTCTTCTTTTTTTTCCCCCTGCTTTGCTAGCACATCTCAGGGCCAATTCAATAAAATGTGAAGCTTTCCTCTGTGTTGAAGGTTTTGTGATTGTGTGTTTGCGCAGGTGCTCCAAACCACCACAGCCAGTCGACACTGCGGCCTCCGCTGCCTCCACCACACAACACCCAAGCGCTGTCTCACCATCAGACATCGGCTAACTCACTCAACCGCAACACGCTAAGCAGCAGACGCAACCCCATCCATGCTCCGCCCAGCGCCCCGGGAGACGCTCCCACCACACCGGAGTCAGTGCAGCTGCAGGACAGCTGGGTGCTCAACAGCAACGTTCCACTGGAGACCAGGTCAAGTCCATTCTCTCTCTCTCTCCCTCACACACACACACACGCACACACACACGATGGTTGCCCCGCACAGTGAGAGTGTAGTTGCTCTCTCTTTTCGATTCTATTTATTAAGTGTTGGCCTAAAATTTCAAAGCTTTAAATTATTTTGGAGTTAATTTCCTGGATTGTAAAATGCCCACAGGCCCTGAGGATGAGAGCCAGCTTTCAATTTAGGAGCGAAAATCAGTCAAATGTAAAACAGTCAAAATGAGTAATGACTCTCTCTCGCTATAATGACTCTAATATTTGCAATGTAATATTTTTTTAGATGGCCTAATACTGTCACACGGTCTATTTTCTACCTAGACAACTGGATTGATAAGAGTTATGCGAAAGGAAAAAAAAATGACAAGAGTGGTCATTCAAAAGTAATACAAAGCTGACCCAAATCTGATTTAACTGAAGTTGTTTTCAAGTTTAAGATAGTTTACATTTAAATTTTTTTTTTGATTGATTGGTGATTAAAATGCCTTTTCACACAAGGTATGCTCTGTTTAAATGTTTTGTCTATAGCAGGCATCATTAAATTGGGTGACAGTTCTATGCGGATCCTGATGCTTTTCTGATAAATGAGAATAATTAATATACCATAAATATATAATTTTTTTCTTCGAGGTGGGTGTGGCTATATGCGTCACCCAACAGAGCCAGTCAACTGGATGGGTTACCATGTATAGAATGAGTGTGCGGAAGAAACAGAAACGAAAGCGCGACAAAGCATGGCTTACTTCAAGAAAAGGAAACTAGACTAAGCAGAACCTTTAAAGATGAACGGACAGATCAATATCTGTTAAAAACCAGTTTGTCTCATATGTTTTATGAGGCTAATAAAAAGCATTAAAGTAAAGCGCCAAAAAAAAAAAAAAAAAACATGTGTCATTTGAGCAAACATATTCACAGCAGTCCAAGGCGAGGGCATGAACTGAGAGCCCAGTGTGACAGAGCAACCAAACACATTATTTTACGCATTAATTTATGCAGCGGGCAAATTAAAAGTCCCAGAGATTAATTTAAGATTGTTTTTTGTATACAAGGAAATATACAATGACATTAAAGATCAAACTGTACACATGTTTAACATGAAAACTGCCAATAAATATTTTTGAAATACTATTGAAATTTTAAACTTCAATTTAAACTATTTAAATTTTAAATTCTAAACTTACATACAATAAATGTCTATCTAGAGTTTTGAATCCAAACACAAACATGAAATTCGTCTCACCTCGGCTCAAAAACAATTTTATTGACCTCTTAAATTTTCATTCAGCACCCTGGTCTATAGGCGCTATATAAGATGAGAACACACAAACACATACTGTACACATCTGCACACACATCTTACAGAAAATTAGATTATGAAAAAGCATTATACTTTTTTTTTCTTATGAATACCTATCCTATTGACCAATCAGATTTAAGAATTAAACAAGACTGACGTGTAATGATGATCACAGCATAAAGTGTGTGAAAGCAACTGTAAATGTGAACTTTGTGTATTTTTGTGCGGAGTGTAAGTGAGAAGTGCCTCACTCCTGTTTACATTTTGGTAATTTTCTCACCAGGCATTCACAGGAAAATCTCTCTCTCTCTCTCTCTCTCTCTCTCTCTCAGAGCTTTGTTATAGTCCCCTGCTGGTCGCTAAGTCTCCCCCAGTGGTCCTGGATCAGAGCAGTACGCGGGTGCTGCTTGCAGTATTCATGAGCTCAGGGCAGCATGTTTAATTCAGCTGGACAGAGCTCAGGCCTGTAGGAACTGCAGGTGCCTGACTGGCACGTAATTAAAAGCAGGCCTGATAGTCAGTACTGTATGTCACCAGTTCCAGCCACAGCTCAGACATGAATACAGCAGGACTGCTGGGCTTCCTGTGTTCAGGGCCAGAGAGTGGCAGGCCTTTGTTGAGCTTAGGGCCATGTGCTGGGGTGTATCTCTCTCTCTCTCTCTCTCTCTCTCTCTCTCTCTCCCTCTCTCTCACACACACACACACCTACACCTACACACTGCTCTCTGCTCTTAACTATCTATTGAGCTCGAATGGCACATTCGTTCACCCCGTCATCATTTGCAGCCGTGTAGCCCAAGCTGTCAATGCACTCAGAATTCTTTTTACATGTAACTTGTGAGGCTGCTGATTTCGCCCAAGGAACTGAATATTTTTTGGCATGATATCCCAAGAAAGTTTCTTTCTTACAGTAGTGACATTTTATCTTGACTATCATATTGTTATATTGTCATACTGTATAGGGATTCTAAGATAAATACTTCAACTTGATCTGGCTGCCAGTTACTTAGATAAGATGATAATTGGAAAAGAAAATGAATATGAAAAATACAGTATGAATGGAAAAAATACATGTTATAAATGGGTTAAAGTTAATCTTGTCTCGTAAAAGTGATCAGTGTAGAAATAGCAGGTATTACAGGACACGCACCTAGACTCCTCATCTGTATTTCAGTGCAGCGCGTATTACTACTGTTCCCTTTGGATATATGTAAAACATCAAATTAACTTGACAACTAGTCTGGTCAAAAAAAAATTAAGAGTTAAGAGACGACTGCTGAGGCTCGAAGTTTCATTAGCAGTATTGCTAACGTGCCTTATATGCCAAGCTTGTCATTCCTGTCTGCATTTGGAAATCTGTCTAGACCTTTATTGTATCATCTTCAACACAAATCCATTTTTCAATTCTCCGGTGTTGCTAAAGTTGTCAAGCTAAACAAAACCGCACTGAGCAACGGTAAACAGAATATGAAGGTCGATATGAATTATGAAACATCCGAGCTAAACGAAAAGGACCGTCCACATTCATTTGCGTGCCAAAGCTTACCCGTTTAAACATCGTTAAGGGAGCAGGCTCTGTAATCTCGAGCCTCCATCTGTTGAGACTGCACTGCCGCAACAGCACTAAACTCTTGCGCTTCTCCCTGCACTCCCTGGTCACAAGCGCTACAGTTATCTCAGCTGCATTTTTTAAACTGGAGTGCTGTCAGATGGACCAAATGATGGAAACGCAGACACACCATCACACACCCATAATTCATTTGATTTTCACTATATGCCTCAGCTGGTTAATCGGAGGAGGAAATGTGTGCATGGATGATGAGGGTTCGAACCAGAACCTTTCCATCATGGCATACTTTACCATTTCAGGTGCATGTGTTTATAGACCTGACGCTACTCAAACCGAAGCTCGTTCGGACAAGTGTGAAACCTCTTTTCCAGCCTGGTTGTAGACTCATCGTTCCACCTGAACATCCCAGGCTCCAGATTTGCTTTCAAATGAACTCAGGTGTTGAAAGCATCATGCGTGAAAACGATCCGATCTCGGGGCCATACAGGATATAACACGCTAGTCACGCTAGTTCCTGTTTCGAGTTTTACATAGACAGAGAAAAGGAATGAAGGAAACAGGACGCGATCTATCTGTGCCAGTGAGAGCTGCATGGAGTGAAAAAAGGCATTCAAATACAAGTTGCTAAGAAACCTTGATCAAAAGCCTTCACCTGAAGCGCTGACCACAAATTAGAGCACAAAATACTAATTAAATAAATAACACAGAAGGTAATCATTAATGAGAACAATAAAGTGATGCAAAAAGGTCCGCACAGAAGGAGGAAAAGGTCAAACAAATCTGCCGTCATGATGCTCTTCCGTAAACAAACCCAGGATCTCACGCAACTCGCCTCCTTTTACCTGCTGGAGACTGATAACAAGCAGCAAGTAAAGTAGTAGAGCTATTAAAATAAAATCATTTTTTCTTATACTCATACTTTCAGCCTCCTTAAGTGGTGTAATAACTGGCATCGTACATGGCTGAATGCCCTGAAGGTGATCAAGGCTGTTAATTGTATCTCAAATACGTGCGTTCTAGTGCTAAGCCTTGGTGATAACTCGTCTCTGGCTGGAAGACAAAGCCTGTTTAAGGCAGTCTGAAATAGTGAGACTTCTCCAGGTTAGGCCATTAGTCCCTCCTCCGTCATCCCCTCTGGGTCGAACGTTACACAGATGTTGCACAGAAGTTAATACTATCTATTTTTATTTCGTCATCTCTGGTAGCAGAGAAGAGGGGCTTTCTCACCAAATGCCCTGGTTCTGAGTGCACAGGAAAGGGACATTTATCAAACCCTCCCTCCATCACGAGGAAAAAAAGAGAGAACTCTCCATTATGACGGCCAGCCACTAGCCGAGTGAAGGTGCAGAAACAGGAGAGCGTCTAAAGCAGCCCGCCTCCCTGTAGGCCTATTAAAGAAAGGCTTTTCTCTTCCACATGCTCTCGTTCTCTCTGGATTAATCGCCATCTTTGGCCAGTATCTACTCAGAGACAAAGAGGTGACGGAGTAAATGGGCGTGTGCTAAATTCCCAAAAATCTTTCTACACAAAAAGGATGATGATGATATTTATACATAAATTTCTTCCAGAAAAGGGAGAGATATTTGTATGTGCTGTAAAAATTCTACATTTTGATAGATCAAGTCTCTCCTATTGGGTTGGAGAGCAGAAAGAAAGATAACACGAACGAGATCTGGGCTGTCTGGAGGGAAAAAGAATGTGAGGCGGAGAGAGACAGGCAGAGAAGCACGAGCAGAAAGAAATCAGTTTGCAGCGGCATAAATGACTAAAGATGGCTGAGGCCATGCAGGGCTGCAACGGATGATTTCCAATCGCAAAGCGAAGCCTCTTCACCAGCTGATGCCACTTTCAATTCCACTCTCATCTCAGTACACAGTGCACTTCGCTATCCCTCTCTGCTCATACTTACACACATGCACACACACACACACCCACTCAGATATAAGATCCTGAGAGGGTCGGAGCATTGCAGTTTAGGCAGAGAAGAAAAAAAAAATCCCATTTACATGCATGGCGTATGAGATACTTTCAGGGATAGTTCAGCGATTATAGTATGGTTGACTGTGTGTGTGTGTGTGTGTGTGTGTGTGTGTGTGTGTGTGTGTGTGCGCGCGCATGAGAGAGAACAGTCTGAGCATGGGGACTTCCCCCATCCTCTTCAGGCGCACAAACTGTTTGCGTGACATATTTCATATTTTGAATGGGGCTGTCTGCCAACAGAGCTGTCGGGGATGCAGACGAATGTTTCGCTACATAAATTAAATACATAAATCACAGATCCGTCATACGAACACATTCTGGACAAATTTGACTATATTTTAATGACAGTAAGACAAAACATTGAATGAGAATATGTATGCAAGAAGGATGGAGATATGGTGGTTCAGTGGTTAAGGCTTTGGGCTGCTGAACAGATGGGTAAGAGTTCAACTCTCAGCAGGGCCAAGCTGCCTTTCTGGGATCTTAAGCACCACCCTTAAGCTTCAACTGCTCAGGTGTGTCCTGTTTCAAAATGTAACACTAACACTTGCCAATTCCACATTCCTAACGTAAATGATAAAGCATTTTGTGGCTTACTGTTTTTCTAAATTAAATTGATAATCATGAGTTCATGCCAAGCGGATTTATATTTAGTCAACACATGCAGCTTTAAAAAGTCTTCCTTTCATCCCAATGCAAACTTTATTAACTGAAAACTGTCACGAGCAACCGTGGGATGAACCCAGTATCCTTAGCAGTTAGCCCGTGTTGCATGGACGGTAAACCCAAACGCGGAAGCAGCGCGAGCAGGCAGGATAACCATGCGTTTACTCTTAGAACTCTCTTACACAAAGAGCAAGGATCTACACAAATAAACCCGCGTTCTGGCAACACACACTCAATCAAGGAAGCAATCTGAATAGGTGAGTACTCACGAAATAGTTGGTGAAGCAATAGCGAAGGCATGAATGAACTCAATGACTGAGCGATGTGAAGCGCCATCTTGTTTCCTTTTATGCTTTCTGAAAACGCGACCGTCTTACTTCCGGGTCCTCGTGCCGTCCCGTCGCGGTGCGAGTGTGCATGACAGTACCCCCCTGTCCAGGACCGACTCTCGACGGTCCAGGGGTGGAGGATACCCGACGACGGTAGTCTCGTATGAGCTCGGGGTCAAGGATGAACCGGGCCGGAATCCAAGACCGTTCCTCGGGGCCATAGCCCTCCCAGTCAACTAGGTACTGCATACCTCTGCCCCGAGGATGTGAGTCGAGGATCCGGCGTACAGTATAGGCAGGACTACCCTCGATGATTTGGGGAGGGGGAGTAGGGGGAGTGGGTGGAACCATTGGTGAAGTGATGAAGGGTTTGAGCTGGGAGATGTGGAATATCGGGTGGATCCGGAGCGCCGCGAGCAGCTGGAAATAAAAAATCAAATCAAATCAAATTCAAATTTATTTGTCACATACACAATCCTACACAGTACGATATGCAGTGAAATGCTTAGGCAACTGCCCTGACCTAAGAGAATAAAATTAAATAAAATATAAAATATAGAATATAAAATGTAAAATGTAAGAATATAAAATATAAAATGTAAGTAAGTAAAGACTATACATTATACTTTACATTAAGTGTACAAATGGAAAATATTGCAATGAAAAATTGTAATTGTACAAGTGGAAAATAAAAATATTGAAATGGGGACGGAATGTCCAGGGGTGTGCAAATATGCAGTAAAGTGACATGTTAAATGTTAAAGTGGCTTGTGTGCATATTTAAAGTGACTTATGTGCATACTACCCATGAGTGAGCAGGTGTGCAGTGAGGACAAGTGAGCGAATGTCCTGAATGTCCAGAGTGTCCAGAGTGAGTGCAGAAGCATGTGTGGATGTGCAAAATGGATCAGTACTGTGTGTTGTACTGATTAAGAGACCGTATCGCCTGCGGGAAGAAGCTCCTCCTCAGTCTCTCTGTGTTGGCCTTCAGGGAGCGGAATCGCTTTCCTGACCTCAACAGAGAGAACAGTCCATTGCTGGGGTGACTGAGGTCCTTCATGATCTTCCTGGCCTTGGTCCAGCACCGCTTGCTGTAGATCGAGTGCAGGTCAGGGAGCTCGGTGTGGATGATGCGCTCAGCTGATCGCACCACCCTCTGAAGAGTTCGTCTGTCCTGCATGGTGCTGTTCCCGAACCAGGTCGTGATGTTTCCCGTCAGGATGCTCTCTATGGTGCAGGAGTAGAAGTTCCTAAGCACCTTGGAGGGCAGTCTGAAGTCTCTCAGGCGTCTGAGGTGGTAGAGACGCTGTCGGGCCTTCTTCACCACGGTGTTGATGTGACAGGACCAAGACAGGTCCTGCGTGATGTGTACACCGAGGTAACGGAAGCTGTCCACTCTCTCCACTGGGCTCTTGTTGATGACGGGGGTCTGGTAGTTCCTCTTCTGCTTTGTGCTGAAGTCCACTATCAACTCCTTTGTCTTGCTGACGTTGAGAAGGAGGTTGTTCGTCTGACACCAGTTCTCCAGATTTCAAATCTCCTTCAGGTAGGCCGTCTCATCGTTGTCAGTGATCAGGCCGACCACGACGGTGTCATCAGCAAACTTGATGATGGTGGTGGAGTTGGTAGTGGCTACGCAGTCGTGAGTATACAAAGAGTACAGTAGAGGGCTCAGAACACAACCCTGTGGGGCTCCAGTGCTGAGGGTGATGGAGGCTGAGACATGTCCACCCATCCTTACTGCCTGTGGTCTCCCCGTTAGGAAATTGGAGATCCACTGACACAAGGATGAGCTGAGTCCCAGGTGCTCCAGCTTGGTGGTGAGTGTAGAGGGAATTATGGTGTTAAATGCTGAGCTGTAGTCGATGAAAAGCATTTTCACATAATTCCCCCTTCTAGTGTCCAGGTGAGTGAGAGCAGTATGGAGTAGATGAGCGATGGCATCATCTGTAGAGCGGTTTGAACGGTAGGTGACAGGATTGACACGGAGGGTGATGCGATATGGACCGATGAATCTGGGTGAAAGCTTTTTGGACTCCGTGCGGAGGTGTAGATTTTTCGTGGACAGCCACACCTTGTCACCTGTGCGGAACATTTGTCCCGGAGGGTGTCAACGGCGATGTTGTAAGGTGTAGCGGGTGTTTGCGCGCTGGATGGCCTCCTTGGCTTGAATCCAGGACCGTCGACACCATCGGACCAACTGTTGGGCCGAGGGTACTTCAACCTCCGGTTCTTGGTGTTCGATCATCGGAGGTTGGAAACCCTGGCATACCTCAAATGGACTCAGCTTCGTTGCGGAGGAAACATGGAGGTTGTGTGAGAGTTTCGCCCAAATGAGGTAGCGAGTCCAGGAGCGCTGGCGGTCGGCAACGAAACATCTTAGGTAGCGCTCTAGTTGTTGGTTGACCATTCGTTTGGGGGTGGTAGCCCGAGGAGAGACTGTAGGTAGAATCGATCAGACGGCAGATGGCCTTCCAGAACCGTGCAGTGAACTGGGGCCCCCTGTCCGAGACGATGTCCTTAGGGAACCCATGCAGACGGACTGTGTGCTCTAATATCAGCTCGGCTGTCCTTTTAGCTGACGGGAGTCCGGTGAGGGCTACCAGGTGCACAGCTTTGGAGAACCGATCCACTATGGTCATGATGACGTTTTTCCCTTCGGATGCCGGCAGGCCCTTGATGAAGTCAAGGGCAAAGTGCGTCCAGGGTCGAAAGGGGACTGGGAGTGGTTGGAGTTCCCCTGGTGTTGGTTGATTGGAGGTCTTGGCCCTGTCGCACACTGGGCACGCCCGAACGAACTCCTCAACGTCCTTGGCCATTGAGGGCCACCAGAAAGCGCGCTGGATGTATTTGAGGGTGCGCTGCGTGCCTGGGTGCCCCGACAGCGGCGAGGAGTGACCCCATTTGATGACGTTGGCCTTGATGTTCCTGGGTACGAAGAGTTGTCCAGGCGGGGCCCCTGCCGGTTCGGTCTCCGTGGCCTGTGCCTGGCGAACCCTCGTCTCCAGTTCCCAACGAAGTGGGGCGATGACTCTGGAAGGTGGCAGGACAGACGCGGGGTCCGCCCGGGGGACGTCCCCCTCATGTTGTCGGGAGAGGGCATCGGCTTTGATGTTCTTTGACCCCGGGCGATAGGATAGGTGGAAATCAAAAGACTCGAACAATAGAGACCACCGCGCCTGCCTGGGGTTGAGTTGTTTTAGGTTCTTGATGGTAATGAGATTTTGGTGGTCGGTCCAGACGATAAATGGTTCTCTGGCGCCCTGGAGCCAGTGTCGCCATTCTTCCAAAGCCCACTTTATGGCTAGCAGTTCGCGGTCCCCTACCCCGTATCGCTGCTGAGTGGGGTTAAATTTTTTGGAGAAGAAACTACAAGGGCGAGCAATCTCTTAAGGACGGCCCTGACGTGTCGGATGTGTTCTTCGGCGGTGCGTGAGTAGATGAGTATATCGTCTAGGTAGACAAATACCCATTTTCCCAACATGTCCCGGAGAACCTCGTTCATAAACTGCTGGAAAGCTGCGGGGGCGTTACAGAGTCCGAAGGGGATAACAAGGCTTTCGTAATGTCCATTAGGGGTAATGAAGGCTGTCTTCCACTCATCGCCCTCTCTGATACGCACCAAGTTGTAGGCGCTCCGGAGGTCCAACTTTGTAAAAATGGTGGCACCAGAGAGGGCGTCCAGGGCTCAGTTGGTAAGAGGCATCGGGTGTCGATTTTTTATGGTGATGTTATTCAGCCCCCGATAGTCAACACAAGGACGTAACTCGCCCGAACTCTTCTTTACGAAGAAAAATCCTGCGGCGGCGGGCGAGGAAGAGGGTCGGATGGTACCCTGATGGAGAGCGGAGGACACATACTCCTCCATCGCCCGCGTCTCGGTAGAAGAGAGAGAGTATAGACGGCCGCGGGGTGGAGTGGAACCTGGCTGGATCTCAATAGCCAGGTCGTAGGGGCGATGCGGAGGAAGATGGTCGGCACGTCTCTTACAAAAGACCTCAGCCAGGTCTCGATATGCAGGAGGGATGGCGTTGGTGTCAACATCGGGGGCCTCGGACTCCCTAGAGCACGTCCCAGCCGGTGTTTGTAGGCAGAGTTCGAGGCAGGTCTGACCCCATTGCAGGATCCGGTTTTGAGACCAGGAGATGAGAGGGTCATGCTGCAATAACCAAGGGTATCCTAAGATGATGGGTGGCGAGGAAATGGAGGTGAGGTGAAAGCAGATTTCTTTTTGGTGTTGGTCAATGGTGAGGGTGATGGGCCGAGTCTGGGTGGTGATAGGGCTGGAGGAAAGGGGCCGACCGTCGACGGATGTCACTCGAACTGGCTGGGATAACGCCTCAGTCTCCACCCCCAATCTCTTGGCATAGGAGGAGTCAATAAAGTTTCCAGCAGCCCCGAAGTCGATGAACGCGGAACTTTTGACTCGTCTGTGGCCAAATTGGAGGTGTACCTGAACCATGAGACGCGAGATGCTGGGTGTGGTGGCGGCGAGATGGAGGTGACCCGGTGAGCTGCCCCACTGACTCACCGGGCCTGATCGTTTCCCGGGCGTGAAGGGCATATAGCTCTATGGTGTGCCGCTGACCCACAATAGACGCAGAGTCCCTCCCTGAAACGTCGTTCTCGCTCTGCAGGGTTCAAGGAGGCGCGTCCTAGTTGCGTGGGTTCCCCGGCTCCCGTGTCAACCACGGTGGGAGGTGGAGACCCGGCAGACGCCCTAGTGGTGGTGGTGAAAGCTGGTGATCGGGGCGTGGAATGTGAAAAAAGGGGCGTGATGGGCGGCAGGGTTTGGGGGGCTGGCTTCGGATGAGCGAGCAGGCGCTGGTCAATCCGGAGGGCGAGCTGGACCAAACCCTCCAGTGTAGCCAGAAGCTCTCGTCCGGCGAGCTGGTCCTTGATGCGAGAAGCCAGTCCTTCGTAGTAAGCCGTCCGGAGGGCGGCGTCCCCCCAGGTGGTCTGCACGGCGAGGGTACGGATATCCGCGGTGTAGCGGCTCACGGACGACCCACCCTGCCACAGATGGTACAATTTGCTGTCGGTCTCCACCTCAGCAGCAGGATGTTCGAAGGTCAGTTTGAGTTGGCGGGTGAATTCTCTGTATGAATAGGCTGTGTCCGAATCTGACCTGAGAACCACCATGGCCCACTCAGCTGCCTGCCCGGATAGCAATGAGACGAGAAGTGCAACGCGCAGTCGGTTTCTGGAGTACCTGGTGGAATTGAACTCAAACACAAGATCTAATGCTGTTAAAAACACACTTCCCATCTGTGCCATCCCACTTATCTGGTAAAGCAATGAAAATGTCAGAGGGGGGGGAGGGGGCGGCGCCGCTGCGGGGGGCGTGACAACAGCCGACTGAACAGCCGCCTCGCGGAGGGTCACGTTCTCCTGCCGCAGCTCCGCCACCTCGCGGCGCAAAACCGCGACGTCTTGGAGCTCCTTTCGGAGAGACACGACTTTACAACGGAGCTCATTGATCAGCTCGGCATGCTTGTCAACCACAGCGCAGAGGCGAGCAAACTCCGCTGGGTTTACTGCTTTAAGCTCAGTCATTCTGTCACGAGCAACCGAGGGATGAACACAGTAGCCTTAGCAGTTAGCCCGTGTTGCGTGGACGGTAAACCCAAACGCGGAAGCAGCGCGAGCAGGCAGGATAACCACATGTTTACTCTTAGAACTCTCTTACACAAAGAGCAAGGATCTACCCAAATAAACCTGCGTTCTGGCAACGCACACTCAATCAAGGAAGCAATCTGAATAGGTGAGTACTCACAAAATAGTTGGTGAAGCGATAGCGAAGGCATGAATGAACTCAATGACTGAGCGATGTGAAGCGCCATCTTGTTTCCTTTTATGCTTTCTGAAAGCGCAACCGTCTTACTTCCGGGTCCTCGTGCCGGTCGCGGTGCGAGTGTGCATGACAAAAACAGCCTTTTTGGAAAACCTAATCCAAGATGAAGATATTTAGAAGCTCTGTTTTTTAGGTTCTGTCTTGTTTGACGTCAGACTGTGACCCGATAATAACTTTTTTCAGGCTTCTGATTGCCTGACATGTCTTTACATAGATTACGTAGACATGTCCTTATGTAGGTCTTTAGGTTACAGTATAATGCCACCTGTTGGTTTAGCATGCTCTCGACAATATGATTTTGCCTTGACATATAGACAAAAATGTATTCTTCAAAGATTTAAAAAAAAAAAATTATGTATATGTGGATGAGGCATGGTTCACACATTACACATGCGGATAATTTTAAAAAATTGCTTTGTTTGTAAAAAAATAAGAGAATACAACATGGAAGCATGCAAAGCCAGCATCGAGTGATAAAACTGTTTGTAAAGCCACGTTGGGCAATCAGAAGTTTAAAAAAATTATTAAAGGGTACAGTACAGTATGTTACACTCTGAGGTCAAAAACAGGAGACTAGACGCACAAGTACAAACTAACAGTAAAAACGCCATTTGTTTTGCTTTACAACATTTCTTTTTTACCAAACATACAGTAGTTTCTTCACTCTGGAATTTTTTTTTTTTTTTTTTTTGCCAATGTCAATGTTTTCATTGTCCTAAAATGCATTTTGCAACAATAAAACCCTGATTTTAAAAATACCTGTGTGCATGTGGAGAAAGGCCTAATAAGACGCAAAAAATATATAAAATAATGCAGCTTGTTATTTTGCCAGGAAAGAGCAAAATCATCTGTCCAGATGTGACTCTTCTGTGTTGGTAACTGACTGTTACAAAGCATGGACCCCTGAGACTCCTTCAACAAATGTTAAACAGTCATCTCCCTACAGAAAATTTTGCCATACTGTATCAGTATGTATACGTTTTTTTTTTTTTTTTCAGAAATATGAAACCGTTTTATATACAGTATATATGTTTTTTCTTAGTCTCAGATTAAGTAGGGAATCCCTGCTGTTTTTAGAAACTTTGACAACACTGGGGTGTAATGATAATCACAGCATAATGTAAATGTGGCAACTGTAAATGTGCACTTTGTGTAGATTTTGTTACTGGAAACCCCTTCGTGTGGAGTGTAAGAGAAAGAGAAGTGCCTCCCTCCTGTTTACATTCTGGTAATTATCTACAGTATAACCCTCCTTAATTCAGACTCGCCAGGCATTCACACGAAAATCTCTCTCTCTCTCTCTCTCTCTTTCTGTTGCCAAGGTATCTGCGTGGGGCACATTTACATTCTCTGCTGCACACCGAGGCCAATTTGTTATCCTAACATCCTAACAGGAGCCAATCAGAACACCGGAGCCTGTGGCTCAGTGAAGATTTATGGGCTATTTCTCTGCTTGTTCGGCTCACAGATTGAATACCGGGCACGGCATACAAACTGAAGCTGCTGTAATTAGAAAACATTTCGTAGACTTTTGTTTGCTTATTTAGAAAATCACTGGCTGCAGATTGTGAATCCACAGAAGCTGCATGTATTTATAGAAAAAGGATGCTGCGCACTGGGCTTATCAAAATATTCTGTTTATATGTGCTGATGAGCAGATGGTTTGGTTTCTGCAGGAGTTTACGATTTAGCAATTATAGAGTCTGCTGTAAGTTCGGGCTCGGCTAAAGCTCTGTGGCGTCGCAGAAGGTTAAACAGCTCCCTGTAGCAGCGATGCGATCTCGTTGTACTGCTGATGCATTATTGACACCAGGAGCCGGAATGTGCATGGATCAGCACATCGAACGCACTCCGACCCATCAGAAGGGTTGTGAAAGGTTTACTTGTTTTAGGCTGCATCTATGGAGACAAAATGTATTTTGCAAAATATACGGCGTGTATTACCACCTCAGCGTGCTCCTGATTAAATTGGTTTCTCATTACAAGAGGAGAAAGTGATGCTCTGGAAGCCAGCACCGAGTGTCAGTGGAGTCAGACTGCAATGCACTAGAGAGAGAGAGAGAGAGTTGAGCAAATGAAAACCATAAGGGGTAAATAAGTAAACAACCTGGTGTTTGGCACTAAGTGGATATTTGGTGATGAGGGGCTTACCACCTATGTCACAACTAATGACTGGCAAGATATGTTTGGAGATCTGCATTATTTAACAGGGTATGATGACTGTTTCATGTACACATGCAGATACGGAGAGAGAGAGAGAGAGAGAGAGAGAGCACATTTGTCCAACCCAGACAGGTCATTAATCAGCCAGCTCAGAGGAACGAGAGGATGACCTCACCTACATCTCCATCAGGGTTTAGAAAGAGAAAGGGAGAGAGAGGGAGAGAGCTGTCACACCAAGCTGCTTCTTCTCTCTTTACATTTATTGCTCCCTTATGAGTCTTCCCTCCAGCATTATTCCTTTTTTTGAAATACCCCAGGGTTTTTAAAAACTGCAAACTGCCAGAGCCTTGACACTGACCTCCACTTCCCCTTGTGGTGTCAGCTATCCTTTTTTTGGGAAGACCTGCCCTTTCTTCCTGATTCTCACCACTTCTCCTAGCTGTATACCACTTATTCTTTGTTTCTTGACTCGTCCTTCTCCCCCTCTCTCCCTTAGCTTGAATTTATCTGGCTTTCCCTCTAGACTCAACAGTGCTGCAGTAGTAGAGAGGATCGAAATTATACATTGTGTTAGAAATTTTAAAAAGGGATGATTAGCTAAGATGCGAGACACAATGTAAAAAAAACATTTTAAAGCGGTTATTATTAAAATAATTTTGGATATATTCTTTTCAGCAAGAGCAGGATGCAGTTTTACTCTTCTTCCACAATATTAAGCTCACATAAGCATAGTCTCTCTGTCCATTCTGTCTTTTAGCAGTTCTTTGCCAAAGCAGTTTGTGTCACTTTGTTGAATAAGGTGTGTTGCTCTTGTACTGTATATCTACGTATGATAGAGGTTCGGGCTAACATAAGTTTCGAGCCAGTGAACATAAATAAGAGGTGATTTAACAGCCTATTATCCTTGCTTTAAGCAGCTTATGTTATATAAACCCTGAATGGCAAGTCATTAAATGCTGTTCTATGTCTTATTTTGTTGTAATAGCTCGGTATTGTGACCGAATTCCTCATTATTTTTGACACATTTTTTTTTACAGAATTTTCTAACCGTGATAGTGGATATTTTTACCATTTCAAATGTGCTGTTCCTTTAACATATTTAATATTAATGTAAAATCATCTGTTGGATGTACATCAAGAAAAAAAATAATGTTAAAACTATTTGACACGTGAAATGAATAGCGTGGTATATCTCGATATAATGGCACATTTTAAGGGTTTGATATACACACGTGGACAAAATTGTTGGTACTCTTCGGTCAATGAAAGAAAAACTCACAATGGTCACAGAAATAACTTTAATCTGACAAAAGTAATAATAAATAAGAATTCTATGAATGTTAACCAATGAAAGTCAGACATTGCTTTTCAACCATGCTTCAACAGAATTATTTAAAAAAATAAACTCATGGAACAGGCCTGGACAAAAATGATGGTACCCCTAGAAAATACTGAAAATAATGTGATCAAAGGGACATGTTAATTCAAGGTGTGTCCACGAATTAGCATCACAGGTGTCTACAATCTTGTAATCAGTCAGTGGGCCTATATATAGGGCTCCAGGTAGTCACTGTGTGGTTTGGTGACATGGTATGTACCACACTCAACATGGACCAGAGGAAGCGAAGGAAAGAGTTGTCTAAGGAGATTCGAAAGAAAATTATAGACAAGCATGTTAAAGGTAAAGGCTATAAGACCATCTCCAAGCAGCTAGATGTTCCTGTGACTACAGTTGCACATATTATTCAGAAATTTAAGATCCATGGGACTGTAGCCAACCTCCCTGGACGTGGCCGCAGGAGGAAAATCGATGACAAATCAAAGAGACGGATAATCCGAATGGTAACAAAAGAGCCCAGAAAGACTTCTAAAGAGATCCAAGGTGAACTTCATGCTCAAGGAACATCAGTGTCAGATCGCGCCGTCCGTTGTTGTTTGAGTCAAAGTGGACTACATGGGAGACGACCAAGAAGGATACCATTGTTGAAAACAAATCATAAAAAAGCCAGACTGGAATATGCCAAACTACATGTTGACAAGCCACAAAGCTTCTGGGAGAATGTCCTATGGACAGATGAGACAAAAATGGAACTTTTTGCCAAGGCACATCAGCTCTATGTTCACAGGTGGAAAAATGAAGCATATCAAGAAAAGAACACTGTCCCTACTGTGAAACATGGAGGAGGCTCTGTTGTGTTCTGAGGCTGCTTTGCTGCATCTGGCACAGGGTGTCTTGAATCTTTGCAGGGTACAATGAAATCTCAAGACTATCAAGGGATTCTAGAGAGAAATGTGCTGGCCAGTGTCAGAAAGCTGGGTCTCAGTCGCAGGTCATGGGTCTTGCAACAGGACAATGACCCAAAACACAGCTAAAAACACCCAAGAATGGCTAAGAGGAAAACATTGGACTATTCTAAAGTGGCCTTCTATGAGCCCTGACCTCAATCCTATTGAGCATCTTTGGAAGGAGCTGAAACATGCCGACTGGAAAAGGCACCCTTCAAACCGGAAACAACTGGAGCAGCTTGCTCATGAGGAGTGGGCCAAAATACCTGCAGAGAGGTGCAGAAGTCTCATTGACAGTTACAGGAATCGTTTGATTGCAGTGATTGCCACAAAAGGTTGTGCAACAAACTATTGAGTTAGGGGTACCATCATTTTTGTTCAGGCCTGTTCCATGAGTTCATTTTTTTTTTTATAATTCCGTTGAAGCATGGTTGAAAAGCAATGTCTGACTTTCTTGGATAACATTCATAGAATTCTTATTTATTATTACTTTTGTCAGATTAAAGTTATTTCTGTGACCATTGTGAGTTTTTCTTTCATTGACCGAAGGGTACCAACAATTTTGTCCACGTGTGTATTAAACAGCTAGCGCTCAGCAAGATCAATTCTCAAAATTGAGTCGGTGTGGAGCAGGGAAAAAAAAGGCAAAGGCAAGATCTGAGTGACACTGTCAATGGCCCAATTGTGATGGCTAGACGACTGGGTCAGAACATTTTCAAAATGTCAGGTCTTGTGGAGTGTTCCCAGGATGCACTAGTTAGTGCCTACAAAAATTGGGGTCAAGGAAGTGCTCCAAGGAAGGACAACCAGTGAACCTGTGTCAAGGTTTACTGATACATGTGGGACTAGCTGCTCTGGTCTGAGCACTGAAGAGATGCTGTAGCTGAAATTGCTGAAAATGTTCATTCTGGCTATAAAGGTGTCAGAAAGGTTGTTACGTATAGTGTCCATGCTGACCTGTGTCCATCACTGAAAGCACACTGGACCATGGGGCGCAATAGAAGAAGGTGTTCTGCTCTGATTAATAATTTGGACAGTCAGGTGTATACTCTGGTGTGATACTCAGAGCGATGTTCTACTAGGAAGCTCGAGTCCTGGCATTCGTGTCGATGTTACTTTTACCACTTACCTATACATTGTTGCAGACCAAAGTACAAAAATTCCTTGTATTGCTACATCCTTGTATGACCTACCAAAAATATTCAGATATGATTTGAGGAGCATGACAAAGAGTTTATGGCGTTGACTTGGTCCTAAAATTCTCCATGTATAAATTGTCTGTATGATGAGCTTGACCACCTCATGACTTACAGGATTTAAAGGATCTGCTGCTAATGTGTTGAAACCAGATACTACAGCACACCTTCAGAGCCAAGAGATGGATCAGAGATGTTTTGATGGACACAGTATCAGCCATAACATCAAATACATTCACATTATAACCAGCAACAGTAGGTTTTATAGTTTTATAATGTCCTACCACTGGACCAGCTCTGGAGTTGCACCCCACAGTGCCTGTTCGGTAGGGGTGTTCTGTACTGCCTGGCACCAGGATGCTGGCAATGCATAGTTTGGGTGCTGTGGGGTACAGGGCGTTGCTTCCACAGATGCTCTATAGGATGGGAATCTGGCGATTTTGGAGGCTAGGTCAGAATTATTATTATAGAGTAGCAGGTACGTATTTTATTTATTTTTTAATTAGTATAATGTTTTTAATTGGCACATATCTGAAGATATGTACTGTATATATCGTCGGTTTATATTAAGTGATAAGTGATTAAGATATAATAAGTGAGCGGATGTTACATCTGACTTCCCCACCAGCACAGACACCATAACTGAACAGAATACTATGAGCTAAATTGTATCTGCAATATATATTTTATTGCTTGAATCTGAATCTCCTCTTTTTTTTTCTCTCCCTTTCTGTCTCCTGTCCCAGCTGGTGTTGACATGTCTTCCCACACTCCTCCCAAACAATGCTCGACATAAATCACTGTCAATTAGCCACGCAGGCAAAAAAAAAAAGAAATCAAGCTCTCTAATTTCATTTCACAATTACGACACCTAGTCAACACTCTCACTTTCCCTCGCAAATGGAAATTAAATGAACTTCACAGACAGACATTGAACTAATGAAATAAGTGTCACATAGTAGATTGCACACGCACTCCCTGACACACACACACACACACACACACACACACACACACACCCACGCACATACACACATGCATCCAACTCTTTCCCACCCCAAATCACCTTAATTAATTTCTCGGCATCACCCCTGTCAGCGATTAAATGTGTAGCCACAACCCTGTGAGCTGGTAAAAATACTGTGGCATTTCGAGATGACTCGCTCAGCCTCTCGAGTGGCGTCTGGGTGGCGGCTCAGTCACTCCATCACGGCGAAGCGAGAGGAGCCGTGACACAGAGACAGGAGGCCTGAAGGAAGCAGTGTGGTATTTTTGGACAGGCACCTTTACACCCTGTCCATCGAAGTGCCCTTCCGTGTGAGACTGATTTCAGATCTTCCTCTTCCTGCCTGTTGAGGCTCTTTCACTCTGCTTAGCAGAGGAAGCACGAGGGGAGGGCGAAGGGACCGAGGGAAGGAAAGAACGGAGAGGGAGATAAATAAGAGGAAAGGCGAAGAGGAAAGGGTTGAAGTCTATGTGTGTGGCACGCTGTCAATTGAAGATGTGAGAAGAATGGAGGATAAGACAGAAGAAAGCAGGAGATGAATAGGACGAGAGAGTAAGCGCTGGCTTTTTCCATCAGTGACCCAGACTCCCAGCCCGCGCACGACGACGGCTCAAACACACAATTATCATTCTCCTTCCAACTCCTTCTGTGTGTCTATGTATATGTGTGCGCGCGTGCATGCATGATTAGTAATGCCTGAGGTGGCAGAAATTTCCGACACAGCAGAGAGAAATAGCTTTGTTATGTAAAGCCACACGTGGAATCTTCCCCTGCCTCGCCTTCATTATTCCTACTGCATTATTATCATTTATTACCATTCATTAGAGAATTAGTCACGCTCTCCTTCCTCACTGGTCAGAATCGAGAACAAAAGCAGCCTATCTCCTTCTCTTATCTTCTCACACCATGGTTTTATACAGCTGCGGTTTCCTGGACATTCTAGGTTTAGCCTGTGAGACATTGTCTAGTGTGTGTGTGTGTGTGTGTGTGTGTGTGTGTGTGGAACCGCAGGTGGGCAGGTGCAGCCAGAGATAATGGCTAAGAACACCTGCATGATCTGGTCCTGGGGCTCTTACCCACTGGGGCTGCGGTTGAAGGGGTCTGAATCCATGCTGATGGATTGGTGTGGGAGCGACAGAAGTGCACGCAGTCTCAGACAGCTGGGCTTCGAGCCAAACGCACCAAAGCTCAGCCCTAGAAAATGGGATCATGTTTGGAAATATTGGAATCCATCTTGTGGAAAGTTGTTATTAAGGCTGGTGTGATTGCGTGGTGTGTAAGCGTTAAGGGGCCGGAGAGATCTCTGTGGCAGGGCCGGGGCAGGACACACCTTCCAGGCAGGCTCTCAGATGCCAGGAAAGCTTTCAGCCTCTCGCTTTAGCTCCCATCAGAGTCTTAATCGAGGCCGGGGCCTAATGAAACTGACGGACCCAGTGACCCAAGCCTGGCTGATTGCTGCGGATAATATATTTAGCCCGGCCTTCTCTTCCGTGCTTTCCCAAAGGCACCAGTATCTGAGAGCCTTCATTTACCGAGGTGAAGGCATGGGGTGCTGCTCAGGGTGCTGTAATTAAAGGCTAAATGATTTTTCTTTTTCTTTTTTTTTGCTGCACAAAGCTCGAAAAAGCGAATGTTTCATCTATAATGTACTGTAATGTGGCGTGCGATCTGCCATGTGTTAATAGATATGCGGCTTTGTCTGCAGCACGGATGCGAGCGATCATTCTTTACGCAGGTGTCACAGAAGTTACACACACCATGCCGTGCAGGATGCCGTTCAGCTTTTCTAGTGGTTATGCCGCTTCGAGAGGCGTCATTTAAGTGCTTTGTGCGAATCCCGTTCGCACCTGCACGCCTTTACAGCTGCAGTGAGTCTGAATGTGTTTTTTTTTACGGAGGTTTGGTATAGGAATCACAGGCCTTACAGAGAACTCCGTTCAATGATGTTTCTTTATTTATTATAGCGATGTACAAACGTGTTTGAATGCACTTACGAATCTTAAGCGGCGTTCCGTTATATCTTCAGCGCTGATTTTTACAGTAATTCTGATTTCCAGAGTGTTCATACACAGTGTGAGAGCTTTCGGTCTGATACATAGACTGCGTTCCTCCAGCGTGATCATTACTGAATTATTGCTCTTGACTTCAAGTGTTTGCCACTATATCAGCGGGGGAAAATAAATGAATTAGAAGGCATTTTTCCAACTGCACGATTTGCCGCAACTTTCGGCACGACAAAAACGTCCTGATTTCATTCTTCACACCAGAAACCGTTGTATTTATTTTAGTTCTTGCTTAAGATCGGTACCAAGAGGAGTTAATGGTACTTGGTATAAGGACCTAGGAGGAATGTTTGTTTCTGACTGGCTATGGAAAACAATTTTCTTACACTGTCAACACACTAAATTAAATATGAGAAAAAAAAAACTAAATGGTCAGGTTCAT
Source organism: Clarias fuscus (assembly GCA_030347435.1). Lineage (NCBI taxonomy): Eukaryota > Metazoa > Chordata > Actinopteri > Siluriformes > Clariidae > Clarias > Clarias fuscus. The sequence continues at coordinate 20,834,887 of CM059214.1, read as the reverse complement.
TGATGCCTTTGTTTATACAGAAAAAAAAGACAATACAAATAAAATCACCTGGCTTGCAAGTGCGTTGAAAATGTTTGTGTTTCATCAACAGTCAGTTGGTATCATTTGATTTTGTTATTATTATTATTATTATTATTATTATTATTATTATTATTATTATTAAACAAAACAGACAGTCAAACAAAGAAATCTTAATCCAGACACATCTTTTATGCCGAACCTAATAATGGCATCACCGCAGGCCAAATTCATTTTTGTTTTGTTTTTGTTAGTTTTTTCGTGGTTTTGGTCGTCTAATTTTAATTGTTTTCTCTTTAAATCATTTTTGTAAGTATGCCTTGAGCACCAAATGCTCAAGAAGAAGAGAAAGGACAGAACGGTGTTTAGTGGTTTTCTATTTTAAAATTGTGTCTCGACGGAACGAAGATTATTTAGCTCCCTAAAATACAATCATCTTTTTTGGATCAGTTCATTATCATTGGCACCCTGTGGCACCAATATCTTCCTCCGAGCTTTATTGTCACTAATGTCCCCATCAAAACACGGATTGTGTGCGTGTGCGTGTGCGTGTGCGTGTGTGTGTGTGTGTGTGTGTTCTAGACATGCACAGAGCAAAAGCCTCGTGAATTATTGAGTGTTTGTGTTGTATAAGTGTCTTTCGCTGGGCCAGCAGCAGCCTGCAGCAGTGTATGTCCGCGTGCCATATGTCCATAGAGCCGCGCTGAGGAGCTTTGGACACAGTATCCTTCACCCCACTTCATCCCTTGCAGCACTCCGCATCCCCCTGTGACCACACATGCACACACACACAAACACACACTAATACAGAGTATCTATAGCTACTCACAAGAGACAATAATATCAATTCTGAACCTGAGATTGATTTGACCTCTGACTCTCTTTTGCCGTGTCCTCTATCTCCGCTACCCTTATTGCCTCTTTACCGAGACCATAAATGCTTTTTACTCAACAAAAAAGTGAACTCTCTTCCTTTCTCTCTGCCTTTCCCAAACAGGCACTTCCTGTTCAAGACATCGTCAGGAACCACACCGCTTTTCAGCAGCTCGTCCCCGGGTTACCCGCTGACGTCTGGTACGGTGTACTCGCCCCCGCCGCGGCTCCTTCCCCGAAACACCTTCTCCCGAAGCGCCTTCAAGCTGAAGAAGCCCTCCAAGTACTGCAGCTGGAAATGCGCCGCTGTTGCAGCCATCGCGGCCGCCACCCTGCTGGCGATACTGCTGTCCTACTTCATTGGTAAACACTGTCGCAGTAACCATGCAAGATCATTCCATCACTAATTTACAGCAAAGCCTCACACAAAGCACAAGCGCTATATAAACGCTTCATCCCATGAACATACTGTAGTACAGGTAGCTTCACCTGGTCGAAGTGTAGTAAAACCCGAGGCTGTACTCTAAATAAAATCATTTGGGATTTAGCAGTATGGTCAGTGATAAAAGCCTTGAAAATAGCCTTGAGTATGGTTTGGGTAATGGGTCGCGGTTCAGGGTTGAACAGGCTATTTTATTAGAATGCACAAAAACACATCTGTCATAAAAATCCTGAATCCCGAGAGGCGCAACAAAAAAGCAATCACTCTCTTTTCGCCTTTTTTTTTTTGGCATTCTCTTTTTTTCGTTTGAATCTCAGCCTCTTTGAGAGTCAGAGAGGGCAAAATCGCCCTTGCTTACAGGGTCAGAGGGATGGCACAACTGTTGCTTCTCTGTTAATCAGATTGACACACGAAAAATCACGGGCATCTGTAAGTTCATGTATTTGGGAGAGGGTGGTTAGCGCTTTTCATCCAAGCGTGTTACTTTACCCTGTGCTTGCTTTGTGTATCTCGAATGAAGTGCACGTTCGGCTTCATCAGTCTTGCTCGATTATTGTGGTACAGTATACGAGCGGAGAGCTTGCTGGTGATGCTTTTTCTTTTTCTTTTGAAATTCTATTGAGGTTATTTAGTTAAAAATTGCAGTCAATATAGGATGAAATGTAATTGCCGTATAGGTCAAACATGACAAGAGATGGTGAAAAAAATCAACAAGCAGCATACAGAATTGGTCATTATTATTATTAGTAGTAGTAGTAGTAGTAGTAGTAGTAGTAGTATACACACATGGACAAAATTGTTGGTACCTTTCGGTCAATGAAAGAAAAACTCACAATGGTCACAGAAATAACTTTAATCTGACAAAAGTAATAATAAATAAGAATTCTATGAATGTTAACCAATGAAAGTCAGACATTGCTTTTCAACCATGCTTCAACGGAATTATAAAAAAAATAAACTCATTGAAGTTCATGGAACAGGTCTGGACAAAAATGATGGTACCCCTAACTTAATAGTTTGTTGCACAACCTTTTGAGGCAATCACTGCAATCAAACGATTCCTGTAACTGTCAATGAGACTTCTGCACCTCTCTGCAGGTATTTTGACCCACTCCTCATGAGCAAGCTGCTCCAGTTGTTTCCGGTTTGAAGGGTGCCTTTTCCAGACAGCATGTTTCAGCTCCTTCCAAAGATGCTCAATAGGATTGAGGTCAGGGCTCATAGAAGGCCACTTTAGAATAGTCCAATGTTTTCCTCTTAGCCATTCTTGGGTGTTTTTAGCTGTGTGTTTTGGGTCATTGTCTTGTTGCAAGACCCATGACCTGCGACTGAGACCCAGCTTTCTGACACTGGCCTGCACATTTCTCTCTAGAATCCCTTGATAGTCTTGAGATTTCATTGTACCCTGCACAGATTCAAGACACCCTGTGCCAGATGCAGCAAAGCAGCCCCAGAACATAACAGAGCCTCCTCCATGTTTCACAGTAGGGACAGTGTTCTTTTCTTGATATGCTTCATTTTTCCATCTGTGAACATGGAGCTGATGTGCCTTGGCAAAAAGTTCCATTTTTGTCTCATCTGTCCATAGGACATTCTCCCAGAAGCTTTGTGGTTTGTCAACATGTAGTTTGGCATATTCCAGTCTGGTTTTTGTTATGATTTCTTTTCAACAATGGTGTCCTCCTTGGTCATCTCCCATGTAGTCCACTTTGGCTCAAACAACGACGGATGGTGCGATCTGACACTGATGTTCCTTGAGCATGAAGTTCACCTTGGATCTCTTTAGAAGTCTTTCTGGGCTCTTTTGTTACCATTCGGATTATCCGTCTCTTTGATTTGTCATCGATTTTCCTCCTGCGGCCACGTCCAGGGAGGTTGGCTACAGTCCCATGGATCTTAAATTTCTGAATAATATGTGCAACTGTAGTCACAGGAACATCTAGCGGCTTGGAAATGGTCTTATAGCCTTTACCTTTAACATGCTTGTCTATAATTTTCTTTCGAATCTCCTGAGACAACTCTTTCCTTCGCTTCCTCTGGTCCATGTTGAGTGTGGTACATACCATGTCACCAAACAACACAGTGACTACCTGGAGCCCTATATATAGGCCCACTGACTGATTACAAGATTGTAGACACCTGTGATGCTAATTCGTGGACACACCTTGAATTAACATGTCCCTTTGGTCACATTATTTTCAGTAATTTCTAGGGGTACCATCATTTTTGTCCAGGCCTGTTCCATGAGTTTATTTTTTTTTAATAATTCTGTTGAAGCATGGTTGAAAAGCAATGTCTGACTTTCATTGGTTAACATTCATAGAATTTTTTTAAATTATTACTTTTGTCAGATTAAAGTTATTTATGTGACCATTGTGAGTTTTTCTTTCATTGACCGAAGGGTACCAACAATTTTGTCCACGTGTGTATGTGTTTGTATGTACAGTATAATGGGTATCATTACTGTTCCTTAACTACAGGGTTCACAGTGATGGTTATAATATTTGTGCATTCTGATTTAATTTAGTGCACTGCATTGTGAAAGTTTTTTTTTTTTTTTTTTAAGTGATAGACTCCATGCCTGAAGAAATGCACAGGACAGATGGGGTCGACAGCTGTGAGTTGTGGGTCCACAGAACTGATATAGCAAATGAATGTAAGGAATGTCACAATCCCGTGACTTAGACTGATGTATCGATATAAAAGGCAAAGATTGAATGAACAATCGTAAATAGATTATTACAGTAGCATCCGAGACATAAAAAAGATTCTCAAATAATGTTTCAGAAAGTCTTTCTATTTGGATTGGCCTTTCTGACTTCACTCTGGTTTGCTTTCACCGGGGCGTATTGAATGTGTTTGTCTTTCTCTGACTGTACTTATTAATGTAGATGCTTCCACTCATTATCCGATATGTCTGATGAGAAATGGGGATTTTCTCTCTCTGATTTTCAGCAGACTGCCTCTGGTAGAAGTGGTTGATAGGCTCCATTAGCCACTGACTCACTCATGGCTGTTATATGCTTTATTACAGCATAATCTCAGAATGTAGAGAAGACTTCCAGACTCTGAGTGTGAAGGACATCTTTACACTAATTACTATTTTCTGCAAACAGTTTTTGACCTGTCTGGTATGGAATATGTCTGAGCTCGCCATAAGGTTACAGCTTATCAACCGTAATGTTATGACCACTTAATGAATGAAGGAAAATGAAAATATTAAACTAGTAACTGTGTTCTTTCTTATTTAGAATCCTCGACCTTAGCCGTGGTGCTGAACCTAATGTCCGTACCTCTGTCCCCTCTCTGTCCCTCTCTAAAAGCCCCAGGTTAAGGGCAGATGTGTCACGTAGCCCTTCGTTGGCCTCCCCCTCCCTGGAGACTGTGCTCAACAGATGGGCCAGTCAGCAAGTGCAGGAATCAGCACAAGCCGCCCCTCCCACTCGAACTCCCCTCTCCGTCTCTGCTCTTGTATTCAAATATCCGCACATCTTTCCTTCGTCCTTGAGTCGTCCGTGTAACGTCGTGCTGGAGCCGCCGCCAGTCCCTCAGGCTCCACCTGGGCCCCTCCGCTTTACAGAGCCGCCTCCCTGCCTAATGTAGTGGCGGCTTAACTGAAAGGCTCAGTGAACAAATCACAAATACCGATGCTTGAGATTTGTCCATCATAGCCGGAGGGAAGCAGGTGGTAACTTTGTTTTGTGAACAAGATCAAGGCTTGCTGCAGCTTCCGAGAGAATAACAAGGGTATTTCTTTTGTGTTGCATGTCATTTTTTTACGAGTTTTACAAGGTAACATTGGGTAATGTAATTATTATCTCTGGGATTTTTTTTTTCGTACGATTGCACACATCTGGAAACCATATTTTAACATGTATAAAATAGCTGGTAGATATAAGCCCCATGTAACATACAGTAAATCCCAAAGATTCGATTGTATCCTGTTGAAAACGATGTTTTACACTTTTTCTTTTGTATGAGACACTCCAGGAAGTGCAATCTTCTCTCTGCTTTCACAGAAGCAAAAGCAAGTATCGGCTGCATTTAAACCATAGAACTATACAGTACAATGCAGACAGAGCTTAAAAGCATGTGCTGGAGAAATCACACTTCCTATGGTTTTAGGTCCATTACTGATTTTCTAGCATACAGTTGATAAATGCTCAATACACACTATTATTGAGATAATATTTGTTTTTTCACCAGACCGCCACACCCATATATGCTTTTTTAATGCACATCATGGCTTCATGAATCTTGCGACATTATAATGCCAGAAGAGGTTCGGGCTCCTTAGATCCAGTGAAGGGAAATCGTGATTCTGTAGCATACTGTACAAAGACATTTTTACAAATGTCTGCTCCCAATTTTGTGGCAACAGCTTGCGGGTGTCATGGTCAGGTCTCCACGAACTTTTGGTCATCTAGGTTGCTATGGTCATGTGAGCTCTTCATGATGCAGCCACAAGCTCTAAAAAGCAAGCAATGTAATAAAAGGAGGTGTATGTAGTAAACATGGACTTTTTAGTGTGAACATCAGTGAGCATCATCCATCTGTGTGATTTATAAAAAAGATCTGTTCTCCTGTGTGAATTGATCGTAATTACTTCAAACATCCTCAGGCATCATTAGCTAACAGACATATGTTTAGAAAATCATATTCTGTCTGGATAGTACTTTAATACGTCAGCAAAGCTCCTTGGACTAATTTATCACATTTAGATAAACTTCTTTCCCAATAGGAGCTAGAGCTAAGAGCTATGTCTATTGCAGAACACTTACTGTGAGACAGAAAGCAAATTCAACATGTACATTTAGATAGATTTGCTTATTTGAATTGCCTCCTCTGACAACCAGCGACCCTAATTGTAGGCCAACCGAGACTGCCTTTGGCCTTCAGTGACAGTCTGCATATGTAACTGAACATGGCGAAATGTGCTGCGGTAGCACTTTGCTCGGCGCAGACACCGACTGGGGCTCCTCTGAGACCAGCCCAGCAATCCTGGCACCAGAGAGATGACAAAAGAGCACAGAGGAGAGAAGGAGAAGAGTTCCCCGCAATTTTTTTTTCAGATGCTCAAAAGAAGCTGCTTTTGCCTTACCTTCTTCAAATGGATGAATTGCAATCCCAGGTACCTCAGTAAAAACCGCAGTAGGGAAAGTCATGCACTTGGAGATAATCATAATATATGCAGTCCCATATGGCTAATAATCAAGCAAAAAGAGGGGAGCACAGAACAGAACGGAATCAAAGAGAAGCTATCATTCTGGGCAACCTCTTTTTGAATATGTAGAGTAGAAGAGGAATTCACATAGAATTAATGCGGTTCGGAAAGAATGTGCTAACAGGGTGAAATAAATAAGTAAAGAAGTGGTGACCCATAAAGAAAAAGGTGAAAGAAAAAAAAGAGAAATGTAACTCATTCTGTGCCCTGCTGATCGCTCGCTTATCTCTGCACGGAGCAGCTGCCACAGCAGGGAGGCGGTTGCTAGGATACAGGTGAGCGGTCCTGATGCAAAAGAAGAGCAGGTCTGTCATCATGTGTTGTGGAAGAGACAAAACACTATCCGGCTCCCGCGAGGTGCGTGTGCTCTAAAGCTTGCCTGATTCCTGGGGATCAAGCATGATCAAACATACAAAGACACAGAGAAAGAGAGAGAGAGAGAGAAAGGGCAGGGACAGATGGAACGTGTAATAGCTATAACAAGGTTTAGGCCCCTTCAGGCTTCCACACTGATTCGACTCGCTCTTGTCTAGACAGCAGACAGACAATAAGGCAAGGACCGGTTCACACACAATACTCATGGATCAGAACGAGTCCAAACACAGACGACGTGGGCTTAACATTGGAAAAAACAAAGGCCAGGGCATGAAACACACACACACACATAAGTAGACACACATACGAGTGCCTAATAAATTATCCACCGTTGTTACTGACTGTGTTGGTGCCCTTGAGCTGGGAAGGTGTGTCTGTGTGTGTCTGTGTGTGTGTGTATACAGTGTCACCTCTATGCAAGCTGGGACACTGTGGCTCCTCATACATCAATAGCGACAGGCCATGTGGCGAGTGTCATGAAAGCTCTTACTTTCCTGCCCTGCTTCCTCTTTTTCCTCCCTCTCTCCTTCTCTCTCCTTCCTCCTTGTCTCTTTCCTTTTTCACCTATATTTTTAGCTTCATCATCACTTTTTTTTTTTCACTGCCCACCAATGACTTCTCTCAAACTTCATGAGAACTCTTTGTAACTCTATAACCTTCTCACCAGGCTGTTTTTTTTTCTTTTCTCCTCTATCCATAATGTCATGCAGCCAGCGTGCGTGGCTGTGTTATTACACCGCTTATCCGATCTGCTTACTACTGATTAGAGCATGACACACATGTCTCCAATCCCACACACTTTATGGCAGCTTGAGGGGACTGTCATTTTTTTAGGGGAAAAAAAAACATATTTGAATGTGATATTTGAAAAAAATATGTATATTACCTCATAATTTTATCCAAGCACAGATGGGATGAATATTAGGAGTAGCCCCACACTACTGCAACATTCCGCTGTTGAAAATTGTTAACCCCTTCATTTTTAACAGAGATATCACTGCTAAATGAAGTTTTGGCTTTGTTCCGAGACATGACATCATTGTCATCATCGTCATCATTATCATCTCCATCACCAACATTTTTAAATAACTGACCCAAATGTAAATCAAATTTGTGTACTGAAATTTGGTTTAACAGGCTTAGGGTGCTTTCACATCTGCGTCTTCTTTATACAGAAATAGGGTTATCCCAGGGGACTTTACTTGCTGCTGTGAGGGAGAAAAACCCACTCTCTCTCTCTCTCTCTCTCTCTCTCTCTCTCTCTCTCTCACACACAGACACACACACACACACACACACGCGCACAGACTATAACTATACTATACTATATATATAGTACCACTTTGAACACAAGTTTGGATTTATTTTCTACATTCTAGAGACACTAAGACACAAAAGGTCAGCTGTTCTGGAATAGTTCTCGCAAGAGCAGTATTGTCAAGTGCATTTGCAAAACACATCAAACACCATGATGAAAGTGGCTCTCAAGAAGACCGTCCCAGAAAAGCAAGACCAAAACTTACCTCTGCGGCAGAGCCTAAAAAATGACCAATTAACAGCACCTCAGATTAGAGCCGTTAAAGAGACTTTACAGAGCATAAGCAGCAGACAGATCGCAATATCAACTGTTCGAAGCAGATTATTGTATATTTTGGAAGCCTACAGCATTGTTTTGCAACGTAGAAATAAATAATAATCAGGAACGACCATGGAATTAGAAGGTGTGTAAACATTTGACGGATTAGGAAAATGAAATGAGTTCAATTTTTTGCTGAAATCATGAAAATATATGTTGCTTCTCTGTGGATTTTTATTAAATGTCTCCAAAGTGAAAGTGGAACATCTCATGCTGGCAATTGTCCCATTTAAGTTATAATGCATTATTGAATACCGGCAATGAAATGTTTTAATTCAGTATTTCTTTGTCCAAGATTCAGTTTGGAATTTTTTTTTTACCTATTTTTTTTGAATAATTCCTGCAGTTATTAATATATTTCAGCCCTGCAAAAATGATGGTATCTCTAATTGAGGCAGTGAGTAGCTTCTTACTTTATGTCAGAAGACATATCCTGTGTGTTTTAGCAGGATCAAATTATTGGTCTGCATCAAGCAAAGGAAACAACTAAGGAAAGGCTGAAATTACTGGAACTGGATTCAAAATTGTTCGACACATTATTAATCTGTCAATTTCAATAAAAGCATGAGCAGGAAAAAAAATCAAGAATTACATTATTTTAAGTTTACTTTGTCGGCATCATGTTAACAGTAGAATTAAGAGTAGAAATCGCTATATTTCAGAGTACGAATAAAAGCGTTCCCATGCTCGAAGGAGTTTGATACTAAACATGGAAACTTTTGGGACTGAAAGCCCCCTTGCTGTGTGGCCATACAGTAAGTAAACCATTAGTGAATGTGGCTATTCAAAAACAAAGGCTTCTGTTGGTTACAGAGTATAAAGATTGGACTTTGGAGCTGTGGAAAAGGTCATGATGACCCAAGACTTACTGTACACTATTCCAAAGTGGTGGATGCAGAAGGGAAGAAATGAAGCACCCATCATGGATAGTGGCCACTGCACAAGCATCTAGAGTAGGGGTTATGATCTGGTGTTTCTTCGGGTGGTCAAGCGATGAGGAATCATATTCACACCTGTTTTGGTGTCCTGTCCTTAAACCTATTTAAGGTTTTTGGGATGTGCTGGAAAGAATGGTTCGACTCTCTCGTTATCAATATTAGATCTCAACCAAAAATGAAAGGAATAGTTCGAGTTTTTCTTTGGGTTTCTCTTTCCTTTCAACAGAACTAGCTGTACGGCTAACCACAAGAATATGGCTAGTTCTGGGGAAAGAAAAGAGTTACATTCGTACCAACTTTGAAATATATCGACTTGATTTAGCTCAGTGGGACTGCATATGATTCTCAGCTGAACCTTGGAATGCATTTTGCACGGGAGGAGAGTTGTGGAATTCAGCCAAGATTACTTACATTGTACTCGTCTTCCGGGTGACGAACTTCATCGTCTCTGTGCAGAGCGGGAACGTTTATAACGAACAAGACCGATTATAATGTACTTATGTGTATTTCAATTTTGATTGAAGACAGATCTGAAAAAACTGAACTTTCCCTTTAATGTGAATAACCATTACGATGGTGCATAAAGTTGACGACACAATGCCAATGCGAATGTAATCATGCAGTCTCTCTACTCACTAGGTACTCACTAATAAGATTCATTTCCTGCTGGGTCTCTGTCCTCTATTTGTTTTTGTTCTTTTCCTTTTGTTTGTTTGTTTGTCTGTTTGTTTTTCTCGCTCACCCCACAACTTGCGACCTGATTTGTATGGAGGTTAAAAAATAGCGCTTGACATTGGCGTGTAGTTTTGAACTGTTTTTTCCTCCTCTTTGGAAGCGCTCCACTGTGACCGTATTCCACCTGCCTTTTGGCCACTTGCTGTAAAATTCCATGTACAACATGAGCTGGCTGTGGAGAACAAAGCAGCGTTAGAAGGGTCTTTCCATTTTATTTAAAAAGGTATGTATGAGAAGTTTGTCTGTGTATATGACAAATTGTAGTATTGACCCTAAGACTAGGATGTCATGAAAATAGAGGGAGGGAAACATTAGCATGTGGTGCATATGAAACAGGAAGCATATGTCGCGTATAGTGTGTCGTGTGTGTGTTTCAATATCAGTGGCTAAGCGGGTCACCATTAACAGATGCAGCAGGGCAAGAGGAGTCAAGGACGAAATAACAGGAGGGACATAACGGGCCAGGGAACGATGATGATAGTGTACTCGAATTACATCTCTGTGTCCCTAAAGGACTAGGAAGGATGCAACCATTTGCTGCTCTCTCTCGCTCTCTGTCTCTCTCTCTTTCAGATTTGACTCATGTGTCTAGTAATACGTATGGTGCTCCAAGGTTGCCAGGTACTGTATATATCAGCTTTAGGTGATGTTCCGGATGACCCGTGTGTGTCGGCTTCATGTCCTCTTTCACACATCCCTCGTGCCACCTTGATTTCTCTGCAACAAAACCAAAGAGTGTCATCACTGAAGGGAAGCTTTTTGATCCCCCCCTCTCTATCATTGACTTATTGGTGGCTTCCGTCAGATCAAGGGCCCGTGCGAACCTCCCAGTCCCTCTAAAGTCCCAGCTAAAATTACCTCAGTGGCTCTTTGTGAAGAATTAATGAGTCTTTCAGAAGCCGTTACATTGATTTCTGGCACACCGTGCCAATCCCTTAATAGTCAGTCGTGAAATTTAGCCTCTTCTGGTCCGGTGATGTTTCCAATCAATCATGCTTCGCGTGCTAGGTCTGGATCCGTTCATCGTCCGTATTTGCATGCATCAGTTGTTCTGCTTTTGTTTGTCTGCTTGCCTGTCAGTCTGCCTGTCTGTCTATATCCAAGTTTGCATGTATGTTGCAACATCGTGCAAGATAGCGGTTAGGTTCAAATAACCAGCAGCAGATATTATATCTACTCCAGTGATCTGCACACACTTCAGGTTGCACCTTTTTTTTTTTTTACGTTAACAAAACAACTGTCAAAAGACATTTTCCTCCAGTGTCAATGAATGTGTGTGTAACTTATGAGCGCAGCAGACACACCACGAGCATCACCACGTTCACCACAAAGCGGGCTGAGACCGTTAAACCGTCAGATCCGCATTCGTCACACACACACACACACACAGCCTCAGACTTTAACACTTTCGAACTGTTTTTAATTAGGATACACACAAGTTCACACGCGCACGCACACAAATAGAAGTGAGGAAGCGTACTTTCAGGCATTTTCAATACTATCGATACTACGCACGATAAGTTAAACGCAGTCAAACTGAATTTTATTCATCAATCACTGTTAAGAGAGCGGCGTTACCGGATCCAGATCCGTAATGAGGAATCTAGAGGTGCTCTTGGCAGGGAAAAAGATACCAGACTCACAAGGGAGAGTCGTCTTCTAGACGACACTGGAGAGCGGGATTATTAATCATTAAAGCATACAGGGATAAAAGAGTAAAGGCGTAAATGAGTACAGTTTTCACACATACCTGGGTATTGAGAATTGAATGGAGACTTAATTCCTGGAACGAGTTTATAATTAAAGTCGAAGGGCAGGTATAGAAGGAATTAATCAACATTTATTATATGAACTATAGATTTAGGCAGAACAATAGTTTGACTTTTTTTTTTTTCTTTAATTGGAGCATACAATTTGTCGATATGGAGATCGTTGTAGAGAAGCTTCTGCATTGTTAATCTCATTGCAGGTCTGAAGATGCACGGATATTGATGCAGTTCGACATAAGAAGGTGTTCCTGTTATTCTCTTACATTTGTCCGATCCCGGGTTTCGTTTTCAGTTGTAAGTGTAACGTACAGTAAGTAAGCTGGTTTTTTTTTCCCAGAACAAGGAAGTGTACACAGATATCCAATATATTTTTTCCTAGACGAACACTAAGCAAAAATAATTGCTATTGTTATAGTAAATTGAGAGAGTATTCTTTATGCTTTCGCCTGTTATTCGGAGCGGGTGATGAGCGAGAGAGAGAGCGAGAGAGAAAGAGAGAGAGAGAGCGATGAGCTTGGGCCTGATAATAAAGGCAGACGGTGCGGATGCTGCTGTCTGACTGTAGCATTGATCTAGCTCAGGATTTCAGCTGCCTCTCATTTCCTGTCACTAATGTGAATAGATGAGCCATGAGGCGGACACACACACACACACACACACACACACACAATGTAATATAGACCCTACTCACTGTCTCTCAATCTAAGCTGGAAATAAGGTGTGTGTGCGCGTTTCAGAGACCAATCAACTTGCAATGATAGACAGCAATAGAAACGACTTCTCTGAGCTAACAGAATCTATCTTTCTCTCTCTCAGACACACACATACACACACACACACACACACACATGCGCGCGCACCCATTTTCCGTGTCTAAAATATGTGACGTGTTCTTATCAGGGCAGGAGGAAGTCATGTGTGTGACATTCATCAGCAGCATCCATGCATGCGGGTGTTGCTAACAGAGTCAAAGGACAATTGCTCTAACCTTTGAATTACAGTCAATGAGGTTTTGGTTTCATCATTAGGCTGCGCTCGTCCCTGGAGGCGCACGGGGAGAGTGTGTGTTACGGCTGGAGCTCTGATGGGTTAGGATGCTACTGATTGCTTCTCTCATTAACTGTGCATTTGAAGCTGCTCTTCTCCCTAGGGGCACTGACCAGGACTTGCATGCACTCACACACACACACACACACACACACACACACACACACACACACACACACACACACACACACACACACACACACACTCAGATTCAAATACACAGTACCCCTGGGTCTTTCCCGAGCTTTGTAAGAACCAAACTTCAAAGCTCTATGACTAGGCTCTTCATTTATGATAAATCTGCTTCTAGTGTTGCGCTTTTTCACACACACAAACACCCACACACACACACACGCACCGATTCACTCATCGGAAAATGCTATTCCCGTCCACGCTTTGTCCTCTGCGTCCGGTAGCTCCAGACGAAGCACATCCATCTCAAGCATTCAGCTTCCCGAAGCCTTTATCTCCGCACATGAATGTGACGGACACATGTGCAGTACGCACTCCAACGCTAGCTCTCAGTCTGACGGTTCAGGGGGATGCTAATAGCCGCCGAAGCAAGACCGTTTGTTTGCGGCAAACAGAGACGCCACTTCGGGACGCAGAGAGAAGGAGCGAGAGCACTCGATTAAACGTGGTTCCTTTGTGTAAAAGGCAAAGAATTAAACGAGCAATTTCATTCCTGCGATCCGTAAACCGGTTGCATGCGCTATCCGGTGAGCCCCAGCTTACATGTATTGGCCTAATTGAGGTCAGACTTGTTAATTTGGTGGTAAATTAGAACAGTTAATATGCATATATTAGGAAGGCCAAGGGAGTTTGTAAAAATAAGGTAAGGGAAAATTACCTTTTAAGCACTACGAAGGTCTTTTTTTCTGCTCCAATTACGCTACTGTAAGAGCGCGATCGGCCGAGAGAGAAGACCGAGAATGGATGGGATGTCCTGGTTTTCCGCGATAGAGAAGAACGACCCAATGCTGTCCTTCATCTGCGGCGTGCACACACACACACACACGGATCCTAGTCAAACAGATTTTTTTTCTCCCACTCACACACCTACGCTCCATAGGCAGATCGTTTGCTGCACAGAATGCTTACTTATAGAAATAGAGACACATAAGACGACAAACACAGAATAGGACCTGCGGAGCTCGATATGTGTGCACACGCACACAAAGAGGAAAGCAATTACACACCCCTTTTTTTTTTCTTTCTCTTTCTCTCACGCACGCACGCACGCAACGCACAATGCACTCGAATTTTTGCGGAAGCATGCTGAGTGTACCACAGGTGTAGAAGTGAAAACCTGTTAGTGTGTTCTCTGCGTGAGACAGCTTGAGACAGAGATGATGTGTTTTATGAATAATGGATATGTATGCATATAGCAAATGCTTGCCAAAACTCGTATTCCCATCTCCTCTCTCCTGGGACGTGAGCACAGATTTTTTATATCATTTTTATTTATTTTTTTTGTAGTGATAGGATATGTATGCTCATGTTCAACACATATGACAGGGAGCTAAATCTAGTGACAAATCTGTCACGGTGTACTGTATGTGTACTGTATGTGCGTTTGTGTGTGTGTGTGTGTGTGTGTGTGTGTGTGTGTGTGTGAGCGGATATGAGAGCAGGTTGATGCAGCTGGCGACGCTTTGCAGGTTTGCAAGCATCTCTGTTCACGTGGTATTATCGATCATTTATCTTTCTGTTAATAGTATTAATATTAGCGGTAATATTTCTCATTATAAATCCGTATAATACAGAGACAAAGATGGAGACGTCTGCTCAATTGAGGACAACAGGGTGCGTAGTAGGGATGCCAGAAGTTATTTCGCTGTTTAAGATTTGAATCATAAGCTTGTACAATATTTCCTAGGTGTAATGGTGTCTCAAGAGGTAGTGTTGCCTCCTCACAGCTCCAGGGCTCGATCTGGAGCTCGAGCTTCACACAGTTCTGTGTGGGTTTCCTCCAGGGTTTCCAGTTTCCTCCCACCTCCTGAAAACATGCCTGTAGGTGAACTGGCTATTCTAAATCGCCCCTAGACACTACATGACTGTGTGAGTGTCTGTGTGTGTGAGTGTGTATTCCCGTCTTATGCCTATTCTGTTCCCAGAATAGTCTGAAGTCATGAGTCCTCAGGTCTGCCGAATGCCTCACACTCCATCGCGTGAATAAAAAGAGATCGGATGAACATGGCATACTTTATTTTCCCCACATTTGATTCATAGATCATAGTGGTAATTAGTCGTAATCGTTTAATTAATTGATTTAATGACAGAATTCTAATTTGTAATTGAATCCCTCATACGGCGATGAATCTTAAATAGTGTTGTACATATGTCTGTTATATTACATTATACTTCATATTTAAGGAGCAGAATGATTTTGGATTCAGTGAATCCCATTAAAATACTGAATCTGTTCCCTTCATGATAACGTTCTTGTGGTCTTATCGATTAGAAGAATGTATACGGTTCATATAATATAATTCCGATGCGCAACAGTACGAAGCTTTCATTCGTTCATCCATCTCCAGTAAATTCAAGCACTGAATTTCCAGATCCCAGTTTGGAGAGTCTGGGTTTCATCTCACAGTAGCGTTTATCCCGGACACGTCGCGTTTAACTCTCCGAAATGCATCCAGCTGGTGTTGGTTGAGTAGAAGAGCCTCCTGACGGTTTTCAGCTTGTGCACGTGTATGTGTGTGGCAGAGTGCGAGGCCAGCGTTGGCTCCCTGTCCTAGTATTTTTAGCTCAGGCTCAGTGTGGAGTTGGACCCTGGTATCCTCGAGCACACGATTTTCTCTCATCAGCACAGAAACAGACCGCCAACCTCAGCACTGGACGCAGGCATTTGTGGCTACATGGTCTGGACATAGGGGTCTAACCGGTGATGACAGGTGCAGGTCAATTAAATATGGGCATTTCCTCAGCACACAGCATGCACATATTCTCTCCCGCGCGTTCTCTCTCTATCTCTGACACACACACACACACACACACAAAAATGTCTTAACCTTTTTCCTAAAGGACAACTGCCTTCTCCAGGAACCAACCCAGATTGTCATTTCTTGTGTATTAAACCACACAATACCAAAACAGTTCTCTCTCCCTCGCTCTCTATCACTTTTCCATATCGATCTCCTTTCTCTCTCTCTTTGACCAGTGTAACCTTGTGAAAAGACTGCCAGATTGCTATCCATCCAACCAGTCTTTGTCTTTCTGGAACACTCCAGATGCAAACACCTGCCATGGCAATGTCATAAGGCAATGCAGCCAAGAGACACACACACACACACACACACACACACACACACACACACGGTTGTAGAGCATGGCATATCCATTTCTCCCTCTCTCATCCTTGATGGCGAGTGTGCTCGGTAAACCGCAGGATTCGGCTCTAAGTCAACACTCGTAAAGTCTTCCATCTGCTGCTGTATCGTCTAACACACAAACACACACACACTCACATGTACTATACACACTGAATTATACATGAGGATTACATTAAATGTGCAACTTTTTCATTTCTAAAAACGGATGCATTTCATAGTTAAGGTGTTCAGTGTGTGATGTTTAGGATCGATTTATCTGAAAATGTCACTTTGTTTATGTATCTGAGCGCGCTCACGTTTAAGCATGACACGAAGGTGCCTTAAACTATCTTTACCTCACTTTCTGTTTTTCTCTTCATCATTTTCACTCACTCTGATTTTCACCAATCGCCTGTTGCATTCCAGTGTGGCTTCGACTCAACATTGCCATCTACTGACGCCGCAAGGGCGGGTGCGCACACTCTCACACGCGCACATATACACTATACACTTCACTCAGATAAATATATGTGAGAGAGAGAGAGAGAGAAGGAGAGCGCGAGACGAAGCGTCTAAGCTGCAGTTAATCTGTCTGTGTCTGGTCTCTCCGTGCCTCCACAGATGCTGCTCAATGTGTATTACTGATTCATTTCCTAATTCATCACCTAATTATATAATATCCATTTAACTTATACCTTCAGCAGGAAAAAAAAGCACCGTAATGGAGTGATACAAGAAAGGGAGGAAGGAGGGTGAGACAAAGAGAGGAAAAGTGAAATGAGAGACAGAACAAGAGAGAAGTGAGAAGCACAAAGCCAGTGCGGTATGTATATCTGCACACTGTCTATGTGTGTCAGCTCTTTCCCTCAGCTCAGAGTGACAGAGAGGGGGGCCCTGTTCTCTCCGAGGCACAGACAGAGGGGAGATGGAATTTGACAAGAGAGAAAATTGATTTTCTGGGATGAGATTTAGGTGTGATAGGCAAGCAGAATGAAGGTGAGCGAAGGGGCGGGAGTCATTAACACACAGCCCGCTCTCTACGCCATCACTGCAGAGGGGAAGACGCGGCAGGAGCACGGATGTGTGAGTGCCTACGCAGATCTTTACGCGTGAAAGGAAACGACTAAGTGAGCAAATAGATGGGAAAAGATTCACAGGGAAACAATTTAATCTTTCACCTTACTGTACTGACCCCTAAGACGAAGTATTCTGCAGATATTTGTCAGTGTAAACCTCATGTGCCTCAGTGTGGCAGGGTTGCCACAGCATCCCCTCTGTTTCCATCGGACATCACCCTGTACATGATACGTCTCGGGGATTTTTTTTTTCTTCTTCTTGAGAATCACTTGCTTTTTACTGTAATTGTTGTCAACAGTAAAGAAGTTCGAGATGCTGAAGGACATTTTTTCAGTTGAAAGTCTGCTTTAATTAAGCAGGATAGCTGGCGACAGAAATTCAGACCAAAGAGCCACAATAAGCCTGGCGGTGTGTCGACTTTCCATGGCGCTTTGGTACATTTAAGGAAGTTAGCTTTGTCTTTCCGTGCCTTTCTGCTAAACTTCCTTGGCAGCAGTTGAAAGAAGAAGCTGAGAAGATGCCGAGCTGCCGACTGAACTCAGGCCTCAAACGAATCAAATGGCTTCAGAGTGAGTAATGACGGGAAGGGAAGAAAGAGAAACTGCCTACTTTTTCGCCCGTCGCTTACTGCATGCTCAAAATGGTGTCAGCTCTTACACAGAAAAAGGTGTCTTCAAGTTTCTTGTTGCGTGAGGAAGTCTATTTTTATCACTCATCTTTTAGATACTTTGTTTCTTTTTAGCTTTGGTTGTTGTTTTGCTCTTTTCTCTCTCCTTCTCTCTTCTTCTCCCCCTCGCTGCCTCCCACCGGTCCCTGATTTTCTCCACAAAAAAAAAAAAAAAAAGAGCATTGAGGCATTTTGTGAAAAGTGCCAATTACTGTCTATTTTCCCAACATCTGCAAGCGGAAAATAATACAGAGTGGAGAGTCATAATTGTCATTCTCCTTACAAAGACAGATTTGCAAAGATTTCTAAATGGCTGAGGATTAGATGTTAGAGATAGCTTCCACCACCGATCAAGCCACAGATTTCACCACCTCAGAAAATGAGAGTGCTTTCGTCGATATTTAACCTTGGGGTTGTCTTATACTTCCATCCACCCATCCATCCATCCATCCATCCATCCATTCATGTATTCTCTATACTGCCTAACCTGGGTAGGGTGATGGGCCGGTCTGCAGGGCCTCCCAGAGAACTTAAGGCCCAACAATCTAATATGAAATACACCTTCAATCGCATACAAGCACACACTCACACAAACACCTTTTCACACAACCAGAAAAATCCCACCAAGCATGGGGAGAACATGCAAACTACACACACACA
Source organism: Clarias fuscus (assembly GCA_030347435.1). Taxonomy (NCBI): domain Eukaryota; kingdom Metazoa; phylum Chordata; class Actinopteri; order Siluriformes; family Clariidae; genus Clarias; species Clarias fuscus. Next base: position 20,816,106 of record CM059214.1, on the reverse strand, counting down.
CACAGATTAGAGAAGAGACTCAGCCCTTGACCCTGGAGGTGTGAGGCAACCACTAAGACATCCTAACACTGTATATTTCAAAAATAATATACACCAGTTAGCCATTACATTTCCACCACAAAAAATGAACACATTTATTAACATTGATTATCATTGATATACCAGTGAAACTGGTGACAGGATCATGGACACTCAAGGCTGACCCACAGGGACCAGTTGTCAGCCAGTCCTGTATGTTCCCACAAAAAAGCCAAAGTAGGACAAATTGCCAAAAAAAAAGATCAATGCTGGCCACGAAAGAAAGACACCAGACCACACAGTGTACCACAGCACCAAGGCCACTGATCCGGCTTCCAAAAGCCTCAGATATAAATCCAGTCAAGCCCCACTGGCACCCAAAGGAGCCTCTGCCAGCGTCCTGGTGCCAGACACTAAAGCACACACTTAGAATTCCCATGGATGGGACCCAAAACCTAGGTGGTTAAAATGTCAGTGTTTTTAATGGTAGGGCTAATTGGTGTATATAGTGCTTAGGACATTGGACGATTGTTCAGGCCATTCAGAAGCATCGCCAAACTGCCACTGTTGGGCCCTTTGAGAAAGAAACTTAACCCTCAACTGCTGAAATGCATAAAGAAGATAAACGTAATGTGTTCAGCATAAGCAAGTCTGCAAAATAACATAGTTGTAAAATAATTTTTAAAAATGAAGGAAATTTTGGTTAAATATCTGAAGTGGCTTTTGTTTAGTGGTCAGTCATACAGCTGATGCGAAAGAATTTTTTGGAGAAAAAAAAAAAGACCAGTTATAATATTAAAGTCTTGCATATTATTGTTCCCTGTGCTGAGAGAATTGGAATTGGGAGAGAGATAGTTAGCACCTGTGATTACGTCTGAACAGAGACGAAAGCACTCTCATTAGTCTCACTAAATGTAGAATCAGAAGTTTCTGTCAAGAAGTCATTCAACCATTGCATGTGTTTGTCATGCCATCTCTGTTGAGATCTGATTTGCATCCCTTAAGATATTAATCTGTGCACTTCATGATGCTTTCTATTATTCATTTACACCTTCCATGCTTTTAAAAGAAATGCTCACCCTGAATTATTGGTGTAGAGCAGACGTATACTGTAGAACTCACATCCTGGAAGGTATCAATCCTAGAGAGAGTAGTGTTTGCCTTCTAACACAGACCTGCAAAGCTGTGTGAATTAGCATGTGGGCTAAATCAAGTGTGTTAAATGGGGTAGTAAGAAAGCTAACCTCTGCAGTGCTGCAACCCTCCAGGACTAGAGTCTGACACCCCTGGGGTAGGCATTTTGTCCTCTACTCTGTTTTCACTTACACTATTCCTTTTCTTTTTTTGCTCTGTTGTTTCTCTCATACTTGCAGCTTTAAACCTGTTGGGGTTGACCTGGCAACTGAAGCCCGTGGAAGCTCCCGTGCTGAGCCATGGCTTGGGCACAGCAGGCATGCCTGGCACCAATGATGATACCACAGGGCCCTCTGGAGGTAGAGGTAAGCGGCACAGTCTCTGAGGCGGCAGGACTGTAGTCTAAACACAGAGCGAGATAGAATTTAGCTGGGCATGAATAGCACAGAGGTATACATGTAAGGGGTTAGAGAGTGAACAGACCAAAAGCTGGCTCATGTTCTGACGAAATTTGTAGACTTCTCTCATAGCATACTGTAGCACATGTCCACTGCTTAACGATTTCTGCTCTCACACACACAGACTGACCCGCACAGCATTTCGGTGAAACTATTGAGGAATCTCTCTTCTTTCTCCCTTTCTCAGTCTCTCCTTCTCACACTCGAATCCGCATGATCTTTCATCCAACTCATCCGCAAGTGCCTTCAGACGTTTAGTTCATTTAGCTGCAGCTCTGGTACTTGTCTCAGATTGTCTGAGAAGAATAAAAGCATGTTGAGATCATCTCACACTCTTCACATCAGTTCAGAATCTCTTTTAAGTCTTTTATAAAATACCTCCAGATCTTGACAGACACCTCACATTGAAGCATATAGTGTTGCTCAAGCATTTAGTCAAACAGACACTCACTCACCTTGAGCTCTACAATCACACTCCAGTGTTGCAGCCTCTCTCTCTCTCTCTCTCTCTCTCTCTCTCTCTGATCAACAATCACACAAACTTTCTGCCACAACACATACTGTATTCCCTCTTCTGAACAGTTTTCCCCCAATCACAATCTTCAAGTGCTTAACTTCATAATGGTGTCGAGCATTAATCTCTATATTTCTGGCCCCCTCCCTCTGTTCAGTTTTACATTCATCCTCTCTCTCTTTCTCGCGCTCTTTCTCTCCACACACTGCTATCCGAGTGAGTGTGTGATGAGTTGGAAGTGCTCTCCTCTCTGATTAAAGTGTGGGCTGGAAAAAATGCACTCCATTTCAAGAGCTCCAAATCTCCACCTTTCAACATGGTTGCATCAGGCCTGCTCACACACCTGCACATGTGCACTTTATGAATATGCATTTCAGGCATTTCTTTATTTCCCTGCTCTCTGATCGATCATGTCTGTTTAACTATGCCTTTATTCTCCTCTAGGCTGCATACTCCTCTATGCTATGTTTCTCTGTATTTCTCTAACACTGTGGCTCTCTTCATTCAAGGTACTCAGTGTGATCTGCTTTCCTTCGGTTCGTTTCTAACCAACTTTTAAGATAACTGTTATATGTTATTTGCCTTCGCCCTAACTAAAGCATACTTTCCTAAGAAATGGAGCCGGACTATTGTCTCAGCACAGTGCCACCAAGCTATCCCTGAGGAGTCTCCTTCTTCCTGACCCTCTTTTTTTTTCTCCCGCCGTTGCTCCATTTCTTGCCCTGCTCTCTGCTGCCCTGTATTAATGAGCAGTGGCTCACTCCACTCGTGATAGCCACTTTTTCCTGATTGTGTTTTCATTGTTCTTTATTCCTTTGCCATTTTTCACAGCTTTGCTCTGTCAGACCAGTGGTCTCCTGCGTCGAACTGACCTGATTACAGCAGGACTGTGTGTGTGTGTACAGTATGTATGTGTGTGTGTTCTCCTTCATACAAAAGCCAAAGAGAGAGTAAGAGTCGGCTACATCCATTTACACTCAACCATCACTGAGAGCAAAAGAAGTGAGACAGGGAGAGAGAGAGAGAGAGAGAGAACACATGAGCATTTTCCATTAAATCAGAAGTGGATAACAGCATGTGTCATTAGGGGGTAAACAGGGACTGTGTTTTGTTGATGTGCACTACAGGCCTCAGGCTGGAGTATATACACGCTCTTATCATGTTGGAGCGCTCTTTAAAGTTTGATGGAGTCTCTGAGGAGATGGACAAGAGTGAGAGAGAAGGACTGAGAGGCAGAGTGAGCTGCCATGGTGTGTCATTTCCCATTTCCTGGTTTTCCTGCGTGGAGCTGCTATTAGAGGAGGGGATATTTTCAAGGCCAATGCACACATTCTCTACGGATTCATCTAAAAACTGATACATGTTCCTGTCTTTCTTTATCACACAGATGTAAAGAGGTCAAAGGAGTCAATCAAAAACAAATCAGACTTGTGTACAAATCAGAAGTTCGTATAAGTACATTACCATAGATCTCAGTCGGCATAAGTGCTCTGCTCTGCACACCGACCATAAAGTTTATCACCCGGGCCGTGTGTAATGTTATGATGTAACTTAAGGAATCTTGGCCAAACTTTCGTTCCGTGCAAAGATGCATTCCACTCATATGACTTACAGTATATGAAACGTCTGCAGTCCCAATGATTTTTCAATTTGATGGTTAGCTGAACACCCCTGTGTTGTGAGAATGGCCGGTTATCCGCAGTATACACATGCACGTTTCCACTACACAGCAGTTGACTGTGTGGGCCGTTAAAAAATGAAGCACCGTGTGTTTTAAGAATTTTTAACAATTAAAATTGATTGCCATTTTACATAATCGATGGTTGAAATGCACAGGAAATCAACCTGTCAAAATATCAATGACTAGAATCCAATGATCGTCTCATCAATACTGCATGCATGGTACCTCCCTGATCTTCTGTACAATAAATAAAACAATGCGGATGTTCTACAAACTTCAAAAAAGAGCAAGTGTTAAAATATTAAACATGTAACCTAGTGTATGTCAATTATCTCTTTAAATAAAATAACAAAGGAAACCCTTTCCTTTCTTTTTCTTCAACTCAAGGCAAACGTAACAGTTTGTTTACTCAGTACAGTATGGTGGAGCTCCTGACGCTCACGGACATGAGAAGAAGCCCTTAGATTGTTTAATTTCTGAGGGAAATAGAGAATGCAATGTTGTTGTTTTTTTATTATTATTATTATTATTATTATTATTATCATCCAATAAAAGAGGTTAAGACTCAATTCTGTCTATCTCAGGGACCGGTACGTTTCGAAACAGCAGCATAGATACAGGAAATCTGGATGTGGGCAGGAGGGTGACCCAGGAAGTACCACCAGGTGTGTTCTGGAGATCCCTGCTTCATCTCAGTCAGCCCCAGTTTCTAAAATTCAACATTTCCCTGGGAAAAGATGCGCTTTTCGGGGTTTATATCCGCAAAGGCCTGCCCCCATCTCACGCACAGGTAATCTTAATTATAATATTAATTATAGTTTATAGTAGATAAATAGGTCATATTAATTGTACTTGCTTGCAGAATTCTCACTGTTTGAATATCACTGTTTTGTCTGTGATATAGTGGTAGGTAGTGTGTGTGTGTGTGTGTGTGTGTGTGTGTGTGTGTGTGTGTGTGTGTGTGTGTGTGTGTGTGTGTGTGTGTGTGTGTGTGTGTGTGTGTGTGTGTGTGTGTGTGTATCTGGCTCACGGAGGTCACACGACTGTTAGTCATAGTGTCTCATTTACAAAATGTTTGCCTGAACAGGAGTATTTCTTTTAGTGGATTTAATGTAGGGATCAGCATTGATTTTATCAACTTCATGCACTAGTATATATCCAAAGAGCTCAACTATTCTTTTTAAGTGACATTCTCCCACACTCTCTCTCTCTCTCTCTCTCTCTCTCTCCTTCTGTCTCTCTTCCTGTAGTATGACTATATGGAGTGCTTGGATGGGAAGGAGAAATGGAGCGTGGTGGAGTCTCCTCGAGAGCGACGCAGTATCCAGACTGTGGTCCTGAACGAAGCCGTGTTCGTTCAGTATCTGGATCCCGGCACATGGCACCTGGCCTTTTACAATGATGGCAAGGAGAAAGAGTCTGTGTCCTTTAGCACAGCTATATTAGGTCAGTCAGCCTTTCGCACTCACATCCACTCATGCACAGTCACTCCCTCTCAGTGCCTTTATCTCCCACTGGCTCGATAAATTCACTCAGAATTGTTTTCCACTTTCATGTGGAAAGTGCAGAGAGGTTTGAAGAGTAGAAGAGGAAAAGCAAAGCGGTTGAGGGTTGGTGCTTCTCCGATTTTTTTTTTTTTCTACCTTTCTGACAGGTGTTTAAGGATGCAAAGATTGGCATAGACAGGATGGTACAATGCAACTAGCAATCTCGAAAATAAGCTGTTTGAGTTCATTGCCGTATTTTCCAATTACAGGATCTCCCAAGTGAATTATTTAATTTATATTACAATAACATGACAACGATTACACGTTTTATCAATTATAGCATGACACGCTGTACATTTGATTTGTTTATAGTTACAATTGATTTTGCGAAGTGTCTACAAAATGGTTCCTGACATCACTTCATCAGTGGTTCTGAAAGTAAAAGGGCCCCAGAGGGTCTGTGAAGCATACCCAAGGGCGTCTCTGAGTTTTTATGAATAATGTTAGTTTGAACCTCATGTTTGCTGTGAATATAATTTTCAGGAACAAAAAGTGAAACAGCACCAAAAAATAGCCGGAAAAAATTGTGCACATTTGAGCAGGAAACCTAATAATCAGATTATGTTTGTAAAATACCACAACATGAATTGAATTATATTGATTATGAATTATAAGGCAGTAAACTAGTGACAGGATGATGGGCATCCAAGCCTCATCTATGCCTGTGGGCACCAAAGACCAGCTGGTCCTTTCCTCTCCCACAGAACATCCAATGTAATTGCAGAAAAAGTCACTGCTGGTCACAATGTAAAGGTATCAGAACTCTGAGCGCATCACAGCCTGCTGCATATTGGGCTTAGCAGGCACAGGGTACAAGATTGCTAATCCAGAATCCAAATTCCCCAGATCCCATTCTGAAAGAGAATCCATGGAAAGTCCAATTCACGGAGGCACCACCTCACAACACACAGCACCCAAAGGATCCACCACGAACATCCTGGTTTCAGACACCACAGACACCCAGAGGTCTTGTATACAGTAGGTTCCTCAGCAAAGCTATACAAAGCTGGGGTTTACTGTTAGAATAAAGCCCTCTTTGTCAGACATCACTCACACATCAGGATTACACACAAGTCACTGAGATATGTGATTAATTAGATCTCAGACAACAGAGGTACTGAATGTCTTGTGTTTTGAGTGCAGTCTTGGCCCTTTTTCATCATTAATACCAGATAATATAAAGCATTTAAATAAATTAAATACTTCACAGCCTTTTAACTTTGAGTGAGACGCACACCTTGCACATACTGAAATATTATTCACACATGAATAGATAACTGTAATAAGTGGTATCACACCAATTAACATTACGCACATCAGTTGTGCTGCTGAACATGGCTAATTAAATGCTTTGAGGTTTGAATTGGTTGTAACAATAATGATGCAGGGCTCTGGAGAGAAAGAGTGAGGAGAGGAGATGAGAAGACACGAGAGGAGAGAAGAGTGATTCAATCCAATTTACAGCCCTGGGCCCTTTGTTTATTTGACCCTTGGGGAGCAAAAGCATAGAAACATGATGGGAGTGGCTTAAAACGATATTTGAGACACACAGTCATCAAATCAGTGCTTAAAGGATACACTCACACATGACTAATGCTTCTTTTTCTTTGGTCCAGTTGACCAAGATTGATCAGAACCTAATGGAATATTATCAGTGTTTTGAATGAATTTTCAAGAACGCTCACTTAACAAAGGGAATGGCACAAGCTTGAGCTGCATATATATGACCGTGAAACATGAAATTACAAAAATATTTCCCATCTATTTTAGGATCGTGAAGGACGAGGTAGAGATGAAGGGATAGAAAGATGAACAGGAGTAGAATAAGTACACTAGGCAGTTCCTTTCACACAACTATCAAGGTTTTCCGTCGTCTTTTCTCAGACAAGTGTCCTCCCTTTCACAGACTCAGTGCAAGAGTGCCCGAGGAATTGCCATGGAAACGGCGAATGTGTGTCAGGAGTGTGTCACTGCTTCCCCGGCTTCCATGGCATGGACTGCTCGAAAGGTAGGAGGCCTCCCAATTCACCTGCTGCCCTTCTGTTATAAGTGTACACACAGGGAGTAACAGGGGAACGCTTACAATCCCCTGCTGAATGCTAGAGTCAAAGATGAAACACGGTTACGCAAAGTGGAATTATTACAGCACGTTCCGTGGTCAAGAGCAAGACAACGAAAAGGAGATCACGCGTGGGAAAAAAACGAGATGACACGTAAAGTAGGACACAACAGTGATCATCATAAAAGGAAAAAACAGTACAGAACTTGTTCCATTGGTGCTATTCTTCAGGGTCCTCAACACTAGTATCATGTAAATATTAAAGTGTTTGATAGATCTTTTTTCTTTCCTAAGGGTTTAATTTAACAAACTTCAACTGCTCGTCCAGAGCTTGGGTGTGCTGTCTTTATGTTTGTACATTTTGGCATTAAAATATTTTCCTGATTATGTTCTGGCAATGACACATAATACAGTGCAGCTTATAAACCAGGTATATGAGAACACTTTGCTTCAGTGATCAGATCTACAGTATATACAGTTGTTAAGAATTGCTTTGACATAAACAATTACCGTGATCTGGGGAAAATGATCAGTAATGCTGGTGCGCCGGGTAGCGTCGGCGCTTTACAGCTCTTGGGTTCTCAGTTTGAGCCTGATCTCGCGTTACCGTCTGTGCAGCGTTTTGCATGCTCCCCCCATGTCTCTATGTGGGTTTCTTCCCACCGTTCGAAAAGCACGCCAATAGGAAGAATTGAGACTCTAAATTGTGTGAATGTGTGAACACGGTGTCCTGTGGTGGATTTCAGTCCCATCCATAGTGTATTCTAGTATTCTCACCTTACCCAAATTACAGTTATAAACATGCAGCCGGGAAACATCAGGTACTGGCGCGCTCATAGAACGATAGCAGGGGAAGGTGGGGGTTAGCAGCCTAGCCCGCATCCGTCAAACAGATTAAATCTATCTCGGGTCTGTGTATCGGAAAGATAAACTGTGGTTGCCATTTAAATTGAGGAAAAGTGCCAGGACGTTGCCCCTGTGCGCTCCTGCCAAATCTAGCCCCTGACCTTTTAATTCACCCTACGTCCCAGGGATTAGTGTTAGTCTCACTGCCCTGGCCTTTGCAACCCTTGGAACTTCCACACACTGTGTGTATGCGCATGTGTGTTGGGAGGGGGTTAGGGGTGTACGCGCAGACGTCTTTAAGGCATTGAGATGATGGATGTGAGTTCACGCGAGCCAATATCGCCCATTGTTCACCTGGGAGCCTTGTGATTAATAGTTTAGTTACCTCACTGTTAGATTACATTTTGTTTCATTACAGTTTTCTTCATCTTAACCCTTCTGCCATCTCATCCTCCTTCCTAAGCCCTGACCTCCATTCTCCTTTCACTGTACATTATAGCTACACATCTATCTATCTATCTATCTATCTATCTATCTATCTTTATTTCTCTTCCTGACCCTCTGTCTACAGAACTTATTCATTTGAATGATATGCATTTGGCTGGGTGGGTGGGTGGGTATGTGCGCTGAAAACATTGGATGTATGCTATAAAATTCCTCTTTCACCTACAAATGCTCTGATAAAAGTTGGAGATTATACCAGCGAGAGATGTTCAGATCTAACCCAGGTTATGGGTAATGTAGTTTGGGAACATTGATGGTGGTGAATCTGCTTTAGTCAGCTGTCAGGTGCAACTTGGGGGACATGTTCGAACAGCATTCGTTAAAAATAAATTGCGAATGCATCACCAGAGGCAACCATCTCAAGGCCACAGCTTGTAACAGGCTGGTGGACTACTGCACTGTGCATTGTGTGTGTGTGTGTGTGTGTGTGTGTGTGTGTGTGTGTGTGTGTGTGTGTGTGTGTGTGTGTGTGTGTGTGTTTGTTGTCAGGGGTGTGTGAAAGGAAGGCGTTCACTCTTTATGGTTGCAGACTTATAAATGAGACAAAAACCAATGAGCACATCTGTTCTCACATCCTAACACTCATCCATCACAACTCATTAATGAGCACACACTGACACACATAGCGAGAGACTCTTATTCGCTTACATACACACTATTCGCGAGTCCCAACCAATTATAGTCATACTCACACAGGAGCAGTGTGCTTCCTAGTGCCTTTGAAGATTTTCTTTTATATGAAAATAATTCTGAGTTTAAAAATTATAAAGTAAACTTAATTTTCTTTAAATCAAACCAGGAAACATGGCACTAGGAAAGAACAGGAAACCAAGGTTTGTCTTGAAAATCAATGGCACGATACTCAATTATCAGGAGTAAAGTACACAAACTAATCAAGAGTTAACTGATTACAGTACATTGGTGAGAATGATCGAGGCACATGACAATGAAAGGGACAATCCAAAATCAAAAGAAAATGCCCAAGTAGCAGGACATAAACAATAAAGTATGACTGAATATAAAATATTAAAAAACTTGAAGCGGTGCTAATTGTTCTGGGAGCCTGAATGCCTTTTGAGGGCCACACAGCAGACACTCAGGAGAGTTCATAACAAAAGTGGGGTGTGTTATCTATAGCCTTATTTGTTTGCTTGTTTGATTTTAGTTTGTGTTTTAAGTGTACTTGTAATTGGTTATTGGTAATACTGTATACAGTCAGGTTGATAAGTGACAACATTTTCACATTACGTTTGTATATAAAAAGGGCCCAAAAGATGTATACACGTCAACATAAAAAATATATGCCTACAGTCACATCAACGATGGTGCGACTACTGAAATCTTACATAATACATTACATTGCTGCCATATTTTAATTTAAGTTTGAAAAGGGCATGTACAGTATAACCATTGAAGTATGTATACATTTTTGGACCTCTCTGTATACTGTATAGTATACTGTAAGTTTTCAGCCACCCCTCATTTCAAGAGCCAGACTTTCTTTTTTATTTTCTCTTGAGAAATCATTCTCCAGGCTTCCTGAAGGACATTTTTTCAGTCTGACCAGTTTTTGGTGAATGTTTTTATTTGTGAAGCCACACAGCACCCATGAATCTTTCAAACATAAATACCCATCTAACCTAAGGCATGAACAGCCTAGTGATTATTAGACTGGTGATGCTGAGTGCGAAGTGGTTGGATCAGACAAGAGGGGAAACGAGGTTGCTGCTGAGGTTGTTACATAAACAACCAAGTTTTTTATTGCAATTTCAGAGTTTGTTGCTGTAAAACATTTGTTCCTATTTCTTTAAAATAATCTATATTTAGATCATAATTTAATTTAACATGAAAAAATGAGGATTGGCTTGAGACTTTTGCTCAGTACTTCATATTGATGAGTTTGTTAAACCCCTTGAATTAAAGATGCATGTCCACACATCCACAATGATATCTTGATTGCCTAATTTCAAATTTGTTGTGGTTGAAGCAGAGATATAAAATTGCGTCACTGTCCAAATACTTATTTATCTAACTTCTCATTATAAGCCTTATTGCCTACAATTAAATGTATTTTTATTTAAATGTAAATGCTCTGTAAAACTTTAATATAGTATCTACAATCTTAAAACTTTTACTAATGTATTTCTTTCTAGAAAACTAGTAAAAATGTATTAATTTTGATCTGAAAGGTTTGAAATCTAGTTTAAAATGTCAATGTTTTCAATGTTTTTTATGTTTAAAAGTTAGTACCAACTCCAAATGATTTAGGGTTTTTTTTGTAAAACATAATAAATTATATATAATAATATATGTCTCAGTGTTAGGCAAATACAACTTCAGAATAACATCATATAGCTTTTTCACTGTGATATTATTTATTTACTAAAAATTATACCACCTACTGCTGCCAAGGTCAGAGAATGCTCTGCTGAGAGAGACACAAAAAGACCATAAAACCACACCAGCGTCACATTTAAGCATGTTAAATGTTAAACGTCTGTGACAGCACAATTAGAAGAAGACTGAACAAGTAGGTTTGTTTGAGAGGGCTGACAGAAGAAAGAGTTTTCAAAAACACAGAAGCATGAGTGAGGTTCGCAAAACTGCATTTGAAAACTATCCTTATGGACAGATGAGACCAAAGTGGAGTTGTCTGGCCTTATTCCCGAGCCCCATTTTTGAGGGAAACCAAACAGCATTTCAGCAGAAACACGTCACAACCAGTGTCAAACACAGTGACGTGGAGGGGTGATGATTTGGGCTTATTTTTACAGCCACAAGACCTAGACATGTTACAGTCAATAAGTCAACAATGAATCTTTCTGTATTCTAAAATATCCTGAAGGCCAATTGGCTGGGTCATGCAATAGGACATTGATCTGAAGCAGGATAGCTGAAAAATAAAAGAATACAATTTTTGGAATAGCCCAGTCAAAGTCTTCAAACTGAAATGCTGTGGCAGGACCTTAAGAGCGATGTGCTGTACTTAAGCAAATATCTCAAAACCTGAATAAACTTAAGTAATGTTGTAAAAAAAAAAAAGTAAAATGTAAAAAAAAAAAAAGGGCCAAAACTCCTATGGGGGCAGGGGGGGGATGGTATTTAATATTGCCCAGGGTTTTTTTTTTTTGGCTTTATTTTTGTTTTAGGTTCTATTTGCTTAATATTGAGAACTCTTAGAGTCAGCTGATTTATATTATGTTTTTCCACAAAAAACAAAGAATTAAAAGTGGGGGCACTGCTGAGTTGTGTTTTTTTGGGTATAAAGTTCATTAAAAAGCCCCAGAGGTGATAATAAGTAATTATGGTTGTTTGTTTTTGCCTAATGTGCTTAATAATTTAAAAGAGTAAATTAAACTAAAGGCAGCACAACCACAGGCTTCATATACGGCGGTATACTGTGTGCACATGTTCTCTGGGTGCACCAGGTTTCTTCCAAACAGACATCGTTAGGTGAATTTGCTACGCTAACTTGTCCCTGGGTGTGAACGTGTGTACGAGTGAGCGTGACTTCAGACCCATACAGGACGGCCTGTAATGGGCTTGTGTCCCCTGCAGGGCGCATTCCCACTTCACGCTCATTGCTTCTGGAATCTGCTGTGACCCTGACTGAGATAATCGGTTACTGAAGATAATTAAGCAGATGAACGAATTAAAATAAGTCTGTGCTACAATCATGAGCAAGTTCATAAAAATTGTGTTGGAATGGTTCCCTGCTGTTCTTCTCCTGTCATGTATGCAGATTGTACATGCCCATTATTTATTCCCTCCTCATATTCTCTGTTCCTACAATGCAGTAATCACAGACGCATGTATTTCGCAATCAAGTCCTTTTCCCCAACTGTCATCAGTGAAGCGTGTGAGCTCTTTGTATACTGCTTACACCAACATGAGATCGAGTTTATTGTGATTTCTTTATGCATATTGTGTTTCAGTGATTTACTAAGCGTAGGTATGTGAGAGAATACAATAAATTCATTAGTGAATACTCTTTGTTTTTCTTTCTCTCACACACAGCTGCATGTCCAGTGCTCTGCAGTGGTAATGGACAGTATGATAAAGGCTCATGTACATGCTACAGTGGATGGAAGGGGCCAGAGTGTGACATCCCATTAAATCAGTGCATTGATCCTCAGTGCGGTGGCCATGGAACCTGCAAGGAAGGCACCTGTGTCTGTTCGCTGGGTTACAAGGGACAGAACTGTGCTGAAGGTGTGTATTTGTGTGTTTAACACTAGTACACTGCTATTCTTAATTTCTGTGTTGATTAATATGTAGGTTCTTGCCATCAAAAGCACCTTGACCAAAACAGCTCAGATCTCAGTTTGTTAATTGGTGATTTTTGACGCTGGTAACTCTAAATGAACTTCTCCTCTGCAGCAGAGGTATGCAGAGGTTGCTTTCCTGAGATGGTCTTCATCAGTTTCATCATGGTGCTTGATGGGTTTTGCAAATGCACTTGACAGTACGGTTCTTGCAAGAACTATTTCAGAACTGCTGATTTTCATGTCTTAAAATAACAACTGTCTGTTGTTGTTGTTGTTGTTACGTTGTCATTTGTGTTATTTCATAGTTTTGAAAAACTCCAATAATGTTCTAGAATGTTGAAAATAAATCCAAACTTGTGTAAAGAAAAAAGAAATTTGACCAGTACTATATGTAGTCTATACTGTAAGTGTGCTTCTCAGTTTTGACAGAAAACACCATCAATTAAAAAAAAAGAAAATAGAAAAAGCAATTTCTCATACAAACGATTTTTGTCAGGTAAAAGAGGAGTGGAATAACAAGGTGTTGTATTTTTATTTTTATATATTTTTTACTCAGACAAGAAAATTGTATAAGATAGAGTTTCATACAGAAATAGGTAAAGGTAAGAGGAAATATTGGGTTGAAAAAAGGGCAGGCATATTATCTAGTCAAGAAAGAGAGAAAGCACGAGAGAAAGAGAGAGAGAGAGCCAACAAAAAGAGCTGGAGTTTGTTTTGAGTACAAGGTTAGCACTTATTCCTTTATTTTTTTCCTTTACTGAACATTTTCCTCTCGCTTTCCTCCCTCATGTCAGATTTTCATCACAATATAGTTGCTCATACAATTTATCTGGAGTGGCAGAAGCACAGAAATCAATAAAAGTGATGCACCATTTCTGCGGCCTAAAAAGAACAGCCTTCTGCAAATGACTTTGAGGGATGAAAGTGAAGGGTGAGACGGTGTTGTAAAGAGAGGAGGTGATACCCCCAAACTGCTCATAGGGGCAGACAATTTATCAAATAGCTTTCACTCCATTTAAGCAGCCTGATCACCTTGGCACCTTAGCAGACAATGTCAGTTTCTCTTGGTCAGTGCGAGCTTGCGTGCAAAGAGCAGGCCGGACAATTTCGAAAGACTAGAGAAGGCGATAGATCGGGGAAGGAGGGAGGGGGAGATGGGAAAAGCGTTTGAGAGGAAAGACTCATTCACAGACCTCCCGTGTGGAGGATATTGATTTTTCATGCTCAACTGAAAGTGTGTGTGTGTGTGTGTGTGTGTGTGTGTGTGTGTGTGTGTGTGTGTGTGTGTGTGTGTGTGTGTGTGTGTGTGTGTGTGTGTGTGTGTGTGTGTGTGTGTGTGTGTGTGTGTGTGTGTGTGTGTGTGTGTGTGTGTGTGTGTGTGTCTTTTTGTCACTAACGCCCCAGACTCCACTTGCTGTGCCTTTCCTATATGCATATTAGATTTACACTTACACTCTCTCTAGAAATTTATTCTAGCATTACTGCATACACTTTGCACTCATTTATAGTATTTCCCAAATCAATTCTCTTTTAATGTCAATGCGATCCAGTGGTTTGTCCTAATGTACAACATTAGCACTTTGTTTTTTCCTGGTGCATTTTTCTGTGCAGTGGACTGCCTAGACCCTTCCTGCTCGAATAATGGGATCTGTGTGAGTGGCGAGTGTCACTGTAAACCAGGCTGGGGAGGATCACACTGTGAGCTGCCCAGAGCACAGTGCCCTGACCAGTGTCACGGTCATGGAGCCTTCATTCCTGACACAGGCCTGTGTAGCTGTGATCCTAACTGGATGGGCCCCGACTGCTCCATTGGTCAGTCCCAGCTCACTGCTTTTGCAGGTTGTTTGCATTTAACAAGATGTCAATAACATATGAATCACATTTGATGTTGTTTGCTTATAGTGATAATAACAGAGGAGATAAAACTGAAAAGTAATGCATTGCTTTTTAAAAGTGATAAAAGTATCAAGAGCATGCAAAAATTTTGCAAGTTAACAAAAATCTGAATGTCTCCTTATTTGGAATAATCTACAGATTGTGCATGACCTGCCTGTTGATTTAGCAGAAGCATTCTGTCTATAACAAATTCAATACACTAACTTTTTGCAATAATATGAATAGCTTTCAAAATGAATACTAGAATCATATTTAAATTCTTAAACTAGGATGCAAAGATATTTTGTGTTTTATTCTGAAGCATGTGAGGATTTTGGCAGGAATTAGGATGAAGGCATATTTAGGATAAAGGATTATTCTGTGATGTGATGATGTGACTTTTATCTAGATGCTGCTATAAATAATCTTGGTGAAAAATGAGTTGCCATTTCATTTGTAAACATTGAGAGGCCTGATAATAGCTGTTATCTTTATTAAGATCTTTAAACTTTATTAAAGATAATTTGAAATAATTATAATTAATATAATTATAAATAATATACATGTGTCTTCTATATACATCTACAGAGGTTTGCTCGGTGGACTGCGGGACTCATGGCGTGTGTATGGGTGGTTCATGCCGCTGTGAAGAGGGCTGGACAGGGGAGGCATGTGATCAGCGTGTGTGCAGTCCTCTGTGTGTAAAGCATGGCACCTGCAAGGACGGCAAGTGCGAGTGTCACCAGGGATGGAATGGGGAGCACTGCACCATCGGTAAGTTTTTACAGCCGGAGCATCCCTCGTTCCATCTGTACACGCACATCCACTCTCAGTAGACACTCTGCCTGTCTTGTCACATTCATTCAAAGCAACAGAGCATTGGGAGGGACAAAGTCCTTCTTTAGTACAAAAGAAACATAGTGATAAGCTACAACAATGTTTTGAACCAATCTTTGTACTCGTCTGTTGCAGCTCATCATGTCAATAGCAAGCCCTTTGTGGTCTGGATAAAGGGTGCCAGAGCATGGAAAACAGAAATGGTTTCCCTAAATCCGAGATTGAAAACCACTGGTTCAAAGTCGTACACTGGGTTTTCTGACAAATAGAAAAGGATGGAGTAGAATTTATTCTGTTGGTTCTTTCACTTTCTCTTATACGTGATGAAATACATGTAGAAAGACGACGCTAATAATATTAAAGGGAATAAAAAATGTAAAAAAAAAAAAAAAAAGCCCAATTACACTGTCCTATTTAAGACTCAGAAAACCTACATAATAAGAACAGAGTGGAAGATCTGCGGAATATCGAGGGGAGTTTGCTTAAGGTCGTTTTTAATGTCAAAAAGAGACACGATCCAAAGTTAGCAGTGGTATTTACAAAGGTATTTGATCCAGGCTATATGAAAGTTTGAACTTGGGGTAAAACAACTAAAGGAACAAGAGAAAAGTTACAGTGGATGTGAGGAATTGAGGAGCTTTAGAGCTGTGTTTTGTTTGAATAAGAGAAAAAAATTAGTCTCACATACAGACAGGTACGTTGCTTCACATAATAGAACGGCAACTGTAAGCTCCAGATGTCTTCCCCTGCAAACAGTCACACCTTTAGCTTGCCTCTGACTTCTCTCTCATAAAAATAGACATGAAAAAAAAAATCTATGAGCATGAGCATGTTGTTCTGTCAGTGTCTGGAAGTCTCAGTGTGAGTGTTCGTCTGTATGTGAGTGCATATGTGTGCATACATGTCTGAGCCAGACAGATAAAAGGAGAGAGAGAGAGAGAGAGAGTCTGTCACTTGCAGGATGACACAAGTGTCTCAAACAAACACTTACCTGTCTGAACATCTCTTGATTTTAGTTCATTCCCCTCCTACAGTTTTACAGAAAGCCTGTCTGACTGCTCTCATCAAATCTGGTCTAAAATAGTCAGCCATCAAGTTCCATATATGGTCCCTTAAACGCTTTTCAAAGACAAGCGGCAATCGCTTCAGAAGTCTCTCATATATTCCGAAATAACTGCATGTGTGCATGTCTCCTGCCTCTCACTTCGCCCTCTTGTTCCCCCCTTCTTTGCGTGCTCTCTCTATTGCAGACTATTGGGATGAGACTAAAGAAGGTATTGTACCTCGTCCGCACTATGTCCTAGTGCTAGCTGCACCGTAGCACTGGCCGCAAGCACTTCTCCTGACAGCTTGGCTGTGTAGAGACTGTGTGCTTCTCACAGTGTGTCCTGTAGACTAGATTTTGGTGGTGTACTGTAGAGTGCCTAGCTGTGTAGAGCAGGTGTGTGTGTTTCTTCTACGTCCGTGTTTTCTTGTTCTAGTTTATTATAACCATGAAGGTTATAAATCCTAAGATCATTTTCAATCTTTCTGTGATGTGTGAGATTCTCTAATGCAAATGGGTTTTGAGATAACCGAAGATTCAGATGACTTTCAAATAACCTGTGGTGAATTTCCAATGGTCCGGTACATCGACAAAGGTAGTGTAAGTCCACTGAATATGGTTCCTACCTACCCATCACTGTTTCCAGGATATTTACAGTATCTGTGTCCACATGCTACCCATCACAAGACAAACTGAAAGGAAAGACCTCACTGAGAGTTCATCTCGGGCAAAATAATAGAAATGAATCATAATGAGGATCCATACAGTATACTCTAAGCAGTCTGCACGAGCATACTATAGTGCTCTCTCATTAACAAACGTGGGAGGACAAGTCTTATTAGCCCTGCAGAGTAGAACTCAAACAAAAAGCTGAATTAGAGCAATATGGGTCTGGAACATGTGCAGCAGATTTGCAAAGACTGGGATTGCTGGACTAGAGCTGAGGTTAACGGCACCAGGGAAAGCCCAGATCCTGAGGTAATTGTTGAATTTCATGAGTCAGTGGTGCAGAGTTTAGAGTGCAGGGAGATGGTGCAGAATTTTTCTGCAAAATTTTTGCTTGCAGGGCACAGGGCCAAAGCAAGCCATTGTAATGACTTTGTCTCAGTGTCTACTAATGGAGGGATTTGACTGTGTTGCACTCCAGCAGTGTGTAAGAAGCAACTATGGGGTGCAGAATAGACCTTCAGTAATCACCCCATTAGGATGCATCAGTGGGACCTTTCACATTTAAATTAGAGAAAGAAGAAAACCCAGTGCTGAATTCCCCCTTGTACATCCTTCCAAAATACCATGCATTAACATTTAATTGAAATGTATTAAAATAAAAGCACATCCCTAATGCAAAATTAAATTAATGAAAAAAAATAAGAAGAGAAAAAGTGTGATTGCAGAAAGTTGTTCAGTGTGCACATTGACTTTACATGCTGGTGCACTCCAGGTGAACGTGGTTTACACGTGATCAAATGCATGATTGGACCACATGCGTAAGCCATGCTCACTGGGGATGAAGAGGCATGCAAGACAAATGTGTCTCTTTCTATTTGTCCATCAAGGTTTAAATTAAACTTTACATTTGACATGTTTAATAAAATTTAATAAGAAACCATATCATTAACAATGGGCCATACATTCTGCCATATTTTACAATTTGTTTTTATTTATATATGAATTTATATTTTGTTACACGAATTATGGATTCAGACAGATCTCAGATATACAGTACATGTCTTCTCTTCTATAGCAGTAGACTATCTGAGGTTTGTAAAGAACACTCATCTAACCTTCTCATACAGTAGTTTCTGTCTTAGAAGTTTAGGGAGAAATTTGAGTTTGTGGTAGTAGAATTTTCATGCTGAGACAAGTCCTCATAGAGGGTATTTTATAGGTTCTTTCACTATTTGAGTTATAACAGCCTCATCCCAAGGATAGTTTCAAGGATTTATGAATCTAACCTTTAGTTTTATGACCTTCAAAGGGGATAGCGCTGCACACAGGCAGATTGTGGGATGTGGTGATGAGCAGGTTTCCTGACATTTCTTTCTTTCTTTCTTCTTCTCTTTCTTTCTTTTCCTTCCCTCCTTTTCCTTTAATTTTCTTTCCTTTTCTTTAGTTACATTGTGTAGTATACATCATACTCCTTCTGCCTTCTAACTACAGTACATAGAGGGATTTTGTCTGCCTTCCCTCCACCTTCATCTCTCCTTCTCTGAGAATGTGTACTGACCCATAACCCAAGGCAATTTCACCTCCTTTTTCAAGGGATTACAATGATGTCCAATCACATTACTTTAGCTTGGTGTCTTAATACCTTGTGAAGCCCCACTTTATTCTAGGTACTGTGGGGAGAATTGACTGGCCTTTGGCATAAAAGCGGGGCTGTTCTCAGTCCTGCCCAACGAAAAAGATCAATGGCTACTATAGATTCTGCTGTCTTGGCGCTTCATAAGTATTTGGCTGTCTAAAATGGCAACTTAATTTAAGAAGCAATCATTTCTAAGTGACTTTTCTCTCAACTCAATATTGTGTGACAATCAATGCATAGTGGGCTATTAATGTGGCATCTCAAAGACCTCAGATGTCAAAAATTGTATTAATTAAAGCTGTATTGCATTTGATTCATGAAGGGTAAATGGGCCTTAGTGCATTCAAGGTTTTTCATGCTCTTTTGCCCATGACGTCCTCCCTAACCGCAAATCCATTGAAATGTCACCTGTGCCAAATCAGGCAGAACTAATGACCATATGATAAAAGATTCTGGCCTACACTAAAAGGCCATATCAACATGGTGACCAACAGCGAAGTCACCGACATGCTAAGGTGTTAACTATTTAAGGTTAATCTTTGGGCTTTTGGCCTAAGCATGGCTGAACTCACACTGACATACGTGATAATCCTCTTAAAGTAATACGAACTGAGCGTCAGTTTCCTCCACACTTGAAATTCTGCTGTTAGAATATAATTAGTCAAACCTGGTTCCTAGAATTAATCTTGTCACTAGATATTTTTAAAAATACTTATTGTTTAAATTACCAAATAACCAGCCACAACTCCAAGTTCTTGATTATGTCTTAAAAAAGTACGTCTAGCCTTTTCATGGACCAGTTTGCTCAGCTGCTCATCCCATGCAGCGACTTCACACGGAACATGACATAATTGTTTTCACTTTAATATTGAATCTTTCCAAATCTTCATTTATAAAGAAAATATTTTATTATTTATTTACATATTTATAAACTCTCCCCATGAAAAAATGCATCTTTTCTCACATTATGAAAACACTATATGCAGTTTCAAATGTTAGGCAGTTATAAATATATATGCTATAAATGCTTCATGAAGTTATTAAGTAGGAACTCCAAAGCTCATTTTAAGGCATATCTCAGCCTCTGGCATACATTTGACAAAAATCACATTTCCACTCTTCCATGTAGCTCATCACACAACCCAAGGCTCTCACCTACTCTGTCACCTTGCTTCCACTCATCTCTCTTGCTAAGTCTGCCTACTATCTCAAGTTCACCCATGCACACTCTCACCTAGATACACGCAAGACTTCTAATCTGATCTGATCTGTCTCTAGCTTCTCCTAATCACATTCGCACACGGAGAGCTGTGTGCGCAAGTCAAGGGAATCAAATCATCTGGCCCAAATTAACCAACTGGGAACTCCTATATGTGTTCTTATCAAATATTCCCATTTCAACAAGAACTCAAGGGAGTGCTGCAAGTGTGTTTATGTCTACATTGCATGTGTGTGAGTGTGCATGTTACTGCATGCCCTTAGGCACTGAAGAACATGTTGACCAATGTTAACCACCTTAACTTCTTCTGGCTTATTTTACTCTTACTCCAACTCTACCCTTTGTCCCTGCCCCCTCTCCTTTTCCCTGTGCCCCAACTCTTTTACAGACGGCTGTCCTAACCTGTGCAATGGGAATGGGCAGTGCACCATGGGACAGAATAGCTGGCACTGTGAGTGCAAGACAGGCTGGAGGGGCACTGGGTGCAACGTCGCTATGGAAACATCCTGCGCAGACAATAAAGACAATGAAGGAGGTCAGACAGCACCAAACACGTCATCAGAGCTGACATTCACTATTACAGAATATTTTTTTCAAAATTATTTTTACAGTAATACAGTAAATACTTGATTAAAAATAAACAGATTGTCTACACAGCAGTTTTTTTTTCACTGTAAGCACTGCTACTGGAATTAGACATGCCTGGATGATGGCAGATGTGTGTGGCAGCTTCGTCTTTTCACTATGTAGTCAAATTAAACTACCGTGATTCCCAGCTAGTGGAAAAGTATGTATTGCTCGCATCCACTTGTCTGACAGATGACTTCACTGCAAGAATGGACACAGGAGGTTACATAGAATCATGGCGAGCTGTCAGTGCTCGCATAATCGTTTTGTTAACTTATTTTGCAATGTCTTCAATCATATCCCAAGGGCAAAGAGGCAGGTGGGTGCACTTATTAACCTGCAAGCAGGGACAGCACACAGTGGCGGAGTTGACTTTGGAGTTTAGAGCACTGGCTGCAGGTGGTGGGACAACCCAGCTCTCCTCATCACTTTTTGTCAAGGACTCAGAGGGGATGTAGTCACTGAAGTAGCATGTAGAGGCAGGCACTTGTTTTTTCACTTTCTCATTAACTTTTCCATTAATCTTGATAAACTGCTCCCTAACAAAAAAAAAAAAGAAAGTATGCCTCTATTCAAGTCCCACTGAGATATCCAACAACGCGAAGACAGCAGAATCTGACAGAACAAATTAAGACATCAACCCTAGACCGAGAAGTTGCTATCTTCTGATTCACGTACAGAAGGAGGAGAATAGAAGAGGCTTTTTTGTAACACTTGACTATTAAATGACTATCAATATTTAGTGAAGATTTAAGACTCGGTCAGAATTTCGTCCGTAATTCACACATTCATAAATGTCATCCTCAAAAGATTCTCTGCCTGGCCAAAAAAAAAAAAAAAAAAAAGTTGACATTTCAGAAGGGTCAAAAGGGCTGCATAAAGCAAGGACAAAAAGAGATTAGAAATTATTGGAACTGGTTTAAAACCTGGGAGGATAGTGCTGAACTGCCTGCTTTGTGGAAGAAATGTGATCAGAAAAATGGAGATCACTTAAACACTTAGTGCTCAACACTTAGTCAGGGTACAAAGGGAAGCACGTGAAGCGATGTACCATCATGTACAGTACCCACTGTACGAGCCTCTGGAGACAGTGTTATGATCTGGTGTAGCTTCAGTTGGTCAGGTCTAGGCTCAGCAAAGTTGTGTGGCAATAAAATGAAGTCAGCTGATGAACTGAATGTACTAAATGATCAGGTTATCACATCAGTGGAGTTTTTCTTGGTGGTGGCACAGACGTATTCCAGGACTCAAATTGTGAAAGAGTGCTTCTGGGATCGTGAGGAAATAATTTGGTTGAGGATCCTGAAAAGTGCAAGCTCCATGTACCCTGAATTCCAGGAGAGCTGGATAACTCTACCGTGCTGTCACAGAATGACAAATTTCACATAATCCCCAAAGGTTTCTAGCTTTCAACTTTTAGCAGTGTTATGTTAGAATCGGTTGTATTAATGTGTCATACTTGCCCCTTCACCTTGATTGTATGGATCGGATCCAAAAAAACTCTCAAGCGAGCATTCACTGCAGTTTGCATTATGCAGCACCAAGACCTAACACCTTTCTTGGTTTAAAGTGGATGCTTTTGAAGAAGGGGTCAGAGCTCTCTGTCAGCATCAAGATTCCCTACCCTGCTTCATTCCTTCCTATAAACCTGCACCTGCTGAAAGGAATTACAAACCCGGTAATAGAGAAGTGGTGTCTATAAAATCTGTAATATAAAAATGTATTATAAAAATGATATTAATAGATAGAAGGGATTAAATACCTATTCGCTATATACACAAATCATTGAAGTACCTTGAAGTACTAAAACTGTATGGACATTCCACTTTTCTAGGTTTCCATTTTAAATTATATAGGAGCCAAGAATTTGTTCAATAGCCACATATATAGCCTTTTCATTTTATCCCTGTTAACTAATACTTAGATTTTTTTTTTTTTCAGATGTTTTCCAATTTTAAATTCTTTCCGAGTTCTAGTTTGACAGTCAGTTTGTATGAATTTTTTTTTAAATGAGATTGACCTGCATTGCATCAGTCGTTCTGTGAGTAATGGCAGTGTGGCAGTGTGTCCACTTGAGTGTACAATTTGACTTTCATTTTTAATTATTTTTATTTCACCATATAACTGTTGCACTCTACTGACCATGTTTAGGGCATCTATGTCTACATTTTGATTAGAAAAATTGCATCAAGTTACAGATGCAACATTACATTTTTGCAGATTGGCCAGGTTGTGGTCTAGTGCAGTGTTATCTACGTGTGTATTATGGTGGCCTTGAAAGTCTTCCCACTCAAGGGTCAGAGTGACTTTGAGTGGACAGTTCGTCTCAGTGGGATGCAGTTAAAGAGATAAATGTTTTCTCTGACCCAAGGTGCCTTTTTCTGGGCCCACCTTCTGTATTCACCTTTATCTTGCCCTTTTTCTCTCACTTTTGCCTTTCACTTTCAGCGACAGTAACAGAAAATAATTTGGCTTTAGAATCAGGCTTGGGTTTTTTGTTTAGCTATTCAGACAAATATGAAGCTACAGTAACCTGGTGTCAAAAAAAAAGCTTAGTACTATTGATTTTGGATTACTTGGAAGGAGAAAAGAAAACATAAGTTTAATATTTTGAAAGGAAGGTCAAACGAAAGCAAGGAACAAATTAAATGATCATATTACCTGTGACAGTGGGTATTTTCTCTTCCTGTAGATGGTCTGACGGACTGCATGGACCCGGATTGCTGTATCCAGAGCCCATGTCAAAACAGCCCTTTGTGTCGTGGCTCTCGAGACCCACTGCAGGTGATCCAGCAGAGCCAGTTACCTGTCCAGAAGGTTCGCTCCTTCTATGAGCGTGTCAACATGTTGGTCGGCCGGGATAGCACTCATATCATACAGGGAGAAAACCCTTTCAATGCAAGGTACAGCATCAGGTTCGCCCTAGTTGAAGTAGGGCATATATGTGATGATTTTGAGCCATAAAATAAAATATATATAAAATTGCTTTGTTGAAAATTGTTTAAGAAAGGTCACGAGTTAAATGTCTTTTTTTAGTCTGGCATCCCTGATAAGAGGCCAGGTTCTGACTACAGATGGAACGCCCCTGGTGGGGGTAAACGTGTCCTTTGTTAAGTACCCTCACTATGGATATACCCTTACACGGCAGGATGGAACGTGAGTCACTTCAAAGCCTTCAAACTGGCTTTAATACATTCCTCCCACTCCTTTATATAAATATATGTAATTTATCAATGAAATTAATTATTCCCCCCAGAAAACTGCTGTTTTGACTTGTAAAATCATTTAGAGTATAATAGTGCCATCAATAAAGCGTACAGCACAAATAATTATGTTTTTCTCCTTTCTCCACGCTTTCCTTTTCTCGGCTCTTTCCCACAGCTTTGACCTCATCGCGAACGGAGGCGCTTCTCTCACACTGCATTTCGAGCGTGCGCCATTCCTGAGCCAAGAGCGCACAGTGTGGTTACCATGGAACAGCTTCTATGCCATGGATACGCTCATGATGAAAACAGAGGAGAACACAATCCCAGGCTGCGACCTGAGCGGTTTTGTGAGGCCAGATCCAGTTGTGGTAGCCTCACCCCTGTCCTCGTTCTTTAGCTCTCGACCTGGAGAAAGATCCATTATCCCTGAGACTCAGGTCAGAACAAGGTCCCGTAAAATGTTCTGTGTCGTGGTCTGTTTTCCGGCCAAAGTTATTGAATAAAAGCTTTTTTTCTTCGTCTTTTTTTTTTTTTTTTTTATACTGCCGAGCCCTTCTCTGTCAAATTGAGTAAACATTGCAGAGACTCCAGGGTACAGATATTTCATTTTAACTAGCATAATGTTTTGCATATTTGAACTACTTCTGAACCTGACTAAAACTGAAGAGAGTTTTAACTTTTTTTCTTTCTAGTTTCATTGCCGGTATCCTATCTTGTTTTCTATTTCATCATGCTTTTTTTCCCCTTTTTTGCTGAGCTTAATCTATTTTTTCATTATCCCTGAGGGAGAAATTCTTCCACCTATTTCCTATTAACCACTAATCTTTTGTCCTTTATGTTCTTCAGGTTCTTCATGAACTGATTGAGATACCAGGCACTAATCTAAAACTGTGTCACTTGAGCTCACGGGCAGCCGGCTACCGCTCTCTCCTGAAGATCACCATGACCCCGGCGGTGGTGCCCCTCAGCCTGATCAAGGTGCACCTGATGGTGGCTGTGGAAGGTCATCTTTTCCAAAAGTGGTTCCATGCCTCGCCTAACCTCGCCTACACCTTCATCTGGGATAAGACAGATGCTTATGGCCAGCGAGTCTATGGCCTTTCTGAGGCAGTGGGTGAGTAAAACATTGGGTTCAAATTCATTATGTAAGAAGGGCTCACGCAAAGGTTACTTCCAAATAAGCCAAAAACTCAGTGTGATATAGGAGAGTGTTCTACGTATAGCCTTTGTCAGCACTGACTTTCGGGAATGGCTTCAGGTATCCGTGCTGTGAGTGCTGTGAGGAAATTGCTGAGCATCGCACTCTGTCACTGATTTGGTGTGTGCAAACAGTGTGATAGCGACTCCACCCCGTTTATCTTCTCGGCTCTATTTACTCTGCCTCTCTCCTCACCTCAGCGTAGCTGCATTCCAAATGTTGGCAAATTCAAGTGCAGAAATGTTGGCAAATTCAAGTGCAGAAATGTGTCTTATTTGCGATGGATTCATACTAATGTATGTAAAATTCTGCAGTTGTGTCCAGCATGTCATTGTTCGAAATATATGCAGGGCTGGGTGTATCGATACTGATCCTAACAGGTCTATACTTATGGATGCATTCTGATTATAGTATAATATACTGTATACTATTATATAGTATAATAGTTATATAGTATAATTAGATAAAAACTATTTTCCTTCTGTCATTTTTCATGTGCTTCTTCACATAGCCATGCCGGGAACCGGGCACACTCAACTCACTCAACACAGCAACACAATGACAGAAATGTGTTCTCTTCCATGTGAGAAAAACAAAACAAACGTTTTTTTTAAGTTGTTTCAAAGTGTGATGTGTCAGAATTCAGATCAATTGTGTGAGAAAAATCAGTCATGTAAAAGAACATTTGGTACAGCAGGAGATACATGTGAATGCAAGTGAATACTAAAGGTCCATTGTGAGTCAGAGTGAGGTAGACTGTGAGCTGTCTTCAGCATTAGAGGCATTATCGCGGCACCAACAGCGATATTATTAGTTTATTATAATCACTTCAACTAAAAGCAAGAACTACTGCAATGGAGGAGCCGAAGAGCTGGAGTAGGTGCTGAAAGCCTAATTTTTATTCCGCACTAATAAATGGGCTTTTAAGTAGAATATTTGATTTTAAATGTATGAAATCAAAACTTATTTTCCTGTTAATGTTTTACCCATCCCTAATATGCTAAGCATGCACCTGCTACTTGCAAAATTGAAAAGATCTCTGCAGAGGCAGTAGAGAAAGCCACATCCATGTGTTCATGATTATTAGAGTATCGTAAGGATGTACTGTAAGAAGACATTGTGTTATATACAGATCCGTCATCCTTACTGTCTTATTGAGATACAGGATTAGCTGGCTCACCTACTATTATCTGTCAGATAAGATGATGTTTTTGTTTGTTTGAAATGTTCATTTGTTTCGTCTATTTGCTTCTTGATATCTTTTATGTTGCGTTCTTGGCCAGGTCTCTCTTGGGGAAAAAATTATCCTCACTTTTACATGGTTAAATGAAATAAATGATTTTAGTTCACATCCTTCAGATTTGAAAACGTGGGATTTATCTATCCTCCCTCTCTTTCAGCTAGCTTCATTTTCAAATGATTCATCTTTAATGTGGGCCCTGACACTTAATCAATTAAATGTGGTTTTAATGTCTTTTGAGTGACATGGACTGTCTGTGTTGCTCTTCCCTTTTCACCCTCCCTCTCTCTCTCTCTCTCTCTCTCTCTCTCTCCTTATATTCTCATTGCAGTCTCTGTGGGTTATGAGTATGAGACATGTCCTAGTCTGGTGTTATGGGAGAAGAGGACAGCTGTGTTGCAGGGCTATGAACTTGAGCCCTCTAACCTTGGAGGATGGTCTCTGGACAAGCACCACATCCTAAACCTGCGCAGCGGTATACTCTTCTTTCTAGCGAATCCTCTAACCATATTTAATCATATCTTCATCATAAACCTGCATTTTCCTTTTTTTTAAACATCTCAGGTAGTAGTGGTAAGGTCTATGAATTAACCTATTAAATAATTGCACTTTTTAAAATTCTGTCAGTAAAAGAATGGATTTATTGCTGACAGTGAGTGGCATTGCTCAAATGGGTGCTTTTTGCAGAGACTGATGTTAAGTCAATCAATAACCCAATATGCGCAGTCTTCACAATCTGGCTGCAGCAGTGAAAACACAAAGCTTATAAAATGCAACCTATAAACTGCTTTTATTGAAACGGACCTTTTAAAAGTTTTTTTTCTTTTTTACTGTGAAATCCTTGCACGTTCTGCTTTCTTTTACATTCCAGGGATTCTACATAAAGGCTGTGGGGAGAACGTCTTTGTTTGCCAACAGCCCCCAGTCATCACCAGCATTATGGGCAATGGGCGTCGGCGGAGTATCTCGTGTCCGAGCTGTAACGGATTGGCAGATGGGAATAAGCTGTTGGCACCAGTCGCACTGGCAGCGGGTATTGATGGCAGTCTGTACGTGGGTGACCTGAATTTTGTGCGCAGGGTGTATCCATCTCTCAATACTACTCGTGTGCTAGAACTCAGGTATGCCAAAAGGATATATCTCTTACATAAGGATACACTTCATGCGTTTGATATATATCTTCCATGTACTTGTATTTACCATAGTTACACAGGGTTGAATGTAATTTTAATTGTTTTCTTTTTCTTCCCCAAAGAAATAAGGATTTTCGACACAGGTGAGTAACTTTTTCCTCTTACTTAATTCTTGATCATTAAATAATCTAAAAATAAAAACTAATTCTGGTCTTGACCCTCTTGTCATCATTTCCTGTAGCAACAACCCAACGCATAAGTATTTCCTGGCTGTAGACCCAGTTACAGGGGCCCTGTTCATCTCAGATACAAACTCTCGAAGGATTTACAGAGTGCGTTCGCTGACCGGGGGTCGGCTTCTGGCTGACAATGCTGAGGTGGTAGCAGGAACAGGAGAGCAGTGTCTCCCTTTTGATGAGCGGTGTGGGGATGGAGGAAAAGCTGTGGAAGCGACACTTATGAGCCCAAAAGGTAAAGAGGAAAGGACGAAACAATACCTAGGGCAATTCAAATATGCAGTCGATGATAATAGGATGTAAAACAGTCCTAGTTCAGTGAAAGGGACCGTTCAACTTTAGGCTTTTAATTCATTTTTAGGTTTGCTGTTGGAAGTTAACAGCCAGTGCAGTCTTAGTCTTTGCAGTCTTCTAAGAATAAATTGGTGTTCCTGCTGGCTTGAGTTGTAAACTTTTTTACTGGCGCTGAGACCTGTAAATAGATGTTTTATAGAAGAAAGTGCAGTAAACCAGGATACCTATCATGGTTACTTATAAAAAATTATTATGCATACTGTAATATGCATTACTTTTTTATTATTATTAATGAAATACTTATTGGTACACATTATGGTATGGTACGGCATTGCTTTTCTTTTATTAAAGTGGAAAAAAACTGAACTTGAAATATAAAATATTAAATCATGGGTAAGAATCGCTATTACACTATGCGGCATAATGTGCCACAATGTTGGAAAATTAACCACCGGGTAAATATATTAATAAAATGAATTTAAGACAAACATGAAGAAATTACACAAATGTATGCACATACATTAGTCCGGTGCTCTCATGTTAGGAAATGTGTCTGATTTTCTACACTAAGACATGTAATCAAAGAAAATAAACGATAAAGTCAATAATTCTCATTATTTGGTTAATGATTCAGTAACTTTTTTGCCTACTCTTTATGCTTTCTATAAGAGTCATACAGAAATTTGAATTTGCTGTATCAAGTGCTGTTAACGTGACTTGAAAAACTATTGTGAATGCATGACTAACAACTAATTTTGTCTTGTCTTGATTGTAATAATCAACCTTTATATATTAAGCAATATGCAGGACTATTAGCTGTTTATTTGAATCATTGCTTTCTTTTTATTTGAATAACGTCCTATAATATTGATATTGTAAATTGCATGTTTATTGTCTCTAAAAAATAATGCAGTCTGTTTTGTCAGTCCACATTTTGTAATGCTTGTCCTGAAATGCGGTATGCTAGACACAACCAATAAAATCTGTTGTCCAAAAAGCTCTTAACAGAAAAAAATCTGTCAACATTGGAGTTCTAAACTGCTCACTGGTTACCAGAATGCGGAGAATTTTCCATTTAAATATTAATGTATTTATTGAGCTTATTTTGTTGACTTGTGTTGAATACGGCCCTTATAGTGAAATCCTGTGATGAATTGTAAAGAAAAGAAAGGAAACTTGACACCATACTGTCAGAAATGTCACACTGTCACATTTTTCATCTTTGACATGAAATCATGAATCAAGAGGGTAGCAGACTACAGAGGCCTGATTCCTAACTCCCTGATGACTGTGAGCAGCGAAGCATCAGCAGAGGCACTCTTGCATCTACTGTGCCCTGCATTTGTTCTCTTTTGGGCTGTCTTCCTGTCTTTCTGCATCTAAGTTCAGTCACAGCGCTGCTGAAAAGCAGCTTTGTCTTCTGTATGTAAGACACCTACACAGGTTCTGCGACTTGTTGTCTCTGAAATCTATTTTGGTCTGTTTTACCTTTGCCCCTATACATGAACTGACGAGCTCAGATTAAGGTGAGATTCGAAGGATGTATATTCTTTACTGAAAAGGAAATGGGATAGGAGTGTCTGACATTTAAGGCATCCTGATTTCACTTTTTTTTTTTTAAAGAATCCTTGACAGGCTATTTTCTTCTTTACTCTTTCTGTCTTAGGTATTGCAGTCGACAAAAATGGGCTGATGTACTTTGTAGATGCCACCATGATCAGGAAGGTGGACCAGAATGGGATCATCTCCACACTGCTGGGAGCTAACGATCTCACTGCAGTACGGCCCCTCAGCTGTGACACCAGCATGGACGTCAGCCAGGTGCGCCAAGAGAACTAATCCTTGCATGCCCAGGGCATCACACAGTTCCTCAAAGTAGAAGAGTAGTGCTTTTTTCTTGCCTAAGCTTTTAAGGAGTGAACAGGCTCCAGCAACTCAAGCTGTCTGACCTTAAAATGCAACACACTTTAAGCTGATCAGTAAGGAGCTCTATAGAAGCTGATGTACAGTACAAGACGTGCTATGAATTGTCATTGATAGGCTATTAGCAAGACGAGAAAACTGAAAAATGCTTGGGAATGAGTATTTGGCATTCATATTATGACTGCTGCTCTGTTTTAGGTGCGCTTGGAATGGCCCACTGACCTAGCAGTCAACCCTATGGACAATTCCTTGTACGTTTTAGAAAACAATGTAATACTTCGCATTACTGAAAACCATCAGGTAAGCATTGTGGCTGGGCGGCCCATGCACTGCCAGGTCCCAGGCATCGACTATTCCCTCAGCAGGCTGGCTATCCACTCAGCACTGGAGAGTGCCACTGCCATTGCCGTCTCCCATTCCGGCGTGCTTTACATCGCTGAGAGCGATGAGAAAAAAATCAACCGTGTACGGCAGGTCAGTGCTAACGGGGAGATCTCATTGCTGGCTGGTGCCACCTCCGAGTGTGACTGCAAGAACGATGTCAACTGCAACTGCTTTGCTGGCGATGAAGGCTACGCCACTGATGCCAACCTCAATGCCCCCACCTCACTAGCGGTAGCTCCTGACGGCACACTCTACATCGCTGACCTCAACAACATCCGCATTCGAGCTGTGCACGCCAACCGCCCAGGCCCGAATCCAGTGGGCCAATATGAGGTGGCATCACCAAGAGAGCAGGAGCTCTATGTGTTCAGTGAGGAAGGACTCCACCTACATACCATCAGTCTGGTCAGTGGAATGAGTCTGTACAATTTCAGCTACACGCTTGAGGGAGAGCTTGCTGCTGTCGTGGATAACTGTAACAACACTGTGCTAGTGCGCAGAGAGGGTGGTGGCCTGGGTGGAGCAAGCACGGTTAGACTCCACCTACTGCCTGACAACAAGGTATTAAATCTGGGGTTGGATATAGGAGGCAGCCTGCGCTCCATCTCCACTGCTGATCAGGAGATTGTACAGCTCAGCTACAAGGGCAGCACAGGCCTGCTGGCCAGCAAGGCTGACGAGACAGGCTGGACCACATTTTATGAGTAAGTGTATGTGTGTCTGTGTATCTGTGTGTTTCAGACTTTGCAGAGTCATTTAGTTTAAATCTTCTTTTCAGTATTGTGTTTAGAAACGCACAAGAAGCATTTTAATAAGGTTCAGATTCCATTTCCTCTGAATAAAAGAGGTTTGTGGAGGCTTGCATGACGTATTTATTCCCCTATGACTGTGGGAAATCAGGATGTGTAGATATTTGTATTCAGCATCATCCCTACATAGTGGGAATTATGTGAATCATTGCTTCCATCTGCTGTCTGACTATGCAATTGCACCTGCCTAAAAAATACCTACAAATAAAAACAATATAAAAAAAATAAAAAAAAGGGAACAGGGGGGCTCCAGTTAACTCCATTGAAACAGACGTCATTTAGTCTGGAACAGATCTGTGATAGGCTCTAAACACACTCCCCATAGAATTCCAAACAAAGATGGAGAGAAAGAAAGTGCGAGAACAAGCTAGGGATATGCCAGACAATAAAGGTTCCTCGCCATATGATACGCCTTTTAATCTTTTGATCTCCGATATTACCCTACAAGTTCCCATGAGAGCAACAGATGCCTGCTTTCATGTGACAGAGTAGTCACACTCACACAGTGCCTGCTGTGCTTCTGATGATAAAAATCCGTCAGACCCAAATGATGCAATGATGCATTTCTATGAGAAACAGCCTGCTGAGGCGCTCTTAGAGTCATAGAAATCACAGAACTATGATTGTGGTTCCACTGTTTATTTCAGAATTGTTGTTTGTGAAGTTTAGTTTTGTGAACTTCATGTCATGCCTGCAGGTATGACAGCGAGGGGAGGCTTACTAATATGACCTATCCGACCGGAATGGTGACAAGCCTTCACAGAGAGATCGAGAAATCCATCAACATTGACATCGAGAGCTCAAACAGAGATGATGATATCACCGTCATCACCAATCTTTCATCAGTAGAGGCATCTTACACTGTAGTGCAAGGTGTGTGTGTACTATGAACTATTATAAAATGTGTGAGATAACATACTTTAAGGTCCTATGTACAAGCTGTATCTTAAATTTAAGTGTTAATGTATTGTTAATATTCCAGATTCTTTGCAAATTTTCTAATTTATGAGGTATACATTTTTTACAGTAACTTCTTAATAATAATGTATACCAATCAGCCATAACAATAAAAATCACCTGCCTAATATTGTGTAGGTCCCTCTTGTGTCGCCAAAACAACTCTGAACCATTAAGGCAGGGACTACACAAGTCCTCTAAAGGTCTGCTGTCATATCTGGCACCAAGGTGTTAGCAGCAGATCCTTTAAGTCCTGTAAGTTGCGAGGTGGGGCCTCCATCGATCAGACTTTTTAATCCAGCAAATCCCACAGATGCTCAGATTGAGATCTGGGAAATCCGGAGGGCAAGTCAAAACCTTGAGCTCCTTGTCATGTTCCTCAAACCATCTCATTCCAGCAGTGTGGAATGCCAGGACCCAGGGTTTTTTCAGCAGAACATTGCCCAGAGACATCATACGGTCTTTGCCATCATGCCTTCTTCCAAAGGTGAATCCTGGATGTAAAAGCAAACATGATCCTTTAAACCAGGCCACGTTCTTCCACTGCTCCATGGTCATGTTCTGATATTCCTGTACCCATTATAGGAGCTTTCAGCAGTGGACAGGTCACAATGTGTACTCACACATTCACAGTGGGTTCTGATTTTTCAGCAAATTGTGCTACAGTAGCTCTATAGTTGGATTGGCCCTTTGCCTCCAATGCGGATTAATGAGCCTTTGCTGCCCATGACTTTGTCAACAGTTCACCAGTTCTCCTTCCTTGGATTACTTTTGTAGCAGGAACACCTTTGAAGACCCACCATTTTGTTGATGCTCTAACCCAGCTCTTTATCCATTACAATGTGGCCCTTGTTAAAGTCTCTCAGATTTCTATGGTTGACAACTCAACTTGGAGAACTGACTATTCACTTGCGGCCTAATATATCCCACCACTTGACAGGTATCAATATAAGGAGATAATCAATGTTAATCACTCCACCAATCAGTGCTTTCAATGTTATGGCTGACTGTTGTATATAAAGCAGTATTCTACATCAATGTAATATCCTACAGCAAACCTTTTCGCATAGTAGTGAATGCACAATACTTTTTTTTCATCTCAATTAGCGTATTAGCCCTTGCCACAGAAGTAGGAGCAATTGGGCCGCTTTTCCCTGACCTATACACCAGATGAGGCAGAGCCTAAACTAATACCATTAGTGTATATTCTAGGGGTCTGAAGAGGGAAACTGTACTAGTTTAATTAAGGAGTCAGCCCATGAGGGCAGTGAAAGAGAAGAACTTTCAGCTACCTGAAGTTGAGAATCATTAAATCTCCAGATGTTTCCCGCTCGACATCTGTTCAGACAGATTTCTCATTAAAACCTTGCTTCCACCTCTTAATTTACTGTATAACTTAGTATAACAGATCAGCAAAAATCAGCATATTTATAAAACATTCAGTCTGTTGGTCTAATGAATGCATTTCAAATGCAGAATAGCATTTCTAATAGCCAGTCTAATTCTTATTTTTTAATATATTGTAATAATTATGCAGATCAAGTGCGGAACAGCTACCAGCTGTGTAACAATGGCACACTAAGAGTGGTCTATGCTAATGGGATGGGTATCAGCTACCACACAGAACCTCACATCCTGGCCGGGTCAGTGAGCCCCACTGTCGGCCGCAGAAACATCACCCTGCCCACCGACAACGGTCTTAACTCCATAGAGTGGCGACTGCGCAAGGAGCTGACCAAGGGCAGGGTCACGGTGTTTGGCAGGAAACTGAGGGTGAGTAAATCTAATGCACTGCCTGCATTTCGTCAAACCTTTTCAATTAATGTGGACAGCTATATCCAGAGGACTGTGTCAGCAGCAACAGAATCCCTTCATGGAAATTACACTTCATAAGCTGTCTCTTTTTTCAGGCCCATGGACGCAACCTGCTCTCTATCGACTTTGACAGGAACACACGGACTGAGAAGATTTATGATGACCACAGGAAGTTCACACTAAGGATCACTTATGATGCTCAGGGGAGACCTGCTATTTGGCAGCCCAGCAGCAGCCTTGCTGTGGTAAACGTGTCCTACTCTTCCACTGGACGGCTGGTGGGCCTGCACCGCGGCAGTATGAGTGAGAGGACAGAGTTTGACCAGCAAGGACGCATTGTCTCCCGCACATTTGTTGACGGCAAGGTGTGGAGCTACAGCTACCTCGACAAGGTGAATGCTTCTGTTTCTGCTCAAGCTCGTCATTTTAAATCACTTTTAGTTCAGATCACCTCAATATTAGCAAATTACTTGGTGCCACTATATTACTATTTGTGTAGAATTATATAGTAGATTAGTGTGCTATTACTAATGGTTGCCTTACTGTTATGAGATTTCTTATTATTTATATAATCAATGATTGTAATAAAGATAAACCGTCTCATGTTTTTTTTTTATACAGTCCATGGTGCTTCTCCTGCAGAGTCAGAGGCAGTACATCTTTGAGTTTGATCCTTCCGATCGTATCACCGTGGTCACCATGCCTAGCGTTGCTCGGCACACGATGTTTACCCATGTCTCCATTGGCTATATCCGAAATACTTATAACCCCCCTGAAAGCAACGCCTCCATCATCTATGACTTCAGCGAAGATGGTCGCCCTCAGGCCACATACTTCCTGGGTACGGGACGCCGTGTCCTTTACAAATATGGCAAACTGGCCAAGCTCTCTGAGATTCTGTATGACAGCACAGCTGTCACTTTTGGCTACGATGAAACATCTGGTGTACTCAAGATGGTCAGTCTGCAGAGTGGGGGCTTTTCTTGCACTATAAGATATCGTAAGATGGGCCCCCTAGTGGACAAACAGATCTACCGCTTCTCTGAAGAAGGCATGGTGAATGCACGCTTTGACTACACATACCACGACAACAGTTTCCGCATAGCAAGCATGAAGCCAGTCATCAGTGAGACGCCACTTCCTGTGGACCTGTACCGCTACGATGAGATTTCTGGCAAGGTAGAGCATTTTGGAAAGTTCGGAGTCATTTATTATGACATAAATCAGATCATCACCACGGCCGTAATGACACTCAGCAAACACTTTGATGCACATGGTCGCATAAAAGAGGTGCAGTATGAAATATTTCGCTCACTTATGTACTGGATGACGGTTCAGTATGACAACATGGGTCGCGTGATCAAACGTGAGCTGAAGATTGGGCCATATGCCAACACCACACAATATCGCTATGAGTATGATGGTGATGGGCAGCTCAGTGGGGTCAAGGTCAATGACTGGTCGACCTGGCGTTACAGCTATGACCTCAATGGCAATCTGCACCTGCTGAACCCTGGCAATAGTGCCCGTCTCATGCCACTACGTTACGACCTGCGTGACCGTATCACGCGTCTGGGCGATGTGCAGTACAAGCTGGATGAGGACGGATTTCTCAGCCAGAGAGGTTCGGACATCTTTGACTACAACTCCAAAGGACAACTAGTGAGAGCCTACAGCCGTGTCGGAGGAGGATGGAGTGTGCAGTACCGCTACGATGGCCTCGGACGACGTGTCTCCACCAAGAACAGCCTCGGCCAGCACCTTCAGTTTTTCTACGCGGACCTGAACAACCTGGTGCGAGTCACACATGTATTCAATCACTCGAGTTCAGAAATCACATCACTCTACTATGACCTGCAAGGGCATCTGTTCGCCATGGAGGTGAGCAGCGGTGAAGAGTACTATATCGCCTCGGACAACACAGGAACACCACTGGCCGTCTTTAGCAGCAATGGGCAGATGATCAAGCAGGTCCAGTACACAGCCTACGGTGAGGTGTACCATGACTCCAATCCTGAGTTCCAGCTGGTAATCGGATTCCACGGTGGCCTCTACGATTCACTGACAAAGCTAGTGCACTTCACGCAGAGGGACTACGATGTATTAGCTGCCAGATGGACATCACCTGATTATACCATGTGGCAGAAGATCAGCAAGGATCTGGCTCCATTTAACTTGTACATGTTCAAGAACAATAATCCTCTCAGCGATATGCTGGATGTGAAGAATTATGTCACAGGTAAGTGTCTGGACAAACAGACCCATTGATGGGGTTGAAACAAAAATACACCATTTAATGAGACTTCTTTAATATAGTAAGTGGGGGGAAATGGGTTTCTGTGCAATAAACAATAAAGGATTTTATCCTTCTTGCACAGATGTAAAGAGTTGGTTGGTGATGTTTGGCTTCCAACTAAGTAATATCATCCCTGGATTTCCTAAACACACATTATACTTCGTGGATCCGCCATATGAGCTACACGCCAGTCAGGAGTATGAAAATGGTCAGGT
Organism: Clarias fuscus; assembly: GCA_030347435.1. NCBI lineage: Eukaryota > Metazoa > Chordata > Actinopteri > Siluriformes > Clariidae > Clarias > Clarias fuscus. The sequence goes on along the minus strand of CM059214.1, from coordinate 20,779,463 downwards.
GAGTTTTCAAGTTAACGCTGGAGTGAAAACATGCTCATTATCTCCCCGAGGGAAAACGCTACAAACTACAGGAAAACTTGAGTGAACGTCAGTAGAGCCTTTACTGCATCAATATTCTTCACTAAGAATAGTTTCATCACATTTGCCTTTAAAACCTGCTAAACCAAAACTAAATCATAATGACAATTACATTCCATCACTCTCAAAATAACTTTGTTTTTGAGTTGAAAATGCTGTTTAATTTGGTTTGTAAGTATTTCCAGCTTTGTGAAATGTAATGAGTTAAAACTGAGGTACATGTTTAGCTCCACTGACTGCATCAATAAAAGATGACCACCAATTCTCTCATTACATTAATTAACAGATCAGTTAAAAAGGTTTAGAAATGAATATGCAAGCACCCTTTTATTAATTGTTGAAGCCATACTATAAAAAAATATATCTCAAATATTTGCTTGACTGCCCTAACCATTGTCCTTAGTTGTTTGAAATTCTTGGCCATGATAATTATCCATATCTTTGCATATCCATATCAGAGTTTGACTGCAACCTGCAGCTAAACTCTGTGTGTCTCTTTATTGTTTTCCTGCAGCTGATGTCTGGTGTTCAGCAGGAGGCTGAGAGACACAACCAGGCCTTCATGGCTTTAGAGGGTCAGCTGCTCAATAAAGATCGACAGAACAGGCGTGATAAATCAGGTCACTGGTTTGGCACGGTGCCGTCCATCATTGGGCGGGGCGTGATGTTGGCTGTGAAAGAGGGTCGCGTGGTGACAGGTGTGTCGAGTACGGCTAGTGACAACAGCAGGAAGGTGGCACTAGTTCTCAACAATGCTGTCTACCTGGAGGGGACGCATTATGTTCAGGATGGTCGTGACTGCCACTTCTTTGTGAAGATCGGCTCGGCTGATGCGGACCTGCTGGCGCTGGGCCTCAGTAACGGGCGCAGGGTGTTAGAGGGAGCAGGTATCAATGTTACTGTGAGTGGGCGCTCACGGCGTGGGGTCACTGTAGAGCTGCGGTCAACCGCACTGTCCCTGAGCGTGCGCTATGGCCAAGCGCAGGACACACTGGACGAGGAACGTGCCCGGCTCCTAGAGCTGGCTCGCCAGCGGGCACTAGCGGGCGCCTGGCTGCGAGAGCAGCAGAGGACACGGGATGGTAAGGAAGGGAGTCGCCTGTGGACCGAGGGTGAGAGGCAGCAGCTGCTGTCCACTGGGAAAGTTCCTGGCTATGATGGTTACTATGTGCTACCCGTGGAGCAATACCCTGAACTTGCTGATAGCAGCACCAACATCCAGTTCCTCAGACAGAACGAGATGGGCAAGAGGTAACAGAACTACAGAACTATGAGTGCGTTCTTATCTTGTGCATTCTTCATTTTCTCTTTCTCTGCACCACTCTTTGTCTCAACCAGTTCCCCTTTTTACCTATATCTCCTTTACCCACGGAGAATAAATAAACTTAAGGGGTAACTCTCTGAACGCTGCAGGGACTTTTAAAAAATATTATTGTTACTGCCATAGGCAAAAAATAATTTGCAAGAACTTTTCTTTGTTTTTGTGCACTGCAAATAAAACAGATCGGCTGTTAGTATGAAAACAAATCCCCTTTTTAAAAAAGAAATGCTATTTTTACCCATATTTTTTGGGTTCTGAGAGGATGTTGGTGCCGGACGGTGCTATACCATCCTGTGTGATCTGGATTGCGGAGAGGACAGTTCTCTCGGGTTGGTACAGAGGCCTAGTCCCAACGCTGGAACTGAGCAACATCCACTAGATGGATTATCAGTCATATCAGTCTCAGGCCTCACATTCTCAATAACAGGACTGCAACCTGCAGCTGCAACAAGCTCCATCCACAAACTGCTTTATGTTCCTTCAAGAAAGCAGAACTCCAACAAAGGATAATTGTTTATTTGTTTCATTTGTTTTATTGTTTCTGTTCTGTTCTTAAACAATGAAAACATTATGGCTATATTTGCATAAGGTCAATGTCCAGCATAGTTTCGTTTCGTCACTGGAAGATTAGAGTAATATCTGTGGTGTGTCGGGTAATGCTGATGTTTCGGGTGGGGTTTAGACAAGATAGTTTTGTACATCTCAGTTGCAGTAGATTTGTGAGACTCTCACCGGGGCACTTCTGTACAGAAACATCAGAAAATAAAAGCAAGAAAGAAACATTCATGCTATCATGACTAACTGCGTAACTGTAACTAGTGTAAGAAATTATTTATTTTTATTTTATGTTCATTCTTTTTATTTATGTATTTATTATTCTTAGTACTCTATGACAATCATGAAGACGTCACCATTTTTAGCCAAGAAAACAGAGTATTTTCTTTTGTAAAATATGTAAGAAATGTTCATTAAGTTTTTATATTAATTTTGAGTTGCTTACGCAAATTAGTCCTAGACAAAAAATAATTTATGTAAAGTGTTCAAAATTGTTTATACTTTAAATAAAGTTTAAAACTGTGAAACTTGCTTTTTTTCGAAATATCTCTATGTACAGTGTATAGATTTTCCTTTATGCAGTAGAATATTGTTCATAATATCACATTTTATATTTCTAACAAAAAGTGGCTTGTAATGTGCAAACCTATAGCTGATATAAAGACGCTAGGATCTGTGGCACTCCAATATTCCAGATAAACAGTATTGATCCCCGGTTTGATGTTTTCTTTGATTAGGTTTGATATTTTGTTTTTTAATGCAGAGTTGCTGTACTAGAACCCAAAACCGTAGAAATGGATTCTATCCACTGTGAAGAGACTCATTATGGATGTCATTATGTACCAAATCAGTATTGAGGGATTCGTACACTTAAACAAGTCTTCTCTGAGAGCTTATCAATAAAAGGTTTACTTCATGTGAGTTTCATTCGTCTCTTGCATTTCCTGAAAAATTGAGGAATTCTTTTTTTATTACTCCGGATATGAAGATATGATCGTGCTGTAAACAAAACAAACAAACACGGCGTGGAATGAATACAAATCGAATAATAGCACAGCATCACTTCATTCTCAAATCTGATAGGTGTTGATTCTTTTTCTACAACAGCAGCTCTGGTACTAGTTCTGATGATTAATATTATTATTTCAGTATTATAATATCAAATTCATATTAAGACATTCATTCTAATAGGTTATCAATTCTGTAGAAACAACTCATTCACAGAAATGTTCATAAAATCTAAAACATCTTCACAACAGAGGGGTTTGCGCATTCTTTGTGCTCTGTAACCTGACAAGCTAGGTTTATTGTCTTATTACTTTTAGGAAAGAGAAAAAGTGACTGGTGAGGGTTCAAGAGATGGCATCATGGAACAGTGTTCGACTCATTGTTATTAGTTTAGCTGCAATGAGATATGAAGGTAACCTTAAACCAGTCAAAACTTATTACTTGTTTAAATGTCTAGCATAATGCCAGTTTACTTTTTTTTTTTAAAGCACCCTATATGGCAAACACTTAATGTACATTATTTAAACATAAACCATACTAGTTAGGGAATATGATATGAACTATGTAAGGCTTTACTGAAATAAAATAATAAGACCACAGATACCAAGACATGAAAAATATTATAACGTGAAGGCAAAGTTGTTGAAGGGGAAAGTACTAGTTATTAGAAATGATAGTCCTGTAATCGTGAACAAGACTAAAAAAAAGTTTACCTTGGGAGGATTTGCAAGATGTGTATTATTATTTTTTTAAAGAAAACATAAGTGATTAGGCAAAACCAATGTATTTTATTTTTTATAGGCTTCAAGTTCATGTGTAAGACATAACAGAATGGAACAATCATCATACAAAACATGACAGTAAAGAAAATAAGGAAATAATCCCTGTTTAAAAGTACTGCCCTCTTTTGCATTAATGATTCATGCAGTCTTTTACAATTAATCCTCTCAGGTGGTATAGATGCCCATTCTTCTTTTGGTTGTTTTGCATGAACTGCACATTTGAGATCTGCAAAGTAAAGTGGTTCAGTGATATTGAGGTCAAGAACCCTAACCCTAACCACTCAAGAACCTTCATCTTTTTCTGCTGTAGCCACTGGAGGGTCAACTTGGCCTTGTACTTTGTATCGTTGTCAGTTGGAACATCCAAGGGTGTCCCGTGCACGGCTTTCGTGCTGTAGACGTCAATACTGTTCGTTAGTATTTTCTGATAACATGCTGCATTCATCTTGCCATCAATTTTGACTAACTTCTATGTGGCACTAGGGCTCAAGTCAGTGTATCACCTCATGAGCTAAGAAACTCACTGGCTGTTTATGCATAGACACTAATTACAATTACAGTACAATGATTCACAGGTGTGGAAACTTCCCTTTAATAGCCATTTGTGTGTCAACCTGTGTGTTTATAATGTGGCCAACCATTTAAGGATATGTACATTTTTTATCAGGGTTGTTTGGGATCACTTCATGTGATCCCTTAAAGAAAAACATTGCATTATCGGTCATATTTTCCAAATAAATGGCAATGTATAACGATTTCTTTCAGGGTGTGCAAACTTGAGCACAATTGTATATATACAAGTTCTGCTTCTGTGAGACAATAGTGGAACAAATTCCGAACTCTATTTCCACACCACGGTCTACAAACATGGCCACCAAAGTTTTCAACACCCAACATGGTAGCACACGTGAATGAATACATTGATAATTAACGAACACACAAATCACCTGTATGTTCTCCAGCAGCTTTATGTAGAGAAGCAGGAGCGTAGCACAGAACTCTGGGCCCTGTACTGTACATATAGTAAGCACTCTCACTGGGGCCCCTTCCTTTCATGATCCATATCACTCATATTTCATTCCAGAATAATACTGACCCTAGTGTCTTTGGGACCCTGGGTAGTCAGTGTCACTCACCAGTGTCCCACTATGATGTCTCCGAGGGCAGTAAAAATATTTTCACAGGACAGAAATAATTAGGGTCATGCATTTGAGTTTAATTATACATAAAAACCTCTATCTTCTATTTTTTATATTCATAAGAGCACTCAGGGGCTAACACACTTGATTAAAAGAGAATGCCCCAAAACACACAAAATATTGTGTGAAATGCAGCAGTTATGCAGGAGAATTGTCAGCCTTGCTCTACACGCTGCAGCAACTATACGCACGCTCATGTCTGAAGTTAGCAAGCCTTTGAGTAGCAGTTTAATGTTCTGCTTTTGACTGTTTGGTCATAGATTCTGATCTCCCCCTGACCTTGTTACTGTTGTTTTCACATGTCTGTTCTAGACCTTGCCCCGGAATACTGTATTGGACTTACAGTAGTCTGCACTGTATTTATGATAAAATTTCTTTTTTTTTTTTATTTACACTTGCGTCATTCTCCTCCTTTAAATGAGGATGAGTTCCTTTCGAGGTTTCTAGGTGTTGTCATCTCAGGCAGTCCCCCCCCCCCCATACCACTGCTGCCATCAGTACACTCATCAGCTGATAGTTATAGCAATACTTTATTCTAGATTTTTTTTTTTATATAAATAAATTATAACAGCTGTTTTGTGACAATGGCTGCTGTTAAAAGCGCTCTACAACTGTAATAGAATATACCTAATACCCTGATATCCCTAACATTTGCACCCTGTACTACTGCTCCTGCCCTAAGACTCTCTAAGACACCAGGGTAGCCAGAGGAAACCCACCAAACACTGGGGAAAACATGCAAACTCCATGTATTTTATATAAAAGTACTGAGTATGTGTATTTAATGTTTGTATTATTATTGTTGGTGTTGTTAATTTTATTATTATCCCAGTCGTAATGACTTTTATGTAAGCCATAACTTGTATAAGGGGATAAGATAGAGGGCGGGGTCTAATTTGGTTGTTGATGTAAAGGCGCTTCCTATTGGACGGGCCGTTTGTGCCACGCCTACCGTTTTATGAATACAACACTGAGGAAGTGGAGTTGCTGTACATACAACAGTTGGCCGTCGGGTAGGTCGCAGCGTGAATATGGCAAACGCAGGTAAGTGAGTTTCATATCTTCTAGTGTGTTTCATTCTCTCCAGCACTATACAATGCTCGTGTGAAGTTACAACCTGAACCGTATTTATTCATGTTCGCGGTAATATTTCATAAAAAGTTTTCTGTATCATCGCAAAACTGCCTGCATCCTTTTATCTGGTCAGGTTCATACTGCATAATAAGTCTGAATTGTGATATTGATATTAGTAATATATGTCACAGTTATCATAGTCTGTGCTACTTTTTAATCCTTGTCATTATATGTACAATAGATATTTTTTGTGGATTATCCTGTAGTGTTTTTCATCAGTTATCCCCCAGAGGTTACCAAGTGATCCTTGAGATTAGTGACGTCAGACGATGACTTGCATTTTATTTTATTTTTTTGCCACCTCTGAGGACTGGTTTTATAAATACTTAGTCACATATTAACCACATTGTTAAAATGAATCCAATAACATTTTCTTAAATTATTGAAGCCAAAGAGCTTTATTGTTTTTATTCTTGTTATTATTTATTCAATTCTTTAAATTCAAAAGTTAATAATAAAATAATTTGATTCAAGGAGGGTGTGATGTTCAATAAGGGAACACAATATTTTGAGAACCCAGTTTCTAAGCAAAACTTTTGTTATATGTTTCTAGGAAAAGATATCTCCTACAGTGAGCTCAAATGCCTCATGGAGAAGAGTAAAGACCTTGTGCTTGTGGATGTGCGCTCCAAAGATGAAGTAGACAAAGGACGCATCCCAGGCTCCCTCCATATCCCATGTGAGTTACAGACTAACAGACCGGAACACTGTGCACTACTACCCCTGTTATTGATTCATTAAGCTGATCAAGTGAAAGTTAAATGCATGTTAATCTTTATATTTATGATTAACAGAAGTCATCAGTGGGGTCCAAGCTTCATTGTGGGATTAAAACATTGGGGGATATTATTTCTAGTCTGCTGCTGTCCTCTAACCAGGGAATGTCATATTGAAAGTCACATTTGTGTTTTGTAAACTTAACAATTCAGGTATCAGACAAGACATTTAATTTATTATATTACTGCAAGTTATACACTTTTACTTATCATTAGAATATGTAATATCACAGCATTTCATTGATCTTTAATCACAACCAGCTTTATGCTAAAGCTTTTAGCATAAAACAAATGTTCCCACATCAGATGCTTTATACTGCAACTATTAACTTAGCTCAAAGGTTTCTGTCAACATGCAAGCCAGGGCATGCAAGTGCTTGTTAGAGGCTTTTATTTAAAAGTATGAAAGACTTTGCTTACAAAATATGTCTAACCTAAACTAGACAACAAGTCATACAATTTGTAGAAGACATAGTGAATTGTTTTTTATTTATTTATTTATTTATTTTACAAAAGGCAATGATATTGGAAGGTTACAGAGTCAATAGTGTTGACAACAGTGGTTCTTGATGCTCAATGGGGAAAGTTTATGGGCCTGTGCTGGTAAAAGGGACAGGATGGGCTTTTACCCACTAATTTGTCTGTATGTTAATTAACTTCCTGAGAATGCGTGTGAAAGGACAAAACATCCTTCCCGGACCAAATAGCTCTAGTGTATAGTGAGCTTTATAATTTCATTTAAATTGTGAAACTCATATTTTAGAATCATGAAATATTTCAAGCCTGATTATGGCTTACAGCTTATGAAGATCTAGTATGCTAAAATAATAATAAATATTTATTTTCAAATTTGAGTAAATTAATATTCATACAGTTTAAATACACTGTACACACATAAGAAAGACAGCGGTTTTGACAGTTCACCAAAATACCATCATTAACACCATGCTCCGAAGGAAGGTAACCCACAGAAGGTGCTGTATTGAAGCATATTCATGGACAGGTGACTGGAAGGAAAAAGGAGAAAAGTGTGGTAGGAAATGCAGCACATAACCTGAGCTTCTCAAGCAAAGCTGATTCAAGACCATAGGAAAGCTTCACAACCATTGGTATGAGGCTAGAATCAGTGTATCAAGAGCAACCATGCTCAGGCTTCTTCAAATGTTAGTAATATTCTAATATTTTGTAATTGTGAAATTTTGATTTTCATGAGCTTTAAGACATAATTGTCTAAATTTAAAGAAAACCTAGGCTTGACATATTTCACCTTATTTGTAATGAATTTCACGTTTTAATTTTAATTAAAGATAAAAGAAAACTAACTTATTCACAATATTCAAGTTTTTTCAAGATGCCGTGCATATTGTAGCATTTTCTCTGCTCTACCACTCCCACTTCAATTAATCAGGTGATTAGTTAAATCAAGCAAGAAAATGTGCAGGAATATTTTTCTCAACCACTTTAAAACATTGTCATCTTAATTTTACTAATCCAGCACCAACTTGCTGCCACAATTTAAATATATATATATATTCCTTCATCGCTCCATATAGAGATTGATGCAGCAGCATATAAGTCCTGTAGTCTATCTAACATTTTTCACTCCTCATCTGCACACTTTGCTCAAATAGCTTAGGCTCCAGCTCCCGAATGATGCAACAGAAACTAATTTACCCCATCATCCAAAGCAAGCAAGTTTGACTTTGAAAGCTTCCACAAGACTTCAGGACTTGACGTCCAAGTGTCTAAGTGCATGTCTGTATTCTTTCTTTGGGTGGGAGGTCATACTCCTTCTCCCGCATTAATGACAACAACAAAAGCTAATCATGGGCATCTGTAGGTTCATGCGTGCAGATGATAGATATTGCTTACTTCCGAGTCTGTTGCCTAACCCATGACTAAGCCCGGGCTGGCTTCCGGTTATACCGGTTATACTGAGTTTGAAAAAGCCATGGTTTCAAAATGAGATGTTTATGACTTGTCAAAGACAGAAAATGCAGAAATCTTTCATGTGCAGTGGAGAATTTTACTTAGCTAAGCACAACACAAATATTTCAGAATTAGTAATGTGTTTCATGGTGGACTCTAATAGGATAGATTATAACTATAACTTTGTTATTAACCCATGACATCGTCATGTCTTCATAATCCTTATTGTGTCTTGTAGTGGACACTGTGGAAAGGGAATTTTCTTTGGATACCCACGATTTTCAAGAGAAATTTGGTGTCCCCAAGCCCCAGCTGGATAGCCTTGACCTGGTGTTTCACTGCCAGTTGGGACGTCGTGGAGCAATGGCTACTGAGAAAGCCAGAAACCTTGGCTACCAGAAGTATGATCACTATTAAACATGTTATTGTGTTATTAGCTAATATAGTCAGCGTATAGAAATTGGGGTTATAATTGAAAACCGTATTTTAATGGATTTCTTTATTTCCTGTTTTGATTGTGTGTGTGTGTGTGTGTGTGTGTGTTCGTTCTCCCCAGTGCACGGAACTATACAGGAGGTTACAAGGAATGGTCAGAGAAACAAGGCAAATGATGCTGCTCCAGCATACAGCACAGCTGTCCTTTAACACTAATAGAGTTATTAATCTCTCTCAGGACTCTTGTCCACGTGTAGCTTGATCATAATATATTTAATATTTTACATTACATTGGAATACCTCTGGAATTTGTAGTAAATACAAATGTCGTTCAACTTTCAAGTCAATTAAAAAAATTATATAACAGGTTTTAAGAGAAATTATGCATTTTTGTAACTTGCCTTTTGTATTTTCTGACATTGTCAGTGTCGCCAGATATACGTTCATTTTCCTATCATAGTTTTTCGTGTTATAGTTTAAAAGCCTGGTCTCCTTTGGAACCAGTCTGGCTATTCATTATATATACTGTATACTGTATGTGTGTACATATACACACACTCTATATATCACATGTGACAGAATATGGACGATGGATCTCTAGTGCATGAGCCAATCCACATTTCTGCTGAAACTCGTAACCTTCTCTCGCCTCCTAGCACAGTGTTGCCCATGTAGGCAATAATATCTGATGCTCAAAGACAATCATTTGAATAGTTGGGGTCCATTGCTGTCCATTTGATATACGTAGTTATAGCAAACTCTGATCTGTGGCGCTACAATTAATTTTCGATCATTTGCTCTGAAAAACAATTACTGTACTTTGGGTCTTTGTATGATTACGTGATTTTGACTATCTGGCAACACTGGACATTGGTTTGTTTGTTTTGCGCATGCGCACATTTTTTTTTTTTTTTGTAATAGACGGTTAAAAAGTAACCTGCCATTCTGGTACTTTTGTGAAGCAAGTTACTGACTTACATTGTCTTAATGGCCGGAATTGGAAAGACTGACATTTATTTATCTCTGTGTTCTTCTTTCAGGTAATATAATGCTATGACAATGTGACAAATCACTTTTTTCCCCTCTTCTTTTTTTTTTTTTTTTACACAAAACTGAAGCGTTTCTTTATCACGCTGACCGTTACAAACTCAGTCCAAAAGGTCATTTATCAACTGTTACATCTCATAAGTTGTGTGAAAACTTGAAGCTAAATTAAACATGCTGTGCTTGACGCTGTGTGCGTGGTTGTTGGTTGTGTGCTCACTGCGCAGTGTTCCTCTCTGGGTGGCGCCATTACTGCACGCCGCGTCCAGGCAGAAGTCAGACCCGGCCAGGAGGAGGAAAGCCTACCGCCTCATCCAGCGGAGACTAGTAAGGAAAAGAGGCGTGTGGCTGTACAGTTACTACTGGCCTACAAACACACTGTATCCAGTGGCGTAATGAGACGTTTTATTGGGAATGAGGAAATGTTTGAATAAAATCACCCTGTGTAATAACGCTCTACTCATACCTGACGCGCGCGGGCAGTTTGGGGAGAGAAACTTTCCCAAACTGTAATGATGTTGACAAGAAAACGCAATACAGTTTAAATGCTTTTGGAGTCTGTAGGTTACGAAATTTTAAAATGATACAGATACGTACTGTATTTGTTTCGAAATGTACGTGATTTGCGCCGATTTCACAAAACTGGAAGTGTTTCTGCATATGAATGTATGTGCCTATTATACTAGTACTATAGTGTACTTACAATATGTACAGAAGCCTGTATACACACACGAGATTTCCTCAAGCGCCTTACTGAGTAGTGGAGACTAGATTTTTACTCATCTCAGTCGTTTTACTAGTAATAGGCTTGTTGAATGTGCTTACGACCTGCTCAAATAAAATAAATGCAGCCAAAAAAGCAACTGGAATCACATTTCATGCAGGCTATAATTCATTAGTAATAATAATAATCATTACACATGCAGATCATTACAACAATCATCAATAGTAAGAATCATACAGTAGCTATGTTAATAAATTAATAATAATAGTGAAAGTAAGAGCATTTTCATACAGACACAACGTGATGGGAACTCACCGGACTGGACCTGCTGTGTGTCCATGAGGAAACCACTTGTCAGAAAAAGAGGTTTGAATTTGTTAGAGAGCAGATTGGAAAGATCGCAAGAGTGCAAGTGTCTCTTGTTGTCCTACGCTGCTCATCTCAGGCGAAATAAACTACCTGGCCAAAAATGTACACACCAAGATTTCATTCAATTACTTTTTTCACACAATGTGAAAAGGCAAATTGTGACTTCATGTGCGCAAATAATTCCTCACGCTCCCAGAACCACTTATTCACAATTTGAGTCCTGGCTGGAATATGCCTGTGCCACCAGGGAAGAAAAACTCCCTAGATCTGATAACCTGGTCACTTACAGTAGTACACTCAAGCTGATTTAATTCTATTGCCTCATAACATTGCTGAGCCTTGACCTGACCAACTGAAGCTACACCAGATCATAATACAGAGGCTTTGCAATGGACACTATTAATGATGGGTGCATTGCTTCATGCGCCTCCCTTCTTAACCTGACACACCAACTGCTCTGGAATAGGGTCAATCTGAACCACTGAGCCATATGACCTTTTCCATTACTCAAAAGTCTAATCCGTCTGCTCCCCAACAAATTTAAGGCTTTTTTTGTATTAGTCTCATTAACAAGTATTTTTTTTTTATGGTCTCACAGCTGTTTAGTTCTAATCCAGTGAGTTACCTGCACTATTAAACATATATATGTTTTTTACTGTTGATTTTTTACCACATAAATTGACCAAGTGTTGAAGACCACATTTCTTCCACAAAGATGACACAAAGATAAAGCCTTCCAGGCTTTAAAGTGTTGATGGCTACATTTACATTTAGATACTCTAATACAGAGTGACATACAGAAGTGCTATGAAGTTTCCATCATTAAATACAGTGCCCTTCATAATTATTGGCACCCCATGGTTAAGATGTGTTAAAAGCCTTAAAATAAATTCAGTTTTTATTGCAGAGGCATATTGTCACACTGAAAATTGTAGAAAAATATTATGTGAATATAAAAAGTGAATTTTAAGGGGAAATAAAATATCCCTGACTAACAAATAATTATTTTTCATAAAATAACCTGTTCCACAATTATTGGCACCCCTAACAATTCCTAGAACATAAATGTAATTGAAGTATTTGTCATTTCTCCAGTAGTTTACAAAGTTGATCTGAGTATCTAGGAACATTTAATTAGTAATTTATCACTTCCTGCTTTCCTGGGGTATAAATATGACATGACACAGAGGCCATTTCTCTTATCCAACATGGGAAAGACAAAGGAACACACCATTCAAGTAAGGCAGATGTGTGTCGACCTTCACAAGTCAGGCAATGGGTACAAAAAAATAGCCACCTGCCTGCATCTGCCCATATCTACTGTGAGAGGAATCATTAAGTTTTAAAAAATTGGAACAGTAGTAAACAAGCCTGGACGAGGACGCAAGTTTATTTTGCCTCCACGTACAGTGAGGAGGATGGTAAGAGAAATAAAAAAATCTTGCTCACTGTTAAAGAACTGCAACAAATGATAGCATCTTGGGGTCACAAAGTCTCCAAAACAACCATCAGACGCTATCTACATGCCAACAAGCTCTTTGGGAGGCATGCAAGGAAAAAACCTTTTCTCAGTCACAATCATAAACGCAAACGTTTGGAGTTTGATAAGCGGTACTGGGGCTTCAACCATGTTCTTTGGTCAGATGAGACCAAGATAGAGCTTTTTGGCAACAAACACTAAGAGGGAACACAAAAGATGAGTATGCAGAAAAGCACCTCATGCCCACTGTGAAGTATGGGGCAAGTATCGGTGATGCTGTGGGGCTGTTTCTGTGGGGCCCTGGGAACCTTGTCAGGGTGCATGGCATCATGAATGCTTTGAAATACCAGGACATTTTAAAGCAAAATCTGGTGTCCTCTGCCCGAAAGCTGAAGATGGTTCTTCACTGGGTCTTTCAGCAAGATAATGACCCAAAACATGTGGCCAAATCTACACAGAAATGGTTCACCACACACAGAATCAAGCTCTTCCCATGGCCATCTCAGTCCCCAGACCTCAACCCCTTTGAAAGCCTGTGGAGTGAGCTAAAGAGGAGAGTGCAGAGGAGAGGAGTCAGGTCACTGGATGATTTAGAGACATTGTGCAAAGAGGAATGGTCGAAGATCCCTCTTTCTGTGTTCTCTAATCTTGTGAAACATTATAGGAGAAGATTAGGTGCTGTTTTGTTGGCAAAAGGGGGTTGTACAAAGTATTAAACATACTATTAATTGCTAATAATTGTGGCACCCATGATTTAATGTAAAATTATTATTTCTTAATTATTCCACTGAATAAATGCACTTGAATTAAAGGTTGGAATTTCCTCTTTTTTCCATTGTGGTCCTATGTTATTTAGAACAAAACTGAATTTTTTAGAAGCTAAAGAACACATTTTAACCAGGGGTGCCAATAATTATCGAGGGCACTGTATATCTTTACGCTAGTTCAATGGGTTTCTAACTAGAAGTGACATAATTCAAACACTTTAGGGATGTTTTGTTTTTTAGGGGTTCAGATATTGTTTTCTAATTATTTTTTTTTTGTCGGATAGGGTATATAGAAAAATGCAAATGGTTTCATCACCCATGCTGCTTGTTTATCTGATTGAAGAGCTATTGTAGTCTATAGTTTGCCACTTCTTTGCACAATCTGTTACTGTACCATTTGCTTCTCTCTCTCTCTCTCTCTGAGTGCATGCTGGGAGTGAGTGGGCGGAGCGCGTTTGAGCGTGAGTGCGAACGGCGGTTGGGCGTTCTATCTCAAGCGTTTCTTTTTCTTTGTTTTCTAAAAAAAAAAGAACGAGAACTTTATCTATTAATTTAACATCGTGCAGGGAGCTCACCAAACCTCTATGAGTCGGAGGTTTCGGCGTGGAGCGTCAGCTCCAGCGAGTTTGCTGGAGAGCATGGCGTCCGCGAGCTCCAAAAGTTTTGACACCTTAACCCGCCGGCACGGGATTAGAATCGTGTGGAGGACTGCAGTCTGGCCGCGGGGGAAGTGGTCGGGCATGAGCACGTCCTAGCCGCGTCCAGGATGAACAGCGCGGTGGTGCTTTTCTTAAGCACAGTCGAAAAAGCAACAGAGCTGGTGGTAAACGGGATAGACATCGCTGGGTCCCACTATAGTGTATTTCCCCTGTCAACTCCATCTAAGAAGGTGACCCTATCTAATGTCCCCCCCTTCAACAAAGATGAAATCCTGGCAAGAGAACTCTCTCGCCATGGAAAACTAGTATCCCCAATAAAAAAATCTGACCTGCTAAAACACGTAGTATCTTTTAGACGATTCACCTACATGATCCTGAACGGAGCTACAGTGCACATTAACTTTCAAAATTGACGGTTTTGATTATGTGATCTACGGTTCCACCGAGTCACTAAAATGTTTCGGTTGTGGGAAGACGGGACACATGGTGCGTGCTTGTCCGTGTGAGTCGGCGAGGGAGAACGGAGAAGGCGGTGGATCAGCACGAGCAGGCCAGGAAAAAGCGACAGCCGAGCAGACAACCAGCGAGAACACCACAGCTGGGAAACACACCGAGGAGGCCAGCACACCTTCTACTGACAACCCCTCCTGCACTGAGAGTGGTAAGACCGGAGTAAACACGTCCACACCTCAACAAGAAACACACAGCGAACTGGTGAGTACAGTGATTCCTGCTGTCACCACATCACAGCCCCAACCCGACCAACACACCACAGACCATAGGGGAGGTAATGCCCTACACACAGGAAAGTGTATTGAGTGACAGACTCACTGATGGAAGACGATAATGAGAATATGGTCATGGAAACTGAACAAGCTTTGTTTAAAATGCCAGCAAAAAGGAAAATAAACATTCAGCAAAAAAACAATCAAAAAAAAAAAGCGGAGAAATCAGAAAGTGATCCTGAAAGGGAAAGTGACCTTGAATCTTCAGATGGTGAGAGAATGGCAAAAAAAACGGTTTGCTGGCTGGAAAGGAAAAGAGTATAATACACAGGAACTGGTTTTCTTTTTGAAAACAACAAGAAACTGGAGAAATGTTAATATACTGGACTATTTCACAGATGCCAAAAGATTACCGGAGGCACTAAGGCAATCGATGAGTGATATAGAAAAACCAGAAGTCTACAGAGCAAGAAAAATTTGCTTAATTATGGGAGAAATTTGTGCTGCCTCCCTAAACATCAATGGTGCAAGAGATAGCAAAAAGAGAGCAATACTTTTCGAAATGCTAAAACAAAAACAAAAAAAGATGTACTTCTACTACAAGAGACACACAGTGACAACAGAAATGCGACAGATTGGGGATACGAGTGGAACGGAACACCTGTTTTAAGTCACCTCTCCTCCACTAGCGGAGGGGTGGCAGTTCTATTCTCTAAAAGTTTTACCCCAATATCATACACAGTGGAAGAAATTATTAAAGGCAGATTATTGAAAGTCAGAGCACATTTCGAAAAGTATGCCTTCGTTTTTATATGTGTATATGCGCCAAATTTACCTATAGAAAGACTGACTTTTTTTAGACAAGTTGTGCAAGGTTTTAGAAACCTGTAATTCTGATGATTTTTTATTGGTGGGGGGAGATTTTAACTGCACCACTACAGACATGGACCGGAATCACAGAGAACCTCATTTGCCCTCCCGTAGACGACTTTTAGAAATTTTAGAAAAACATCAGCTGTGCGATATATGGAGATTTCTCCATGAGTCCGACAAACAATACACTTGGACTCATGCTAGTAATAACACCATCTCCCTCGCACGGCTTAGCATTATTAAGAGTTGTCACATCAACCCAGTCAGTCTCTCTGATCACAGCCTGATTTTATGTAAGGCCAAATTTAACAATATCAAAACAAAAAGCTCATATTGGGTTTTTAATACAACGTTATTAGAAAACCAAGTTTTTAGAGACAATTTGGTGTTTTAATGGAGCACTGTGCACTTTGATTGAGAACGAACTCTGTTTTACCCACACCTTGTTTTAAAAACTTTTTAAAATTATTTATTACAGTTATTTACTTATTTATTTATTTATTATTTATTATTTCAGGTGATGTAACATCAAATAACTGTAAATAAAACATTTTGGCAAATTCAAAAATTCTCTCTCTCTCTTTTTCTCTCTCTCTCTTCATCTGTTAGTTAGCTCTGTTTCTTTTTCAAATCTTAAAACTTTCCTTAGTGTGAGAGGACGCCATTCTGAAAAGCCTGGATATGTTTGTGAAAAGTAATTGCATATTGCTCCCGATCTTGTCACCAGTTAGCTAATTGGAGATCAATGTTGTTTGCTTCACCTACCAGCGGAGGTAATTCTAGAGTCTGTTGGGGCCCTTGACAAAAAAATGCAGGAGGTCTCTCCAACCAGCATTTATCAGCATTATGATAAATAATTTGGTCAGCCCTGACAGCACCTCTACCTGGTGATGATGTTGATGTTAGGGCTAATCAGTGTATTCAGCCATTAAAATAATTTTACATCCATTGTGATTATTTGAGGTAAAATATTAGCTGAATAAATCTTTAAAATACAGGCGACAGGAGAATGGACGCTTTACCATACAAAACAAGAGATAATAAAATTATTTATTCATTCATTATTATCCAAAACAATATTAATATTAAGGCAGCACTGTAGTGGTTAGCACTGTCGCCTCGCACCTCCAGGGTTTGTTTCCTGCCTCGTGTCTGTGTGTACAGAGTTTGCATGTTCTCCCTGTGCTTGGTGGGTTTCCTCCGGGTACTTTCTCCCACAGCCATGCAAATCCCAAGGCCCTTCCGATTAGGCTAATTGGCGTTTCCAAAACGCCCATAGTGTGTGAAGGAGTGTGTGTGTGTGTGTACAGTATGTGTGAACTGCAATGTCCTGGCACGTCGTTCAGGGTGTACCCCGCCTAGTTCCTTAAGTTTCCTGGAATAGGCTCCTGACCCTGTATACAGGATAAAGCGGTATACACTATGAGTAAATATTAATATTGCCTTTCTAACAGACATGGGAAACCTTTGAGTCTGATTGGTTAATATTGGTAATCCTAATCACTATAGCAACTTTAGCCTATATAATATTATTAGACAGTTAATAGTCATGCTTGGAGTCAATATAAATTTGTAATGATGATTTGAATAAATAAACATCATTACGGCGCAGCTATTGTGCCGAACAGTTATTTAGCTTGTATGGAATTATCTGCGCTGTTTGTGTGTTATGTTAACTATACAGGAATAGGCATTTAAAAGTTCTAGCTGCGCCTCTGGTTATATCTGTCAACACCAAAACCCTACTGTTGTCCTACATAAACACTTGTGTTCGCTGTCAGCTACATCACGGTGTTGGACGCCACAAGCTGCATAAACCCACATACGTTTATCCAGCTGAGGTGAAGCAGCTGATCCGCGCCGCCTTCCCGGAGCAAATCTGTGACTATCACGATCCACAACATCAAAATGTAAACTTCACAAATCAATTAATCTGAATACAGTTAAATAGCTTTATTATTATTATTATTATTATTATTATTGTTGTTGTTGTTGTAAAGTCATATGCTGTATTTTTTCAGGTGGTCGCTGTCACCATGGATGACCTGAAGAGTGTGAGTTGTGCAGATCAGAGATGTTAGACAGACCAAGAGCGAATACATCAGCTGTTCTGTTGTGTGTGTGAAATGTTACGGTGTTTTTGATCAGGTTCATTCTGTTCCCACTCTGCATGATTACCAGTTTTGAATAAAGTTGCAAGAAAGTTCGATATAAATCCATAACTGAAGTGTGATGAGTTATTTGATAAAGAACTGCACTATAAGGTAATAGTTTTATAAGGTAATAGTTTTTCTTTATGTAACTACCCCAGTGATGAGAGACAGAGAGAGAGAGAAAGCTGATGGAGGTTTTAATTAATCCTTTGTGTCACTACACCACACAGGGTCCCAGGGGGTGTATGGCTGCTTGATGTGTGTGAAAGCTGTGCATTAGCCTATTGTCATATGCTACAATAAAAAGCACTTTAAAGTTGCTGCAAGTTATTGGGTTTCTCTTGCTGTGTGTGTGTGTGTGTGTGTGTGTGTGTGTGTGTGTGTGTGTGTGTGTGTGTGTGTGTGTGTGTGTGTGTGTGTGTGTGTGTGTGTGTGTGTGTGTGAGAGAACACTCGCACTACCAGTAGCTGACTGGTGTGACTGCTCAGCTCAGGGTGATGGTTAGCGGTTAGTTTACACCTGGTGCCAAGGAGACAAACGTACACAAATAGCCCAACAACAAGGAAAACACACATGCAACAACTTAATCCACACAAGCAGCAAGTGATAAACCCGGGAAACCAGACTCGTGGGTATTAAAGGTAGGAATATGTAATGAATGTATTTATTTTTCGGTCTCAGCTCAGGGTTTTGTAAAAATAAAACAAATAAATAAATACATCATTAAATGTGTAGTTGGAGTATTAAAAAAGAAAGTGTGAATTACAAAGTTTAATATGTTTATTCATCTATTTGTAGCATATTATAGCTGTTTCGTACAGGAAATTCCTGCAGGAGTTTGGAAACATGCCTGATGCAAAGTCTGATTTGGAGCGAGTTGGGCTCTTCCAGGAAATGAGCTACATCTCCATAGGGGACAAATACAACCCCTTCACTCAGCGTAGGTCTAAATACTAGAATACTGAACCACATTTAGTGATATTTCTTATAATCCCTAACCTAAACTTTATTATTATTATTTTTTAAAGGTCTTTTTAATGACGCTGCATATAAAAATAAGCAGATGTTGGTCAGTGGGCCGAAGAAGAAATCAGCACTCCAGGCTGGCTACTTTGACACTCGTTTCAAGCGGATCTTTGAGAACGAGGCAATGACAGACCTTATCAAAATCCAAAGGCAGTACCAGATTCAGCAGGCTAAGAAGAACTTAACAAAGGCATTTTTGCCCAACAATGGGGAAAAGAAAGCGTAAGCAAAACACCAAGTTTAAAAAAAATATATTCCTTTAGAGAAAGCGTATATCTGAAATTCCGTCTACAGCGATTTGTGGTTTGAATGGATAATGTAGCTATTAAGCTGAAGTAGCTTACAAGGTCCCATTGCATTCCAATTACCATGAGGCATTTTATTAGATTAAAAAAGTCATAGCAGCCACCTTCGGCACAGGTTAATGGAAAATGGGTTCTTCAGCATTTAAGTGCATATTACCACATGGTAATAGACTCATTAAAAGTTTACTCTTAACAGTACTTTGGCTCATGATAGTGACATCAATGTGAGGCCAACAGAGGGCAATATGAAGTAATGGTCATTTTCGACTGAAAAGAGAAGAGGCAACACTCAGAATTTCCATTCCATCATGGGCCTCAGAGCCCTGGAGTCTGGCCCAAATACAGAACTCTAGCCAAGGTATCGTCATGATCTTAATAAGGACAAACCACACTCTGCCCATGTGCTCATACTAACACGTAATATTAAAAAGTAGAATTAAACTCCTGAATTGTCAGCTTAGGTTTTGTACAAATCAATGCTATTCTATACGGAAGTTAATCAGACAGTTTTTCTGCAGTTTATTGATTCTGTACATTTGTGTGTATGTCTGCGTATACTGTACATGTATGTGTATTTTTTAATGATGTGCAGCTCAGGTACTGGCGGTTACTACGGAACATTCGGCGGTCCTGTTAAAGCTATGAGTCCCCTAGAGATGCCAAAGATGACATACAAATCCCCAGGCAAGAACATATACACCAGTCCACCCAAGAAAGGAAGTGGATATGGGTCAGTAAGGACTTCATTATTCCTGCTGGCATGATTTAGCTTTACTGTGTATGTGAACTAGTATAAAGACAGTTCCTCGCTCTATGTGTACTTATCTTGTGTTATTCTACTGTATGTACTGTTAAAATGACACCTTTCCTCTTGAGAATATCTCAGACGCACAAACTATTTTTTGTTCTAACTCATCTCATAACTGCGTAGATGTGATTTAGAATGAAAAACTGGGACTTGAAGCTCAGTGCAGTTGCTTAGGGAATTTTCTCTCATGTGGAGTTCACTTAACTATTTTTAATTCCACTATACTCAAGCCTGAGGACAGTGCTTTCGATTCAGTAACTGGAAATCAGACTCAGAGTTATATTCCCATCTGTTCAATAGCTTTCCAGGTGTCACACTGTCCAAATTGGACTTGTATTCTTCTGACCCCTATGATCGAGTGAGAGAGCTGCTAAAGGTATGCAATTATGAAAAAAATTTGCTTTTTAAGAATAAGTGACCATACAGTACGTCTGCATTGAAATGAAATGAAAGAGGGATAATCTGTTTTCCAGCGTGAGATGGCAGCTCACAAATCTCAGATGAAAGGGGGGCCATTTCGTTTGAACCTTTATCCAAAGGAATGTTTCGATAGCAATCCTTACAAGTTTAATAAACCTCTTCCACTTTCAAACATTGCAGTGGAAAAAAAGACGCACTTTGCTGTGCCTTTCAAACCAACATCTCCTAGCAAAAAGGTAAGACATGCTATTTGCAAGGTTTATGCGTTTCTTTTTAATTTGTAATGATATTCATTTAATTTTCTCTTCACATGTGAGATTGGAGGAATGAAAGCAGGAACATTCGATCCGTACCCGTCCCATTCCTCAGATGCCTACATCATTAAGAAGCCGAAGTCTGATGTGAGCATGAATAAGGGGATCAAAATCTTCCACCCATCGCCTGGCCCAAAGAGCACTCCAGTGAAAAGCATTATCTCTCTCAATGTGAACAAGTAAGACTGTTGCTAAAACAAACATGATATGTAGAATACAAATGATTTAACGTGTGCCATAAAATGTAAACAAACTGAGGAAAACGCACTTCTTATCATACAGGAATCAGCCTGGAATATAAACACATTAATAAGGTCATGGTTTTGGTGAAAGTTTTAGATATGCACTATATACACACAGCTTGGCCGGGGGAAAAAAAAGTCACACACACTAATATTTCCTTTTGGTTTGCTTATGGAGGCGGCATGGTTTTGATAAGCTTATGCAATGTCAGAACATTCATTTCCATCCAGAGTTGCATTCATTTCTCTCCAAGATCTTGTATTGATGATGGGAGAGTAGGACCGATACATTAAGCCTTGTCCAACACATCCCAAAGATTCTCAACACGGTTAAGGTCTGGGCTCTGTGATGGTCAATCCATGTGTGAAAATGATGTCTCATGCTCCCTGAACCAGGCTTTCAAAATTTGAGCCTGATGAATATATACAGTAGCATTGTCACCTTGGAATATGCCTGTGCCATCAATGAAGAAAAAATTAATTGATGCAAAATCCTGGTCATTATATTCAGGTCATCAGCTGACCTCGTTTTTCAGCACACAATGTTTCTGAACCTAGACCTAAACACTAATAAACCAATAAAAATAACACTGCACCCACAGGCTTGTACATTAGGCACTCGGCATGATGGGTGCATCATTTCATCTTCCTCTCTTCTTACCCCGATGGACCCATCACTCTGGAATAGGATAAATCTGTACTCACCAGATCACATGACCTTTTTTCCAATGCCCCACAGTCCATTCTTTATGCTATTAGTAAACTGAAGCCTTTTTTCCGATTTCTTAGTGGATTTCTTAAGGCTACACAGCAGTTAGGTTCCAGTTCCTTGAGTTCTACAGAAATGCTAGAATTGATGGCTATTAAACATAGCTATGAATTCCATTGTTGTTTTTTACACTTTGATTTCACTTAGTTTTTTCAGTTTTTTTTTTCTCGTAACATTTCTTCCTGGAAGATGATGGTCCCCCACTATACTTCCAGGTATTGATAATGTGTTTTACAGTTCTTAACCCACATTTAATAGTTTCAGCAACCTGTTAGTTGTTTTCTTTTCTTGATGCAGGACAATAATTTCACCCACACAAAAAAAACACATGTGTTTTCTGACATGATTGTTTTAGAAACGAGAAGCGGTTCACTGCATCAGTTAGGGTTAACAACTTGTTGCCAGCTCAATCATATTAAATATCTGCTCTTAAATATCTGCTTAGGTAAATCTGGTTGGTGACTTTTTTGGCTAGGCAGTATAGTTTCCAGTTTTACAGATATAAATAAACTTTCCTGTCAATATTTCCTGTGCATATCTAAACCTGGAGGGAATGTAAAGAATAGCACATAACAGGGCATAGTGTTACAGGAAACTGTTACCAACTGAAAGTGGATATTTCTTTAATACCGCAACAATTTACTAACTACCTTTACACATTTACCAAAAAAGTACACATTGTGCTTAAAATATTAATTATATACATACATTGTGCTCTAATTAATGTATAATTAAATGATTGTCTATTTTCCTCATCTTGAACTTAATAAGCATATATTGAACAAACGAACAAATAAACAAAACATGTTACTGAGAAACCTGAAAGCGTTAAGCCTTCTGACATTTTTTAAATGTTTATTATAAAACTTAGTTAATGAAGAGTGTCTGCCACATAAAGCCCTGTGGATGAGTTGTTACAACAGCCATTAAAAAAAGTAAAATATAAAATATTAGACTGAGCAGAGCTACAAACTTGTGATTTGAGCTACATGTGTCAGGGATGCTGTTGTATATAATGAATCAACTCATTCTGTCCATGTAGATTTAAGGATCTACCTGAACTATTATATATATATATATATATATATATATACACATATATATATATATATATATATATATATATATATATATATATATATATTTCAAGTTTGGTTAATCCTTAATTGAATAAAAACTGATGCATTACATTAACATTTAAAGACACTGCATAGGCACCAGAGGCACATTACAGACATTGTGACATCGCAACATTCATAGGTTGAGGAATCACGCTTGGCTAGCTTTTAGGCATCATTACGCAGACTGACTGGATTTACCACTGCATTTTTGAACTGGCTTCTGTTCTAAGATGTTTGCAGGATTTCAGCCGAGGCAGGATAATAAATTATGGATATTTTCATTGTTTTATTTTGCAGGTTTGTGAACTCCACAAACTACAATCAAGTCCCCTCTGTAATGGCTTATTAAGTGGCAATAAGAGAGAGTCCTTTGATGTTGGAAACCTGAAGAATTCTTACAGATGCAAGTAGAATTTCATTAATGCCAGAATATAAGACTGTCATAGCTGGAGAGGTGTACAAAAGTAAACCATCCTTGTCATACTTATCTTACGACTTAAAATCTTTTTATCATTTTTATATTGTGAAGTATGGGTTCAGGTCAGAAGATAGGGCAATAAAGCCTGGCATGGCAACATTGCTCACTTTGGTCATATTTCCAAACAGACTGTAGAACATCTGTAACTTTTAATGTTTTGGAAGATTTTCACTTTCAGGACATGATGATGGAAGCTGTTGCCCTGCCTTCTCAAAAACTGTTGTTTAGTGAATCCTCTTTAAATAAAAACACCCAGAGGAGTGACTTTGTAAACGTTTTTTTAATTACAACATATTAAAGCTGAAATACCACCTTGTGGAAAGAGCTAAGTAGTGCAGCAGGCTTAGTAGCTAAATAACCTATTTGAGGGCCGGCCACCGACCTCGGCTTTGTACAGGTATATTGATTTCTAGGAAGTGGTAAAACCACATTGCAATGTCTTTGAAATAATTATTAGTTTGTTTTGACTATAGTGTGTGAGATATATGACATGATATCCCTACTATCTTAACCTGTATACAAAATAAAGAATTTCTATTTTTTCTATCTTTTTTTTTTTTTTTGGTTTTTCTTGGCATTAATGTGTCAATGTTAATAAGTGAGTTAGTTTAGTTATTTGAAAAAAATCTGGAACAGATAAATATGATGTGCATATTTGATGAAAAAAAATGTAATCTTAAAAGAATCAAAAGGTTACACCTGAAAGAATAGGTTTTGCAATTTTAACTTAACAACACTACAGAAATGATGCTATGTTCGATCTTGAGCTCTTTTTCTCATTTTGTGCCTAACTGAGGCACTGAAACTCTCAAGCAAGGGTTCTCTTTGACATAAAAGAGTACCCATCTAGTAACAAAATGTAAATATTTCCCTCAGAGCAGACATGCCAGACCAGGTTTCAACAAGCAGCAAACATTCCTACATGCTTCAATGGATTGCAGCATCAATAGGCAGTGAAGACTGGAGCAGTGGTGTCTTTTAAGCATTAGGGTACACGGTGACCAGGTCATGTCCCTCTGGAGGTCTCATTCGGGTTCGAGCATGATTCTCACAATACAGCTGTCCCTCCACAAAGAAGTATCCTTTCTGCTTCAGGTTTAAACCGCAGTCGGAGCACACAAAGCAGGCAGGGTGGCGGAACTTGTCCCGGGCTTTGACCACGGTACCTCTGTCAGTCAACATATAAGTTACTGTTAGAATTTACATTTCAAAAGGTTTCTGTACTGTGCAGGGATTGGGTGTTATACAATGTATTTTTGCAATTGGTTGGATTCATATGGAAATATTTGAGGCTGGACTTACACAATGCCATTGCCACATTTGTCACACAGAGGCAGTTTCTGTAGTGTGGCGGGGCCTGCATGGGGCTTCGTCACTGGAGCTTTGACACTTCTGGTTACTATAGGCTTTGTACCTGTCAAAAATTCCAATAAGTTATTATGAATGATGTGTTCTTAGCACAGGTGGGTAGTAACGAGTTACATTTACGTGAGTAACTTAAAAAGTTTTACTTCTATGAGTAGTTTTACCGCACCATACTTTTTACTTTTACTTGAGTAGATTTGTGAAGAAACGCTACTCCTTCTCCGCTACATTCGGCTACACTCGACTCGTTAACCATTTATTCTACACTTTAGATATTCTTTGTGTTTTCCAGAGAAATGCAGCCAGTGGATCTACCGCGTGACTGTGGTTCACCAATCAGATGTAGCAACAATAATCACATTACTTCGTCTGACCAATCAGCCGCAACAACAATAACCGCATTGGTGACCACACAGAAGGGGGGGGGAGGGGGGACTGTCTTCAGCAATGGTAGACAGTGAAGCAAACATGTCGCAGTTAGTTTAGCTGTTTTATTTAATGTTGCAAAATCAACATTTATAATTAGCAAATAAACTAGAAGCTAAAATATAAATAATTTTCTTACAATTGTTCTGCTGGACACAGTTTATGGCAAAGTGAGACTCTTGTACACATGTTCTAATGTCATTTTATTTCTGCAGAGCAACTGAATATACAGTATATGTTACACAGGAAATCGTCTACACTGTTTATTTCAAGAGCTTTATATTGTGAAAAAAGGGAGATTGGGAAATTTGTGTTTCTTATTCCTTAATTTGCTATTTTGTAAAGATATTTAGTTTTATTCATTTATTTTATTAATTTTATTTCATTTATTTTATTATTTGGAAATGTTATTTTATCATTTTGTCTGACAGCTTATATAATTGATAAAAATAAAAAAAAATCTGACATTATGGTGAAACGGTTACTCAGGACTTGAGTAGTCTTTTCACCGAATACTTTTTACTTCTGCTTGAGTAATATTATAAGTATAATTATATAAAGTACAGCTACTCTTACTCGAGTACATTTTTAGGCTACTCTAAACCCCCCTACCCCCCCCCCCCCCCCCCCCCCCCAAGCCAAGGATTGTAAGGATTTACTATTTAAATTTTTTTTTAAGTTTTTTTTTTTAAGATCTATGTTTTGCTTTAGATGATGTTTTATTAGTTGTGTGATACACAGACTGAACAAAGAACTTTATAATAGGCCTGCAGAGTTTTGGGAGACAGTTCTGTGGTTTGTTTAAACTAAACTGGAACTGTTTGGAAACATGAACTAGCAATATATCTGAAGAAAGCCAGGCTCATGCCTAGAGGAATTCCATCTTTGCTATCAGGGATTTATTTCTGCCACAGGAATTGGCAATTTTGACAGTATGAGTGTCACCACAGATTCCCAGAATAGTGTACCATTTTAAACAGAAATGTGATGCCATCTGTTGAAAAATTCAACCTTGGTGATGATTGGCCTCTCCAAGCACACCTCAAAGTCAATGAAAGCGTGGTTTAGAAAATCCTATTGAAAATCTTTGGTGGGATTTAAAGAGGGAAGTTGCAGGGAAATGGTAAGAAGATTTTCACCATTTACCAGAAATGTTTATAAAGACTAAAGGATGCTCCTTTAGTACTGAATTTGGGGTTTGAATAAGAATTCATATTTGTGAAACACATTTAATTTAAGTCAATATATGTCCTTGACAATATATGTACCTGTGATCACAGTAATGTAGAAAAAGAGGGAGGACTTTACACCAGATGGCTGGGACACACATTCATAGGCAACATAGAGCAACCAATCCACCTACAGTAGTAGTATACTATTGGACAATGAGTGGAACCCAACACAAGGAGAAGGAGAACATACAGTACAAAGCTCTACACAGGCAGTGACCCAAGCTCAGGTTTTACCCAGGATTCCTAGAGCTTTACGACAACATGGCAACATATGCTGCACAATTTGTGGCTGCTAGAAATGGAATAGCAGCAACATTTTTTGTGTATGATATTGTACTTTTTGTATCCCTCATACATGTTCTGATAACTGACCATCACTGTCTATGTAGTCCTGCAGGGCCTTGAAGGAACCGGACTGGCGAGGCGCATGAGCAGTTTCATGGTCCTCCTGCAACATTCGGTACACATCAGAGTCCTCAATGGACTTCAGGGGTTTTCCGCTAAAGAAAAAAAAAAAAAAAAAACAAGACACAAGCTCACTAATTTTCATTGTAGCCCTGCAGTGTAAGCTACATCAATAATACAAATCCTGAAAACTACTACTACTACTACTACTACTACTACAGGTATGCTAATTTCCCAAAAAACATTATTATAGTACAAAAGGCACACTTTTTCATATTTATTAATGTTGTGTTTATTGTACATGTAAGTTGGTTAAGATGTAATGGGAAGTAACCAAGCGTGGGTTACCTGGTTGCTGGTTTATCAGCTACAGCAGATAACGGAGTGTGCTGTAGAGCTTCTGATAGACTGGCATCTGAATACATGTTAATGGGGGAGTTATACTGAGTGGTACGTGCCAGGGCTTCAGCCTGACTGCGATTAGTAACTGGTGCAGTTCCCTGCACTACATTCGGCGTCACCCTCTGGGATGCGTTATCTCTGATGTTGGTCAGTTTGGGTTATAGAAAGCCATGATGTAATAATGTTGGTAAAAGGGACAGCAAGGAGAAGACGGTTGAGAAGGACCAAAAGGACAAGAGATGGGGGAAAAAAGCAGGTTAGAAAAAAGTCCAAATGAAGATCTTAACTTCTAAAGTAAAATATGCTGTTCAATAGAATGCAATGTCTGGATTTGTCAGATTTTGTTGGATAACAATTAAATTGGAGATAATTGTTATGTTTCTCATCACAGAAACAGGAGAATGTTGTGATCTAGAATTAGTTTAACAACCTGCGCTGACCCCCAGGTATGAAGGGCTTTGGCCTGACATTAAACTGGTGTTCAAAATAGCCAAGGTCCTGTAAGACATAAGAAAGGAGGAAGGAGAGTTAAGAGAGCCAGTGATGATAGGAGGAGAGCAGAAGTCCTCTTAAGTCTGACATTTCATACATAAAGATATCCAGTCCAGTGATTGACTTTGCAGATTTTGTTAAAAATGTCTAAACAAAAACTGTACCTTGATTTTTTTTTCCCAGCATAATTTTGATTAAATGCTTACTTGCTGGAATTAGATGGACCTCAGCAATCTAACAGGACTTAGGAGAACTTCTGGTCCAACAGAAGATGTGTTATAACACAGACATGTGTTAGAGTTCAAGCAGGCTATTCCAGGATGAACAAAGATTAGCAAGTTTGTTTCTGTAGCTGCTGATACTCAGACTTTCACTCACCCATTGGGCCTGTCATGCACCAGGCCACGGATTTGTCCATGCAGTGCATCCTGGATGTTGCCCTCAGAGTACAGGCCTATGGGACTGTTGTAAGAAGAGCTGACCACCTGCCTTTTGTCATCCAGGTTGGCGGCAGCCACAAATGGCTGTGCTCTTCTGTTATGGCCTGTGCCTATTGGCCTAAACTCCTGTACGTTTGGACACAGACACACTACATGCTGAAGCATTACACAGACACACATTTTTGAGGCAAAATCACAACAAGGTGCATAAGGTATAATATAGGCTGCAAGTCAAGATCATGTTTGCATTTTATTCTCATTGCAGCATAGCAACTTCTACCAAACTGATATTGCTTTTATCACCTCATTCATTCTGTTCACCCACTTTTTATTTATTTGTTCATGAATTCATTTATATTCATTTATTCATTCATCTTCAGATCCAAAGATGATGTGCCAAGTAGAGCCCACATGCATTGAGCTACATATTTACATCTAGTGACAATTTAGCACATTAGACACTAGAGCTCCGATATAAAGTGTCTTTGCTACTCAGTTTTTAATTCTTCCTCTTACTCATTTCCCTTAATGTATCCACCACTTATACCACTTAGAAATGACAATGCATAAATAATGACAAAGTGAATCATTGTGAATGTTGTGAATTTTTTACAGTATATAGTTTCAGTCAGAATAAATCATATTTGGTCATTCTTTCAGTCAAAACAAAGTTTAAACATAGTTAATGAAGTTTGGATCATTATTACCAATCTGGTTTCTCCTTGATGAGTGGAAACAGTTGCGTAGCTTATAACAGTTATATAGCAGCAAGAAATACAGTAATGGGAAACAGAAGGCACATCCTTCAAGATGTTTTAATGGTAAGAGCCCTGACGCAGGGCTTTAGAGTGGGTCTATGAAATAGGAGTTTGTGAGGGTGCTTATGATACGGACAGGAAGACCTTTCCGTTTGGAGATAGCGTGGGATTATTAATTAAGGAACTTAAAGGAAACAAAATAAAACTGAAAACACAAAATAAACTGTAGCTCCGCCGTCTACGCGAGAACAAACGGGGTTCTGGAAAATGAAACAAAAACTATATCCACTCGGGGCTTATTACATTACCGAGGATTTATTTAGAGGAGAGGGAGAGTTTGTGCTTTGCACTATTAAACTGAAACTGAGCGTTCACACTGAACTGTTGCGTGCAGCTCTCTCTCGCTTTCTCTCTTTCACTGGCGTCTTAGGGAGACAGAGGCTGGGGCTTTGCCTCTGTCTCTCGACTTTCTGTGCGCTTCTTTCTTTTTCGTTTCTTTGGCTTTGTCTTTTCTTTGTCTTTGGCCCTGATACCTTACTGGTGCTACCTAATGATCACACCAAAGTGTCGAGGTATAAGGACCCTTTATGTAAACACGCTGATTGCCTGATGATGGCGTTGCCTGGCAACCGCGTGTATAAATGGCCGCGCCTTTGCGCGGAGTTCAGAACTCCGCGTGGTAGCAGCCTGCGGATCTGTTTATGCACCGTGTCGTTACAATATCACCAAAATATTTCAATATGGAGTTGTTTTTTATCTTAAAAAGTAAACCAATATGTGACTTGTCACATCAAATCAGATACTATATTAGGTTGCATTTTTGGTTATTTGAGATATGCATATTTTCAAAATCCTGGTTCAATAAATCCGTATTGATACCAAGTTTAATACTTTATCATGTCCGGTTGCTGAGATATGGCCAGTGCAGGTTTGTTTATGGGGGCTTGGAAAACTCATGTTTATAATATTTAATTGAGGATTCAATGATGTAGTAAGAAAGAGGGAACCCTCTGCCTCATATTGACACCAGGATTAATAAATGCACTGATAAATAAAAACATAGACCTGAAGGAGGGTGTACTTTCTTTTTTCCCATAACTGAAACTGCTGACATGAAGTTAGCCTTAGCTATTACCTAGCTGGAGATTATATATACACTGTCACAGCTGCAGCATCAATATTTTTCACCTCAGAATAATGGAATCCAGACTTAGATCAGTGTGCACAGTATGTTAAAAAAAATAATAATTTTATATTTTATATATATATATATATATATATATATATATATATATATATATATATATATATATATATATATAATTATTTTATTTTTTTTTACATACTGAGCACACTGATCTAAGTCTGGATTACATTATTCTTAGGTGAAAAATATTGATGCTGCAGCTGTGACAGTCTAAACGTTTGATTTATTTCACCAGTGTCTAATGACGTAACATATGATTTAATCATGAAACGATTTTCAAACAAATCAAAAGGGATATGCCAAAATGATGGAAAAATTTGGATTTCTCTAGAAGTGATAAAAGTGTGGAAATTAGTGGTTATAAAAAGAAATTGATAGAAAAAGCATGTGGCACAGCACAAGCCTAGAAACAGACTGTTAGCCGTAGACAGTTAAGACTTTATTGTGGGTCTGATCAGCCAAGAGTACGACTACACTGCTTTTTTATTAAAAAGTGCTCCCTTTCTTGATATAAACCAGAGTGATGGCAGCCAATCTCTTTTGTATTTCTCATGCACTTAATCATTCAAAAAGAAATAGACAGAAAAGCTTGTTATATTATGTATGCTGCTTTCATTGTTAGTCTTACTTGTTGCTCTGCTTCCAGATTGACTTTGAATGGGTGTGCTTTGCCCTCTTCCACGACTTGTGGAGACCAGAGTTTAGTCTGAGGCCTGGAAGACAGAGTATACATCCAGGCTGATTTTTTTTATTTATTGAAAAATGCCACATGAAACAATACAATCAGCTTGGAAGAGATTAGTGAAGGTTTTTAATAGAATCTAGGTTACAACCTGTATCAGCAAGCGTCCAAAACAAGACCTGGCTGCACCATCACATATCATCACTGATCAACCTTCATGATCTTTTCTTACATTACAACAGATATGAAATAATGACATGAGAGATAGAGATTGTAACATGGTACAAACCTGTAGTTTAGCTCTGAATTAAAGTGAGAAGGCTATCTTTAAAAATGGAATCTTTAATAATGTAACGCCTTCATCACACTCACCTCTCTATTTTAAGGCAAAGCTGATTAGTGGAGTCTTTAATCCTGTTCTGAGCCTCGGCATGAGTCATTCCCTCTGTTGGGACCCCCTCAATAGCCAGGATGACGTCTCCTGGACACAAGTTGACCAGTGCAGCCTTACTGCCCGGAGTCACCTAAAAAAATTGTTTAATAGTGTAATTAAAGGTAGTAAAATTGCAAAATTATTGTATAGGTAATAATCTTGGAAAAAACCATAATCATGTTGTGTTTCTATGAAGCAACTCATAAACAGGATGATATTTTATAGTTATTACTTGACTCTTCCATGCTGAAAGTCGTCTATAAATAGTAAAGTGCATCTGTCAATTGAAGTGTAGTATCACCGGGAGAGGGGCTAGAGCTCGGCCCGCTGGTGGCTCACTGATCTAACCTCTGTGGCATTCACTGCTCTCCACTAGATCTGTTTCTGCTTCATTACTGGATTCTGACATCATTCTTTACTTGTCTCATCCTTCACTCTTCTTATCCCTGACCAATTCATTTCCCGGTTATTTTTCTCTCCTCTACAGACATTTATCTCATTTGCCTGATGTTTTGGTCTTCTACCTGAGGCTATAACTAATCTGAACTGATAAGATCCTATTCCCCATCATCTTTCAGCACTGTGCCTTTTCCCCAGAGGGCTTTAAATCATGCCATGGAAACTATTAAAGACATGGGGGTTTAGTTTCATGTTCTTGGTGTTAATGTCATACACTTTTGAGGTTTGCATTTTGACCTCCTAATTTCTTTGGCTGCTATTAGCATCAAATAAAACTAAGGCTATACTTACACTTGTGTTTTTAATTCTCTGTTATATAGCCCGAGTGACAAATGACCATCATGTGCTGACCAGACCAGAGATTTTGATGTGACAGACTGTAATAAGCAGGGCCTTTGCCGTAATTAGAGGTAGACTGTTGTCTAAATACTGTTTTGTTACAAACTCTTCCTTATTGCACACACATGGTACTATTGTGCAAGTGAAACTGGCGATAATAGCTGTACAAATTCAATTCAATTCATTTTTATTTGGTTAGCACTTTTAACAATTGACATTGTCGCGAAGCAGCTTTATGCAATCAAAAGAAAATGTTGCTGCCATAGCAAGACTTGACTTTAAATATCATAGAAAAAAAACTAATCCATTTCAGTTGTAGAGAGCACCTTAAAGGATAAGGGAAATGTAAGACAAATGTCCAGAGTAAGAGACATATATTGAAAAATGCTGTATTTTAAACCATACATCATGATCCATGGAGCCAATGCATGATATCATAACCAAGAAAAGGAAATTGTTATGGACTAATGGTCATCTTTTCTCATGTTTATTTATTTCTTTTTATTTTCTGTTCCATTTCCGGACATTCCTTGCACTTTATTTAATTTATACGGGCTGATATAGGGAGAAACCTGCAGGAACACAGCCTCCTACTCACAGCTGAAGGTTGCCATGATGTCATCACACAGGCATCAGTGTTAAAAACCACTCACATATCCAGTTTTCTTTTTGGTGTATTTTGTGAGACGAAATAACACAGACTTTCGTTTGTATTACAGAATAATATCTTCGCTTAATATCTGGTAAGTCAGCCACTTACAGTTCTCACTTAGAATGCAATCATTTCGAATACTGTTATTTTGAATCTGATTTTCCACTTTACTGTAAGTAAAGCATTAGACTGAAAACATGACATCACCCATTCTGTCTGCTGAAAATGTCCATCCAGGCAAACACAGCCTGAATCAATTTTTTTTTCTTCTTCTTTTTTTTTTTTTTTTTACATAAAAGAATTTTCTGATTGCCTGATGATTTTCTCTAAATGCTGGAGCGATTTCATTATTATGAAAAAAAAATGTTTGTGAAATATCACAGCTGGACGACTGTTCAGTGCTTATATTTAAGCAGACCTATAATTAGTATTCCCTAGCCATATTTCGAGAGCAGTGAAATGCAACTAAAATTGAACAGCGTGAATGAGA
Source organism: Clarias fuscus (assembly GCA_030347435.1). Lineage (NCBI taxonomy): Eukaryota > Metazoa > Chordata > Actinopteri > Siluriformes > Clariidae > Clarias > Clarias fuscus. The sequence goes on along the minus strand of CM059214.1, from coordinate 20,746,187 downwards.
GAAAACCAGGTCTCATGGCTGCACAGTCACTTCTCATTATACTTTTCATTATACAGTCAGTTTTCATACACTGTTTGTCTATCAAAGTCTGTGAATGGTGCATTGTGTAATAGGTAAAAAAAAAAAAAAAATCACCAGCTGTCACACAAAATGAAGGTTTTAACAGAACAAGTCTGAAATATGTTTGTCGAATTATGAATGCATTCCACTAAAGTGCAGCTATGTTCCATAGTAAAGCTCTATGGAAACTCAGACATACACAGCCTCAAAATTGATCATTTGTTATGGGACGTTACCATCTGTCTGATTATAGAAAAGAGGAAGCTAATAATAATAATAATAAAATAAGAAGAATTATTGATTATTACTTTACACTTAGTACAGTAGTCCATAGCAGTGGAAGAGGCTGCATGTGGATTTTACTACTCATCAAAGATACCTAATGTCAGTATTAATAGCCCGTAGTAACATTAGCCAAGTAACGTGTTTGAATATGAATTGGAGCCCTACACTAATGTAAAACAAGGTGGATGTATCATCTTATCCACCGACTAGGGAGCAGCAGGACTGTTCTACAGACTCGGAGCCATAAGGAGTTCCTCAGGAATAACCTCTAAATCCCCCAACTGAACAAACAACCAAGGACAAAGTGTATTTTTTACCCAGGGTAACTTTATTTACGACCACTTGGTTAACCTTCCACCTTTCATACATTTCCTCCTTCAGCAGATGGCTAAGGAGCTGTGAGCTTGAGGGACCAACGAATCACTGAGCAACAGGTGTGGAGAAGCCCTGTGGAGCCAAATTGTATACATGCATTTGTGTGTGTGTGTGTGTGTGTGTGTGTGTGTGTGTGTGTGTGTGTGTGTGTGTGTGTGTGGGCATGATTTAATATCTTGGTGTGGACAAAATATAGCCACATTGCTAGGACAGGAATATCTGGCAGTTTTGGCCTTATGAAGGCTGCTTTTTTTTTTTTTTTAAGTCATAGCGAGAACACATTCGGGCATTAGTCTGGTACCCTATATTTAGCAGAACTGTGAGGGTGGACAATTCATGCATTTCCAGGGTAATGAATGTTATATAAAACCCAACCAGACAATCTTATATTCACACACACACACATAAGCACAAAAAAAAAAGCAATCGGTCACTGATTCATCATATGATACGTACTGTAAATGCATCACATGTAAAATATAGAGGGATAGAAAGATTTAAATGGATTATGGTTATAATTGACTTTGTTTAAAGATCATGATTAATTGACCCATTCATATTATTTGTGATCATTTCTCATTGCTGTTAAACTATTTTACATTTTCCTCTACTGTATATTCGCTCCAACCAATGAAACACTGAAATGTCACAGACATCACGTGATCCTTTTTCTTCACAGAATGAATTGTTGAATATAATTTAGCGTACACTCACGCTTCATGTGGTTCAGATCTACTACGTGCTCCATATGTACATGCTTCCCCATCCTCAGTCACTCTCTGCCTAGAACAAAGCTGTATTGTTTTTCAGTTCGAGCCAGAGGTTTCTCCTGCCTGTGCCTCTCCTGCTCAGCACATCTAACACATTCCTATCTCTGTAAGCCCCTCAACCCCTCCTGGACTGTGTGATGAAGCACAGACTGCAGCAAAGTGTCTGCTTATTATCACTCACCCTGCTGATGGTTAGAGGTTGGTTGAAATCTTTACCACCGCACAATCTAAATCCCCACGGGGCAGGCCCTTCCAGCAGCACGTTCTGCGGCATGTCTCTACCTCGTTCTTTTTGTTTTCTTGTTCCTCTTTTTTGTTCTTCTTGTCTTTCCCTCTGTACCCCGAACACAGACTAGAAGGAGCAGCAGCTGCACAACTGCAAGAATCAGCTGTTCCTCTGTATCTAGACACAGCAACAGATTGGCAGTCAGTGCCTGTGTCGAAATCCCTTTTATGTGTGTGTCAGTCAGTGTGAAGTGGATGTCAGGATGCCCCACCTCTCAGAGTGAGATCATACAGCAAACTGAAGGTCTGAGGTACTGCACTACAGCATGTTCTCTCTCTCTCTCTCTCTCTCTCTCTCTCTCTCCTTCTCCCAATTTATCTTGCTAATCATCCACTCACTCCCCTACTTTACCTTTCACTCCGTGTGCCACTCTAGCCGTCTACTCAAGACTTTTCCCATCTCTCTCTCAGACAGACATCTGTGTGGATCTGACAGGAACATCACTCACGCATCACTCGCCATATCAAAGATATGACAACACGAGTCAGAGATTTGGCCTACAGAGAAGATCAAGCAAACACATCAGCTTGCCATCTCAGCTGTTCAGTGCAAGCTCGGAGGTGTCAACCACTCACACTGCTCCGACACCGATTCTGATTCAGAACTGGCGAGTGACGGATCACCTGGAGTGAAGCACGAGCTCCTCTTTCAAAGGCTGCATGCCACAGTACGCCAGTATCAAATAGCACCCAAGATCAGTGCTCACATTTTTACCTATTCTACATTCCTGCGTGATCTTAGATGTGGTTTCCTCGTCTCCTGGAGCACATCTAACTCGCCATTCATCTTAAACCGTCCTTGTGCGTCTAACCGAGTTGAATTATGTTGAATTATGGAAAATTCCCTGTAGCTGGTTTATCATATGCTTGCCAACTGAAGCCCAAGTTTCAACACAATAAACCAAGTACTTTATGGCGAGCAAGAGCCATCTTTACTGTGTGTGAGCCGTTTATGGGTGGCTGTTCTGTTTATGAATACAGATCTCCTTGATTGTATTGCAGTCTTGAACAACTCCTTATTTGGCTGAGCCTTTAAGCTACCTTACTGAACTAGAGTCTCTCTCTGCTGAGACAGGATGATGTTGAACTAGGACTTTTTGTTTGTTTGTTTGTTTCTCTGATACATATGTTTGTGACGAAGAAACCCACTGAAAAGTATGCTTCTAGTAAGAGTTGATTCAACCAATCATCTATGTAGAGATTTTGGGAACATTATTAGTACCACTGTAACATTTCTGCCACCAGCTCCCACTGGCAAGTACTTTAACCACTATACTATAACCAGTATACTATAACCAGTATACTATAACCACTGAGTGTAACACTGGTTTTCTCATTACGCAAGTGATGTATCTCAATATGGAACACACCCTCCTGTGGTGTTCTCCAGAAGCAATTAGACATAACATGTCCACTACCAGTCAAATGTTTGGACACACCTTCTAACTCCACGGTCACTCCTGATGTTTTATTTATTTCTACACTGTACAACAATGCTGAAGTTTTCCAAATGCAATAATCTCCTTTGAACACATCATATTCATACTGAGATCTGTCTGCTTCTTATGCTCTGTAAAGCCTTGTTAATTGGTGATTTCTGAGGCTGGTAACTCTAAATGAATGTCTCCTCTGCAGCAGAGGTAAGTTTTGGTCTTGCTTTCCTGGGATAGTCTTCATGAGAGCCAGTTTCATTATGGTGCTTGATGGGTTTTGCAAATGCACTTGACAATACTGTTCTTGCAAGAACTATACCAGAAAGACTGACCTTCATGTCTTAAAAAAAACAACAACTGATTATTGTTGTTGTTACTTAATTACCTAATGCCGTGTATTTTAATTCATAGTTTGAAAATCACCAGCATTGTTCTAGAAATCCAAATTTCTGTACAAAATTTTGACTGGTACTTTATGCCACAAGGTCATCTGTGGTGAGCAATTGGAGTCCCAGTTCATTCCAAAGGTATTCAGATGGGTTGAGGTCACGGCTCTGTGCAGGTCACTCAAGTTCTTTCACCTATCCTTGGCAAACTAAGTCTTTATGGACCTTACAGTATTTTGTGCACAGTAGCACTGTAATGCTGGAAAAGATTCAAACCTTATAGTTCCTGGGGAAGAAAGACCTTTTTGAGTATAAAAAGACAACCTAGACAATCGTGCTTCCAAGTTCGTAGGAACATTTGGGGAATGCTCAACGTATGGGACTGATGGTCTGGTATCCATATAGCTATATATAGTGTATCTATCAGAGAACCAGGGTTATATTTATAACTTAAGTTTTCTGAAGCTTTTTTAGACATTAGTCTAAATCCCATGGATTATGTGAGGATTTAGATACAGATGTCCTCCATCAAACATGCTTTTCTTTCAGATTTTGTTAGCAAGCTGGATGAGGCTACTGTTTGGAGACAGCCTAGCTGCAAAAAGATGAAATGTTCTCTTGTGAGATAACCCCGGCACAGGCAGCATTCACTGACCGAGTGGTGTGCTTACTTAGCAAACCTACATGTTGTGCTCATCAGAGTGTAACAGCAGGTTTTAGACTAAATCTATGACTTTGCAATGTGAGTTATAAGATAACAGGAGGTCCAGCCACTGCAATGCACACGTCAGGGCCCGTATTCACAAAGCTTCTTAAGCCTAAAAGTTGCTCCTAGTGACGAAATCCGAAGAAAAATCTTAGAATTATAGCATTTCCTTAGAATTTTCCCTTAAATTTAGGATTAAATCTTAGTAAAGATAAAAATTATTCACAAAACATCTTAGCCCTAAAAACAGCTCCTAAGGTAAACATTTTTTAAGAGCAGAGAGGAGGACTTTTAAGAGGTTTAAGAGTTTCTGAAGCAGAGGACAAAATGGCGGAAGGAAGAAATATTCTCCAAACACTGGACATAAAGCTAAAAGTAAACACTGCTTTTCTGTGCATTTTGGTTTTCTTGTTGTTTTACTTCCTTCCATCTTTCTTGGATTGTTGGCTACAGACCATCCAAAAGTGCAAATTAAATAAACTGTCCTACCATCATGTACATTATTAAAAGCTGAGACATTTTGTTTCCATCAATCTAAAATGGATTACAAGTAATAAAATCAGTACAGTAAATAAATGTGAGAACTTAAATATAGTAACTACTGTGTGGAAATTGGTTGCTTCTAAAGTAGACACATTTTCAACATTTGTGTGTTTAATTATCTTTAAGACATTAAGCCTAGAAACTTTGCATAAACTAGCCTGTACTCATGATTATACAATTTCTTCATATACAAAAATGATGATTTCACTGTTTGTTCTATTATCATGTATTCTGTCTTCACAAAGAGCGCATTTCAAAACCTTTGCAGAGGTCAGAGGTTATTTTTTTATGAACCAATCACAGTCCTTGAATTGCTGCATCATCGCTAGCAACAGGGTCGACCACACCTCCTCACTAAGATAAAAGTTTTTCTACTTTCCTTACTCAGAGTTGCTCTAAAAAGTTTCCTAAATCACTTTTGGTCTAGGACTCCCAGCTAGGACTTTTAAAGCTAAGATAGGAGCTCTTTGCACGAATTCTAAAAGCTTTGAGAATATGGGCCCAGGTCTGTAATATTACTTCTGGGCAACAACATGAGTGGGCGTACCGGAATAAATGCTTGAAAAATAACTAAAACTGGAGCTAAACTACAATATTGCTAATAATAATAAGAAGAAGAAGAATGCATGTTAACCTGTAACCTAAATGACAACCAACATCAGATTTGAAAATTGTCTGTATCAGTAAAAATGACATAAAGCAATCTATACTGTATAAATTGTGGCTTTAAATAAAATTCTGAAATTGTAGTGACTGCTCGTTCTGAGATTGGTGGCCCCCCATGCCTAATTATGGGCCCTCCCTCTCTAAAAACGTTTGGGAAAATCTGCTATTAATATGACTTAATTTCAGCTGTGTTAGCTTCAGTGGGTTTTTACTGCAGCAATGAGTCTGAGATAAAGCTCATGTTCAGCTATCGAATGATTAATAGAATGCTGACAGGATTTGCTTCATATTCAAAAGCCTGCAGTAAAAAAGCTCCAAGTGTGGATAGAAGCTTTGGCATCCCATCACGACAACAGATGCTTCTGATTCTTTTTCAGCAAGAGGAAACCCAGGCTGCTCCCCACAACTCTCTGTTTATGGGGTTGCCATGGAGGTGAGTGGACAACTATAGGAAGCAGTAAGGATATTAATAGCCAGGGCTTAAATTCCCACTCAACACTACCAGACACTGGCAATTCATGCCTGCAGCTTTAACTAAAAAAAAAAAATACATACCTACATAGGAGAAGAATTTAATTTGTTCAGTCCGAATGAATGATTATGCCTGAAATGTTTCTGTTTGAGCAAAAATCGAGTTACACATTTCTGTTTAGAGATTGCCTTTATCATCAGCACTGTGTAATCATCCTGAACAGATAAAACCCTGCGGGCTGTGATTGTACTGTATACGAAGCTGTGATTGTAAACTGCATAGTACCTGAAGGTCTTCCCTAACTGAAACCTCAATGCTGCAGGTGCTCAGTGCCAGAGTGCTATTAATATAAGTTCCAAGATCTATGTGAAGAAATCACAAAAAAATATCAGATTTGCGACTATTTATTAAAGTACAGTTCCACAGAGAGAAACAAGGAAACAATGTATAAAAATAAACATTGGCCTTGGGTTTTTAGCAGATTGCTTTTAGAGATGATGTCCTGGTAGAAGACTGCATATACTGTACACAGATGGGAAGACACTGTGAACTACAGTATTACAGTATATGCATATGTACATATATACTACAGGCCAAACATGTGGAAACAAACTGTCGTTTTTTTTTCTTCCTTCTTTATATATGAAATCTTTACCAAAGTAATATGACATTTAGTATAGATCAGTACAAATGTTAATTGCATGTCTCAGCAGTCTAACTGAAAAACAACTTCATAATGATTTATGAAGGACTTAGAAAGGCTTGGAATGTTATACTAGCAACATGTATGATAAAACTAATTCAAGTCTAACTCATTAAAGCAAAATGAGCATATTTTAATGAATTATGGTCATATATATTGTTTAAATCTCTTAGTATTTTACATTGCTGGTGCTGCTTTCAAACATTTGGCCTGTAGTGTACATATTTGACATCTCAACACTGTAAAGCGGTACTATCTGATTACACCACTGATTTACTTCATTTACTGAGCATCAGATAATCACAGTATGCAAAATACTGCACCTTTATTAATATACAAAATTTAACATGATAGTCCAGATAGCAATAAATCATCTTGATTCAATTAATCTATTTTGATTTGTATCTTTGTGCCACACTGTCTGTCTAAACATAGTTCCATAATAACTGCGTGAAATAAACTCTTCTGCACATTTCCATTTTCTACACAGTTAACACCTGGACACTTCATTTCCTGGACAGATAGAGTTTTGTGTTACATTCTACACTGAATTGCATAAAAGGACATTTATTTACCGGCGACAGGATTATAGCAACATCACCTCACTTGACCGTCTACTGGAAGACTAGGGATCTAGTTTACAGTAAATAAGCACACAATTCTCATGAGACATCAACACAAACTACTGCAGTAGTTACTGGGTAACTATAATACTAGTCAAGGTCAGTGATAATGAAGCTATCGCTCCGTTTAGTGCTAAGTGTCATCCTCTCAAGAGTAAAACAGTGTCATTATTATGACAAAAGGAACTGAACACATTTTGAGACTTTTACAATAATTAAAAAGTTACATTAAAGAGTCTTACCCCGTTGCTTTATGAATTAATGTAAAACTGTACATAGATGGCAAACCAAACTATAAGACAATACAAATCAAAGTCTGAAAAAAAAAAATTATGTCTCCTATCAAATTAGCACTTCCATTATTGCAGATAGTTTTAGATTATTTTTGTCCTTGTGGTTGGGGCAGAGGGCTCCCAGGTAGCATAACAGAAAAGAATTTGCTTATCCCTGGGAGATCAAGCGTTCAAATACTTATGATGGCACTTTCATCCATGGCTGAGAATCAAGAAAATAGAACTGGCTGCTCTCATGGTGGGTGAGATGGCAGATCCCCTGTCAATCAGCACAACACTAGGCAATCATGGGCATCTGTAAGCTTGTGTATGCATAACAGGGCAGAGAGCGCTTTCTGGGAAATGGTGGAAAGTTGGGTGGGGCAGTTTCAAAAAGATGTGGAGGCTAAACCTGTTTGTGAGTAAGCAGCTTTTTGCTGCACCCTGCTCCGTTAGTAGCTGTCATGTGACAGCTGTCATGTGCTCGTGGGTGGGAATGGGAGAAAAGGGGGTGTGGGGAGATAATTGAGAATTTGGGTTAGTAATTGAGAATTATTTCCAAAAATTTATTTTAAAGCCTGAACAAAACACATTCTGAAGATCAAAATTTAACAAAATATATAATTTATCATTTTGAAAGATAATAACACTTGTGTCTAATGCATTAAAATAATAAATTTACTTTAAAAAAAAATACACTTCACTCAGATTCATACATACTAAAATGGCCCTATTACATAAACGTTATATCATGTTGAATTATAAATAAGAGGTTACAGTGTGCAAGATCATATGGCATTAAATAGTAATATTAGGCAGTAGACAATGTTGTGGTTTAAAATGATACCATAACAATACATAAAAACTGTGTATGCAGAGCACACAGTTAGTCTCCAAAATCAATCTTAATGACTTGTGCATTGTATAAAACATGACTTTCATGACCTAAAAATACCATAGGCATTTAAAAAAAAAATCCTTTAGATATTTATAGGAATGTCTGGAGGGACAGAAACCATTCAAAATGAGATGTTGTTTATTCTGAATCACATTGTATGTGGATGTGCTACTGTAGAAAAGTAGTGATAAATCCTACTTCAGCAAGACACTGCATGCAATACTGGTCAATCAAGATGGCGATTAGATGCGGACTGCAGGGTCAGATTAGCAGGGGCATGTCCTTGTCTCCAAAACAACAGAACATTCCTAATCTATTCTCTAAACCTTCCAATGTGCCCCAAAACAAGAAAAAATATATATGCCTCTCAATAAATAAAGATAAATAGGGCACTTTGTTAGTTTCTTCCTTTGAAATCCTTCAGCTTTAGTAAAAGGCAGACATGCCAAATCTCTTTTGTGAAAAATTATGTTAAAAATATAGACCCTCAACACAGCTATTATTTGAAGTCTTCGATGCAATTCCAAGTTTATATATGATTGCTTGAGAATCTAGGGATTCAGTCCTTCAGCTAATGTACAACATGTATCAATCCACTCCAAGACCAATGAGACTAGTTTCCACCCACTTTTCTCATGCAGTACTGGGCTGATGGTAATAAAATTAAGCTGACAAATAGCTAACATTCATCATATACTCTTTGAGGCTTCATATCAGCAGAAGTGTGCAGAAGAACACAGACAGAAGCTCGGCTTAGATCCTCTTCACATAATTTCCGGGGAAGGTTCCAAACATCTTGGTCTTCCTGGACGTTCCTGAAAAGTTACAAAATAATACGTGTGGTGACCTTGTTGGAAGGAAATAACCGATAACAGATTCAGATCTCATTTACAATGTTATTCTATACATGGGTACATATATTATTTTTTCTTGGAGAGCAGCATTTCAAGCAAGTAAATATACATAGATGGAGCGTTCAAGTCAAATGGGGACTTTTGATTGTGCAGAATAACACTCTGATCTCTATATAAACCACTGCTACATTATTACACAGCATTTCACTAGTGCTTGGATACCATCTAGGTAGAACGTTTTCTCAGTACCTCAGAACCACGATCCGATTACCTCCTTTATGTGTGAAATGATGGCCTCCCAGGAACCCCTATAAAGGCCCAAACATGTAGAAATGGCTTGGAGTGAGGTCAGAACTGTATGGGGGTTATGACAATAACTGTTCACGACAAGTTAACCATCGATTTTCAAGGATCAGGTGTTCTGCTGGCTGAATGTTCACAAGAAAGATTGCAGTGGGCTCTGAGCCACCTTGGATTGTCGTACGGCCTTCTTTAAAATGTCTGCACCATTCAAATGCTTTACTGCAACAGAGTCTCATCACTGAACTACGCTTGAAGTCTTCTGTAAATGTCAATTGGTTTTGACTTGAATGCCCAGTGTAACTTGGAGAACAGTGCCATCTTGTGGTGATTTGTGAAGTGTAACATCTGTAAGCTTACCCACAAACCAGCCATCATCGCATTTCTCCATCACATCAACAATGTCTCCTTCTTTCAGTTCCAGCTCATCCTCGTTTCGTGGCATGTAATTAAACAGGGCCTGAAACCTGGTGGATTATACAGTATATTCAAACAGTTATATTTAGTGTGGAATAGGAGAAAGATATTTTTCACATTTTTAAAGAAAGACAATATAATCCATCTTTAGGTCAATGAAATAACAACAAATAAACAAACAAAAAAATAAACATGTAGAGTGACAATGGGGATCACACTATTAATTTGAAATTTAAAATCAACTCACGGTTCTCCACCACCATCCAGAGAATCCTGTGCTGGACGCTGAGGAAAGAAAAGGACCTAATATAAACAGGTTGCACACTTCCCTGAATTACAGTATATGCGCAGCTGATGAAAAAAAAATGTAAAAAAAAGATATCCACTGGAGCTCATAGTAGCTCGTATAGTAATGCCTGCCTGGATTAAATGTGTATATGACTACACAGAATGAAACAATGATTTCATCACGTTTAAAATTATTTGGAATAACAAGAACAGCAGCACTGAATGTTCATATACACATGAAATCGAGGTCCACCAGGGACTAAGGATTGTTTCTAGATTGCTCCAGACTGTGCTCAACCCTCGGCACAGTCGTGTTTGAGATGCCAAAAATGAGGACTGTACTCCCCTTGTCTGGCTGGACTTTGGGGGAATGAGCCACTTGTCTAGCTCTGGGGAGAACACCTTGCTTAAGCTGTGTACACAGGAAAAATCATTGGACATTCCTACAAGCACTCCCAGGTAGGCTAAGCACTTGTTCTCATTCTTCATCTCACTACACAACAGAAAAGGCCCTTATGCACATTTCAGCTGTTCAGCTAAAGGCTATTTGTAATGCGCAGACACATCCAGGTCACACACTAGCAGACTGCAGCAGCTAGCAACTTCTGACCAAACAGCCACCCTGATGCTTGTGCAACAAAATCTACATGCACACAAACACAACATGCACAATAAACACATACTGTTGCACACGATAAACCCTTTATGGTCATAAATACAGTACGTAAAACGGGCAAGTGTTCAGATAAACTCAGTGTATAGATAATAGTTATATTACTTTACTGATAGACTCACTTGTTCTTGAAATTATAGTGAGAAAAACTAGCAGTTAATTCTACACATCATGTTCATCATGCAGAAGGCAAAATTTAGTGTCAGTGCCAACTCGATTCATTAGTTTTAGATAACAAACAAGTTATAGTGTACAGTACTTTTGTACAGTGTATTTATATGGTCTGACAAGACAAACACTAGCGTACAGTTTACACATGACCGATCCATTTCCACAAGTGCACAGGTTTTCGTACCCTATGAGACGATGAATAGTGTTGCCCTCTAACAGGCGATCCACAGGACCTCCTAGACATCACAGGGCTACGAGGGGGCTTACCAACAACCACAACATCATGCCTCAACACAGGCTGTAAGAACCAGAGCCAGAAGAGTCTTCCATCAGGGTTGATACACATACACACACACACACACCACCCGCACAAAAATAAACAAAGAGAGACATATGCGGTAGGTATTGCAGGGGCAGTGGTTTGGTTGGCTAGAAAACTTTATATACAAATAAACCAAGCACTTAAATTAAAATTAAATTGTGTAAATTATATAATTGCTATAATTTTACATGCGGGAAATTCAGTTTTGCACACATACTGAGAAGTTAGTATTGATTTTGGTTGCATAAATAGACGTTAGAAGTAACTGCAGAAATAAGACCTATTCAGTAATTCCTCAGGAGGAACTTTTGCATATGCAAAAACAGAGACACGTTTCAGATTGCGAAATTCTGAGCACATTTTTCATCGACTCGAGTGAGAAGCATCGTAAAGTCCTGTGTCATTTGTGTCTGACATAGCTAGGACTCTTAATGCAACAGTATATAAGCAATATACTAGGCTCCTATTATAGATTTATTTTTCATGTTTAAATGCCCTACTGCTTTTGGGTCTGTATATTATGCATTATACAACAGTTATACAAGTGGTGTTATAGAGCATAACAGCACCGGTATGTTTAAAACCCTTAGGAGTCGGCGGACCCGCCGGCGGGTCCACTTGCATTTTTTTTGGTAACCGTGAAAAGAATTTAAAATGCCCTGTCATTTTTATCCTACACATAAGTGTATTACATCATTTGAATCTGTAAAGGGTCTACTTTTATTGATGAACACTCACAATATCCACAAAACGTTGTGCTTTTGTAAAATAAAGAAAATAAACAGGGTGCGCTTTCAGCCGTCTCAGTCTCCGCGAAAAAAAAAAATTAACACGTTGTTAAAATGAACTGAAACTCCGCGAATACTGCACACACAGACATGAGAAATATATCTATAGACAGCTTAAAGGGTCTAGTTTTAAATGATGCAAGTTACATTCTCAACAATCATTCTCATTTTATGTAATCCGTGTGAAACCAAGGAGAGGCACAGAATTTCTCTCGCACGTCATTATCCGATAATGACCTGAGGCAGGACACGCCCACACGCTATTCACAGGGGAAACAGTCCGGGTAATCTACAGGCGAGGCCACGCCCCCCGGACACCGGCTTGAACACGCACACAGTTTCCACACAGATTCAGTGAGTTTTCTGCGCGTTTGGAAGATGGCACGCTACACAGCCGACGAAGCTCTTCAGATGATTTTGGACAGTGAGGAAGAATTTACCTTTTCCTCAGAAGAAGATTACAACTCCGACGACGAACGTGAGCATTTTGAAGAGAGAATAGATCCAGCAGAGGCTGTTATGACAATGGGTAAGTTATTAAGTCTTATATAACTATTTTTCTGATAATATAAAGCTAATATTATATTTTTCCTCACTTCGGTTAGCTTATGTGAAACTTTTGTCTTTCAATGTCACGTACATGGTTTAGGTCACCATGGTAATCATGCTAACATGCTGCTTTATGTAGCTTAGCACAAACATGTTAGTTCAGGTGGCTAAGCTAATGCCTTATGGAGTTTACAGATGTTTGTAAATGTTCCAATGTATTTCACCTCGTTTTCGATAGCTTTAGATTATGGTTGCTAATATATATTTGGCTGAGTTTTGGTTAGCTTATGACACTGCTGCTATCGGTAATGTTATTTAGCACAAGCATGTTAGTTACAGCTGGCTAAAATAATGCCTTATGCAGCTAAGAGATGTTTATGAATATTTTCTGTGGGGTAAATCTTCACAATAGCTTTAGTTTAGCAGATATTTACAATACCTGCTCAGGTGTAAATGATTAGAATGTGTTAAATGTTTATGAAAAACATGCCTGGTGCATGGCATCATGCTAATGTCTCGGGTGTAAATGTTTGCGATGCACTACATGGTCTGTGGCCCATCAACAGGTATTTGTCCAGCCTATTGCCCATCAACACATACAGAGGGGCACAAAAGTGTATACACACTAACAGTTGTTATCTATGCTCTTTTTAATACTTGATTGAATTATGTCAGCAGAGTAGTGTTATGCTTCCTCCAAAGATATCAGTATACATTTTTTGGGGCCTCTCTGTATAATTTGGTTCGTTTACTTGGAACAATACAGGCTAACAACTTTTTTTTTTTTTAAGGAATGTGTCTGCATCACCCTTGCCTTCACCAGCACCTCGCACCGGGACACATAAGCGACGTTCAGTTTTGAAGGCAATCGAGAATCATACTGAGTAAGTGCACATATATATGGTGTGTATATGTATGTGTGTATATGATGATGATGATGTACATTAGTTTCTTTTATTGTGTTACCAGCATGCTCATGATTTTTTTTTTTCCCAAAATAATTGTGACCTTGAAAATAATCAGCCACCTGTCCCCCCCCAAAAAAGCAGAGGCAAACAAGCAGGCAAGATGCAGACAAAATCATGGAAAACACAGACTGATGACGACACGGTTCCACAGATTCTGCGATTCCTGCCCGCACGGGAACCTGGACCTCACCTGCCGTCTGCTAACTCCTATTGTCCCATGAGTCTCTTCAAACTGTACACAGGAAAGAACAACTTTCCCACAGGCCATGGACTATCATATGATGCTGTGACGTCTCTCTTGGACTGTAAAGTTTTAGGTTCAGGGTACCATGTGTACATGGACAATTTCTACACAAGTCCAAAGCTCCTAAAAGACTTGCTTACCATGAAGTTTGGTGCATGTGGGACTTGGAGACAACAGGAAGGACTGCCCTTGGAATGCAGATAATTCACTGTCTAAAAAGTTTGCCAGGGGATCCATCGGGTGGATTTGAGATGGACCTCTTGTGTTTGTGAAGTGGATGGACACCCGAGAAGTATCTGTTTGTTCTACCATCCATTCTGCTTATACAGGAGATATTGTGCAGAGGAGGGTGAAATTACAAGGTACATGGACTACAAAGACATTTCCATGTCCTGCACCTGTGACTGCATACAACCAGCACATGGGGGGCGTTGACCTGTCTGATCAGCTGTTACAGTACTACACCGCACAGCACAAAACAATGACAGGGATGTTTGACTATAGACACCATAAATCCATTTTATCTTGCACTGTTCCAGTTTGCACTATTTTGCCTTGAATGTCTGTTTTTTAGTATTTTTTTTTTAATTTTTTATCTTGGAGCACTTTTCTCACCAAATGTATTTTTTTCAGTTTATTTTGTTCTGTTCTTGTTGCAGTTTTACCCTGAATGTATGTTTTGGTAGGGATTTTGTATCTTTCACTGCTTTTGTTTGCATTATTTTACCCTGAATATCTGTTTTTACACATTTTTATTTATCTTGAACTGTTCCTGAGATTCTTGCAAGTGAATCTTGATTTATTCTAAATAAACTACAAACAAAGAAATATATGTTTTTGTCCTCAAATTATTTTCTTGTAGCACTTCCCTCTGTTACGGACCTGACTGAAAGGGGTATTTATGCAGATCATTATTCGGGTCTTTGTCTTCTCTGGTGTGAAGTAGAGCATTACTCATGATCATTCACGCCTCCTCGCATACGGCCTTTCCAAAACAAAAAGTGTCTTAGAAAATGTAAATGAATATATTGTTTTCTGTGAATGAGTGATCAAGATCATCACCACATCATTTAAGTAAAAACTCTAGACTACAAGATCCAGGTAACAACAACAACAAAAAATATATATAAACAAATGTTATGTGTTTTGTGAACTTATTTCAGTGATTTTAGTTTTTTTTTTGTTTCCAATAATCACGCATAACTTATGTTCTCCAAAATACAAACTTGTACATACATTCTGCTCACATATTACTGTAGCCCAGTTTGTGCTGAATACAGTGTAGTTAGCCTTTAGACATTTATATGTTGATAAGTAACTGAAAAATATATAAATATCAGGACATGTCAGAACTTCTTCAGGGCCACAAAACACCCTCAGACTCCTAAGGGTTAACTATACCGTATGTATAACTCAGGTCCCAGATGTTCCAATACTGTAAGTGTTAATTACACTCACTGCCGAATGCTTGCATGGGTCAAAACAGGTTAATACAGTCTACAGTCCTGGACAGAGGAGAGGGCAGCGTCCTTCAAAACAATTGAAGTTGAGGTAATTTCAGGAAGAAAACCCATTTGAATTTTATCTTACATTTTAACACTTCGTGTTGTTCTGTTTAGCCGTGCTGTACTGTTTGACTAATGCAAACTACAAAGCAAACTAGCTTCTAACACAAGGCTGAATCCTAAATACCTCTCTATTTGGTGTGTGGAAGAAGGGATTGTACATCCTACTGTACATTCAATCCTGAAAACAAGGAAGTAGCTGATACTATAAAGCAAATTAGGTGGAAATATAAAGTAAATCTTGTAAGCTTCTCACAACTTTCCACCGCTTCCATGGTTTATTCTCCTCACCTTTTGGCTACTTGGTTCTGGTGAGAATTTAAAACTACTTTCGAATCTGTTAATTACACTAACCAGCTCCACCAGTCACGATCAATACTGTAAGTTCCGCCAGTTAAGAAAGGATCTGTGTTGGTGGAGCAAAGTAACCGGTTTAATGAGCAAACAGATCATAATCAATTGACACAAATGGTGTTTGTGGAATTGTTTTAAAAAAGCAATATTATACCTGAGGTCATGCTTTTGTACAGAATATCAAAAGGGTGTGATATTTACACAGCCATGCTGATATTCCTCACAACAGCACTCTCTCTTATGTGATATTGCTCAATTATAGTGTATTTAATATTATTTCAGCTAATGTAACATTGCTGGTATTTATTTCTTTAACCTACAAAAGCAAGAGCTTTGAACAAACAAATCAAAAGCAAGTGCTTTTGTTTAAATGCAAACGTTTTTAAACACCATTTAAAACCCCTGTCTCAGACACCTCCACAAAAAAAGCTGGAAACCTCATAGGCATGAACTACATACAGGTCCATTTGTATAATCTGAATGGCCCCCAGAAAATCTACAGAATAACGAACCCATCTCATCAGCCTCTGTCCACTATAGATAATTTAATTTCTTTACAATGGACTCTGTTTTAAGGAGCAGTTCTTCAAAGCTAATAAAAGGACACAGATTCAGACTGAACAAAAGGGGAAACGGATATCTAATGAAAACTATCAATTTGCAATGACTATTATGGAATTGTTTTGGTAGTACAGAAACACCATGCAGTCGCTGTAGCCGGAAACAATACATTTCTTCCAATATACTGTATGGTAAGGGATACACCACTTTAATCAGGGCTTGTTAGTGTCTGAGTTATAGTTGTTGAGGAAATAACTGTTAAGCATCTCTGCTTTACCTTGACCTTGGAGCGGAGCTGTTTGGAGGAAGGAGGAGGGGAGTGAGATACACCAGGGAGTGGTGGTGGGGTGGAGTGTGGGGTAGGGGAGGGAAAATTGGGAGATGCGGGGGGTGTGGTACTCAAAGGCTTTGAAGAAATAGGTGATGATGGACACATAAGGGGAGGACTCTGTGAAACTTCAGCCTGCCAACAGGAAGACACAATGGACTTAAATTCAAAGGAAACTGAAGATGTGAAAAAGCAACCACTCAGAAGCATCTACTCCAAGTAAGTATGGGTTAGTCACAAACACTTTCTGCTCTTATTAGTAGAAACACACTAACTAAGTCACACAAATAAACCGAACACTACCTCATGTTCTGACATCTCACTATAAACAGGATGGACTGGAGTGAAGGTATTTGAGGACTGAGAGTCTGAATAAGCCCTGCTTTCTTCATATGGATCCTCCTCTATGAACAGTTTGGGCAGATCCTCTGAAGCAGACACCTCAAGCCTATGACACTTTGCTCTCTCCACAACAGGGCGCTTTGCCTGGCTGGCCTGGATGATGGACACAAGCTCTTCACACACATCCTCCTCAGTATCTCTGGAGGATAAGGGGAACTTTGAGGATAAGGATTGTTCATCAGGCTCATGCACAACCAGTTCAATTGGACAGCAAGATTTGGGTGATTCCAACTTATCAATGCCACAGCTATCTGAAAAATGATTCTCTTTCTCAAACAGACCAGGCTTGAGACTTGTGTTTACTTCTATCAGGCTGCCACACTTGGGGCTTGAGTCAAAAGTGGGGGAGTTGGGGGATGGGGTAAACGAAGCTGACGTGAGGTAGGCCTGAGGTGATGGACTGGGCTCAGGTGACATGTGCGATTTCGGAGAACTGATTGGAAGAAAGTGACCCTCTTTGAATGATGGGGTTAGAGAGCAGGGCATGAGGGAAGGTAAGGGGCCTAGTGCAGAGGCAGCAGGGGAGTCCAGCCTATCAAAATCTAGCTGACAATTAGAGGGAAAAGGGGGAGGTGTAGGGGCAGGAGTGCCTGAGGGAGAAAGGCCGAGGGTGAGAGCAAGCCACTCGCCAGTTACTGCCTGCAGATGAGCCGCTCTCTGTGAGCTGAGGGAGGGTGAGGTGTGCTGACGGGGAGTAGATGAGGGAGAGCTGGTCATGAGCCGTGCGGGTGATGGCTTAGAAAGGAAACAGAGAGGAAAAAAGGAAAGTGAAAGCACAGACTGAAAAAGGAGCAGAAATGAGAAGGTAGAGGATTGATGAATGAAACATGGAACAGCATACCCTTTTTTTCTGAAAACAACATGAATTCAGAGGCAGCCCTCAACAGACTGGCCCTCTTGGCCATATCATGATTACACTGCAGTATGTGTACATTACAGCATGAGAAATAAAAAACATGGCGTCCTTCAGCATGAAATGATAAAAGTGCTACAGTATAGTTTCTAGCTACCTGTGAGAAAGCTCTCTGGCTAATGTGCTGCCTGTTATTTTAACAAAGAAAAAGTACCCAACAACAACAACAAAAATATGGTGGCTTTATAAACTCTGCTAATACATAATACCAGTCTGATTAATAATCGGTCGCTACAAAACTTAAAAAACAATAAATTAATTGTGCTGTGTAGAATATGACCACCAGGCATCCTCTTCGCATTCTGTATTAAAGCATGAATAAAAACAACCATGGTCTCCATGGTACACACAAGGCCCATAAGACTGTCTGATGATCTGATGTTGTCCAGCCAACACCTGATTACCAGACACCTGGGTGGTCCTTTTAAATAACCTGAACACTCAGTTTATTTAGTTTGATCTCATTCTAGCATCATGTCTGTGACCAGGCCAAGTATTTCTTATCTACCTGTCTTGATAGTGCTTGACTTAAGCTTACTGATTGTCTAGTTTATGCCTGTTTGCTGATCACATGTCCTTAATATTGTTTAACCCTTAGTGTGTCTGCGACATTGGCTTTCTTAAAACTAGAAAATCTGCATTTGTTGGCCATCTGTCTGCTTTAATAGTTATGGTCTTGTGGTGGCCCAATCCAAGGACACTGATTAATGGATTGCAGCCATGTTGCTATGTAGAATTTGTAAGAAAATATGTTATATTGAATATATGAATACATGGAGTAATAAATGGGCTATTTATAATAGAATGACTAGTGGAAAAACACTGAGATACTATTTGAACGCTCAATCATTTTTGACATAGCAATGACACTGTAATGTGTTTGGCAATGGTATAAAAATATATAATTTTTCCCCAGAGCTGAGGTGCTGTATACACTGAATTTGTACCCTCAATACATGAAGACTCTTTAGAAACAGCTGGCCAAAGGAGAAAGCAGTCCAATCCTCAATCACATACCGATGTAACACTTGGATATTTCAGCTCATATGAGGGGAGTTCAAGTCAAAGGGGCGTAAAACTGATTGACCTGTACAGAAAGCTTCAAGCACAGTGCAGTGATGAGACTCTTAGGGGCATAAAACATTTCATTGTTTCCCACAGGTCTGAAATATACAGAATGAGCCGGGTATTACCTGGAAGCACAAAGTAGTCAATGTGCAGCTTGTATAACAGTATATATTTACTGTCCTCTGAAAATAACTCAACATAGCTGATAACAAAAGTGAGTACACCCTAAGTGATAACTGCTGTACATCTTTAACCATGCAAAGTCACATGGCCTATTCATCATGTTCATGTGTTTGTCAGTGGCCAAGTATGTCTCTAGTTCTGGACTCTATTGAGCACCTGTGGGGCGTCCTCAAGCGGAAGGTGACGAGGCACCATGTGTCTAACATCCAGCAGTTTTGTGATATCATTCCATGAAGTGGCAGAGGATCCCAGCAACAACATGTGAAGCTCTGGTGAATTCCATGCTCAGGAGGATTAAGGCCATGCTAGATAACAAATGGTGCTCACACTAAATATTGTGACAAAACACAATTGTGACAGGTTCAAATAGGGAAACTTTTTTTTTTTAGACAAAAAAGTCTGCATGTTGAGTTATTGTTAGAGGACAGTAAATCTGTACTGCTATAAAAGCTAGATATATAGGGCAAGATTGTGCAATACAGAGTTACATTCTTTTTAGCACAACCTAGGGAATATGATGTACTGAATTTTATTTCATTCTAACCAATTATACAAACATGCCTTGGCAAAAAATTCAAAAACTGGGTCCCACATAAGATCATGTGTTTTTAAGGTTGTTTTCTGTTGTTTCTGTGAGGGTTTGTAATGAATTCCACATTTTTACACTGTCATGACTGCAGTCATTCTCATGAACATTCAGGGAATGGAACACTTGCGGGAGAGATACATCTTTGGGAACTGTACACACAATCATTCACAAAGACCATGTGAACATTACAAAATGGGATAAGTCCAGCAGGGGATTATATAGAGAAATAAAGGTACAGTAGTGTTTACTCTCATAACTGTGTTTTGTTATTGCATTCAAACGTCCCGGTTTGACTTGAACGCCCCTTGTAATTAGACATCAATAATGATTGTGCAGGCTGGTTAATTTATCTGAGCAAAGCAAGAGCTTATGCCATGTGGGCAGAGGGTCAAGAGTCTACTGTTTGTGTTTCAGATAGCATTACAATTCAAGTGCACTTAATGACAGTTAACACAGAGATAATTTACAGGGCCGCCGCTGTGATTTAGTACTTGGCACTCAGCCACACAAGGTCCCATAATCCAGGGTATAAGCACCCTACTGAATCAACTGTGTGACATGTTATTCTTGTCACAATATTTTACTCATCTGAGCTGTTCCTATCACCACTGTTGAAAGTTAATGTGTAAGAGTCTATATTAGTTATTTTCCTTATGAAAATGTTCCCACACCTTGAAAAATACAGCTAGCAAGAGATTTTTTTAGCCTTTATGCAGCGTCCACGCATATACTTACCCTGCTGTGCATTCGGTCATTGGAGGAACTGGGTGCGCCTCCTGATGGCTGGCTAGGACCTTTGACAGGAGATTTCTTGACAATGTCCACATAGGACACTGGAAAGATGCCCTGTTTGTTTGTCCCAGGGAGCTTTCCTGCAAACCAGTTCTGGTCCACTTGGCGTAGCACTATTACACGATCACCCTGGAATGAAATAATGTGCAATGTACACTTAAGATGGCATTTAGAGTTAGACAATACAATTATTCACTATTTAAAAAAGGAAAACTAAAAGAGGAAAATTTACAAAAAGCCTTTAACATCAAGAAAAAAATCATTAGAAATGCAAGCACACTATGCTCTCTCTCACGATCATCGTGTGACAAAAATAAATATGTAATTTGCTCTCGAAAAGGGTGTCTTATGGGATTGAGGATATATATATATATTTTTTTTAATTATATATCTTGGCCTCTGAGTGGCGCAGTGGTTAAAGCGCTCGCCCTATCATCCGGAGATCGTTAGTTCGAATCCCGGGTGGTGCTGTAACCTCTCGCAGCCGGAGGTCTAGAGAGAGCTGATTGGCCGAGCTCTCTCAGAGGGGAGGGATGAGAGGTACTTAGTCCTCCTACATTAATCACGGCTCTACAGCCAGTCAGGGGCGTCTGTGAGCTCGCGCAACGGAGGGAGCGGATAGCGCTGTCCTCCGAGTGTGTTACGCCGCCCCCAATGGTGCGCGAGCGAGCAGTTCGAAAAGATGCGGTCGGCTGGCGTCACGTGGTTCGGAGGAAACATGTGATAGTCTTCGGCCCTCCCGGCTGAGTGGTAGTAGTAGCCTGAATGTGGGAGCCCCCTAGTGACGGGGAGGAATTGGACACGACTAAATTAGGGAGAAAATCGGGGGGAAAAAAAAAAAAGAAAGAAATTATATATCTAAACAGTTCATGGATAAGGGCCTAGCTCAGGGTCAAATAGAGGTATCTTAGACCCTCCGCTATGCACGTAGAACATTTAAATTATCATAAACAGTAGGCAAAGAAATAACACAGATATACATGAGCTACACATGCTTTTCTGACAGTTTGAGAGTTTTTGACATTTTTGCAACATCATTCCCATATTCTGGTAGTGGTAAAAATTTACATATCAAAGTAATTACAACTTTTGTTTCACCTGACGTATCTGAAAACCCAAATGTACAGTTTGATGGCTGAAGCCTTCTTATTAACTCACACTGGCAAGGCTTTCATGTACGCACATGTAATTTTTTTTAAAATTATTATTATTGACCTGTGCTTGACCTAATTTCTTCAGGCTTAAAATCCATAGACCTCCTAACTACCTAAAATTTATGATTTCTTCAATATTTACTATATGCAAACATCACCACCATATCATACAACATTAACGGAGTCTTGCCTTTCTTAAAGAAAGCTCCACATTAGTGTCAGCGCTGAAGTTGTAACGAGCCACGGCTTCCACAGTCTCTGCACTATGGGCTGGAGGAGGAGGCCTGGCAGGCTGGTGTCTATCTGTTGGAGAGATTTTCTGGTCCCAGAAAAATGAGCATACATATTTAATCAAGTCAAATCATAATGGGTATTGACCTACTGTATTATGGGTTTAAGTTGTGCATGAATATCACAAACCTCCACATACGAGATAGGAAAGATGCCCACTTTCCCACGGTGTTCTCCTTCAAACCAATTATTATCTATCTTCCGTGTGATGTACACAGTCTCCCCTTTATTAAATGACAGCTCTCTGCATAGGCAGTTTCAGATAAAATGTTCTTTTATAATTGAGGATTATTATGGCATGCACAATGATTCTAAAATCTATTGCTTGAACAATAATTAAACTTTAAAATTAAATTTATTAAAAATTAATAAATACATTGAATTAAAAAAAATTTCTTACTTTGCTGTAACTGCCTTGAAATCATATACTGCTCGGGCTGGCAATTTCTATAAGAAAAGAAAAAAACAGCAATTCGATTTTTTACTATGAAGACATATTAATGAGCAATTACCGCAATTTCATAAATGGAATAATTTAACCCCTTAATACTGAAAACCTAAATAGTGAAAACTCTCCTAACCACGTGTATATTAGGTTAAATGCAGTAAATAAATAATATACTTAAAATGAATACATGGAAAACAAATGCAGTTTTCTGTACACACAATACTGTGCAAAGGTCATAAGCACAGGTGCTGCCAAAAATATTTGACATGCAAATTTTCCATTTCACTTATTTAAGGTAACTGCAGAGTACTTAAATTATAAAATTACATTTTTTTTTTTTTTTTTGTTTTCGGAGGTAGGCTATGCCAATGCTGTTTTTATTGCAATGCGGCCACTAACCTCTTTGACTTCAGGTGTAGGTCTCGGGCTCTGTGGAGTTTGTCGGCCTACATCAGGATACGAATAACCTCTGTATGTGTCTTGATCTAGAGCGAAGAGACACGAAAAATGAGGGAGATTCAGTTCATCCAGATGGAAGATTTATAACGGATCCATGCATGTATGAACTGGTGAAGATTATGGTGTGATTAGTCAAAACATTTTCTTGGAAGAAATGGGATAATTCATTACAACCCAAACAACAAAAATACTCATAAATCTTGTGTTCCTGCAGAGCTACTGGTATAATTTCTTTGATCATTATACCACTGAATGACTTTAAGGCAGCTCAGGCAGATTTATAGTCTAGCACTGTAAACAGATCGCCAGCATGGAACAAATGTATTTATGTGAGGCTCACATGGTGACGATTTCTCTCTGCCAAATGCTTGCATGCCACTTTGCTCAGGGGAGTAGTCATTTAAAAGCTCAACAGTAAATAGGACTTTATGTCCCTTATGGTTAATTAAAGAATGTAAAATGGAATGGAAAAACACACAGTAGCATAAACCATGGAAACCAATCACAGGTCAGCTATCCAGTGGTAGCATACAGAGTATTAGGCTGCAATCTTCACTATTCACTATTCCCTTTTTTTCTTTCTTTTTTTTTTAAAGAAAGACCCAAATATACAGCAAACGCACTGCAAACACTGTCACGCTAAGTAAATTATTATACAAACATAAACCTGTCTGTGAAATCATGGTTCAATGAAACATCGAATGGAAAATGACAAAACATTTTCTTCTACAAAACACAAAAACATGTAGGTATTTTGAGTGCAGTTCATGGAGGGTGGTTGATGGAATGACAGCCCAAACACAAAGGAGAATATGATAACATTAGTTACTGCTCAATAGAATCCACCTTGAGAGCATCTCGGACCATTTGGGTTCTTCTTTTTGTTGTCTAGGTAGTGGCAGGAGGCACTGCAGACGAGTTGGGAGTACTCTGGATGGTCCTGTATGTACATGTCATCAGACAGGGCATGCAAAGAGAAAAGCTGAGCTTGATTGGATTGGTCCAGAGCCTGAAGGGAGGACTTCCTCTCAGGTACTTCTGGTAATAACTCTGCCAGAAGCCTATGGAGGATGCTGTTTTCTGGCAGACTGCCCCTTCGTTTTTCAGTGCAAAAGTGGTCATAAATGTCCTTCAGGGCTGAGTCAAGGGCTCTGTACATGCACCTCTTGGATTTTGGTATGTGGGAGTTCTTCTTTCTGCGAAAAGGCACTGGGCTGACCAGAAAAGCCAGTTTGTTGAGACCATTGTCTGCCTCCTCCACATGCAGATGATGCCTTTGGTCTTTCTTGGCCCTCTCATGTTTGACCAGGGTAGTAAAGCGTGTGAGGGAGGCTGGGCACATGCCTTTGCAGGAGCTCACTAACTGTCTGTTATAGCGATGATGATGGCCTGACCCACAAAAGCTTTCAGAGGATGTGCAGGAGCAGTGGTCAAAGTCACTTTCACTGCTGCATGATGAGCCCTCGATGTGTATAAAGTCACCAACGTCAGACAGAACAGCATCATGGTCACTGTCTGAGAAATATTGCTGCACAGTAGGGTATCTAAAGTGCTTGTTTGATACTTGGATATGAACTGGCACATTTGCATGAATCTTGTGGTAATGTGGCTGACCCTCTGGAGAATTTCTAGCTGGTGGCTCTTCATCCAGCAAAGACTCAATGGAATAGCTGCGGGTTTGGTTAGTAATCCTCCTGGAAGGAGCTGTGTTCTGGCAATCACTCTCAAGGTTTGGCATGGATTTGGATTTTTTAATCAAACTCTCAAATTCCGAGATTCTGTTGTTCACCATATCATGTGGTATCTCACTGCTGGAACCATTGCTGTTCATGCATTGGACCTTCTGCTGATCGCTCTCGTAATTCTGAATCCTGGTTTTAACAGAGCAAACATGTTTATTGCTAAGCTCTTGCCGGTTGATGTGGTGCATTTTTTTGTACAATTTGAGGAAACCTGGTGCCGTGTGGGATGAACAGTGGTTGTTACGCTCTCTGCATTCCTCAATATTCCTATTGTCACCGAGAGAAAAGCAATTTTGTTCTCCATTCCGAATCACTGAGGCAATGCGTTCAGGTCTTTTTCCCATCCCGTTATCCTGATCCTCTGAGAGGAGATCATCATAGCTCCAGGATCTGAGTTTAGGAGGGCTCTCAAGGCTCTCTCCTTCTGATTGCCAGCCATTCTTGAAGACAGATAGATGGATTGGGTCTTCATTTCGAACAGCATTTTGAAATGTGTCTACTGAAATATGTGAGGTATCATTGTTTGAATTTTGGATGAATAAGCCTTCTTTTTGGTCATTACTTCCACATGAGTCGACTACTTCAAATGAGGTATCATGGCTCGGATTTTGACCGTTAAAATGTGCTGAGTGCAGTGTGCTAATATCCCCACCTTTATATATATCCACCATGAGCAGCGTGGCAAGAGAGAGACATGAGATGGCATTAACACGACTTTTGTATAGCAGAACGGATTTTTTTATTTGCTACAGCAGCACAACTAACAAAGCAAAAGAAAAGCAAATATAGTTTCCATGCATTCCTGGAACAAAAAAAATCCCTGCTGCTAAAACTAAAACAACGAAAACTTTAACCAGTAAAAATAATAAATAAGAGCAGTTTTTTTCTGCAATGCACTGACACGCAAGACCAAAATGAAACCTTAAGGTTTTGCCTAGTAAGCTCATGGATAGCTACCTTTTGACCTGTACAAGGAGGCACTGGAAGGGGTGTATATGGGCTTTTTCTGGGTACTAGTGGTCCTGACTGGTTCAGGAAAGTGTTTAGCATCGGTCTCTGTTGGTTTTCCAACACTCTGTGTGGAGCTTAGTGAACTTTGAGCCCGGGACTGGGTGGCCACGGGCTCTGACTTCCGTCTTGTCCTGTTATCACTGGCAGAACTAAAAAATAAGGGAAGGCAAAAAGTCATTTATATTGAATATACTTTATTGGTTTTTCTTTGGCCAATGGATGACAGTGGATCCAAATGGCATAAAAAAACCACTAAGCAGGCCTCTTTCACTTGATAGATACATATAATCATATACATATAATATTTCTTTGGTGATTTGTTTTTCAGTAAATATGTACTGTAGATCTTTGTTTTTCACTGGATTTGTTGAAATCAAAGATTGCAAAAAATTCTATAAACAGTAAATGATGTACAATATACAGTAACTTTTTTCAATTATATAATTTCAATTATAATCAGAGTTCTTTACTTCATATATTTTGGAAACATCAATTTCTTATGTTTACTCTATACATTAGAAAATACAACTCAACAGTGCAATACTGATTATATTGGATGCAATTCAAAGCAGGTGAAATAGTACAGTACGGTTAAAAAAGATTTTTTTTTAATGTTCCTAAAAATCGTTCACATTTACCTAAAAGTCATTATTCTTACATGTAATATTTATAAGGATGGTCAGGTCAGAGGGGAGAGTCACAGAACAATGATTAATGTCCCCCTGACTGTCCACGAGAACAAGGCTTTTTCAGCTGTTCTAAACTTTCAGTAAGACTGCAGTAAGCAGCACTGTCATACAATACCTGTACATAAATTACAGTATTACCCCTAATGTGAAAGAATAAACATCTTTGTAGTTCATCTTAATTCAAACGATAAGAAATCTTCATATTTATTATTGTCAGGTAAAATAAATAACTGCGGCAGACAGAAAAAAACAATTTACCTTGAGGGGCGTTCAAAGCTTCTGTCCGCGGATGGCTGATAAAGAAACGTCTGAAACAGAATAAAGAAATTCCTTTTATTGTGTAGATCTAATAGATTCAATTATTTTCCAAAACACCAAGTAAAGCCCAAATGCCACCATTGCCATCTTTCCTCAAATCCCATATTTGTTGTCTTTCTTTAAAAATAAATAAATAAATAAATAAAATAAATCAACAGACAAAGTTGTACTTGAGAAGAAAAAGTGGAGCCGCTTGCAGAACACTTACAAGTGTTTCGATGTCGAATGACGCAGGGAATTCCTTGTGTGCATGGCTGGAGTAAATAACCATTTTCCCTTCTACTGAAGCTCTGAGGAGGCTCAACTGGAGTTATTCTTTCAAGCTATGGGAGCTGGCCATCTGTTTTTTTTTTTTAAGTAGCAGGAATGTCCACTTGCTGTGACACATTTGTGGCGAGTCAACATAAATAACAGGAGCAAAGGACACCTACCTCACAGACAAACTCTTTATAGGGCTGTGAAGCCCAGCTACAATTTTAAGTAGCTCTCTGTATGATTTTATATCTGTCTGCCAAACTGGAGGGTAATTGTGGGCACCCATCTGCTTCGCCTATAGTAGAGGTCTAGCTCTGACCATTATCTCATGTTTCTTATATTCAGGCTCTGTAATTGGTGATGCATTTCATTACAAAGAAATAAGATTAATTCAGAAATATTGCTTTATCTGTACACAAATGTAAGTTGTTAAAGCAAGAAGTGGAAACATTAGCAAAGGAGCTGCCTATTTTAAACTGACAGGGGTGATAGTGGCTAATTCTAACCACACAGCCTATGTGAAATGGGGTGTCATTTGATTCCTAATGAAGCATGCCCACATCATTGACTTACTCAAACTAGCTCTTGTCTCACAACAAAACACAACACAGGACATCATGAACATGGAGACATTTTGTACAGATAACCAATTATTAGTTGTTGTGCAACATCTTGTTTCTAATTTGTTGGTTTGAACAAAATAGAAAGATGTTTTCTGAGGATGATGTGTAGGTGATGGAAAATGAAGTAACACAAACCAAAACTTCATCTTACTGTATGCATTCGTTATCTCATATTCACAATTCAACCCATCACATACTCATTTTCTTGTTTGTTTTGAATGATTTTTCACCTAATTGTGGTCATTTTGCATTTCCACTCATTATATAATTCTCCTCTATCATACTGCAGCTACAAACTGGGTTGTGTATGAGACACATGTGCTTCCTCTGATGAACAATAGCATCTTTTCAGACAGATGCTTATGCTATATCACAGGGCAGCCGAATACTGCAGCTATAAGCTCTGACACCCATGATTGGTTACTCACACCGATTGGCGGGAGGGAGAGTAATTCTATCCCTCCCACTCCGACAGCCTGGCCAATTTTGCTTTCATGGACTCCTGGCTACAAATAGCTGTGGAATCATTTGGATTCAATTTTATAATCTCCCAGCAATAGGGTGATGGCTTTTCCATTGCTCCACTACTTATTTTCTCATCACACATTTTTTTCATTCATTTACTTGTCACTCATTCTCTTGCCCACTCCCTCATTACCTCATTATGGATACGGAGAACACTCTCTGGATCATAATCCAGGCGTTTTTTAGGAGGCTTGACCCAGAAGAGCAAGAAAGAGCAGATGGAGTTGTGTTGAGCCAGAAATGAAAGGGAAAAAAGGGAGTAGTTACCTGACTGTAGTAAAAGAATCAGAAGGCATGCCACTACACACCAGCACACGTGTTAGCATCACTACACATTACTAACGATGGGTTACTACCATTAGCCCTTACACCTTTCACCAAAGCAACATGTAATCATGCAAGTGGTCTTGAAATCAATCATGCCATTTGCATGTGCTAAACTCTGCAGAGCTGGAAGAGTGAAGAACAGAGGCACTTGGTTACACAATCAGACACAAGGCTAAAATGTTGGAAGGTCAGAGCAGAACTGGTCAAGTTACCATTAATTGGTATTCGATTGTCACTTATTATTAAAAGGCTACCCTAAATGCTTCTGCTCAATCCAACCAGTCATTCCAGACCCGACCATAGCAGAACGGCAACTACTGTGGAAGTTGACAATCTTCCCACTGTTTATGCCATGCTAGCATTATCAAACCAAACACACCACACTTACCGGCCTTCCAAACTCCAGATCTGCAAAGAACTTATACCAGGGTTCATTCTCTAAAGCTAGCTCTTCTGGTGTTAAGTTACTCTTCTGGTTGTAGAATGGACAAAAGTGGGGAAAGAAGAAAGGGGTGAGAAAGCGAACAGGAATGAAACGGAGTAATGACCATGCAAGTGTCAACATATGAAATGGCTTTGACAAGATAGAATCTGTAAAATATGAATAACCATTACGGCCAGTATATTATATCCTAAATAGCAATAAATAATACTATATATATTTGGTGCAGTTTAATGTTCAGTTGCAGTACCCTTCCCATTCCAACAGAGAGCAGTGACAGACCATTTTTCATCACTTTGCCGGACAACATAATTACTGACTACAGTACAATGTCCTCTACCTACATGTAGTAACCATAACCTATAGAGGATTATCTTAATCGTCTACAGTAAATTACAGTAAAACACAAGTTATAATCAATTGCCAATAATACAATCTCCATCCAAAGCTTAAAAAACTATAAATCGTTACAAATAATTTAAAGCAGGCCTGAAAAGCATTTGAATACACACCAGTGTTTAAAAACACTGATAATTCATAATTAACCAATAAGTTATTAATGCAATAAGTTATTGCATGTCCAAATATTTCCTGTAGATGGCAACAATGTATTGTTAGTAACAAATCCTTTAACAAATCCTTGATAGTAAATAAAAACAACCTTTGACTTTGATTAGTAGTTATCAAGTAGTGCCAGTGTTGAGGAAATTATTAGTCCATATTTATGAATATATATGTTCATATATTCATATTCATGAACCAACCATACAGTAAAACACAGCACAAACAAACCACTATATCATTGCTTACTTGTTGCTATATATAGAGATCACAAAATAAATGAAAAATAAAAAAATGAAACCAATGTACCAATGTAATAATTGAGTATTCTGTGAGGTTGCCCTAGAAATACCCCTTATTAAGATAATCAAATATGTATATATGAGACACATTTGCTATTGAATGTGGGATATTGGAGTATCAGCGAATCAAGTGATGGTGTAAGTTAACATTGATGATTAACAGTAACAGTAATAATGGTCTCTGAAACTGGTGATACATGTGATTACATTCTAACATAACTGATTACATTTAAATAACAAGACCTGCTAGGATCACATCTCTGAACATACCACATTAAGTCTATGCAGCACTACAAAATGGGGGGAACAAATCTGTGCATACTTACTGCTTTCTCTTGTTCTAGAATAGAGGATTTTCCTGGCTCGTAGTCAAAGATACTCCTGGGCTCGGCTCTGTATTTGCGAGTGTCCACTTTTCTATCTGGAGGACCCCACTGATTCCTAAGAGTATAAGAAGTAATAAAATGCTATAAATATCATAATGTAACAACCACAATTTTGGAAAAGAATTTGGCAAATAACTACAATATGTTTGCTAATTTCTTAGATTATTCTCTGGGGAGATTACACACTGTTATGTCTAGTCTGTATAATCTTACTGTTAGGTTTCACCCTTGTCCCCAAATGCTATTTAATAGTAAGTATAAAACAAATAAGACAGTGGATCGTACATGTCTGGGGTGCTGCTGCCACTCTGGTGGATATTACGGCTGTGAGACATTGGCTGAGCTGATGATGAAGTTGGCAGTGAAGAGGAGCTGGATGTTCTGAATCCACAAGTGCCATTATCAGAAATGCTCTTGGTTATGGGTCTGTATGTACTGCTCTTAGGTGCAGAGTGTGCCTGGACATTATTAGTTAGACTATGCTTCTCTGTTATAAAAAAAAAAGAAAAAAGATTAATTTAAATGAATATATATTTTTTATCAATTCATGGGGCCTTCATTTGCAAAAACAGATAAAAAAAAGAGTAAACTGACTGCCATGTATAATTATTTATGTGTGCCACATTCTGATTCCTAAATCAGATGAGTTGTTTTGTAATTAATCAAAACAACCCCACACCAATTTGATTGTTACAGTATTTCTTGGTGTGCATTTCTTGGAGTCCAAATGTTGATAAAATTATGATGCATGACAATTTATAGAAACAGATATCTGTTTTTGCAAATGAACCCTTTATTTTCAAATGCATTAAAATACCTAACATGAACAATTTTTATAATGATTATTTGTTAACAGTTGGACGTCACACTGCACATGTAAAAACGTGACAAAAATTAGCTTTTATTGTGCTTGTCATTATTATTAAACTTTATTATTAATTGTTAGCAATACCTCTGGCTAATTATGAAAAATTACTTATGATTGTGTAATGCCAAAAGAAAGTGAACAGGACACACACCCTTACTAATAGTAGGCTGAGTGGCAGTATGGGAGCCAGAATTTTCAAACTCTGAAAAAACAGATTGTAAACAGAAACAACGGGGATTAGTCACAAGTCCTTTTGACCTCCGTAATCCCCAGGACAACATTCTGACCGTTACTAGTGGGGCTGCACACTCGGGTTCCAATAATGATTCAGCTCTAATCCACAGTCTGCTGAGTGAAACACTTTAAATATTGCACCATTTAAAATTCCTCTTCATGAAGATTGTTCTACACATGGCAAAAGCAGATGATCTACACATATACACACACTGGGATTCATCTGAAGCCATCAAATGTTTTTTTAAATATTGAAAATTAAGGTTTTGCATTTGAAACACAAAAGTTTAATGACATTGATAAGATTATAATTGCCAGTAAAAAATTCTGTAAAAAAAAATTCCATCCCACCTGGTTTGTGCACCACGTGAATCTGCTTAAACATATTCTTGTACCAGTCCTTTGGCCTGTCCACTGTCTAAGTAAACAACAAGCATGTTTTTGATGTTTTTGATATGGGCACAAAAATAATTGCCAATAAAATGTGAGTCTTTGATGAAAAATATAGATGCTGATACTATAATGCTTCCCTTATGATGAACGTGGGGAAATGTCTCAAATGCATTTGGTCCATAAACTACATTCTTAACAGTCCTAAATATTTGATTGGCTATATAACATTAATTCACATACATTATAAATGCAAGCACAATTGCATACTTGTAGCACAAACTACATAACTCTGCTTACAGTCCTGTTGGCCATGGAAATCCCAGACTCCTCTACAGGGCCAGTGCCTGAGTAATGGGGACTTTTACTCACTGTTCCTCTTCTCTCATCATCTGGTGCATGCATAGAAGTCACTGACTCCACAGTGGTATAGACTGAAGAAATGGACTCTGCAGCTGGAGGGGGGGGGGAAGTCTGGGTCAGATGGACAAGCTGACATTCTCAACAATGCTGTTAGTTGTAATCAGTGATTCTGTTTGGAATTTGGAAACCATTACATGCAACAAAATGATTAAAACAAATTCACAAACACCAACACAATGCACCATCTCTAGATCTGCCTCCATACACTAGTGCACAGACTTGAGTTATTATAGAGCCTGTTTTTATCTTTCCTCAAACACTTCCTATCACAGATCTCACTTGGGATTACCTAGATCAACTGATGCAAACTGAACAAGGAAGTATCACTTTTCCTGTCAGTGGAATAAACTGTCGCTGTACTTTCACATTCACAAGCAATGTATTACAGCTTTGCATGCCACACAAAAGACTTATCAAAAAGTGCGATAGTTGAAACATTCACCTTTCTTTTGTTTTAGATGTTGCATTTCACTGAACACATTTCTAAACATAAAAACCTCAAACACTTTCCCTTTTAACTGGATAAATCTTTCCATGGGCTTAAAAGGTTATCTGTTTCAGATTTAAAAGATAAATAGGGCTGAATAGTGCAACAGGGACAAATGCCTAATCATTAGCACATTCCAGTTTGCCTGTAGCTTGTACTCACGAGTGCTCCGGCCCTGCTGCATGGCTGTGAGACTAGGACTGAAAGAAGGAAGAGGAGGGTATGTAGAAGGAGAGAAGGGTCTTTGGAGGTGACTCTTTAGGCCTGCAGTTCCACCTACACTTCCATTTAGAGCCATTTGTCCCTTGGGTTTAAAGAAAAAACATTTTTATTAATCTACATTTTTATTAATGTAACAGAATGTAAAGACCTTTACATTATATAATAACGCTTTTAGCAATGGACCATTTTTTGTGTTCTATTTATGATCACAGGATCGAAAAAACCCTGTGGAGAACCAATGATAATGTTAGATGTAAGGAAGAAGGAATCAAATAATATGTTATTAGCAGTGTAAGATTTTTTTTTTAACTTTATCAAGAGATGGAGACTTGTAACAATCTAACATTGCAATATTGTTTATTAAGTCTTTATCCAAAAATACTACATGAAAATGGAAAGGATAAAATGTCAAGGACAATGAATAAGAGTGCAGAGAGGAAGCAGGGTGTGGTTTGCTTTTGCTACAGCCATTTCCCTCTACACTATTGTTGTTTAGGCACAATCACAATGCCACCATGATCTCATCCTGTACCCAAACCCGAGATCTCGCTACAGAGTAACCAGACTTAAGAATCCAAGCCCAGAATTAAACTACAGCATGAGACAGAAAAGTAAATGCATTAAAAGAGTCCTGAGGGAAAAAAAGTAAATGTGAGTCTGGAACTATCATTAGTATTGTTCAACACACAAACATTCCAGAGGCCAAAGGCGGTAAAACCAGTCAAAGTGAATCACGGGGTGGTTGGTGTCTGTGGATTAAGCCTTTGAATTTTGAATAAAAGAAGGCAGGAGAGAGTGAATGGGGAGGGAGAAAGAGCAGTGGATGGAGGAAGGGCACTAACCAATCAAACGAAATAAGAAATGCAGAAAAAGGTCAAAGGGAAAGTGTGGGAAAAGTTCAAAAGATAACTGAAACAAATAGAGGGACTGGTTCTGAAAAGATGGGAAAGAAGTATTTACTAAAGAATGTAGAACTGAGAATGTACTAAAGTTGAGAATATGTTGATCAACATTTTGATCGAATGATTAAAGATTTAGACATTTAGAGTCAGAGCAAGTAAAAACAGTGGAGACAATAAATGAGAGAGCTGATCAGATCCTGGGCAATAGTTACATTCGCAGGGCTAGCTGTAGAGAAGTCTATCGCCATGTTGTCAGTGGAACTGCTCAGCTGGAAGTGGGTAGGTGAAGGGGTCTCAGAACCTCCCTCTGAGTCTATTCCACAGGTTCTCAGTTCTTCCAGCATGGCCACAGAAGATACACTCTGAGCACGAGAAGAACAGTCACTCAGAGCTGGATATGAATCCAAGGTGGAATAGGGAATCCCACGGGGAAAAGGATGTAAATGGTAGTCAGAGGCCCTAGAACAGGTGTAACTGCTGGAGAAGAGTGGCCGGTTAGGGGGCGAGTGGGAGGCCAGTGGTGGTCCTGGGTAGGCCTGACACAGAGGAGAGTGGGATATGAGCATCAGTGGCAGAAACAGTGGGAGAAAGTGATAGTTTGATGAAGATGATTGCCATGTATTAGACAGTGCTTCGAAGGTCAACTCAAAAAATCTATATTAACAAAAAAAAAGATTGCTAGATGGATAAAATAACATGTATTGTATATATTACCTTGAAGAACTATAATTAGTCCAGAATTATTACAGCATTAGAAAGGATATCTTCATTTTTGTGGACTTTTATTGCAAAATTCTTAGATTACACTTATTTTATTACTATTTTCCACTTGTAATAAATGCCATGAATATAAAATAAAGATGAATATATGGTTATAAAAATGTAAATGGGTCTAAAAATGCTGTATGAGCATGTACCAAAATAAAATAAGTTAAACAAAATCCAAATGACTTGTGATACTAAGACATGACCGAATTGAATGGCGTTAGTATTTTGTCATGTGGACAAATAATATTCTGGGTGTTTTTATGATGATGGAATATCAACTGTGAATATAAACGTGAATACCACTTGTTGGGCTGCAGGGGGCAGTGAAGGGTGAAAGACTGTTCGGGATTCCAGGTGCTCCTTCCTTTTAGGTAGAGTATGGGGGCTGAGAGACAGAGTCTGTGTGTATCTGGCTTCTGTCTGATGCCGTGGTGTAATGCATATAGACAGAGAGGTTACATGCCTCTCCCTACCTGGGGAGTGTGAGTTAGGGCGATCTACGCGAGAGATGCTAGGTTTCTCAGGGCCACATGCACTGGGGAAACTGCTATAGTTGAGAGGCTTTTTAGAGTCATTGGTGTTGGTGTCAGAGAACAGGTTGTCTCTGGAGCTTTGCTCTGAGCTTGCAGACATTGCTCCCCTGGAGAATGAGTTGTGTGTTATGAGCACTGGGCCATCATGACATTGTGTGGGATAATTATGTGGGTTAAATGTTCCTGGTTTACAGTCAGCAGGATGCAGCTGAGAGCTCTCTCTGTGAGGAGCGAGGCCCTGTGTAGCCATAAAAAACATGCAAACAAGCAACAAATAAGACAGCAGAAAAGAAGAAAACATAAGCCAAATAAACTCATTCAAGTGAAATAAACTGCCCCTTTATAGTGGGGAACACATGCAGAACATCATACGGTCCTACTTTCAAGCACTTATAAGATCCAATATTCTGGTATAATTATTTAATTATGATAAATTAGTTAATAATAAATATCTTTAGTTGAACTATTATATATCTAAAACAAATGAAACCATAGCTCTGATGTGTGTATTAAATGGAAATTCAATGGGAAAAGCAATGTATGAAATTAGATCAATAAAATGTCCATAAAACCCAAAATATTCAGTACCACGTTGCATATGTGTAAATTTGCTAAACAAATTACTGAGATATATAAATGATCACCATGAATGCTATCTCTAACATGTTCAGAGAATGAGCAAACAAATACGAATACAAATGTATCTTGCATGAAGTCATTTCTGACACAAAGGTACTAACATGAAATCTGTCAATTAAATCCAATCATTACAGTAATAATTATTTAAAAAAAAAAAACATTTAAAGTGAATGGACAGAAGACAACAAACACCTTTTAATTATATTTTTTAAGTCACCCCCATTTTACAGCTACGCTGCTGTCTCACCACTAGATAGCTGCCTGTGCAGGTGGTCAGAAATGTAAAAATATTCAGCTAACAGCACAATCCTACTCTCCATGAACATAAAAATTGGGCATTTGTCATTCTAGATTTACAATTTAGCAATAGTCAACTCAGTCACCGCTCTCTCTCTCTCTGTCTCTCACATGCAACTGTGATTTGCTCTGTGCAACTGATTATTAATAATAGCACAACAAATTTAACTGCTGTGTTATGAGCAAGTCAAGACGTGTGTGTGCATTGCCCAACCGAGAACAATAAATTTAGTGACGCTTGTCCGCTGCATTTCCACCAGCACGTCCTGTGGAAAGGGGAAAAAAACAACAACTTCCTGAGACATGTTGAGTTTAACCTACCGGTGTGGGCGACTTCTTCTCCTGCAGGTTGGGCCTAACACTTCTGAATCCTTTAGCTGCCAAAGAGGAAGTGGCCATGTTGCCATTTTTTAGAGCATCTCCAGAGGTGTAGTGCCACCACATATCTAGAACATTCCACATAAAACAAACAACTTATGCTTCAGTTTAATTTACCATAAAACCATCATGCTTCCTTTATATAAAAAATAAATAAATAAACCTGTTGTTTAACCTGGCGCTATGAATGCTGTTTCTAAGAATAATATTGTTTCTAAAAATATACAGTAATTAGCTAAAAATAGTTTACCTGAATCTGTGACTGGAGATTCTGTGCCGCCTAAACCGTACAAGAAAAGATGCAGTCATGTAATGATGACAGTAATGAGATGCTAACAGAAGACATACATAAAGCTTCTACCTACTGTAACTATGGATTGACTATGGATTTGCTGCAGGAAGTCTACAATGATTAAACACTTCACAGCACCTGCACAGATGGCTAAAGCTCTATAGCACTCATCAGCATCCATTGTGTGTGAATACTGTGTGGCTCATCAGATATAATTACTGGCTGGGTTCCAGACCTCTGTTTCAGCTCTCAGCAGGAGAACATGAGAAAGGAAGATATTTGGAGGAACTGGATGGAGTGATGAAAGAGTTTTTCACTTTTGTTCCTGATCAAATAAAACTAGTTGTCAGTTAGATCCAGTAAAATTCTCTTTGATCACACATCCAAATTTCCAATAATTTTATTTCCTTTATTTTATTAGTTTAAAAAAAGTTTGTCTGAAAGTGTGTTATTTAATACTGTTTTTTTTTTATAAGTTAATAACTTTGTTCTCACCTAACATAACTTTTCTCTTAGCCCTACACGCAGAATAATTAAACAAAGAAGACAGTGTGTGTGAGGTCATTGTCTATAAAGTCACTCGAACAAAAAGGGTCACCATGAAATGAAACAAGACTTTTTAAAAAAGGGAGGAAAAAAAGCCACAGGCTGCACAATTGTTGCCATGGAGCAGCACAAATATGGCAACATTCCAGCTCCTGTGAAAGTCTGTTTCCTTTTAAGTAATGGGGAGGAACAGTTGCAGCTACTGATACCCAAAACAAATCCCAAACCCCAGAGTGCTGGTTAAATGGAGTGAGAGAGCATGTGAGAGATGCAGGAAAGCAAAAGACAGGAGTGAATGGTGCTCATCAACTGAAGAGGAATTCCTGTCTGCTGATTAAACATAGACTTAGCTAAACATAACATCTTGGCCAGAAGTCGTGGTTTTATATAAAACTCTTATAAAAAATCTTACGTGTTGGCGACCAACAGTCATCAGTTATAGACAGTAAGTCAGCATGATCAGCAGCTCTTCAGCACCCTGGTTAGACTTTTTAGATTGCGATACTAACTTGTGTCACTTTTCCTGTGAAAGAAGTGACAAATCCCTCCATTATAAACCAGTGATAATTTACATCTAAACCTGTCTGGATCCAGATTAAAGATTATAGAGAGGATTTGTATGTTTATGTTATAATGCTTTGGGAAAACTAACTCCATATACTGTACATCTACTGCATAGTACTGAAGCAAAGGAGTAGGTGTATGAGTTTGGAGCGCATAGAAAAGAGTACCTGTGAGCCCATATAGGTTTGGGGAACTCTGGACTCTCTTCATGGGGGTTAGAGTGAGTGAGAGCGTGGTGCTTTTGTGAGCTTGTCCTCCGCTGTCTGTGAGAAGTGTGGCAGCATACATGCACATACAGACAGCCCATAATAATGGGCAAAAGCACATGCATCAAAAACACTCCCTTCATAATGAGCCAAAGCAAATGCATCAAAAACACTTTCTTGCACAATCATGATAAAAAATAAATAAATAAATAAATAATATATTGCATTCAGAATAGCATGTTATGATTTATTCCACTCAATCTGCATGCAGAGCTTTTTGTTATGTGACATGCTGCAAGGGATGATATAAAATCTATCAAAAGACATTAAATGTTCTCCACAAGTTTAATAAATTGCTGAAGTTTCCAGACATCTAGAACATCTAATACCATGCTATGATTCCTTAGATTCTGGCTGAGAATGATTGTACATTAAACTGCGGTATCCCTTCACACATACTGTATATAATCAAAATAACTCTGCTTTAT
Organism: Clarias fuscus; assembly: GCA_030347435.1. Lineage (NCBI taxonomy): Eukaryota > Metazoa > Chordata > Actinopteri > Siluriformes > Clariidae > Clarias > Clarias fuscus. Next base: position 20,707,611 of record CM059214.1, on the reverse strand, counting down.
ACTGTCTCTTGTGCTTTAAAAAAAAATAAAGATATGAACTAACAGACAGTTAACTTGCATGAATGGGGAGCTTGTAATTAAATGTGTAGGCAATTAGCTCATCAATATCACAGTTGATTAGCCTTAACTAATGATCACAATTAAAATAATTGTGTTGCGTCTGAATTTGAACGATCAACATGTCTGTGTTTCAGTAGCATTGAAGGAAATAAAGCTGTACAACAGTGCATCAGGCTGACTTTTGCAAGAGATAATGTTCTGCAGAGAGCCAGAGTGGGGTGTTAACAGTGCCAGACTGTGCCTGGTAGTTTCCCTCCTGAATCCCACACCTGGTTCTGTGTCTCAGGAAAGGCTGGGTGCTAAATATCAGCTTAGCACTGTGGTTATCTGCCGCCTTCTTTTGTTTTTGTTTTTTTTTATCTGCACGTTACCAAGGAGCACTGCACAGCACTTTGAAGAAACCCTAAGCGAAATGCACAATGGCAGGATAGAAAAACAAAATCACAAAGAAATGGCGCAATGACAATGAAATGAAGCACTTTGACCTGATCTTGCAGGAGAATCCAGTGAACCATCCAATAGCATCAAGCATCAAGGTCAACATTTTTTAAAAAGTCCGTTACTTTCTATGGAATAATGGTAACTCCTGAGCTGTTCATATTCACAGTAACATCCTTATTAAATGCTTCATCATACCTGTATTCATGTTGAAGAACTTTTCCTCTAGTGTGGTCTTCAAATCACACGGTCCTAAAAAAAACACAAAGTCCATTAGAGTGCTATTATGGAAAGTCTACGTAAATAAACATGTCAGCAGGCACACAGCAAGTATTGATAATGTGACATTGATTATAAAGTGCTCTGTTTGACTCTCAGTTTTTACGACTGTGTAATGTGGGGCAGCAAGCTGTCGATACGTGTGGGTGTTCAAATCCCCTGTGAGTTAGCTCCCATGTGAAAGGTGATACAGCCCAGCAAACTTGGTTTCAAAATACACACGTGAAAGATACACATGTCCTTTTTTGGTATATTGCAGTTTAATAAATGACTTAATACCTGAAAAGCATGCAATATGGCAACCTGTAAAGATGAGCAGTCTCAAGAAAGTTTGTCCTAGATTGATCACTTCTGGGTGACAGATCGACAGCTCTTATGACACTGTTCCTAAAATACCCAGTTTATTTTGGTATGAGCTGAATATTTCTAGTAGAGTCTATGTGGGGAAGTCATTTCATTACGTTATTCCATTACCTAACCCTTCAGCATATGCATGGCTAATATGTGTAAGTAATTCTAATATGTAAGCACTTCGGACAAGATGCACCTGCATGTCTGTATACACAGGCACCTGCCCAACCTGACAGCCTATCTAGGAAACAGCATATTGAAAATACTTTCTCAGAGGTCAAATACAAGATGGGATTCTGCAGAGCCACTGATAAATCATGATTAACTGACCATCCCTACCAATGACTGCCAAATATCAAATTCATGTACGTTTTTTAATCCCAATTTTTAAAAAAAAGCTCTATATATTTGTTTGGACCCTTAATAAAATATGAACCATCTCATAATCCTCCCATAAAAAAAAGCTTGAGTGTCGCGCCAAAAACAAATCTTTAACCAGCGTGGCCTATAAATCGGGGCTGAAAAACACAGGGGACACATTTGCCAGTCACGCTGCCGGACACGGGGTAAATCAAACGTCGTAACGTCCTGTCAGCAATAAACGAAGTGGAGATTATGGAGTTGGGTTTCAAGAGGGCAGACTAGTGGCGACAGAACAGCTGGGATGGGGACAGGACAGCCACCCAAGAAGCCACATGTATGTATGACCAGGGTTCAGGCGCTTGGCTGGGGCTTCTTTTAAACACTTAAATACCTTGTGAGAAACCACGAAACTAAATACTCTGCTCAAATACTAACGTCAGTATTTTAATGTGTCTGACTACGAACAGACATAGAAACAAATAGAATTTGGAATAACTCAATTCTACTGATATACAATCGATGCTGTAGAGAAAGGATGTCTTCAAAAAAGGAGAAAAATATAAATCCTAGTAAACATTAATTAATGAAACATTTGGTGTTATTACACTTTGAGGAACCTTCAGTCTCGGATACAATTTGTGCAGGAAATTCGCTCCTAACGTTTACTAAGCATCCTGCAGAACCAACCACCAAAGTACTCTGTGGACTTTCACTGTTGCACCTGCTTCTCTTTTGCATGCAGAATCCAGCATCTTCCATTTGGATTGTCTTTTGTCTGAAAAGTGGTTGCTTGTATAACATACTGCTTTCTTTTTAGGCATACAAATATTTTAAACTTTATGTTGTGATGGAATACTGGTGTTTGAAAGATTTTTTCAAAAGACTGTATATAGACATATACAGAATATGCCTAATTATATTACTAGCACAATAATGCACATGCAAAGCTAAGCATAAACTTCAAAGTTATGTCTATTAAAAACATAGAGAAAGTAGAAAAGTCTTTCTAGAGAAAGACTATTTTAATAAAAGGAAAGAACTTATTTAATTAAAAATGAATATTAATTAACCATTTTACACTGTAAAAAGTACAAGAAAAGTGGATAAGGTGTGTCATTTTAAACATGATTACTTTACACTGACACTAATAACCAATGTCACATGACAAAACAATTTCAAATATTTCAAAACAAAAATGATTAAAAATATTCCCACCTATGTAATGGGTCAGTCATTTCATTATATCAGGAAATCAGATGAGAATGAGTATCATGTTTACTAACTACATGTAATATATGTAGTTATATTGTATATAAAAAGAGGAATCATGTGGTTATGCAACATCACTTTAAACAATTACAGACAGCTCTAATAATGGATTAGTCAGTCATGTTATAACTGACAAACTTAACTAGGCATTAAGGTATTAACTGAACTAAAACAGAAGAAAGCATTGTAAACATAGCCGGCTCCTGATAAATAGTATTGTATCTTGTTGATAGCAGCTTATGTCTAGTCTGATTTACGGCTACAGTGTTTTGGAGAAACAGGAAACTGAACCCCCACGGACCTGATGCTCTTGGCAGGAGACGCGTGAAAGTCATACCTCACACCTCATTGACAATCAGCTAAGTGTTTATACAGGACTAAATACCTCTTGGTGACATGCCACAGTATCTACAACATCACATCAATAAAGCTCACACTTTTACACGATTAATAAGACGACAAAAAAAAAACAGACAAACAAAAGTATAATTAACTTATTACTAAATTGTTTTTAGGTGGTATTAGGATAAATGACCATGCCACACACTTCATTATCGGTCATATACAGTATATGCACTGTGGAAAGACACAGAAGCACACACATGCAGACTGCTGGTTATATCGTGTAACTGAATTGAACGCAATACATGAATATATACATCATGCTTTCTATATCAGCTCGCTTGTCATACACAAGACTTCTATAACCATAATACTTATTAAGACCATGACCATAATACTTATTAGAGGTTGCGATAATGTGTCATTTGTAATATTTAAAGACTATGATACTCAGATAACAAATAAAAATATAAGCAAATGTACACAGAATAAGACCTACTGGTTCATAACATCTTGCACACTGTGCATCCCGCAAAAATCACACTTTCTAATATTGTTCACAAACAAATTCTAGCCTTATCACATACTCTTCTGCACAAAATATTCCTACCTGGTACTGCTTTTATAGCAAATTTCTTATCCTCGTGAAAAGAAAGGCACACTGTTTATGCTGAGCAAGTGTTGCCTATCAAACAGGACAGCAAAATAAAACACGTAAAATAGAGTGCGCCTAGCTGTGCTCTCGGTCAAAAGCCAAAATGAGTTCAGGATCCTTGCCATGTTGCTTACTAAAGCCAAAATAGGAAGAATCTTCTTCTCATCTGGGATTTGCAGTTGAGCTATTTATATTAGCATTTTTGTGGGGACACAAGTTGGCCTGTGGGGATTTAAAAAGTAACTTCTCGGTTAAAATGTTTTTAGAAACCCATGTGAAAACGTTTGTTGTGCTGTGGTTTATTGGCTAGAATATCACTTTTTTGTACTTATTCTGTACACAGGACTAACTGCGTAGTGATTGATGAATGCCATCTTTTTATGATATTTACATGGTATTTGGATCCGGTTAGACTATAGAGGGTTATATGGGTTATACTTCTACACACTCTCAACTAAGTTATACCTTTTATCTCATCTCAGTGGTTCCCTTAACCTTTTTTTTTTTTTTACTTTAATATACAGTATAATGTGAAAAAGCTGCTTTAATGTTAAGATATATAATTGTACCATAATTTCCTTTTCAAGTTAACATTCAAAGGTACACTTCCAAACACCAAGTACCTTTCTAGATAAATGGGATAAAAATGGGCTTGTAATGATTAGAAAGGACTGTCTATCTTGTAAATGATGTGGAAATTAGATAGCAAGGTGATGTAGCTCATAACGGATGATACTTAACATAGACCTGTAGGCTATTTCAGACTGTAAACAAAGTCTCATATTGACTACAGGGTACTAAATCAAATCAGACTTTAGCAGATTCAGATATATCTTTAAACATCCTTTGCTTGTCTTGAGAAGTAAAATCGTACTGCATCAAAACTATAAATAAAACGCCAACTTTTTTTCTGACAAGTCTGCACAAACCTGATGAGAAATTTTAATAAACGAGCTGTGATGTTTTGTTCGTTTAAGTTTTCATTTAAGCAACAGGCTCCGAATTCACTAACCAGCTTTTTAAGCTCATTAGTGCATTATTAGAATACGGGACATATGTTTTTAGGAACCAAATAAGGCACGGTTGTGTTTGTCAACTGGCAATCTGCAGTCCGCTGGAGTTAAGTGACCATGCAAACTAGACTCCTCCTGATGCAGCAGCCTAAGATAGAGACCGATCTTAAGCCTCTCCTTATGATGCAGCAGATTTTCTGCAAATATCACCATGACTGGTGTCTGTAGCATTGGGTGAGAATGTGAGAGCCAGGCTCCAGCTGGGAACTGCTAGGGTGCTAGGCTAGAAGAAGGCGGGAATACATGCCAAGTCTGAGAGGTCCAGCTGGCAGAGTGGGCAGGTGATAGTGAAGAGCTGTACGGGACTAGCGCGCTGTGGAGAGCCTCGGAATCTCAGAGACAGCCACTTAACATTCAAACAGCTTGAGTGTAAGTCACTGAGCCTCCCTCAGCTTGACAATCTGCCTCAATCACACACAGAGGCACACACGGAGTTCAAGAGCTTCTGAGAAAAGTCAAGCTTGGCTCTGATAGTGTTGTTTATTTCTGCAAGGAATTCAAAGCATGGCGCGACACTGAGTTATGTTTGGGCCATGGCGAATGCTGATTGCAGCACTCACAGATAAGATTTATTTTAAGGAACTTTATAAATAGGGACGGGGAATTAAAAGGGGCCCATCTGAGATCGGACAAAGTCACTTATTTGGCTAGTCGAGCTAATACGTGTCCTGGTGTCCTCATAAACATCTGTTAGTTCAAAACACAAAAGTGCTTCTGAAGTGTGTGTGGTCACAGTAATGATTTTGACAAGTGGAGTAAATTATCCAGACGTTTATTTTTGGGTAAAAAGTGGTTGTGACTTATCATGTCAGAAGGAAAAAGTTGGCACTTGGGAACATCTCTCATAAGAATGCATATAATAATTCCACTACTTCTAGATTTAATATAATGATACTGGCCTACTTTTTTAAAAATATACATTTACAAATAGAAATATCACAGAACAGAGGTTACATTCATACAAGGGTTGCACTGTCCAATGAGAAGGCAGCAATGATGTAATATTTTTATCACATGCTCAAATGTGTTCACACTGTAACATACACCAGATGTGAAACACAAGATTAATCTATCTACAGTGTATCATCTATATCATCAAATAGTGAGAGTTACAATGAGTGCATAGTAATGGCAATCATTTAAGCTTAGGGTTTCTACCAGAGACTTTGGTTTATTGACTGTTCCAGCTGTATTATCAAAGTTTGCTTGACTTTAAAAAGGCTTGAGTCTTCAGTGCCACTTCACTGCCTTTCTTTAATCTTAAGTCACACAGAATGTTTCCCACAGATCTAAATTATTCTTGTGTGGACAAGGGAGTGAGTGTGCTTGGGGAGGAGTTTTATGACCTAGTATGTTTTTATAAATATATATTATATGCATAATGTAGGTATGCAGAGAAATTAAATACATTTTAGAAATAAGGAAGATATAAGACTATTTAATTTACACTTACACTTTCGTATCACCTCAACTGAAGCGGAAACTGCTACCTACCGCTCTAACCTCTCTCTCTATCTCTCTCTCTCCCCCTCAATCATCTCAGTCACTGAAACAACATCAAGAATGATGGAGGCACCATAGATCTGGCCGTATAAGGAGTGTTTGTTTATTACCGCTGAACTCATTGTCAATCACCAACAACTATTACATGGAAATAAATTATGCACCTTTCCTGTGTGTGGTAGGTGACTCAGCTCATTAGTTACTGCTGCTCTGCCAAATTAGAAACAAGGAACATTAATTTCTTGCGGAAAATTAATAAATAAAACATGTCTACTTGGACAGTCATCAATATACCTGGGCGTAGTGCCAAACTATTACTGTGACATTTACATTGTGGGAGAAAATTGTGAAATGCTTCACAGTTTATACATCAAATCGAACTAATCTATCATTATTGCAGCTTGGCATTATTTATCTCTGAGAGAAAAGGTCAGCATGGTGCTGTGCGTGAGAAGTAAATTGAAGTACGAGTGCAGACATAGACCTTCTTACATAATATTCATGAACAGTGACACTTTCAGATCTGTGCTTTGTGGCAAATATATAAATAATCTGACATTGCAGGTTCTATAGTTGTGACAGGTAGCAGAAGTCTCAATTGTTAATAAAATAATACAATTAACAATTGAATAGAAATTTGACCTTTGGAGGACAGCTGACCTTTGTTTTTGGAGCTGTTATCTTAATCATGGGACAAGATAAGCATTCCAAGAATATCAGACTTTCCTGACCAGTAGTCAAAAATCAGAGAGGCACATCATCTTATTTCGTCTCATGTAATCTCTTCTAACCACCTAATGTGGTAACACATGGATATCATATGAGGACATATTATAACAAGGTCAGATAGTGATGCATGACGTACAGTAGTCCCAATAGCATCCATCAGCATGCAGTACATGTTCATACTTTCTCACTTTCATTGTAAGCATCTCAGTAATTAAGGCATTGGACTACGGTCCAGAAGGTCCCAGGTTTGAATCCTACCGTCACCAAGTTAACCCATGCCGGGCATTGAGCAAGGCTCTTTACTGCTCAAACATATAATGACATAAATATGTGAGTTGTTCTAGATAAGGACGTCTGCCAAATGCTTAAATGCAGGATGGTTTGAATTTACTCCTCTTTTACCTCATTTATTTGTTTCACAAAGAAATATTACGAATGTAACTATAAGAATACAATTTTGTTTGAAACTATTCTGAAATGTTACTGAAAGTTGCAGTCAAAGAAATAAAGAATGTGCATATTATATGTTATATTATTTTTTGCTACCCTGACAAAGAATAATTTTATTAAATACAGTAAGCAACAAAATAAAAAAAGTCTTCTGTTCATCTACTCCCACTAGTCCCTTCTAATCCCTTTAAAAAAACATCCAGTGACTTGACTCAAGCAGGAGTCAAGAAAACAATGACAAATATGGCAAAGCACTTATTAAATGTGGATTTACAACTTCTCTTCATTCCTAAATCCAAAACAAATAATCTAGGGTTCTCAGGGATTGAAATTATTTGCTGAAAAAAGTCTCGGAACCTACCTGGCTTAGTATCTTGTGACCAGGTGACCTGTCATGTAGGAGGAGGTTCGGTATAAGAGCCACCCAGCACGTCAGGCGATGGATATACAGTATATCCGTTGTTTCTGTGGCAGTTATTTACAGGGTCGGTTGCCAGCTCAACGCCCGAGTATCCGAGCACTTGGGGGTGAAGGACCTTGCTTAAGGATCCGACAGTGGCAACATGGTAATAGTCTCACCTTATATCTTTCTACCTTGCAGCTTGTGATTTTCTTCCTATATGCACTTATATTTGTGGAATGGTACTTGGCTACATTGCTCCCTTAGCCTCAAGTCAATTTTGTATTGCCTGCTACTGTAAACTCACAGTACTTGTATGTGAACATTTATCTCTACATGCTGTAAGAAATCTACTCATCTCAGGTGTAAATACACTCACACATAAGGTAAATTTCTGCACTGTGAGCTCATGTTCATTATTTAATTTAAATCACCAACATACTCTCTAGGCAGCTAGTTGAAATAACAATAACTCAGTAAATGTTAAAACATTTACTGACTGTATATACAGCATACACACTCTGCTAATTTTTCCCCACTGAGGCCATCCACCTGTTTGTTTCTTGTTATTCCACATTCCACATTATTCTAGCAGAGGTTTGCGGCTCACACGTTGCTGTTGAAGAATAGTTCTTCTCTTATAGTAAATGCCATACACTAAATGCTAATGCAATGTGTTTTTCTTTTATACTTGAGTTGATTTGCCAAAAACATGCTGATAGGTGGATTGGCTACATTTTACATTATGGCATTTGACATATACTCTTATCTGGAGCGACTTACATTATTATCTCATTATACACCTGAGCAGTTGTGGGCCTTGCTCAAGGGCTCAAGTGGAAACTTGTTGGTCGTGGGGTTCGAAGCTTAGTCCAGTGCTTTAACCACTGATTCCCTACTACTGCTACTCTTAATTGCCCCTATGTGTGAACAAGTCTGTGAACATGTGTGGATTTGAAAGATCTGCTGACCAGGGTGAAAGAATAACTGAAACTGAGTGAATCATTTAGGGCCTTATGGTTGTTCATTAAAGAAAAGTCAAATTTCTGACATAAACATGAAAATGCACATAATTTGGAGAAATGAGAACATTATTACTGCAAGTTTAAACACTTTTGAAAAAAATCTTATTTTGCTCTTATAGAAAAACACCATTCTTTTTTTTTTTTTTTTTATTAAAATGTAATAAAATTCAGTTCATCATATTGCCTGCTTCATGCTAAGAAAAGGATGTGGCACTCTATACCACACAATCCTGTATTATATGTGTATAAAAAATAACAAAAAATGTCTAAAATGCACTGGGTTTTAAGGGCTATGTAAGCCTGATCCCAATATCTAAGACACATGAAACAACCATGAATACAACTGTGACTGAAATTAATTACAATCCGAAAATTACTGAAATAAAAATAAATAAAATAAAATAAAACAGGCTTTAACAGGAAATAGTTCTGGTCTCCACTAGCTTCCTACTGTGCCATTTATGACAATGCAGACCCCATCTACCTCCCCAACCCACAGCAAGCATAATATTTTAGGTTAAAGAATAAATACTTCCTAATTTTGAATGAGTCAATAGCTTACTGTTGTCACAGCTATTAGTAACAAGCTAGCAAATTCGCAGATGTTAGCCTAACACTTCTTACTCTAGGTATTAGATAGAAAGCTAGCATGCAACTTACATTTTTTTTTTTTTTTTTTACATAAATAAGTGTAAGCAAGAAAACAAGTAAACTGACTAAATGCAACCACTCACTCACTCATCATCTATACCACATTATTACATATTCCGGGTCACAGGAGGCTCGGAGCCTATCCCAGAGACTTACTGTAAGGCACAGAACGAGGTGTCAATCCATCTTAGGGATACACTCACGCTCATTCACACACTACGGGCAATTTGGGAACACTAATTAAAACTAATCTGCATGTCTTTTTACTGTGGGAGGAAACCGGAGCCCCCGGAGGAAACCCACCTAGCACCGGGAGAACATGCAAACTCTATGAATCAAACTGAGAACCTGGAGGTGCAAGTCAACCTGGAGGTGCAAGACCACCAAGTCACTATGCCGCCCCAAAATGCAACTAATTTGCATTAATTTAACAGTGTTTGCCAGTGGAGCCGTTTCTCATTTTCTGCTTCTTACGTTTTATGCTTATCATTTGCAGATAAATATGACCACTTCATAATAACCTTTTTTTCAAATTATCTTTGTTAGTTACCTAATTTAATTATGAAAACTAATTATGCCATTTTTTCATAGCACAAGGGGCCCCCATAACTGCCTGGTTCCTTTTTATTTTCACAAAATTACAGCAAGGTTTGCTTTTTTAGGGCTCAGTTTTAAGAATCATGGGCACCCCTGAACAACCACTTACAGTATACCATCTTCCACAAGAAACTTCAAGCATCCACGATTTAATTAGCTAGCTTGTAAAGATTCTCCTGCCTTAAAAAGATTCTCACTAAGAATAGAAAGAAAGAAAAATAATAACTTGTGATACATTCTGTTGCCCTGAGCTAAAAATACTCTCCTGCTTAAACGGAATTAAATTCTCCTTTTACTCAGTGATTTAACATTTTTATTTAATGCCTTTTTTAATAAACAAACCAGTGGGAAAAAACCTTTAAAGCACTGTTTATCAACACTAGCACAATTATAAAAGAGAACATATTTATTAAAACAAAAAAGAAGAGATGAGAAATATTAGACCTTGCCCATGAAGCCATTCCATGACAGAATATTTATAGCAACTAATATGAAGATAAATCTCTTATGAATCATTTAAGCATCTTCTAAACTCTCCAATTCACCTGCATGTCAGCATGAAAGCCAGAGAGGACGCACTCCTTACCAGGCATTAAGAGCGAGCCAGATTACGTGTTAAAGCTGACAGACATCTGTGCCACCAGGCAGCAAGCTCTACTTCTCTTTCTTCTTCTTCAGCCTTCAGCCCAGGGGACTCTGAGATTTTCAGCATTAAACTGGTATGCTGCTGCCCGTTTCTGGAGGCAAAAGAGGGGAGAAAGTAAGCCCCCACTCCAGCGCCTAAGCCCTGCGGTTTGAGCTATTTTCAGATGGAGACATGCATGTCTGGAGGCTTGAAAGTTACTCCGTGTTTCAGGAAGGGAAACTGACAACACTTAAAGTGCACAGAAGGAGAACAAACATCTGAGCTCGGCTGAGGCACCGGCATGTCACATGCTGTGTACGAGCTGAAAACATTAATGCTAACTGGCAAGTTAGCCAAAATCAATTATTGTCTCAGAAGTGTTACTGCTTCCTCTAAGCAAAGAATATATGCTTTTTTTTCTTGCTTGGTTGGGTTTTTTTCAGTCACATTATCTTCTACTTTAACCTCCAAGGAAGGAAACACGGAAAAATGTACAGTATAAATCTAGATATGCAAAAAGCAAACAAAGTCATGTTTGAAAAACAACCTCAGGCAAAACCATGCTCAGCTCTGGTAAGCTTAATGACATGAACTCTATTTTGGCTTGTTTGTTTGTGATGACAGTTCTCATTTATTATCAAAGTAAAAACCTTCAGTCAAAGGAGTCTCCATCATGCTTCTGCCATGCTGCACATATTTTTTTTTTAAATGAGACTACTTAAATATGTTAATAATACATATGATATAACAGAAGTATAACAAATGTTGAACAAAATGTTGAGAGGGGAAAAGCATGCACAAACCTATGTCATGAATAAGTGCACAGTAAACTACCATTTATGAATCAAGCTTCATAACAAGGTGCAAGAAGTCATATTAAACAGTTTGTAGCATCAGAAAGACAACACTTTACATAGGACACAGCAAAAAACAACTGAACAGAAGGAAAGCATCACGCAGTAACTCAGAAAATGCACCATGAGTGAAGGTGTCAGCACAAACCTGAGCCAAAGAAAACCTCCCTGCAAAGCTAGCATCACTCATATTCTCATACCAGAGATGGCTACGGAGTTACGCCAGGCGAACACGTAAAACTGATCCCGATAGGATCTGACACGCACCTATGCCCCTTTCCAAAAATGGACATTAGTTAGGAACATTAGTTTCGCCTGGATGGTCAAAAGGTCAATAAACATATGCTAGATGCAATCTAATATTACAGGATTACAACAAATATATTAATGGCTGCAATTAAAAAAATAGTTTCCTATAAAAGGCTCATTTGTACTGCATCAGTAAATCAAGTTTATACTGTATGTTCTCCCAAAGTATCTGCAACTGTTTATCTGAATTTGCAGAGGGACGGGTTCAGTGAATTAGCATCGTCTCTGCTCGTTACACTTTCACAAAAAACACTGCAGTCACAGATATGTGATTTAGAACATTTCAGTAATTTTTTTTAAAAGAAAACAGAAACCGTTTACTTTTCAGTGTAAACATGTCATAGTATTAATTCTCATTGTAACGTGGACGTGATAAATTGCATATTCAGCGTGTTGCAACAAACAGGAATTTTGTATGCTTTTATTTTTGTTTTGGCCAGTGTCCTGATTGAGGCTGTCGGGAATCCAAAACTTATACTTGGAACAATGGGCATGAGGCAATAGGAATACACCCTGGGTCACCTAGTTCATCAGATATACTGACACACTCAAAAAGTTTATTCACATCTGGGGCAATTTACAGATTTTTAGGGAACTTCTGAGACTGTTAACATCCACTTTATTCTTTGCTTTGCAATGTTTACTTTTTCAACAAAAAAAAACTGAAACAGCTACAGGTTAGAATTCCAACAATTTGTCCCTCCCTGAAAAATCTAAGCATAGATATGTTTGACAGGTCGTTTGCCACCCAAAGAGAGAGGATTCTGTCCTGGTGATTTCGCCAATTAAAGAGTCAACATGCGCCATTAATGCTATTAATTATTTCTGTGTTTTGTTTGCACGCCGTGGTTGAAGTGAAATAACCGCTCGTGTTTTCATGAAACCCGCGCGGTGTCGGTGCAGCTCCCCTGTGACGTCACGCAGCTGCATGACTGTATCACGCTCGCGCTTGATATTGAAGCTTGAAAGACTCCTGGAACCTGCAGCAAGCCGGATGTACTGCACGGTTTGTTACACATTAATGACAGCTGCTCAGCAACCGTTTGCTGGTTAATGTTTAAACAACCGCCTGCTGGAGTTCTTCAATCCAAAAACCCAGTCTAAACGAATAAACTGAATGCGCTGTGCTGAAGAAATATCTTTATGAGTCATTGTACCTACCTTAAACATGCTGTACAGCCCAAGACACGGAACCTGAGTCACCGCACGGGTTCATATCCTCCGGTCACACACGCGTACTGCTGTCCTGAAGGAGCTTTTTCTCGGTTGAAACACGTTGTAACGACACCGCCGCGCGCCAGCACTCAAAGCGTTTATGGACAAGTGAGGGTGCTGGAGCTAACAGCTAACTGCTCACAGTTCTCTCTCTCTCTCTCTCTCTCTCTGAACCATCCTACTTCTGATTAGTATTCAGTCTCCCGCGTGTTTTCCTGCTGAGGAGCAGAAACGAGCATCAATGAGGCGGCATGGCGACCCCGCCTGGCTTTAACGCTGCTGAGGAACATTCTCATTGGCGTGAAGAGGATCCTGGTTGCCATAGAGATGTCCAACAGCGCGCTTGGCTTGTCGCGCGCTCGGAGATGGCGCAGTACACTTTTACTGGAGAGTAGAGTAGAGTAGAGTAGAGTACTGACCCGCGTGCTGAAATAGTGCGCATCTGCAGGCTTCATTATGCGCCCTTCTCCCTCGGATATACATGATTAAAAAACGTATTATATGTGAGAAGAAGTTTTTTTCTCTCCTCTGGATAATTGATTATATAATTAATGTTTAAATGTTTTGGAACTCGAATTTTGTAGATGTTTTACTTTTACTCTCTCTTTTGTAATAATTTTTTCAGTAATTTGTTATGATGAGAAACAATAAGAGTCTTTAATACAGTGTTGTGTATGAAATTACTTAATATATAGTGTACATATGAATATCTTATGAGAATATTGGATTTTTTCCATTAAAAGAAAAGATGCCACTTCTATCTATCTATCTATCTATCTATCTATCTATCTAGCTATCTATCAAGGAACTCAGCTAAAGCAATTCATATTCAGGAGTGATTGTCTTGTTACTTGTGGGCATAGACCTATAAATTTAGGAAGTATATTCAAGTAATTTGTTTACAGTTAAAATTCCCAGGATTAATATTATGGTGTTTTCTCTGCATCAACAATTATTACTATAACTAGTATTATTACAAATTATTACAAATATTGAGTTGATTGAGCTCATCCCAGGAGACTTCAAGCACAAGGAGGGGTACACTCTGGATAGGGTGCCTATCCATCGCAGGGCACATATACATATACACACTATAGGAAACTTGGTAACACCATTTAGCCTAACCTGAATTCCTCTGAACTGTTGAAGGAAACCGGAGTACCTGGAGAAAACCCACCAAGCACGGGGAGAATATGCAAACTCCAAGCATCCAAGGCAGGAATCAAACCCGGATCAGTGCTAACAATATAAAACTCGTAGAAAACCACAAAGTTACATGCGAAAAGTCTGTGTGCATTTGTCTAAAAATCATTATTTCTAATATAGTCATACACTGTGTGTGTGTGTGTGTGTGTGTGTGTGTGTGTGTGTGTGTGTGTGTGTGTGTGTGTGTGTGTGAGTGAGAGTGAGTGAGTGAGAGAGAGAGAGACAAAGTAATTAACATGTGGAGTAAAACTTTTTTTCCATAAACATTAGCATATTATGACAGAAACTTTACTATTACGGAAATATTTGCATGAAAGACCAAGTGCTAGACCAAGAACTCGAGCTGTAATAGTTTTTAGTGTTTAACCTTAATTTGTTGTACACTTTCTCAAATTATGGCATATTAAATCCATATAAGTGCTTTGTTAGAATAGTATGAATACTATCTAAGTAGAAATAGAAAGCATTTCACCAAGATACACCCTGGGCCTGATAAATTCAACCACATATCTAAATATAACAGAAGTGTGCAGAACCATTTACTATTGCGCTGTGCTACCAAAGAGGGGCATAATTATACCTTAGACACAGAGACACCATTGATAAGGAAACTAGAAATGGCTGATAAGAAAACTAAGTGGTGGATAATGGCCAGTATTAGAAACACACTTGTTTATGCTGTTGACGGTACCTATATACTATACTTCATGAAATGCATTTGAGTTTCACGATGAGTGACTGCGTAGTCACTCATCGTGAAACTCAAATGCATTTCATGAAGTTTAAAAGATTTATTGTACGTAATTTCCCCTGCTTCAAACACTTTCCAATATAGTTATGTATAGTATATGACGTGAATTATTCAGTTATTACAGTGAAACAAATACGACATGTATTTAATTATAAGAGTGAGGAATGTCTTGACCACCAACAGGTCCTGTGAGTTTAAGTGGTTAACCATTAAAACTGATATTTCAAAAGTGGAGCATGTTTGCTAAGTGCTCAGAATTCAAATGAAAAGCTCTATTCAGCTTTTTAAGATCACAGGAATGCTATTCATGTTAATCTGATTCAAAGGAAATATTTGTTCTCTTTTTAGGATTTACTAAGGAGCACAAACACCTGGTAGAGACAAGGAGACCAACTTAGCAGTAAAATCACATGCATAAAAAGGGATAAACATAGAAGTATTTTGGATTGTCCATAGGTGGATTAAACCTCAGAAATAAGCTCATCACATTATTATTTGAATAGCACCATGACTGCTATGCCCAAATATAGAGTACCACCAGCACTATGTATAGTATCTTTTTTTATGATGGCCCACATTTGTTTTATTCCTTTGAGACATACCACTTAATGATGCCTGAGATTACCTGCAAATGTGTCAGACTATTAGAGATACATGCAACAGACTGCCAGACTGCAATATCTTCTATACGAACAGTCAGAGAAAATGTGTTTTTGTACACTTAAATCGTTTTCAATATCACAGATACATAGAGCACATTCTTGATATCTTGATATAGAACGCATTATTGTTCACTTTCTACAGGCAACCAGAACTAGACTATCAACCAACACGTCCAACAGGATTCCTTTCATTGTTCTTTGGAGGACACAGTAAGAAAAGGATCTCTGATTAGAGGTGTAGGAAACCATTACTACCCTGACCCAATGAAGCCCTGTCACTCCTGGTCGCTGGGGGAGCTCCTAAAGTATAGGTTTACCTGAGGACAGAGAAGCCTCTGTCCACTAAAGAGTGGCTTCCATGCCATTCTTCTTTTATATTTTCCCACTAACACACCCACTTGGGCGAAATTGGAATCTGCTCGAGTACAATGACACAGCAGACAAGCATGGTTGTTCTGGAGCCACGGGCTAGGAAAAACAGGTCATATTTGTCCATACTCCTTTCGCACAATTGTCAAAGACACACCAAGCTCTTGAGATTGCAGGAAACTGGACCAAGGGATTTTGTAAGTGTATGCATGACGGCTATCAAGTTACGCAAAGATTATTTGTTTTTGACCCATTAAAAAAGTAACAAGTGGGTATTAGTATGTTGTTGCAACTGCACAAATAGTTAAATGGACATGAGTCACCCTAAAGTGAATTTGATGTAGCACAATAGGAATCACCATAGTGTCTAGTGTCTACATAGTATTTGCATTTCAAATACTTACATAAATTATAGGAAATTTAAAAACAAAAGTGTCAGTTAACTGGACATGGTGGAATTCAAGTATTCGATTCAAAATAAAAAAAAATTACATGTTTGCAATTTAAAAGATATTACAGTATATGTAGAGGTCAGAGTACAAAAACCTTTGTGATCTGTACATGTTTTTATCAGCACAGCAGGGGGTAAACAAGCAGGTTAATGGCTTGTCCTTCAACATGTTTGCCAACGTGACACAAATAAGGTTTCACACTGTGCTTTGTGAATGAGACAAAACAGTGAGCATTGGACTGCTATTAAAGGAACAATAAATTCAGAAGAAACTAATTTTTGAGTGTGACAGAGAGATGGCTTTATTCCTTATTAAAAAGTGTTTATCTACTGCTTTTGTAACGTATATGGTCTTAGTGTGGATAATAATAATATATATGGATGTATATTGCACTAAAGCAAACAATAAAATCTTTTTCTATTAAATCATTCCAGACCTGAGCTATCTATTGGTTTATGGCTACTGTACCATGGCACTGCTACACCTGCAAAAAAAAAAGAAGAAGAAATGTAGCAGTTGCACGACTGTTACTGAGGATATCATTCACTTGTTATTTGCCCGGTGTTAGAGATGAAACTCTTTTAGCCAGGCACATTCTCTCTACATTTTATTCGGGTACTTCCACAAACAGCCTGCCTGGGGACAATAATTCCCTTCTCGCTGTTAGAATATAAACAAGTACATCATATCATATTTTACAGAAACTTGCATCATTCAGTACGTACATATTAAACCAGTTCAAGTGTCACCAGCAGGTAATTGAGAGCAGATAATTATACTAAACTGGTGTGTTGATGACTACACTTTTCCCATTCCTGTTAAACAGTACTGACAGTTAAAAGACGTATTGGATTCCAGTGTAAGATTCAGTTTGGCAGGAGGAATATAAACCCATTAGTGACGGTCACTTTAAAATGCAAACCGATTTAAACCCAAGGGAGTTTATTAATGTACAAGATAATAATAACCAACTCACTTCTGTGCCATGTAGCCCGTAGTATCTAAGCTATACCTGAACAATTAAATATCTTAAGGAGTATGGTGTGGGTTATGTTTACCCCACTCACTCACTCACTCATCGTCTATAACACAACTTATTCTGTATACAGGGGTGCAGGGGGCCTGGAGCCTATCCCAGGCGACTTAGGGTATGAGGTGTGGGACACCCTGGATGGGGTGACAATACATGACAAATGTGCATGTCTTTGGACTGCAGAAGGAAACTCACCAATCACAGGGATAACATGCAAACTCAGAGGCGATAATTGAACCCGGATCCTGGAGGTGCTAGGCGACAATGCTAACCACTAAGCCACCATTGCAGCCTGGATTATGTTTAATAACATTAACACCACTACCAGGTGAATTACTCACTCACTTACTCACTCATCATCTATACCGCTTTATCCTGTATTCAGGGTCACAGGGGCCTGGAGCCTATCCCAGGAGACTTAGGGCACAAAGCGGGGTACACCCTGGACAGGGTGCCAATCCATCGCAGGGCACAGACATACACACACTCATTCATACACTACGGCTAATTTGGGTTAGCCTAACCTACATGTCTTTGGACTGTGGGAGGAAACCGGAGTACCCAGAGGAAACCCACCAAGCACGGGGAGAACATGCAGTTTAACTCCATGCACACAGAGACGGGAATCGAACCTGGCCGGGAATCGAACCCACACCCTGGTGAATTTAACAGCATTAATTTTCAATTATATACCAATAAACTGGTGATAGGATCACGGACACCCAAAGCTAATTCATGCCTGTGGGGAGCAAAGGTCAACCTTTTCTTCCCGATCCCACAGATAAGCTAGTAGGCACAAATTGCTAAACAAAGTTTATGCTGGCTATGATAGAAAAGTATCAGAACACTCATTGCATCACAGCTTGCTGTGTATAGGGCTTAGCAGGCAAATAGTCCAAGGTTGTTGATCTGGCCTCCAGATTCCTCAGACCTCAATCTAATCGAGCATCTCTTAGATGTGCTAGGCAAACTAGTCCGTTCTGTAGAGACCCAACCGTATATATAAAATGTCATTTTAATGACACTAATTATTACAAATCATAATTATATAACAAATACACGATTATACGAGTGAAGGAATTGAACGAAAAGACTTACAGACTTAAAGTCAGCTTGCTTAACTTGCACTTACCTTCATATGAAGGCATTGTGGCTGTGTAATGTCATTAAGGGCTGTAAATTCTGGCACAGGATCACACAGGATAAATCCAAAGCCCTCTGGTTATCTGCTCCTTGCGGGGAATCATATCAGCCCCACTACTGCTATTCCAAACATGTGTCTGTCACCTCGAGTGCTCTTTTGCCAGCAATCCAAATTGAGATGCTTGCTTGTCTTCTCCTTTGTGTTTAACCTTCAGCTGAGGACGAAGCTCCCACAAGCCTTCACACAGCCCTAATTGCCTGTTACTGCCCTATGATGCTGTGATCTGACACAGATTAGAGTGCAGGCAGAATTTTAGCTATGAAGAGCATCCTCTAATATGCAGCACCAGATAGAGTCTTTCAGCGAATGGAACAAACGTGCTCTTTGTGTCTCACGTTTTACAAATACGATAAGCTGTCTGGGATTAGCACAGCAGCAGACCAATCAGAGCTCAGAGGCAGTGGGGTAGGTTGGGTAATCGGCATTAAATCAAAGCAGACTGACTGAATATATCAGTGAAGGTTATAAGCTTTAAGAGAGTGCAAATAGGAATGATCCATTTCATTAAAAAACATTTTTCTACATCTCTAATAAACATTATTCCAATGATCACTAGATCTACGATCATTTGCTTTCACAGTAAAATTGTAAGTAGTTATGATTTGACTGGTAATCTATAAACTGAAGTATGTATTTAGATTGAACACTCTTGTTTAATATTCATTGCAACATAAGATAATCAGAATAAGATGAAGAATGTAACACTATGGATAGTACACTTTAATTATCCTTATGCAAGATTTAGTAAAAAATAGTTGTTAATTACAAAACTGTATAAATAAAGATATAAACAACAACAACGCAAATATACTGTATGTATGATCAGAAATCTATCATGACGACTTAAGGACAGTTTACAGTATGCTCATCTAAATTCTTCGGATTACATCACACCTCTCATGTTTACTGTCTATGTTTAACAAAGATGTAAAGTGGCATCTACAGAGAGCTGGGTGATGTCTGGATGAGGGGTTTGAATTATGGCCCTATCACGTTCAACATGACCTTTTAATTCCTCTCAACACCGGCCCTCCCAAGGCGATGCCAGCTCTCTCATCTCTCCATTTCCCAGGATTCACAGCTCCTGACCCACGACCCTGATCACACTGTATCCCATTGCTCTATTTATACCCGCTTTCATAAATAAGCCTGCCACCAATAAGCCTGTAATGGCCCTAACAGAGATATTTGTACATCACAGACATATGATGTTCATTTTAAGAGGTCCACAAAGTTTTGGCATTAAAGCATTCTGTAATAACATGTTACATACACACACACACACACACACACACACACACACACACACACATACATACATACATACACATACATACATATATACACACACACACGCACACACACACACACACACACAGGCAGATGAAGAAACCACTTACAGCTATGTTGTACATTTGTGTAAGGAGTAAAATCATGATCACGTGTGTTACGGGACATGCCTCACACCCCAGACATGTTGGCAGAAGGCCAACATACAGTACATAAGCAACTCTTGTAGTCTTTGGGATCTATTGAATGAGATGATTTGCTTCTTATGAGATTTTCTTGCTTAAAAATACATATTTCAAATGCTCCTACAATATCAATTATCAGAAAACTAGGTTTTACAAATTTCATTTTGAGCCCAGTTGTTGTGTTCTTGTACTGCATGAAAGTTTTGATTTATTTTTCCTATACTGTGGCTCACCCTAGTGGCAAGTGAGATGACTTACAGATGCATGTGAGGCATACCAGAACCTCTTGGTCTGCCATGTCAGTTACTGTGTTCAGCTCATAACCTACAGGAAATTCCTCCCTAACCAGGAATTCTTTCTCGGAGGATTGAGAAGATGTCCTCAAGCCTCAGCTCATCTCTTGACTTCATATCACCAGGGCCCTCCAAACAATCAACACCAAACAAAATTGCACTTTCATACTTTAATTGAGTGCATATTAGTTTGTAGTTTAGCACTGAGATACTGACCATACAATTCTGTGTTTTAAGAAAGTAAATACACAATACTCTCATGCTCAATAATGTTGCTATAAAAACACATGCCCCATCACGACTGTGCTAATATTCATCGCAACAGCACTCTCTCTTATGTGATATTGCTTACAGTTTTTTTCTGATGGCTTAAACCCTAACTGTGATTCTTATAGCACAATTTCTAAAACTATTAATACTTATAGCAAAACCACTCACTGAGTTAGCAAAACTAAAAGCACAAACACTGCTTTGCACTCAGTTTGCAATTTTGTAACACACACTTTGCAAAACTGTAGGCACAATTCACTGCACAACACTCTTTTTGCAGAACTTTAAACACAACTCACTGCTTACACTCAATTACCAAATTTCCAACACACTCCTAGCAAAATTATACACATGTATGGCTATCATTAACATTATTTTGCCAACTGTCTGGCACACTTTCACATGTGAAAACTGTTTTAGATAATTAGTTCACTTTGCAATCAGCCTATAAATAAGCCACAGGTAAGCTGTCTATGTGGAGTACAATGGAAGGAGCAGTAAGAGTGAGAAGAGTGAGAATCAGAGGAGGCCGAGGAGGCCGAGGGAGAGGACGTGGAGGTGAAGAAGTTGGAGGAAGAGTACGTGGAGTTGAAGAAGCGAGAGGGTTAGAGGAAGTTAGAGGAAGAGGAAAAGGAGGAGCAAGAAGAGGACGAGGAGGGGAAAGAGGAAGGGTAAGAAGTAGAATAACTGATGACATCAGAGCTACAATAGTGGACCATGTCATCAACCATGGGATGACCCTGAGGGAAGCTGGGCAGCGGGTTCAGCCTAATTTGAGCCGCTACACTGTAGCAAGCATCATTAGGACATATCGAAATGAGAATCGATAAGTACTTTGTAGCACTGCCATACTCTAATGAGAAACAGTACCATAAATTGTTTTGGTACTGAAATTGTTACTTTACAGAATTGCTAGACGTCCAGATGTTGGGGGCAGAGGAAGAATGCTCACTGCAGAACAAGAGACCCATATAGTGAACATGGTGATTGCCAATAATGCAATAAGACTACGCGAAATACAGAAGCGCATAATTGATAATGACACCATCTTTCAAAATATACAGTGCAAGCATTTCTGCACTAAGTCTTGTACTTGTGCGCCACAGAATAAGAATGAAGCTAATTCCTTTCGAGAGAAACACAGAACGTGTAAAGCAACTGCGATATGACTATGTGCAGGTTCTGAATTTGGAAATGCATACTGTAGTGCTGTGCATGGGCCGGATGTGTTGCATTTGTTTTGTCTTGGCCAGAGAGTGATGGAACTAGAAGCAGATGCCATGGGACATGAGCTACTTTTTGTAGATGAGGCCAGTTTTAACCTCAGTAAAACTAAGAAATGTGGCAGGAACATTATTGGACACCGTGCCATCATCAATGTCCCAGGACAACGTGGTGGTAACATAACCACGTGTGCAGCTATAAGCCAAAATGGTGTTGTTCACCATCATGCAACCATAGGCCCATACAACACTGCACACATTATTGCATTCCTGGACACCTTACATGACATGCTCACTGTTCAGAGACCAGAGCATACCCGATATGTCATCATATGGGACAATGTTAGTTTCCATAGGGCTGCTTTGGTCCGCAACTGGTTTACAGACCACCCATCCTTCTTGGCACTCAACCTCCCTCCATACTCTCCATTCTTAAATCCCATCGAGCAGTTCTTCTCTGCCTGGCGCTGGAAAGTGTACGACCGTCATCCTCATCAACAGGTAGCCCTTTTACAGGCAATGGAGGAGGCAATGGAGATATTGACCAGGCATCATGTCAGGCCTGGATACGGCATTCAAGGAGATATTTTCCCCGGTGCCTTGGACTGGAGGATATCGCATGCGATGTGGATGAAATTCTGTGGCCGGACCCAGAAAGACGACATGATGTAGGCTGATTGTCTTTTTTTTCCTTTTTCTTTTGGTTGTGAAATTACTATTTTGTTTTCTGACTTTGTCTTGGTTTTGATGAGTGTGAATAAAACACCAATACTTGAAGTTTGGATCCTTGTATGTTTACATGACACTATGACAAAAGTATGACCTCAAATTGGCATCTGTACACAGAGAAAGCAAAAGCCAGATGTGTTTTGTATTCATACCATCAGTGTGCAGTTGGCACATTGTGTGCTTAGTAGATGATGGCTTGTGTGTACTGTTTGATACGAAAACACCATTTTTACAAAGGTGTGAAGAGTTAATCTAGCTGTGTTTGCTTTTGCAAGAAAACTACAATGTTTTGATAATTGGGTGAAAGCTTTTCTTATTTTTGTGTAGAGTTTTGCAAAAATAGCCAATAGTTACAAAAAATGTGCTTAGGCAATCAGAAAAAAACTGTAATTGCTTAGGAAACCATGCATGCCAAGTGTGAATCAAGAAATAGACATGGGTAGACACTGTTGCTGGAGAAATGTCATGCTACTTTAAGTAGAAAATAACAAGAAATCTGGATTTCACATACAGTAGTTTAAATAGATTATAGCGCTTATTAACAACACTTACACAAATAGATAGATACAGATTGTTGCAAATGCTAAAAGCTAAAATAACATGAATTGTGTTATTCACTTTGAAGTATGTAGAGGATCCTACAAAACAATGTTTAAGAACACCCATAATTAGCAACTAGTTTAGAATACATATTCCAATAACAGTATGCATACAGTACATGACCTATAAAAGGCCAAATCAGTGCAGCTCCGTTAATACGTCTATTACATATCACATGCAGATACGAACCTCTGCACTTACTCATAGTTCCATAAAAGGTTATAATCCAAGGTCGAGGTTGCACAGCACCTGTCAGGAAATCTCTGCAGCCAGGTGTCTTCAGTGCCCAGAAAATCATTGGAACTCGACTATTATCCCTGGAGGACGTTTACGAATCCCGCTGTCTCAGGAAAAGCACCCGGCACCTGAAAGGACTTCACCCATCCATGCCATAACCTTTTCAACCTTCTACCATCTGCCAGAAGATTAAAAAAAAAAAAAACTACTCTAGAGTTGTTAATGTATACTACGTTGAAATCAATTTTCCTAACATATTCAGACATTTTTCAAGACTTATTTTTATTGTTCATGTTATTTAAAAAAGATTGTGTGCATCTATCTATCTATCTGCACTCTACTAAGAAATGCTTTTTTTCTGACCGAGAAAGTGGTTTAGCAGCATTAACACAAAAAATAGTCATATAATTAATGTCATCAAGATGCAAAACTGTTGGTGTAACTCATCCTCCGTCGTCATGCTGTTGCACACACAGTATACAATCCTCTCTTAGAGGATCATCATATCAAGGCGGCCAGTTATTTTGGTTTGGTTATATACATTTTAGCTTTCATTTTATGACACTTACATCTAGATGTGTTAAACATGGTTCCTTTGATGGCAGACCATCCAATGTTTAGGTGACCAAAAGTATAGGAACAAAATCACAGGAACATGTAACTGACAGGTGTTTCTTGTTGCACACGTGTTTCATATTATTCTGGATTTAAAATTGTTAACATTTTTAATTGCTCTGAATATCTATATATAGTTTGAGCCTGGTGTTCCACAAGTAATGACTCTGCATTTATTGTATAGAAGTAACCAACATAAGAATCAGAAAGTTTTCTGTGGGAGAAAATAAAGACAATTTAAAGATGAATACAGAGGGATAATTCCACAGGCATGGAGATTACTGTGGCTAAAAGAACAATGTGGAATGAAAAAGAAAGGAAGCAAAGTGTAACGACGCGGGTCGCGCGAGGGGCAGAGCCGTGCTTAAACTGTTCAGAACGGGCAGATCCGCAAGCTGTTACCACGCGGAGTTCTGAACAGGCAAAAGCACGGCCATTTATACACACGGTTGCTAGGCAACGCCGCCGTCAGGCAATCAGCCTGAATGAGCCGCACCTGACGGCGTGTTTATTTAAGGGTCCTGATACCGGCGCACTTCGTGTGATCATTTAGGTAGCACCGGTGAAGGTATCAGGGCCAAATAAAAGAAAAGAAAGAAAGAAAGAAAGAAAAGAAAAGACAGACAGACAGACAGACAGACAGCTGTTTAGGGACAGAGGCAAAGCCCCAGCCTCTGTCTGTTTAAGACGCCGGCGAGAGCGAGTGAGTAGCAGTATAGGGTGCGCGCTCAGTACGGTGTATTAGTGCACGAAGCACAAACTCTATCTCTCTCTCCCATAGGTCCTCGATAAGGGTGAACACCCTGAGAGGATAAAAGTTTTGTTTGATTTTCCAGAGCGCCGTCCTTTCTCGCGGAGACGGCAGAGCTCTGTTTTTGTGTTTACAGTTTTCATTGGTTTCCTTTTAAGTTCCTTAATAATCCCACGCTATCTCCAAACGGGAAGGTCTTCCCGTGTGTATCACAAGCACTCTCACTAACTCCTATTTCATTGACCCACTCTAACGCCCAGCATAAGGGCTCTTATAATTAAAAACATCGCGTGGTGCGGCTCTCCATACCGCACCACGTAACACAAAGGATAACATCCTGGCATGAACAAGCTGGATAAGGAAAAATATGTTTAGGACAGAGACATTGCAGGGACTTTGAGGAAAAGCCAGGACACACAGAATTCAAACATATAAATATTTATATATTTTATAAAAATATAAATAACTCACTGCCCTGTGATGAATTGGCACCCTGTCCAGTCTCCTGAAATTGGTATAGGAAATAAGTGAGTGAGTAAGTTAATCACAAGTGTGTTTTCATTAATATCGTAAGCCAAGTAGACTAAAGTTCCATACATATCTATTATTTTATTTCAAAAGCATATGTAAGTGCATATGTACGGTAAGAGCCCTTAAAAGGTGCCATATTTAACTATTTCTTTAACAAGTGATCACAGGTCTCGGTGCTCCCCAAAGTATGTCTGTTAATGTTCCACCTGAAATACAACTTAGATAATTCAATATTCTACTTCTCTGCACACTTCTGATCATTTCAGTGTCTATGTAAATGAGCTACAACTAAGTCACACCGCAACAGAGAACAGCAGAGCTAAGCAACATTTTCTTATATGAGGTCATAATAGTGGAAAAATATAATAAGCTTTTTTAAACCTCAGGCAATACAAAAAAAAGAAGATTTTTTTCTTATGTTCTTTATTTGTACTCTCACTGGAGACTTTAAAAATGACTAAAAAGTGAATTTTGCATAAATGGTCCCTTTTACCATGAAAATATGAAAAGAAATCTTAATAATAATAAAAATAATAATAGAACTACTTGCATCATGATCAGCTTCTGGTGCTTAAGATGGCAGTATTGTCTAGTATTTTTACTTTTAAAATGTCACCCTACATATATCACCAACATGATTAAAGTTTTTTTTTTTTCAAAAGAATTAGCAAATAACCAATTTTTCGCATTCCTGGTGATGTAGAGTATGAGGATTTTAACAACATGCTGAAGCTGTGCTCAAAATATTTCTTTTAAATCAACTATTTATTTTTGAATCTATAAATTTAGGAAACATGGTTGTACTTTCAAAGTAAGTCAGGCGATATCACAGTGTCAATGAAAATTAAGAACGAAGAAAAACTATATTTTCTTGTGGTTACATTGTCTATTGACAAGACAAGCCTACATACTGTATAATTGACATATAATTAACACTGAACATGTCTTGGTGCATGAAAAATGAACACGAACATGAACAGTCAGTCAAGCATGTAACAAAACAATTCACATATATATATATATATATATATATATATATATAGAACATCTGTAGTTAACACCTAGTGGGATTTTGTATCCTCGTCTCAAGTGACATGAAACCAGCAGTATTTATTTAAAGCAGAGGTGTAAGAGAAGCAGTAAGGACACACTTATGTCTCTCTCTCTCTCTCTCTCATAAACACGCACACTTACACCCACATATACGTGCATGCCCGCGCACACACACACAGACAGACACACACCTACATTTCCTGTCTCTAAAACAGATCAGAACAGTGAATTAAGACATCAGAACTTATTGCATACAGCTGCTGTATGCTGTATCATTTAATCCTCCTTGGGCTTCCAGGAACTATAGTTTCCAAAACCCAGAGTGGGCTACTAACCAGTCAAGTCTTGTTATTATCATTATCTCATGTGATCCTAATCCTCTTACATCCTTTTTTTGTACTTCCACGTCTATTTCATCATGTTTTGTTCATTTGTTAAGACTCCAAGTTTTGTCGACCTGTACATGATCTGTGTGCGGCAGAAAGATGTCCTGCCATTCTTCAGACACTATTATTTAGTTACTCTGCTGGAGGTGTTGTGTTGCTCTACCTTACCTTTTTCTCAGAATAGCCAATTGAATTGGATTCAAGTCAGACACCATACCTGGGCAGGTCATAAGTTCTTACTTTTTTCTTCTTTACAAACTCTTGGAAATATTTGGTAGTGTGTTCTAGAGCTTTATCATCTTAGCATCTTTTCCTTCTGCAAGGCTTCACAGAAGACTGGGTGCCATCAAGTCAGCCAGTATTTTGTTATATTCAAAGCTTCTTTTTTTTCATGCTATCTATAAAGGTCATCTCCCCAACACCTCATGTACAAACACACACCCACTTCCATGCTTCACTGTCTGGACTACGCATTCACTGTGATAGTCCTGGCCAGGCTCATGCCAAACATGCCAAACTCAGACCCCTACTAGCCGAACAAATTTTCTTGCTTCCATCTGATCAAAGGATGTGCTCCCAAAAGTCATTTGGTTCTTTTCATGTGCTTTAGAAAAATCTTGCAGTTTTGTGTCAAAGAGTAAATAAGGGTTTTTTATTTAATTGGATACCATTCATAGTGGCGGCACGGG
Source organism: Clarias fuscus (assembly GCA_030347435.1). Classification (NCBI taxonomy): domain Eukaryota; kingdom Metazoa; phylum Chordata; class Actinopteri; order Siluriformes; family Clariidae; genus Clarias; species Clarias fuscus. The sequence continues at coordinate 20,679,894 of CM059214.1, read as the reverse complement.
GGTTAGCACTCTTGCCTTGCACCTCCAGGGTCCGGGTCCAATTCCTGCGTCGGGTCTGTGTGCATATAGTTTCCACGTTCTCCCCATGCTTGGTGGGTTTAAACCAGGTACACCGGTTTCAATGGTGTATTTACTTCTGTTGTATACACAGATATGTAACCAAAAAATAAATAAAAATATTTGACATGGATGTCTTTAATACCACCCAGTCTTTTGAATCTATTTTTCTACCATTAGGAGTGAGACATTTTAGGAGCTGAGTTGTAAAATTCATTATAGTATACCTGCTATAATATTGTAAATAATAGACCTGTTATAAATAATAAATATGGGATATGGGATGAAATTGGAAAGTTAGGGCTACCAGAAGACTGCATTACTATACTGTAGTCAAACATTGAGCTTTTTTTTTTTTTAACAAAAGCAAAACAAACTAATATGTTTAGTCACTTTGCATACTATTTTTGTCTACTATCTTTGGTGCCATGCAAATTCAGTATAAAAATACTTTTTTATTAAACATTTTTATCATGCCTAAAACTGGTAAACCACTTCACAACTTGTAACTTCTATTGTACAAGTTAGACAACTTTCAAGACAAGATTCAAACATCAACTCAAGCAAAATAGGTACAATAAGTTAAACAAAAATTAATTCTTTAGGTCTTTCAGCAGCTCCTGTCAAGTGGTTGCCACAGCAGACCAGCTGATCCCACACATAACATGACGTGATCAGGATGTCCTTTCTAACGCAACCCTCCCATTTTATTGGAGCTAGGAATTGAACCTGAGCTTTCCACATGGCAGGCAAGAAACCTACCATTGAGCCGCCAATGTCTTGAGCCAATATCAATAAAGGTAAACAATGGTAAACATTAGTATGTTCATGGTAAACACATTAAATACAATTAAGTACATTTGCTAAGTATTTATATTAATAAAACCTAAAACAAAAACAATATATAAAAACTAAACCAAACCACAATTATTTTAAATGTTCTAGACAACATTCCCTAAGAATGTACTAAAAAATAAAAGTAAAAAAAAAAAAAAGTCTTATGTAACAGCTGTAAATTGTTCTGTAGCTCTTGTATTATAGGGGCACTCTGCACCTCTATATGTCAGCAACTACACTAATGTTAAAACAAGCTTTAAGTTTTGCACCTTACCTTCTGTTAATAGTGACATTAGCTCAAGAAAGTAAGAAGCAAACCTGAAATGGTTAGTCAAGAGAAAAGTAATTTCAATTTCCCCCATTTTAAATTAACACTGGGTGAGAGAAATATAAAAAAGACATATTCACCCATTTAATTAATTGTGAATTTACATTTACATTTAGGCATTTGGCAGATGGCCTCATCCAGAGCGAATTACAAAAGTGCTTTGTAGTTTTCATCATTGGATAGATCCTTCCACTGGGTTCCTAGGTTGCTAACTAAGTAGGCTACCATCAGTCAAACACTGTTGGGAAGTTTTTTATTTTTGGAGGGGCTACAGGCTTTTATTAGAGATGATAACATGTATCCTATTTAGCATGTATCTTCTTAAGCATACAAGAAATGCAGTGTTCGTACCACTACTGTACTGGCCAGCAGGTGAGGTACAGGATTTCTAACTTTCTACATTCCGGCAATAGTGGCCACAAACCTCCCGGGTCAAGGGTCCGATTCCTGCCTCAGAGTCTGTGTGCATGGAGTTTCAATGTTTTCCTCTGAGCTTGGATGGGTTTCTTCCAGGTACTCTGGTTTTCTCCGCCAGTCTAAAAACATGCAGATTAGGTGTGTTAAGTAGCATTCCCAAATTGCCTGTAGTCTGTGTGTATGTATGTGTGTGTGCCCTGCGATAAAGTGGCACCCTTATCTAGGGTGTACCTCGCCTTGTGCCCAAAGTCTCCTGGGATAGCCAATTAGCAATTAGCCTAACCTTTGGAAGGTTATGTGGGAGGAAACCAGAGTACCCAGAGGAAACCACCAATCACAGGGAGAATATACAAACTCCATGGACACAGACCTGAGGCGGGAATCGAACCCAGACCCTGAAGGTGCAAGATGACAGTGCTAACCGCTAAGCCCCTGACTTTATTAACTAGGATGTTAAAATGTGAATGTCTGAACACTGCAAAAATAATTTCCAGGGCTTTTATTCTTCTTATTATTATTATCGATATTTTTCCTCTCTAGTTAGAAATGTCTCTAGCTTTAGCATCTCTGTTCAGAGTGACACCGGTTTGTTTGTGACTCGTTTAAAAAGCCCAGAACGTTCGCTGTCTTTTTCATTCTCGCTTAACTTTCGATTCACTTATGGTGTTTCAAAAGGAACCGATTCTCCCAATCAGCAGTGTGTTAACAGCGTGTGTGTGGAGTTGTAAAATGTAAGGAGGGACATTCCTTGACATACAAGCAACGGAAGCTCTCAGAACCAATCAGATCCAAGCATATTCAACTCCACAGAAACATCTTGAGGAGCACAATCAGTGACGCATAGAGGGCAGGTTTTAATTTCCGGCGTCCTTAGCTACCAGTTTTTTCTTCTTCTGCCTATCAGGGGCAGCTGTAACAGCTCATAAACGCAGATTTTTTTTTACATGTGGAAACTTCTTAAATGCAAGTGACTGTGGAGCACATCCCAGCGCCACCGAGCGCCTTCACCGCCTCCAAGTGCTTCGGCTCTTTGGCCAAAAGTTTCGCTTCCAACTTGGAAACGCATCAAAGGCTCCTGAGCCGGACATTTCCGCGGAAAACGATGAGGAAAGAACCAGACACCGTGAACTCGAGCCAAGACAGCAGATTTAGGTAAGACTTGTCGAGGAAAACATGTTTCCTTTTGAGAGGAGATGATGGAGACGATTCAAGCGCTTTATTTGGTGAATCCTATTTTTTAAGCAGTTTGTTTCGCCTTTAGTGACGTAAAAGATGGGGTGAAAATTAAAGGACATGTATTAGTCTGAAATGTATTGAAGCTTGTATTTAATGTAATTATTGCCACTGAACGAGACCTATCCTGGGCAGTCCTGCACATCACATCACATCACATGACTGAATGAGCGTATTGTCTTTCCTCCAGGACTAGCATATCTAATTGCTGCATCTACACAAGCATTTAGTTTCACCTTTAGTCCAATTTTAGCCCTTCTTTGGCAACCTGAGCAGGCTTCAGTTTCATTTTCAATATAGCTGATTTGTTGAAGATGCAGATTATGAATATCTTGTCCCAAGGCAACCTTGGTTGAACAAAGCGGTTTAATCATGGATAAGTAATTAATGAAGAAATGATTACTGTACAGTAGATCAGAAAATCAAATACTTCCTAGCACTGATCTTACATATGATACAATTAAATATTTCATTGGGACATATACAATAAAATATTTTATTAGGATTAACAAATAAATAACTGCAAAATCAAGTTCGCTTATTTATAACATATTATATTGATCAATTTCAGTCACAGGGTCAGTAAATGTTTTAATATTCATCTCTCAAAAATATCACATGAAGAAAAAGAATGAAGTCAGTGCCCAAATGAATTAAATGCTACTTAAATCGATTTACATATAATTAGTTTTTTTTTAAATGAGAAAGCATGTCTGTTATGTTGCACATTTATAATTATATAGTTATAGCATTTCTATCAATATTATTTATACATGTACAGTGTGGTACAAGAAATGGATAAAGAAATCAATTAGCTGGTTATCCTGTATAATCTGAAGGTATAATGAAGTACAAACATAAGTGTATTTTATTGAATTTTATGTGATAGACCAACACAAAGTATCACATAATTGTGAAGTGGAAGAGAAATGATAAATGGTTTTCAAAATATTTTACAAATAAAAATCTCAAAAGTATGACGGGTATCCCAAACTTTAAACATATCACGAAGCACTGTTCATCCGAGAAAGGAAAGAGTATGGCACAACTGCAAACGTAACATGGCCATCCACCTAACCTGACAGGCAGGGCAAAGAGAAGCAGCCAAGAGGTCCATGGTAACGCTGGAGGAGCTGCAGAGATCCACAGCTCAGATGGGAGAATCTGTCCACTAGACAACTATTAGTCGTGCACTCCACAAATCTGACCTGAGTGACGTGTGTGGGACATAGGAAGCATGTGGAAGAGGGTGCTCTGGTCAGATGAATGCAGAATGATGTGTGTGGTAGTAAACTAACACTGTGCAATGTGGTGGCAGCATCATGTTGTGGTCATGGTTTTCTTCAGCAGGGACAGGGAAGCTGGTCAGAGTTAATGGGAAGATGGAAGGAGCCAAATATAGGGCAATCTTAGAAAACCTATTAGAGTCTGCAAAAGACTTGAGACTGGGGTGGAGTTTCACCTTCTAGCAGGAAAATGACACTAAACGTACAGACAGAGCTACAACCGAGTGCTTTAAATCAAAGCACATTCATGTGTTCGAATGACCCAGTCAAAGTCCAGACCTAAATCCAATTGAGAATCTGTGGCAAGGCTGTAAAATTCCTGTTCACAGACGCTCTCTAACCAGTCTGACTGAGCTTGAGCTATTTTTCAAAGAGAAATGGCCAAACATTTCTATTGGGCAAAGATGGTTTGGATTGTGGATTGTAATGTGACAAAATGTGGAAAGTTGATATTCAGGGGTATTAATACTTTTGCAAGGCATCGTATTTCAACAGTGGTGACATACATTATGTATACTGTATATGAGAACTTCATATCCAGAATGACTTACATTCTCATGATTATTTGAGAAATAAAGCCTGGGTTTTGTTCTGTTCAAGGACCCAATAGTGGAAGCTTGGTGGTGCTGGAATTTAAACTCAGATCTTTTGATCAGTAGTCTAATATTTTAACCACTGAGCAAACACCGTGATGACTGATCAGCCATAATTATTAATCACATAGCAAACTGGTGACAGAAGAATGGCACCCAAGACTCATTTATACTATTGGGTGGGGAGCAAAGCGAGATGAGTGATGGATGATGGACACAGACTCCAAATGAGAAACTTTGGTGCAACAATGCACCGGCAACAAACTAACAAACATTTGCTTCCTTTCAGATTTGTCCAACATCTCTGTTCCGTTAAATAACAGTACCTTTGTTTTGGGTGGTAAAAGGTTGATGATAACCTGAATCCTCATCAGTCAGCTGCCTCTTGTGACTTTCATGAAGGCCATGCATGTTTCATAAAGGCCTGGCAAGCAAACTGCTGAAATTGTTTGGGGTTTGCTCTCTGGGGGAAACGTGATCTTTCACCAGTTGCAAAGGTTATTCTTCAGCCGCCATCGCCCGTTAAAGCTCAAACTTCTCCTAATTAGTTTTCTTTTCACTGTTAACTGGCTGTCACGTTGCTTCTTTGTTGCATTTTAGTGAGAAAGTTCAGGAGATAGCTAAATAATATGTTGTAGGCTGTATTGGTGTAACGGTGTGCACGTTCGAATCCAAACTCTTGGTACTGTACAAAGATGTTCAGTTTCCAGGATTACGTTGTAGTTTAAACTATTAATGCAGAGTCATTTTTCTCAATAAATTCAAATTATTAAAGGAACAGGAAGCATGCCACTGAGGATTTATAGCTAAATATTTAAATATCACTAAAGATGAAATATGGAGTCATCTTTCCTTTTCTTGGAGCAAGCTGTGCCTTGATGTGTTTTGCTTCTGGTTCTGTCCATGCACCGTAACCTGCATGTTGAGTGACATGTAAGGCCACACCCACCTCAAGGAAAAATTCATTAGATTACTAGTATATTAATTATTCTCATTTATCAGAACTGTCATTCGGTCCGGAAGCAGACCGCGGTCTGCCATTTAGTGACGCCTGCTATAAAGGTTGTACAGAAGAACTGTGATACTAATTTAAATAATCTGCAAAAAGTGCTTTTCTACTTTGTTTGTGGCATAGCAGTAACAGTTAATGTGTTCAAACCCCTATGGATCATTATAAATTGGGTAAATATCCAAAGAAACATGGCTGTACGTTTGTGTAAGTTTTATTTGGTATTATCAGGTTTTGGGAATTCACTAGCCCTTTAAACATTTGTCCAACAGATATCTGTACATGTCCATCAAATCCTGACCTAGAATGACTCTGTTCATTGCTTTAATCAGTTTTAGTTTGATGAGTGCATGTTTAAGATATTATTTTTATGCCAGAATCAAGGCCACATGCTCATTTGCAATGCGCGGATGCAAATAGACAAAGAAGAAAAGACGGATGGAGGGAGGGTAGAAATATAAAAAGGGTGAGAAGGAGGGAGGGAGAAAGTGTGGACAGGGGGAATCACAAGTCATCTCAAGTTATCTAAGCATGGATCAACGGTGGTGCATATGAGTAGCACTGAGAGGTGACCTGTGCGAAACCTGGGACAGGACAGTAGGGAATTTGAGAAACAGACAGCAGGGCTAAGATGCGTCTCTGAGCTGGATGTGTCTGTCTGTAACCCTAGGGTTTGCTTTGACCTTTTCAACCTGAAAGAGCAGACAGGGAAACGGATCTGCCTCTAGACTCTGTGGTTTTATGTGGATGGACAGGTGAGGATGCTGCCTGTAGATGCATTCTGTCTCTAGGCGCTATAGTGAGTGGCATCCATGACTGCAACATTGGGTAGTTTGGGGTATTCTACCTCAGTACCCAGTTTGCGCTCTCTTTACACGGACTGCTACAGGGCAGGGTGGTCTGCCGGGAATATAGGACTCGTCGTTGTTGGGTAAGTTGGTGGAATTTCACAACCTCTTCAGTTGTGGAAAGTGGAGGAATTTATTATAATTTTTTTCCATAGATGCATTGTGTAAGTGGAATTTTTTAATTAGATGGTATTTTCTCCAAATGCTTAAAAATCTTTTAAGAGTCAAGTGTTATTGCATTTTAGATTTTTTGATTAACATGTTTTTGTATGCATATAATTTCCTGGTAGATAAAAAAATGTTTGTTTAAACCATATTGAAACAGTAGAGCCATGTGAGAGCCATTTGATGCTGCGTGTCCTCATGAAACATGTGATCCTCCATGTATTGCATGGTTGCATATTGCAGTTTATTTTTTTTATAACTAAATTATTCATGTTACAGTAATCAGCGGCATGTCTAGCAGCTTGATCATAGTGAAAAAATTCACGGCATCACAGTCATCTTTTAAAACGAAAAATTGTGATTTGAACGGAAAGGCAATGTTCCCTAACTTTCCACTTTGATATAAATAAATACAATGCATCAGCATTATGTTCTTGTCTGTTTTATGCTCCAGGAAAAAGCTTCTTAGAGAACCAAGCAAATACAGTTGTTCAGGCCCTGTCCAACTCACCCGGGGTGCTAACAAAGGACTATCGAATGACCAGAGGTAATTTGTCCATGTCAGAATAGACAAGGATTCTTTCAGCTATTAGCAGAGAAGACATAGTGTTGTTTTTTATGATGAGAGTAATAAAATTGATAATGAGAAGTAATGAGAGCATTTGTGTCCCTGCTGTGTTGCAGTGTCTCAGTGTGTTGTCCGAGCTCCACTGGTGACAGCAGCCCAGTAAGCCTTCTCACAACATGTTCATGCAGTGCTGGCTACACCACCGGCTTCTCCACCGAACACAGCTCCATCTACTCCTGGAGATACGATGTAAGAATTTTGAAGCCATCTGTTGCTCAAAAAATTCCAGCAATGTCATTTAGATCCGAAGCTATATCCATGACATTTGTAAGTGTGTTGTAACATGCAAGTACAAAAGGCTATTTAAAATAAAGGGTAGTTTTGATTTTGCCCTATGGTGACATGGTTCACATGGTTGATCATTTTAATAAGCTGGATGTATCGGTGGGTTCATAAGTATTGGGACAGCAAACTTTTGCACAGTGCCATAATAATGTTTTTATTTTTGTTCAATTTATGGCATAAGAAGCAACTATGCATCAACATATGTGTTAACATCTTTTCAATTACAAAATCACCAAAATATGTTATTTATCAAGGGGTGCCTAAACTTTTGCATAAAACTAAATTACTAGGTGTGCCTGCGACTTGGTTCATGTGGTATTCAATTGCACAATCATAAGCGCTTGTAAAAAAAAAAAAAAAAAAATGTACAAAGCCATCTGTTGAATTTTCAAATTAACTAAAATTACCGTGAAGGTGTGAGATCGCAGATAGATAGAGATTTCAGTTCTCATAAGCGTGTATTTAAAAATGTACAGCGGCGTCTGTTGAATTTTATGGAGGCCCTAAAGGGACATGGATGAGAAGAAAAAAATCCGTTAAAGGAAAAAAAAAATGGAGAAAAAAAAAATCTTCCAGCGATAAAATAGGGAACGGGCAAGCTTCGGGTACAAACTGAATGTCTTTATATTTTAAAGATTTTACTTTTTTTGCGAGATCTTGCGAACGAAAAATGCCAAAAATATATATATTTCCCCTTGAATTTTTTTCCCTAGCTTCATTTTTTTTCTCGCCCATATCCAATTAGAATGATTTTTTTAATGATAAGGGTTTTTACCAATTAAATTTAAAAGGAGCATATATTCTCTTCCTGTGGGCTGATTGTAACATAGATAAAACAAAAACTGTGTCTTCAGGCTACAAATTAACAAAATGTGATTATTTTAAAGTGGTGATTTTTTTTTCCATAGCCACTTCAGGCAGGCATACTTTATGATTGACAAGTTTATTATTAATACAGCTACTAAAAGCACAGGCTCCGAAGGATCAGTTTTGTAATGTTTCTCAATCGTGCCAGTGTACAATTTTGAAATTGCATTGACGAAGAATTTATGCAATCCCTAAGTAGATGACGGCTGTCCATGTGCTTGTGCGTGCAGGAGTTTGACCGGGAGAACACTCAGCATGTACGACAGCTCTTCAGTGCCCTGGATGAACTGCTGTATGAAGGTAAAGTGTGCAGTAGATCAGAGTCTCTTCGTAAGGAGTGTGAGGAGTGGAACACTCACTCCCCTCACCTCAGGTAAACAAACAATTGCATGTTCTCAGAATAAAAAAAAAAGTTATAGTAGTATATACTGTATTATAGGACAATATTACATACAATAGCAACTATTGCTATTGTATGTAATAATGCAGTATTTTCATGTCCAATAAATAAATAAATAAATACCAATGGCTATGTAATGCCCCAGGATTTTAGGCAACCAGTTGGAGCCTCCAAAGCAAGAGGGAGTTCAGTATGTGCACTGGAGACCTACTAGCACTAGGCCTGTATCACCTCCATGCATGGACACAAGAGACACACGAGACAACCACAGCGAGTAAGATCACAGATTAATGTTTATTTACTGTGTACTTCATACACATGTCTACTTCTTACATTTCATTTTATCTCCTTTACTACTACTTTAATAAATGTTTCTATTAAATGTTCATTAAAAAATCTACCATGTATTACTTTGTTAAACCACCAACTTTTAAAATGTATTTTCAGCACTTTGTAGCCTGTTGCAGTAAAACATTTGTACCCATTTCTTCAATTCGATCTATATAAATTTTATTTGAATTTGACTTAAGGCGCAACTTTATATATAAAAATACAAATTGGGAGTCATATTTTCTATTTCAAATAAATAGGAGTAAAAAAAAAAAAAGAAACATGTAAATAACCTTTAATTAAAAATCTATTTATTCATGTTTATTTATTCAAATAAGGCAAACATATAACTGTTCATGGTATGAATTTGTAATATTTATAAACAAGTTGTGGTTCAGCAACAAATTTTAAAAGAAGTTGTGCTAATTGCCTGCAGTTATGTTTAGTGGAGAAGGCTTGTTAGACTCTTAGATAGAGAGTGACAGTCTACAGTATGTTTGAGTGAATGAGAGTGATGACTGGCGGAGATTCTGATAGTGAAGAGTAATGATGGCTCCAGTAGGCAGAAGGCCAACACAGACAGATAAGACCGATGGATAAGGGAGGCACATGATGCAAAGCGGGGGAATGATCAAATAAAGACTATAACTTACTGGAGACATCCTTCCCCTTTGGATATTTCAGTGGAGTTCAGAACATTAAGTCTTTTTTTTTCTACAAATTGTCCCCTTGGAATTATAAGGTTCTGTTAGACTTTTTTGTGTCGAATTGAGTTATTCCCCGTTTCCTGCTCTATAACGTGAGATAATGTGATAATATATTAACATAACGCGAGGTGTTTTTAAGTGATGTATTTTCGGACTGTGTCTCTGAAAAATAAAAAGCACAGAAAAGTTTTGCTCTATGGTGTGCAAAACCTTTGAACCTCAATATCTCAAAACTGCTCAGAATGCTCGGAATTCGAAATGTGACAGTTTGCCCACAATCTGTACAAATAAAAATAATAATAATAAATAAATGTATTATTTTGTCTTCCCATCCATATTTTGGATTAAAAATGATTAAAACCCAAACACATGCTTGGTGGGTTTCCTCCGGGTACTCCGGTTTCCTCCCTCCGTACAAAGACATGCAGATTAGGCCGATTGGCATTCCCAAATTGCCTGTAGTGTGTGAATGAGTGTGTGTATGTGTGTGTGCCCTGCGATGGATTGGCACCCTGTCCAGGGTGTACCCCGCCTCGTGCCCTAAATAAAATAAAAAGGGAAATAAAAGTACTCTTTTTATTTCCCTTTTCATTTCAGTGCACGTGTAAGTCCTTGATGCATTGACTTATGCTATTGATTGGTTTAGGAGCTGTTTGCTCCTTCACTACATGGCACTCATCAATGTGCAGCGCAAATCATGTTTTTATTTTATGTGCATCCCAGCCCTCTAGCAGAAAGTTTCATACCTGAAATAAAATATGCAGGGCGTTCTGGGATGAGATTGTAGTAAAAATGCCCATAAGTACTGCATTTATCAGTCTGGCCCAGTTTGGATGAGAGGGCTCTCAGTCTCACTGCCTCTCTCTCTTTATTTCTGTTTCTCACACTGCTTTGCTTCTTTTTTTTCTCTTTCTGCAGGCTCTGTGTGGCGGGCCACAGATTGGCTCCGTGCTCCTGGACTGATCAGACCGTCTACCCCGGGTCGCCTCTTTCAGAGTTATCGTGCTCTCTTTTTCCGCAAGAGGAGGAGATCTATGAGGTAGAAGGCAGGATAGAGGAGTTTCTCGCCTATGATGGGAGAGAAACGTAAGCCACCATTGTTTTTTTTTTACACAATCGGTCTTTGTGTTCTTTCTACACTTTTTACACAGTTATCATTTTGTATGCCTTATTTATTCATTCAGTTTGTGCTTAGTAAGTAAATAAGCAAAAGTACATTTCAGCAGGTATTTTTTGATTGTCAAAGGATTGTGACAATATTAATTTGGTGACGTTGTTTGTCAAGTTGTTGGAGTTCTGTTGGTATTATAGATGGGAAAAAGAAAAATTAAATGCTGTAGTGCGATTATTTTTGTGGCAATTCATCTTTATTTGAAAACTGCCATACTGACTCCAAAAAGTTAAAGCCAATAAAAAAAAACTAAACAAATTTGCATAGGTTTGCATTTGAAGTGGTAAAATCCTGTCATTCCTCTAGAATCCTACAGGGGGTGTGCTCTAACCTGAAAAAACTGTTTCATGAATTTGTGCCAGGCTGTCCTGGTGTTCGGTGCTGTGTAGCGTCGACCAGATAGCAAAAGTTCAAAGAGAAGATGGCTTGGATGTGAGGGGTCCAATGTGATTTTCTGAGCTCTTTTCTTCACTCTGGACAGTGGCTGCTGGTGCAAAAAATGGGGGGGGGGGGGGGGGCACAAACAAAATTAAAATTAAACTCGCCTGTAAATAGCCATTTATCAGGTGATTAAGCATCATTACTACTAGTATAAAATAAAGGCATAACTCACATCACATCCAGTCAGCAGATCCGCTTGCCATAAGAAGTGCTGGAAGACTCGTTGAAAATGGTCAAATCACATGAGCCCAAATATTTAAAAACAATATGATTCGCTAAGAACAAAAGTGTGAAGGTTCAGGGCCCGTAGGATGATTTGAAAAGATCCAATCAGAGCTCAGCCTCAAGTCACATGCTTTTCAAAGATTTACGTGCCTACATAGACACTCGTTTGTCCGGCGCCCCGCGTACACGAACACAAATGAACGTAATAAAAGTTTAGATTTTTTTTTATTGCAAATAAATTATATTAAGAAATACATCGGAATTTTGTGACTAAATGACTTTATTTCATTATTAAAATAACTAATTATTATGTTAAATAATTACATGTTAAAGTAGCATTCTTCTCTGCCTAACTTTAAGGGGGGCGGCGCCCCTGCGCCCCGTATTGACCCGCCGCCACTGACTCTGGATATATATTGTAACGGGTTCGACCCTATTTTGCATGGCCCTAACTAGGCACGGCTGGTGAGCTATCGGCGCTAATGATCCCGAGCTTCTCTCCGCGGCGGAGGTCAAGACGCACTCGCCTCTTTGAAGTCCATGGGGCGCGTTCCATTTGCCCCGCTAGCTTGCCACTCTTGCACTTTATAGCGCGCGCGTCGCACTCCTCAGCATCCCAACCGACCCCGAGCTACTGTACACTCCCCGCTGTGTTTTATAGCGTGAAGAGTGCACTGTTAGCCCTTTCAGCAGTCGGGACTGTCCCTTGTATTATTCTGATGTCTGATTTTGTAGCTGAGCCAAACCAGTTATTGAAGTGCGCATGATAAATTTGTGTGATAAACCTGTGGCAGGTTGAACTGGTGAAGGAAATACAACCTCTGCTGGACCTTTTTAACAATGGAGTCGATGTGATTGTCCCACTTCAGGTCTTGAGATATGGTGGTGCTCAGGAAACGATTCCACTGCTGTTCAAGATGGTGAGTGGGGGGAATTCCACAATCATCTCCACTGTTTTGAGCATGTTCAGCTCCATTTTGTTGTGACTGCACCAGCCAGCCATTTGCTCAACCATGCATCTATATGCAGACTTGTCAAGGTCCTAGATGAGGCCAATGACTGTGGTGACATCTGCAAATTTCAGGAGCTTGACAGAGGGGTCTGTAGAGGTGCAGTAGTTTGTGTAGCGGGAGAAGAGGAGTGGGGAGAGAAGGCAGACCTGAGGGACGCCAGTGTTGACGGTGCTCCTGTTGGACACAAATTTCCCAGTCTCACTAGTTGTTGCCTATCTGTCAAAGCTGGTGATTCACTGACAGATAGAGCTAGGAACAGAGAGCTGGGATAGTTTGTTCTGGAGGAGTGCTGGGATGATTGTGTTAAAAGCAGTAGTGCAAACAAGAACCTTACAAGTCCCTGATTTGTCCAGATGTTGCAAATTGAAGTGCAGCCCCATGTTGACTGCATCATCCACAAACCTGTTTCCTCCAGCAAGGGTCCAGTGATGTACTTCAGATAAGTCGGCACCAGTTTTTCACACAACTTCATGACCACTGATGTTAGTGGAAAGTGGTCTGTAGTCGTTAAGTCCTGTGATTTTGGGTTTCTTTGCCGTCTGGGCCTGGAGCTTTCCTTCTCTTCTGTTTGTGTAAGATCTGACAGACCTGAAGTGCAGGAGGTGGGAAGTGGGGGGTTGCCAGAAGTGTTAATGGTTGTGTAGAGAGATGGTCAGGATGGGTGTCTGGTGTGAGACCGGAAGTTTCAAATCTGCAGTAGGACTGCAACGAGTGGTCAACGAGTTGGAAGATGGCGTCTTGTAGTTAGTAATGGCTTTCAGGCCTTTCACCACTGAAACAGGGTCTGAAACAAGATTCTGTCCTCACTTCTGTAGGCATCCTCTTTGGCCTGACCAAGCTCTCTGACTTTTTCTGTGAACTACGGTTTGTCGTTGTCGTATGTTAAATAAGTCCACGTACTCTTACAAAAACTGATATAAATGTTACATCATCTGTGAGCTCATCCAGATTGTTTTTGGAAGTTAGACATACTTTGTTGAAATGACGATTAAGCAATGTTAATTCATAAACTCTGGAACTAATAACTAATAAACACTAAACTTTATAAAGAGCATGAGTGAAAGACAACTGAGTACAGAAGTCCTATCATTAGTAGAGTCCCAAACAGAATATTGCAGTATAATAAGTTTAGTTTAGTTTATTTATATAGCACATTTACTACAGCCACAAGACTGACCAAAGTGCTGTACATCCACATAAACGTCATAAAAAGTTTAAAAAGTACACAACTTCAGCCTAAGAAAAATAAAATAAATAAAATAAAAAATAAAATAAAAATAAATACAATTTTAAATATTGCAGTATAATAAGTGTTGTGGCTGTAAGGTACTCAAAAAAAAAAAAGGAAAACCAAAGTATAGATTTTTCTTCCTTAACATCAGACTCTGGCACATAAGTTCCTGTTCTGTTGGATAATGTCCCCTTTAAAAAAATAACCACTGTAAGTAAATCAAACTGTAGGAGTTTTTAATGCATTCAATGTGTTTATTTTCGGTGGGTTTAAAAAAAAATATATATATATATTTTTTATACAGTGTGGAATACCATTTATTCCTCAAAGTGTACATGGAAATAGATATCACATTGACCTATGCTACTGGTGTTTCACCATATACACACAAAACCTTTGCACTTTGGGATCCTGCTGATGGAACGTGTCTGTCCAGTTAAAGATATTAGGAATATAACATTGGGGATTACTCAAAAGTCATGGTTTGGTGTGTACTTTAGTTTTGAAGTCACAGCTCAACACTATTCTGTATAATGAACTAAACAATAGTGTTTTTTATCATTATTAATTTCATTTGTAAACATATAAACTTGTACAAACTTGTAAAGTTCAAAATAGTAACTGTGGTATCTGTAGCAAATAGTGAAAAAAAAATTCCCTTTCTTATCTGTTCTTTTAAATTCGTTCCACCGCCCAAAAATATCTATATAAAAATACTTAATACAAAATATGAAGTAAAAATAAAACAAATTAACTTGCACTTTACTTTAGAAAAAAAATTGTGACTGGTGTTAGTCGAAAGCAGAATCAGGAGCGAGGGGGGCTACTGTGCAGGACGACTTTCACACACTACCAGAATCACTCCTCTAAACAGATTCATCTCCCGCACAGCTACTGCTTTTTAACTTTTTTTTTTCTTCACGGAGACTTTCACATCCATGCTGTACTGTACATGAGCAGGAAAATAACAAATATTTGCATCAAAATTAAATTAAGATGCTAGAATAATGCCAAAATCAGTAAGCGCAAATAAGATACATCTGCGAGGATAATAATAATAATAATAATAATAATAATATACAGGGTGGGCCATTTATATGGATACACCTTAATAAAATGGGAATGGTTGGTGATATTAACGTCCTGTTTGTGGCACATTAGTATATGTGAGGGGGCAAACTTTTCAAGATGGGTGGTGACCATGGTGGCCATTTGGAAGTCGGCCATCTTGGATCCAACTTTTGTTTTTTCAATAAGAGGGTCATGTGACACAACAAACTTATTGGGAATTTCACAAGAAAAACAATGGTGTGCTTGGTTTTAACGTAACTTTATTCTTTCATGAGTTATTTACAAATTTCTGACCACTTATAAAATGTGTTCAATGTGCTGCCCATTGTGATGGATTGTCAATGCAATCCTCTTCTCCCACTCTTCACACACTGATAGCAACACCGCAGGAGAAATGCCAGCACAGGCTTCCAGTATCCGTAGTTTCAGGTGCTGCACATCTCGTATCTTCACACCATACACAATTGCCTTCAGATGACCCCAAAGATAAAAGTCTAAGGGGGTCAGATCGGGAGACCTTGGGGGCCATCCAACTGGCCCACGACGACCAATCCACTTTTCAGGAAACTGTTCATCTAGGAATGCTCGGACCTGACACCCATAATGTGGTGGTGCACCATCTTGCTGGAAAAACTCAGGGAATGTGCCAGCTTCAGTGCATAAAGAGGGAAACACATCATGTAGCAATTTCAAATATCCAGTGGCCTTGAGGTTTCCATTGATGAAGAATGGCCCCACTATCTTTGTACCCCATATACCACACCATACCATCACTTTTTTTTGCTCCAACAGTCTTGGAGGGATCTATCCAATGTGGGTTAGTGTCAGACCAATAGCGGTGGTTTTGTTTGTTAACTTCACCATTCACATAAAAGTTTGCCTCATCACTGAACAAAATCTTCTGCGTGAACTGAGGGTCCTGTTCCAATTTTTGTTTTGCCCATTCTGCAAATTGTGTGCGCCGATCTGGGTCATCCTCGTTGAGATGCTGCAGTAGCTGGAGTTTGTAAGGGTGCCATTTGTGAGTAGCTAATATACTCCGAAGGGATGTTCGACTAATGCCACTCTCCACTGACATGCGGCGAGTGCTACGCTGTGGGCTCTTGCTGAATGAAGCTAGGACAGCCACTGATGTTTGTTCATTAGTGACAGTTTTCATGCGTCCACATTTTGGCAAATCCAACACTGAACCAGTTTCACGAAACTTAGCAAGCAGTTTGCTAACTGTAGCATGGGAGATGGGTGGTCTCGTAGGGTGTCTTGCATTGAAATCTGCTGCAATGACCCGGTTACTGCGTTCACCAGATATCAACACAATTTCGATCCGCTCATCATGTGTTAACCTCTTCGACATGTGAATGGCTGTGAACAAAGAGAAACTTGTAAATAACTCATGAAAGAATAAAGTTACGTTAAAACCAAGCACACCATTGTTTTTCTTGTGAAATTCCCAATAGGTTTGATGTGTCACATGACCCTCTTCCTATTGAAAAAACAAAAGTTGGATCCAAGATAGCCGGCTTCCAAATGGCCACCATGGTCACCACCAATCTTGAAAAGTTTGCCCCCTCACATATACTAATGTGCCACAAACAGGACGTTAATATGACCAACCATTCCCATTTTATTAAGGTGTATCCATATAAATGGCCCACCCTGTACATCACAGACGTGGGTAACGATCTAAAACCCTTGTGAACAGATCATTTTGCCCAGCTTTGGTATTTTCTTTTTTATAAAGCTGATACACCTTCCCCTAGCAGTGATAAAAGCCATATTGAGGGTCTAAATAACTGAAGATAATATTTTTTGTAGTACACATATATCATAAGCTCTTGAATAAACAAAAACAACTGATTAAAATCAGTTGGGAAATGTAAAACTGCAGCTCTTTCAGTGCAAGTGTAGTGAATGACAGCTTATTAATTAACATTGACCAGGAGTAAATGTGCTGCTAATTTCCTGCTAGGAGCTGTTTATGTAGGTTTCACGTTAAGGATAAAGTGCATGAGTGTATTCATGGCTATTTTCTTACAGTGGCAATGAGAAAATGGATCAGAGGAAGGCCTCAGCTGTTGCATCCTGGGATGGCGTACCCCGCGTGTCTCCCAACGCATGTATCCGTGATGCTGTGGCTGATGCGCTATTTGATGATGTATGGCGGGAGGCACTGAGCTTACTGGAAGAGCTATTGCGCAAACACCGGGAGAAGCCACATTCTGGTGGGTTTACCAAATTCAAACTGACAGAGATGCTCACATTTTTAATGGCATGTTTCTGTCATTTAGTTCTTTTCCATAAATGTCAGGGAGCACACTGAGAGCAATCCTTATTTCATATTGGTACAAGGTTCGACTAATATAAGACAAGAAAAGAGTCATTTGGGATTAAGGACAACCAGACTCATGATTAAATATTTATGAAAACTCAGTGTAACTAGAGTATTATATAGAGGATCAAGTGATCTTGAATGATGTAATGTATGTAATGTTAATTTTACATAAAGCAGTCTGTTTGAACTTGGATTTGTGATATAGCTTTTATATATAGATTTTTAAGTAAATATAAAGTCAAAAGGGTTAAGAGTGGTTGATTTTCCCTTGTTGTCATATATTTTGTTTTGGGATCAGATGGAGCAACACGGAAATGGATGCTGGAGAGCTCAAGCCAAATCTGTGATCCTTCATCACATCTCCCTTCAAGGGGAAGCCACATTTCTCCAAGCAGAGGCACTAATAGCAGGACCATGTTTCTTTGCCCAAACCCCTATAATGTGCAGGTACCAACCTACAACAAAAACACAGGACAATAAATACCAAATACTATTATGTGAGCAATGAAATTCTGTTCTTAATCGTGTTTTTCATTTTGTGTTTGATCAGGACTCAAATGTCTTTAAGTCTAATTTAAACGGTGTTATGACAATCCAAGCAAAACCTTTGCAACAGAGACAGCAGGGATATGCAGAAAGGTCACTGTAAGTCCCATACAGTTACACAATCTCACATTGACAAACTTTACGCATATACAGTGCATCTCAAAAAGTTAATGTTTTTTTTCATAATTTAAAAAGTAAAAGTCTCATACAGTACATGCCATCCACTTGTCAGCCGCAGTTGTCTTCCCTGGTCCTCCAGGCCTTTTGATGTTGCCGAGCTTGCCAGTTTACTCCTTCTTGAAAAAGAATGTTTTAAGCTGTTGTAGCGGCCACTCCCAATGTTTATGCTATCTCTCTGATAGGATTTTTTCTGCCAAATTATGGCTTCCTTCACTTGCATAGACACCTACTTTTTGACATTATGTTGAGACTTAGTGTAGTGAACACCAAATGCAAATATGTAACACACACACAAACCACCTTCAGGCCTTTTTTGCCCCTTGATTGAGTCATGGAGTAATGAGGAACCAGGACACACAATTGTCCATGCAACAGGACAATTTGTTCCATTATTTATGAGACCCCAAAATGGGTGAGTGTATGAAAATATCTGTAATTCCTATATGGTTAATGACACTTTTGTCGAACACCTTGAATTAAAGCTGAACATACATACACACACACACACACACACACACACACATAGAAGAAAAACCCATTCATGTAATACCCTGCTCATTCAGTGCTTTCAGGTAATCAGCTGACTTCATTTATTGCCACATAACATTGCAGAGCCTAGACCTGACCAACTGAAACAACAGCAGATCATACAGTAACACTGCCTCCTTTTCCACTGGGCACTATGCATCATGGGTGCATCGCTTCATGCACTTCCTTTCTTACTCAGACTCACCGATCACCCTTCTGAAATAGAGACTTTTTTTTTGTCCAGGCAGTGTATATAATGGTTGAGGAGTAATTGTCGTCTGATTTTTTGTAATGTTGTATACTTGAATATAGCAATACTGATGTTATAAACAGATTCCTATTATGTACAGTGTTTTATCTACATGGCCATCATGTTCTTTATTTAGAAAACACAATGAGATGCAATCCTAATCTTATTGTACTGTCTCGCATACTACACTTAAAAACCCAAAAAACTTTACATAACTGGGAGTTTTTGTGCTTTGTTTTGATTCTGTTGAAGGTGTGACTCAGATGACGGAAGCACCACACTCGCCACCCTGAAGGCCCCAAGTGGAATGAGCATAAGTTCACACAAACCCTCTGGCCGGCGGATTCTCCCCAGACTCAGTGGCAGAACTCTTCTGCGTCAGAATTTCCCAGCACAAAGCTCTCTGCGAGGAACCAGACTGTTAGTCATAATCCCGTCTGTACCCACTGATTCAAACTTACAAAACCCAATAATGCTAAACAATGCATACATTTGTATTGAACAATTAGATTTTTTTATATGTCAAAAAACTAATTTTAAATATAAATAAGACAACAATTTTGACAATTTTTATTTTATTTTATTTAGGACCATAGCAAAGCTAGCTTGAAGCATCTGCAGACACCAGGAGTAAGCAGACTTTTGTTAATTCGTGACTGTGTGTTTGTACTGCAGATCCACTGTAGCTGAGGATCTGCTCACCCCACCTGTGAGTGCAGTTCACAACCACAGACTTCCTCTCATCCACTCTGACACTGTAGAACAAGATTGTAATATTCCTGCTTTGAGACCTACACAGGTAACATTACAGTGTCACAGAAGACCTGATGCAATTTTCTAGTACTTCTGTACAATTCATGCATCATGTTTTTGATACTGTATGGACGGCAGCGTGATTCTGCACTCTCGTTTTCTAGCTCAGGGGGCGGCTCATGAGGAGTGGTGCAGTGCACACGGGGTCCAGCCTTCCACCCGTGAAAGAGCCCACTCTACTGCTGGAGTCCCTATCTCGCCCCAACACCAACCACACATTCAGAGTAAGAGTCCATAAAGAAGCTGCCTGTAAAGCGTACTGCTAGAGTGTCCTACTGTATAAGATGTCACATTAACAAGTGGTTGGAACTAGTTAATTTAAAGTTTTAGTTTAAATTCTGCTACATGGTGTCCTTTCAGCATGCAGGTCTGTAGAGAAATGTAAAATTAGGAATGATTATACTGCTGTTACACTATATGACGAAACGTTTGTGGACACCTGACCATCACACACAAATTGGTGGGACCGAAACCTGCAGTCCTTATGCAGACTATGTCCATAAAGACATGGTTTGCCATGGTTAGAGTGGAAAAGTGGAAGTCATCAGCACAAGTGCCTACAAAGAGATCTCAACCTTATTGAACACCTTTGTGATGAACTTTTGGATACTGACCCGGCCTTCTCACACAGGCACACCTCCATGCCCTCATGCCTCCATGCTCTTAGAGTGGAGGATTTATTCACTCAATCACAAATGGAATTGAAAAAGCAAATGGAATTTCTTTCTAAAATGTGTGGAGATTGTTTGAACAGTAAAGGGGGACTAGATCTGTAAATGGATGCACAGGTTCTCCACAAACCTTTTGATATATAGTGTATTTTACGTTAAGAAGAAGGCCAGCACAACTTTTTCCTACTCATAATTCCCAATCATAACAGTTTTGCATCAGCTGGGATTACTCAACTGTCTGTCCATAAATAAAGATAAGAATGTTATAGCAGGTGCTATCACAATGGACTCCAATGGAGCCTAGTGTAGTAGGGTGTTGCAGTGCAATGTTCACTAAATTGCAAGCACCAGATCTCTTGGCTTG
Source organism: Clarias fuscus (assembly GCA_030347435.1). Classification (NCBI taxonomy): domain Eukaryota; kingdom Metazoa; phylum Chordata; class Actinopteri; order Siluriformes; family Clariidae; genus Clarias; species Clarias fuscus. The sequence goes on along the minus strand of CM059214.1, from coordinate 20,659,068 downwards.
CATTAGTATGTTATTAATGTACGAACAATTTAGATGAATGGGAAGGTAACAAGGTCTGGTTTAATTTATGTCTTGATATATTCTGCAGTCAGACACACCCATGAAAAGTTCCTACACAGCCATGGATTTTGCCTTTAGTATGAGGACAGGGAGAAGCCTTTTCAGTGGGAACTTCTCCAAAACAGGTGACTGAGTGTTGCACACTTATTACTGATCATTGTTTCTGATCATTAACCATAAAAACATTCTTAATATTTTGCTGTAATATTAATTCTTGTTTAATAAACATATTTAAAAATGTAATAATTTTCTTGTGGCACTGTGGTGGCTTGGGTTTGATTCTGCATGGAGTTGGAATGTACTTCTGTTGCCAAATTGCCCATAGTGTGTGTGAATGAGCGTGCAAGTGTGTGTATGTGTGTTCCCTGCGATGAATTGGCACCCCATCCAGGGTGTAATCCACCTCATGCCATGGGATAGACTCAATGCCCTTAATGACCCCAAATACAGGATAAAGGTATAGACAATGATTGAGTGGGTTTTCTCATTGAATACAGGTAAATATCTATATTACAATACAGATCAATGCACATTAACTCATAGAGCAGATGTTTATGCTACTAAATCGCATGTTGAATTTCAGCTGAAGGCACAGCTATGGGTGTAACAGGCTTCAGTATGGGCATCACCTCCTCCACAGCAAACAGCTTTTCTGACTGTGCTGCACCACCAAAGAGACGTGCAAATCTTCTGTCTTCCTCTGATACAGAGGGAGGGAACATAACTGTACTCAGATCTATAGGTAAATGTACAGCAATACAAGTTATTTAAAATGAATGGGTAAGTGTTTATGCTTTAGATATGGCAGATAGGTTTGTGGTTTTACTTACATGGCAGACAGGTTTGTGGTTTTCAAGCACTTTGGATCTGGAATGACCATTCATGGTAAAGTGCAGAGGGTCAGTGTAAATTCTGGGATGTTCATCATTCATTAATTTTCTTTTTTTTTGCTGAGGTTGCAGTAGAAACAGACTCAGAAGGTCTGTCCACAGTTATACTATAGATTCCAGCCCCTCTTGGGGGATCCCCATATGTTCCCTATGCCATGAGTTATAATAATAATTGTACCAGTGGGTTCCTGGAGTGTCCTGCAGCTTTTGTGGGACAAGCTTAATATGGCTTTGCAGGTGCTGACCAGAGGTATCCTTTTAAGGTGCTTAAATCTTGTCTTTTGATTGCTTCCGATGCTTTGGAGCAGTAGATTTACCCCAAGGCTCTCGCAGATTGCCTTCTCACCCTATCATGGATGGTATGCCCAGCAGTCATGGAGAAGAATCCAATTTTTAAAAATATTTTTTAATTATTTATTCATTTAGACACTATTCCCAGTTCATGACCACAGGTGTGGATAGAGAAGTAAATTCCTTGGTTAACAGATAACCTCATCTGTAAATGGTTGTCATCACCAAGGATTGGTTAACAAAAACTGCAAAACTGACAGTGTAAACACAATCCATTGCTGAATCTCACTTAAAAAAAAAAATCTCTCATGAATAAGATTCCAACATTTTCCACTATGCCGTGTGTCTGCCCTTCCTCCAAAGGGAACATCCCAGTCTTGTTTTAGAGGAGGCTATACTTATACTTGTACAAAAAGTGCTGATTTTCATCCAAGCTACTTTGAAGCTACAGTAAACCTTTACTTGAGTATTACAGGTTCCCCATGAATTTCTCCATGAACCATTGAATAGATGTGCTAACAGCACAGTATTAACCTTGTGCCAAAAGATTTTGGCCAAATCTGCTTTTTGTAGGTGTGAAGGTTTTTAAATACCATACAAACCTTAGTTAGTGAGTTACATCTTTTTATGGTAAGTAAGTCCACAAAGTTCCCCATCAGTGCTCAGCAATATCCACAATAGGGCCAACCCTAACACTTTCTCACCAGAGATAGTAACCTGAGCACCCTATCAGCCAGGGAACCCTCAAGATATGAGCAAGCAATGCTTTCAACTGCACCACCTTGCCAAACCACCACTCATTTTTAGTTTCTGCAATCCAGTCTTGCAAGCACAGCCTCAATGGTTACTCATGTGGTAAGAAGCACCAGTGGGCTAAATTCTGGTGTGCAAAGAAGCATCTTCAGTTCCAAGTAAACGAGGTGGAAATATTAAATTTTTTGTAGCAGGACATCAACCACAATAACCAAGTATATTGATTTTTAATTTTGATTCCTTAATCCAGGCTTAACCACAGTAAAAGGTCAATACCCTCAAATTAAATCTGATATTCTGCCACCTCATAGTCAATATCTCATTTCCAGTTCAGTATGCTGGACAACATGTATTGCAGTGTTCTACTAGTGGCATAAGTATGTTGTATTAAAGCTAATGTGTAAGTAATCAAATGCACAAGTGGGATGATCAAGAATGGAAAACCTTTTAGAATAATGCATGAGACATAATAATGTTTGTTATAATCCCAGATAATAAATTAGTTAATTAATGTGTTTAATGAGGAGAGCTGAAGGACAAACACAAAAGTTATCTGTGATCAAATACAAAATGTTCATCTTATTATTTCTTAGGTCCCCGGAAAGCATTGAGTCGGTTTCCAATAAATGGGCGGAAGAAGTTTCAGGTGGTAATGCCACAGCACAGTTAAAGGATGCCGCTGCAAACAGTCCATCTCATCGCGACTATAAAGTGTGAAAAGTAAAATCATCTGGTGCTTTACAGTACCTTTATTACTTGAACTAACAGAATGTATAGTTTTATGGACAGTTGTACAGTATATTTTTATATAAACAGGAAATACATAGATACTGTAATAGTAATTATGCTGATGAAGTTTAAAATGAACATACAGTATGAGATTTTGTTTTGTTCACAATGGTTTTGTATTAGAAATTGCATGCCTGTGTTACATGCCAAGTCAATGTATATGGAAAAAAATTACTTTGTGATGCAATGAATCTATTTTTACTGTAGTTGTAGAACAAAGTATTATGATGCTTTGAATAACTCACTCATAGTCTATTATTATTACACTTTTGTGGCCTTATTCAGTTACAAAAGTGAAAATGTATTGCTCAAGAAGTGCATTATAATCTCACTGCATATGTTTAGAACGTTTTGTGGAAACAAACCACATTGAACAATCTGTATTACAGTATTATCTGTATTTATAAATATTTTATTATTGTTGTTGTTTTATTGCATCCAAAGAGCTTTAACGTTAATCTTAATGTCTTTAAAAAATATATAAAAAAATAAAACTTTGAAGAAAAAAAAAACTTGATCTTGATTTCTTTCTTTCTTTATTTTTTTAAATACTTTACTACATTTACACCATTCATAAACTTGATTTGGATTGGGATCTGGGGAGCTTGGAAGCCTGGTAATTGTTTTTTTTTTTTTTTTTTGCCTGCCGAGCTCTGTGTATGATGGGTTGTGCTGCACTGGGTGTTCGGGCGCTCTTTCAATCGTGGCCAGCATTGACTTTTTTCTGTGATGGTGATTTGTGCTGCATTGACTTGTCTGTGGGACTGGCCAGGCTGGCCTTTGGGCATGGGTGCCCTTGATCTTGTCACCAGTATGCTAATGTATAGTTGATCAATGTTGATCTGTTCACCTGTCAGTGGTCATAACATTATGATTTTGTGCGAAGTGTTGACAAATTTCCTTAAATACAGTATATAATTGACTATTAATTTCACATGAATTTGAGTAACACAATATATATAGTATATATATACACACACATACACACACACACACTAACTATATAATAATAACAACAACTAATATATAATATCATATAATATCATATACATGGAGGAGGCTCTGTTATGTTCTTGCTGCATCTGGCACAGGGTGTCTTGAATCTGTGCAGGGTACAATGAAATCTCAAGACTATCAAGGGATTCTAGAGAGAAATGTGCTGGCCAGTGTCAGAAAGCTGGGTCTCAGTCGCAGGTCATGGGTCTTGCAACAGGACAATGACCCAAAACACAGCTAAAAACACCCAAGAATGGCTAAGCGGAAAACATTGGACTATTCTAAAGTGGCCTTCTATGAGTCCTGACCTCAATCCTATTGAGCATCTTTGCAAGGAGCTGAAACATGCTGTCTGGAAAAGGCACCCTTCAAACCGGAAACAACTGGAGCAGCTTGCTCATGAGGAGTGGGCCAAAATACCTGCAGAGAGGTGCAGAAGTCTCATTGACAGTTACAGGAATCGTTTGATTGCAGTGATTGCCTCAAAAGGTTGTGCAACAAACTATTAAGTTAGGGGTACCATCATTTTTGTCCAGGCCTGTTCCATGAGTTCATTTCTTTTTTATAATTCTGTTGAAGCATGGTTGAAAAGCAATGTCTGACTTTCATTAGTTAACATTCATAGAATTCTTATTTATTATTACTTTTGTCAGATTAAAGTTATTTCTGTGACCATTGTGAGTTTTTCTTTCATTGACCGAAGGGTACCAACAATTTTGTCCACGTGTGTATTATATTATATTATATTATATTATATTATATTATATTATATTATATTATATTATATCTGCACAGAAATGTTCTTTCCTGGCCATCCGCAATATTTTTCGGCCAAAATCTATGGCAGGTTTGTCAATATTTACCATTCATAAGCAAACATACTGTAATAGGAGTGCAATCCATATTCCTGCATTTGGTTTTCATTGCCCCTATACTGTATATCTGGTTTGTCAGAAGGGTTAAATAGTGAATACCACTAGTTTAGCTGTAAGCGTTAGTTTAAACACAAACATTTTTTTGCAATCATCCATACTGAAGAGCAGATTGCGTGGCAACATAATTTGTGATTTCCCATTGCTCTTCTTCTGTCAATGATTTATCTGGAGGCCATAAATAAACCAGCATGACCTGATAATATTTTGTTTGTGAGACAGTGAACGTTTAGTCTGAAGTTCATGTGAGAGGGATTTATCCAACTTTTTCACTGATTTCAATTCCATTATTGCAAAATGGAAATTCTGTTTGGATTATACACTCTGGGAAGCATAACTTCTATCATCCTGCTGTTGTTCGTGTTATATTCTCCAATTAAAAGCTACATACATACATGGAGGGAGATGAGGCCAATTCCAGGAATGGAAGGCGCCTTCCCATTTATTGGTAATGCTCTGCAGTTCAAAGCCAATGGGGGAGGTAAGGTAACTGGAGTTTCATTGTTGTATACAATAAAAATTATTTATGCATTGCATTTCATATTTGTATGTCATTTTAAAGATTTTTTCAACCAGCTTATTGAAGGGACTAATGAGTACAGACAGATACCTCTTGCGAAGGTCTGGGTGGGACCCATCCCTTTCCTTGTTTTATATCATGCAGAGACAATTGAGGTGTGTATAATTAAAAACATTAGTTACATTACCTGCTCCTCTGGCAACAAACTGTGATGAATCATGTTCATATGGTCACTCTGTGTGATGCTGGGGAAGTGCCAAGACTGGAGTGTTTGTTCCACATAAAACTCCTAATGATATCAGCAGTTTATTAATGGCTGTTTTGGACAAGACATTTATTTTTGTTTGGTTGCTTTCTTTTCCTCCCAGGCTGTCCTCAGCAATTCCAAGCATTTAGATAAATCTTATCCCTACAGATTTCTGCACCCTTGGCTTGGCACAGGTTTACTCACCAGGTACAAACAAACACAAAAGCAGCAACTGACTACTGTGAATTGCATGGATTTTATGTTGGGTTTATTAATTAATTCATTCATTAATTAATTGTTTTATTTAAGACCTTTATATTGTCAAATGACAGATGTTCAGAGCTGGCACCACTGATTCCAACAAGAATACTGGTTTGTACAAGTGCTTGAGTCATCTAAGCAGCCACATGCCACTTATTTACAATGGGTTACTGGAGACAAATGGCAGTTAATTTGAACCCAAATACTCAAATTTCAATAAACCACAAAGTATTACAGAAGGCAACCAATGCAAATTGCAGAGAAAACAAACACTGGATTATCCTAAATAACAGACATCTTGAAGGAAAGAAGGGGAGAGAAAATTGAAGACAGTTTTAAGTTGACTTGAGACTTGAGTTGCTGTCCAGTTATGCAGTTTTGAACCGCTCTACATAGACAACTTCATAGTTCTTTATAAATGAAATGTGAAGGCAACAGTTTTAAATAACTATTTTTTTCTGCAACACAAAGCTCAGTAGGAGATGAGTGGGAGAGCAGGGTTTGCAGGCTTAGGACAGAATTTTGGGAGGTTACAAGTCAGGCAATCAGCAATATTCTGGTGGGAGTGGGATGTTCAGCCTGTAGCAAGCCTGTAGCCTAGAAATAAGACGAGTTTGGAAAAGAATCTGTAGCCAGGAAAGGTAATACTGTATTATTTTTGGGATCCTGAGATATTATGGGACCTGTTGGTGCTTGGTAATTGAGTCTATCTACACATAATGTAGCTTTTCAGTCAATGATGACTTACTATATATATACTGTAGGTCCCACATAAAGGATTTCTTAGCTTGGAGGTAAATCACTTCAGTCTTGTGAACGCTGAGTTTAAGATAATGGGCTCTTCACCTAGGAAGAATTCTTTGAAAGGTAGTCTGATGTCTGAAAGAGCAAAGCTATGTTTCATTGTAGTAGTAGTAGGACGTAGGCAGTGGATACCTTCGGTGGTATGGGTTGAGGGATGGAGGCTCCATAGGTTAGACCTGTTAGTCCAGAGCATCCCATGGGTGCTCGATTAGATTGGGATCTGGGTCATTTGAAGGTCAGGTTTGGCAGCCTATTTTTATTGTGGTCAGAATTTGATTTTGTTTGATTTGTGACTTTACTGTGGAATTGGACAAGACAGGCTGGCCTTTGGTGCCCATGATTTTGTCACCATTTTCAATCAATTTCAGGCATAATGGTAATCAATCAATAACACTACTACTAAAGTACAAGAACACTTCACCACAACTGAATTGAACTGAGAAGTTAATTAAACCATGTCATGCTACACAATAGAATCTATCCGTTATCTATAATAATCATTAATTTGGGGGCATAATCTAATGGAACAGGTGTGGCATGCTATAATACCTATGACAATTACACAATGGCAAAAAGCTTTTTGCAGTCCTCAACATTAAAACATTATCAGAATATTTGAGTAAGGTCAACTGTGTGGATTTCATAATTTGCCTCCCACATAATACAGTACAGGAGACAAGTGGCGCAGTCGGCGCAAAATGCTGACCCCAACATTTCACTTCTCTATCCTCATTGACTTCCTGGAGGTAATGAATGAACAGAGTGAAATTTTGATTCAGAAGATGCTGAAACATGTAGGCAGAGAACCATTTAACTGCTTCAGCTACATTACACTCTGTGCCTTGGACATTATATGTGGTTAGTAGATTTCCTTTCTTTTGTACTGTACATCATTTTAAAATACCTTGTAATCTGAAGTTTTTTTTTTTATTTTTTTATTAAACTCTTTACTGCTAATTACTAAATAATCATATGGGGGTTCAAGTCAAACCAGGACTTTTTATTTTGCAGAATAACATAACCCTGACATGAGATTCAAAGCTACCTTTATTTCTCTAAATAATCCCCAGCTACACTATTCGCACCATTTCACTAGTGCTTGGATTCCATTAAAGTAGAAACTTTCCTCAATGTGCCGGAGCCATGATTGAACTGCTTGCTTCACATCTAAAGTCTAAAACTCTCAGTACCTTGCAATAAACAGCCAAGATCCTGAGATCCTGTAATAGGCAAGTGATGTTTAAAAATTATTTTACAGTTCCCACAGACAGATGCGTCTCTTCCACAAGGATCAGGAATACCACTTGCTGACTGTTCACCTGAACAACAACTCTAGTGGTTAGTCATTCATGAACATATGACCTTCTTTAAATGTTTGCACCATTCAAATGCTTAACTGCAGCTAAGAGACTCATAACTGCTTGAAGCGTTCTTTAAATATCAATTGAAGTTGAAATTTTCATCGCATGTCCTGGTTTGACTTGAATGCCCCTCATAATTAGGTTCTTGACTCATACACTGTCTGGCCAAAAAAACAAGTTGCACATATATTCAGTCACCACTAACATTGATTACAGCACAATGTGGTGGCCTGGGAAGAAAATGATTCCTCATGCTGCCGGAACCAATCTTTATGCTTTGCCACTAGGAAAGAACAATCCCATTGATGTTGTAACCTGGTCATTTACAGTAGGCAGATCATAACACTGTCTCCAGAGGCTTGTACAGTGGCCACTATGTATGATGCGTGCATTCATGCGCTTCTTTTCTTACCCTGATGCACCTATCGCTTTGGAATACGGGCAATCTGAACTCATCAGCCCATATGATCTTTTCTATTGCTCCAAAATCAATATTCTCATCACATTGTCTTTCACTATTAAACATAATTATGGTTATTACTGTCTATTTTTTTCCATGCAACTTCACCAGGTGATTAAGTGATCTCCATTCATGATTTCTTTTTTGACTACATTTCTTCGACAAAGTAGATGGTTGATGAGCACTATCCTTACAGTTTTTTTTTGTGCATGTGCGCCGTAAGCCGTTTTCTTTGCGCGATGCAGCCCAATAATTTGACCCTTCTGAAATAGCGACTTTTTTGGCCAGCCATGCAGTGTATATACAGTATCTGTCTATTTGTACATTTTAATATTGTTTAATAGCATGTTTTCCACACAACACAGAAACAGTAATGGGAAAAAAGATCTATGCGCAGAGCAATGCTGACTCAGAATATGTCCAGACCGTGTATAAGTAAGTATTTATATTATTATATGCATCAATAATAATCTATTATAATTTATTATAATCCATTATATAGATGCATTTTAGAAAACAAAAAAGAAAGAAAAAAGTAATTGAGTTTTTCTCACCACGAAATTTCCAGATGTTATGTGAGTGGTAGATCATTCTCAGCACAGTATTGACACTGATTTTAGTGACATCACTGTGTGTCACTATATGTATTATGAATGTCAGGCTCTGCTCATTTCTTTAAGAATAATAATCAAACAAATAATCAAATAAATAAATAAATCTGTTTAATTACACATGAGGATGTGACTGAATAAGCAAATTAAAGGTCACATCACACACTGTGCTTGTCAAGTATGATGCAGAGATGCAAGCACAGTGTGTTTATTGAAAATCACAAGGCAGTCAGGCAAACAAGGACAAATCCGAAATCAATGTCAAACATGGGCAAACACTGATGCGATCGTCAAACAAAACAGATTAACAGACCTATTCTGACTGTGAGTAAAACTACATGGATGACAGCAACAGCATATTACAGTACATGAAGTGTGTGAATGGCAGACAGGTCTGTGTGATTAGAAAAAGACATTATATACAGTTGGGGTCATGTGACTGGGCAGTAAACTGTGCTAGAGAAAAATGTATACCATGCAGTGAGGAACATACGTTTACAATAAAATCACTCCCTGCAGGATGAGTGACATCATTACCCGGAGGCAGAGATCACCATGGTGGTGGCCTGACTGGATTTACAACATGTTAGGAGAGGGTAAAGAGCACGCAAAAAGACTCAGGATTTTACACTCCTTCACTGCAGGTGTAAGTGTATTGCGATTACTTTAATATATTACCTTAGTAATACCCTTGTAATACACTTTTATAGATTGATCCAAGTTTCAGGTGTTTCCACAGACAGAAAAACTTCCAAAAAAATATACAATAAAATAAATAAAAGTTGTGGTAGTATCTTTTTTCTTTTTTTGGGGGGGGGGGGGGTTTAGTAAACCTTTTGATGGAAATACAGTATATGTCTGACGGATTTTTTGTATTCTGAAGGTGATCAAAGAGAGAGCAGAGTGTGCGACTGAAGGATCCGACCGTGAGTCTGACCATGGGCCGAGAAAGCGAAGAGCCTTCCTGGACATGCTGTTAAAAACCAGAGATGATTCTGGTGCTATCCTGAGACATGAAGACATTCAGGAAGAAGTGGACACCTTCATGTTTGAGGTGAGTACAGAACACACTATAATACACCAGAAATTCACCAGGAGCACAGAGACTAGATGGGTTAGTGAGGTTAGTAGCTACATGGAATATGGAGACACTGGATGCTGACCTAGCCGGGTTAGTATCTAACTGGATTAGTGGCTAACCGGGTTAGTACTGATCTAGGGGACCGGAACTTGAACACAAAAGGAAAGGCACACATGAGGCTATACCGAACTAGCGACCAGGACCACTAGCAGTCAATCCCACTAGAGGCTAGCATACTGGAGGCTAACCCTACTAGCAGTCAAGGCCTACCAGCGGCTAACCCTGCTAGCAGCTAAGCCCTCATGTTGCTACACATAACTAAACAAACAAAGAACTACACCAGAAGGCCGACACTGGGGATACAAAGAACAGTACTTACACAGGAGGAGACACAGCCTAACTAAACACTGAACAAGGCAGCTCCATGAATCCATCAGAACAAGGAACATACAGAAAACCAAAACTAGAGCCCTCTGAAAACAAAGGTTACAAAACATAAACCAAATATAAACTTAAAGAAACAAAAAGGAATGCCCACATGACAGTATAAAACAATGCTCGACCCAGTTTCCCAGAACAAACTGTTATTTATAGAAACTTTAATGAGCCACCTCAGCACTCCTCACCTGACTGAGGTGCCTTCTGGGAAACTGAGTCGACCAACAAAAACTACACAGAACAAAATAGTGACCTCTAGTGGAGGTTCCTAACAGTAAGTACCATTAAGTTATTAATTTAATATCTTGTATTAAGTTAATACAAGAGCATTTGTAAATATTGCACAGTAAACTAGTATATGTATGTAATATTGCATTATTATATGTATTATTGTATTACATATTTTATTGAGATGTAATATTGCAATGGTCATTATTAATACAGGTAAGTATTATTGTCCTATTGTGTTACTGTCACTGTCAGTGAATACCCACATGGTGTATGGGTTACAGAGAAGAGTTGTATAGTTTTTTTTGCCGTTGGGAGAAAAGATCTCCTGTGATGCTCTGTGGAACACTTGATGGTAATCAATCAGTCTCTGGCTGAAATTGCTCCTTTGGTCAGCGAAAACACTGTAAACCACTGATACCCGTCTTTTATGGTATTTTTAATAGGGATATGACACCACGGCAGCTTCCATGAACTGGGCCTTACACCTGATAGGCTCTCATCCAGAAGTCCAGAAGAAATTACAGGCAGAGCTACAGGAGGTGTTTGGTAACACTGCTTATAACCTTCACGTCCTGTTCTATTAGCTATGAAAACAATATTATATGACAATTTACTACCATAAATGATGTCATTTGAACAGATTATTTGCAATAAAAAGATTTATGGACAGTGGTAATAAGAGAAAATAATGGGTTTTTAAGATGACATATTACAATAGGAACAATAATTTAGACACATTTGTCTTGCTAATCCCACGACTAAATAACATGAATATAAGCACTATTAAATAAACTATGATATTTCATTTAAAAAAAAAAAAAAAATCTCAGCTGCATGTCACCTGAAAAGACTAAATTACTTCTCATCTTCTGAAGTCAAAACTTAAACCATACTGCTTGGTAAATCTCTTACTTTGCCCTTTTCGTCTCTCTCCGTTTCTCTGCATTGTCGCACAGGCTCATCACTGCGCCCTGTGGGAATGGAGGACCTGAAAAGGCTGCGGTATCTCGAGTGTGTCATAAAGGAGAGTCTGCGAATCTTCCCTGCAGTGCCGCTGTTTGCGCGCAGCATCTGCGAGGACTGTCAAATAAGTAGGCGCTAGCATGTCATCATCATCAGATGCACTAAAACATGGGTCGCTAAAGTCACAGAAACAGCAGATGTTTCTCAGATTTTAAACAGCTCCAACCTTTTTACTTGCCTGAGAGAAAACATTCAACTGCTTTAACTACAAGATAGATAGAATTACAATAGGAACACAGTTGATGAACATGTTTCATAAATGACAGACAACATTTCAGGGTTGTGTCACACAGTGTTATTCATTGCCACAAAGATTTCACTTTTTTTCATTTACAAATAGAAATTGTTTTTTGGGGGAAAAAAACGTCTCTACGGTTTTCTCTACAGATGGTTTCAAAGTTCCAGAAGGCGTAAATGCTGTGATCATCCCATACGCTCTGCATCGTGATCCTCGTTTCTTCCCGGAGCCTGAGGAATTCAGACCAGAGCGCTTCTTTCCAGAAAACAGCACAGGAAGACACCCATATGCATACATTCCATTCTCTGCTGGTGCTCGAAACTGCATCGGTAAGACAGAATGAAATAGAGATCATAAACAACCACGTGTCATTCATTCATTCATTCATTCATTCATTCACAGCAAACCAGCATGTGACCTGGAACTTTGTAAACCACGTCCCCAACTCTTAGGGAAGAAATGAAAAACTTCAGGGTGTAAAATTTCTGGGTCAGGGTTATATTGTTTTCTCAGCCAAGTCACATCGTATTAGCAAGACCACTTGTTATGATAAGGCGTCCCAGCACCATTACACTGCAGTTCATGGAAATGCATTTACACCCCACCCAGAATCAATTACCCATTTAGCATGGCCGGCTAAAACAGAAAGCACAGACCTGTGTCTTCCACTGTTGACTGAGACAGAAATATCGAGAGAGAGAGAGAGAGAGAGAGGTTGTGTGTAAAAGAATATGATATGTCTTCAGAGATGAATCATTTCGGCCCTCTGTTTACTGCCTTCCAGCACCGAACTGAAAATTAGAACTCAGAGATTACATTTGTGCAGTATGTAACATGAGGTAGAAATGTAGAAATTCCTTGTTTGTGTTTAACTCCAGGTCAGCGCTTTGCTTTGATGGAAGAGAAGGTGGTTCTTGCTACCGTGTTGCGTCACTTTGACGTCCAGGCGTGTCAGAGTCGTGAAGAGCTGAGACCCCTGTTGGAGCTCATCCTCCGTCCAGAGAAGGGCATCTGGATCCGACTAGACAAGAGGGCCAATTAACCACTTTTTCTTTTCAAGTGTACAATATGTAGTTCTTCAGGTTCGTGATGGAGACATCTTGGGCTTCATTCATGGTAAATAACATTATAGTCTACACATGCAAATATATGGCATAGGAACTCACTTGTTCTTCTTCTGTATACGCATATAATCACTTCTTTGTGTTCCAGTGCATAAAATTGAAATCTACAATTTTCAATTGTTTTAATATCAAATGTTTGTTCTCTTCTATATCATACTGTATATGCATTAGTTACCATAGACAATTCTCAAAGTACAAACTGCATAATCATTATTTAAGTTATGTGAAATTATTATCTGTTAACATATGAAATGAATCAGTTGATTATAGCAATACATTATATTATAATGTTACTGTTAAACATTGTTATCATCATTATTGTTACTACTGTTATTATGTAAGGAATGTATTTCAAGAGCATGCTGTAATACTATGTGAAAACATTTAATATGGTTATGTGAAGATTTTCTTTTATTATTTACTATTAATTAAAGAACATACCTTCATGGTTTCATTTAATGTTTTGAAAGTTACTTCATGTTATCACTTATGTTATGACAGCTATAAACAGTTATTCTCTCATCAGCCTCATTTTATTTCTTAAGGCAAACCAAGTAATCCATAGGTATGTTTTTGTGTAAAAATATATAATAAACATCTGATTAGTTTGAAAGCATTGCCAAGAGGAAAAAGAGCATGGATGCATTTCTGAGTTCTGCAGAAAAAACAACAACAACAACAAAACATCTGAACCAAGCACATCCCAAGGAAAAAAAAAAAAAAAGGATGTAAGTATATTCAATCCTAGCATACTTTAGTGTACTTGCTCCAGACTAATGACTAGTATACTTGATGTTTGCTATTTTGGAGCAACTCATTTTGTACTAAGTGTATATAAGTTGTAATTAAATTGTACAAAAGCACAATTTTAAGTGTATTAAGTATAATTTTGTGTGCTAAAGTGGAACAACTTTAAGTATACTTAGTACACTGAACGTATATGGCTGTGTGTACTAACGTACATACCTAATAAAATTTAAATATATATTTAATGGATTATAAGTACATTTACTGAAATTCTTACTGTGTCACAAATACATGATTAATATACTCTGAATATATTCTTATTGCAGCAGTAGCATGCTGTTATACTTCTGGCCAATTACAAATACTAAAAAAAGTAAACTTTGTGGTTAATACAAATATACTTTACTATATAATATAGTACACACAGTCTTTTATAATACTGTATTGCAAATGTGTTACCAGCACACTAAAGGTGTTCAGGATAATTTACACGTGCTGGATGCATTTTCTACACTATAACATGTTTTTGAAACACATTACATCAGTAATAGAGGCAGATTTAATTCGCGAGTTCAAAAGATTTAATATTTGCACAAGGTTTACAAAAAAAACAAAAAACAGTACTATAGTTTATTTGTGCTCAACAAAACGTCAGGTTGTCTTACAAAACTAAAATTTAAACTGTTGTCCGAACAAAGACAGACATTAGTATTAGAATATACAGGCATAGTATTAGTTTAAACCTAGTTTGTTGATTCTAGCTGTTACACAGAGGCAAGTTATTCAGTCAGCCATGAACTCCAGTGTATTCTAGAGGCAAATGCGAGGCCATCTGTCTGACAGCTAAAGCTTGGACGAAATTGGGTCCTATGCAAGACCTATCACTGGAGTGGCTCAGGCAACACCAGGTTTTCCCAGAACTCCTATTGAGGTTTCAGCTGTTACACCGACACACAGATTCACCACATGAAAAACAAAGTTCACTTTAGTTCTAATTTAGACCCAATTTAGACCCAAATGATATAATAAATTACAGACCAATTTCAAACCTTCCGTTTATATCAAAGATATTAGAAAAGATAGTATCAGTCCAAATATGCACATTCTTGCAGGAAAACGATATCCTCGAGGAATTTCAGTCAGGTTTTAGGCCCCATCATAATACAGAAACTGCACTAGTTAAAATTGCAAATGACTTGTTTTTAGCTTCTGACCAAGGCTGCATCTCAATTCTTGTCTTACTTGATCTTAGTGCTGCATTCGACACTATAGATCATGATATTCTCATAGATCGCTTACAAAATCACATTGGTATTCAGGGACAGGCTTTAAAATGGTTTAGATCCTACCTGTCTGATCGATTCCATTTTGTAGATCTGAATGGAGAACAGTCTGGTGTAATGCCAGTGAAATATGGGGTGCCACAAGGCTCAGTTTTAGGACCTCTGCTGTTCTCAATATACATGCTTCCCTTGGGTAACATCATTAGAAGACATGGGATTAGTTTCCATTGTTATGCTGATGATACTCAGTTATACATTTCCACAAAACTAACTGAGTGTATTCAAGATATAAAAGATTGGATGACCGATAATTTTCTTGTACTAAATTCAGATAAGACAGAGGTATTACTTATTGGCCCAAAAACCAGTTCACACCAGCTCTCACAATTCAGCCTACGTTTAGAAGGATGTACTGTTACCACCAGCTCGACAGTGAAAGACCTGGGTTTAATATTAGACAGTAACTTATCCTTTGAAAATCATATCTCCAACATCACAAAAACATCCTTTTTCCACCTTAGAAATATTGCCAAACTTAGGAACATTTTATCTGTATCTGATGCAGAAAAGCTGGTTCATGCATTCATGACCTCCAGACTGGACTACTGTAATGCATTACTGGGTGGCTGTCCTGCATGATCAATTAACAAGCTACAGTTAGTCCAAAATGCAGCCGCCAGGGTTCTCACTAGATCCAGAAAATATGATCATATAACCCCAATATTATCATCCCTGCACTGGCTACCTGTTCAGTTTAGAATTAATTACAAAATAGCATTACTTACTTACAAGGCTCTAAACGGTCTAACTCCCACATACCTAACCAGTCTTCTGATACGTTACAATCCACCACGCTCCTTAAGATCAGAAAACTCCGGACTACTGGTAGTTCCCAGAATATCAAAATCTACAAAAGGAGGTAGGGCATTTTCATATTTAGCTCCAAAGCTTTGGAATAGCCTTCCTGACAGTGTTCGGGGCTCAGACACAGTTTCCCAATTTAAAAGTAGACTCAAGACGCATCTCTTTAATCTGGCATACACATAATTTATTTATTTACCTCATACTCCAGTACATCTACCCTGAATGGCAACCACGCTAATTCTTTTCACCTGCTCTTTATTTTTCCACCCATCCCGAGGCATCTGGAGATTGTGCCAGCTTCAGTAGAAAGAGGCCAACCCTCTGAGGTTTCTGAGGCATCCAGAGAAGGACCTGCTCCAGCTGAATTCTTCTTCATGTTGGTTTAGATCTACACATGCTGCTCCTGAGCTCCCAGTGATCCAGACCCTCATCTGCCCTCTGCACCTGCTGACTCATCCCTGAGCTGAACTGGACTTTGTGTTAATTTAAATAACTTCTGTTATATCGAACTTTCAGCTGCATAACACACATGATGTTCTACAATTTTTGTTATCTGTCATCACCCAGATGAGGATGAGTTCCCTGTTGAGTCTGGTTCCTCTCAAGGTTTCTTCCTATTGCCATCTCAGGGAGTTTTTCCTTGCTACTGTCGCCGTCACCCTTGGCTTGCTCATCAGGGACAATCTCATTATCTAGACACATTTTTCTTACACATACATACATTTCCATAAGTCTTCTTTTCATTTTCTTTTAATTTCTGTGAAGCTGCTTTGAGACAATGACCATTGTTAAAAGCGCTATAGAAATAAAATTGAATTGAATAAAAAAATTTAACTTGGGCCAGGGAGAGAAACATGCAGACAGGAGCATGGGGCAACATATGTAAAACAGTACAGAAACTATACAGAACTAAACTTAACGCACAAAACTAAGGGTTTTTTTTGTACCAATCTTCAAAACCGTTGCCTGTCAGCTTTAAACAGAAAAGTGAAACATCACACACCCTGCATTTCCAAGGAGTGCTTTGCTTCCTACCATCCATTTACCATTCATCTGAATCAATGTGTTTCCACTGGTTTGACTTCTTGAAATGATGAAACATTGTTTCAATATTTAAAAAAATAAATAAAAATTAAATTACATTCCCTTCCAAAGAAGTTGTAAAGGATCCAACCAATATAGCTACTGGCAATGTAGTCCTGTAGACTTCGTTACTGGCCCAGTCGCAAGATTAATTTTCCATTTAATCTCTGGCAATAATAAATTAAATAGACTGTTACTTTCCATCCTGATAGTCATCTTTGCTTTCCTGTAGCATATTTTCCATTATTATAATATTTCTTCCATGTGGATTTAATTATAAAATAATTTCCTGCAATTTAATATCGTTAAATAGGGTCATATACCTGACTATCAAATTATTTGAACCTAAAGCCAATGCAGGTAAAAATCTTTATTCATTTCTTGTTTGTCTTCTCCGCTTCCTCTCAAGGATTTTTGTTTTTCCCCCCTGTGAGTGCACAGTACTTCTGTGTCTCATGTTACCTAGCCAGTTTTTCCTGTGTTTAAATGTGTTGTTCCTGTTCACAAGTTTTAGTCCTTGTTATGACTCATTTATTAATGTAGTCAGAAATGGGATGGGGACAGGCTTCCTTTTTTAAAGATGATGGAGTGGGAGCTTCGCACTGCTTCAGTTCCTTGTGAGGAAACTTAAATCCGAATCGGTCTATATCATTCTTCTTTGTTGGTTGTTCAAAACAGCGAATCATCTGCCTCCATCTAACCCAGTCCTCTGCATCCTCTTCTCTCACACCAACTAACTTCATGTCTTCTGTGTTTATTATAAAAATAATTCTCATTGTACCTGTGCATATACACATCTCAACACTTAGTTCCATTAACTTGAAGGTTTGTGTGTTGGAAACATTTGAAATAAACTGAAGCATGTTTAATTTACTGTCTGCTGGAAATTGGAGTATAGCACATATAAAAAAAAATCAACTTAAACTCAGAGATTCATCCTGTTGTTGATTCCAGTTGTTACAGTTTAGAATTTAACATATTTTCACAAAGGCATATGAGCACAAGCATATTTCACTGTCATAATTAGCAAACCTTTGAGGAATTCTTCTTTTTATTATTATTATTATTATTATTATTATTATTGTAGTAGTAGTAGTAATAATTGCAGTGCTAGATTAAGTAGCATGATGGGAAGAGTGGGAATGACTATATTCTCGCTCATTCTACTCCTTTCAATCAGGGCTAGGGGACAGCAGACATTGTAGCTCCTCCACACAGAGGCAGTGTTGCGCCTCATCACCTCCCTGTCCAGGTTAGTGAGAAGAGAAAAGGGCATACCAGCTTAGCAGACGAAAACAATAGAATAGAAAAGTTGGTCAAAATAGCTTAAGGTGATATTACCGCTTCTATTGGGAAATTATGCATCTGAAATAATATACAGTAGTTTCAAAGTGTTTGAGGCTCTGCAACGTCTTCTTTTTCTTTCTTTCTTACTTTCTTTCGGCATGTTTAATTTTAGTTTAAATGGGTACGCATATACAGTTAAGTGCAATTCCTACCTTGCCTTTGAATGGGAAAAAAATAGAACATGTAACTGTGGGGCAATTACATAAAATAGGCAAAAAGAAATACATAAATAAATAAACAAACAAACAAATAAAGGGAAACAATTAACTACATTTAGCTATAAACATGTCAGTCTTTGTTTAAAATCAACTTACAGGCAAAATCATATAGGTTTATTTAAAACATGTATACTGTAGGTCCTTACTTTCTTAAAAGATCCAGGACTCAGGGAACAGGAATAAAACCTCACAACTAGTCTTATAAACATATCCAATTTTTACACCCTGTTTTTGGGAAGTTCACTACATATGCCAAATTAAATAAACATGTATACATTATAAACTGTGAAATTCATCTGCAATATGTAGCAACTTGTTAAAAAAAAAAAAAAAGATATGTCAGACGGCATGCAAAGCTTTAAATAGAAAATGTGACATAAGCATTCTTTTCAACCTTGAGCAGAAAAGCATTTCTGAATGCACAGTATATGGAAGAAAGAATGGAAGCTTTTTACTGCTGTCTGAATAGCTTTATGTGTTGTGCTGCTCATACAAGATAAACTCATACTATACAAGGTGTACATGTGTTTCTAGTGCACTGTTCACTGAGCGAATATGATATGACACTAAGGCTTGAAGTGTTTGAAGAAAGGAAATTAAGGAAAATAGGTATTTAGATTAGATTCAACTTTATTGTCATTGCACATAGTCACAAGGCAACGAAATGCAGTTAGCATCTAACCAGAAGTGCAAGTTAGCAGTGGAATATAAACATATATACAGATCTATAGAAACTGGTATGATAGAAGTAAGGTCTATGTATAAATTGTATTACAGAAAGAAATATATATATATATATATATATATGTACATGAATATACAGTGTAAAGTGAGCATAGACTCACTATGCTGGATTACTGTCCCCCCCAAAAGTCTAGTATTTGTCACGGGGCGTCGACTATGTCGCGCAGGCTTGGGGAACCCAAAAGCAGACACAACAGATAGGACTTAGTTTAACTGATTTTAATGAAAAAATGAGAAGGATAGAAAAGAGGGAGAGGCAAAAGCAGAGAAGCAATACTTGGGGTGCTGTCTGAGGTGGGCAGTGGCGTAGCTTGGCGGTGGCCGTAGAGGGGGTTAAGGGGTTTGGGTGATGCAGAGTGAGTGCCGTGGCCAACCTGCAGAGTGAGCGCAGCTGTGCGGGGAGATCAGACCTGCAGCACGCATGCAATGTTTAACGCACAGAAAGAGCGTGGTAGTGTGATGGATCAGTGCTGTGGCGCGTGTGCTGAATCCGACGCGCAGATTGAGAGAGAGAGCAGCTGTGTCAGGAGATCGGGGTTGTGGATTGAGGAGCTGGTCTGAAATCATGTGATCAGCATTGCAGGTATCCTGGGGGGATAAGGCAGAGTCAAAGTCAGAATTGAAAACAAAGGGTCAAAACCAGGTAATCAGTCAACGTAGCAGACAACTCCAAATCGTAAGGCAAAGAGACGTAACAGGGGATCAAAAAATGGGTCAGCAACATGAAACACAACAAAGTTTTCTAGGCAAGCAAAGTATACTAGGCGAGAAAAACACAGAGCTTGGGGCACGCAATAATTCGGCAATGAGTGGTTGCTTGGACAAGACTTATATAGAGCGAGGTGATGAAATGAAAATATGGAGCAGGTGTGCTTGAGCTGATGAATGAGGAGGCAAAACCAAAGCTGCGGGACGGAATGTGGAGAGGAGTCATGGGTGATCAAAGTTTGGCTCGAGGCGTGGGCGTGACCTGGCGTACCGTGACAGTATTAGACCTCTTTAAAAACAAATAACCAAAATGAATTCCTACTGAGAGCAAAACATTTGCTCATTTTGTCCTCTCCAAAGTTGCACTTATTCTGTATGGAAAATACAACACAAATTTAAAGAAAAAATTATAATATATATAAAAAAAAATTGCCCTCATTTATGGCAAGAAAACTCAAACAACATGCATGAAAGCATGAATGATGGTGGCAGCTGTCTTTAATGTGTTGTGAGAAGGTGACCATGTGCTGTTATTTGGTTTAGGTGAGTGACACAGGACATTACCAGAGATAACAGCAGGTATTAAGAGTGCCATTCTTCAAAGAGCGTCCCTCATAGCACGGCTGTACTTGCATATGCCCGAGCATAAAGAAAGCTCAATGATGTGCAATAAATAAACACACATGTCAAATCCCTCCTTCCAGAACAAAAATAAATAAATAAAAAATAGCACTGTGGCCCCATACTTCCAGGGTCAATAGTTAGTTCCTGTCCCACTGTGTGCATGGAGTTTTTATGTTCTCCGCATCCTTGGTGGGTTTCCCCTGGTACTCCCGTTTCCTCCCACAGTCCAATGACATGCAGAATAGGTTAAATCGGCCATCCCAAAATTGCCTTTTGTGTGTGGGGGTGTTTATATGGGTGTGTGCCCTGCAATAAATTGGCACCCTGTCCAGGTCCTTGTGTCCTTGTGCCCAAAGTCTCCTGAGACAGATTCCAGGCCCCCCATGTCTCTGTACAGGATAAGTGGTATAGACAATAAATGAATGAAACTCCCCCAACAGGCTCTTATACTTCTGTATAAGAATGTTAGACAGAAGTATATCAGAGGTATCTCCCATTTCTGGTGAGGATGTGACACACGACATTTTATATCTATGGAATTATTAAACCGTGTAAAATGATGGTAAACTGTGAGAAACACCACTGTGCTGCCTGAAAGCAGAGTCTAATTAAGAAGTGGCATGAATAATATCAAATATAAAATGTTGCCACTTGAGCACAACAAAAATCTGTAGAGTCAAGGCTTCAGCACTTGAACCCTTTTAACCAAAAGGACAGTGGGTTTAGGGGAAAAATATAAGAAATAAAAAATTAAGTCTTCAAGATAAAGCTGACTTGCTGGAGAAGAAAAAAAAAAAAGATTAGATATACGGCTCTTGATGTGAAGGTCATCTTTTCGAACTGAACATGCTTTGCTTCTTTTCTGTGTCTTGGTTAAATCTGTTGATCATGTTTTGATGCCTGTGTTTGTCCTCTCCAAAGCTGCACTTATTCTGTATGGAAAATACAGCTCAAATTTAAAGCATATAATGACTTCTATAACTTTATATTGTAGTTGTAGCTTTTGTTATGCTATTAATACATTTGAATATTTATTGTAAGTAAAACAAAACAACAACACATGAATATATACAGTAGGTATCAGAATTGTAAAATTATGTCTTGACAATATAAAACCATAAACCAATGCAATTCCAATCAAATTAAATCTTGGCTTTCTCACCTAAACCAGAAGAAGTAAATGTTTGTACAGTATGTGTTCCAGTTAAATTCATATGCTTATTCAGATGTTGTTCTGATTAATTTACAATATATTGGTAAAGTCTTGTTTGATGCACCGCAACAAAAAATACTAAAATTATTTTAAAAATAATTCATCTGAGTGTGAACATCAAACAGGCAATAATATTTCCTCATGCCTTGTATCCTACAGTCACTTTTTAGATTAAAGCCTGGGGAGCTAATCAGCACCTTATTTATATAAGTGTACATGCGAGCATTTCTCTGGTAAATTTCAGGAATCTGTTGTAAAAAGCAGACACATGATAATTAAGATTGAGTATTTTCAGAATAATGTAAAATTCAGTAAATAGTTAGCAACATTTACTCATACTTGTAATAAAGTAATATACACAAAATAAGCAAGCCAGAGACACTAGGATGAAACATAAAACTTGTCTGCCAGTTCTTAGTATACAAAAGTATGATATTATCTAGATAGATAGATAGATAGATAGATAGATAGATAGATAGATAGATAGATACTATATGCAATTATGTTCCATTGTTCTGTTTTTTTTATGCAGAAATGATCAACTCCATTTGTTTACTCTAATTTTCATGTCAAACCAGGAAAATAAATATGCCAGCTCCCATTTCACTCCACCTTTATAAGTGTTATGGATGTACATGTGAGAAATAAACCATGAAATCCTGTCTGTTTAACAAAAATTATTATTATTATTTTTTCTTTAGGTAAGATTATTACCTAAAAAAAATTAGGTTAAGATTAGGTAAGATTATTTCCAGACAGCAAATCTGAATGTTTCTCATTAATGAGGCTTGCTTTGTTTGTAATGTTTTCATTTCTGCGTTTATCTTTAAGTAGATTTTGGCCCACGTTCCCCATAAAGTCAACATTCACACACTACAGGCAATTTGGAAAGGCCAGTTGCATGTTTTTGGACATTGTGAGGAAACCAGATTTTCTTACCCAGAGGAAACCCACCAAGCACAGGGAAAAGATGCAAACTCCATGCACACAGACCTGACGCAGGAATCGAACCCAGGGACCTGCAGGTGCAAGGCAACAATACTAACCACTAAGCCACAAAAGTGCATACAAGATAAGTGTCCAAAAACCTCTGTTCCAAGACGCTATACACGAGGCTATGCAATTATATTGTACCATTTATCATCAGATAACCAATAAAAAAATGGACTTGTACATTATTTCCTCCAGCCCGAACTATTTTTATTTTGAGGACCTTTGAAGAAGTAACAGCTGTTCAGACAGTATGAGAGTTTATGGCATCAGGGGCCTGAGTAGTAATGTCATGTTCCTCTCATGTTACTTCTATTAAAAACCCCATTTTTATTGTTTCACTCAGATGTATAAAAGAACTAGATACTTAATTCTTTATGGTCCCATTTAAATTTATGCACTACTTAGTGATATCTTTTGTGGTTAAATAATAGGTAAAAACAGAATGGGATGTGCTGCAGAAATATTAACAGCAGGGTAAGGTATTTCAGCCTCAAAGTTAAATAAAATATATTACTTCAATTTTTAATGCTTTATTTATGGCAGTTTTTACATTTCTCTGTTCATTAATGAACGTCATACTCCTGTGTTCCAGATGGCAGTGGTGAAGTTAGCAGTTATGCTAAAGGTATTAATGGTGTGCGGTGATAAGGAAAGTAAATAATGTGGGCACACTTTTTTTTATCTTCAGACTACTGTATATAATGCAGTCGATTCCTGCCTTCATGAACTGAGGAATTGGCAGAAATAGCCTTGAACAACCTACAGTAGTATATCTACTGTATATTAGCTTCTTTATGTATTATGTATGTTACATGGTGCGAATAGAGCTACACCCCGAGACGTACAGTAATAGTATTTATAAAGAGCCCTTTTCCGCAGGAATTCTGAGGGGGAAAAAAGAAAGAAAAAAAAAACAGTAGGCTGCGAGTGCTTATGACAGGCACAGGAAGACCCTCCCGTTTGGGGATAGCGTGGGATTATTAATTAGTGAACTAAAAAGGAAAGTGAAAGAACATGAGAACCAAACGCTAACAGAGGTCCGCCGTCTCCTCCAGGCCGTAATGGGCACCGGAAACTAAAAATAAACGCATTATCTTTTCGAGGCGTTCGCCTTTACCGAGGGTTTCAGTGTGAAATGCTTTCAAAACTTTAATTCAGAGCGCGCGCGCGCACGCCAATCGCACTGCGTGCCGCTCCTTCACCGGCTTCACGTCTTGTTGTAAGGCTGGGAGTCGTCATCTCTTCAAAGCGTGCTTTGTCCCTAATACCTTTACCGGTGCTACCTAATATTCGCACTACGTGCGGAGGTTTCAGGACCCTTAAATAGACAGGCAGCCAGGTGCAACGTGTCCACGCTGATTGACTCTGCGACCGCGTCGCCTGGCAACCACGTGTTTAGATGCCCGCGCCTCTGCCTGTTCAGAACTCCGAGGTAGATAGTAGTGATGGAAAGTTTGAACCATTTAGTGAGTCGGTTTTTTTTTTTTTGAGTCATTTAGTTCATTTCGTTCTTTTGAACAGAAATAAAATACAATGTTACATTTTCGATAAACAGACACAAAACAAGTCTACATACACAAATGTTGGCTATAGTTTCAGTAGTGAAAATATTATAGTGCAGCTAAGGACAGAATGAGTAGCTCACCTCTCATATCTTCTGGTTCGAATCATTCGCTCCTTTGAATATATTGCACTGCATAGCGTCTATGGGAGTCACGTGACAAAAGAACGAACGATTAGGACTTGGGAAACTCATTGAGAAGAACCGCTCAATTCAGTTTCCTGTGTACTGCACTGCATAGCGTCTATGGGAGTCATGTGACAAAGACTCAAAGGTAACTACTCATTTCTGTTTCCTGTACATAACCTACAGGAGGTTTTGCGATGCTTTCCGCATATGCATCCAGTAGAAAATGAACGAATCACTCTCCGAGACTACTCATTCTTCTGAGCCACGTTAAAGATCAAAAAGAACAAATCGTTCATAAACGACACATCACTAGTAGGTCGCAGCATGCGGATCTGCCCATTCTGAACTGTGCAGAGTAATTTCATTTGGTTCTGCGCCTCGTGAGACCCACATCGTTACAGTAAAAGGTCAGTTCAGTTCAGTGCGGTGGCTCATTGGTTAGCACTATCGTCTTGCACCTCCAGGGTCCGGGTTCGATTCCCAGCCAGTTTTAAATCTGTTCCCGTCTCTGTGTGTATGGAGTTTGCATGTTCTCCCCGTCTTTGGTGGGTTTCCTCCGGGTACTCTGGTTTCCTATACCCACAGTCCAAAGATATGCAGATTAGGCTAATTGGCATTCCCAAATTGCCTGTAGTGTGTGAAGGAGTGTGTGTATGTGTTTGTGCCCTGTGATGGATTGGCACCTCGTCCAGGGTGTACCTCGCCTCATGCCCCAAGTCTCCTGGGATAGGCTCCCTGTGACCCTGTAAATAGGATAAAGTGGTATAGACGATGAGTGCGTGAGTGATTCTTGTCTTTATTAATTCTCTTTGTGTACACAGTTGTTCTATTGTTCAGAACACTTGACTTAGCCTTCAGTTTATCTAGGACAGGGGTCGGCAACCCGCGGCTCCAGAGCCGCATGTGGCTCTTTTCTTTGTAGCAGTTCATTGATTTCATAAATGCAACACACTATAGTTTTTTATACATAGCAGAAAGGTAAAGAACAATATGTTCAGTGTTATCTTCATTTTAAATGTAAAAAAGGGTTTTGTGGCTCCCAATGTTTTCTTTTCTGTGGGAAACTGGTCCAAATGGTTGCCGACCCCTGATCTAATATGATTGTTCCCACAGATGTTAAGTGAAGTTGTACCAAAACTCTGTTATTGGAAGTTCCATCCATAACGATTTCATAAATAAATTGATATTTCATAATTCTTAATTCATAAATAAATAAATAAATAATTCATAAATAAACTGGACAGTTTTGTGTAATATGGAATATTAATTAGTTCCTGTTATCAATTACTTTGTAGCAGATTAAAAAAGTCATTATATTTCATTACAACTAGGCCAGTTGATGTCTGAGATGTTATGAGAAAGGAGAAGTCCTTAATCATTGGTACTTCCTTTGGCAAGCCAATGCCCTTGTTTTTATGCTCTGTTTAGCGCTCCTGTCTGTTATTTTTCTATTAGCAAGGTTTGCTTTCATTACTTGCATTGGATGACATATGGTGTAGTAGAGGAAGCAATGTATTATTATTATTATTACTATTTAATTTCTGTCTAGATGCATGAGGTACTGCAAGTGGCAGGATTGAAACAGTTTCACTTTAAAACAGAGTTGAAACAAAACTGATTGTCTTTCATTAACTAATTTTTTCAAACACTTAAACCAGACCTCATTCCTACTTTCCATCCTGGTGGCAGGGAGAGAGCAGTCTCTGAAGCAGACAGCGTAAAATCAGTGTGAAAGCACTGAATTCAGTATGACATATAAGAGGTTAGCCAAAACCTTGTAGGAGACATACTTTCATCATCAGCCACTGAGAAACTGGATATGGCTAAAGGCAATATGGATTGAGCCAAAAAGGGCAACGCTATACGAAAGCCTCTTCCAGTCTTCACGAGACATGTGATTGGGGTGGAGGTTCACCGTCCATCAGGATAATAATCACAAACACGCAGAGGTAGCAATGTTTTGTAGTTGTTTTTAAAAAATATCATAATTTGATATAATGAGACAGAGAAAACATTATACGAATAAATAACCCCAAATGTTGCTACAAATACAAGTACAACTCAAAATAACAAAATATTAACAGTTATGCGACTTAATGTCTGTTTGCACAGTGCACTCTGCTCCTGATTTAGGCATGTGGCATTTGACCACTGCCACTACACCAACACAATTAGCTTTGCTACTGTAAATGTCTTGACTACTCTAGTTTAACAACATTCAAATTGCACAACATCCAATTTCACAGAAACATCTTTTGCATCCCATACACCTACTCCCTGATTATATGTGCATTTAGTATCCTCAACAGGCCTGTGAGAGTGAGACTGGAGTTTAAATCTCACTCACGCCATCCACTTAGTTACACTGAAAAAAAAACCTGTCAGCATGTTTAATTTGGTAGAGTTAAAGAAAAGCCATAAATAAATACAGTGTATATTTCATGTAGTCAATGATGGTGTGATGTCATGATGATATTATGGTCTGACATAATATGACATAATTCCAATGTTGTCCCCAACCAAAAAGTTGGTTAAAAAAATAATTTGCACTGATGTACAGATGTTAAACATTACAAAAAAAAGACAGTGTGTATTTAAACAAATTTTGCAAAAGTACACATACCACGTTCCCGAAACACGTCAATGGTATTTATTAGGGGTGCTCCGATCAGGATTTTTGGGGCCGATCACCGATCTTCGATCACTAGAAGCTGTATCGGTCGATACCGATCACCGATTACAGGGTCTACTTGAAGCCTTATCATATAGCATTATTTATTAAACTATATCTAACAACAATGTAAATTAAATATTGAAATTACAAGAAGAGGAATATCATGAATTGACAACTGCATTTATTGGCAAGCAGTATGTGCAACACGTCAACTTAAAACATAGCAGCCTGTACTTGGTTAGTAATTGGGAACAGCTTCGAGCCTGACAAATACAACTTTCCTGTAGATTGTATAAAATTAAATTAAATAACACGAGGCTTCCCGCCTCGTTGAATGCTTGTTACACAGGTTGCAGATTGCTAATGTATTGTCTTTTTCACACAACACGTAGAACTGCCAGACCGGTCAAGACATTTTAGCAGCGCGCAAAAAAATTGTCCCGCGAGTTTTGCGTCATCTGATCGGCTTTTCTATATCGGGCATTATAGAGACTGCCGATCAAACTTCCCAAAGCAATTATCGGCCGATTATGATCGGCGACCGATCAATCGGAGCACCCCTAGTATTTATCATCTTCTTAATTAAAAAACCTCATATACCTTGTAATTATGGAGGTTTCCTTAGCCATATGTTTGAAGCCTATCAGGATTTCCTACCTCATGACTGTATACCCAATACAGAGATCCCATACAGTACATAAGATATTTGTAAGTATGTACTGAGCTACACAGATTGATTTCAGACGTTAACTTAGTAATGCACATCATTACAATCAATTGATTTTTATTTTAAAAAATTGTCATGGCATCTTCAAATCAAAATAGTAACATAACTTGAGCTGCTGTGAATGTCTTTTCATGTCTGTAGAACAACAGTCACATGTCAGAACGTAGTTAAGTTATGGCCATTCCACAAAGTCATTTCTCAGGCATGGCTTAGAGCAAGGTTAAAATGAAGGCATCAGTTTGGAGGTAAGGAGTGCACACTGGGTCAAAGAGATAATCCTCTGCCCAGCAGAGTAGACTTAAAAGGAAAGGAATATCGAGAGATAAGAAAGGTGAGATAGGACTGCCTTTCATGACAACTATCTGTGAAGTACAAAAAGTGAGGGCAAGGTGTTGGCTTGGATATGAAAAGTAAGAGAATAATGGAGAATAAGAAAGAAAGGGGTAACTCTAAATTATAGTCCTCATCCATTTGGGTATTCCAGTTTTATACTCGTTTTCAGCTTTGCTGAGTCTAAGATTTGTTTATTAAATTTGCATACCACAGAGACACACACAGTACAGTGGAACCTCGGATTGTGAGTAACACGGTTTGCGAGTGATCCGCAAGACGAGCAAAGATTTTTATAAATTTTGACTTGAACAACGAGCAAGTCTTGGCTTACGAATACCGAGTATCATGTAGCACGCATGCGCTTCTTGTTTTGACGCCAAGCAACGTGTGATCACGCCACGTGATCACAACTAAGCCAACGTTTTTTCTGTCTCTTGCGCTGCAGAATTGTGGCTAATCATCTCCCCTGCTGGGTTTTAGTGCATGTCTCTTTCTGGTATAATCAACACCCGTGCACGTGTGTACTGTTTACTATAACACTGTGACCATGTGTGCGTGTAAAACATATTTTATTTTGTGTCTGTATGCATGTGTGTACTGTTTATTATATACGCCTTCACACACACACACACACACACACGCTTTCTCGCTGCTCTACACAGAAACATTGTTCTGTCGCAATTTTTTTTCAAAGGTTATCTGCAGGTTAATTTGTTTTATTTTTACTTTACAGCAGTGATTCCGTTATTCTGCGCTTACTTGAGTGTAATTAGAGAGATTTCTTTTTTATTTTCCTGATAAATCAGTGTTTATTTTGTATGTGTAAGCATGTGTAAAACTCAAATAAGAGTGGAGGAAGGGTTACTATGTAAGACGCAAAGAGGGAGAGGGGAGGGACTCATTCCTCCTCTCCTCTTACTTTAGCTTCACACACACATACAAACACAGCGCCTGCATTTGTCATTTGTTTTATTTTTACTTTATATTTTGTATTAGGTTTTTTATGTATTTTATGTAAAATGCTTGTTTATTTTTTGGGCTGTTGAACGATTAATTTGAGTTTCCATTATTTCTTTTGGGAAAATTCAATTTAGTTTACTGTTTAACTGTTTTGAAATACGAGATATTTATCATTTTCCTTCCACTTCACAATTATGCGCCACTTTGTGTTGGTCTATCACATAAAATCCAATAAAATACATATACATAGATTTGTGGTTGTAACCTGACAAAATTTGGAAAGGTTCAAGGGGTAAACATTCTTTTGCAAGGCACTGTACATGTAGAAAAAGTGACTCAGCAGTACTCATGTACTGTAGTAAACTCTGCTCTTTTTGAGATCATGCCTAATAGTGCTTCTTTGTTATTTATGCGTTTCTAAATACTTCTGCCTTCCATACGCTCCTTTTTTAGTCTAACTTTATATTCATGTTCAATCAAGTGTCATTTGTATCACCTGGACTTTTTAAAATTATTTTCTAAATTACTCATGTTACATTCAGATATTTATAATACATATTGCAATAGCATATGTGCATGATTAAACAATGTTTCTAGAAAATGAAGAAATTAGTCAGTTTTTAAACATAATTCAATAAGAGGGGAAGAGTGAAGAGTAAATGATGTGAATTAATATTGGGTGGAAATATTTATTTGTCTTTTTGTACTTCAAAATATAACTGCTATGATAATGCTAATGATAATATTATTTAATCTCATTTCTGATGCAAGATTTTGAAACTCCTTTATATGCAGACCCTGTAATTGCCCTAGATTAATACTGAAACATGATGGAGCCTGTCAATCATGGAGCAGTCATGTTAATTAAACTGCTGTATCAAAGGATAAAGATTACAATGAATGTTCTCGTATCAGACCAAGTCAGAGTCTTGTATTGCAGTGACAACCACTATAAATTATTAATTATAAAGTTGCCATTGGTTTTAGAAATCTTACATAATAATTATTTTTCCTTAGATTTTATATACCAGTAAATTATTGAAGTAAATGATGAAAGTAACACGGCAGCTAGGACAAATACAAATACATCTAAACCATTTTCACTTATTTTAATAATTCTCATTTTGCTGTCACTGCAACACACATTCCAGATCGTAATCCCTGTGAAAGAAAATCAAAATTTATACTGAAAGAAAGGCTGCAAAGTGATTTCTCAATGGATTGTTTCTTTCTGAGATAGTAAAGGATTGGTGTTAGAAGTTTAAAAATTGACATCTTACATTGCACTTCCAGTTGTCAACAATACATGGCAATTTATGAACACTGCCCCTGCACATAAGCACAGTAGTGTCATTTAGGCTTCATATGCTTTTTTTATCTATCTATCTATCTATCTATCTATCTATCTATCTATCTATCTATGACATTCTAATGTGAAGACTTGCATGTACTGTATATAGTCAATTATAATGTTTAGTTTTTCATGTAATACTGTAACTGTCACCTGAATGACTGCTATTAATTTTATATTGCCACTACAGTACTTTTATATACCCAGGAAGGTCTGGTTATGGAGTATGGCTACACATGACAGAATATTTACATTAAGCATGCTTGTCTTTACAAGGTGTCACACATGTTCACGGTGTCCATCAAGAAACTCAATTTCCCAGACTGCCATTCAACCTACAAACATGGAGGACATGGACTACAACTCCCAACAATACCCTTTTCTCCCCCTCAGGATCTCCTGATTACTAACTGGCAACACCTGTGTTCAGTGAGACAGCACCCAATTTATAAGCGACTGTAAGCCACGGTTCAGAGCGAAGTATTTCAGGGGGGGGGTATTCCAGAAAGCAGGTTATGTGACATACCCGAGTAAGTTAGTGGATATCCTCAACTTTCGTTTCCAAAAACGGAGGTAACTTTCTGGGTATGTTTGTAACCATAGCAACGTATTCTCTGAAGATAACCTGCTCGGTAGCAGGTTATGTTCCAGAGTAAGTTTGTTTCAGAAGTTTATTGTGCATGACGTGCGCTTTTGATGATGACCCTGTGGATGTGGAGGCACAAAATATACGAGTTTTTTTTCGCTGGGAGAGAGTTATAAGACCGCGTATTGATGTCTTTTAATTTCCTAATGATTATTTGAAAGAGTGTTATCGGTTTTCAAGGGAATTCGTTATCGAAGATCTCTTGAAACCACATATTGCTAATGCTCAAAGTAATTAAACACATTGAGTACTGTTAACTTAAATAATTGCAATTAGGTCAAATTAATAGACCTTTTTGAGTATTCAGAACTTTTTGATATTTTAATTAATCGTGAGTATGTAAGTAACAGTAACCATCACCTTAAAATTCCACCAAGTAAAACTATAGAGCCCCGGTGGCTCAGTGGTTAGTGTTTCGCCTGCCATGTGAACGGCATGGGTTCGATCCCCGGGCCGGCTTGTCTGATGTGGTGACAGCAGTAACTATTTATTTGATTTTCAACAAGTTCAACAAACTCAAAAATTGATAGTTCTGTTTACTTAAAATTGAAAACATCATCACTTAAAGAATTGATGTAATTTATTACAGTGTACGTAGCACTTCGGGTTTTTTTTGCGTCATGGCATTTTTTGTATAATGTGGGTGATGTAGAGCATGTGGGAAAGGCAACTGTGTGTAGAGCCGTTCACATAGTATGTCTGGCACTTAAACACTTTTTACACACATCGTAAACCCGATTAAGTTGGCAAAACTCAAAAAATTTGAGGTCATCAGTTACATACATTTTTTTTAAAGTAATAATGTTTCCAATTTTAAGTAAACTATACATTTTTGAGTTTGTTGAACTTGTTGCAAATCAAATAAATTGTTGTTGCGAATCGAACCCGGGTCTTTCGCATGGCAGGCGAAACACTTACCACTGAGCCACCAGTGCTCTATAGAGTTTTACTTGGTGGAATTTTAAGGTGACGGTTACTGTTACTTACGTACTCACGATTACTTAAAATATCAAAAAGTTCTGAATACTCAAAAAGGTTTATTAATTTTACCTAATTGCAATTATTTACATTAACAGTACTCAATGTGTTTATTTACTTTGAGCATTAGGGTTTACGGTGTATAATAAAAGGGAAGCCGATGTCAAATGTGCTATTTAATACTCTCACGCATTTACTCTGTCCGTTATTTTTTGCCAAGCCAACTCTCTTTCTTTAGCCGATGCAGCCGTGTTGCTTTTTTTCATTATTATTGGCTTGAATTCTTCATATGCTGCATTAAAACGTCCAACTCCACCTCTGTGAAGTATGCCGCTCTCTTTTTTTCACTTTGATTTTCCATTTTGACTCGTGAAATCAGCGATCCATTGAAAATGTTTTTATGTATGCACCATGCACGCGCATTAACTCTGGGTAACCAGTAGGAGGTTGATTAAACTTACTCTTCTCAGGGGTTTTGGAACCGACATACTCATGGTATGCGGGTTTGGGGTAAATCAACCCTGAGGTTAAGTTTTACCAAATGGTAAGTTAACCCAGCTTTCTGGAATACCCCCCAGCTCTAGCCTGACTTTACCAAGCCGTTGTTTACCTGTGACATCTTGATTTTGACTCTGCTTGTTTTTTTTACTTTGATTATTGCATTTTCCCTTGACATACTGATTGCGCCTCGCCTGACCCTTGCATATTTTTGACCTTGATTCAGCTTCATGTTTTGGATTGTCTGTTACTATTAAATAAACCAACGCTGATCTGCATGTGCATTTCTTTACCTCCATTACTATCGTGACTGAATACTTCACCTTTATCATGAATGCAGCAGAAGTAACCTCTCATCGTTTGGAGGAGATAAGTACCCGTGTGGAAGTTCTCACTCAATTAGTTTTTTCCTTTTGTGGCTGCTAGAAAGACTTATATGGATGTATATGACACACTTATCTCCAAACCTGATAAATATTCTGGAGAGACAGCACAATGTAAGGGCTTCCTGCTGCAATGCTCCTTGTTCTTCAAATTTCGCAAAGGATTGTCTGAACACCATAAGATCACCCTGTTTCTGAGCCTGCTTACAAGCAAGGCACTACGCTGGGCCACAGCAGTCTGGAACCAAGGAGGCGAGCACGTTAAGTCCTACGTATAGTCAATTTATTGATCTCTTTCAATGTGTCTTTGATCACTCTCCAGATGGAAAGAAAAGTGGGAACAGCTGATGGATTTAAAACAAGGCAAAAAACAAGCTGCAGAACATGCTTTGGATGTGCAGTGGAAAGTGATTGGAATGAACCCTCATTAAAAGCAGCTTTTCGCCAAGGTTTGAATCCAGATTTACTCACTGAACTGGCTTGCCGCGATGATCAAGTATCCCTTGAGTCACTCATTGAGATGACCATATGTCCTGATCACTTGATCCAGAGCCATCAGCAACATCAAAGGGAGGGACCCACATCACCGGAACCCCCTCAAGTAAGCCATGCCGAATGGGAAAGGTGAAAGAAGGAACATCTCTGCTTCTACTCAGGTCATCCAAATCATCAGGTGACCTACTGGTCCCTTCGCCAAGATCGGCTGCCAGCATCTAAGCTCAATATGGGGGCAACAAATCAAGATCCCGATGAGTTCTCCCCAATTTATTCCATATAAATCATTAAGCCTCAAAGTTACTATAAAACATTCAGATGCTGTTATCTGTCTCACAGCAGCAGGAAACTTAATTGATTATGCAATCGTTGTCCGTTACAACATTCTCACACTACCAACACAGCAACCCGTGCATATTCAAGCTATTAATGGAGGGCCCATTGGGGCTGGGATTGTAAATAAATGGACGACACCCTTGACACTTCAAGTTGGTGCCTTGCATATGGAATCTATCAAATTTCTGGTGACTGCAGTGGCTAAACAGCAGATTATTCTTGGATACCCCTGGTTGCAGCTTCATGACCCTCAGTTTTCCTGGCATCAAAGAACCATCACAAAGTGGTAACTCTTCTGCCATGCTCAGTGTCTTCATCTACCAGTCCTGCAGTTGGCCACAACTACGATTGAGTGCCCCCGAAAAATCTACCACAGGTGCAATCCCTCCCATGTACAGTATGAGATACAGGGAGTATTTCAGCAAGACCAAAGCCAGTGGTCTTCCTCCACATTGAGATTACGATTGTGGTATCGACCTGCTGCCAGGTACGTCTCCTCCACGAAATCGTATTTATACTCTGTCCTTGACTGCCATGGATGAATACATCAAGGAAGCCCTGAAGCAAGGTTACATCACCTGCTTCAGCTGGATTTTTCTTTGTTGAAAAAGAAGAGGTGAGGCTCAGATCCTGTATTGATTACTGTGGACTTAATCTGATCACAGTAAAGTACCCGCATCCTCTGCCTCTGGTCCCATCTGCCCTTAAACAACTATACACTGCTACGATGTTTACTAAACTAGATTAGAAAAGGTGATGAATGGAAGACAGCATTCAGCACCACCTCTGGCCATCTTGAGTACTGTGTAATGGCATATGGGCTCTCTTGCGCGCCCTCTGTCTTCCAGTGTTTGATTAACTACGTACTGAGGGACATGCTCATCACATGAAACATAGATCAGGAGATTAGACAGACACAGAGACACTCAACTCATTTCTCATGCCCGTCCGGAACCACTTTCCTCCCTGCTCATCTTAGAGAAAAACTGATAACGTGGGCGCGTACTACACCAGTAACAGGACATCCAGGTGTACGAAGAACTTACCAGTTATTTTAAAAAATGGTATTGGTAGCCAAATATGATCACAGACATCAACAAATACATATCCTCCTGAACAATATGTACTAAAGCAAAAGTTCCACGCACACTCATGCCGCTGCCCACCACAACGTCCTTGGTCACATTTGGCAATTAATTTCATCATTGACCTTCCTGAATCCCAAGGAAAGACATAGACAGCTTGTTGAAATAATCGTGCCTTGTGACACGCCGAAACAAGATACACAAGAAACACTGACAATCCACTCAACTCACCACCTGACCCAATGCTTATTGATGGTCAACCAGCATACCAGATCAAGAACATTTTAAATTCAAGAAGGGAAGGTAAGCTGGAGTACTTAATGAAATGGGAGGGATATGGACCTGAAGAAAGTTCATGGATTCCTGCATGAGATGTTCTTGATCCTGCTCTCTGTCAAGAATATCACACAAGATATCCAGAACGCCCCGCTCCCCGTCCCAGAGGACGCCGTAAGAAGATTTCAACTCCCGGACGTAGCTCTTTGGAGGGGGACTCTATCAGACATTCATGGTGCCCATCAAGAAACTCAATTTCCCAGACTGCCATTTAGCCTACAAACATGGATGACATGGACTACAACTCCCAACAATACTCTTTTCTCCCCTCAGGATCTCCTGATTACTAACCGGCAACACCTGTGTTCAGTGAGACAGCACCCAATTTAAAAGCGACTCTAAGCCACAGTTCAGAGCAAAGTATTTCAGCTCTAGCCTGACTTTACCAAGCCGTTGTTTACCTGTGACATCTTGATTTTGACTCTGCTTGTTTTTTGACATTGATTTATTCCTTTTGCCCTTGATATACTGATTGTGCCTCATCCCACCTTTGCATGTTTTTGACCTTGATTCAGCTTCACGTTTTGAATTGTCTGTTACTATTAAATAAACCAACGCTAATCTGCATTTGCATTTCTTTAGCTCCATTACTATCGTGACACAAGGTGATAAAATAATACTCATTATGCATTGAATCCCATTTAAAGACAAAGTTAAATTGAATTTCTTTTAAATAATAACGATTAAAATGAGATCCGACTGGGCATAGAGTCAAAAAGATGTCTGCAGTATTTTGATGTCACATCCTCAACCACAGATGTGGAGTTCCTTAATTTTAACCAATTTTGTGCAGACTTGGACACCCCGCCTTCAAAACATAAAAGTCCTGCCACATATCTGTTCCATCCATTAACTAAACCACCTGATTCTAATTAGATTAACTCTTCAGTCAGATTGGTATAAACTAATTAGGGACGTTACCAGTTTTGTGCACAGGGAGAATTTGAATACATGGCATTTGCTGTCTGATTACTTTTGGCCATCTACTGAAAAGAGGGAAGAGCAGCTGCCTGCTAAAAACCAAATTCAAAACCAGTCACAGAAGCACTTTGTTTTTGTGCCAGCATGAAAACAAATCTGTGTTTAAGATGACACAAATTTATTACGCATATCCCTACACATTATGTTATTTACTTTGTAATTTACCATATACTTATATAAGGTTGCCATAAGGGTAACATTCAGTATATTCAGAATAGTCCAGTCTAGTGTTTCAGTTTTGACACAGGATCCAGAATCATGAAATGCATAAGATAATATAATTTCTTTTTTTACTTTCGGTATTTTGAATTGGCTTTTCAAGTTATTTTTTTGACAGATGACAAACAAGATGTTGACTAACACAGACAACATCTAATTAGGCTATTCATTTGGTAACTTTCTGCATTTTTAAATGAGGCAGCAGAATCAAGCACAGCCTCTGAATAAGGGACCCTTATGAATAATCTACTCAAAACAGACAGACTGAGAGTTCTCTCTCTCTCTCTCTCTCTCTCTCTCTCTCTCTCTATTTCTATCTGTGATGCCCGGGTGTGTAATATTTGTTCCCACTAATGATGTGTCTAGAGATACAAAATAGGTCTTAGTTGAAAGCTTGGAAGAGAGAAACAGAGTCAGAAAAAGTAATAAAGAGAGATACCTAAAGGGATTTTAAGGAGTTAAAGGGGGAGAGAAAAATAGGATGAAGCTAAGAATGTCATGTTTGGTGAAATTCTGGGGCTGGTCCCTTAGGCAAACAAGCCAGAGTTCATGACACACAAGCTAATTGAGAGAGAGAGAGAGAGAGAGAGAGACACGTGTAAAGCTGTTTTCTGCCCTCATCTTGCATATGCTGTATTTATTGTCATGTGCACGTGCTTTCACATTACATAATCATGTCCGAGTAATATAGTCCACACGCCTGTACTGAACAGAACTGTAACTGCACCTCATTGTGTCCTTATGTACATGAATAAATCATCTGAATACATAAGTATCATACAGTCTTAACAAGCCTACTGCAAAGCACAGTCAGAGTGCACTGAAACACACACTGAGTGAATTGACAGATGACATTTTTGATGACAGAAGCAAATACAGAAAATAACATTCATACATTAGCAAGATCTTAGATGTGATTATAGTATAATTACTTATACAGAACTCATGTAGATTGAGGGAGATTGATTTCTGACTACATATACATAAAAGAGATGTTTCAGTTCTAACAAAAAGGCATATTTTAATGGAAGTATTGAGAACACTCGCTAAAAACCTGAAGCTTCTACATAAAACAACAAAAATATTAACATAAAAAATATTGCAGGACGATAATTTAGAGTTTAATTTCAGTCTTAGGAATAATAGAGCATATGAATCATTAAACAGACTTTATTTATTAATTTATTTATTTCTTATTCCTAATAATATCCAATTAAAAAGTTTTAGGTGGAAAAATTATTTGGTTAAATTTATTTGTTATTCTTAACCAACTTGCCAAACTGTATTATTTTTGTTTATGTAGATCTAAGTATGGTTGTATAGATTTAGGGAAGGATCAGCAACATATAGGCTGCATCACTGTCTGGTTTGGGAATTGTGCCATCTCAGACTGCAGGACTCTACAGCGGATAGTGAGGACAGCAGAGAAGATCATCGGGGTCTCTCTTCCCTCTGTCGAAGACATTTACACCACACGCTGTATTCGCAAAGCCACCAGCATTGTAGCTGACTGGACACACCCATCACACACACTCTTCACTCTGCTGCTATTTGGAAACAGGCACCGAAGCATTCGGTAACTATTTATCCTTGCTGCTTACGGAACGTTTACTGTTTACTGTTTCTCCTCCCACTACGTCAACTCAATCACCTCATTACCATAGAGTATTGAAATTTCATGTTTGTCGCATTGTCACTTCGTCGCTTCCCGATAGTTCCCTGTTAACTTAAATGTCAATCTGTCTTGTCCCGGCTAGGTCTCTAGCTAGGTCTCTAAGTTAGCTAGTTAGTTTTTTTGTTAATTTATGTTGTTAATTCATGTTGTCTTGTCAATCTGTCTTGTCTCAGCTAGCCAGCTAATTAGGTTTCTTAGTTAGCTAGTTAGTTCTCTGTTAATTTATGTTGTAAATTCATGTTGTATGTAGCACCTTGGTCCTGGAAGAACGTTGTTTCGTTTCACTGTGTACTGAACTGTATATGGTTGAAGTGGTATACTTGACTTGACTTGACTTGAATCAAGACTCTTTTATGTTCCGGCACTTGTGGTGGTGGAAGAAACTCCATCTAGATTTCCAAACAGTTACTATAAGCCTTCATACATCTTTAGCCCTACACTTTTTTAAGTACTTGAGTTCAAGTATCAACAATCAAGCAAAACAAGCAAAGATAAATAAATAAATAAAAAGACTACCCAACAGTGTTTTAGACAGATCCTACTCTTGGTCAATAACCTAGTAAAGCAGTATCAGGATGTACTTATTGACAAAGACTTCAAAGTACTTCTGTACATCACTGTGAATAAGGGCGTCTGCCAAAAATATAAATGTAAAAGTTTTTGGAGGACATCACATATAGTATAATAGATAATTTTTTTTAAATAATTTTTTATAGTTTTTTTTTGTTGTTGTTGTTAATATTTTTTTATTGTACAGTATGCATACATTCACACTTATTCACACCACATTACATCTGGGGTAATCTAGCACAGCCAATCCACCCGTCAGCATGTTTTGGATAGCAGAAACACGAGAAACTCCATAGAGAATGGAATCTGAATAGCTACTATAGAAATCCGACAGTCAAATAAAATAAAGCTCTAATGCTGTATGCAATACGCTACATCAGTGCAACAATTGCTGAGATTTAAAATTTAGCTTAAGTTGACCAATTTAGCTGAAATTCAAAACTTTCTTGTTTCAAATTTATCAGTCAGTCCCAATCAGTGAATCTATTTCACGTATATTGTTTCTGGTGTCCGTTGGTCATCTCCTTGTGAAATTTGTCAAATCTAAAGAGAGACAATTATTCCACGAGACCTCCAGGGGATTAGGGACCAATTCACTGAAGCTAAAGTAATTTTAATAATCTATTGTTAAATTATATTAAAAAGTTAGAATCCAGGTCACTTCATCCAGAAATAGCTGCACTCTGAACAAGGAGGTATATACTGTAACATGCCCCATGACCAATAGAACAATATTTATTTTAATTTACTAAAGTCAATGGCAAATTAAAAAGTCATTCAATTTGATCACACGTAACAGTTAATGTATCTGGGACAGAAGTAGTCACTTCTTGTAATAGGAGTATAATTAATTCAAAACTTCATATCACAGAGGAGAAATATTTAATCTGGGACAATTGCATGCTAGTTAATTCTACTCAATGTCTATGTACAGCACTGTATATTGTCTTGTGAGAAATATGCACATACATATATCTCTCATTAACATTATGCTAATATCGGTGGCGTGTGTGTGTGTCAGTGGAGACTTCCATCATATTAAACTACCGGGAAAAGTATGAGCTGTTCCTTTCAGTGAGACATCTACTTGCATGCTTAAGATGGCATCTATTCCAAAAATAGTTCCTTCTCTAGAGAAGGTTGTGGTTTTAGTGTTTACATACTTGAATTCAACTCAGTTTAGAACATCCAGTCTCATCCCACACTGGAAGCAGACTCGCACATAATTAACATTACACGTGTGTATTTCACAGTTAATGAAGCTGGTCTTTAAAACAAACAATGAATTTCATGCCAAGATACTGTATGTGCCAAAGTGTATCATACAATTTTGCATAGTTACTAAGGTAGAAAATATGTTGACTAAAACTGCTATATAACTTATTTCAATTGCATGCAGGGAACTCCAAGTTATTTACGCACACCAATGGGAGCATCAGAGTGCACATGTGTCCCAGACATAACCAAGTCTAATCACACTTGCTGGAAAGGTAATGATAACATTAACCTTTGCCTACAGCTTATATGAAAGTATATATAGAGAGTAATACTTATATTCAATTCAAATTTAATTAAAAGACTATTTCATTGTAACAATCTAGATGTAATCAGAAAGGTCCAGAAGCCTTATTAATTAATTAAGGATGCAAGGCATACGATGTGTATAATCAGAAGTGTACAAAGGCACTATGGAGGCAGTAACTATATAAAGCCACTAAACTTGCAAAAATGAGAATGTGACAAATGTCAGTTTTTCTGCAGAATAATGATAAACAAATTAACTCATAAATATTTGCATTAATTAAAAACCACAAAACCTCCAGAGCCCTAGCCTAAACCTAACAGTGAATTTATAGGAGGCAATGGAGAGAACATGTCCTCCACAATGGTCACAGGAAATGATCCCATCCACAGACACTTTCAAGTAGTTCAATGGAATAAAGAATCAAACTAAATACACAAACACTGTAGAGGTGTTCTTTAATGAATACACTCAGTCACTTTATATAAAGCTGTACAGCGTCACAGAGGGCTGGAGTTTATCCCAAGGCTACACCCTGGACAAGGTGCCAATCTATAGCAGTGCACAATCATGCACACACTCACACTCAACACCAACATCTTTGGACTCTCAAATGGAAACCAGAATACCTGGAGAAAACCACATGCAAACTCCACAGAAAACCTGGAGAACAGGGACCACATGCAAACTCCACAGAGCTGAGGTGGGAATTGAATCTATTTTTGGTGAAATGTTTTTCCGTGAACAATGTACTTGTAAATGTCACTTGGTTTAAGGTTATTTTCTAGAACAATGAAATTAATGTACTGTATCTGTTAAAGTAGCTTACCTGTCAAGATAGATAGTAAAATGGTTTAATTCATGATCAATAAGCATGATGGAAAATAACGCACACCTGGAGATATTCCCTGTGCCCCTAATCGACTGAGGCTAAACCCAGTCATACAGTATGTGTCTATAGGTTGATAGGGTATATCAGTGGTTTCCAGCAATGGTCCTGTACGACCCCCCTGTTCACCACATTTTAGTGTTTCCTCTTCTCGACAACCATGACGATTCAGACAAGGTTGATAATTAGCTGGCTGGTTAAATGACATGTATTGGGACCTGAGAACATACTAAAATGTGATGGTTGGGAACCATTGAGGTTTATAACCCAAAAAGATGTTCCTGTCTGAAGTAAAGCACTCATTTAAAATCCTATTGGGATCTGAAAGTAAGTTCTGCAATAAGGTTTCCTACTTTAATTGCATTTCTGGACCTTTTTTGTCTAGTTTGTGACAAGACCAATTAAGGCTTTTAACTGTGGTGAAATAAAAGAAATTTCAGGAGTTCGAAAAATATTAGCTAGCACTTTATATCAGGCAACACAAAGTTTTCATTTTGCATTCCATTAAAGACAGCATAATAAGGCTTAGAGAGGCACACATTAAACCGGTGCTTAGACATGCACAGACAGTATCAATATAGTGCATTATGCACCCACTAAAAAAAAGTGTACAAATGATTAATTAATTAATTATTTTTAAATCCAAAACTTTTGCATTAGTTTTCAATACATTTGAACTGGTTAGACTTTTGCCTTCAGCAAACTTTACCACAGAAGTTGACAGAATACAGTAGAAGTGCAGGCCTTCTCTTATGAAACGCAGTCAGTAGTGGCAGGTTAAGGACACACATGCACCAGCAGGAAGCAGGCAAAGCACAGTTGAGACTCCAAGGCTTTTCCAACTGATTAGGGAATACGTGACAGACAGTGTGCTCTCTCCTATGAAAGACTCTCACTGGAGATGGACTGTTCATTGAGAAGCAGTCAAACAGACTACAATAAGAATATCACTATGAATACGGATTTTCTGACCAAAGAAAATGGAGACTAGTGATGAGCTCCTAGTGTCTGGCAATTCTTCTTCTTCTGGTAATTGATCTCATCGATTAAGTGTTAGTATGTTTTATACTGCTGTCACAATCCTTCTAGAACCCCAGTATCACCACTGTGGCCATGTGTTCACTGCTAGGTGAATTTAAGACTTGTTTTCTTTTCCTTGATCTAAAGCTCTGTAATTAAAGAAACATATGTGTGTAATTTAGCGATAGCAAGATTTTTCATTTTCCAGGGATAACATGTTTAACCTTACACTGCTTTTGATGGTGTCTTGAGAACTTGCAGATATTCACCCAATCGGACACTGCAATCAGTACACAGGATGACACCGCCCCAAAGTCAGTCAAGTTTCACAGTGTAATCAATTTCAGCAAGTATGCATACATTTACTCTTTGCAATCTATGAGAAAATATTGATGATGAAAATGATGAAAATCAGATGTTTATTTTTCAGTTTTATTTATTTCAACCTGATTTAAATTTTATCTTCAAAGTCATTTCCTAACTGTAATCATCAATTTAGATGACTAGATTTAAATAAAGTTTAACGGTTGAATATCTTGTGATGTTGAGAGCTGGGTAAAATTTTCTCAGAGAT
Organism: Clarias fuscus; assembly: GCA_030347435.1. NCBI lineage: Eukaryota > Metazoa > Chordata > Actinopteri > Siluriformes > Clariidae > Clarias > Clarias fuscus. The sequence goes on along the minus strand of CM059214.1, from coordinate 20,616,192 downwards.
TCTCAGTGGGATTAAGGTCTGGATTCTACAGTACGCTTACCAATCCAAGGATGAAAATGATGTCTTATGAACCACTCTTCCACAATCTGAGCCCGGTGAATCATGGCATTGTCATCTTGGAATATGTCCATGATATCAGTGTAAAAATGAACTGATAAAAAAAAAAAAAAGGTTATTCAGGTAATCAGCGAACCTTATTGTTTTGTGCTCATAACATTGCTGTATGTAGACCTGACATACTGAAGCAGCCACAGATCATAACCCTGCCCCACAGGCCTGCACAGTCGACACTTGGCATGATGGTACATCACTTCACCAGCCTCGCTCCTTACCCTGATGCACCCATCACTCTGCAACAGGGTAAACTTGGACTCATTAGAGCTTTATCCAATCCTTTACAGTCCATTTCTATGCTCCCTCGCAAATCTAGGCCCTTTTTTTTTTCCAGATTAGAGTGGTTCTCCTAAAGATGGACAGCTGTTTAATCCCAATCACTGGAGTTCTCTTCATATTATGCATGTAGAAATGCTCTTACTTTCACTATCAAACACGGCTATGAGTTCTACCTTTTTTTTTAATTAATTTTGACAATTGGCTTCCACTAAGCCTTTAAGTGATCTCTTATACAGCATCATTCTGGATGTTTTTTCCGATAACATTTCTTCCTGGAACATGATGCCCCCCCACTATCCTTAGATAGAACATGTAATAGATGGCTCTTACATGTTTGCTTTAAATCCATGTGAGACTTTTTATTTTGGCCCTGCCGTCATATCTTTAAAAAAGTATTTTAAATATTTAAGTTTTTTTTTTGTTTTTTAAATTAAGTTTTATCTCTTTCTTCCACATAAATTTGTATTTTTCTATCATAAAATGAAAAACACACAGGGCATCGTATACGCCAATCCAATGCGGAAAGTGTCTTTTCATTTTGCAGCAGCCTCTAGGGCAGGGGTGTCAAACTCCGTTCCTGAAGGGCCGCAGACCCGCAGGGTTTTGTTCCGACCCTCAAGGACCTGCAGAGTTTAGCTTCTACCATAATTAAAAACACCTGATCCACCTAATCAAATCATTAAGGCTTATTTGAAAACTACATGGCATATATGTTGGAGCAGGGTTGGAACAAAACGGAGTTTGACACCCCTGCTCTAGAGGCTGGATGGCAACTGAGAGTCTTGTAAACTGTTCATTGAGCTTGCATGGGTGAACATGGCTGGCTTTACGCCATGTGTCACGGCACTTCCCGTGAACCCGCAGCCCTCACACACATGCTGTTCTCACATTGACAGCCCTGAAGCACTGTATAATGCACAAAAATATTTTAATGTGTGAGGTATTTGCAAAACCGTGCACATACTGTATGTGTGATTATGAATTCTGTTTAAAAGTTACACGATATCATAGAACACGCCAGGTCCATGGTCTGAATTACAGTACTTGCTTCATTTTCTATCCTACGAAGGGAATTTTGCACTGTACATGTATGTGCCACAAATAGAAGTTCTTTGCTATTTGTCATAGATCATTTCGCTGCCACAATTTCAGTGATTGAACTGAAATATTTTGTTTAATTATTGCATTTAAATGGCAAGCTAGGAAATAAGTGAAAGTAAATATACTGTAACTGAAGGCTAAATATTCTGCTGTGCTGACACATTTGATTTTTCTAGCTGTAGTATTCTTTACTTTAAATGCAGGAATGATTTAATCTTACGTCAAATATTCTCTTCCTGAAATTGAACTACTGTATTTACAAAGCACTTTATGCTTAATCAGTATTAAACATTTTTATGCTTATTTTCAAGCCACTAAATTCCTAGATTTTACTCATTCCACCTTCAGCCTTGACTTCGCCAGAAGACACTTACATTCAGCTCGAAACTAAATGAATCAGCTCTAAAATACTGCAGTTGTCTCTGACTTTATAGACTTTGTTTGCCCTAGTTAGCACAGTGCAGATCCAGTTTGGCTCATTATGGTCAGGCAAAGAATGATATCTCAGGGTCAACCCCATGACACCCTCGTTTCAATGATTGATGAAGGAGAAGGCGTGTTCATTTAACTTCCATCTTTAATATGTGATGCTATTTTGAACCATAATTAAAATCCTTTCATGAGTTTTCACAATTGCATTTCAGTAATCACAAAAAGTGATTTTTCAAACAATATCTTCAAAATATGCCATAATTTTATCCCACGTACATTTTTCCCCCAAGTAGAACAATGAGCTCTAATGACTGATCAAATGATTTTGTCATTGGTTTATCCACTTACAGCTTAAACTGGTGGATTTTGCCCCCCCATTAAAATAATTTCTCAAATGGCACTAAGTAGTGGATATAAATTTTTTTATATTATAATTAATTATTGGAGCAGTTCATCACTACTGACATTTCATTCTCTCCAGCAAAAAAATGAAGCCTCACGAGTGCCATCACTGCATCCCAAGAACAGTGACTATAAATAGCAAACTGCATATTGGCATTTGGAGGACTGGAAATATGTTAAATCCATATCAGTGAACATTTATTATTGCTCCACATCTGCCACTGCATTGGGTTTCTAATGATAAAATGGTGCACTACTGTGGTGTTTAACATTTCCTGATCATATAATGACTTAGAGGCTGATACATTTTGTGCTGCTAAACCCCATAACCCCCCCCCCGCCCACCTAGGCCCCCATCTTTAAAAACCAAGTCAATGCCTGTGGGAGATTTGTTCTCTCTAGCTAGGAGAAGTATTAGCTAGGTTTCAGTTCAAGCTAATGGTTTGAAATGTCCACAATAGTGCAGCTGATGTAGAGTTTAGTGCGGTCATGCTTACTGACTTCTCATAGAACTAAATGCCTCTTCTTCCAGCAGGGAATATGTCAACGAAGCAGCCCAGAATCACATGTTATTCTTAGCTGCTTGCCTCTGGTGTCTTTCTCTTTTACATCATTCCCTTTTTTAAATCCCCCTTCCTTACTCTTTAGTCTGCCTTTCTCCTAGCCTCAGTAATTCACATACATCAGATGCTTAAGGGAACTTACTTTCCCTGAATTGCATTAACATTAGGAAAACACCTTCCAAAACCGATGCAACGTTTAACGTGTGTGTGTGTGTGTGTGTGTGTGTGTGTGTGTGTGTGTGTGTGTGTGTGTGTGTGTGTGTGTGTGCGTGTGTGTGTGTTTTTAAACCAAGCTCAGTATGAGACACACATTCCTTCCTACTCAATATCACCAAGGTGTTCTCACAATCTGGGTTTCAGAAAACACAATTTGCTTTTCAGATATACTGTACATCCAAAGCCATTTTCAGTTTCCACAACACAAGGTTTGATACACCATTAACTAAGAACAACGCAAAGGTCATCGAGAACAACTGTTAAGTTTAAAATCAAACTTTGGCCCAAGGTTTGTAGTCACCTACAGTAACTACCCCACAAGCCTCCTGAAACCATTGCGTTGGAAGCACACAGTTGTCACCTTTCTATGCAGTAACTTTCGATTTTCCCTCCACTGGAATGAAGAATGTGTTTCAGCATGCAAGCTCACTGCTCATAAAGTGAGGTCGATGAACATATGGTTTGCCAAGCTTGGTACCTGCACAAGAACCCACTGAATACCACTGGGATAAACTGAAATGCCTTCTTGTCCAACACTTCACCAAGGCTATTGGGAGTGAATGACCAACATCCAATTACATCCAAGTGTGCAATATGGTACTTAGGACACTTTTTATTTAATTGTATTGTATTGTATTGTATTGTATTTTGTGTTATTTATTATTATTTATTACTCTCTCCTTTTTACTGGATAACAACTGTGAGCAACTGTAACCAAGAATAAGCAATTTCCCTCTGGGATTAATAAAGTACTTTGAATCTGAAATTAATCTTGTATATTGAATCCCCTAGTCACCTATCAACCCATAGTAGAAAGCCTTCCTAGAGGAGTGGAAGTTAATATAACAGCAAAGGTGGAACTAAATCTAGAATTAAATCTAGAAAAAATATCACATTTGATGGTGTATTTTGATGGCACCCACTGATACGTGTACTCTAAGGTCTAACTGTTAGGAAGTATGCTAATTCTTCCAGACACATCAAACTTCCATAATCAATTTCAATAGAGAAGGATCCTGAACTATCCAGTGTAGTGACTGGAGTATAAGATGCAATAAAATCTCTAACTGAGTCAAGAACTGAAGCCCCTGCAGTTGTAAGTTGAAAGGTGTTGATTTATAAAGTCATTTTACCATTTATATAACAACTCACAATAATTACCGTTATGCTACAGTTTGTTCTGTCTACAGTACGTCATTTGACTGTGTAAGCGGCATCCCATGAGTGCTGATATACTGTATGATATAATAGCACTGGGACGTGTACAGTATATATAACTCTGTTTCACATGTTTTCTAATAACCTTTAACTGACAAACAAGGGCACTAGTTGGTGTGTGGAACAAATGATTCTACACCCCACATAGTGCACTAGCTTTCCATTTTATGATTCAGCCCTGGAACACTTCGTTCACTAAGACTATTCTGAAGAGAAACAAGTGGAGGCATAAAGAGAAACTTATAAGATTTAAATAACTGTCCAACACCTCCATGGTTCAGTCTCCTCATGTACTTACTGTATCTGTGTAAATGAGATCCCATCCAAACAGCACACAGTATTTCATATGTGCATACATCATTTACTACTAAATAAATTGTTTGTTTTTGGAGGCAACCAAACATACTGTTCACTCTGTTCTCAACTCTACACCTATTCACTTTGATATTTCATATTATACAGGTAAAATGATCATATATAGGATCATTCCTATAGCCTGCTCTTTTTTCCCTTCTTTGTTTTTCCCCATTTAAGGCTGAATCATCTGAGGCCTAACCTAAGACTGTGCTCAATTTCACAAGTTATTAATCCAGTTTAGAGCAACAAATTCCATCACTGGGCAGTTTCATTTTGTTAATAGATAGCTTCTGTTATTATGATTTTGAATTCGTCTGAACATTTTCCCAACATGTGTAAATAAAAGGCAATGTCCTAATTTTTACCCTAATTAAAAATGCAGTGTTTTAAAACTCAAATGCATATTGTTCTTCCATTTCCTTTCAACCACTACATTGATGTGTGAAAAATGATTAATGTAAGAGGGACAGTATGAAGAACAGCACAGTACCGTATTACCATGTAAAACATTTTAATACTGTAAAATTATAGATGTTACCGTATGATATTGCATTTGGTAATAACAGGACTATTCTGTACATTTAGTTCAAATACATTGACATTTTAAAATATAGAAAGAAATGTAAAGAATTCAGTACTTTGCTGGGAAATTGCTGCCAGTTAATTACCATGAATTTATAGAGAAAGGTCTTACATAAGTTAAGTGTAGCTCATGGGCTTTCTCAATAAGCATGTTTTATTATACGGTACATGTCAAAGCTTCCTGAGAGATAAGGCTAAGTAGTTTTTGATGGTTATGGAGCACTGTGGTGCATTATATAGCATGTTTCTCTGCTCTGCTTCCTGATATACCCTCATCTCTAGGCACCCTTGAGACACCAAGCCACTTTACTTTTATGTCACAACTACCAGCTACCTTATTGATTTTTGTCCTGGGAAAATCAAACATCTGCTTGTATTTGCAGTTTTTTTTCCTCACTAAAAACTTCCTGTAGTTCTTTATGGACTACACTAATCATATGATTGTATTGAAGGGAGGAACAGAAGCAATGCCTAGCCAGCCTTAAGCAGCTTAGAACTGCAACATCTGTGTGGGATCCAGAGCTGAAACCTGCATGATGGCGTCTTGGGAAAAAAATAGAAGCTTTTGGTCCAGTGTAAGAAGAAGAAGCTGTTGGATCAAGTCAGGGTACTAGTATGTATGGAAAAGCAAGCAGGATATGAAGTATTAGTGTACTTCCTTCAGTACAGAGTAAATAAAGCTCTACACATGCTGGAGAAGGCACAAGGCATACAGTATCATTTGCTGTAGACTGAGAAGCTGAAGTAGGAGGAAGCATTCTTACAATGCTTGTTGTTATCACAACATGTAGCCTACTACAGTTAGAAAAGGACCCCAAGAGGAAGAAGAACTGGTGGCATCTCAAATCAAACAAGGACACAGGACGTCACTTTAAGTAAGGGCCCAAGTATCTTGTGCTGTTCAGTCAGCTCTTATACTGCTTAGACACTTTGACATGATGAATGCCAAAAAGACAAAAAAAGGATTTGAGTTGCCTGTCTTGTGACACTTCTTAGACACCACAACTTATGTACATGGGTATTGGATTTGATATTAGGAGATTAATGGCTGTTATTACACTTTTGAAAACCTGAACGTTTATTACTTCTACAGATAAAAATATAAAACAGTACTTAAATAAATGAACTAACCTCTTTGTAGAACTTGTCAAATGGTTGCAATTAGTGCTTTCTTAAAGCTAGCCATTGGAATAGTGGATCATTTAAGCCTGCATGAAAACATCAGACAGCACTGGTAATACCTGTAAAAACAGATATGTGTATCTACACATACTGTAGTGTTACATGCTACATGTAGTTTGTTATTGACAGGAATGAAAATTTGGCCCATTTTAGATTAGCTCATGGTGCAATTGTTAAAAAAATAAATAAATAAATAAAAATAAATTTCTCGGTTTACATTTCTTTGTTTTGATATTCAAAATATTAATAGTGTAACTGTACTGTATTAACAGGGTAAACAATAATTTAAACAAAAAATGGGATACATACATTTACAACATGTACCTGGGCACATCATATTATATATATATATCTGAGCATGTTAAGTGTTTTCACAAGCTGGGTCAATGAGATAATTCATGTATAAAAAGCCTTAAGGTCAGTAAGGTAATAGGTGCAGATGTGCTCGGTAGTAAAAACATGGCTACTGCCTCTCCTACAAAGCCACACACATCTTTGGCTTTCACATACCAAGTTTGTTTTTTCTGTGACATGGAGGGCACAGGAGGGCAAAATACAGTAGCTCAAAGTAGTTATACTATTTACTAAAATCTTTATTACATTTCATATCAGGGGTTAAATATGGCTCTAAGATAGAGCATGCTGGATGTTAACACACTCCTGTGATGCTCTTTACATACCAAAGTTGCAATATATGTGAAGCTAAGGATAAACTGACAGCTCTACACAGGTATAAATGCTATTTATCTACATTATATGTTCTTATTACATTCGAAATGCAATCTTGTTTATATTAGCCAAGAGTGAATATAAAGAATTTGGGTTCATTTTAGTTAACACATACTGTACTAAGCCAATGACCAAAATGAAATCTATGGGTTTGTTTTGATGATAAACATAGGGTGTTATAGATAGGAATCATACTTGTTAGAAATAATTTGAAATAACATCATGGGTCATATGATATGATCAGTTTGTAGCTTACCATGGGCTCACTGAGGGATTGAATAACAGACTTCATATGAAACCCTTCTCTCTGGACCAACACAAAAATGCTATGGTCCTGTTTTCACTTCTGCAGCAGACTAATTAATTGTTTCTTTTGCATTCCTAAGTCAGTTGATTTAAGGTTTGTGTGTTAATCTTAAATAAAGAGACCACACAAAAAGGCATACAAACAACAGACTTTATTAAAGCTCTGAGCAAAGAATGTGTGCAGGTTTATATTGGAATGACTGTAGTGAGTCTCTCGGTCATTAATCTGCCTGGCTGGGCCACCGTGGCAAGGCTTTGTTGTTTACACATAAACAGGCCTGTATGACAAGTTAACACTACTGATATCACTCCTGCACCACATACTGGGTAGCATGAACACTTTGTCCACTTTCTCATGTTTTAAATGACAAAACACTGTATATACACTCTTGAGCTCCTCAAAATTCTTTGTGTGGTTAATGCCGCTAGCTTCCTACAGAGATTCCTAATGATACAATGAACCATTTTCCTATTAAACTCAGTAACTGTTCTGGCCTTGTGTCTCTCATTGATATGTCTTTATAAAAATAAATAAAGTTTCGTAATGAACTTAATTCTATAATGAGTTTACCCTTACCATTTTATATATATATATATATACTTGAATTCAAATTCTGCCCTAAATTTCAATTCATTAATATTTTTTCAGTGCAAGATTAGTGGCTAAATTAAAAACAAATAATATGTCTAATTTAAACAGAAATGGCTTTTTTGCTCCATGTTCCTGATTATGTTCATTAGTAAAGAGGTCTAAAGGAGGCTATACTAAGAAGAAGAAGAAGTAGAAACATAAAGAGAACCTTTAAAGGAGTGTCCACCAACTCTATGGTTTATTCTCCTCGCATTTTGGCTACATAGTACTTACAAGAATTTAAAACTACTTACATTACACAAAACTGTTAATCGCTAGCTCAACATTATTTCTGTTGTTCACGAAAGGATGTGTTGGTGGAGCCAAATAACTAATTAAATAGTCAAACAAATCATAATCTATTGAAAAATAACAGCATTTCTAGAACTGTTGTATACATCACACTTGGGGTCATGCTGTTACACACGTGGACAAAATTGTTGGTACCCTTCGGTCAATGAAAGAAAAACTCTCAATGGTCACATAAATAACTTTAATCTGACAAAAGTAATAATAAATAAGAATTCTATGAATGTTAACCAATGAAAGTCAGACATTGCTTTTCAACCATGCTTCAACCTAATTATTAAAAAAAATAAACTCGTGGAACAGACCTGGACAAAAATGATGGTACCCCTAACTAAATAGTTTGTTGCACAACCTTTTGAGGCAATCACTGCAATCAAATCATTCCTGTAACTGTCAATGAGACTTCTGCACCTCTCTGCAGGTATTTTGCCCCACTCCTCATGAGCAAGCTGCTCCAGTTGTTTCCGGTTTGAAGGGTGCCTTTTCCAGACAGCATGTTTCAGCTCCTTCTAAAGATGCTCAATAGGATTGAGGTCAGGGCTCATAGAAGGCCACTTTAGAATAGTCCAATGTTTTCCTCTTAGCCATTCTTGGGTGTTTTTAGCTGTGTTTTGGGTCATTGTCCTGTTGCAAGACGCATGACCTGCGACTGAGACCCAGCTTTCTGACACTGGCCAGCACATTTCTCTCTAGAATCCCTTGATAGTCTTGAGATTTCATTGTACCCTGCACAGATTCAAGACACCCTGTGCCAGATGCAGCAAAGCAGCCCCAGAACATAACAGAGCCTCCTCCATGTTTCACAGTAGGGACAGTGTTCTTTTCTTCATATGCTTCATTTTTCCATCTGAGAACATAGAGCTGATGTGCCTTGGCAAAAAGTTCCATTTTTGTCTCATCTGTCCATAGGACATTCTCCCAGAAGCTTTGTGGCTTGTCAACATGTAGTTTGGCATATTCCAGTCTGTCTTTTTTATGATTTGTTTTCAACAATGGTGTCCTCCTTGGTCGTCTCCCATGTAGTCCACTTTGGCTCAAACAACGACGGATGGTGCGATCTGACACTGATGTTCCTTGAGCATGAAGTTCACCTTGGATCTCTTTAGAAGTCTTTCTGGGCTCTTTTGTTACCATTCGGATTATCCGTCTCTTTGATTTGTCATCAATTTTCCTCCTGCGGCTACAGTCCCATGGATCTTAAATTTCTGAATAATATGTGCAACTGTAGTCACAGGAACATCTAGCTGCTTGGAGATGGTCTTATAGCCTTTACCTTTAACATGCTTGTCTATAATTTTCTTTCGAATCTCCTGAACCAACTCTTTCCTTCGCTTCCTCTGGTCCATGTTGAGTGTGGTACATACCATGTCACCAAACAACACAGTGACTACCTGGAGCCCTATATATAGGCCCACTGACTGATTACAAGATTGTAGACACCTGTGCTGCTAATTAGTGGACACAGATTGAATTAACATGTCCCTTTGGTCACATTATTTTCAGTATTTTCTAGGGGTACCATAATTTTTGTCCAGGCCTGTTCCATGAGTTTATTTTTTTTAATAATTCTGTTGAAGCATGGTTGAAAAGCAATGTCTGACTTTCATTGGTTAACATTAATCTGACAAAAGTAATAAAAATTCTATGAAAGTTATTTCTGTGACCATTATGAGTTTTTCTTTCATTGACCGAAGGGTACCAACAATTTTGTCCACGTGTGACTATCAGGACAGCTGATATATATTCAATATTTGGCCTGCACCTTCATGCATCACAGTCGTGCAGATATTCACTACAACAGCACTGCCTCTTGTATGATATTGCTTGACTATATCAAACTGAATACCTGACTGGACTGAGTGTAAATTATTGTTTCCCAATAATTAAATAATACTTTATTAATTAATAAATGATTTTAAAAAATCATAAGATATATTTTTAAAACTCAAATAGCATTATGATTAAACATGATTATGCCTAAAAAACAATAACTGAAAAGTGAACTGCAGCATCACATTTCTTTTTGCATAAATCGTTGCATTTGTGTTCCAAAACTTGATGGAAACTTTATCTCTCAAAAGTTAGGGAAACAACACTTATTATTATTATTTCCTCTTTGAGAAAGTAATGCTGTTGGATTCTTGGCAAATAGTGCATGCTTATGTCACGGCTGGTCCGTGTGAGACAGGCGTGGCGGACCCAGAAGCAGACACAACAGATAGAGTTCAATATAATAGACTTTAATGAAAAAATACAAGAGTTGGACAGAAGAGAAGTTCAATCAAGGATACAGTACTTGGGGATGCTGTCTGAAGTGGGCAGTGTCGTGGCTGTGTGGCACAGAGAAGCAGCAGAGTGAGCACGGCTGTGTGGAGAGATGAGGGCTGCAGCGCGTGTGCACAATCCGACGCGCAGGTTGAGAGAGAGCAACGGCCGCGTGAGCGCGGCTGTGTGGGAAGATGAAAGCTGCAGCGCGCGTGCACGATCCGGCGCGCAGGTTGAGAGAGAGCAGCGGCCGTGTGAGCGCAGCTGTGTGGAGAGGTGAAGGCTGCGGCGCGCGCGCTGAATCCGGCGTGCAGTTTGAGAGAGAGAGTCGGAGACAAAAGCGAAAGCAGAGGGTCTAAGCCGGGTTATCAGTCAGCGCAGCAAACAATTCCGAGTCGTGAAGCTAAGGACGTAGTCAGAGGAGAAAAGGGTCAACAACATAGACGGCAAAGGTATATTTAGTAGATACACTAGAAGCAAGAGGTAAACTAGACACTGGGCTTGGAGCACGAAATAATTCGGCAATGGACGGTTGTTCCTGGGTGAATTATATAGCGTGAAAACTAATGAATGAAATGCGGATCAGGTGTGCTCATGCCTGTGAATGAAGCGGCAAAACGGAAGCCGTGGAAAGGAATGTGGGGAGGAGCGCAGGTGATCATGACTTGGCTCGAGCAGAGGGCATGACTTGGCGTAGCGTTACAGTACCCCCCCTCCTATGGGCGCCACCGGGCGTCCTAGCTGGTGCTTCTGGGTGTTGCCGGTGGAAATCAGAGATTAGATTCGGGTCGACGATGAACCTGGCGGGGACCCAACTTCTCTCTTCAGGCCCATAACCCTCCCAGTCGACGAGGTACTGTAGGCCTCTGCCTCGGCGTCGGGCTCTTAGCAGCTTGCGCACGGTGAAAACCTCACCACCGTCAATGAGTTTAGGAGGAGGGGGAGGGCGGGGCGGTTGGGATAGAGGGCTGGGGACCAGTCGTCAGAGTTGCGACACATGAAACGTCGGGTTGACGCGGCGCATAGAGAGAGGTAGGGAAAGTCTAACGGAAACAGGGTTAATTATCTTGGTGACCGTGAATGGTCCGATGAACCTGGGAGACAATTTGTGGGAGACTGTCTTGATGGGAATGTCTCGGGTAGACAGCATCACCCTCTGACCCACTCTGTATCTGGGGGCTGCCGAGCGGCGCCGGTCAGCTTGCCGTTTAAAGGTGCTGATGGTGCGCAGGAGACGGGTTCTGGCCTGGGACCACACTCTCTTGCAACGGCGTACAAAGGACAGGGCTGACGGCATGTTTACCTCCTCCTCTTGGGATGGGAACAGTGGTGGCTGATAGCCCAAGCAGCATTGGAAGGGAGAGAGGCCTGTGGCAGAGGTCGGTAGAGAGTTGTGTGCATACTCGATCCAGGGGAGTGTCCTGCTCCAAGTGGTTGCATCACGTGAGGCCATGCACCTTAGGGTCTTTTCCAGTTCCTGGTTTAATCTCTCCGTTTGCCCATTCGACTGAGGGTGATAACCAGAGGATAGACTGGGTGTTGCTCCGATTAACTTGCAAAATGCCCTCCAGAATCCTGCGGAGAACTGGGGGCCGCGGTCAGATACGATGTCGGAGGGGAGACCATGCAGACGGAAGACGTGGAGGATCATCAACTCAGCCGTTTCCTTGGCTGACGGGAGTTTAGGCAAGGGGATGAAATGGGCAGACTTGGAGAAGCGATCCACTATGGACAGTATGCATGTATTTCCATCAGAACTGGGGAGACCGGTAACGAAATCCAGAGCGATATGAGACCAAGGCCGGTGAGGGGCTGGGAGAGGATTCAGGAAACCGGCCGGAGGTTTGTTGGTCGACTTATTCCGGACGCAAGTGTCACAGGCTGTCACAAACCCATCAACATCGGTCTTCATAGATGGCCACCAGAACCGTTGCTGAAGGAGGGAAAGGGTGCGGGCTCTCCCCGGGTGACAGGCAATTCGGGAGCTGTGCCCCCATTCCAGCACCTGAGATCGGACAGACGCTGGGACAAAGAGAAGGCCGGGGGGAATGTTGCTTGGACCTGGTTCCCGACTGAGTGCCTTCTTCACCTGCGTTTCGATATCCATGAGAGCGGCTGCCACAAGACAACGAGGGGGCAGGATCGTCTCGGCCGGCAATGGTTCATGGGGTGTGGAGAATTGCCGGGACAGGGCGTCAGGTTTTCCATTTCTGGAGCCCGGGCGATACGAGAGTGTGAAGTTAAAACGGGAGAAAAACAGGCTCCACCTGGCCTGACGGGCATTGAGCCGCTTGGCTGACCTGAGGTACTCCAGGTTCTTATGGTCAGTCCAGACTAAGAACGGAACGGCAGTTCCCTCCAGCCAGTGTCTCCACTCTTCCAGTGCTAGTTTTATAGCCAACAGCTCTCGATCTCCTATGTCATAGTTCCTCTCTGCTGGGGAGAGGCGACGGGAGAAGAAGGAGCAGGGGTGTAACTTACTGTCCTTGGGGGATGTTTGGGACAAGATGGCTCCGACCCCTGACTCGGAGGCATCCACCTCCACCACGAACTGAAGGGTAGGGTCTGGGATAATTAGTATGGGTGCAGAGGTGAACCTGTGCTTCAGGACAGTGAACGCATTATCAGCCTGTTTGCTCCAGGAGAAGGGGATCTTGGTGGAGGTTAGAGCAGTGAGAGGGGCTGCTACGGAACTATAATTTCTGATGAAGCGCCTGTAAAAATTAGCAAACCCCAAGAATCGTTGAAGGTCCCGTCTTGAGGTAGGGGTGGGCCATTCTGTGACGGCAGTTAATTTAGATGGCTCCATTTGTAGACTGGAAGGGGAGATGATGAATCCCAGGAATGACACGGAGTCTCTGTGAAATTCACATTTCTCTGCCTTGACAAAAAGCTTGTTTTCAAGGAGTCTTTGCAAGACCTGTCGCACATGCACCCTGTGCTCCTTCAGGGAACGAGAAAAGATTAAAATGTCATCTAGATAGACAAAGACAGAGATGTTCAGGAAGTCTCTCAGGACGTCGTTGACCAGGGCTTGAAACACCGCAGGAGCATTGGTCAGCCCGAAAGGGACCACCAGATACTCGTAGTGGCCTGTCGGGGTATTAAAGGCGGTCTTCCACTCATCTCCCTCTTGTATTCTCACTAGATGGTATGCGTTGCGCAAGTCAAGCTTGGTGAAAACACATGCTCCTTGCAAGAGCTCAAAAGCAGTAGACATGAGAGGCAGGGGATACCGGTTCTTGATAGTGATAGCATTTAGGCCCCTGTAATCAATGCAGGGACGAAGGGACTTATCCTTCTTAGCCACGAAAAAGAAACCAGCCCCAGCCGGGGAGGACGAAGGGCGGATGATCCCTGCTGCCAGTGACTCAGTGATGTACTTGTTCATAGCCTCCCTCTCGGGGGCCGAAAGGGAGTATAAGTGCCCCCTCGGGGGGGTAGTGCCTGGGAGGAGATTGATGGAACAGTCGTAGGGTCTGTGGGGTGGCAGAGAGAGGGCACGTGACTTACTGAAAACTAGCCGGAGGTCGCTATACTCGGGCGGGACATTGGACAGATCAGGAGCTTCCTCATTAACTACAGAGGGTGGTGAATGAGCTCTGGCAGAGTGAAGGCATGAAGACAGACAGGCAGGGCTCCAATCGAGAATGGTGTTCTTGGCCCAATCAATGTTGGGATTGTGTCTGACCAGCCATGGATTCCCAAGAACGACTGGAGCATGAGAGCTTTTCATGATGAAAAAGGAGATGGTCTCTACGTGGTTACCTGAGGTTCGAAGGGTGACAAGGGGTGTGCAGTGAGTAATGGGAGGTAGGGAGCTTCCATCAAGGGCCTGGACAGACAGGGGCTTGTCTAGGGGCAGACGAGGGATTCCTAGCTCCCTTGCTGTAACGCCACAGATCAGGTTTTGGTCGGATCCAGAGTCAATGAGAGCCTTGAGTGGTTGGGCTTGGTTGTTCCAGACGATCATGATAGGTAGTAAAGAACGTTTACCTGAGAGGTTTTCTTGTGAACGGCCCTCCAAGACTCCCAGTTTCATTGGGGGGCCTACCTTTTTAACGGACACTGAAGACGGAAATGTCCTATTTGGCCGCAGTAGAAGCAGGCCTCCTTATCCCGCCGACGTTGGCGCTCCTCAGGCGAGATTCGGGTCCGGTCGATCTGCATAGGTTCTGCAGGGGGATTTGTGGTTTGTGGGGGGGTGATTGGTCCTGCTCTCACCAGGGGTGGTGTGTGTTCACGACGCCTAGCTCGGAGGCGCGCATCGATGCGGCCAGCTAGATCCATGAGTCCATCTAGGTCCTCAGGGTGCTCCCGAGAGACCAACTCGTCCTTGACAGCCTCACTCAGTCCGTGAAAAAACACATCATACATGGCACAATCGTTCCATCCACAAGAAGCCGCCAGGGTGCGGAACTCAATGGCATATTCATATGCTGAACGTGTTCCTTGACGAAGTCTCAACATCTGCCCTGCCGCCTCTCGGCCTGAGAGTGAGCGGTCAAAGACTCTTCTCATCTCCTTTGTGAACGCTTGATAAGTGGTGCAACGGGGATCATCGGCGTCCCAAAGCGCCGTTCCCCACTCACGGGCCCTTCCAGAGAGGAGGGTGATGACATATGCTATCTTGGAACGTTCTGTGGGGAATGTTGAGGCTTGGAGCTCGAGAGATAGTGAGCACTGGGAAAGGAAAGATCGGCAGGTGCCGGGTTCTCCGCTGTAGGACTGAGGTGGTGGCAGGCGAGGTTCTCGAATAGGCGGTGGTGGTGATCGAACTGGCGGCAGTGGTGATGTAACCTGAAGCTGTTCGATCCGAGAGGTTAGTGCAGTGAGGGTATCTGCCATAAGCTTAAGGTTTTGGTTGACCTGCTGAATTTCCCCCTGGTGGGTGCCGAGGAGGGTGCCCTGGGCCTCCAAAGCGGTCCTGAGCTGTCCCAAGTCTGCTGGGTCCATCTTGGCCGAATTATTCTGTCACGGCTGGTCCGTGTGAGACAGGCGTGGCGGACCCAGAAGCAGACACAACAGATAGAGTTCAATATAATAGACTTTAATGAAAAAATACAAGAGTTGGACAGAAGAGAAGTTCAATCAAGGATACAGTACTTGGGGATGCTGTCTGAAGTGGGCAGTGTCGTGGCTGTGTGGCACAGAGAAGCAGCAGAGTGAGCACGGCTGTGTGGAGAGATGAGGGCTGCAGCGCGTGTGCACAATCCGACGCGCAGGTTGAGAGAGAGCAACGGCCGCGTGAGCGCGGCTGTGTGGGAAGATGAAAGCTGCAGCGCGCGTGCACGATCCGGCGCGCAGGTTGAGAGAGAGCAGCGGCCGTGTGAGCGCAGCTGTGTGGAGAGGTGAAGGCTGCGGCGCGCGCGCTGAATCCGGCGTGCAGTTTGAGAGAGAGAGTCGGAGACAAAAGCGAAAGCAGAGGGTCTAAGCCGGGTTATCAGTCAGCGCAGCAAACAATTCCGAGTCGTGAAGCTAAGGACGTAGTCAGAGGAGAAAAGGGTCAACAACATAGACGGCAAAGGTATATTTAGTAGATACACTAGAAGCAAGAGGTAAACTAGACACTGGGCTTGGAGCACGAAATAATTCGGCAATGGACGGTTGTTCCTGGGTGAATTATATAGCGTGAAAACTAATGAATGAAATGCGGATCAGGTGTGCTCATGCCTGTGAATGAAGCGGCAAAACGGAAGCCGTGGAAAGGAATGTGGGGAGGAGCGCAGGTGATCATGACTTGGCTCGAGCAGAGGGCATGACTTGGCGTAGCGTTACAGCTTAGACAGGTGATTAGGATTCATTCTCATGGTTTATAACAAAGAGGCCTGTCTGAGAGCAGAATGATCTGGGTGTTCTCTATGGAAAATAGTGGTAGTGAGAGATAGCGAGAGGTACAGAATGTTCCCTGCTCATATCCAGCACCTTTTTTCAATTTTTCATGTTACAATTGGCTAGATGAGTGTTTTTCAGGATTGTTGGTACCTAGGTACACGCTGAAATAGAGTGCGACCTTTGAATGACTGTCTTAGCAAATTCCGTATATAGCGACTCAGTCAAGTTGATTGTTCTTGCATTATGCTGTCAGGAAACTACCACTTGGGCATTGGACTGGGGATATTATACTGAGGACAGAATGACATTGATATTTAATTGTGTGCAAACTGCATGCAAAACATACACTGTGAATTCAACTCCTCAGTCCAATATAAAGGCCTTGTGAAATGGTAAAGCCTAAATAGTTCATTGAAAATGACCTATTCTGTTTCCATGACTGTAAGGAGCTTGTGGGAGAGGCATCAGATGGCACAGTTGAGAAAATGAGTCAACAATTGCTAATATCATGGTATTACCTTGGGAGACTGAGAGATCAGGGTTTGAATTTCCTGCAGTGTGTGAACGTAGTTGATGTGGGATGGATGGACTTACTAGGAGGCCTAAGGGTAGCTGTCATGTGGTGCGAGACAGGGCACAGACAGTATAAGCTTTGACAAATTTCTCCACACTTTGTGCTAATAATCCCCACCAGAGCTTTTTCACTATCCTTCGGTCTTGAACTGAATAACTTGAGTGACATTTTCTGTGATGATTTCACATTGTAATGGGATTGGATCTCTCAGTTGATGGATGCAACCATTTTGTATGAATAAACTTACCAGTAGATTTGACCACCAATCAATCATTGTTTTAGATGTGAACTGGATGCGCCAGGACTAGTTTGGTTTTTCCATGGTTGCAGGCTGGAGCAAGATGCACTAACTGCTGGTGCACATCGGTTTGTTTGCTACTAGGTACAGGTCATGGCCATTAATAACAATGTTTAAAAGGATAATTTGCTATTCCGTGTATGGCGTGGCTATCTGCAGCTCATCAATTAAGACCTTATTAAATTTTTTTCACATTCATTAAGAATTGGGCACAGGGTGTAGAGGTAATAGATACAATCTGCCTAAAGGGAAAGAGTAGGCACTGAAAGGAAACAGGATTATTTATCAGTGCTGTTCAGCTCCCGTAGATTTGGAGAAACATAAAAATCAACTGTCTGTGGGCATGGATACAGCAACCTGCACTTAAAAATAGCTCAAGGATTGAATACTGTTTATGGCCAGGATGCATGGAATGAATCATTCTATGAAAGAACCCTGCATAGATAGAAACCTACTGTAGCTTAAGTTCTGACTCTATTTCTGACAGACATCTGTAAAACCAGAAATGTTTTAAGGCACCCTACAGAAGGCATCATTGTGATATGGACCAGAAATCTGGTTTCTGCTCAGATGATTCAAGCCATTTACTTGCCTGCAGAAATAGACTTGGAGCTAAAAAGGCAATGCTGGATTGCAGTTTATGAAAACATAAGAAATATATAAATATTATACAAGAATATGACAATGTAACAAATGTCATACTTATCATAAAATTATTATATTATATGTAGAATATTTCATTCACATAAGCATAATCTTCTTCTTACGCTAACTAGAATTTACAGTATGAAATGTATAACACTTTTGACTTTGTGCAACGGCTGCTATAAATTTTATCTGAATATATATATATATATATATATATATATATATATATATATATATATATATATATATATATATAATTATAAATATATATACTGTATAGAAATATATCAATTATCCAGTGAACCCTTCAAAGATCAACCAACAAATATGCTGATTTATCACATTGATTTATGTTATATGTGAGCATGCACAAATACCAATAGATCTTTATCACCATGTTTATTTTGATCATAACAATTCTGCATATGACCTGAAGATATTGCTTTACCTTTACAGTCTTCGATGATAAATATTTCCAGTACTTTTACTTCATTTACTTGCCAAGCTTGGGTTTATTTAAGCTTGTTTAGTCATATACAGGGCAATTTTTTTTAACGTTCTTTAAAAAAAACACACACATTCTGGCAGCTTCTTCATTACTGTTACTTAGTACTGTTGTCATTTTTTGTCAAATGGATACCAGTATGATTTTGGAAATAAGAAGAAAAGGTTGTGCATGATCATTCACTACAGTGTTACAGAGTCACATAAGCATTGACAGTTTTAAACACTGCATATTATGGCACATACAAAACGGTTAAGTTAATATAAACGTTCCTGGGACAGGAAGGCTTTCAATTCATCAAAGCCATAAAATGTCAATTGCATGATAAGTGTACTTGTTTAATCCTATATTTTTTCTCTCGTTAGATTTTTTTTTTTGGGGGGGGGTTACAAATAGATGATATTTGGGCACAAACAAACTGTAGTAATAAATAAATGTTTCTCTTTCACCATTATGAAATGTAAACATGAGACGGGATATTTGCAGTGCACCATTGAAAAAGAAAGTTTTAAAGAAACTTCATATACCCTGTATTTCTCACTAGATTGATTATACAATGATTATTACAATATTGTAATATTTATAGTCCCAAGGGTTCCCGCAGTATTTATATTATTTATATTTAATATTATATCTTGCGCAGGGTGACCTAACCCTTTAAGTGTTTACACTGACTCAACTCTTTCTTGGTTGTTGTTTGACATTAAAGCTGACGGCTTGCTTTTTATCCTGTCTACAGCATCATTCGAGCTGTCTGGGTAGAACAGCTTAGCGGTGCAAAACGCTATGATGATTTTTTTGTACTCTTGTCTAAAGTTCTGATTGAGCAGTCCGTAGACAATGGCATTAAGGCAGCTGTTAAAGTAGGCCAGAAAATAACTGAATACAAAGAGCCACTCTGGGATGAGAGGCGCCACCTGCTCAGGGTTCACAGCTACGGCCAGGCCGATGAAGTTAAGCGGTGCCCAACAGATGGCGAAAAGAACAAACACTACAAACATGGTGACAAAATTTCTCACAGTATGTGGTGTAAGCTTGGTTCGGAACTCAGGCTTGACACGCCTTCGCACCTGGATGACGAGAATCCAGATCCTCATGTAGCAATAGGTGACCACCAATATTGGAAGGATGAAGTGGAAGAAGACCACGGCGATGGTATAAGCCGAACTGGCTGACTGTGCAAACGTGCACGAGTACACCCGGGGGTCATACTGCAGAGAGCCCACAAAGAAGTTCGGCACTATAGCGATGACGGTCAGGATCCAGATAAGGATGACATAGCATAGGGAGTTTTTGTCACTGTAGAGCTTGTCGTACTTGAGGCTGTGACAAATGTAACAGTACCGGTTTATAGCAATCCCAGCGATGTTAAATATGGATCCAATGACACTTAGTCCCATCAGAAAGCCACTAATTTGGCAATGTACAAAGCCCAGGTTCCATCCATTGTTGAAAATGGACATCAGCACCAGTGGGTATGGATAAACTGCCACCACTAGGTCGGCTACTGCCAGGCTCACCACAAATATGTTCCCTGCAAAACAAATACAGTGTATTTTCAGGCTTGATCTGTCATTCAACATATGAATGAGAAACTGAGGTAAGTTAATTGATTTTGCCTATTCAATATTTGCAAAAAGAAAGTACAATGTAAAACAGCAAAATTGAATACAATGCCTTTAAACATCTACCCAGACTGTTATGGTTTTAAAAGCCTTTGGACAAAGACACACATTTTAAGCATAATAGAAGAAGGGAATAGCTTAAAATGTTGGAGAGAGCCTGATAAATATTACATCAAATTACATTTGCTTGCGAGTTGAACTGATATCTGACAGTTTCACTATGATTCATGAATGATTCATTAAATACATTGTTTAGGATTGTCACTTGACCATTTGTATCTTACTCTATTTTGCAGTTATTCATTTTTTTTTATCTTGATTTCCCCTGTAGTCATGAAAAAAAAAAACATTATAATAATTTGACACTAATGAATAGGAGTTGGAACTGCAAACACAACATACTGCAGCACTGAAAATGTGTAAAAGGAAAAACTGAAAATAAGAAGAGAAAACAGAAACGGAAAAAGAAAAAAAGAGACATACAAATGATGATTATTTGAGTTACAAAAAGCCAGCAAAAGATTTCCTTATGTCTTTCAAAACTCAAGGTTACGATTTGCTACACATTTCTTTTTCATCAATGATGCCGATGTATTTTAATAGAATGACCTTCACCACTTTTAATTGAGTCATACCTTTCCTAAGTCTGTCAGCTGCTTTCCCTATTAAAAGCATTTGGGTTGCATCTGCTTTTGTCATGTGATGTTTCATTCTCCTTTGAGGAACGTTCTGAACCTCAGGGTCCGTCTCAGGAGAGAGCTGTGATATGGTTCATTAGTAATATAACAGTACTCTTCCTTTAAGATTTTTCAATCTCACAGCATTTAAAAGATTTTCAAAAATGTTTGCCTAATTTCAAGCAGTTCTAAACAATTAGATTATTACGCTTGGGTCAGTTAGATCAGATTCGCTTCTTGCAATACTGAGAAGCATGTAGCATGACCTGAGCAATAGTGACACAGAATTCTTTCTCCCATCTGTCTTCCCTCATTATCACCAGGCTTGCGTGACTGTCCTCTGCATGCGGCATCTTATTCGCCGGGAGGCACAGGGGGAACACAAGCTTTCAAGTATTTCAGAATACCATTCATGCTTTTTCCACAGGTTCAAGGCACCCATGTGAATTTCTCTGGACGGGAAAAAAATTGCAGCAGTGGTCAGTGGTGGTGGTGGTGGTGGTGGTGGTGGTATAAATCTTGGCTAAACTAAGGCTTTCTGATAAATAAAAAATAAACTCTGGCAGATATGCTAAGTTTATAATGTACAATGCATTTATACTGTATTTATACTGTGTGTGCATATCTTAGCGGATTTACCTTGATGCTTAAAGCAATTATTAGATCAAGAGGACTGTACAGTGGCTGAAAATTATTCTCTGATTTCTGCTTTTGCAGCTGATGTGTTCCGTTTTCTCAGAACAGCTCCTCAGGTCCCATGTCCTCAGTGTGCCCCTAAAGACATCTCCATCTTGAAAAGGAGTACCTGAGCACAACTCCTGTCTTTCCCTTGACTATGACATAATTTAAAAAGCATATTGTACAGTAGTGTATAAAGTAAAGATTTCAGTCCATGAAGGCCATCACTAATTCTAAACTGCTACTGTGTCCTTTCACGACCTATTTTAATTTATTTCTTTAAAATACTTTCACTTACGCTGTGCAAAAAAAAAAAAAAACAGTCTGAATGAAACCTATTGCACTTTTCTAAACTGGTTAAAATTATAATGCGGTTTCATGTTTTGAAATGTGAAAATTCAGCATTTTTTATATTGCATAAAAAACATGCAAAATTAGATGTTGTCCAGTATAACAAACTAAGGGACACTAAGACAAATGCATCTTCTTAATATTTAATTATTTCAAATATTTAAAATAGCTAAATAGGCTTTTAACAATATTGTCACAAATTATTTATAATGGCTTTTGGCACCAATGCTAAATTTAATAAAACTGTCAATTCATTTTCACTGCTAATGGAAAGTGTATTTGGGCAGGGCCTGTAACTTTTCTTTTTTTCTTACTTAACTTTACAGTACATCCTCCTTATTGTTTGACATGTTGAGCAATGATTTTCTTACTTAAAAGAGTGATTCTTTGAGTTTCCGTAGCATTTTTTTTTAGATTAAAACAGAACCCCCAACTAATTATTATTATTATTATTATTATTATTATTATTATTGTTAGGGTTGTTTTTTCTCTGGTACTAGTACGCTCTCTACTAGTTTCTCTCTGCAAGCCGGTCCGTCTGCACTGCACCTCTGAGCTCAGGAGAACAGGTCAAAGAACAGCCACACACAGATGATTGATCTTTCACCAGTCTGATTTTTGTTATAGAAGCACACATATATATATGGTGGTTTGACACCCTCCTTTGCGAGCAGAATACAGAAAGGAGGGGGCTTGAACTTTAATGTCTATGACTGATATAAAACAAACATAAAGGTCCAGTTATGCGGTTTGGTAAATAGAACAGAGTGGACATATTCTTGACTTCTTGATTTCCTGTTATTCGCACTTCTGCACACCAAAGCACAGGAT
This sequence comes from Clarias fuscus, assembly GCA_030347435.1. NCBI lineage: Eukaryota > Metazoa > Chordata > Actinopteri > Siluriformes > Clariidae > Clarias > Clarias fuscus. The sequence continues at coordinate 20,593,484 of CM059214.1, read as the reverse complement.
GTTCTGTCGGACAGGAAACACCACAGACAGACAGACAAGAGATCATAATATCATATCAGCAAAATCTATATAGCTCAAACTACATTCTACCTTTTACTTATCTCTTAAATGCATTTATCTCCAACAATTATTATTATTATTATTATTAGTGCTAGAAAAAAGATGGCCAGAGGTTTCTGAAATACTCAAACCAGTTCATCTGACATCATTTATGTCCTACATACACCTGACCTTCACCCTGTGGACCATCACAAATCTTTAGATTTCCCTTTCAATGCAACTATGGGACCCAAAAAATGTTTCAGCATGACAATGACATGATTTGCCAAAACGAGTGTGGAGGAATTTGAACGGTCCACACAAAGCCCTGACAATAACCCCAGTGACCACCTTTGTGATGACTTGAGACGACAGCTGTGTTTCTGACATTAGTGCCCTGACCTCTTGCATTCTTGTTGCTGAATGGGACCAGATGAGAGAAGGTTATTACAGCAGCATACGGAAAAAAACTTGCCCATGTTTTTTAAATGGGATGTTCAATACGCCATACTTGTCTATATACTGTATGTACCTTCTGGAGTCACAAAGTCTGAGACTGCTAGTGAAAATATGTTAATTAATCACAACTTATATAGCGATATACATCAGCGCTTTAGTATCGCTCCACCCCCACCCCTTTTTTTTCTTTAACAACAGTGTGCACTTAAGCTGGCCACAACTTCACAAGTTTGTTCAAAACCTTATGATTAATTTTAGATCAAAAACATTAGAGTCACCTGAAAACATGCTTCAATAGAAGACAATAGAGACATTCGGAATAAAGCTGATAACCTGAAAAGGTTCATTAGTGAACTTCAAAGACAACAGCTTCATAGCACAATGGCATACATTTGCAACACTTTCAAACTCTATTCCCTTTTTTAAAAGACTTTTTAAAAAGAATTATGGTAGCAATGTGTAGTCTTATGTTTCATCTAAAGATGTCAGTAGTCACATCATTGTTTATGTTGTCATGTGACAGAAGAGAGCCATATAATTTCTATACATTTAGTAATCTCACACATAGATACTGTAAATAACTTCCACACCAAAATGAACTTCCACAGTCATATGGTATGGCAAATCTTAACAAAAGGAATGAAGTGTTAAATACTACTACATTATTTCCCATGAAAAGTGCAGCGTTACATGAATATCTGCTCCATGGCAAAATAATAATAATTTAAATACTGAATTTTTTTAAACTGAAATCTTTAACTGAATCTCTCAAGAGTGTAAGCAAAAAGTGTAGAATTTAATACAGTGTAACCTTGGATTGAGAGCAACTGTGTGGGGCGACTTTCTCTCTCACACACACACACACACACACACACACACACACTAACGGAATCACTGCCGTAAAGTAAAAATAAAATAGATTAACCTGCACTTTACCTTTGAAAAGAATCGCGACAGAGCAGTGTTTCCGTTAGAGTGTGAAGGCGAGAGGAGGATGGAAATTGTCCAATGACTCGCACGCACACACATTAACGGAATCAGTGCAAGCTGACAGAGAGAGAGAGAGAGAGAGAAAATGGATCTTTAACCTCTCTATTGATACTTGCTTTTGCTTTACACACGTGCACACGTGTTATAATAAACAGTACACACGCGCTGTACACACATACAAACACAAAATAAAAGAGGCTTTACACGCACACACGTGGTCACATTGTTATAGTAAACAGTACACGCATACACGGATGTTGATTATACCAGTGAGAGACGCGCTCTAAGACTGAGCAGGAGAGACAATTCCGCAGTGCAGGAGACAGAAAAAACATTGGCTCAGTTGTGATCACGTGGCGCTCGGCATCAAAACAAGAAGTGCATGCGTGCTACAGTACATGATACGTAAACCAAGACTTGCTCGTTTTTCAAGTCAGAATTAATTTTAAAATATTTTGATCGTCTCTTGCAAACCGGGATCCCCGCAGTCCGAGGTTCCACTGTATTAGGTTCTTTTATTACAAAAAATATTAATTAATTTATGAATAAACACACTAAGGAACAACTTAACAGCAATCTGCCAGTATTCTGTTACATTTACTCTATCCTTTAATAACGTTAACACATTTCAATAAGTTCAGTACTGCTGGGTATAACAAGTTCATTTTTGACTCAATATACCGGACACTGAACTACACTCTGATAGCAGCCACCTGCCACTGAAAATGGCATTGATTAATTCATCATCCTCACAGCTGTGATACTATCCAGCATGATGGTAAAAACTAATATATTTTAAGTTCCGTTAGAACTTATCAGATGCTTATCTAAAGTCTGGTTTACATTGTATAAGCCACATTTTGCTGTCACTGACAAAAAATTGGTACATTTGTAAAATAATTCTTTGGTTTCGTGAGCTCACAATTGAGGTCTTAGGATGCATAATGTCAAGTCAAGTGACTTTCTAAATTTTGACCATATCCAGCTGGTACAATACACAGTGAAATTAAAAATGTTTCCCAGGACCATAATGCTACATGAAACCACATCTGGACTACATCTAACTACATATACAGTAGCTAAATTAAACCACAACACAGTTCTATACAGAGTGCACATGTGCAAAGCAAGCAAAACAATTACTTCTAAAAGAGTGCAAGATGGATGTTTGTATATTCGCGTGCGTGCGTGTGTGTGTCAGTCCAGTTCTCAGATATTAAGGGCTTTAGCAGGGTCCGGTTTCGAGTCCCGGCCAGGCTCAATTCCCGTCTCTGTTTGCATGAAGTTCGCATGTTCTCTCCGTGCTTGTCTTAACATTTACACTTATGCAATGCCTGTGAGAATTAACAGGCAGGTTAATGCTGATTATAGCTATGGCTGGTTTCAGATGTACTGTAGCATTCTAGCAGTGTTATCGGTGCTACACCCAGCAGAGACATTATTACCCATCTGCATCTTGTTCTATCATCTTTGACTTGTCTGCTCCTTTTAAACCTAAACAATCTAGGCTCAAGTCCATGGGTGAAGGACAGCATGTACCATAGGCACTGAGGAAAACAGAAAAGGACATAACATACTGGAACAAATTCCACATATGGCAAGATGATGGAATATACAGACATACTGTAGCAGCTTTGTACACCCATAACCAATTATTTGGTCTCATGAAACAGATACTCTGAACAAACTGAAATTTGTTTGTTTAGAAGGGCTTCTTCTAGCCACCCAACCATATCACTATAGCTCAGACATGTAAATAATACTGGACTGGTTGTTACATGCAGGGAGACACTGATACTTGTCAGATGTTCTCATCTAATGCCCAAGTTTTCTGTTTCTTTATCTTATTTTAGAAGGGAGCATCCTGTTTTTATTAACATCACTGTGGTGCCCCATTTTCTCCATTTGTTCATGATGATTTTTACACATCTACTCATCGATTGTACATTAACAATAAGTAATTAACTGATTGCCCAATCTGATCTTATTTAAAGCATGACACTAACAACACACCTTGTTTGCATCCAGAAATCAGTGTTCTGTTTATTAATTTATTTTTTAAACCAGTTGAACAATATCACAAACAGATTTTACAGAATTGTAATACAGTGACCGTATCAAATTTTAGAAAAAATTTTTTTCGAGATTTTTCTTCGATTTGTACTTAATCTGGGGCGTCCGTGAATTGAGTAGAACCTCAATTCAGATGAATTGAGGATGAGATTCGGATGAGAAGTATCATCCGAGCAAAACTGTGGCGAACAGAGTGCTACATCTTATGAACAATAACACTGTGTCTTTTTTGTGCAGCGCAGAAAAAACTATCTCTGTGGATGGATTTTTAGTGAAACTGGCTGCCACATACGAACCAGAGGCCAAGAAACAAAAAAAGAGAGAGAAAACCCCTGAAGGAGAATTACCCAGTGTTATTATGGAAGGGAACTTTCCTTCCAAACACTAACCTCTTCCCCATCCATCTTCCTTTTCTCCATTCCTTCACACAAGAAAGGTATGTCACACCAATACATGAAGTGTTCTCTCTCCGCTGTACAGTTTCCTGTCTAGGGTAGCTGTGGACGCAAGAGGAAACTGTCTAAAAGAGATGTCCATGTGCTAACCCCGATTGTATCCAAAAAACATAAAACCACAGCTGCCCAACTCACTGCAGAATTAAATGTGCACCTCGACTCTCCTGTTTCCACCAAATCTGTTCGATGGGAGCTCCACAGGGTCAATGTACATGGCCGGGCTGCTATAGCCAAACCTTTGGTTACTTGTGCCAATGACAAACGTCAGTTTCAATGGTGCCAGTAGTACAATGTGAAACATGTACTGTACTGTTCTCTGATGAGTCCACCTTTACTGTCATTCCCACATCCAGGGAGTTACGGTGTGGAGAAGCCCCAAAGAACCCAGATTGCATGCCCAGAGTGAAGCATGGGGGTGGATCAGTGATGGTTTAGGCTGCAATATCCTGGCATTCCCTAGGCCCAGTGCTCCTTGTGCTAGATGGGCGTGTCACCGTCAAGGATTACCGAACCATTCTGGAAGACCATGTGCAGAATGGTTCAAACATTGTATCCTGAATGCGGTCCCATGTATCAGGATGATAATGCACCAGTACACACTGCAGCACTGGTGACGGAGTGGTTTGATGAACATGAAAGTGAAGTTGAACATCTCCCATGGCCTGCACAGTCACCAGATCTAAATATTATTGAGTCCCTTTGGGGTGTTTTGGAGGAGCGAGTCAGGAAACGCTTTCCTTCACCAGCATCATGTAGTGTCTATTCTCCAAGAAGAATGGCTCAAAATACCTCTGGTCACTGTGCAGGACTTGTAGCTTTCATTCCCAAGAAAAATTGATGCTGTATTGGCTGAAAGAGAAGGCCCTACACCATACTAATGAATTATTATGGTCCAAAACCAGGCGTTTCAGTTTCACCGTCCAACCCCTATATATATTTAATGCTGTATCATTTTTGTATAATTAAGTCTTTTTTATATTTTTATTTTATACTTTTGTAATATAAAATAAATAACTCAAAAGTTAAATATAATTCGTAGTAATGGAACAGATTAATTCTATTTACATGCATTCCTATGGAAAAACTGAATCATTCAATGACCGAGTCATGTTACAGAGCAGAGGAACAAATTACATTTGTGAACTGAGGTACCACTGTACAGTATTCACAAGAGGAAAAACCATTATCACTTGCTGTGTTTAAACAAACAGTTCATAGATGTTTCTTTACTCAGCTGATCTCTATTCTCATGTCAGTGAGGAAATAATGACTGATTCATTCAGTTTCTATTAATTTCTACAAAAAAACTTTTCTTACATTAAGACCTTTGCAAACCTTTTCAGAAAAAAGACGTGACATTTCATTTTTAGTGAGCCCTCATCGCAGTGGATTTTGAGAGGGCTTAACTAAAAAGGTCAAGTTTTTGTACATCTACTTATTTTATATGCCATCATTTCAACTCATGTCTTCTCTGGCATATCACTGAAACCCATCTCTAGTTGGTTGGAACTGGCAGTTAGCATGGTAGAGCAAGTCCCTTGGTCCTGAGTCTTACCACTTTCTAGTAGAATCAGGAATTCATTCCCAAAAGGGACATTAACAAGCAAATCCTACCAGAGCTGAAAGTATCAGTGCACAGAACCATAATGTATAAGATGACATCAGTAAGAGGTTTTTTTTTTTTTTTTTTACTATGGAAGAAAGCCAAAGGAAAGCCACGGGCATGAAGAAGAAATGAGGACAGGACCATGAACTTTGTGCAAACTACTGTATATACTTTTTATAACTGCCTGGCCAAAAATAAACCATCAGGGAAGAAAACATCCACTGATGTGATAACCTGGTCATTTAGTGCATATTTCCACATAACATTGCTGAGCCTAGACCTGACCAACTGAAGATAACCCAGATCATGACACTGCCTGCAGAGGCTTGTACAGTGCTCATGATGGATGCATCGCTTCTTACCATGACATTGCTCTGGAATAGGGTCAATCTTGACTCATCAGATTTATTTCTCCAAATTAGGCCTGAACGATTCTTACTTAAATGTGATTCATGATTCTCTCACACAATTCTCTTTTTTTTAACCAAAATGTTTATTTTATTAAGTATAAAAACATGTGCTGTCTATACAGGACTTTCGACTCTCTTCTTCAGATCTCTGGAGAGACCTGTGGAGCTACACAAAGGAGGAGGTGTACAGGACAGATCCTCACACACTGGTGGACTTGGAGTCACTGATTCAATTGGTTCTCCACAATTTCCCAAACAACTTTCTTTGTCTGTGCATTTAAACCCCCGGCCATTTGAGGAAACTAGTTGATGCCACCGGTGTCTATGTTGAAATTTAAAGACTTGCTTTCATTTTCCTATGTAATTAGATTAGATTAGATTCAACTTTATTGTCATTGCACATAGTTACAAGGCAACGAAATGCAGTTAGCATCTAACCAGAAGTGCAAGTTAGCAGTGCAATATAAACATATATACAGATCTATAAAACTTGTATGATAAAAGTAAGATCTATGTATAAATTGTATTACAGAAAGAAAATATATATATATATGTACATGAATATACAGTGTAAAGTGAGCATAGATGGATAAATTAATGTACAGAATAATTGTAAATCTACAGATATGTCTGATTATAAATATGTGGAATAAAGATATACAGAAACTATATATAGGTGAATTTACATTATGTGCATTAGTATGAATATACATATGAATAAATATGAGTAATTTAGCCGCTGGATGGAAATGCAGAGTATACCTATACACACATCTACATATATGAATATACACATATTAGTATACAGTCCATGTGCAGACTGTACAAATGAATGAACGGGAAGTATTTACAGAGGTATTAAACAGGAATGTTGGGTTATCAGTGATGGTGGTACCGTCTATGTAAGGGGGACAGTGAAGTTGTGTTCAGTAAGGTAACCACTGTGGGGTAAAAACTGTTCCTCAGCCTGCTGCTCTTGGCTTTTAGGCATCTGAACCTTTTTCCGGAGGGAAGGAGAGAAAACAGTCATGTGCAGGGTGAGAGGTGTCCTTCACGATGCTTCGTGCTCTACGCAGACACCTCCTCTTGTAGACTTCCTCAATGATAGGAAGTGGGGTACCAATGATGCGCTGAGCAGTTTTGACCACCCTTTGGATGGATTTACGGTCCGAGACAGAGCAGTTACCATACCAGACTGTAATACAGCTGGTTAGTATGCTCTCTACTGCACAACGGTAGAAATTGTTCATTATGTCTTTAGAAAGGTGATTCTTCCTTAATAGTCTCAGAAAGAAGAGGCGCTGGGAAGCTTTCTTGAGGAGACTGGTGGTATTAGTGGACCAAGTCAAATCCTCAGAAATGTGTATCCCCAGCAAGTTTGTAACACGGTCGACCATTGTCCCGTTGATGTAGACAGGGGAGTGTGTGTTACCTCTTCTCCTTCTAAAGTCCACAATGAGTTCCTTGGTCTTACTGGTGTTCAGGAGCAAGTGGTTGTCAGCACACCACTCAGCCAAGTGCTTTACCTCTGCCCTGTAGTTAGTCTCATCGTTGTCATTGATGAGGCCAATGTCGTGTCATCTGCAAACTTAATTATGGTATTAGAACCATGCATAGGGCTGCAGTCATGTGTGTACAGTGAAAACAGGAAGGAGCTCAGTACACAGCCTTGTGGCACACCAGTGTTCAGGATTATGGTTGAGGAGAGAACGTTATTAGCTTTAACATTTTGTGGTCTGTTGGTCAGAAAATCCAGTATCCAGCTGCATAGAGAGGTGTTGATTCAGAGATCAGTAAGCTTACTAATCAGCCTGGAGGGGATGACTGTGTTGAACGCTGAGCTGAAATCCACGAACAACATTCTTGTGTATGTGTTCTTATTATCCAGGTGAGAAAGTACCGTGTGCAGTGTTAGGGAGACAGCATCTTCAATGCTCCTATTCTACCGGTAGGCGAACTGATGAGGGTCCAATGTGGGTGGAAGGCTTCTCTTGAGATGTGCTAGGACTAGCCGCTCAAAGCACTTCATGACTATTGGTGTCAGTGCTACTGGGCGGTAATCATTAAGGCACACAGGTTTGGAGTGTTTAGGCACAGGCACAATGGAAGTGGACTTAAAGCAAGTAGGCACTGTTGATTGACGTAGGGACAGATTAAAGATGTCTGTCATGACTTCAGTCAGCTGTTCAGCACAGGTCCTGAGCACACGTCCAGGTATTCCATCAGGGCCAGCAGCTTTCCGATTGTTTATCCTGCTGAAGGCAGCAGAGACTTCTGCGGTGGAAAGTGAGAGAGGCTGAAAGTTCACAGGCGGTATCAATGTAGTGATTGTCTCCTGAAGACTGTGATCAAAGCGAGCATAAAAGTCATTTAGCTCATTGAGGAAGGAGATTTCGGTGGATATGGTTGCAGAGTGGGCGGGTTTGTAGTCACTGATGGACTGGATGCCCTGCCACATACGCCGAGGATCAGAGTTGTTGAAGTGATCTTCGATCCTCAGCTTGTAGCTCCACTTGGCCTTATCGATACCCCTTTTCAGGTTAGCTCTGGATGCACTGTAGGCCTGTGCATCTCCTGATCTGAAGGCAGCATTCCGTGCCTTGAGCAGGAGACGAATTTCCCTATTCATCCATGGCTTCTGATTAGGGTATGTTGTAATCTGCTTCACAGTTGTTACATTGTCAATGGTGGCTTTGATGTGATCCAGAACAGAAGAGGTGTATAGATTAATGTCCGCGTGAGAGTCAGAAGTAGCTTGAGAGGCAAACCTACTACAATCCGTATGATTAAATCGGTCCTGAAGTATAGTGTCTGTCTCTTCAGTCCACACTCTGATAGATGTAACTAAGGGCTTCACACGTTTAATGAGCGGAGTGTATTTGGGGAGCAGGAACAAAGAAAGGTGATCAGACTGTCCCAGGTGGGGGAGGGTTAAAACTCTGTATGCCTCGGCTATATTTGTATAGACATGATCCAGAGTTTTGCTACCTCTTGTATGACAGTCCACATGTTGAAAAAACTTTGGGAGTACTGTTCTCAAGTTAGAGTGGTTAAAATCCCCTGCAACAATGAAAAGCAGCCTCAGGATAAACAGTCTGTTGTTTGCTAATAGCTTCATGCAGCTCTTTCATAGCATAATAAAGTGCATGTACAATTTGTTTAAATAAATTAGCATTTATTTATTTATTTAAATAAATAAATATTTATTTGAAATATTGACTTAACAATTTTTAAATGCCTAGTTACTACTTTTCATTCTACTTTCTACTTTCTCTGTAGAACAATTATAATAAATAAAACACTAATAAATACCATCAGCTAACGTCAGTTCTTCATTAATCATTATATTTATCAGGTTAACGTAAATATCACAGTTTGTTAAGTAGTTGTAGTTACTGTAGGTGCATTGTTGTCAAATGTTTTATTGCTAAGTCTTAAAATACTTCTAGTACTGTATTCTTCTATGTAGCATACAGTCTGATCTCAGAGAATCAGCATAACACAATCAACACATCAGGTTTAATGAACTAATACAGTAAGTGATATCCCAATTATCATTCGCTAATCTCTGACCTGATTGGTAAATTAATATTGTTTTGTGTTACACTGTGTGAGTGGGCCTGACATAGTGTCTAGGATTGTCAGGTAAATAGGTGAACATGTTAAAGCAGTGTGATCTGAATGCAGGGAAATACATGCACGTCCATCACAGTAATTCAGAAATTAAATCGCAGTTTAAATGTACAGTAAGTATGAATTGAGATTGTGATTTTTTTTTTTCAATTCATTGTGCAGAACTACTCCAAAGTGCAATATTTTTGCTTCCTATCAAATTAAAGCCATGTTTTTTTCCAATTTGTCTCAATAACAAGTTATTGTCTTCTGGACACACAGCTATTTAGTAATTGTTCTTACTTTCACTATTAAGTACAGCTGTGATTTCTACTGGTGTTGTTTTAATAAATATATATTTTTAATAATGCTACTTCACCAAGCATTTAAGTGCTCTCCACTCCCGACTTTCTTTTCTCAAAGATGACACAGCAGTACCCTTCCATGTTTCATTAATGTGCTGGATAGTTCTTAACCCAATTCAAATCTCCTTAGCTGTTTTCTTTGCTTGATGCATGCCAATAATTTGACTATTCTGAACGAGCACCTTTTTTTGACCAGGCAACCTGAGATTTAACACAGCATGTATCTTATACTGTATAATTAATTATTTCCTTGAATTTTAATGCTTTAATTATTTGCACTTATTTAATGACCAGAAGTTCCACAAATATTTGCACTACACAACAAATTGAAGTAATCATCATCATTTTAAATAACGTATGCACAAGGGAATATCCTAACTCTTAGCCTAACTAAAAAGTCCACTAAAGACGTATTCCTTTTATAATACACACTGCAGAATGTGCTGAAAAAGTTCCCCTTGAATGAACAATGAGCTTTACTTAATAAAACTGCCCCAGGCTTGCAAGCCATGCCAGGGCCAATAAGTGAGAATAAAACAGTGAGAATAAACTAAGAATAAGGAAAATAGAGTGTGGCAGAGATGTTCAAAAATAATTACTGAGGAAAATTTATTTGAATCCGTTCTACAATCTGCCGCCACACAAAACCTAATTCGGTGATGAACATCATATTTAACTGCTCGTGAGTTGTATTGGCTGTAGGGTGCTGCAGGGAACGCTGAGTGTGTTTAAACCAGTGCTACAGGCCAGGAGGGAGTACTTGCTCTGAATAATCCAAAAAGACAGTGATGTCACAGGGGATTGAGTCTTTCTGGTTGAATTGGTATATCTGCGTCAAGGGAGAGGAAAAACTGCTGTGTTCCACAACTGAAGAAACAATCACAATAAATTAGTTGTGTATGTATATAAGTACAGTATGTATGAATGTACATCTTGGTTTGTAGTTTAAAGTCTGTTTTGAATATGTTTGATTATTTAAAATAGGCAAGCCTTTATAAATTCCCAGTGGGTGAGACAACTATACACGAGGCCACGTGACATCTCACTAGGGAGAGACGCATAATGAAGTACATCATAGGAGAGTAATAGAACAATTACTGGGTTAACCGTGACCCACTAATCAGAGTAGGCATTGCACTGCACCCAGTGGGAGTTCACGCTGAAGAATGCATTCCAAAAAGGTTCCCTTTGTGTAGCTACACTAACACATAAATGCATGTACTCATGTTAATTCTGTTAATTGGTAGTTTTCATCCAGACATAAACAACACTACATGGTAAACAACAACACATTGTCATTCATGCATTAAACAATTTTGAATAGAAACAGTTCTGCCCTGGTCCTATATCTTTCTCACTTTCTCACTTACTACACACTCAGACATACACAAATGATTGTATAAAGAGGACATAAAAAATTGCAGGCACAATTTATTTAAATAATCTGTGTTCTTTATCTTTTACTTTGTGCTACTAGGATGTACAATACAGCACCAGCATGCAGTGTTCTCTCTACTCTCTACTAACTCTTAGCCTAACTAAAAAGTCCACTAAAGAAGTGTTCCTTTTATAGTACACACTGCATAATGTGCTGAAAGAGTTCCCAGTGGCATATGGGACAGTATGTCACTGGCGATTAGCATTCTGTGCACTTGTGGGACAGTAACTGGCTATTTCATTTCTGTTTGATACTGAGCCAGTCACCTGAAGCTACTATACCGAGGGTTGTTCTTCCAAAACGCAAAATAAAATAAATTGTGACATTAAAAATCCTGCTTGACCTAAATGACAGTAGAAAGGAGCAACACTTGGCTGCTGCTTCCTAGTGTTTACTTCACATTTTTATAGAAAGAATGCCACTATGTTAAAGAAAATACATAAAGAAATAAAATAAAAATCTAATTAAAGTTCATGTCTTCCTTGCTAATAAATAGTAGTTTAGGTATTAAAAAAGCTTTTTTTTTTTTCAAATGAAGTTTGAATACATATTATTGTTAGTGAATTTTGGATATTCAGCAACATATAAGGTGAACATAATTGTTTAAATGACTATCACATTGTCTTGTAAGTGATTGCCTTGTTGTTGGCATCATGAAAGGCATCATTAATATTTAAAGTGGCATTGTCATGGACGTCTGATCACAGTCACAGCATCAGCACTTGCCCCAGGGTGAATGCCATCACTTCCTCACACAAACAAGGAATGTCTCTTATATACTCTGTGGTCTTACTCATAATTTCTTTGTGTCTGGTATGCAATAATTAGGCTGTAGTAAAAATCAAGGATTAAACAAGATATCCTTCAATCATGAGAAAAAGCAATGTATTGGCAATTCTTTATCCATATGTGTACATCGAATATATAAAATCAGCGTTTTATCTATACTGCTTTATCCTGTACATAGGGTCACGGGGGGACAGCATGACGGGGAACGAGGTAAATTACACCTTGGATGGGGTGCCAGTCCATCGCAGGGCACGCACATATACACACTGACACATGCATTCACACACTATGGGTAATTTGGGGAACACCAGTTAGCCTAATGTCTTTGGACTGTGGGAGAAAACCCACCAAGCCTGGGGACAACATGCAAACTCCATGCACACAGAGGCAGGAATCGAACCTGGCTGGTAATCGAACCCGTTTAGACTTTGGAAATGATCATTCTTTTTAAATTGTGTTTAACTGGAACTGTTAAATGCAAGGGAATTAAACAGATTGAATTTAAAGTAGTTTTTATCAATTTCACTTGAATGCAAAAAAAAAACACCTACATTGATGGATGAAAAATCACCAATGATATTATTTGCTGCACATTTAGTCCATAATTTGCCTAAAATGACAATCTAGCAACACTATTTAGCATGTACCACTATAAACCATTATATTTCTGTTTAACTGTTTTTAAAAAATGCTAATTATGGATTGATAGATTGCTATGCATGCAAAATGAAACATAGTAAAGCTGATTGGAAATATGGGCATCATTGAAGAAGAGGCTTACCTGCGTTTCTGAGCTTCTTATTCCTGTACACGGAGAAAATAACCAGCAGGTTGCCCAGTATGTCGACCACGATGGTGAAGATGAGCACGCTGCCCAGAGTGCTGGAAAGCCAGGGAGGACGGCTGAGTGTGAGCTCCTGAGGGGGCAGCGAGGAATTGTTCGCTGCCATCTGTGTTCATTTTAAACCTCACTTTTCAGTCCTCACCATCACTCACAGGTGTTAACGCCATCGCAAAACTTTTCATGTTGTCTGTACTTTGGGGCTGCGCAACAAGGAAGGAAAAAATGCCTTCTCCCGTCTCGTGCGTTAAGCGCGAGGCGGCACGTGCGCGCGTACTTTTATAGCTTTAGAGCGACTTCACATTTGATCACTCGGGCGGCGAGTTCAATTTTCTCGCTTAACGCCGTGACGCGCCGGTGTGCAGAAACGCTGCCCCGCCGTGGAAGAAAACAGAATAGTCGGTTTCTCTTGTCCGTATACACCTCATTCACGTTTGTTCACGTGTACGGGTCATTCACCTCTGCACGCGCTCATTCATTGTTTTGGTGCCCATTCATGATTTATGACATACAAAGTGTAATTCATTCACGAAATAGAACTCCGTCATTCTTGAGAACTGGGACAAAAAGGTGTCCAGCACATAAGATTGTGTTTTTCTTTAAAATTCAGAAATAATTTTATCAACTGGATCAGCTCAACATTTCAAACCTACTTAAAGATGATTTATATTATATGTGATAAAGTGTCCCCACTAGACCTGAGAAAGTCTAGGAAAAGGGTTCACATTTCCAAACTGATTAAAATATATGCAAATAAAATCACTTATTGTGTGATAAGTAAAATAAGTACATGTTAATTAATAGCTTCATTAATGAAATAATTAATTTATTACACTATTTTGAACTATAATTTTCAATCTGCTGAATTTGTGTTCTGAGTGTCGGTCAACATGGTCAGCTATTTCTAAAGTAATAGTCAGGCAACCAGAATTCCAAGCACCCCCTTTATGACTAGCTGTTTGCTCAGGTTCTTGTCATTTTAATAATTTTTTTACATTTTAAAGATTTGACATTGATACTGCTGTGGTCACAACTATAAAATGTCAACACAGTATATCTTAAATTATATTACATTTGAAGTAATTTTTTGTCTTCTGCCTGTATGCGCCATTGCTTAAACAGTCTGCAGGCTGAGTTATGAGCAGCCTCAATGTTCAAAAATATAATATGCGTTTTTAGAAATAATAAAGTTTTTTTTCCCAATGAAAAAAAAAGTTTTTTCCTAGTTCTCAAGAATGCCGGCCTTTATGATTTAGTTCATGCAGTGTGTAACTTATTTAAAAAATGTAACTAGAATACCGTCAGGTAATGTTTTTCATTAAGTGGCATGTACAGTACCAAAGCTGCACTTGAATTCCTTCTAAAAATGCTACTTCTTTTTTTATTATAATTGGTTTTCCATCACAAGAAAAATAAAAGGTTGCACAACGACTAGCATTACTATCGAGTGCATTCTGGGATTCCACACATTTTATTCTAAAGTATCCAATCAAGTTATTTGACATATTCATTTTAATTTCAATATAAGATGGATTGCAGACTTACAAACTGGAAAATATTTTGTGCATGGTTACTGTGAGTCACACACGTGTTCAAAAGCATAGAAGTCAAATTATTATAAAAGTCTATATCAGTGACTTTACTTTATGTGCAAAGACTCCAGAATATACAAGTTTACCCTTTTTTTAATTAAAGGATGAAAAATAATTATCTTTTTCCTATTCACATCTTGAGCCAAGCTTGATTTTTCCCCCCCATTTTGCTCCCAAAGAAACAGATCTTCTTGTATTTTTAATGTAGTCTTGTGGAATAGTTCTCTAGGCTTCCTGAAGATACATTACATATGTTTGGCAAGCTAATGTTATGGGAAAAAATAGTGGTCAGCCCAGGCTAGGCCCCAACATCATTCAGGGATTAAAAAAAACTTAAGTCATGAACCAGTGACAAACAGGTGCAAATGATGACAGATGATCGGGCATGTGATTAGTATACTGGTGATGCTAAATGTTGAGTGAAAGGAATAGACAAAAGAGGAGATGAGGTTGTTATTATTATTATTATTATTATTATTATTAACTGTGTCTAGTCTGAAGGGACCCTAAGCAAAATTTTGAAAAGGCAACAAAGGGGGGAAAGGTGAGTAAAAGATCCTAAAGAATCGTGAATGTATTTAAATTGGGTTTTCACAGGTGTGTTTGGCCGAGCTTGAGGTAACATATGGGCTTTGTTTCATCCCAATTTGTCCATGGGAAGACAGGATATGCTAATTTGAATTTCAAAAATCATTAGATTATCTCAAAATTCAATAGATACATGTAAGTACATTGCTGTACATTTTTTAAATTTTTATGGGTGTGCAATTGAAATCTACTTAATAAACGTGATCTCACACCTTCATTTCGCTCACTTCACTGTAACACAAAAATTTTATTAATTCCAAAAATCAACAGATGGCGTTGCACATTTTTTTCAACACGCTTATAAGTGTGTTTCAATTTCAATCTAGTAAATAATAAATAAGTTTGTCAGCCATTTGGGGCCCCCTACCATTTGGGGCGAAATGGTTAGTGCTGTGGCCTCACACCTCCAGAGTTGCCTTGGGTCTGTGTGCGTGGAATTTGCACATTCTTCTTGGGCTTGGTGGATTTCCTCCAGGTAATCTGGTTTCCTCCCAAGGACATGCAGATCAGGCTAATTAGCATTTCCAAATTGCCTGCAGTTTGTGAGTTAGTGTGCTGTGCCCTGTGATTGGTTTACACCCTGTTCAGGAAGTACCCTGAGTAGTGCCCTAAGTCCCCAGGAATAGGCAACACGTCTCCCGTGACCCTATATAATAAGCAGTATAGAGTGTGTGCTGGGGTAACAGTAATGACAGTAACAGAGTGTAAACCTCTTTTTTCTTAGCTTCAACATGCTCTCAAAGTCCATCCCGTATATTCGGTAAATGGTCAGTACATCATCCACTACCACATCCACGACTTGTTGTCCGATGATTGGAAATGAAGTAATGACTTCAAATCATCCCATCACTTAACATTTAGTTTAGTTATCTATAGCCCAAAGGTTTACATTTAACTGTGGAGCATTTAAGGGCACCTGAATAAGAAGTACTCTTATCTGAATTCAAACAGATTAATGAGGTGAAGTTCAGGGAGACAATATAATTAGGAAAAATTCAATATATTTTTGCATTAGATAATTAATCAAGGATGTGTCCTTTAAACAGTTATTGGCATTAAGGCCGACCCTGCTATCATAGCACATTAATATTGGATTTCATTACACTGTGCATATCTATCACATTGCCTTCTTCCAAATAAAGTGTCTCATTACCATGATGTTTTTTGTCTAATTAATAGAACACAGCTGGCAAAAACGTGAATAAATATTTGTGTAATTTGAGTGTTAGTTATTTTGAAGAGTGTACTGACGATATATTGCTAATTAACAGAGAGTCTCATCAAAATTTGTGCTTATTTGTCAACAGGTTTTTTGTTTTTAATAGTGAAGTGTACAGTATTTCAGTAGAAAGCCACAAATTGTGTTTAACTCTACAAAAAATAATAAAATAAATAAAATTGTTAACCCAGAAGCACAGATGGTGGTCCGATCTAATCTGATTCAGCATTTGGATCAATGTGGGCATGCATAACTACAGTATACACTTTAACCCTTGAATAATAAAACAAACTTATATTTAAATGTATATTTTGTAATGTAAATGTAATGTAAATGTAATATTGTGATTAATACCAATGGAGCATGAGCCATTAAACAGGTTGTGGTTAGCAGCAAAAATACTGATTTACAATAGTTTGGATACTGGCCGTTAAGAACATGGCTAAGTTAAGAACTGTTACATGGCTACATGGCCGTTAGATGGTTACATGGCTGTTACATTAGTTAAGAACATGGCTAAGCCAAGCTCAGTAGCCTGGAGTAGAACGGGAAAATCAAGTAAAATTGACTGAACATTTCAGTCCCAGGACACAAGACTAGATGTGCAGATATACTGTATGAAGGTTATTTTGCAATAGGATAACCTTCAATTATTCATCATACTGTATGTACCTTACAGCATGATTTTGCAAATACAGTTTTCGCATATCCCAGTTAGAGAGCGTGGGGTCAGTCAGGATAGACCAGTAACCCAGCCACCATTTGAGCCACCATTGTCCATACCTAATGACCACTCAGCCTTGCAAGCAGAACCGAATTACAGTGCAATCTTGGAATGCATTGATTTTTTACAACTACTGTTTATGTACAGTATAGACGACTGAATTTTACTTCGGATTGTTGTACAAGGCCACACGAAACTGCATCTATTGCAGAATGGATGATTGAGTTGTCTGGTTATCTGTTTGACAGATGGCCCTGCTCAGTGGCCTTGCTTTCTTTCTGAGTGCCATTAAAGCAGTGAGGTGTGCATTAAAAGAAATCTAGGTGCTAAAAGAGGCTGACTAGCTTTCCTCCACATGACAGCATTTCATTGATCACACAGGGACCTCGCATACATTCTCTGTGCTCCCTTAGGCCACTGACGAAACATGCCAAAGCATTTAATGTTATCACTGCTTCACCTATGCATTGTCACCTCATGGCTCCGGGGGATAAGTTCAGTCCTGAGCTGCATTACCCTTCATGTTTCACATGTTTGTCTATATGGGTCTCCAATTTCCATTCACTACCCAAAATAAATATGCCAGTAGGTGGATTGGCTGAGATAAATATATCCTACATGACAATGAGCAAACCTCATTGAAACTTTAAAAAAAAAAAAACTTCTATTAAAGGAAACAATAAGCACAGAGTATATAATACATCGATCAGCCATAACAATAAAATCATCGGCCTAATTAATGTGTAGGTCCCTCTTGTCAAGTCAAGTCAAGTCAATTTTATTTATATAGCGCTTTTAACAATTGACATTGTCGCAAAGCAGCTTTACACAATAAAAAGAAGTAAGTTTTTATGCGATGTATATGAATCAAAATGATAAGATTGTCCCTGATGAGCAAGCCGAGGGCGACGGTGACAAGGAAAAACTCCCTGAGATGGTAATAGGAAGAAACCTTGAGAGGAACCAGACTCAACAGGGAACCCATCCTCATCTGGGTGATAACGGATAGCAGGGATTGATCAGCATAATAATGTGTACTGGAAGTTCAGGATAACAGAAGATGTGTTTAAAATAAAAATTAAAAAGAGTCCAGTTTGTTCCTGGAGGCTCAGGTAGACTGTAGGAGATTCCAGTCCTGAGCTATCGAACAACTGAAAAGGTCACAGGTCCCCAGAGCATCAAACAATGACAGGACAGTCTTCATGGAAACCATCCCCAGCCACCACACGAATCCAGGCAGACCACACGGGGCATCCATGCGACGAGATCTCCAACCAGAAGCAGGACTCCAGGACGGGTTAGACGGGTCCAGAGGGCAGAGGGGTCTGGATCACTGGCAACTCAGGAGTGACATGTATAGCTCGACAGAGAGAGGGAAAGGAGAGAGGGAGAGAGAGAGAGAGGAGAGAGCAGAAGAGGAGAGAGCAGAAAATAAGGAGAGATGGCAGTTAGGTATGGTCACAGTCAACATGTATAAGGTGAATGTATATTTAGTGCAAAGTGCAAGCAGGGACTCCGGCAGGACTAACTATAACAGCATAACTAAAAGGGAGAGCCAGAAGGAAACACAGACATGAGGGCTCCCTGTGATGTAAAGCAACCAATCACCTCACCGTCAACAAACCTGAGTGATCAATGAGAGTGGGGAAGACAGCATCTAAACATACCAGTTCACCAGAATACTCTACGTCCATGAGTGCCCCAGATCTGCTCCTTTACCTAAGGTTAATCTATTTACAAAAATGCTTGGCTAAATAAATAGGTTTTTAGCCTAGACTTAAACACTGAGACTGTGTCTGAGTCCCGAACATTAATAGGAAGACTATTCCATAACTTTGGGGCTTTGTAAGAAAAAGATCTGCCCCCTGCTGTAGTTTTAATAATACGTGGTACTGACAGGCAGCCTGCATTCTTTGATCGAAGTAGGCGTGGCGGATCGTAAGACACTAACAGTTCACTCAAATACTGTGGCGCGAGACCATTTAGTGCTTTAAATGTCAAAAGTAGTATCTTAAAATCGATGCGAAATTTCACAGGGAGCCAATGCAGTGTAGATAAGATAGGGGACATGTGCTCGTATCTTCTGATTTTAGTGAGGACTCTCGCTGCTGCATTCTGTACTAACTGAACCTTGTTTATACACCTAGTTGAACAACCAGACAGTAAGGCGTTACAATAGTCCAACCTAGAGGTGATAAAGGCATGAACTAGTTTTTCTGCATCATTTAGTGACAATATGTTTCTAATCTTGGCAATATTTCTAAGGTGAAAGAAAGCTATCCTGGTGATATTATCTACATGTGCTTCAAACGAAAGTCTGGAATCTATAATCACACCAAGGTCTTTTACTGTTGCATTTGATGGAACAGAAAGGCCATCTAAAGTTAGTGTGATCAGAAAGCTTACTTCTAGCTACTTGTGGTCCTATGACCAGAACTTCTGTCTTATCAGGATTAAGCAGAAGAAAATGAATTAACATCCAATCTCTTATGTCCTGCACACACTGCTCAATTTTAGCAAACTGGTTTTTCTCATCTGGTTTTGCTGAGACATAATTGTGTGTCATCAGCATAACAATGAAAACTAATACCATGTTTACGAATTATGTTGCCCAGAGGAAGCATGTAAAGGGAAAAAAGCAGTGGGCCTAAAACTGAACCCTGTGGAACACCAAACTCCACTTCAGAACATGAGGAATGGTCACCATCTAAATCTACAGACTGATAACGATCAGTCAAATAGGATCTGAGCCACAAGAGGGCAGTTCCCTTAATTCAATTAAATTCTATTTTATTTCTATAGCGCTTTTAACAATGGTAATTGTCTCAAAGCAGCTTCACAGAAATGAAAAGAAAATGAAAAGAAGACTTATGGAAATGTATATATGTGTAAAAAAAAATAAAAAATGTGTCTAGATAATGAGATTGTCCCTGATGAGCAAGCCAAGGGTGACGGCGACAGTGGCAAGGAAAAACTCCCTGAGATGGCAATAGGAAGAAACCTTGAGAGGAACCAGACTCAACAGGGAACCCATCCTCATCTGGGTGATTCCTACTACCTTTTCTAATCTGTGAAGGAGAATACTATGATCAATGGTGTCAAAAGCTGCACTGAGGTCCAGTAACACAAGTATAGTGACGCAACCCTGATCAGAGGCCCATAGGAGGTCGTTTACTACTTTAACAAGTGCTATCTCTGTGCTGTGATGAGGCCTAAATCCTGACTGATACAGTTCATTTATGCTATTTTGGTGTAGATGTGAACATAGCTGCTGTGATACTACCTACTCTTGTGTCACCAAAACAGCTATGAACCATCAAGAATGGACTCCATGAGTCCTCTGAAGGTGTTCTGTGGTATCTGGAACCAAGGTCTTAGCAGCAGATTCTTTTCCTGTAAGTTGGTAGCTGGAGCATTGATTAGACTGGTTAGTCCAAAACATCTGACAGATGCACAATCAAATTAGGGTCTGGAGAATTTAAAGGCCAAGACAAATCAAATTTAAATTTTTGTTTGTCATATACACAATCATACACGGTATGATATGAAGTGAAATGCCTATATGACCACCAATGATGTAAAAATGTAAATAAAAAAAAGAGATTTCAATAAGGATATAAAGAGATTTTTTTTTACAAATTAGGAATATAGAAAAACTTTTAGCTGTATTTTTTTATTACATCATGTACAAATATATATTTTTTAATTAAGTGGAATATAGAAACCATGTCTAGACATGGGCAAGACAATGTGCAGAATAATGTGTAAAGTCATAGTTCAAAGTTCCATGGTGTGGAAATTATGCAAATGTGCCATATGTAATGTGTAACGGGTATTATGGTGGACTGTGAGATTGTGCGAAATCCTATGTTGAGTTCTAGTTGTGAGTTCATATAACCTGCGGGAAGAGGCTCTTCCTCAGTCTCTCTTTGTTGGCCTTTGTTGGAGCGGAATCGATTTCATGACTGCAACAGAGAGAACAGTCGATTTCTGGGGTGGCTGAAGAACTTCACTGTCTTCCTGGCCTTGGTCCAGCACCGCTTGCTATAAATTGAGTGCTCAACTGATCGCACCACCTCACGTCTGTAGAGCTCGTCTGTCCTGCACCGTGCTGTTCCCAAAACAGGTTGTGATATTTCCCATCAGGATGCTCTCTATGTTGCAGGAGTAAACGTTCCTAAGCACCTTAGAGGGCAGGCTAAAGTCTCTCGAGCATCTGAGGTGGTAGAGATGCTGCCGGGCCTTTTTCACCACGTTGTTAATGTGAACACAGAGGTATCTGAAGCTGCCCACTCTTCCCACTCGGCCCTCTTTAATCATAATATATCCCACCCCTTTAAGGTGTCATTTATGAACATTTACACCCCAGTGCATAATACTGCCTCCAGAGGTTTGTACAGTGGGCATTATGCATGATGGAATCGGGTAAAATTGAGCTTACTTTCCGGTTTGTTCTCACAACCAAGTGAGTTTACTATAACCACATACAGTAGCTGTTTAGTGGCAGTGCTGAGTTGTCATTTCATCATGCATGTGGACATACGTGGACGTTTAAACATGGCTGTGATATCTAATGTTGATTTTTTTTCTATGATGTAACATGCAAGTGTTTAAGTGATCTCCGGTAAGGATCATCAATAATTTGTTTCCCACCACATTTCTTCTGAATCAATCTGTCTTTTTTTCCAATTTTTTTGGAATTGGCACAGACTAATAATTTGACCCTTCTGAAAGAGCAACCTTCTTTTGGACAGGAAGTGTGTGTGTGTGTGTGGAGGGGGGGGAAATATAAATAAAATTTATTTAAAACAAATTAATTAATTAATGAAATTTGAAAGTGAAACTGGACTGCACAGCAGAATTTAGGTCAGAAACTGACATAAAGACGCAGTTATTACTTTGGAAAACTTGAAAAATAATAAAAAGGACAACATCCAATGACATGAAAAGAATTTGTTAAAAATATACCTTCATACTGAGCTCAGCTATTCACAAATGAAAGAAGACGCTCTTACTCAGTCTTGAAGTGTGAAGGTTATGCTTGTCTTCTGGGTAGGGATGTGACTGTGAACTGGTTAATTGGTTTGCTTGGTTAGGAACAGTGAGAAGGAGAAGCTATTACTCTCTGCCATGTTGTATTGTGCAGGACATGCCCTAACAATCTGGGAGACCTTTTCCAGCAGTTTCCCAGACAACGCCATCAATCTTTAAGCATGGACACATGAGCACAAGTGAATACTTGAAAATGTGTCATCATTGTAGTGCATCTCCATTGCGCTTAGTCTAAATGAACAAATAACTCATGCACTAAATGAATGACCTGCTCATTTAGACTTTACATTTTAATTGGTTTGATTGATGAAAGCAGACTCATTCTAACTAGGGATCTGCTTTTCTACTCTGTAAGGAAATCTTGATGTACCAACTTCATTCTGATTTTTGATACTAAGTTTACTGTATTATGTCCAGTTGGTGAGACAAAATATGCCCGTGAGACAAAGTTTGTTTACAAGGAGGGCCTTAGCAAAGTCAATCAAAATAAATATTTTTTATATTTAAATGATGATTCTGTGATAAAGGGAATTCTTAGGCTCATTTTGTCACCAGGACAAAATTAAAAAGCATACTTTTCTATCACCCCTGAAGTATGCAGCTTGGATAGAGCTTAGTGTTCATAAAAGTGCTTTGAAACCATGTTTATGATATTAACGTTTTAAATTCTTATGGTATTTATCCACCAATATTTGAAATTGAAATTTTGATACATTTCACCTACTGCACTCTATTGGCCCCGGCGCAAAAATAATTTGTGTGACTTAATACCTGATTCTCACCGGTCACACTTTTATTTTTTACAGTGGACGGGCATACTTTGCAGTTAAGTGGTATTTGTAAGAGCAGCTACTTGGCCATCCAGCTGTAGAAACCTACATGTCTGCAGCGTGTCATTATTTCTTACTGTACTCAAAATGCTGCATATGGCTCTACACTTAGGTCAAAGCATCCATAAATTTACTGCCAAGTATTTCTTTATAAATTGGATCCAATTCTATGGAAGCAAATTAGCATTATAATTACTTGAATCATATCAGCCTTTGAAAAATACATTTTGAAATTTAATCACTGTTGAATTGTTAATTTTGAAATTTAAATACTACTGAATTTATTAAACTGAAATATTTGACTTTAAAAAGCAACATCTTTGAATTTAAGTGGTCTGAATGTCACAAAAATTTTCAACAATCCATTTCAACTGTGAAATTCAGATAGAAAATTCAAGCTGTAAAATTCAGATAGGAAATTCAAGCTTGGAAATTCAAGTACAAATTCAATACAAAATTCAAGCACAAATTCAATTCAGGGAAAGCAATCGAGCCAGAACGGAATCCGTCCGTCAGTCACGTCCGCTTCCCTGGGTCACGTGACTGACGTGACCCAGGGAAGCGGACGTCTTACCGGCTCCCAGTGAGTCTCGCTACATGGCGGAGGGCAGCGGCTCGGTAAGAGCACCTGTAGTGTGTTACACTCATTATATATTCTCAGATATTTTAGTAATTTTGCTGTGATAAAGGAATTTAGTCAAAGTTTAGTTAAAGTGGGGGTAGTGAGCATGAGACACAGACTGATGTTTGTTACACACACACACACACACACACACACACAAGCGCGCGCACGAGAGAGAGAGAGATACACAGTGGTGGCCAAAAGTATTAAGCCAGCATGTGCCATGTATTAGTTTTCTCTGTGTACCAAACAGGGGACGTCACCAGTTAGTTCAGGTCCGGTTGAAGAGTTGTGTTAATTAAAATCAGCTGCTTTAGTTAATTGATGGAGCAGATAAGTGGCAGAGAGAACTAATACATGGCACGTGCTGTCTTAATACTTTTGGCCACCACTGTGTATCTCTCTGTCTCTCTCTCTCTGTGTGACAAACATCAGTCTGTGTCTCATGCTCACTAAACTTTGACTAAATTCCGTAAAATGACTAAAATATCTGAGAATATATAATTAGTGTAACACACTACAGGTGCCCTTACCGAGCCGCTGCCCTCCGCCATGTAGCGAGACTCACTGGGAGCCGGTATCGAAGACGTCCGCTTTCCTGGGTCACGTGACTGACGGACGGATTCCTTTCTGGCTCGATTGCTTTTCCTGTATTGAATTTGTGCTTGAATTTCCACGCTTGAATTTTCTATCTGAATTTTACAGCTTGAATTTTCTATCTGAATTTCACAGTTGAAATGGATTGTTGAAAATTTCGTGTGACATTCAGAGCACTTAAATTCAAAGATGTTGCTTTTTAAAGTCAAATATTTCAGTATAATAAATTCAGTAGTATTTAAATTTCAAAATTAACAATTCAACAGTGATTAAATTTCAAAATGTATTTTTCAAAGGCTGATATAATTCAAATAATTATGATGCTAATTTGCTTCCATACAATTCCTTGTGGCTAGCTGACAGATCAGAAATGCTCCTGATGATGCTTTCTAAGCTCTATAAACTTCCAGCTGATTAAGTATTTAATTCTGAACGTCTCATCAACTTCAACCAGCTGCCACAAAATATACTGTATGCAGTAGG
This sequence comes from Clarias fuscus, assembly GCA_030347435.1. Lineage (NCBI taxonomy): Eukaryota > Metazoa > Chordata > Actinopteri > Siluriformes > Clariidae > Clarias > Clarias fuscus. The sequence goes on along the minus strand of CM059214.1, from coordinate 20,568,700 downwards.
CTGAGAAATACACTCACAAGCTATGCTGATAGAAAAACCTGTTCCCTGCAACAAGCTTATTTTCATCAATGTCATGAAAGGAAAAAAGCAACAATTGAGACAAACTTCAATAATCACTTTTTGGGCATAAGTGGAGACATGCTTGTGGTATATGGTTGTGAAGAATTTTGCCTACCAGAATATCAAAATTATAAGGACAATTAGGTCACCTGCGCCTGGACTAATTGCACACATAACTAGTGTTGGCTTGTACTGTGTTGCTACCTGAACAATCTTGTGATTTTACTGTATTGTAATTTAAATAAATCATTTTTAGATTTAGCAGCAGTGTCAACATAATATAATGTATAACAACATACTTATTGACTGCTAATAATAGATTAGAAGTGACTTGCAAACATTTGTATATCATCTCAACATTAGCAGTTAAATTGGTGGTAGCATCCCGAACAAGCAGAAGTGGCACATAACTTCAGGCTCTGATCATTTGTCAACCACTGAGCATCCTGCAAGAACAACTTGGGATGTCTATCTATAAAGCTTTACTTTGCCCACCTGCTCTTCTGATGGCTAGGTGTAGTTTTACATACGGTAGGTGGAATGTATAGTGGAAACTGAAGTTTGGTTCTAAAATCAAACAACTATAAAGGAGTACAAATCTTAACATTTTAACTAATAATCAAACAACTAATGCTAATGCGAACATTGGGTGTATGTTTAGAGTACATCAACCAGCTGGATGTGTGGGTTGTCCATATGGCCCTCAAGTTCTTCTTGCTGGTTCTCACAGACACCCTGTCTTGAATGTCAACTTCGTCACAAGCACAAGTTTGAGCAGCTTTTCATCGGAAAAGGTTAGCAAGTCGCAGTTGGCCCTCTTTGGCCAATGCCAAGTCAACACACTGCCAATGGCAGATCTATCACACAAAGCCAGACAACCTGCTAGGACAGGCAGTGTTAGCCCATCTCTGGCCTCAGCATGTACTTTTCACCCCCGTCCAGTTCTGCTTTTGGCTCCGAGATGCACGAGTTAAACTATTGGTCAAAGAACACCATTCCACATGGCAGACGCCACAAGTAAGAAGCTTTTTTTTTTTTTTAACTCAGTAATTCTTAATTTGTATAAGGATATAAAATTCTTTCATGACTCAGATAAAATAAACAGTCAGATAACTGCAAACTATAAGGAGTACAAAATCAGATAAAAATGCCCGTTGTTCTGTCTTTAGAGTACTTCTGTTTGAAATCGTGCTCATGGGACTCTTAAGATAAGCGCTATCAAAGCAGATAATCAGTGAGAAATGTATAATTAATAGAGGATCCTCTTCTGGCTGATTAGCTAGACAAGATTTATCCCAGATATCTTTTTCTAATCTTTTTGAACTTCTTCTTTTTTAAAGTGCAGTACTTCTCTGCTTTGGAACTAAACAGGATAATGACAGCAGGACAGCGTTATTTATAAACAGGAGCAGCTCCAATTTGTATCCATGCTCTTGTGCTGAATGTGGCCCGGTGCTTATGCAGTACATTTTCTGTTAAATGGGTATATTAAATTCTTAACGGCAGTGCATTTACTAATTCTGAAGGATTTAATCATTCAGTTTAAGTGCTAGTTTGAGGTGTTAAGTTCTAAAAGAGGTATCAAGCATACAGGCTGTCTGATTTTATAAGGTTACTGTTTAAGCTCTATATGACCCTGTCTTTGAAGACCTTGTGAAAGTCATATGTAGAGTGATTTTGATTATGTAAAAACTGTCATTCACAAAACACCAAACAAACAAATAAATAAATGATATTCATAGACAGGGTCACACATGGAGTTTTGCTGTTCTGTAAGATATTCATCTGATCGCCCTTGGTCCGAGCTAAATGAAAAATCACTTCCTCTAGAAGTTTCAGCAACTGCAGTCATGCTGAATAGTAAAACTAAAATAGTGTTCATTCTACTGGTTAACAAAATAGTGCAATTATAAGAACTGTATTGATCCAGCTGAATATCTGCAATAGCTGTGTACCTTGTAATGAATTGATGTACTACTCTGTATTAATTCCCACCTCACATTCAATGTCTGTTATAGCCTTTGTTTTATTCAGTTTATTGCCATAATTATTGCCTATTATTATTATTCAGACACAATATCAAAAACCTGTAGATTTATAGAAAATGCATTTAGGCATATAAAAAAAGGAAGCTTGTACTGACCCCTACTGGACAGAAATTTATATTTCAAGACAAAATAAAAAATGCTTTCAAATTTTTCAGCAGTAGAAAGTAAGATTTCCGCACAAATATCACGGGAGCATCAATGAATTTCCTCCACATTAAGTACATTTCATATTCTCTTGTGTACGCTGGTGTGTTTCATATTCATCATTTGCTGCCTCTAAAATACAGCACTTACATTTCTTCTAAGGCTGACATTAAGGTAGTTTAATTCGCGTAATGGGTTCAATACTCTGTAGCCATGTGGAAATAGGGCGCAAATAAGTAGGTTAGTAAGTAAATAAATGCGCAGGATAATTGTTTATTCATAACGTTCCAAAAGAGGTTGAGAACAATTCGTAGTTCATAGTTTCCTTGTTTACCATCGGAAGAAAACATCTCGCTGGAGTTCAAAGGTGGAGTCGTTGAAAAACTAGCGAGCATTGCAACGCAAATACAAACAAAAAACGCAATTACTTCGGATTATGAATATTAACTATGTAACATTAACTATCAGAGTACTAGAAAAGCACCTTACACAAACGGATCGTTAAAGAAAAATAAAAGCAAAATTTCCGCTCACCCCCTGACACATGGTACAGTCCAGCTCGAACGCGCTCGTTTAGGAAGTGCTGCTCAGCCCTACAATATTAATAAAGGCGAAAGTTAGAGGAAGCAGTGAAAGGCGAAGAAATGCCTAATGTTCGCTGTATTTCCTTATCATGGTTCATGTTTCTCTCACTTTTTGCCTGCCTAGTAAGTAATTGAAGTGATTTTTATTTGTAATGACATTAATTGATGTACTGTAAGAGCACGTGACAGGCTGACAGTCTTAAGACTTGAATGTGTCTCTTGTTTACAGCGCGGTGAGGAGTGTAGGACAGGAATGTATCCTCCTAAAGGACCAACGTAGGTTAAACTGTCTTTGTAAAGATTCTGTGTTACATAAATTGTTATATGAATTTAGAGATTTATCCCGTCATATTTTTTTAACGAATTAAACTAACTGGGTGCTGCTCTTACATTTCCCCGTGCAGGTTGAGAAGTAATGTTAACTGGTACACGGTGAACCTTGATTTACCCCCTAACCAGAGGTGGACTCATGTGATAAAGGAGAAGAAAATTGAAGTAAGCTGTGCATGCTGTGACACTTTGTGCCTGACTATGTCACAGAAAGCAAGGTAGAGCCAAGTATCGCACATACTGTAGATAGATGGATCGATAAATACTTTAGATAGGGTGTCATGAAAACAGTATTTTGCATATTTGTCACACTTAAATGATTAAAATCACCAAACATTTTAAAATTACACAAAAAAAATTCTGACCATATGTGAAAAAGTAATTGCCCAGCTGTGCTAAATCATGTATGAACTGTGATTTTTGGAAATTACACTTTTACTTGCCACACCCAGACCTGATTACCTCCAGACGTGTTGAATCAAGAAATCAATTAAATAGAACCTTTCTGACAACGTGAAGCACACTTAAAAATCCGGAAGCCTGTGCTGGCATTTCTCCTGCGGTGTTGCTATCAGTGTGTGAAGAGTGGGAGAAGAGGGTTGCATTGACAATCCATCACAATAGGCAGCACATTGAACACATTTTATAAATGGTCAGAAACTTGTAAATAACTCATGAAAGAATAAAGTTACGTTAAAACCAAGCACACCATTGTTTTTCTTGTGTAATTCCCAATAAGTTTGATGTGTCACATGACCCTCTTCCTATTGAAAAAAACAAAAGTTGGATCCAAGATGGCCGACTTCTAAATGGCCACCATGGTCACCACCTATCTTGAAAAGTTTGCCCCCTCACATATACTAATGTGCTACAAACAGGACGTTAAAATCACCAACCATTCCCATTTTATTAAGGTGTATCCATATAAATGGCCCACCCTGTAGATTTCCAAGTGAAAGCCGAAAAGAACACAAGCGCTCGTCTTACATTTGACAAAAATATCTTGCCTATCCCCAAGACTTTTGGGCAAATATGCTGTGGGCTGATAAGACAAAAGTTTAACACTGTGAAAGGTACTGTATGCGTCCCTTTACATCTGGCGTAAAAATAACACTTTCATAAAAATGCATCATTCCAACAGTCATACATGGCTGTTGTAGTGTGATGGTCAGGGGCTGCTTTGTAGCTTTGGGCGACTCGCCATCATTGATGGAACCATGAATTCTGTGCTCAACCAGAAACTTATGAAGGAGAATGTCCAGCCATCAGTTTGTGACCTCAAGTGCTTGTGGCTGAATTAAAGCAATGCAGTGGTTGCTGCCCATGGTGGCGCAACCAGTTATTAGGTTTAGAGGGCAATTACTTTTTCACATAGGATTAGGTAGGTAGCTTTTTTCCCTTAAAAAATTTAATCATGATTTTAAACAACATTTTGTATTTACTAGGGTTACCTTTTTTTAATATTACAGTTTGTTTGATAATTTGAATAATTTAAGTGTGACAAATGTGCAAGGAAAAAAAACCGCGAATGGGCAATTACCTTTTCACAGCATTGTAGATAGATTGATACTTCATTGAGCATGGAGAAAATTCCAGACATACAGTAGCAAGGATGCCAGTAACCCAAAGAGAGGTTTGTAGATGTGATAGCACAGGCATTTAGTCAGTAGAGCTGACCAGAGTTACTAGTGCAATTCTAAACTTCAAGAATATGTATAAGGAATATGTATAAAAGCATATACGTCGTGAGCAATATATATATTTTAAAAAGGAAATAAAAAATTAATAATAACACTTGGTCTATGCGAATTGGCATAATGTGTAATTCTGAGGGTAGTGACCAGTTCCGAAATTTAAAGATGAGCGAGTTATGCGAGTTATTATTTCCGTTACAGCACTGAAGTAACGGAAATAGTAACTCACAATAGTACATTTATGTGTGATCTGTAATCCTGCTGTCAAAGGTTGAAATGATATGTCTAGGAAAAACTATAGAATAAGAATAAAATCTTCTTAAACAAAACTCGGAAAGTATTTACATAAAGCATAACTTACTGAGACTCCCAGATCTGTGTTCCTGTGAATTAAAGAACATCTACTTTTTGGGTAACTGAAACAAAGGACATTAAAGTAAACCTGGTACATGAAATGTACAGTAATTTGCTGGTCTGCTTTGCTTTTTTAGATGGGAGAAATGATACAGGCAATCAAAGATTTAGTCAATGGAAAATTAATTAATTTTGTGGATGAGGTGTTGGTAAGTATTCTCATTCATTATTTATAATACATTATACCAATGTAAAATATGTTGGACAGAAAAAAGATAATTCCCATATTTTAGATTCAGTTAAATGTTTTTGTTTGTTTGATTGTTTTTGTACCCATCCTTTTCAGCCTTTGATCGTGGATGTTCTCCCATACCCTTTTAACGACGAAATTAAAGGAATTGCTTACGTCTCTGAAGTCCCTTTAGGTCAGGGTCCTTCTATATTTAAAAAAAATTTTTTAAACAGATTGGCACTTTACAAATATTTTATAGGATTGTGAAAAATTACAATAGACGTAACATAGCAATGTCAGTTATTTATTTTCCACCCTTCATTTCTTAATAATGCAAGGTCTTTTTTTTTCAGGTGAAGTTGTGCTTTTTAATATATTCTATGAAGTTTTCACGGTGTGCACGTCAGTGGTGACTGAGGACTTGAACGGTGATTCAAATGCCAGGCATTCTTTGTCTATATATGTATAAATGTTTAATTTTGATTAATCTGTCTATTATATCTAACATGTTATTTGATATATTGCCAGGAAATATATACCATGCTCGGAATTTGGACTTTGGATTGTTCATGGGGTATGATTTTGAACCTATATTTGCATATGTGTTTGTCCATGTACACACTTACCGGTCACTTCATTAGGTACACTTGTTAACACGAATATCTAATCACATTGTAGGAACTCAGTGCATTTAGGTGTGTATTGTTGGGGCCAGATGGGCAGGTCTGAATATTTTTGAAACTGTTAATCTATTGGGATTTTCACACAGAACCATCTTTAGGGATTACAGAGAATAGTTAGAGGAGAATGGTCAGACTATTTTGAACTAATAGAAAGCCAACATCTCAAATAGCAGCTCATTACAATCAAGGTATGCCAAAGAACAACTCTGAACGTACAGTACATCGAACCCTGAAGCAGATGGGCTACAGCATCTGAAGACCACAGCTAAGAAAAGAAAACAGTTCTCATGGCCTCACTAAAGATGGACAATAGAATTGGAAAAATGTTGCCTAGCTTTGATTTCTGCTGTGACATTCACAAGTTAGAATAAGAATTTGGTGTAAACACCATGCTACAAGCCAGCCATCACAAGATAGATGATCATGTACATTGTTGCTGACCATGTACATTCCCCTATGACCACAGGATAATGTGCCATGTCACAAAGCTGAAATCATCTCAAACTAGTTGAGCATGACAATGAGTTCGCTGTGCCTTCCAGAGTCACCAGACCTCAATCCAATACAGCAGCATGATGGATGTGCAACTGCGTGATGCTATCATGTCAATATTGACCAAAATCTTTAAAGAATGTTTCCAGCACCTTGTTGAATCTGTGCCACAAGGAATTGAAGTAGTTCTAAAGGCAAAAGCAGGTTTGACCTAGTACTAGGTGTTCCTAATGGAGTGGTATACACACATACACACACACACACAAGTTTATTCTCTGTTTTGATTCAATATAGTTGGGATAAGGAAAACCATACATGGACTCTAACGGAGAAGCTCAAGCCACTTGTGGTGAATGTTGACTTCAGGCGAAACGACAGGACAGTTTTCAAATCCACCAGCTTTGCGGGATATGTAGGGATGCTCACTGGAATTAAACCTGTAAGTGTTTCAGGACTTATAAAGCCACTGATCTGCTTTTCTTTTTTTAATTTGCTTGTTTATTTTTAAAAAAAGTTTTTGTATTTGCTTGTAGAGAGAATTTACATTAACGATGAATGAACGCTTCAGCATTGATGGAGGATACATAGGTAGGTTTAAAGTTAAAAATGTCTTCTTCTTTTTTTGGTTAGATGTTTATAACTCCATATATTTCAGCCCCATCAACTTTACCAGACAATAAATTAGTGGAAAGGGACCACTACAGGACCGCCACTGAACAGTCATTATTTGAGTGGTGGATAATTTCAAGCACAGCAGTGGCATGGTACTGTAATAAACTGGTGTTTTTGGTTATGCTGGAACAATTATAAGCAGTGGTTTTGCACAATGATGGCTGCTTGCACAAGTCTCCACTCCCTTTAATTAATACTTTGTTAAAGCACATTCTGGTTGTAATAGATTCTGCCAGCTTAACACGTCTTTTTGCTGATCTTCTGTGCATAGCAGTATTCAAGTTGTGAAACAGGTTTTCAATAGTATTTACAGTAGATCTTGGCTCTCATTAACATCCCAATACATTGATGTCCTTCCTAAGTTGTTCCATTCTTCACTCGAAGAATGTTGTACTTTTGGACATTATCATGTTGGACGATGAATTTGCTCTTTTTCTTTAGCTGTGTAACAGAATCCTCCATAGCCCAGACATGTAAAGAATATGAGAGATTATCACATGCACTCAGATATTTCTTCAGCTCATTTTTAGATAACTTTCCCTGATAACTTTTTTCTTGCTTTATTCTGTTTTTGGAAACTTGTTTGTGGTGCTCTATTTTTTTCTCCACTTGTTACTCATGCTGTTCACAGTGTTCCAGGGTACATGACTTGTTTTGAAGCTTTTAAATTCTCCTCGCTCCTGAACGATACGTTTTGACCATGTTGGTCATTCTGTTAACAGGCTGTTGATGATGAGTATGTTTTAAATTTAAAATATTTTCTTCAGAAATAAAAATTGACCTTTTTATGCTAACGAAAAGCATGTTCCAATAGCACATGAAGATTATTTGCATTCTAGGCTTTTCACTTACGTTAACAATTGTATCATCAAATTATCAAATTACCAGACCTTATCAAATTATGTAATCATTTTCTGATTTCTTTTGTAATTAATGGTTTCTTATGTGTTCTAATTTATTAATGTCAGAAAGTTCTGTCAATTAAGTTACTAACTGAACTCTCTAACTAACTAAAAATTGGTTTGTCCCAATGCCAAATGACCACCATCACATGATTCTTCTTCTTCTCTCATTTTTAAAAATATTTTATCTATAATAGCCCATTTTCAACTATATTACATACTATACACTGTTTATGCACTGCAGATTCTGTATGATTTTTAATTAAGTTATTTGTTCAAGTATGATGTTAAATGTTCATAAAAATGGGAGGTGTTCAGGCAGGCAAGTCTTAACACTGAATATGTTTGGTTCAAAATAAGGAAATTGGCAACTGTGTTACTCAGTAATGTACATAATCAGTCATCATTCCAACATTATTAGTGTTAATCAGTCTACATATATTCATGTTCAAAAGTTTAATTCCATGTTTTTTTTGTGTTAAAACATAACAAAAATCTTTTGTTTTCATATAGGGGGTATTAACTTTGAACTTTCACATTCTCCATAATCAATACATTTTTATTTTAAAAAATCCATTTTTTTAAAACTGATAAAAAGAGGATAAACAGTATGGGGCTCATTATGTTGCTGATCCTACAAGGAGGGGAGTGTATTTGGAGAAGCAGAGAGAGAAGCACAACACTGTGTGATTAAAATGTTTGCCATGAAATAACATCATTTGTTGCTGCTCACTTGGCATTGGGGCAAATCATTTTTGAGTTTCAGGATGAAGTTCTGTTAGTAACATAGAAATAACAAACTGATTAGTGAAACCATCACTTAACCACCTTGAAAAGTTTAGCAACTAGCAGATGTGCTGCAATACTGTTGAGAAATAACATTGTTATTATACAATACTTATTTGAAGTGCACTCCAAATTATAGCATGACTCATGCATATATCCATTTAAACATTTTGTGGTGTTGACCATGACCATGACTTCCCCAGGCCTGTTTTGGCCTGACATCCCCAGTCAGGCCAAAACAGGATGTCAAGGAAATCTAACACAAACATCTGAAATTTAACTGTGGTTGATCAAAATAGCTTTATTTTGATTGAAACATTTGAACATGAGGTTAAATGTGATTTAAGTTTAAGAACGATCATGTGCCCCATTATAAAAGGGTGTGTACACTTGTGCCACCAGATTATTCTCCTTTTTTTCTCCAGTAATATTTCCATTTGTTTTACACTAGAGTTTTATCAGTTGCTACAGTATAGCACATTTAAGGGTGGAAAACAATCTGACATGATTTATCTCATTTTTTCTTTTTTTGCATAGGGTGTGTAGTTTTTTTTTTTTATATCTAGAGTGGGTAGGTTTTTGTCAGGTGTAAAATGTGCAAAACGCTGCAGTTCAACATCAGCTTCACTAGCATAGTTAACTCCGTGTCACTGCTGTGCTGAATATAATATATTCTTAGAGAATATGGTCATAGTGCTTGTCCTATGGTCGTCCATTTTTGTTTTTTAGTTTGACATATAGTCATTTTAGTTGCAGTTAATATCATCTAATTTCTGCCAGGGATCCTGGAATGGATTCTTGGCATGAGAGATGGAATGTGGATGAGCTTCCTCACACGAATGGTCCTGGAAAATGCAACCAGGTTGAGTCCGTTTTTCATACCCAATATTTATATTGCATTCCTGATAAATATTAATTACTTTTTGCCCCTTGCATTTTGACAGCATTTTTTCAAGTCGATCTGCTTCTTCATGCTGTCTCAAAAACTCTGTACATAGAGGAAATTTAACACTTTTTTTTTTCTAAAATGTAAATTTATATAGAAAACATCCTGTATATAGTTATCTTTTTAAACACACAAAGTTGTTGCTCCACCCCATGATCAACTCAAGTTAATAATATCTGTAACTGCACTTTGAATATGTTTACCCATGAGGATGTATTTCAGGCCTATTTCACAGGCAGTCTTAAAGGCTTTTTGCGAGAAAAAAAAACATATCTAATGTACAATGTTAATGTGAAAAAGTGTTAATTTCCTCCTATATATGGAGACATTTTAGATACTCTGTATTTTAACTGTTGAAAGATATGGTGGTAAATATCATGTAAAATGATCTTGTATTGTATTTAACAGTTATGAACATGCCAAAAACCAGCTTGCTCAGACCAAGTTACTTGCACCTGCTTACTTTATCCTGGGTGGAAACCAGACAGGCCAGGGTTGCGTGATAACCAGAACTAGAATCAACACACTGGATGTCTGGGAGTAAGCTCACATTATTGCAGTAACAGTTTTTATTCATATGTCCCCACTGGCACCAAGTCACACAGTGACTTGTCAGTTCACTGTGTACAGTACATCTGGTATATTGGTATATCTGGTATATGGTACACTATAACTAATGAGCCTTTCATGTTGTAGGATTAATATTAAACTCGGGAGATGGTACGTGCTTGAAACAAACTATGACCACTGGGAAGACCCTTTCTTTTTAGATGATCGCCGAACACCAGCTAGGAAATGCATGAATAAAATCACACAAGCAGTAAGTTTTTTAGTGTGAGAGTTGAAAAGTTATATTTATTTAATGTTTTGTATGTTGTATTTTTACTTCTTTTTTTCTGTTGTTGCACTGAGTCAGTCACTTGATGTTATAGAGGAAATATCTGGAGTCAGATTTTGTTGTAACACCTACATTAGTGCAGCATGTCCTAGATTAAAATAGCATGTACAGTACAGTACGGAATACTCTTCATTTAAATGTGTCTCGTTTGAATAATAATAGTAGCAAACAAAATCTGTGTTCATATTCATTATATTAATTGGGCCACCCCTTGTTTCTTCATATTAAATGAAAGTAAACAATGTATGTAAAATGTTTTAGTGTGACAGTGCCCAAAGATACAATTTAACCAATGGTTGTTTATGTACTGTAACAACCTCAGCAGCAAATTTGTTTTTCCTCTCCTCTGTTTCAACCACTCAGCGTTCTACATCGCTAGTATACTAATCACCGGCCGGATCATCTGTCATCATCTGCACTTGTTTCTCATTGGTTCATGCTTTTTATGTTTGAATAATTCATATGGCTATATTGCTATGCATGGTTTTTATGCTTGTGTAATTCATGTCACTGTGTGGCTTAACAAAGGAAAAAAACATTTGTCTGAAACTGGACCTCATTATAATACAAGAAAGTCTGGCTCTTTGAAAGCAGAATATGAAGAAATAAGGGGTATGAAGAAATGAGTACTATAAGTAATCTGCGCTGACCACTATTTTCTTTCCCTAGAACATTACCTTGCCAAACATATATGATGTACTTTCAACAAAACCAGTTTTAAATAAGGTAAGGTTAACAAAGTTGTATCATTTAATACTTTAAGGCAGTATAATATTATTGTAGTATGTTTTTTTTTGTGTGTGTGTGTGTGTGTGTGTGTGTGTGTGTGTGTTTTATTGTATATGTGTGTTTTTTTTTTCTCCATTCTAGCTAACTGCCTATACTGCACTAATGGAAGTATCGACTGGAAGACTCGAATCTTATATCAGAGACTGTCCAAGTCCATGTAGCCCCTGGTGATTTGACTCAGGCCTGAATATTATGATAAAGATGATAGTGTGTTTATTTAAGCTGTTTTCAAGCATGGCTAGAATGACACTCGGCCCCTGAAATATTAAATGAAATGTCATTTTATGGGTATTTTTACTAGTAACCTAGTTAACCACTTTAACATTATAACAAAAGTATGAAAGTTTAGATACGTAGACAGACAGACAGACGCTGATTTTATTATTAGTTCCAATGGAAATTCCAAACATCCAGTAGTGATGAGGACAGCAACAAAAAGACAAAGACTGGTTTGTAGTTGGGTTTGCACACTGTAGAGTTTACATATAGTCTACATATGTGGGAGATGACCAGAGTTGCTAGTGCAGTGCTATAGTGAAATGCACTGCAAGCACTAATGTGCATTTGTGGCAATATGGTGGGTAAAATATCTCTAACTGTATTATAGTGAATAATTTATAATTTATGTAATGTTTGATTAATATTGTTTTTCCAAATAAAGGTATTTTTCTCTGTGTTCTCTTCCCTTTATTACTGAAATGATTCAAGTATGAAATAAATAATAAAATCATAAAATAAATAGTATCACAAACAGTGCTCCTACATTTAATAGGCTATCCAAAATTCCTAGCAGCAATTCCTCTGGGCTGGTTCAAGGGTAACAGATTTGATTCCCACCTCGGGTCTGTGTGCATGGAGTTTGCATGTTCACTCTGTGCTTGGTAGGATTCCTTTCCTCAGCCCAAAGACATGCAGGGTAGGCTAATTGGCTTTTCCAAATTGCGCATAATGTCTGAATGAGTGTGTGTGTATGTCTGTTGACGGTGATGGCTTGGCAGTCCATCGAGGGTGTATCCCGTCCCCTCGTGCATCGAATCCCCAGGGATAGGCTCCAGGCCTCCTACAATCCTGCACAAGATAAGCAGTGGAGAGAGTGAGTGAGTGTTACAGTGGGTCTGGTTCTGGTTTATCTTCTAGGGTTGGTTTTGAAGCCTGGAGAAAAAATACCCAAGGATAAGAAGACCTTATACTTTTAAACATGCAGACTATTTATAGTCAACTATTTACTGTATATTGGCTAAGATGGAGTTAAGCAAACAGACTAGCAAATTTGTTCAGAAAAAATTGCAAAGCAGGAATTACAAGAATTGATTCTTTCTGATTGATTATTCATAATATATAAAGCACAGAAAAGCGTTGTGCAAGTCCTGTTTTCCTCTGTGTCGTTTCTAAAAGATGTGCTTGGCTCTGAAGTTGCATTGCTGCACCCCATGATTCACCACATGGTAACCTTCTACAGACACGTGTGTATCAAATCAGGTATTCCCCTCTGAAAATCAGCCAAACAGTGTTATTTAACTCTTATTGTATTTTTTTATGCATTTTTTTATGTTATATTGCCTAATTTGGAAGAATGAACCCAATAAGTTTGAACAAGTATTTAAGTTACAGTAAATTGTGGTTATAGATGATGCCCGTGTTGTAAATCTGTTCCTCGTCACTGGGTCTCAGTGACTCACCCCAAACATATGCTGGCAGTCAGAGTAGATTTTAAAAGGCAGGCAGGACAGATCAGACAGGTAAAAGATCTTTGGTACATGAGCTGGACAAAGATCTAGTTTGCGGTTTGTTTGGTTGTTATGATGGCGATAACAAATTATTTTGTGATTTGGATAGTTTTCTGTTTATATCTGGTTGATGTAAGTATTCTGAATGTGATGCGTCTTTTATGATTTTACATAAATTTAATATTAATAGGAATACATTATTTGTTAGTTTCTTAATTGATCAATTTGGGTTAATATCTAATTATTTTCTCTTTGTAATCATTTTTCCTATTTGTTTAAAAAAACATGTGTGTAGACATCTAAGGAATGCCACAAGGAGAGAGTTAAACTTCAGGTACAGTTAAAGGACATGGAGACTCGTGCACTTAAGCAGCAGCAGATGATCCAGCGCTTCCTCAACCTCAATAAGCGGTCTTCGCTTTCTCTAAACGAGAGCATCTTTTTTGACCTAGAAGATAAACAATATATAGGTAAATCATGGGCATTTCTGTTTATAGTCATTTGATGGAATGCAAAGCTTGATTTTTTTCTTCTTTTTTTTTTTTTTAGACTGTGCTCAGATTTTCAATAATGGCTACAATAAAAGTGGATTTTACATGATTAAACCTGAAAAGAGCCCAGCAAAGATCCGAGTGTATTGTGATATGAATGACGGGGGTGGATGGACAGTCTTGCAAAGACGCTCTGATGGCAAGGAGTCCTTTGACAGGTGAGAAAGATTGTGTGATTGTGTATTACTTGAACAAATGTCACAATGGAGTTTGAAACCCAAGGGCTATAATTTATTTTTGATCAATTTTGTGAAAACAGACTTTCCCCATGCTGCAATCTGTCTGTGTTGAATATTTCAACTGTATGATAATTACCATATAAATCCATGTATTACGAAATTCTAGTCTTCTATTTGGCAGTAGATTTTAATTAAGAGCTTTCATTTGATATGTAAACTAAAATAAATTTTTTAAAGATGTTTGTTACTGTTTTTTGCTAGTGAATTTATGTTTTTGTTATAGGAATTGGAAAGATTACAAAACTGGGTTTGGTGATATGAAATCTGCAAATGGAGAATTCTGGTTAGGGAATGACAACCTACATTATCTGACATTCCAAGGTGGGACAATTTATTATGCTTAAAACATGAATTAATTCATGAATAACTATGAATATAATTTTAACATCGTTAAGCACAGTTTATTCTTAATTGTAAACATATCATATTTTATATTATGTCAAGTAGGCGACTACAGCTTGAGAATCAACTTGGAAGACTTTGAGGGTGCCCAACGTTTTGCCATGTATAAAAAGTTTCAAGTTGACAGTGAACAGGTAGCGTCTTTTTAAAGGAAGGAGATAACAAAACACTTGTTTGAATGAATTATGACTATGCAATTTGTCTGCATGGTTTTAGAATAGTTACCAGCTGCAGTTTGAGGGATACAGTGGGAATGCAGGAGACTCGCTCTCAGGCAGCTACAACCCTGAGGTGCAGGGCTGGGCAAGTCACCAGGGCATGAATTTCAGCACAAAAGATAAGGACAATGATCGCTATGTGCACAACTGTGCTCTGGAAGACATGTCTGGCTGGTGGTTTAACAGGTCTGTTAAATGTATTGTAATTTAACATAAGCTATTCAGGTTAGTAAACTGCCAAGTCAAGTTAATAAGTGTTTGTACAGTGTTACAGTTTTTGCATTTTTGCCTCTGGCCACCACCACAATGGAATTTAAATAAAGCAGTCAATGTGTTTTGTAGACTTTCACCTTTATTTTAAGGGCTCAAACTGAAATACTGCATTAATTTTTAGGAATTATAGCCCATTTTTACTAAGATCCACCATTTTCACAGGTTCAAAAGTAATTGGACAAACCGTTATAGCATTTTATATGTATGGCATTTGGCAGATGCAATTTATCTCTTTAATATATTTTTAATACATGAAAACAAAATTATTCAACGATTGAATGAAGTCAGGTCCTTTAACACAGCCACTGTGCTGTTGCTCCTTAGTATAAGTTATAAGTGGTTTAAATCTTGCCAAAAACCCTCTGTATATACAGTAGATTCATGAAGGCATCTCATGATTTGCCTACTGTTCCTCCTTCAGAGTGTTCCTGACTTGGCTAGATGTTGTGAAGGGGTTTTTCTTTGCCAAAGAAAGATCTATTGGTAAGGGTCTTTACATTGAGCAAGTAGCTTATTAGTAGCTTATTTTAAAGTAGATAATTCAATATGACACATAACTGTTCATAGCATCGCTTTTAATCAACATTTGATTTCACTTATGGTGCAGGTTAAACTTCAGGCAGATATCCAAATGCTGAAAAAATGCAAAAGTTTTTTTTATTTAAAATGCAGCCACAGTTTGATGCAAACACAGTATGCTGTCAAAACTTGAGGTTTATAATCTGGCTCATAACTGCTCATAACATGCCTTCTACTCAACATTTTGATTTAATTTATAGTGCAGATTTAACTTCAGGCAAATATTAAAGTACTGGCAAAGTTTCATTAAATTCTGTACAGGCAGTTTTGCATGATGCTGTGACAAATGTAAGCTGGATAGACATAAAGACATACAGACTTACAAACATACAGACAAAAATTGTCCGCGACTAGAATGTATAAAACATAAAGATATCAGTGAAAGAGCGAGTTCTGACCAGCGTATAGACAAAAGCTTCCTTTTATTTATATCAGATTTCTGATATTTGATAAACACTTATTGCAGTAATTTTTTAAACCCCTTGAATTGAAACTGAAAGTCTCCACTTCAATTCCATCCTAATGGCTTCATTTGAAATCTATTGTGATGGTGTACAGAAATTTCATCTCTTTTACTTATGAACCTGAGTTTAAATTTCAGCAAGACCCTAGCATCCTAGTGATTTATTGGCAATGTGAAATATTACTATAAAACAATCCGTTTCAATGTTCTCGAAAGCATGTAAAGACCTGTCTCAAAATATATCATTATTGAATGAGAGGAAAACCCCAGGCAGTCTTATTAAATACCATGCATGCTGTGTGCTTGAAGCTATTCCATTGTTCTTCCTCTAGGTGTCACTCTGCCAATCTGAACGGACTGTACTATAAGGGGCCGTACAGTGCAGTGACTGACAACGGGATTGTGTGGTACACCTGGCATGGCTGGTGGTACTCCCTCAAAACAGTGGAAATGAAGATCAGGCCAAGTGCCTATGCACTTGAAGTCTAACATAACACTTTTTTTCTCAACTGTTTTTGTATTTAAAAAATTGTAAACTGTACGCATATTTGTAATCTTTTACAAACAGTTTATAGTAATATATAACATATACAGAACAATGTCGTTATAGTGTGTACACACTGAGGAGAGAGAGAGAGAGAGAGAGAGAGAGAGAGAGAATTGTACTGTGTGTAGTCACAAAAATATTAAAGTGTCAACATGCTATACTATAAAATAAAAATGATGTACTTCCGTACATGACGTCGGAGTGTGAATCAAATATGTTCATACAGTAATATCGTGCGGACTTTTTGCGCAAGTAGCAAACTTTATCAATCTAAGAACTCAGGCGCAGGCCGCTACACCGGAAGTGACGTCATCTGTCCGCAGGTGAGAAGAGCGCCGAGCTCGCGCGTAACTGTTGGCTGTACTGTTTCGCTACAGGTGAGATGACCGTGTTTGTTTGTGTGTGTGTTTGTGTGTGTGTGTGTGTGTGGCACAAACAGGACACCAAACGATGAGTATAACTTGTTTTCCTAACTTGTATTAACTGTCAAATCACGTAAAAATAGAAACGCATCAGCATTTACGTAGATAAACTCTAGTATTATGTTTTATTTTGTGTAGTTTGGCGCCTCGATTAATAACACACTTTAATATGCAAATTTGTCTTTTTCCTGTATATTACACAACCGGTAACAGCTAAACACCAAACAGTTTTTGTTAACTTGGTAATGATACAGTACACATATTACAGTGACTACATTTATTAAATCGAGCAAAACAGTTGCGTTTATGATTTATGTGATCATAATGTAGCTTAACACATCATGCTGACTCATCTATTTATTGATTAGTTCAACCCCATGAATGATTCACAGCACACTATAGCTTCATGACTTTTTCCCTCCCTGCACTATTTCTGGATAGCAGTCCAAGGCATCGGAGATGACCTCCTGATGACTGTAAATCAGGTGCAGAAAAAGAATTTGGCAATGTCTATGAGATAGTCTGTGCCTTTTAAAGGAGATGTGACCTCATGGGAAAGCAGAGCTGAAGAGACACGAGTTACTTGAAATAACTTTAAAAGCTTTTTTCTGGCTTTCATTTAATCAACCCTATTCCCAAAAGTGCAAGCAGCTTTTAAATAATTGCTTAATCTGAAAACCCACGGTTAGTTAAAGCCTGCCAGATGGTTTTATGAGGCATGATGAGTGATGTTTGTTCAGTTTCCTGGTTGTATACGTTTCTGAATTATTTCCCTTTGGCAAAAGAAGAATGGAGTGACATTGTGTGGCATTCTGTGTGTCGGCTATCTGCACTTCTTTCCTTTAGGGCATTGTATGGCATCCTAGCGAAATTGAAATAAATTCAGGATGCTAGAGCAAGTGTTTATGCAGGTTCTTATGGAGTTTAAAATTTTACAACTTTGCTTTAATTGTAATTAATCTAAGCTGCAGAAAATCTGTCTACAGGTACAGTACAGAAGGTACAGATTAAAGTTTGTTTATTTATTTATTTATTTATTTATTTGTTTGTTTGACTGATTAATTTAGTTCAGCTGATCTGTACTCCTCTAGATTTATTGCCACATACATAATATGAAAGTAAAGGTACTGCTATGATAATACATGACCATAGTGTATGGCACTGATTAACTGACCTACATTAAGTTTACAGAAGGACATGTTCTTAAAGAGCACACATTTGGAATATCAGCATTTTTAAGTTGCTTTCATGTCCTTTAATTTTGATTAACACTGAGCATTGATATGTTTAATATGGACCTCCTCCTACAGAGCTACCAAAAAGTTTGTAAACACACTGCCTACCCCATCCCAAAAAAAAATAAAGCTCAACATAAAATGTAAAAAAGCAAATACCTAAAATCTTCTGATTGTGTAATTACTGCAGTGATTGCTTTGTTTCAGCTGGCAGCGATTCTTTTAAATCTAACTGATGCAGTGTGGACGGCTTGGTGGCATAGTGGTTAGTACTTTGTGTGTGTATATGTGCGCGTGCATGCTTGTGCCCTGCTATGGATTGGCACCCCATCCAAGGTGTTACTCCTGGAGTAGACTCCCGGCTTCCTGTGACCCTGTACATGATAAATGGTATAGAGAATGATGTGGTGGATAGCTTCTCATTTCTTAACAATATCCTGTGGTCATGAAAAAGATCTAATAAATAAAAGTATGTTTCTATATGATTAATGAATTTTGTATATGAAGGTTTTATATATGAATAACTGTGTGTGTGCAGTACTGAGCAAAAGTTTTAGGCAGGTGTGCATAAATGCTATAAAGTAAGATCTAAATCAAATCAATACTGACTACTGGCGTGACCACTCTTTGGCATCAAACCAGCATTAATTTTTACACTTGGACAAGGCCAGCGATCAGAGTCAGGTGTTTGATTAATCAGTTTACCAAGGAGGTGCTAATGATCACCGGTTTCCTTTGTAGGTTAAAATACAGTCATTACATTAACTGAAGCAAAAACACCTACATATATAGGTGGCTTAAAACTGGTTGAGGAACAGCCAAAGTCTGCACCCAAGTTTAGATTATTTCATGTCACAGGTCATACACCCCATGTCAAGACTGAGGACAGCAATAAGGTACAAGGTAGTTTTACTGCATCAGTCTGATCTCACCCAGACAACAATTTCAAAGTGAACTAGGGTTTCAAGATATGCACAAAGAAACGGGTAATGTTAAGGAACGTAGACACGGTTCAGCCCTGGAAACTTTAAGCAGCATCCTTCTTACTTGCTGTCGACACTGGAAGATGCCCACAGTGCCTTCAGCAGAAACCGGTGCGAACCAGGGACACCCGTCCACTGTCCGGAGAAGTCTGGCCAGAAGTGGTCTTTTTGGAAGAATTGCAGCCAAGAAGCCTCTTACATGGAAACGAGGTTAAGCAAAAACATTATGCATGGAAACATAGGAACTGGGGGGAAATGGCAGCAGGTGCTCCGGACTGATGAGTCAAAAATTTTAACATTTGCCTGTAGGCTGTAGGTGATGTATGATGTTGCAGGCAACAATGAAGCATGGTGGAGGTTCCTTTCAAGATTGGAGTTGAATTTCTGCAAGTGGAGTTTAAGATTTGGTTAGGGTTAATGGTGCCATAAATGCTAAGAAATAAAGAAAGATACTTATTCGTCATGCAATACCATCAGGAAGGTGCCTGATTGGTTCCAAATTTATTCTGCAGCAGGACAGTGATCACAAATATACAGGCAATGTAATATAATAATATAATGTAACTAATATATAATCAGTGTAGAGAAGAACAAGCAAGTCACAGAGCCCTGATCTCAAGTCATCGAGTCTGTCTGAAATTACATGAAGAGGCAGCCATTCACAGAGAATGGGGACTTGCACAGAACAACGTATCTGCCTTGTCTTCAAAAAAAGAAAAATTGCTGCTGTTTAGAAAGGTTTTCACACACAATATTGATTTGGATTTTTCTTCTGCTTATTTACTTATCTTATTGATCTGATTTTAAAAAATCACCTTTTTATAAGCATTTTTAGTTCACAGCATTTTTTTCTCACCTTTTGCAATAGCTCAGTACTGTGTATATGCAAATACAAACACATACATACAGTTATTCATATAAAGCCTTCATACACAAAAAAGGTTAATCATATATGAAATCCTTGTTTTTCTAAGTTATATATTTGAAAGGGGAGTAGAAGAATTTAAACTTTCTTGGAAAATAGTTTCTACTGGTTCTTGGTTGAACAGCAATTGTCTATCTAACATTATCTTACCAAATGTTTGTCTTTCTACAACCATGATAAACTCTAATCAGTGGTTATGTGTTAAATTCTGTGATAGTGTTTATCTTGTGGTTAACATGCATGACTGTGAATTATTTATTCCTCTCAATGATGACAGTCTCATAACCTGACTAAAACCAGATTAGTTTTTAATCATTGAACTGTGTCCAGTTTGACTAAAGATAGTAGCATGCTGTAATCTATTGCACAATTACTGTAGGTTGGTGTTAGGGGATATTGATGATTCAACATTTTTATTAGTATATAGAAATGTGTAGAACCGAGATAACCAGTTCATGCAATTTGTTTCCAGAAATGGAAACCATGTAAGCCTGTGCATGTCTAAAGAAACTCTCTTCTTTTATTTTGTCATATTTACAGTAGCATATACACTGTATGCAGATTGGTAATTATGCTGGTAGTGACTAAACAATTTTGCATCTGTAAAACAGCCTTCAAGTAGTCTTTTCCTAATTAGTTTAATGCATATTGAACTGAAATGTGTGTGGCCATGCATGCATGTTCTCAGTTTCAGTCTTGGACAAAAAAGCTGGCCGTCATGAACTCTTTCATAATAGGAGGCCTTTGGTTGCATAGCAACAGCGAATGCCGTTCTGTCCTGCCATGTCTATGCCCCTCCCTCCTTGCAAAGGTCCTGCTAGGGATAAGGTAACCAAATGCTCTCTCCGGTAAACTTAGCCTTGTAACATTACCACAGGCCTGAGCTGGACCTTGAACTGTGGAGTGGTGCATGCAGAGGCGTGTTAGAATGAGTAATTTCTGATTGCCCAAAGATGATGGAAGTTAGCACTGAGATTGCTTGGTAAAAAAGGAATCAGTGATCCTGGTTCGGACAGTTCTGAGAGCAAGAGACTATACTTTAGCAGTGTGTTAATGATGCTCTGGCAACTTTATTTCTGTGTTGGGGACTTTAAGATGAATATATGAGGAGTATGCAGTTCTGTGTTTGGTCTGAAACTGTGCCATACCACCGATGGGATCAATTTTACAAGAAAAGCTCTTGAAGAAAACTGTGGAACAGAGCTGGTAGGTCTGTTTTCTTTTTAACTGCATTGAATATGTTGGAAACTAAACAACTTGAATACTAGCAGTTTACCTTGGCTTTATGCTCACAGAATAAATACTGCAAAAGTAAACATTTCTTTTTCAAAAGAGTCATTCAGGCGTATATACATAGAGAGGATCAGATTTAAAACACTGCTTGCGTTTTAGTAAACCTGTATTTAATCATGCGTGTTGTTATTCCCCCTTTCCTATAAGTATGTTGTGCAAAAGTCATTGTAATGTACCATTTTTGCTGGTTTAATATAAAAATGATATTTTGCACTGCCATATGGCTTGAATATGCTACACCATGAACAGGAGCACTATTGTGTTCCTCAGTAAATGTTCAAAGTAAATAAAATCTTAGCCCCTGCCTAACTGTTTTTATGACCACCGTAACTTAAGAGGTGTATGTACTTGAGCCTTATCTTTAATTTTTATGACTTTTTTTTAAAGCGCTTTTGTCCTAGTAGAGGTGTGTTTGTATATGACTTCAGTGATTGTCCCATTCATAGTAGTGTGTTAACAGAGATGTGCTTGTTTCTTGTCTTACTTGAGCAGTCAAGGTTTAAATGTCTATGCAGTCAGTCTGTCTTCGAAGTTTTGTGAGATTGAGGAATTAAATGGAAAAATCCCCAATGTTAATAATGGAAGGAAAAAAATCCTTTGCACATATAGTTTTTGTGTACTGAACACAAATACTTCCACTCCCTGTCAGGGCTGTGTTTGTTGTGGTGATAACATCACCATTTCTGT
Organism: Clarias fuscus; assembly: GCA_030347435.1. Lineage (NCBI taxonomy): Eukaryota > Metazoa > Chordata > Actinopteri > Siluriformes > Clariidae > Clarias > Clarias fuscus. The sequence goes on along the minus strand of CM059214.1, from coordinate 20,546,542 downwards.
ACCTTACAGTTAATATGTAAAAAAGAACTACGTATTAGAGCCTACAGAGCCTAACAGATTATTTAATTTAGCAAAACTTCTCTCTCACCTTAGGCTTTTTAAAAATATATTTGCATTTTTCAAAGATTAACTAAAGACGCACTATAATCATTTATAATTAATGATCTAACTAGTTATCATTTTGCTGTGAGTCACCCATGGAGCACAAAGTTTCCATTGAATGAACCATGTAGGTTAACTGTATAGGTTAAGTGTATTTAAATTCCTAAAGGGGCAAACCCAGCCCTATAGCTAGTCCTTAAGTGTAATTTAAACAAATATTTTATGTCTTTGTGAGAGACATGAACCTTTGCCTAGTGGATAATTATTGTTTTCTCCTGTCTGTACCTGTTACGTGTTAAAGACACCTCCCTCTTTGCTAACAGAGTAAAATGTTCTGCTGATTTGTTTGTTCACACAGTGCTCTTGATAAATCATAGATATTATAAATCTCTCCAGGCTAAGCATTTCAGTAGATTATTTGATTATGAAATCTTAATATGTATAGGTTTGATTTTCTGATTTAACCTGGTAAAAGGTCTGGCTTCAGAAGACTCATTTCTGTCTTTACCCCCCTTTCTTTATTGTACTTGACAGGAGTGCAGTGGAGTGTGAAGGGTCTGTCTTTCACCAGTTTAATATCATACCAAACCATTTCTACCCCTGTGGACTGTGGTTATGACTGGCATGAGCAGGCAGAACAGAAATTATGATGATGGTTCTTATTCCCCTCTTGTTTTGGCATTTATCATGTTTTAAATATTTAAAAATAAATAAATAAATAAATAGTCCACAAGGGGTTGTAAAGCTACAAAAGTTATATAAGAATTTAAACAGTCATTCATCTACTCCTGAGTTTAATATTAATAGCAGTAGGATGCTTTGACTAACAAAATCAGCAACATGAGGATTTTGTATTTGGTAGGCATTTTTAATGTATCTGGATTGAAGGCATACAACCTATGTATTTTTATTTAATACTTTTAATTTTTGTTATTAATAAGTATTTGTGATATGCTTTGGGCTTTTGTGAGGGCTTTGTAGCATCTTACCTATTATTAAATGAGTTAAACTAGTCTCTGTTTTGATAACCAGTTGCTGTTGATTTTATAATATACACTAAAAGGCTTCTCACAAAATGTCATTTTTCTTACCTAGGCACTCATAATAAACTGCCGTTTCAAAAGTGTCTTTAGTTAGAAATGTAAGAAAGGTTACCTGGAGAAATGGAGAATAGTGACACTCCATTACTTATAAGCAAAAGGTGCCTTGGAAATATAAAAAATTGATAGTGTATCATGTGCTTGCTACTAGAAAGGTTGTTCAGTGGATTGATTATAAAACATTAAGGCTCAAAGCATTGGGTTGCAGGCAGTTGGAATTTACTATGAACATTACTGTTCGTTTTTACTATGAACATTTAAATTTAAAACATATCGCTTGATAGGTTTATATGTAGTAAAATTTATATAACTGAAAATGAGCTAAAATGGAGTATTTATAGGTTTAACAAGAAACTAATAAAATGACTGAGCAGTTTGTCGTATTTAAGGTGCCTGTTCAAACTAAATTAAAATTAGGTACAAGACTTCTTAATAGATAGAGAAATTGTGTATTTGAATGTTGTCTTGAGAGGCATTTTTCATCTCCACTTTACGTTAATAAGGCAGTGTTTCTGTCTTGTTAACATGAACACTGATTTTAAATTCTGATTTAAATATTTTACTACCTTTCTTCTGTTTCAGGTAATTTGCGTTAGGCGATATTTAAATGCTTACCACACGAGAACGTATGTAGTCAAACTATAGACGTTTGGACCTTGAAGTCAGCTCCACTGAAATTAAAATCACTCAGTCAGCCAAAGGCATGGAGGTTCCCCTTAGTGCTATGCACCTCCCATTGTTTGCAGAGGACCAAAATGGAAATGACATTACTTGTCCTAGTGACACTTCATCTAATTCACCAAGGGATAGCAGCAGTCACGGGAAGACAAACAGCCCTGTTGATGCAGAGATGACCGAGGACTGTGTCAATGAACTGATTTCAACTACAAGTATCATTAAAAAAGTGGATCCAGAAACAAACTTGGCCACTGTCAGCTATATGAAAACTGTAGATGACAACTGTAACCAGAATCTATCTTTTATGATCTCTGGCTTGCAAAACGGAAATATTGATTCTAGAAGTACCATACCAGATGTCCATGGTCTCCTCGTAAAGAAATGTGACCGTGTTTCAAAGATGCGCTCCAACCCTGACGCACAAAAGTCCTTTGTTGTAGGATCTGTTTCTCCATCACCCACTCGCTCCACTGAGAACCACAGCTCAGTGAGCTCTAGTGAGATGCTAATTAGGGGCAACAGTTTTATTATTCAGGAGTCTGATCACCCACTCAGTGCCTCAGTCTTGGAGGAATCTTTAGATACGCCTTCTGATATTGGTGTGATGCCCGGCTTGCTGCCTGATGTCTGTGAGGGTCTAATGTATGGCACGGTCAGTGCTTCCGGACAAAACAGCAAACCTACAGACTTTGGAGTAACCTTCATCCAGCCAAGCAATCAGACATTCACACTGGAAGAGGATGTCTTTCAAACAGTTTCTCATAATGGACCTGGTCAAAGCAAAGCTTCACATTTGTTTGTAGCGGTTAATCATTCTGAATGTGTTACACCAGTTAATCTGAAAAAAATTCACATTGAAGCTGCAAGATCCACTCCCTCCACATCAGCTGAAGGAAAGACATTTCAAATTCCAACCTCTGAGGATCTAGACATCAGTGGTAATGCTCAGACCTCGACTCCTGTTCAGGCTATGAACTCTAAAACATTTTGCCTTTCAGACTCCTCTCTTAACAAAAGTAAGAGTGAATTTGGAAGTCCATTGGCCCAACTCGTGAAAGAACAGCAAAGTTCCGTCTCTCAGAAGCCTAAAACTTCTTTGACCGCATCCACTAAAAGTAATAAGTTAGAAACCAAGACATATGTGAAGCCTGACTTCAGTAATGTAAAATCTAAAGTAATGTCTAGACCCACAAGTGCCTTAAAGCCATCAAGCGCACCTGTTGTCAATGCTGTATCCAATCTAGGACAGCACAAAAACCAGACTAGACCTTCCCATTCCAAGCAAAGCACAGCATCTCCTAATAAAAATATCTCTTCAAGTTCTTCCAGCTCCACTGTCACATGTGGTAGACTTAAGAGGAATCAGAACAATGTGATAAAAAGAACTCTCTCATCCGCTCAAGACACTGCACCTGCTCCGAAGTTCCGGCCTCGGACATTGTCTGAGACTTCCAGCTCATCAAAAACTAAAGAAGACACAAAGGCAGAGGATAAACGGGTCGGGAGTATCGTAAGCTCATCTGTACGAGGATTTCTGAGTCAAGCTGCAAAATTGGGACACAGACATTCTTCTTCTAAAGAAGAAAAATTTCTCGGGAAACCCCAGAAAACCAGTGCAGAAGTAAGTTCAAATAAATGAGTAAAATGTAGAAATTTGCTTTTTTTTACTACAATAAATCTGTACTGTACATATTAACCTTAACGTTCTACATTTAAGCCATGTTTATCTTTTAGACTAACAAATGTGTATGACATTTTTGGTTTGATCTATACACCTATCAGCCATAATATTAATGCCGCTGTCAGGTGATGTGAATAAACTTGATGTCATTTACAGTGGCACCTGTTAATGGGTTGGGTATATTTGGCAGCATGTAAACAGTCAGTTCTCAAAGTTGGAAGTAGGAAAAAATGGGCAAGTAAAAGTTTCTGAGCAACATTAACCATCACAGTTGTTGTTAACGTTGTTAGACCACTGCCTCTGAGGAGCTCTTGCAGTAGTTAAAATCCAACACAAGCGCACTAAAAAAGGAAATTCAGATAATAAGTGACAGCAGGATGGGTGTCCAAGCCTCACATACTGTATGCTTTTGTATAGTGCAGGCAAACCTATTCGTTCTATTTCCTAATGGCTGTAGTGTCTTTCAGCAGGATCACGCACCCGTCCACATTGCAAAGTCATTTAGGAATTGTTTAAGGAACATGACTTGACCTCCAAATACCCCTGATCTGAATCTGATCGGGTGGCATAGTGGTTAACACTGTCGCCCTGCACCAGGGTTCGGTATCGATTCTCGCCTTTGTGTGCATGGAGTTTGTATAATCTTCCCATGCTTGGCGGGTTTCCTCCTGGTACTCCGATTTCTTCCCATAGTCCAAAAACTTTCAGATTAAGCTAATTGATGTTCCCAAATTGCCTGTAGTGTGTGAATGAGTGTGTGTATGTGTGTGTGCCGTCCAGGGTGTACCCCGCCTCATGCCCTAAGTGTCCTGGGATAGGCTCCAGACCCTCCACGACCCTCTGTATATAGGATAAAGCGGTATAGATGATGAATGAGTGAGTGAATGAGTGAATCTTGAGCATCTGTGGGATGTGATGAACAAATAAGTGTAATCCATGTGGGCCACCCACAATTTACAGGACTGATTTGCTGCTGATGTCTTGGTGCCATATACCACAGCACACTTTCAGAGATTTTGTGAAATCAAGTGCACAGTATTAGTCAAGTGATTTTAATGTTATGGCTAATTGGTTTATGGTATAACATTTTGGTTGACTATCTTGAACCAAATGGATGTCTACACTATTGTTATTGCTGTGAATGACATTAATTGTTGTGTTAAAAATGGTCTTGCTACTCTGGCAAATGTATTCCATGTGTACACACTCACTATGTTTATAGAGTATGAAGGGGAGGGGGAGGTGAGAGGTGTTACTTGGCAGAGATTATTCCCAGGAGAACTATAGTGCAATAGCAAGTTCTGAGTGTGCACAAGGTCTCCACTGCAACTTGCATTGTTTAGTTCTGTTATGGCCAGCTCCATAGTAAGTGTGGGGCACACAGACTTCAGTCAGTTTTCTTGGGAGTATGTGGATGACAGGAAGCTCCTTTTGCAGGCAGACTCGTCCCAGCCAGTAGGAGCAGCACTGTGTGATTGGCGTAAAAGCAGTCTTGGCTCTCAGTCATTGTCATCCAGGGCAGGAGATTCTTCGCCTGTGCGAACTCCAGCTACAAGCCTTCGGCCACCGCCTCTATCTGCATCAAAGCTCAAGCCTGGCACGGCACGGAAAAATGGCTGCACCACTACTGACATGCCTTCTTCAAGGAACAAACTGAGCACATCTGGAGGTATGGAATATGGCTTGCACGTGGTAGTTTGAGCTTATTAGTGGCAGTCCTTCAGTAGTCCTTCAAATAGTAGGAAGGTAAATAGTGGTAAAGTTTTTGTGTGTGTGTTTTTTTTTTTTTATTTTATTAATTTTATTTTTTTTTACGTTTGAAATCATGCTGAGTGATGCCAGGTTGCATGTTAAATTATGTAATTCATTTTTTTTGCTTTTTTTGCATAAAAAAATCAATACTTTAAGGCTTAATCATAAAATAACATGTTGCTTTCTACAAATTTCTATAAACTTCTTTATATAGTGTTTTAGTTGTTTTGACTGTATATAGTCTAATACTATGGTTTTCAACTGAAAAGTATCATTGATAATTTCCAGCACTTGTATACAGGCCATATTTATAACTTACAATTACTTCATTTTTCATTTTACACCCTGTGTTTTAGCTTACCTTTCCTAAACAACAAATATATCGTTCATGTCAAATCCACAGCTGAACTGCTAAGTACTGTGTTTTATGGGTTTGATCTGACGTAAGCAGAAAACTGTGTATGTACTGTATATGGCAGACAAGCAGAAGTTCATATCTTTGGTTTGTAGTTCTTTTTTTTTTTTTTTTTTTTTGCTACAAGCATAGGAATGACCTACTGTATACATGACTAAGAGCATGTTTTCCTGTTTCTGATAAACTAATCTTGTCATGTTCCCAGAGGACTGGCAAAGGATACCGATGTGCCTTCTCTACCTTTATAGACTTTTATATAAACACATCCCTTCCTGCTCTCTCTGGCCATTCTCATAGCTACAGAAGAAAATTAGAGGCCCACTGAGAAGGTCAACATAGTCCGGAAAGCAGTAGGGATAATGGAAAAAACATTGCAAGGAACGAAGAGCTGTGTTTAATCAGTCATTGATGTGGTTGAGTGCTTTTCACTTTTTTAATGTAAAACTATTCAAAGAGCTTTTCTAGATGGAGAACTGGCGCACAGTTTGTTTCCTGGATACATATGTTACATATTACTGTAAATGCTCTTGCTTTCCAATATTACTGACAACATTTTTCTCTTTTTGATGTAGGTAATCCAAAAATGCGAGTTACCGAAGGTACAGGAACTGATGGCGCAGTGGCAACCATTTCCAAGTTTTCTCTTTCTACTGGCCCCCAATATTCATCAGCCTCAAAATTGCCAGTAAAGACAAGGACCCAACTCAAAAGCTTGAGTGGAAACACGAAGCCTGGTGAGACATTTTAGATTAGGGGCACTGAATTAAATTAAAAATTATTTGGTCAATACAATTTTCAAGCTGAGGTTATTAAGATCTCTATATTTGCAGTCATTAGTCTATATAAAATAAGCAATTTAAAATTTCCATAGCATTTTAATAATGTCAATTTCCAGTAACTACGGGTGGCACGGTGGCTTAGTAGTAAGCACTGTTGCCTTTCACCTCCAGGCTCCGGCTCGATTTACGCTTCGGGTCTGTGTGCATGGAATTTGCATGTTCCCCCGGGTACTCCTGTTTTCTCCAGCAAGATTAGGCTAATTGGCGTTCCCAAATTGCCCGTGGTGTGAGTGTACAAGTGTAACCCGCGATGGATTGGCACCCTGTTTGGTACCCCGTCTCATGCCCCAAGTCTCCTGAGATGGGCTCCTTCTATAGGATAAAGCAGTATAGCAGTGAGTGAGTGGTGTTGTATATTTTCTTGTATTTGCATGGAATACAAACAACAATCTTTAGCCAATCTTAAGTAAATGTTAATTTGCATGCTGCTGGGCTCTAAATTAATGTAAAAGGACTCTTGTTGCTCTGTCATACCAGGCTCTCAGTTCAGTTATTTTACACACCTTAACCTCAAACGAACCACTTTTTTCCTCGCATTACTCCTTTTTATTATCGTTTCAGAACATATGAGACAAACTGGTTTTAAACGTCCCACAGGAAGAATTAACATGCATCGATCTGTCCGTTTAGTTTTCATAGTCTACTTTCCCTTTTTTGGAGTAAGCCATGCTGTGTTGCACTTTCTGAAACTGTGTTTCGTAGCTCTGTTGAGTGTCGCATATAGCCTGCGCTCACCTCAAAGAAAAATTTACTAGATTTTTTAATATAATCATTATTCTCATTTATCAGAAAAACGTCAATGTTCGGATAGAATTGTCACTCTGTCTTTATCGATCATTTAATGATGCCTGCTTTAGTTGCATGTTTGCACTCAAATCAGCAATTGTTTTTTCAAAATCTTTAATATTCGCCTAGACCAATGTGAGATATTTTATGACATGAATATTTCACTTATTAAAGGTAGAGTGCAAAATATAAAAAAATCTTTTCACTGAGTATGATTTAATCAGATGCTGAATACACTATAGATCAAGCAGTTTGTTTTATTTTAATCCATAACACAGCATTGTTGTTAAAAATACATGCTGACTTTTTGCATAGGAATGGGCTGGTTGTGCTTTGTACTTTAAAGCCACTGTTTATGTTAATAGTTTATCAGATGTATTTTGCAGAGTACATGAGCAGGAATGACTCACTTCAAATTATACCAGTCTTTGTAGGTCATCTGGTTGCAACGGACCTTTACTTCCCAGTCTATCAGATACCGCAGTCACCATCAGTATACTGTATACCAACTCTTGGGTGATTCAAATATACTGTAAAAGCAGGTCTGTCTTGGAGTTACTGCTCCTACTGGAAGCATGAAATGTGCTTCGGTTCTCCATCCAGGATAGATAGCTCTTTGCATGTTTTACATTCTACGTTTGACAGTATGATGGACAGTTAACCATCTGTGTGTTATGTCCAGTCAAAAATATATTGCCAGTAAAATGGCAATGCTCAGCTATAACTAGTCAGTGTAGACATGAGCAACCTTAGAGTTCAGTTGCTGCCCCACTTTTCCCTGCTGGAATCTTAACTCTCATTTAAACTGTGATGAAGTAGATTCTTTCATTTAGGATTTACTCAGACCTACCGGATTGACTTAATTGGTTTCATGTTTGCTTAAAGGCATGATGTATTTTACGATGTTCACCCATATAATTTGTCTTTCTGGGTCACAGAGTCATAAATAAATCACTGACTATGCTGAAGGTTTTTCTTTTTTTTCAACTCTAGTTATTGTGAATTTGTGGACCTAAGGCAAGTTGAAAAGTAGGCCAGTGGTATTGGTGCAAACAGAGAAGGGTAGCCCTGCTCAGACAAAGAGGCTTTTTCCCCCCTCCCTGAGCCATCCATGCATGCTGCTTCCTCATTGGAGGATTGGCATGCTTTTCTATGAGTGAGACTCCTCAGTCCCCACATGTCTAGCAGACTGGGTTTGTTCCACTCCACTTCACTTGGAGGGAGCAAGGGAAAAAAGGCACACAATTGTATTGTATGTCACCAAAAGCTTTATGCATATTTGACAACTTTTTTTGGCTTGTTTCTCATAGATAAAGCTGTACAGTACATTAAGTCCTGCTAATGTTGGCTTACGGGGCCTCCGCAGCTGCACCTGGAGTGAATTTTCCTTGTATGTTTTTGACAACTCGACCCTGATCCCCAAATCCAATGCAGGCGCTTAATGTGATCTCACCCTCTTGACATGCTTCCTCATTGGATCCTATTGCTTCTGTATCATTCCTTTGTTAGCTGCCTGTAATGGGAAATCTAAGACTCAACTACAGAGAGATGAGTTGTACTAGACCATTTGGAGACTTTAAAGTTTACAATTCTGTTAGAGAGAGATTTTTTAATAGAATATCTGCTGTTGGTGCATGCAGCTGTATTTTAAGATATTGTGCTTAGTGTTTTTTTACCTGATACACTGTTGATGCACTCTTAAAAAAAATTCACATCTTTTAGGGTTCTTTGGCCATCCCTATTTACTGTAGGACCCTAGTTTATGAGGGCATAAATAAGCTAGAAATGTTTGCATGTCAGAAGGCCCTTTTTTGTATCCTGCAAGTACTGAATTATTCAACAAACTTTTTCAAAAACCCCTTATGGTACCTATTTCATGATGTGTGCATAGAATTAGCATTAGGCAGTTTCAATGGTCTCAATGCATCTAGTTATTCAAAATCACGGGGCACATTGAATCCTTTCTCTCATTAACATTTCTGTAGAATTCAGGTTGTGTTTGTGTGCATGTTTGCAGAGTTGGAGTCACCTTCAGGAGCTTTGGGGAAACATACCACTAACAAGACGACATCATTAAGAACCCGACTTCAAAATATATCACCCAAAGTCCCATCTTTTGGTAAAAAGAAAACCCTTTTTTATGTACTGTATATACAGAAAATGTGTACAGTTCAGAGAATTCATATTGAGCTAAAGACAGCTGATTTATAGATGGTTTCTCAAATATAACTGGTTTCTTAAAGATTTTTTAAGGTCCATAGGATGTTGTAGTTTTAATAAAAATGTGTATCTGTAGTTGTAAAAGTTTTTTTTTGTCTGGATGATTTAAAGTGGAATGTTTTGTTCATAGTGGGACTTAATAATTTTGACTAATGAAATGCTGGAATACTACAAAAGGGTTGCATCTATAAACCATCATAAAGCTTTCATAAAAAGTATTTTATTGCATTTTAAAGAGTTTTTTTTATTATTATTTTAAATATAAAGTTCACCTCATATAAATTATCCCTGACTAAGTGCTGATATTATTATACCCAAAAGGTACTATGGTGCATTTACGATCTTTCCTTTTCCATATAAAGTGAGCTTAAATGTTGTTTCTGTGTTGTGAATGATTTTGCAGGAAACAAGAATACATCATCTCAGTCACACACACCTGCGAGGTCTGCAGTGAGCGTTTTAAAACCCCCTGCTTCACCACGTTCTCAAGTTAGTGCTACTTCAGGTGCGTAGCAACATTTTAAAGTCTGTAAAACATTCGCACCCTGAATTCGGTTCAATGGTATTGAACTGGACATGCAAATGTACAAATTGCTTCATATGTCAGTTTGAAAGATTGAAAGTTCATTCAATATTGGATCAATAAATTGGCTTAAGGGAAACAAGAGAATCATGTCATTTATTCAAATACTTTCTTGACATTTTTTATTATTCTTTCTTAAGCTTAAACCAGTTTCACTGTTTTCATCTTGGCAAAGTATATACTACTCGCTTGGCAGTTAAAATCTCTTCTATCATCTATTAATTTCTATCCTGTCACATTGGGAGGAAAAGGTGGAGAAGTGCTTTAGTATAATGCTGTGTGTGCATTAAATCACTGTAGTTGTGAGTTTTCATACGGATTATAGTGGCAGGTGTTCACTGTGTGGGCTCCACTGAGTCTCAGCGATGAGAGGGCTGTGTTCTGCAGCCAAATCCAAAAGAGTCGGTGACTTTATGTGCACTCATAAACGCATCACCTGCTTGGAAAAGCCATTGTGATGTAATGCTGATAACAGCTGTTACAGTTTTTTTGCAGTGATTTGTGGACTTGGGATTATTGGTGGGATTGATTTTTTCCATTGTGATTTGTTCTGCAGTTTTCAAATACTCATTTGTTGGAAACAATCATTATACGCAGTGTTTGTGTGCACCAACATTTCAGTGTATTGAATCAGTAAAATTCTACATATGAAAACCAACGTATGTAATAGGTGTTTTTTTTTATGGTGTTGTTTTTTATTTTTATTTATTTTTTAACCTTGGGGAAAGCTGCTTGGTTTGTGAATATATGAAGGGATTGCTGGTGTCAGCAACTAGCCACACATTCTTCCTCCTCATCTGTGAGCTTGTGACTGCAGCAGAGTACAGGGTGTTTCCTTTAGGTTTGGATGCCATACACTGTATATAGTATTATTGATAATATGAAAATAGTGTCGTAATGTAATTTCCCCCAGCTTCATTCTCCATTTCATAAATTTATTTCTCTTCCCTGTACTGTATAATATTCTACGAGGGTGAGTCAAAAATTATCCACACCTAGGTTATATTAAAACTTGCTGCTCAGCACTTTCCGTTCAAGGTTACCGTCACCCCAGTCACTGCTGTACAGGTTTGAACATGTAACATAAGTTCATTGGAACTGTGGTGCGAGCAAAAATGGATGCCCACTTGTGATTTGCACGAAGGAAGAGCACCGTGCAGTGATTTCTTTTTTGTGGTCTGATGGCGTACCTGGTGCTGTTATTTATCGAAGACTTTATGCACAGTATGGAGGAAGTGTTTGAATATTTTCAAAAAAATTTGGATCGATACTCGAAAGAAGGATAAAATGTTCTTAAAGAGAATCATTACTGGTGACGAGACATTTCATCACTATGAGCCGGAGAGTAAACAGCAGAGAATGGAATGGAAACATCATCCATCATCGACCAAGAAAAAGTTCAAATGTCAACCATCAGCTGGAAAATTGATGCTTACAGTTTTCTGGGATTCTCAAGGTCCAGTGACTGTGTTATCCAAAAAAAAAAAAAAAAAAGGTTAAACTATTAACAGTGATCATTATATTGAGATTCTTATTGAAGAGCTCATGCTTAAAGTTCGGATTAAATGCAGAGGACTGATATCCAAGGGTGTTGTGATCTTGCACGATAATGCACGTATGCGCACACTATACAACCTTAAAACAAGTTGTTGCAGAATGTCGACAAAGATATAGTCTTGATCTTGCTCTACCTGATGATGAAGTGAAGACAGCAGCTTAGCCTAATGAAAGGCTATTTTATATTATATTTTGTCCAAAATATTTTTTATATTTTTAATTAGTGGAAATGCATAAAGATTTTATTAGGTTAATACACTCCCTCAATAGTATTTATTAGTTTATTTAATTTTGTATAGGTTTTTTATAACATTATCACACAAGCTTAATGTAGTTTTCCTTATTTATTACCAGTAGATTTCAAGCATTAGTAAACATTTAATTCTTTATCTCCAAGGAATTTTGCTTTCTACTATAGAACCCAGCCCAGTCCTGTTTATTTGGTGGTTTACTAGAGCTCAGCATGGCTGATTTCAGGCACAGTCTTGCTGTGAGCTGTTGCTTTGACCCTCGCCATTTTTATCCTCTTACCCTCCATGTAGTGGGAGAAGGAGAAAGCATGTGTGGAAAGACAAGAGAGGGTGGGCCCTGCGTCATGGCTGCAGGCTGTGTTATTCACTCCTCCCACTTCCCTACTCTAGCATCCTCCACAACGGCGGTGCCATGGAGAGATGCGGATCGAGCTTTGTCTGAACATGGATGGATAAAAGCCTGTTTTTGGTCTGAGTGGAATACACTCGTCTGCTTTTGTTGCATCTGTCAGAGGAGCTACACTGCCAGAACATCCTTCTCTGGCTTTCTTTTTCGCTAGGCTACAGCTAACAAGAACTGAAGAAACACTATTGTGAAACGGAATTTCTGTATACCTATTTTTCTTTCAATTCTATTTATTCATTTTTTTATCTTCTTTCCATATACTGTACCTTAGTGCTTCAGTAAACTTTTTTATGTTTCTTTGAACCATGCACATGTGCATTCACACCGAAGCTTATTATCTTAGCCTTTTGCTTTAGAGCTCTTGTTAGTTCCTGTGTGTGTGTATTTTTGGGCTGGCACAATGTTGTTCTCTCCAAAATTTTCCCTGTCCAACATCCACGTGAAACTGACTGCTAAAGGTTTACTCCGGAGCCTTCAGCTGCTATCTGGCTTCAAGAAGAGCACCGTGGTGTTTCGAGCAGGTGTGTGTAGTGCTATGAAAATCCAAAATCCCCAAAAATGCTTATGTAGGTTTGTCTTTTGCTCTGTATGGACAGTTTGGAGTCACCTGTTTTGTATCTTTTGCAAGGTGCTTGCAAGGAGTCTATTTTTAATCTGGCATTTTTACTGCTGGTCTACATGCTTGTGTATCCACTTACTCTCTGGTGTACTTTACAGGACTGATGAGTGTTTTCTCACCTTATGTGTTTCATTTATTCTTTTTTTTATTGAGTTAGGAAAATCACTTTATTTATAGTTGAAATATGTATCTGATTCAAAATAGAGCTACTGATGGTACACCTTACTGTAGAATTGCACTTATATAATCTGAAGCATTGAGCCTTTCATATACATTTCCTCAAAATTAATTGGTCCCATTTCCTTCCTTTCTTTTCTTTGTATAATTTTTATAAATTTGTAAACTGTTGTTGCTGTCTGAGAGGAAAGACCAGAATCCATAATCATGTTTGATGTGTATAGTACATTGACACAGTTGATTTCTGTTTCCTTTTACTCTTGTACCTTGGATAATTGTGGATTGACTTTTTTTATACTGTAGTATTATTGATTAGCTATCTGTTTTGTGAATGCAGGCTATCAGTTTAGTTTATTTAATTCAGAAGAAAATGGCACAGCTGTTTTGAATAAACCCCAGGCCGACGACTGGTAGAGCAATCCCCAAGTGACACAATAGAATTGTTTTCGTCATTCCCTCTGTTACGAATATAAAAACCCTCTGTAACATGCTAGAAAAGGCAGTGAATAAATGCATTGTGGGGGAAATGTGGTAATATGGTAAAAAGAGAGAGATGTCCTTTATAAATGTGCAGGCCTTGTAGTTTTCAGCCATGTTGGAAAAGTGCAATTTCATAAAGGACTTTGTTACTTTTATTTATTTATTTTTTTTGTAGCCTTAATAACCTCAAATCATTTCTAATTTAAAGATCTTTCTATGTGATTGTAGCATGCATGCATGCATGCATACAAACAAACAAATAAATAATCATATCATTCTTTAGGAAACCAAAAAAGTGCCTCTTCTATTGCTTCACTCTAAAGAGGCTTTTCCAACACTTAAATTTTTTAGAGTGTAGACTGATGATTAAATCTGGGCTCATATTCACAAAGAATCTTAAGGCTAAAAATAGCCACGTATTTGGCTGATTTAGAAGAAAATCTCAGTTAATAATACAAAGAAAAATATTCTAGGTAAGCATAGCTTGCATCATTCATTTACTTAATGTTAAACAGGATTTAATAGTAGAATAAGGGCATTGATTTAACGATCAAGTAATACAATACGCACAGGGATCAAAGTTTACACAACTCAACATTGGTTGGTCACCTGGCAATTGCAGTTATACAAGAAATACGACCTGGTAATATAATGCACAAGTAATGTTTTGCATCAAACAAAGAGCTTATGAATGAAAACCTGACAATTACATAACATGAAAGTGTCAAAGCTTTCATAATACATAAACAAAAATCTATGCTGGTATTATTCATATTGCCTTTTAGATGTTTACAAACAACCAACCATGGACACACTACAGTACATTCCACAGAATTGTGTCAGAACTTTTATTTTTAATGACCTTCCTCGTTGGAGGCTTCGCACGTAAGGCAAAAGTCCTCAGACAAAATTTTCTATCTGCTGTTCTATAAATAGGTTCTAATGATACAATCGTGTAATTATTACAAGTAATTATTAAGAGCTTATATTGTCACTTTTAGTGTAAAGGTAAGATTCTTGGTGAATATTGTCCCTGTGCAGTGGAAATGGAAGTCTTGATTGCAACAGAAATAGCAATGCAAACGGAGAGCGCAAAGTGGATCTGCCTTTTCGGGTGTGCATGAATAATTCACGCCTCTGAGATCAGCTTGAATTATTTAGAACAGCTTGCCATTATCTGTAATTAAACAATTTTAAGGGACTTTAGTTTTTGTAAGTTTTCTGGTCTAACTGGTATGTGACTATGACACAGAATATCCCTATCCAAGATAAAGGAGCGTTGTGTTCAGTCATAACTACGTGTTTTATTTCCTTTTAAATAGCTTCCTTGAGAGTTTACAGTGTAAAAAAACAAAAAAACAAGTTAAGCCAAGAGTTTTGATTGTGCAGAATAACGGAGCGGTTATGAGAATAATAACTTAAAGTAATGCCTTTATTTTGTCACATATACATTAAAGCACAGTGAAATTCCTTCTTCGCATATCCCAGCGTAACTGGGGTCAGAGCACAGGGTCAGCCATGGTACAGCGCCCCTGGAGCAGTTAGGGTTAAGGGCCTTGCTCAAGGGCCCAACAATGGCAACCTGGCTGAGCTGGGAATCGAACCGCCGATCTTCCGATCAGTAACTTAGCCCACTGAGCCACCACTGCCCTCCATTTCTTATTATTTTTTTATATAATCCACTGCTACACTAGTTACCTTATCCCAGCATTTTACTAGGGGATTTCTATCATGGTAAAGTTCTCTCTCTCTCTCTTTCAGAGCCTTGATAAGACTGCCTGCTCCATGTATGCTTGCTTCACATATGAAACGCTAGCCTCCTAGGAACTTCATTAATTGCCCAAACATGTAGAAAAGTTCATGGACATACAGCCATCTTTAAAATGTTTGTACCATTCAAATGTTTTTCTGTGGCTAGGAGTCTCATCACCGTATTGTGCGTAAAGTCTTCTATAAAAGTCAGTTGGTTTTACACCTTCATTCATACAGGGACTATCTGACCATTTTGATTCATACACATTCACGTTTCATACAGACTTAAATAATTCTTTTGATTGTGTAAAGCTGCTTTGCGACAATGACAATTTCTAAAAGCTCTATACAAATTGAATTGAATTCATGAGAAATTTCATCCCAGTTTGACTTGAACTTGTAAATAGTATTCTTCAGTGAACCTCCATGATATTAATTGTAGCCATCAGCAGTCCTGCCAGATTGCACATCAAAATGCAGAAGGGCATATTTAAGTAATGGAGAGCTCACTAAATCCTTAAGGGTAAAAGATTAAAGCAGGCCTGACTGCTAAAAGTCTTTGTAATAAAAATAACAGTCCAAATAATTCATTTTATGACAGCAGTGTTGTAGATCCTCTGATTTGCATAGCTTCAAATCTTCCATTATTCTGAGCGAGGTATTTAATCATTTGGTTGACAGGGCCATAGGTGTCCAAGGCTGTAATTGCAAAATCCAGCTCTGGCATAATTACATACAGAATAATTAATCTGCAGGGACACATTTTAAATGTAATTTGAAGTGTGGTCTTGTCTGATCTGAAGTAAAATTGGTTATATAATATTTATAGGCACACTCTATGCATCGACACATTTTTTTAAGCAGTGAGGCCTCTGGAGGCCAGTTGTAAAAATGCATTTTGTGTTTTGAGTTGTGACGTACAGTACTGTTAAAGGTCAGCACTGCGTTTTTTGGGAGGAGTTTGTTGTGGGACAAACACGGACTGTGGCTTACAGTTATGTCATTTTCTGTGTGACTTTTGTATTCCTGGTGGGGCTGGGCTAGTCGTTGCACATTCTGTATTATGGGCTGCTGAGTGACCAGCTAACCAAACCCTCCAAAAATCTGTAAAATTATACAGAACATAATAACGGCTCTGACAGTGACTAAGTCTGGGTACATTGCCTATTATTTTTCAGAAATGTTGCTTCTCTGCTCCTCTGTCTATGCTTGTAGCACTGCTTGTTTTGTTAGGAGGTCAGCAATAATACCCTCAGAATAGATTTAGGTCCTTGGTCATTTTTTCTTCTAAACATGTGCTATAGAACTGAAGGGATGTGTGTTTTATTGCTATTGGGCTCAGAGGTGGGAGTCTCCTCCCTATTTTTTTTCTTTTTTTGTCTAAGTTTCACGGCATGGTGCTAAACTTGTAGACCTGTACTTATTCTCCCTCTTTTGTTTTTGGTGTCTGGATAACATAACAAGCAGTCAACTCATCATGGCGATGCCCAAGGTGCTCTCTGTTTACTGGGCTTGGGTCCGGCACAGCATACAAACCTCAGGACTTGTTGAACCCCAGTGTGTACACCGTAATTCAGGCACATTCCACTCATGCTACGTGACAGTGTGTCTGCAGAACTTCAGACATTGCTAGAATCAAGCTGTGGATCTCAAACGTGGTGGTCACAAAACAGTCTGTCTACATAGACCTTTAGGTTGTGAACATTAAGGGCATCCCAGACATGACAGGGCTACATATAGGTTTCCCTGCACACTGACATTCCGAACCTTTACAGCAGTTAACCAGAGTATTCTGCTGTGCAGTACAAGTTCTTTTTAGCAGCATGATGTGTCACTTTTTCTTTGCCTGACAAGTGGGCGGTTGTGCAGTTATTGTTGGCTTTAGAGTTAGAGATTTAATCCTCTCCTCCAGTTACCATTTCCATTTTCCTGAGCGTTAAGGTGCCCAGGAATATATTGGGAGATGAATTGTATAATGAATGTGGCAATGAGCATTTAAACGTATATGTGTTGCATGTACTAGTGTACCCATTATAGGCTTGAGAGCCACTATGACTTTTGGGATAAAGTGAAGACTAAAGATGCATGAATTTATTATATTGAAGATTAGTTATTAAAATGTCCTGAGCTACTTTTGCACTCGGTGATACAGTGGTCAATATTCAGGACATTGTATTTCCCATTTTCTGTTCCTTCATTTTACAGTTTTTTTATGTATTTGAAATTCTGTGAAATTGTGCAAATACAGAATTGCCAAATCATTGTCCTTGGCATTGACATTGGTGCACACACACTGCATTGGTATTTCTATTCTACAATATTGCTCTTCTGCAGCATGTTGATAAATATTGACCAGTAGAGGGAGCTGTTGAATTCTCCTTTGAAAGCATTTACCAGCAATGACAGTTATGGATCAAATTATAAAACCTCTACACAGCACGTTTCTTACTTTCAGAAGGAATGTTTGCTGATATTCCACACGGGCAGAGGCCTCTACTACTCTTTTTTTTTGTTGTTGTTGTTGTGTTTAGTTTAGTTTCAGAAATATTTACCCTTAGGAATAGTAGACCCTGCCATGACCTTTACATTGATTTAAGGTTCCATGCAAAAGTTCAGCTGTAGAGGATTACTGAATTGAGAATTGACATTTTGCATGACCTTTTAACAGCTCGACTTCAAACATTGCTTTAATCTATCAACGTCAGTTGTCAAACAGTCAATTCATTTGAAATTAAATGTTGTTTATATGGAAAGCAGATTTAAATCATAGAGGAGCATTTTATAACACTTGTTTATGAAATAACACTCTGGAATTTTATTTTGCACTCTTCCCGGTTCTCATTCTACACATAAGAGTATTAATATTAGTTTTAAGGGCGGGAACAGGACCTAGACTGTCATGGGAGGTTTTAACTGTTTGTTTAAGGAAATAAGGTTTAAAGTTAGCAAGTAAGCCACTGTTGTTTTTGCTACACTGTTTATGTCTGAAGAGGAATAAAAAAAAAAACACAGATTTTGTGCGTTGTCCCACCCCAACTGTGATTTTAAGTTCCTTATTAGACTTCCTGAAATTGATAGCATTGCAGACCTTATTACTTTTTTATATAAATGAATATATAAACTGTTTACAGGCAAGAAATGAAAGTGATCTGATGCTGAAGCTGATCTCTTGTTAGATAAAAAACGTTGCTTATTTATTGAATGTTAGAAATTTTATTCCCCAGGAACATTTTTAATAAAATTATTCTTAAAAATATAAATTTTGTGGCCATTTCTTTTGTGGTAAATTATGTGCGATAAAGCTTAAATATTAAATTATATATATATATATATATATATATATATATATATATATATATATATATATATATATATATATATATTGTTAAATAATTATGGAATCAGCAGAATAAACATAAAGTTGAGTTTTATTTCCCTCCAAGTAGAACTTCTTTTCTCCTTTATAATCCTTGAAGAAACTTTGAAATACAATTTTTAAGAGTATGGATGTTTTTTTTTTTATTTCCCTCCTCCAAAATCACAGAGGTGCTTTGAGGAAAATACTCGCACCTCATTAAAGTATATTCCTGACTGAGCCCTTGTGTAACTGCTCAGGCAGAACAGCCTCCAAATTGGTCTGGTGTCCAATGTCGAAGTCAAGAAAACATGTTACAGTCAAACAGTTTTGTCCACAAAATCTCCACGTTCTCTGCTCAACCTTTCAAAATGATAATCTTGATAAAGATGTGTACAGTAAATGTCTGTTTCAATATCAATGTCTGTTACAGTTTTATCCTTCCAGCAGTTTCAGTGTCCAAGAGCATTGTAGGATGTAATGCCTCCCCCTCGGAGAGTTTCTGGCTATAAATACAACACCCGGTCATAAGAATAAAGCTCATGTAAATCAAAACTAGAGTGGCACAGTCATGCTAAAATAAGAGCTCTCTGATGTCTGTCTGCAGAGGGGAAATGGATTGGGAGATGGCCATCTCAATCAGGGCACCTTGTGTACCTATTTGTGTAACTTCTAACATCAGAGAGCGACAGTAGTAGTCAGTGGGAGACACTGGTGCCTCTGATAAAACTTAACATAGGTGCATGAAATAGAAAGGAAAAGCATGCTGAACACTGCAACAACAATAACGGGATGTTCTCTTACAGTTGACAAAAGCAAGGCAAAGGGGAGCTCACGAAGTCACCAACAGGCCAGTGCCAACAGCCACCCGGACCTGGTGCCACCAGAGACCAAGCCACGGGGATTGGAGTACTACAAGGCTCTGTGTGAGAAAAAGAACCAAACCATCCAGCAGCTGAAGAACAGCTTGATTGCCAGCAACCGCAGATTTGAGGCCATTGCTGTTGTTTTACAAACCTTTTACAAACAGGTATGCCATTTTTTCCTTTCCCACTGGTCTGTTATATTGATGAATTCATACAATACCTGTTCTTAACATTAAATATAACAGTATTTGAAGGTTGACAATTGTGTGTAGCTGGTTGTTAAAATGTGTGTAGTTTTTAAGTTAGGCTTGTTGCATGGCATTGCTGGAATTGTCTGTCTGTCTTGTTAAGTCCCTCAAATTGCTCGTTAATTTGTTTTGATATGATGGGTTCCAGAAAGACAGGTTTGACGGTGGATTTATGTATGTATACATGTGCCACACACATAATAATATGTAAAGAAAAATTATACATATGCATGTCATATAAAAAATATAGTGGTATATAATGTATGTAAACATTTTATAATTAACATTAAAGATCACCTAAGTTTTGGGTTCCCCTGGAGCCCAAATCTAGCTCCTCGGTGTGTGCCTCTGCAGGGCTTCTGGGGTGTACAGTATCTCATGGGTGCTCGATCATATTGGGATCTAAGGAGTTTGGAGGCTGGGTCAGCGGTCCAGTGCTTTATTTGTGGTGCACTTGGTGTTCTGTTGGCTTTCTTTATGGCCAGCATTGACCATTTTCACCATTTCTGTTGCATTGGCTTGTCTCTGGTATAAGACTGGACAGGCTGGCCTTTGGTCTCAATGGGCATGGATGAGCCTTGGGTGCCCATGCTCCATAACCAGTTTAGTGGTGTATTGTTGAACTATGTTGTTCAGTTCAAAGTTCTTTGGAGGTGGTGTTAATGTTATACCTGCCAGCTCCAAGAAGCTCTCTGACTTGGAAGTGACTGTAAGTACGCTGGTGAATTTTCTTAAATATTTAAGGTAAACTAATTTAGTTTAGGTAATCTGGTACAAGAGTGGCTGCATTTTGGGGTTATTCCATGAACTTGCTGGATGTTGTCTATTAGCAGGAAACTTTATAGTCCACCTTTCTTCTTGCTTTCAAACCTGGTTTCAAGCATATGCTGATGATTTTATATTTGTTTTGCAAGTTTGCTGTGAGGTTATCAGAGCACAGAGATTATGGGATGTTTATGCATGAAGGTTTCATCCCTTTGTTAATTTGATGATAAATTTTAAAATTTTATTCATGTCTTATTGTACTCTGAAATTTTCACTGGCATCAGATACCATCTGTTTTTCCATATGCATGAAATAATTGTATAAAATAGGAGTACCATTGTCATTATATTTGTTTAAATGCCTTGCAGTGGAATTAATTAATCATTTATTATTCTAATAATAGTGACTCAGTCCTTGTGACGTCTGTGTGACAATGTACAGCTGCCGACTTGATATGGCTACAGGCAAAGTCAGGCATTCAGCAAGGTGGAATGGTTTGGTCCATATCACTTGTTTGTGAAGCTGTGTCAACACTTAGCACAAGGCCATAATTTCAATGTTCGAGCATGTGTATTTTTATTGAATCTAGCGGTGTGAATTTGTACTGTAGCCATTGATCTAAACTGGTGCATGACAAAGTTTTGTTTATCAGACCATTATTTTTGATTTTCTAATGCATTGAGTCACTATTGTGTGACCTTGAATTCTCAATATGCAAGTTTTTACACACTACCATTTTGAGTATACCTTCTAACTTTGTGGTCTTTCCTAATTTTTGTTTCTTTCTACACTGTAAAACAATGCTGAAGTTTTCAATTTCCTAATACGCAATAATCCTCTTTGAACACTCGAGTGTTCAAAGAGGATTATTGCGCATTAGGAATAGCATTTTTCTGCTTCTTATGCTCTGTAAAGTCTTCCTAACGGTTCTAATCAGATGTGCTGTAAATTGGTGGGTTTTGAGGCTGGTAACTTTAAATGAACTTCTCCCCTGCAGGAAAGTTTTGGTCTTGTTTCCCTGGGATGGTCTTCATGAGAGCCAGTTTCATCA
Organism: Clarias fuscus; assembly: GCA_030347435.1. Classification (NCBI taxonomy): domain Eukaryota; kingdom Metazoa; phylum Chordata; class Actinopteri; order Siluriformes; family Clariidae; genus Clarias; species Clarias fuscus. Next base: position 20,524,859 of record CM059214.1, on the reverse strand, counting down.
TGGTGTTTTATGGGTTTTGCAAATGCACTTGACAATACTGTTCTTGCAAGAAATATTCGAGTACAGCTGACCTTCATCTATTAAAATAGAACTGATTTTGTTTTGTTTTTATTTACGTAATACTGTTATTTCATAGGTTTAAAAGCTAAATAAATCCAAACTTTTGTCCAAATCTTTGGAGTGTGCATGTCTGTGTGCATGTCTGTGTGCATGTCTGTGTGCATGTCTGTGTGTAAGCATTTTGTTTTTGCTCAGGTTAATTTTGTTAAAGAATAAATTGTTAAATGCCTACTGCTTTGCGTACATAAAGAAAGACAATAGTCTCCCTTTCTGTTCTTCAGTGAGAAGGTCATTTCATACTTCTCTCGTATAGCATGCTGCAATTTAGTAAGTGCATCTCGATCAGCCTTCTGTCAGAATCCCTTTTTTTTTTTTTTTTTGCTTTGCCTGTGGTGACTCTCTTAAAGTGCAGTGACACTCATATTGCTCATGTGCACAATGCAGCCTTTTCCCTGCTGCTCCTTTATTAGTGACATTATGGTAGAAGCACGACACCCATAGGCAAGTGGTTGGAGGAGGGTAGAACCAATGGAATGGCTCCTTCCAGTCATCCCCTTGTTGTAAAAAAAAGAGCGAGTGAGAGAGAGAGCGAGAGCGGGAGGGAGAGAGCAGTCGTGTGTGGAGGTGGTTGATTCCTTCACCTGAGCTGCTGTCTTCCACTGATTCTGGACTGTTGGACCATGGGCTGTTCCAGCAGCAAAATGTGCCTTAATGCTCCCTGTGCTACACCCCGGGTAAAGACATTCAGCTTCTCCTCTGGGATCAGAGTAGGATGACATGCAGGATCTCTGTGGATGCTTACACAAATGCCTACATGCATCTGTCTCTTGTTTATTATTAAGGCATGTGCTGTGACGTTTGCGAGTTGTACATGACTCATCTAACATCAGGCATTAGCGGTGGTGTTATTTTATGCGTCTTGGTGCAGTCTTTCAGGGCTGCTTTAATGAGGGGGTTTATCAGTTCACATCTGCCTGATGTGTGTCCTATGTGGATTATATTCAGCTGCGAGAGAAAGCACAGGTTGGAAAGCTAGCCAGCAGCTTTGGGATCTCCGCTGCGTCTTTTTTTTTTTTTTTTGGGAGCTGACAGGAGCACTGCGGCTGAGGAGCTGGCTGAAATCCACTTTATTAAAGAGAGCAAGTGGAGGAGGGAGAGTAGAAGACTAATTGTGCCATTCTGCATGATTCTTAAACTAGTTTTCTGAGGAAGCCAATTAGTTTTGAGATGCTTCTGCTATCTATTTCTTCTCTTCCATAATTTATTTTGTTTGTTGTATAGAATGCAATATATAAAATGTATTGTAATACATTATATAGAATCAGATACATGGGTAAAAAGCATACCGCTATATTGTCATCTGGGCTTTTTTTTTTTTTTTCAAATAACAAGCACATTTTCTAAGAAACAGTGTACCTGTATTTACACTATTTAACAGTTGAAAATAATTAAATAAATTGATTCTAGTTATCTGTATGCTATAATGTCAACCATCAACCAGAGCATAATTATATTTTAATCATATTTTGCTCGAAGGAATTACTTAGTACATGCAGACCAGTTTTTATTGTAACATTTTGGTGTTTGTATTGTATTTTATAGGAATAGTATGTAAACATAGAGAGGTGTGTGTGCACGTTTCTGATGCGAGTGTGTCCTCTCTGTGTGCAGCATGAAGTATCAGTGAAACGGCATCAGGAGCGTTCTTTGGAACTGCTCAACCTGCGTGAAGAACTCGGTGAGTAGAGAGTACTGATGCTAATAAAACTTATATTTAAGGACATTCTCTTTAAAAGTGTTTAGTTTTACTACAAAAAAAAACCTTATGAAGTACCATGATTGACTTTTTAATAAGCTAATTGCATGGCAATAAAAAGGAATGTTTCCTGCACTGTAATGTTGTTTTTTTTAAGCTGTTCTGTAGTTCAGTTTTGTCCTGTTTAATTTGATGTACCTGCCACTAGGCACGGAGCCAGTGTGCCGTTAGTAATGTTAGGGCAGGGTGGAGGTAGAGCTGTTTGTTTTACTGCCATGTAGTATCACGGTGCAAAAGTCACTAGAGCATTGTTTTTGTTTAAAGATCATTTCAGAGGTGTTCTTTTTCCTACAGACAGAGAATAGAGGAGAGGTATCCATCTTAACATGCACTTGTACCCCAAGGCCAAAGCTCTACTTAGGTCTGAAGGAAAGAAGCATTACTACAGGAGTCAGTCTAATTACCCTGAGTTATGGGAGAAGAGGTGGTGGTAGTGCGACAGGGTTAAGTGTACATACCATTAACTCCTTTCTGGTGATTATCAGTTACAGAAACAATCTTTTTCTGTTTTCTGTTCTGTAAACGCGATGACTGATGGAAGATCTATCGTTTTGATCAGAACAAGCAGATCCTGATCCCCTGATTTAAAGTTTAGGATGTCTCTGTAATTTAAGCAGGAAAGAGGTATTTTCCCCCAATGGAACTGAGAGCTATCTAGTGAATACCAACCAGTTTGTCTGTGGTGTCTGTTTCTTTCTGTCTGTCAAAATCATTTAGCCTGTCCTGCTACCTGGTGAACTGTTTATTATGCATTTTGGTATATATGGTGTTTAGTCTGGAATTTGTTAGTGATGTACAGTATGACCATAACAGCATGTTACTGAGCCTTTGTCTATGTATTTTTGGATGAACTTACTTAATCGTGGACAATCTATCTCCCTTAGCTGGAAGCCATAAATGCACAGTATAACAACTTGTCATTGAGCTGAATCATTGTATTGCTAATATTTACTGTAAAACTATTTGGTCTACAAAAATGTCAAGACTGGAGGTTTGTCATTTAGGTTTTGTACTTACTGTATTTTTTTTGTTATCCGATATTCTTTATCCTGCCGTCTTGGCCTACTATCACATTCCAAACATCTTGAGAGGCTTACGACCCCCTTATGACGTCATGTCTTGCAACCTGAGCCATCCTAATACTGACGAGTGTTATTCTGTTACAAGCACAGTATTTCAAATATTGATTTCCACTTGCTATTTAAGACTGTCATGATGTGCTTGTTTCAGTAAAGCCATTGAACTTCCGAACTTCAGAAGACACTAAACTGCTGCAGCTTGGGGTGTTTTTATTTTGGCTTCTCTCCAGATTGGCCTTATAAAAAGCACCAGTCTTGTAAGCCACACTAATGTAGATTACTCTCTAGGCTTCAGTTAACTCAGTCCTATCCATGCAGATTAGTGTTGGTGCACCCATTACCAAAGTATTTATCAGAGTAACACTGATTATAGCTTGTGAGGGATATGTTGCCCACACTTTAAAGCATCTGTAATGATATGTAATTTTGCCCAGTGTGTGACTATGCACAAATCCATTCACAATGTCATTAGTTTTTTGTTTTGGTTTAGTGCAGGTATTCTGCACCCCAGTCAGGGAGATCCATTTTCTTGCATAGTTTTTTTTTTATATCAAGTGTGTTTTTTGTTTTTTTATAACACACCTGATATAGTTAGCAAGGTGTTCCATGTAGAGATGTACTCTGCATGACTTTGTAGCATTGGCTACCTTTACAGAAGAACTGATGATAACTATTGCAAGTGATGATCATCCCCTCCCATCTGGGGATGTTGTCTAGTTGTCTACATGGATATCAGCTAACTTGGCTGCTTGATATGACACTGACAACTCATTGCATGCTTTCCCCATCCCTTTTTTCTCAGTGACAAGCACTCCTGATGTTTATCAGATGCTTTTCCATTCACTCACATTATTCAGATTATTTATAGGCTGTGTGGTTGAGGTCTGCAGCATAAATTTACCTTGTAATAGAATTACGCTGCAGATTTATGAAATGCATCAAGCCATTAGTGAGTGGTGCTTCTGGCTCATTTGCTGTCCCTGGAACTGCAGAGGTCATGTTTTTGTTCTATACCAGGGACGGGTTACAGTACAGACTCTGTTAGTCGTCTAGCTAACGTATAAAGTTTTTGTTTTTTATCCCCTAGCTTGTGCTCAGAACTCCTCCAGGATTGCTCCTAGTATAAACATGATTTGATTAAGGTATTTACACAGGGCGTGACTGTTCGGCCCAAGGGTTGTTTAACAGATCGTTGTGCGTGTGCGAGTTACAGCAACAAATTGACTGAACCTAAGCGCCACCTCTTTATTTCTGATTAAAGTCAGATGAGGGACAGTTACTCATAAATGTCCTAAAATAATTTTATTTGAGTATTTATGGATTTGAGATCCTGAAGTTGGATCCTACATGCAGTGGCTTTTTGGTAGCATTCAAACATATACAAAATGTCTTAATTCTTATAGCCACAGTCTGTTTTGCCCAGCTTATGCCATTGTTGCTGACACTTCCAGGCTGGCAAATGCTAAAGGATACTGGCAGTCATTTTGGATCTCGGAATCTGAATTGCATGTAGTCCTTTGTTTTATGATCTTGATGATGGTGTAGCCTCACACATGCCTTAGAACACAAGAAGTTGCAGCTGTGATTCCAGCAGTCACTTGACTGAGTGGATAAAGAACAGCAGTGGTGTGTGAGTGTGTGTATATATCTGTGTGTCAGCCCCCTCTGGGACCGGGTTAAGAGGCATCTGTTATCAGGAATAAGAAGCTATTCACCAAACTCCGGCTTTGATTGTATTGTAAAAAAATCACCAGAGCATTTTTTTTTTTCATTTGTTAATTCTTATATTATCCTGCATTTAAGAGTTATTCTTGAATAATATTGTATGTACAGTTGTAGCCTTATGTTGTAGTGCTAGCAAAGATGCTCTTAAGTGCAGTAACAACTGTGTGCCAGGAAGAATACTTTTGAAATGAATCACATTATGGAGCATTGGCAGAAGATTGTGTCAGGGCAGCACATTTGCTTTGACGCCAGCAACTTGCCCTTTCCAGATTTGGTGCAAACTGATCAGTTCTTTAATCCTGCATGTAACATCATAAGATTGAAACAAAATTGACCTTTAACAGAAGGGTTTAGCATTTTGTGGACATATTTTAGCTGTGATCTAGCTGTAAGATGTGTAAATTGCATCCAACGATACACCCATTAGCATGAAGTAAAGAGGCGAATGTATCCCACAGTGAGCTCAGTGCAGTCATGCGAGCGTCTGGAAAAGGAGAAGGAGGAGCTGCATGTGGCCTTGGATGGGGTGCTGCAGAAAGTACAGGAGCAGCACCGCTTAGACCTGGCTGACCTGGAGGAGCGCCTGAAAACATTCTACTCAAATGAGTTGGAGAAAATCCAACAGTCCTATCAAGAGGAGGCAGAGAAGTACAAAGCCCTGACAGAGCAACAGGTGAAGGAGAATGATGGCTTTTATGCAGTTTTTATGCAGTGTCATTGTAAAGCGTTTATTTGTGTGTTTATTTTTAAACACAAGATACACTCCAGTGTCATGGCTCTAAAACTTATCTAAGAGCTGTTTTTAGTTCCATGATGACTGCTCTGTTTCTGAGGTTATGCTGCCATGTTTCCATTTGTTTCCACGTTCCCATGCAAAAGATTTATATTTAGGCTTACATGCTTACCCGTAGCTGAATGCTTCAAACGTTTGCCAAACCTGCTTCTGATACTGGAAGTGTTTTTGTGTTTGTGTAGCTGGAGGAATTTAAAGCCAAACATGAGGCTCTGCATAAAGAACTGGAGGAAAGTCACCAAAAGAAGGTTGAGGGCCTTAAACTGCACTATGAAGAATCTTTTGAAGGTGATTAAAATTCGTCACTCCACCAACAGTTAGCTAACGTAGCTAATTTATGTATTGCAGCATGATAAATCAAAATAAATACAACATGCAGTTTTTAAATTATGGTTTCATCTACTAAGGCTTTGTCTCAAACTACCTGGTCCTGTACAGTATGAAAAAGTAACCAAATTTAGCAAAGCAGCTTTGCTAAATCATAAATGATTAACCACATTTTATTTTTGAAAACTTGGTTACATTTCACCCAGGCCCGATTACTGCCAGACCTGTTGAATCAAGAAATCACTTAAATGAAAAAAAAAAAAAAAAAAAAAAAAGCAACACATCATACTGTGATCTAAAGATATTCAAGAAGAGATATATAAGAACAAAATAATTCAAAGGTAAGGGAATGTCTAGAAAAGCCATTTATCTACCAATGGAGAAAACTTCCCCTGAGCGGCCAGCCTATCAAAATTAAGAGCACAACATCGACTCATCCAGGAGCTCATAAAAGAACCCAGAACTGCAGGCATCACTTGCCTCAGTTAAGGTCAGTGTTCATGATTTAACAATAAGAAAGAGACTGAGGAAAAATGCCATCCATGGGAGAGAGGGGGCAATTATTTTTTTCCACATACAGTAGATCCAGGCAGGTTTAGACAGCTTTTTCCCCTTAATAAATTAAATAATTTAAAAACTGCATTGTGTATTTACTTGGGTATATGCAAAAAAACAGGAAGGGACAAATACTTTTTAATGACACTGTATATGACAATGATTTTCCTGTCTATTTCAGAACTCCGAAAATCTCATGAGCAGGAGATGCAAGCTCTGGAAAAAATCCAAAAAGACACAGAAACAACATTATCTGTAAGAAGACAAGAGTGTTATTTTAGCTAAATCAGATCATTTACTCATGATTCAATTTATAAAACCGTTTACAAGTGAAAATTCAGCCCACATACAGTACAAGATACTTTACTGTATGTTACAACTAAAACTGACAGACATTTTGCCTTCATCAGAATCAAATAGAGGAGCTCACTACTGCAAACACCTACTTTAATGAAAGGCTGAAAGCAGAGGAGGACAGGAGGAAGGAACTGGCTGAGAAATGTCAGGTACATTTTTGCCTTTCCCTTAAAATCTTATCCTGTACTGTTTATATAAGTTATCAGTAGATAGTAACGGTGCCACTGAAAGCCATGGTGGAACACTTTCCATTTAGAGTTTATCACAGTGTTCTGGAGTGGTAGGTTAATATTAGACAGTCCTATCTGACTCACATGAAGTGGACCCCTGAGCATTTTAAAAGGGGATTTAGATAATAACCATCCAATGCTTTTCCAAGCCTTCTATATATAGTGCTATCATATCAACATGTCTCCACTGCCTTTCTACATACTCGCTACATAATGGCTTACTGCATAATGGAAATGTGACTTTAAGCCACAACATCAAAAAGGTGCACACAAGAAAGTTAACCTGTGTTGCTTTGTGTATTTTGATAGGAAAACTAGAGTTTCTATATATGCAGCTGTAAAAAAAATTTTAGTGTGAGTTGTAGGAGTTCGGTCACAAAAGCTCTTGCTTGCTAGCATTTACTTTTTTCTAGAAGGACTCTCACACACTCTATCTGGAGCAAGAGCTAGAAAGTCTGAAAGTGGTGCTGGATATTAAGAACAAGCGGATCCACCAACAAGACAAGAAACTGATGCAAATGGACAAACTGGTGAGCTCAGCTCTCATTTGTTGGCCCTTGGTTTCCTCAGACCTCTATTTTATGAGTATAGAAGACTGAAGCAATTAGTTAACAGTTTACATTCAGTGTGGGTGTTCAATTGCATTCTTCTAGATGGAGAAAAACGTGATGCTTGATGAATGTCTTCAAAAAGTACAGCAAGAAAATGAAGATCTAAAAGCCAGGATGGACAAACACGCTGCTTTGTCAAGGTTTGGCTCATCCTTTACCAGTAGCTGGATTTCCTTTGGTTTCTATGACCTTGTGGACTGATTTACTTAAATTTGTTTTCTGGTGCTTTCAGTTTTCTTCTGTTTTCTTTCTCTGCCATTAGATTTCTACTAACACTACACATACAGTATTTACTTTGTAACTTGAATTGTAATGTTCGTATTTCGATGTCTTCCCCCCCCCCCCCCCCCCCCCCCTTAGGCAACTGTCCACAGAGCAAGCAGTCCTGCAGGAATCACTTCAGAAGGAGACAAAAGTGAACAAGCGTCTTTCAATGGAAAACGAGGAGCTGCTGTGGAAACTACAAAACGGAGACCTGAGCAGTCCGCGCAAGTCACCATCCTCGACCTCCATGACTCTGCAGTCCCCTCGACACTCAGGCCTTTTCTCCAGCCCTCCGGTTTCCCCCAGATAACACTGGTCGTCAGCTTCCAGGAAGCAGTTTCTCACTTTGCCAGGGACAGAGTTCTAGTCTACACTGAAGGCTATATTAGCTGTTTGAGTCCATATCCTGTCACCTGAAGGACATTGGATCTGCTCTCAGGTGAACCTTGTACAGTTAAAAGACTATTTTGCACAAAAGCACTTAATCAATAAGGCTACCTTTTTGTACTTTGCCTTTCACGTCTGATTTTGGAAGAAAAAAATCTCAGGTCTTGTATATAATTTCTCCTCATCTTCTGCCCACTAGACATTTGTAATCCATATGTTGTTTTGTTTTTGTTTTTTTACAGTTGTCCTTCATTATCTGGAAAGACATATTATCTGGAAAGACATATTTTAAAGACAGTGTTTAAAAGGAATGGCAAAATGCTTTCATTTATGTCTACAGTTTCTATGCATATGTCTTGTGTGCTATCAAAATAACTGACAGCATTTGACATTTTTAAAAAAGCTTTACCACTAACAGACCTTTATAAGTATGTGTATACCATCACTCCAAAAACAAATTCCTAGGATTTTGCTCATAAAGTTTTTCCAGATGCTACTTCACAGTGTAAAGGCGTACAGTTAATATTCCCATTACATTGTTTTTACCCACCCCTCTGCCCAGAATTTAAATAGCAAGGTATCTTATATAGAAAAAGAAAGATTGAAATGTGCATTTTTACGTTATTTTCATACATGAAAAAATGAAACCAAATGCTTAGACAGATATTCCTATGTAGTAACCCTAAAAACACTTTAGAAATGCTTAAGGAATGCAGATGTGTTCTTTGCATTTTGATTCAGTATTTGAACCTTATATAGTATAATTATGTTTCAGTCCCACAAACTGAAGACTGATGAACTGTGTAAAGAATCAGGAAGTCCAATGACCTATTGCTTTTAGGATTGGAAATCTCCTGTCAGTGTGGTTTTTTTTTTTTGTTTTTTTTTGTTTTTTTTAATATGAATACGGGTTTAGGAGTGTTCACTACTGTTGACCCCTGACGAGATCCTGGTATACTTTTTGTTTGTCCTCTTTTGCTTAACAATTCTTTATGACCATGGGACCAACCTCTATGACTGTTTGTGCATGTTCGAGTGGCCTCAAGAGCAACCTCCAGTGTTGAAACTCTCCTTCTGCAGCTTTAAGGTTTGACTATTTCACGTGTGTGAATATGGTTTGGTTGTGAGAGTAAAAGAAATTAAGAGCTACTATGAAACTTGGTTGTATGTCGCTAAGATATTTGTGTGAGTATTATGTTTATTGGTGTGATGCTGAAGTTTTTTTGTTTTAAATATGCAAACAATAAAGTCATTGCAATCACTTGAATTGTTAATTTCAAAGTGTGGTACATTTTTTATTACTTGTGTATATATTTTAATTAGTCGGAGCCTTTCATTTGGAAGTGATTTAACACTTACCATGTGTACACCATATGTACCATTCTAGGAGAAATGCAGAGTTACAGAAGGTTTTAGGTAAGACTGGTCTAACAAAAAGTGGAAAGTGAAGAGTGCGTAACCCTGAACCAAAAATAAGCACAGCCTCCATCTGTACTCCACATTCCACATACGGAGTTCATTAGAGGCTTAGCACACTTTCCACCACAAGCTTCACCATCAGTTTATTTTATTTTCACTTCCAGCAATGCAAGACCATGTTAATACTGAGGTACAGATAATGAATATATGAAGCACTAGCAGATAATACAAAAGCGCATGAAACCAGTAAAAGGTATTCACACTTTATACACTATCTTGCATTTTCCTACCATTGCAATGGAGTCTTTCCCCCCCACAAAGGCATCAACACAAATAAGCAGCAAGATGCCTGTGGTGTAAAGAGAGTCCAGGTTTAGTGCCATCTAATGGCCTAATGATATGATTTCACTTGTGTGGCAACGGATGTCTCTCCATTCGCATTTCTGGCTGTGCATATGTAGTTGCCAAAATCAATGGTCTCCACATCATCCACGATCAGGACGCTCTGGGAAATGCGTGTGATTTGGCCGATGCCTCTGTTTATCAGCCTCAGTGAGTCCTGAATACTCACAGGCCTCTGGTCCTTCATGGCAAAACAAGAAAGAAGCACAGGGTGAGTTTGCTTACATTACTTGCACTCATTGATTTCTAATTTGCAAACACAAGCCTTCAGTGAAATGGAATAAAATTTAAAGGGCTGATTGTGGAATTGAACTGGTGAGAGCTTGTGCTTTTAGTCTTGGGTAGGAGGAGGAAGGATATTGGTGAATGATGTGGAATCTTCATCATTAATAGAAATGGTGGGAAAAGTGTATTAGATTTCAAAATTATTTTGACTTAGTTGAAGTTTTAAATTATTTTAAAGCACATCAGTATCTAACTTGTCAATACAACTTGGCGAGGTTTTGGAATCATAACTGTACAACTAGAGCCATTACAACAGTATACTGGTGACACTATCTGGCTGATTTGAAAAGGCTTTGAATTAGTAAGTGATCCTAAATTGACTTGTGCTGTAACATGTAAGAAGAATAACTTCATTAACACCTCATTAAAGTCAGTAACTAACTAACAGTCACTACATGCATTAAATTAGCAGAAAACAGCAGTTTGCATGAATGACGTGTAACTAAGTAGGATCGTCATGAAGACAAGGAAGTATAAGGCACTTATTACTCATTTACTCAGCAATCAAGTCTTCACTGTACAAATCATGTGTTAAAAGGAAGGGCATAAAATTATCTCAACCCGATTCCACTGACACACTATAGAATATACAGCCATAATCAAAAGCTATTTCTAGGTTACAAATTGTCTATTATTATTATTAATAGCAGTAGTAATATTCTTACTGTTGTTAAGAATGAACAAAAAATTTTTTCCACAAGTTCAAATGAAATATTTCAGACCACATTGTTTTGGTTAACAAACCTTTCGTTTGTATGTTATTCGCATGATTTAGCGCAAATGTACTGGATTCATTGCTTGGGCCCCTTTCCTGCACATGTGTTCTCTAAACCAACTCCTGGGCTACACGTTGTTAATGTTACACAGTTACTTACTGTTCAATAGGATTAGTCATTATTATAGTCATAATGACAGCATACAGTGATAAAATGTAGTAAATACATTTTCCATTAGTTTCATTCATTTTAAAAATGGCTTTTCCAATTAATTAGGCTTGTGGAAAGGGAAACCAAGATTTCTGATAAATTGTGGTAGTGTATCCCAAAGTTTAGGTGCTGAAACACTAAGAGGTCCCGTAATGTATAGGATTATTAAGAGTGTATATTCTAGCTCTGAAAGCTACGAAAGAGTTTTTAATATATCAAAGATGAGTTAGTGCAACTGAAAATAGTAATGAATGTGAGCTAATATACTGTGCTGGTGAAAAGGATGCTGGCTAAGGTTTATAAATTATGCACAATATCTAATGACTACCTCCATGTACCTCCTGCACTTTACTGTACAAATTCAAAGAACTACAAAAATGTTCTGTTTGGTAATAAACATATATATATATTTGTTTTCAAATATGTTATTACTCACTCACTCATCATCTGTACCGCTTGATCCTGTATTCAGGGTCAAGGGGGGGCCTGGAGCATATCTCAGGAGACGGGATACACCCTGGAAGGGGACCAATCCATCACAGGGCACACACAGTCACACACTACGGCCAATTGGGGAATGCCAATTAACCTAACCTACATGTCTTTTTACTGTGGGAGGAAAGCAGAGTACCTGGAGGAAACCCACCAAGCACGGGGAGAACATGCAAACTCCATGCACACAGAGACAGGAATCGAACCCGGACCCTGAAGGCGCAAGGCGACAGTGCTAACCACTACACCACCGTACCACCTCAAATGCGTTATTAATGTTATGTTATTTACCTGTCCTGGATAAGTCCAGCTGAATTTCACATCCATCTCAGGCTCACCCAGAACTGTGCAGGTGATGTTTAAGATCTCACCTCCACTCACTTTATTTGAGGAGGCCTGAATAGTTGCATATGGAGGACCACTAGGTACTAGAGTGAAAGAAAAGAGAAAAAGAAAATGCACAACAAATCTCATTTTTTTAATATCCATATTCACTAATCTCACTATTCAGACATCACATTACACATGTCCTGTTTATTAGTAACGTCTTTCTGACCTTCAAGGTAAAGCAGTTCGTACATATTGGAGACCTGTGGTGTGGTTTTTGTGATGCTCTTGGCTTTGCAGTAAAAAGCCCCCATGTGCTCGGGGCTTGGGCTGTGCAGGATAAACCCTTTAGTGGGGTTGTAGGAGATAAGTTTTCCGTCAGCCTGTATCTCCTCTGGAGGCATTTCCCTGTGTAGTGACACTGCGACTTTAGGGTTTGTGACTCGGCAGGGCACTATTGCAGATTTATCGGGCCTCAGGAACACAATCTCGAAGTGGATAGGTGATGGGACAAATAGTTCATCTTTGTCTTGGCAGAGAGATAAAGACATTTGTATGATTTATGTAGGTCTCTAAAGAGCATTGAGTGTTAGAGCCATAATCACAAAAACAATGCTATTATAATATTAAGGACTGTTAAGATCTGCTGTACCTGCAAAGTATATGTAGGTGCTGGAGACTCGATCTGTGTCCTTCTCGCACTCATTACCATCACAGAGGATCACCCAGCAGCTGTATTCTCCAGTATCAGCAGCAGAGGGTGACGTCACGGTCAGCTGACTAAACTTATCATTCTGGATAATGCTAATATGATTTAAAAAAAGATGCATTTATATAATTACATTATTGGAGAAGGTAAAGTTTGTAATGTGATAAGATCCCTCACGAGGTCCTCCTCATGTCATCTCAGGTTACATTTCTTTTTGAATTTTTTTTTTTTTTTTTTTTTTTGGCTTAAAGAGTAAACATTTGTTTAAATCTAGTAGAATAAGAATACTAAGATGGACCAAAAAAGTAAAACTTGAGCAAAATAGCTGAAGTACCTGAGACGTGAATCGTTAAAAATGTCCAAATAAGACGGGTATGCCCAGCCAATCTTGGTCCCTTTGCACCTTAGTTCCAATGGTTTTCCAGGATTCAAGGTTAAACTGTCACCAAGACGAAGGAAGCGACCTTTGTCCAGAACCTGAGTGAGAATGGACTGAAATTTTCCTCCTACCTCTTTATCTTTTACTTTAGGGTTGCGCCCTTTTACCCGCTTTCGCCCTGGTCTGAGACTGGCATCTTTCTTAATCTTGACCTGTTGACTATCACCTGGTGAGGGTTAGCATGAGAAAGAAACGCCATATCAAACGGGTTATCACAAATGCTAATCTTTGCTTGGAAATGATAAGGAATAAAGATAAAATGGCAAATAAGAAGACACCGAGGAGAAGCGGTTTAGGGAGAGGGGGAAATGTTGTACTTTTTCAAGAAATGTGTATCTGATTTTTTGCAAGAAGAAAGTTACAGGAGCAGAGCAACATCTGGGATTCTACTCCATTTTGCATTACAATTCCACAGCTGTGCAAACAGAATTGCAGGAAATGTAGCGTCCCCCCCCCCCCCCCCCCTCCTTCTTATTTAAATGCCCCAAACCACTGAGTCTTGATTTAGAAATAAAAACAATATGCATGATTTTTGGACATTACATTTTGCCAGTCATAGAGATCTAGCAGAACTCTGATTAGATGTGACCTAGCTTTGTTGTCTGGTCGCTTCTGAGTTTAGGTTTTGAAAGTTAAAACAGCATTTGCAATGAAAAAAGAAGGAAACATTCCATTGCTCAACATATTAGATGCCATGCTACTGAAAATATGAAAACATAAAAAAGTCATTTCATTAAAAATAATGAGATGTTACATTCCTGAGGAGTACGTTTCCCTCCACAAATTCCGTCACTGTCCCAGTTTTGGAATCTCCATCACTCCCAACAAAACCATGGATATTCGTGACTATTTATGTAAGCAATTTATGTACAGTCTCTTTCACAGATGTTCTCATAACTGTTGCCTTAACGGCACAGTGAAACAGTACATTAAAAATGATTTAGACTCACCATTTTGGATATCCAGCAGTAAGAGTGATGAAAAGAGAAGTACCCAGAGTTTCATTGTGAACCGCGCGTGCAGGAGCTTCACATTGAAGGCCAGGCAGCAGATCTAAAGCTCTGCAAACACTGACTGTCTCTATTACACTGTGGGCATGATCATCCCCAAAAAGTGGTCAAACTTTAAACTCCTCTTTAATTCCAAAAAGTCTGCAATGCCCATCCTCTAGTGCCCTCTGCTGGCCCCATGCTGCCTTTGCTATATATTGTATATTTACTGTACAATAATGGCCAAGCAGAATGTTGATTTAGTTTTAAAAATTTCCATTTGTTCACTTGGCTGACACTTTCACACAGCATTGTACATTTGATGTGTTAAACAGATCAGAGGGACGCCACGGTGGCAACCTTCTCATCTGTACAAATTGCTCATAGTGTGTGTGTGTGTGTGTGTGTGTGTGTGTGCGTGCGTGCGTGCGTGCGTGAGTGAGTGTGTGTGCTTTGGTTTATATATATATATATATCCTTGATATTATTTTTCATTTTAGATAGGTACAGTAGGTGGATCACAGACACAGAAAGTATACATCTATTTCGCCTAAAACAAAGAAAAGTAAAAAAAAACTAAAAGAAAAGAAAAGATGGAAAATGAAATATTTTATTGGCAAACATGAGTAGAAAAATTCAAGAATCATGGTAAATCGTGAATTGATCAAAATCAGTCAGTGATACAGTTTTATTGAGACCATTAATTAATTAGGTCTTACAGAAGTCATTCATGAGAGTTAGTCTACAAATTAAATACTTGGATAAAGCAACAGCAACAACAACAATAGAAAATAAAACTGGTGATGCTTCCTGTTAATCCTCATCAGTGATGCATGCTAATCAGTAGGCTCTGCTCTGATTGATGTTGTGGCTAAAATCTTATTTACTGTAAGTCTAACACAATCTACGGGATCACATTGCATTAACAGTGAACATTCTAGTGAACAACTAATCATAAAAAACTAATCCCCATTCCACCACTGATTTCCCCACATTTTTCAACCATGCTGATGATACAAACTATAAACGGTACAAATGTCAATAATAATGACACAAATCATCTTTGATTTTACTGTATGTTTTTGAAAGTAGCTTTGTATATTCTTGTTATTGTCTCAGTCTGCTTCATGAGGTAGCAATCTGAGACAGGTTTATCAGACTGAGCATTGCAGTGTTGCTTTTCCTGAATGAAATCATCAGTTGGAAAAACATTTTAAAGATCTCCTTTAAAACCGAATATTTTTATTTTGTACATTTTGATTCGTTCAGCTAACTCTTTAAGATCATGAAAGTCATACATACAATCCTACAGTATGTCCTCATTTTTGGCTAGTAATTTATTATTATTATATATTCAAAAAGTCTACGCAAAGAACAAAGGAAGGCCGGAATAATATAATACATTTGATTACAGCATGCACATAATTGTTTGTTTAATTTGCTTGTTTAAACATTTACTTAGTATACAGTCTATACAGTAAACACAGAAAAGGAAAATAGCCAGATAATCCAGTATGGTAAACAATTAACAGCAAGGAATGTAACATTAGAATATCAAAATACATCAAAGTGTTAATATTAATAAAAAATTATCTGTGGCTGCTGGAAGTCATGTTAGATGGGAGATCATCCTTACAGTTAAACCTTTAGGGTCAAGCAGTACCTTATATTCCAAGGTATCAGTAGCGGGGTAAGAATGAAATGCCGTAAACTATTACACTTTCACATCTCAGTCAATCTACTTATGATTATCCTTCATAAGACGTAAATAATCAACTTTGTTCCCATTCATTACACTTGTGAGTTTACTTCAAATCTCAATCACTGCTAATATTGTAATCAGCATACAGTATCAGTGAATGAGAAACAAATCATGGGAGGGTTTCGCTCTGCGTACCGACCTGTCACTGACAAGCTGCATGGATCTACTCTCTGAGGTAGGAAGAATCAGCCCCTGTGTCACTACTTTACAGCCTTCTGTCATTTTTCTTAGGACCCCATCTAACTCTGACGAAGACCATGACGTTCCCACAGCATGCAAAACAATATTGAAGAACGCTGGAACAAAGTACTTCCTATCCACGTTGTTGTCAGGTTCTCAATGCGCACATGATTAAAACGCTCACCAGGTCCAGTGAGAATGGACAGAGTTATTACTATGTTCAATCAGATTGCACCACACCACATGCTTTTCTTTATGAAGGTGTGCGGAATTTAATCCAGACTTAATTCTAAATTCACTGAACATGACATAGACATGCTGATAACCTGCTGGTAAGCACTCAAGAAATGTACTTAATGCGTTCTTCTTTCTTCTGAAGAAGTAGTTGAGAGAACTCCATTGACGTAGCAAAAACGCAGTGACATCCCAAAGACTCACTCACTTATTGTCTATACCGCTTTCTCTCCTTTTTCCAGGAGACTTAGGGCACGAAATGGGGTACACCCTGGACAGGGTGCCATCGAAGTGCCAGAGTCCATCGAAGGGCACACACACACATACACACAGACACAGTCACATGCTCACTCACACACTCCGGGCAATTTGGGAACACCAGTGAGCCTAATCTGCATGTCTTCGGACTGTGGGAGGAAACCAGAGAACCCAGAGGAAACCCACCAAGCACGGGGAGAACATGCAAACTCCATGCACACGGACCCTGTCCAATGACAGCTCATTTAAAATGCAATTCAGTCATCGCTGTCTGTATCACGCTTGTAGTACTGTACTGTATGTTAAAGAATTCTCTAAGAGGTGTCCATGTAGTTAACTGGTCAAAGCCGTCATTTCTATGTTCTTATTAAATTCTTCCAGCCACTTTCTTACCAGGCTTATTTATTTTATTTTTTTGACCATGAAGGGAGAATTTTTTGTCAACTAAGTGGGAGCATGGCTCAGTTTGACAGGGGCATTAGAAAAAAAAAAGGTAACAAAGAAACTAGTCTACATTTGTAGTTAGTTTAGCAAAAATGAATGAAAAGTGTAATACAATCTGACACTACCAGGCAATACCACTCTTGGGGCTGATGCTCTTTGACCCAACTTTTCTCTATACCTCGGAAATACACCATGTAACTGAAGGTGTAGTATAAAAGAAGTTAAAAGTTGGTTGGTTAATGTGTAAAATTCTGTCCTTGTTTAGCGTGACCCCTAAAGCTGGCAAACGGGCTCGAAAGGGGTCAAGCAACAGAGGGTTACACACGCCTTAGTCTCATACATTTATCGTAATATTTCATACAAATTTCAAAAGTCACTGTATTAATCTTAAGATTTTAAGAGATGTCAACCCATGAGATTGGGGTCGATGCTGAGCTCAGAGCTGAGCCGGCCTCTCAGTTGCTAAAGCACAAGGGCTTGTTACACACAGAAATTTAAGGCAAAAATCAGCTACGAACAGCAACGTGCTTTTTAAAGCTGACTGGTCTTATCGCTGTATTTGTCCACAGCAGCATCCTTTACAAACATCTTCTTTGTCTCTGGTGTTAGTTCCATGTTCTGCCGCTGCCTCTGCCGTTCACCGCTGTGCCACAGCCCGTAACCAAAATATATAAGAAAACCTGTAGAAGAAGAAAAAACAACAATGCGTGTCTTTTTCTGTCACACAGCTCCTTCTTGGACTATTCTTCTTTTCTTGAAGTACCAATTATGCATATATTTATTGTTTTTGTCTTTGTGTGTGTGCGTGTATGTGTGTGTGAGTGTGTGTGTGTGTGTGTGAGAGAGAGAGAGAGGAAGAGCACACTTACCCACAGTCATCCAAACAGAAAAACGAATCCACGTGTCTCCACTCAACTGCACCATGAGGTAAACATTGACGAATATACTCAGAATGGGGAGAAAGGGTAGCAAGGGCACCTGTAAAGCAAATAAACACACTGCCATGAACATCTGCAGTAGTGCCTAATAATGCACGAACAGAAGCTGAGTCTCTGTGTTAAGTCAAATAAATGAAACACCACATTACTCTCAGTTAACTGAACCATGCACTGTACACTAATACGGAGACTTTGTTATCTATCTATCTATCTATCTATCTATCTATCTATCTATCTATCTATATATATATATATATCCTTAGTCTTATTTACTAATATTAGCGGGTAATGTATTAAGAGACAGTAACAGTCTGTCTGAGTTTAGCTCTAAGTTTGTTTTCATTAGCTGAAGTTGTGTTAGTGTAAAGCTTAATAATTAATATCAGTTGTATTAATGTAATCTTTGCTCTTTTTTCCCCCATTCGTGTAAGTTGACATAAAACACACATTTGTTTGGTATGGGAGGTCAGCCACTTACGGTATGACATATTCTAAGATCAAAAGATTATTATAAATTTTTTTTAGCCTTGTTTACTCCTAACCTGTTTTACTTGCTCGTTCTTCGAAAACATGCTATAATTACGACATTTCGGCAGATGCCCTTATCCAAAGCAGCTTACATTTCTATCTCATTTTACATCTGAAGGTTGAAGGTTAAGGGCCTTGTTTAAGGGCCCTTGAGCAAGGCCCTTACCCTTCAACTGCTCAGCTGTATAGTGGGACCTTCTGACCATAATCCAATGCCTTAACCACTGAGCTACCCCTGCCTCATACAGTACAATGCCTAATACATGATTCAGATACATCCATTCCTTGTGTTCATTAAAGCAAATAGTCACGTTTTTAAAATGTACGTCGAGCAGCCATACCACCACAACCAGGTGACTTGAATAAAATTGATTCAACTGGATACAAGTAAAGTGATGACGGGTCATAGGCAGTCAAGGCCCATCTACGGTACACCCACGGTGAACAAAGGTCAGTCTGCCTGGCCCGATTCCACAGAAAAGCCAACGTCTATTATTTACAGTCAGTCACCCTACTAAACTACTAGAACTACTAAAAAAAAGTCAGTGCTGGCTACGACAGAAAACCCAGCACAT
Organism: Clarias fuscus; assembly: GCA_030347435.1. NCBI lineage: Eukaryota > Metazoa > Chordata > Actinopteri > Siluriformes > Clariidae > Clarias > Clarias fuscus. The sequence continues at coordinate 20,505,748 of CM059214.1, read as the reverse complement.
CACAGCCGGGTGTGCACATGACCCAGCAGGCAAACAGTTTGAGGTTGTTGCCCTGGCTTCCAAATTCACTTTGATCGAGCATGCACCTTATCTGGTGCATGCTTGATCAAAGTGAATTTGAAACAAGTTCAATCCATTGAGGTCCGAATATCCCGATGCCGGAGAGCACTGCACACTCACAGTGGCTGTGTGGAACTACCCCAGTTGCACAAGGGGAACCTAAGACCTAGGTTTAAATATTAATGCGATTTTAATGTTATGGCTAATCAGTGTATCTTCCCCACTTATTAATCACATGCAACATAATCGTTTTTGCACAAGAATCATTTTTGCTGTCTACATACCATGAAAGACACCTTTTTGCTTGTCTGTGGTTGTCTACAGATCAAGATGATACACATGAAAAAGATGAGAAAGGATGCTGCCAGCACTCCCAGGACCCAGGACTCCAAAGCAAGAATGGCTTGTCCATAATGTGTAGTAAGTGCACTCATGACACACACTACAATAGCTGTAAAAGGAGGGAACGCTATACATTGGTATATGTATGCCAAACAAGGTAAGAACAAAGAATTTGCATTAATTCCATTCTGGAGGATCCGTATGTACTGTATAATGTTGAACTAACAGTACAACAGTAGCAAGATCACAGATTTTTCTACAAAAGACCACGGTAGGCAGTGGCATGATGCTTACCTATGACCCCGACTGCCATGTTAACAGCAGCGGAGGAGCTCTTTGTGGGCTGCAGGGAGGGACTGAGGAGAGTGTGCAGAGACATTTCTCCATCTTTTAACCTATTGAGGTGGGACTCAGACTCAGTCAGCTCAGACTCCCCAACCTCATTAGTTTTAGAGCTCTCGAGCACAGAGTCAGGACGATATCTGAAACAGAAGATTCATTGTCATGATACCTTTACTGCCTGTTATTAATAATTACATCATGCTTGCAGCTGATTGATCATAACTGGCTATTCAGGATGCCTTTATATCTTTCCCTAAATGATGTGTTTAAATAAAGTATGCATTTAAAAAAGTATGGTCCATTTGAAAATGACGCAGGTGATTTTAGATGGGTGGGAACACATCAGTCTCTCCTCTAATACCCAGTTCAAGTGCAACTATGAGTCCACAATTCTGTGTTTGCCGTGATTGGTTGATTTCTAGCCCTTCCCCATTTCACATACACAACCCTTTAGCAAATGTTTTTAAGATTCTGACTAACTTTCTGAAATGAAATCAAAGCAAACCAAGGTCTCAGTAAATAAGGTCAATTCAGCACACCGTTTTAGGGTAATTAGTACTATTTGTGGTCACGGTACACCGAATCTCCTCTCAAGTCTGCAGCTCCTCCCCATATGTTGAAAAATCTGGTTCATGCAGAGCATTTTTTTTTGTTTGTTTTTTTCATGTCCTCACTTTTTTTCAACAGTGGCCACTTTCACGATTTCTGGAAACATAACGGTGCACTGTGTAATGTGAGCTTCTCTGAGAAAACAAGGCTGAATAAACAGAACATACACAAGCCGCTGAGACTTGCGCAATAGCTATATTTGGTTGGCCGAACTATTCCTGTTAACTGCACTTATATATCTTATTTATACTATACCATATCTCTGGCTCTCGCTCTCTCTCTCTCTCTCTCTCTCTCTCTCTATATATATATATATATATTTATATATATATATATATATATATATATATATATATATATATATATATATATATATATATATATATATATATATAAACTGTAAAACTGTATGAAGCCCATTAGCACATACCTGAGAATAAGAACACAAGCAGCAACCAATGAGTATGCCAGCAGAGTGCCAATGGACATCATGTCCACTAAGGCTTTTAGGTCAAAAAGGCAAGACATGATAGCTGTAGGATATCACATACACAACCACACACACACGAACGCATACACAAACACACACACCAAGAGAATGATTAATAAAGCAATAAAAAAAATACTTCTAAAATATTTTCTATATGAATTTACCAATAGACAATACATCACAACTTATTATGCACTTTATTAAATTGGATTACGATCTATTTTGACCCGTTAAAGCAAAAACAACACAAGACTTTATACAGTACTTAGCACTGCAAGCAAAAATAGAAATAAGAATCTGTGTACATCTTTGTTACATGAATAACTGATTTGTGGTTGTTTTATAGTGTAATATCATTTTTGTTTAATTGCTAAACATAAATATTACTAACTAGGGTCTGTTGAATCTCTTTTATGATTCAACAAGCAAACTGAAAATAAAAATGATTTCTACTTTACCATATTTTTAAAATCACAATCAGAGATTTCCAGGTAATACTAAACCTGTAATAATGAAACTAGTTAGCTGATAGCATATGTATTAAATATAAAATAACAATAAACTATATAGCAAATAACTGACTCGCACATCCTTTCAAATGGCTGGTTTCTGTTTGTATTATTACTTGTCAATACACACACTCTCTTCAGATTACACTGTTTTTTTTATGTATTTGTTTTATCTAAATGAATCTAAATTATATAAATCTGGCAAGTTAAAAAAATTGGTATAAAATTTAATTAAGGAAAAAAAATGTAATATAAAATTTGGCAAGTGAAAGCAAATTAAAGTGTGAAAATGGAGGATTAACTTTGAATACTAAAATAACAACCACAATGATTAGCTCTGGCAGTCTCATTGTGGTTGTTATTTCTGTCATATAAATGTCAAGAAATTCATATATGAATGCATAAATTGTACTTCTTATCAATTGTGTTATGAAGAACGCTCCATTTCTTAAAGCTTCTTAATTTAACCTCTTTTTGTCATTGCATTATGTATGTACCACAGTAAGGAGACAATAAAGTGTCTAGAGGTTATACTGTTAATTTCAAGTAATTATAGTATATTCATAATATATATTATTAATATATATATATATATATATATATATATATATATATATATATATATATATATAGTTCCTTATACTTCACTTATTCTTATCATCCATCCATCCATTCATCCAACTAGGGACATGGAGGCCAATAGTGACCATTGTATTCATTCCCATTTTGTACGACCATGGTCAACATTCACACGCACATTCACACACTATGGGAGGTAGGTTTGGGAACGCCAATTAGCTTAATCTGCATGTCTTTGGACTGTGGTGGAAATCGAAGATAACGGAAATCGAAACCCACGAGGAGGACATGCAAACTCCATGCAAAAGAATCGAACCCAGGACCTGAAAGTGCAAAGTGAAAGTGCTAACCACTTTTATCATGATCAGTATTTATTTCATCACAACCATTGCTATTTTATTGTACAGTATAACCAATGATCACTGTATTATCTATGCTCTCTGACAGCGTGTCCAGTCTTATCTGTAAAGGAACTGTAAAGGTTGCAAATTTTCATTCCAGTCAAGCAGGAACCAAAACTCATAGTTGACTGGAGATCCACTGCTCAGCCGTGACTTAAATTCCTGCTTGTATAGACCAAAAATCTGACTCCACGGATAAAACTGCACCCCCCTGCCTTCTGTAAGAAAGAATTCTGGATAAAATATGAACGGAATTGTCAAGAATGATAGAATTATCTTACACCAAAGGCCTTCCTAACATTCCAAGACAAAATGAAACATCTTTGCTGATCTACTGTATGGCATTGATTTTTGACATGAGCATTGATACAGGTGTCCAAACTGTCAGCATGCTAGCAATGTAGGCTGTCAAATCCAGTCTGCTTTAGTGTGATCTGAATAAGGGGATCTTACGAAGCAAAGCCTGATCTCCTGGAGCGGTCGTCCGTGTAGTTTATTCCCTACTCTCCACTCTGACCTCTGTGCAGCTGTACATAGAGTCTTCAAACACTTACTAAACTAAACTCGTTTTCTCATTCCAGCTAACATCAAAGTGTTTCTCTTATACTGTTCCCCAAAAGAAATATTCCTCTGCAGCTGACCTTACAGGCAACTGCACCTGTCCTCGGTCAGTGCATGCATACAAAACAAATATTGCTCTTTTATCACTCCAGGATATTTTCCTCTTCACTGCCCTTAGAATACTATAGTTGTTACACTTTCATAAAAGTTACATCTGCACCCCAATAGAAGCCCTTATGTGTATTGTAGAACAGTGAAAAGATTCTATTACAGAAAAGATAGAGTCGAACCCCTTAAAGAGGTTACAACCCTTAACCATTCAAACAACATGCACAAAATACACCTAATTACTATGCAAATATTAAATTAAATCAAGTATTCAAGATCAAAAAATCAAGACAAATACATCAATGTGCTGTAACTTTCACATCACTGCTACCACCACCACCACAACAGCAAGCGCATGCATCCACCAGTAACACTGCAATCCCAGTCATGCACATGGCACCCATGCACAACTGCAACCAAGGTGACACAGAAAGAGACAGCAGTCCATGCCATGTCCCTCTCTCCTTAGGAGCTTACCCGCTATGGTGCCTGCTGCCATTGTGGCAGCCACTGGTGACTGACGCTTACTCACTTTGGAAAGAAATCTGAAAAGTATGCCATCTCGCGCCATGGCAAACAGAATGCGTGGCAGAGGAAACATGGCGCCTAACAGGCTAGGGGAAAAAAAGGGGGTCATTGTTCAAACACAAAGTCATTCTGAGAGAAGACATCTCAATCCACTGGCAATTGTGAATGTGTAAATGCCTGTCAAATACCGGCATTGTGTAAGATGTTTTCTTTATTGAATAGAAACTGTTAGAATTTGAACACTGAATGATTATTCTTTCATTAGCGTCTCCAATCATTTCCTCAGGTTGGACATTCACATTTACCTGATGGAGCATGTTGGCAGATTTTACACAGCAAGTTTCACCCCCAGCTCTCACCTGCAACTACACCGGAGGCCATTGTGGCAATAAGTGGGGTCTTCGTCTTAGGATTGATTCGGGCTAACACTTTGAAAAGCACCCCATCCTCTGCCATAGCATAGATTACACGTGGCATTGGGAATATGGAGCCCAGCAGACTGCATATAGAGCAGAGACATGCACGGGACGAACACATTAGTCAGTCAACACATACTGTACACAAGCTGCACTGCACCACTACCACAAAGCAGAACAAGTACATGCCGGAGAACAAAAGCCTTTTTCTTAATGCATTAAAATTGTATTGATTGCATTCTTTTTTTTTTCAGGGTGTATTTTAACTTCAGAAAGTGCACACTTCGCAGCATTTGGGGTTTTGACCAATCAAATACACAATTTGGGGATGTGATCGATTATGTCATCATCTTTTTTTCCTGGCTTATCCCTGAAGGAACTGCCATAATGCATTAATGCTTAACTATATGTTATGTTTATATGTTTATTTTTATATATATATATATATATATATTCAGTCGCCACTTTAATAGGAACACTGGAACCCCTGATCATTCATGCAGTTTTTCAATCAGACAATCAGATGGCAGCAACATTTAAGTTGTTAATACTTAAGATTTAAGTATTTCAAATGTTGCTGATCTCCCGAAGTTTACACAGAATGGTGAGTAAAACAAAAAACATCCAATAAGAAACAACGTTTCTTTGGGTAGAAATGCTTAAATAAATAATTATTATTTAATAATAACTTTAATAACCACTCTTTAAAACTATGGTGAGCATCATAGAACATTAAAAAAAAACCTTAAAGTTCTATGATGCTCATGACTGCCAACTTAAGGCAGCCGGTCTGGAATAACAGTCTAGAAACCCACAGTGAGTTTCATTTCGTGACGATTTCCATGAACAGAAATCTAAAGCTACAATGCTCACAGACTCAGTGAAAAATTGCAGTTGAAGAGTTTGAACTTCAGCATAATGTGGCATATCTCAAGGCACAAGTTGTCCTAAACTTAACACTACATAGAGTTCAACATCCTTCAGTGAATTCTGCAAATTTGAATACAATAGAATGTCTTTGATACAGTATGTGCTACAATGATTTGCATTTGCAAATCTGCAGCAACAATTTATTGCAGTGATTACAAATAAAACACATAATCTCAAAGTAATGTGATCTTCACTTTGTGGAATCCATGCCACAAACGGAGGCTGTTCTGAGAGTAAAACAGGACCTACCCGTTTTCAATGTACTCTAGTGTTCTTAATAAAGTGGCCTGTGAGTGTCTAAGACAAAATTGTTATAATATCAGATGTGACAATGATTTCGAAGGAACCAGTTTATAATGCACACTGTACTGTTCAACTGGAGTTAAATACACCAACAAAATCATTTACAACTTAAGAGAGCACCAGGAAAAAAAGTCATTGTGCATGCTTACAGTAGGTTTTTGTCCTGAAGGAGTGCAACAACAAAACATTGATTAAAATTGAAGTGCAAAGCAACTTGCTCGAACCATCACCAAAGAATCACTAGAGTTTTTATGAATCAATCCACACCAGACCCTTTAAACAAACATTTACTTATGACAAGCAAGTAAATTATGTCTAATGTTTACAGTATAAAGCTTAACATTAAAAAAATCATCTTAAAAAAGAATTGAAACCCACACTGAAAGAGTAATTACCTGGTCGATAGTGCACACAGCGATCCCACAGCTACCACATATTTAGCAGGACCCCAGCCAACATAGTCAAAGGCCACAGGCAGAGGACTTTTCTCATCCAGAAGGTAGTATGGCATCATGAGGGTAAGAGCAGCTGAGACACCAAAATATGCCAGAAAGCAAATCAGCAGGGAAGAAACGATACCGATGGGAATCGCTCTCTGGGGATTTTTCACCTCTTCGCCTGATCAAAAGAGTTCTTCATTAAAGCACTGTTTCAGACATGTCCAAAATGTAATAAGATATGAATTGACCAGAGCCTGATTGTGTCTACCCATCATATCTATAGATACCTGTGGTGGCAATGCAGTCGAACCCTACAAAGGCATAGAAGCAAGTGGCTGCACCAGCCAAGGTTCCCCCAAAGCCATATGGCAAAAATCCACCAGCACCATAATCACTGGTAACATTCCCAGTGTGGGACAGATTTCTGTAATCAGTTACAAGCATGTTATTAATGTTAGTTATGGCTTGTATTTCTCATTGCACTGATGATAAAAAAAAAAACTCTTGGATGAATCACCCTTAGCTTTAAAAATGCGACTATACCGTACATATCTCTCACCTTCTCAGAATAGTCACATTTTTAAGGGATTCTTCTGATATCTTCCAGTTGAGCGAATCACCTTTGACGAAACCAGAGACAATGACGAACATAAGCACAAGCACGTTGATGGCGGTGAAGATTTTGTTGACCCATGCTGACTCTTTAACCCCAAAGGAGAGAAGACCTGGGAAAATAAAGTCATAAGAAAACATTCAGGTCATGACTGTGTTGTTCTAGATGCTTTATGCTATAAAATCGAGTGATTTGCTTGTTTGTTTGTTTGTTTGTTTGTTTGTTTGTTTGTTTGTTTGTTTGTTTGTTTGTTTGTTTGTTTGTTTGTTTGTTTGTTTGTTTGTTGAGCATCATTCTATCTGCCAATTTTTTGTCACCACAGTAGCAGGATCAGCCATGTTATATATCATTAATTAATTCAAGAAAGCACATTTTCTACCCTCTGAGCTTCTGATTATTCTTGTCTTGTTCCACATTACATCAGCATGTTGGCCTTGAAAAAACTTGGCTTAACTGTGATTAAATAAACATTGACAGAATGACAGTTTGAAGCGTGATAGTGTGATAGTGTGCTCAATCCAGCAGTTCAAACGTCATTATATCAGCTGCCAAATGACCTAATACTTAGGATCAAGTCCACAATAGTTCTTTTATAAAAGTCCTGCTGTGCAATTTTAACAAAAAAAATTTTTTAAGAGAGTGTTGTACTGTACATGGCCACAGTGACATTACACAAATAAAAATACCTGATAGGAGTAATATAAGGCAAACTGCAAAGAAGTCTGGATATTCTGCCAGGCCAGGCATGTTCATTCTGAAGTATATCTTGCAGAACTGCTCAATATGTCCCCCAATTAGTTCATCAAATGTTCCACTCCAAGCTCGAGCAACGCTTGAGGTCCCTTCAGCAAAAATAAATAAATAAATAAATAAATAGCATATGCTGTAAATGTGTACATGTCAATATAACCCTTTGAAGGACATGTTTTATCATGGAATATTCAAAATAGTTTCTGCACATGTCTAAATGTTTTATGTTGTGTTGTACAAAGGCTATTTTTTTTATTTATCAGGGAGATTTAATTGATGACATTATGTTTTATCAAGAGAATTAAGTACATGTATTACATAACAGGTTTCCTTTCAATTTGAATACAAGATTTTTGAAAAAGACAGCAACAACACTAATAACAGTACATGACATCAATTCTAGGTTTATGCTTAAAAGACGATTTTATACACCGTAGTAAGATTTATTACAAAAAAATACTAGATTTTTTCATTAACTGTTTCTTTTAGTTAATTGTTTAATTTTGTTTTAAATAGTTTGATCATTAACAGGATTCATTATTCATCGATTCTTTAGTAATCTCTTTATTCTAGTCGGGGTTGTAGCAGATTCAGGAGCTAACGCTGGACCACTGAGCACAATACAGGAATATACTTTAAATTTGACATGAATATTAGAAAGAAAAAAATTTAATTGCAAATAATAAATTACTTTACTTTAGTGTAAAGAGCCATTCTTTACACTCACCTATGACATATGAGAGAATCAGGTTCCATCCTGTAATGAAGGCCAAGAATTCTCCTACTGTCACATAGCTATACAGATAAGCAGAGCCTGTCTTGGGCACTCGAGCTCCAAACTCAGCATAGCACAAGCCTGCCATGACAGAGGCCAGAGCAGCTATGAGGAAAGACACTACGATGCTTGGGCCGGAGTCACCTTTGGCAACTTCTCCAGCAAGGACATAGACCCCAGCACCCAGTGTGCTGCCCACACCCAGAGCGACGAGGTCCACTGTGGACAGGCATCGACACAGCTTAGTGTCCTCCAAACAGTCCACATTTTTCCTTCTCACCAGAGAGCGGCTGAACGACAGCAGGTGAGCCAGCATTCTTTTACCTAAAGGCCTGAAACTAGAAAAGTGATATAATTACATGAATGTTATAAAGTGCTAGGAGCCTTCAGAAACACAGAAACTTTGATTAATAATAATAATCAAAATACAGAACACTCTCACAAAATTTATAAGTCACATGTGCAAGTTAAGATGTTCATTTAAATATAATCGGAAATGGAAAGAAATGTTGTAAAGTAATAAAAACATTAGCCATTAAAAATAAAAATTAATCAGTAGTATTAGGCTGATCAGTTTTTAAGCATTTGGGTAAAGGTACCACAGTTCTTGGAAACTTTGACTGTTACAATTGCGTATGATTTTATTAATTTACACGTCAACTTTCATAAGTTTTTTTTAAAGAGTATTCATATGTTCCTTTATTTTCTTGTTGTAGAGAAAATGTCTGTAATGTTTGTTTTGTTTTGTTTTTCATTAAATGTCTAAATTTGTATTTAAAAAAATCGGAGTGTCTCAGCACTGTACATTACACAACACTGCGGAAGGAAAAATCGGAATAAACAAACTCATTATAAAAATCTGGAATACATATAGTAATCGATGATACACTCAGTACAGTATGTGCATGAATTTATGCTTGTTTTCATGTCATTTTCTCACTGATATGAGTAGTTGGTTTATTCCAACATTTGTTTATCAGTCTTGGAGTGCTTCAATACCTCTCAGTTCAGGCCGTGCTGTTACAACACCCTACTTGTTTTCCTATCCACGGGGTACCAATGGACATTTTCAGTCACTGCCTTGGCATATGTTTACAGTTCTGGTAGTTTTTGTAAGGGCTGCTTCATGAAAGGAAAAAATCCTTGAACAAGTATTACATAATGCTTGAGAGTTGAATTAATACCTGACGTAATAGAGGCAGGAAATATTCTTAACTGTGATTACGTTTTTCACTTTTCTCTGACATTACAGTATCTAATTACTATTTTATTAATAAATTATCTAATTTAATGCCATTTCACAGATTATTTCCTATCTTTACATACTGTCTATACATGCAGGTATTTCAGTTTTGCATGACTGTATGGAGCTACATGACTTCATGGTGCTCACACACATTTCAACATTCTGCACCAAAAGTTTGAAATAAAACATTTTTTTTTCTGTATGCAGATTAATACATTGCAGATCCAGTTTTAAAAGCTCAGGCTTGAACTGTGCTCTGTTGAATTAATAATGTTATATAAATGGGTGCTTTGTGAATGGATTAAGAGCTTTCTGGTGCTTAAGTATGATTATTAAGAAATGTTATGGACAGACTGTGAAAAGGACACATACTGTACTGTATTCTTTCCTGCTAATTAAGAAACAGCTCAGAGGGGCAACATGAGTCTGCACTACATTTCAACTATTTTACCAAACTTCAAAGTCCATTTAGTGTGCTGGAGTTTAAAAGAAATATTAAGCTTTCCATTAATACTGTTACACAAATTTAAAGAAGTGTGTCCATTAGGAATAGAGAAGTACTTACCTGTAGAAGCCACAATTCGAGCAGGCAGGAGCAGTCGCTGTGACAGAAGTTGTGCAACTTCTCAGAGAATTGTGTCACTTTAAATATGCATGTGTTGTGCCTTAGTTTATCTCTAAAAGCCTGTGCTATGTTTGACTTATAGTTTTCCTTTTCTCAAGCTCAAGCCCTTGCTACTGACATGGGAACCCCAAACTCTTCTATTTTTAAGCCTCCCTTCAATCTATCCTGGTGTGTCTTAACTTGCTCTGCCTTGGTGCATGGACTCTGGGGGTCTGGTCTGAAAGCAATACCGCCCAATAGGAGGAGAGAAGAGGGAGAGGGTGGGTTTAACATTCGAGTGTGTAAAACATGTACAGGGAGGTATAGTGTAGAGAGGTGCATATTCAATGGTGTGTGTTGTGTGTGAGAGAGTATGTGTGGGTGTGGGGGTGGGGGTGAGTGGGTGTACTCTCGCACATGCATGCGTGCACATGTGCATGCATGTGTGAACAAATGTGTAGAGGGAAGCAGAAATAGTCATCTCCATGCCTTATTTTCTTTAAAAAGCTTTTTCCTAATGCACACAGGCCAAACATATCCAGCTGCCAGAGCACTTACTGACCACTGATAAATGGTTAAGCAACTGACATTGACAAACACTGAAACAGACACGTCTATTTGCCCAACACAGTGGGGGCAGGTTGCTAAAAGCATGGGTGTTCATTGGACGGGAGGTACAGAGGAGTGATCACAGGTAAAAGGTATATGGAAAAGTACTTCTTCAAGCCTTTGAGCACAAAAAGGCTAATACATTTATGTTAAAGTTAAAAATTGTTAAATCCAAAGCATACTTCCTGTCTCACAAAATAAATAAATAAAGTAATGAATTGAACCCCCCCCCCCCCACCACCTCCCACATACAAATCTATTAATAGTAATATTATTATTATTATTATTATTATTATTATTATAAAAATTTAATCAATCTAGTCTGCTTTATAGAGGAAGCAAAAAGCCTCAGAACAACAACAAAAAAAAAATAATTAAAAAGCTATTTATTTATTTTTTTTATTTTTTTTTAACATACATAAAATATTTCCCTAATTCCAGTGGCAGCCTGGCTACAGGTTTCAACTGGACTTCAATGTCTGCGGGGTTCTACCCTCCAAATTCTCCATCACTCTAAGCTCATTATGTGGACTGAATTCCACAGTGAAAGCAAATGCCACCTCTAATAGATGGCTGAGTTGGAGCCACAGATGCAAACATTCATACAGGTGCTGCCCAGGGAGACAGGCTGGCATGATGCAGAATTAATGTATTTATTTAAAGGATTTTTGCTTAGCACTGTGATATGACCTCGCACTTCCAGAAATTCAAATTTCACTTTGTGTGTGTGTGTGTGTGTGTGTGTGTGTGTGTGTGTGTGTGTGTGTGTGTGTGTGTGTGTCGAGGTTGCATGTTCTCCCTGTGCTTGAAGGTTTCTGGCACATACTCTGGTTTCCTCCCACATGCTCAGTAGTTTGATTGGGTGTGTGAATGGGTGTGGACAGTAAGTGTGCTTTTGTCTTGCAATAGTTTTGCACCCCATTCATAGTGTAGCCTGCCTTGCGCCCTAAGTTTCCAGGCTCCCTGAGTGCCTACACAGGATAGGTGGTGTAGATGCTGGATAGTTTGATGAATTCATTAATATTTTCACCAATAGACAAACAGAACATAGACCTTTTTTATTATTTAGAATGAGATAGAAACGTAGACCCAGACGACATAATGGAGTACACTGCAAATTTTAAGTGCTAAGATACAGAGACACTAATGACTAATCAGGTTTTGTAGTAACACAGACCGTGGATCAATTCACACATGGATTGAAATTTTATTTAATCTACTATACAGTATATATGGAGCCTCACTCTACTGCTGCATACAGTATATCTGCCTGTCTCGGCTTTAGATGTAGTGCACATTAAAGTGGCCATTGTATTTTGTATTGCTCTTCCTGATAGGTATTGCCAATTCATTAGCCCTATACGGGTGTAATGATCAGACTAAAGCCACCAAGTACAGTACATTGGTTGTTTGCTCCAACAAATTTCCTGAGCTTCTAACACTGTTTGTTGATGAAATGCTTTAAACCACTTAACTGTACCATCACCAGGAAATGTGCTGGTCAATTATTAGTGACAAGACTAAAGATGGTGCAAGCAGATTTTCAAAAAGACAGGGTGTTCATCTGAGTTAAAATAGCTGCCAGATAAAAAAAAAGGTTTAGATGTATAAGCATTAAATAATTAGGTATTAATTATTAATTATAACCCCCACATCATATTAAGATGTGGCATTATTGAAAATAATAGCAATTCAGCTGAAAGTGTTAATTTTTTTCCTGTAGTCCATCAACTCCATTTTTATCATGCAACTATCCAAACAGCCAATTATGTGACAGCATGGTCAGCAGTATAGGGTTACATAGAATAGAATAAAGTGGTAAGCTAGAATTCTGTGGGTAAAAGGTAGATTCTACACCTGTCATCTATGACGAGGAGTCTGAGGCTATGCAGTCGCAGGAAGCCTGGAACCTACCTCAGAAAACTTCGGGCACAAAGCTGGGTATACCCTGAACAGGGTGCCAATCTATCACATGCACACAATTTGGGAACAACAATTAGACTAATCTACATGTCTGTTCTTTTTTCCTTTTTATTTCAGGTCATGGGCAGTTGTATAAGTATTTCACTGCATATCATACTGTGTATGGATGTGTATGTGACAAGTAAAATTTGAATGTGGGAGGAACCTGGAGTACCCAGAGAAAGACCACCAAGCATTGGGAGAACATGTAAACTCCATACAAACCCAAGGCATGTAGCGAACCCTCAGCCCTGGAGGCATAAAGCCACAGTGCGAACCACTAAGACCTGTTTTATTTTATTTCTGGTTATTTTTTGTACAGTGAACAAGGTGGTTTGCATTGCTAGTGCTTTGGGATGCTGCTTTTATTCGGTTGAATTTGGATATTTTTATGGTTATATGATTTTATGTTATTTTAGTTTATGTTTTTCAATCTCAATGCCTTTTGGACACAAATATTCACAAATAGTTTTCTGCTATTATAGCAGCTGTTTGACATTGTGGATATTTTTTTAATGTGTTGTATTTTGTTAAATAAAAGCAAAACATTGGTAGTAATGAGTATTTTTGTTTTTTAGTTATTTTCACCTGATTTGTTATTCATTTGTTTATCTATTTTTGTGTTTTGGATTTTAGCACTATGAAAGAGTTATTGTTAAAATTAAGCCAAGGTAGGAGTTTTTATAGGATTATTATTTTTGGTCAATAAATCAAATAAAACAAACAACAAACAAAAAAATCAGTCATGCAAATTTTAGTCTACAACATAAAAGTAGTAGTGTAATGACTGTGGAGATTCAACTCTCATTTCAAAAGTGTTGTTTATATATATATATATATATATATATATATATATATATATATATATATATATAATTGATTGCGGGTGTGTTAATAAAGAAAAGAAATATATATAAACAACACTTTTGAAATGAGAGTTGAATTTCCACAGTCATTACACTACTACTTTTATGTTGTAGACTAAAATATATAATATATATATATATATATATATATATATATATATATATATATATATATATATATATATATATTATATTATTATATTATTATATATATATTTCTATATATTTTAGGTATATATTTTTCTTTATTATATATACATTTCTTTATATATCTTTATTAACACACCCGCAATCAGGTTTTCTCAATACTGAAACCACACCTTCGTAGGTGTTTAGTTGTATTGCTGGCGCACATCTGACCGGCTTTAGGACCGCGCGGTGTTTCCACGAAGCGAACGGTGATTCATCCTATCGACCGTGTAGACTATGATCACATCAGATTCACGTCGTCAATTCGTGCTTTACTCGATCCGTATAATTCGGTTAAAAATGTTGTGAGACACTGAACCCCTCGTATTATTTTTAGCATGATGCCTGCAGTCGCAACCGGAAGTTGTTGATAAGGGGTGATATATTTACTGTTTGCTAGAGAAAGATGGAGCACATCACACTGCCGAAGGTAAACACAAAACAACAGTGCGCACAATAACAGTATTACTTTTGTTTTTGAAATGGAAAAAAAAAATTAATTGCCCGTGGGATTATTTGTATGATGTATGGTGTAATTAAATTATTTAATATTAAAATATGGATGAAATAGATATGTTTCCGTTCGTTTATAGGCGAGTGTGTACATAAACACCGGGTAGGCTCATGCTGTTTACGTCATAATAAAATCCAGACCTGCAAATGTTCACTTTCACACGTATTTCTTATTGAATTTAGGCTGTGCTATACTGTATTTCAGGTTGAAAAGGTCCAGCTAGTGGACAGGGGCTATTCTCTTAGGACCCGAGTTGGAACCCTGTATTTAACAGCCTTTCATACAGTGTTTGTGGACGATGAGGCTGAGGATCTCAGTGAACTCTGGGTAAGTGCATTATTGACAACACTGTATATGCTCTCTCTCTCTCTCTCTCTCTCTCTCTCTCTCTACTATGTGAATAAATATAATACATATTTATAACATCATTCATTCATTTTATTTCTGTTTTTGTGGTGCAAAACATTTGGTCTTCTCTATCCCCAGCCACCTGCACACCAGTAACAATTGGCATAACTGAAATTTTTTTATGTGCACACTAAGGTGAGGTTGGCAAACATCTCCCTTGTTCATGCAAAATTGAACTACATCCAAACATCCCCAATTACTTATTAGTTTATCACTAATAGATCAAGTTAAATATTACAAAATTTTAGATTAAATTGTTCTTGTCAACAGGGTGCAACAGTTCAGTGGTTTTCTCGCTTTTCTTGATTTGGTGGTGGTTTAAATCTAACTTGAGTCTTGTCTCGTGATTGGCTCGTAGTGCATAATTGGGTGAATAATTGGTGATGGGTTGGAACCTCATCCAGAGTGTTCCCTACTGTGAGCGCCTTTGATCTTCCACTAGTAAAATTGTATGGAAAATGAATGAATGAATGAAAAATTATTGACACTCAAAAACTACACACACATTTTTACTGTCTAGAGAAAATCCACCACAATGTTCATCATGCAGAACCCAGCTGTCCTCAAATATTTTATTTGACTGTAACTCTTTTACTCCTTTATGGAACTTGTTTTATTCTGTTGACATTAAAAAAAAAAAAAGTTAATTCAAGTAAATACAAATGTAGTTTTAAAGTTCTTAGAAAAAAAATTGTTTCTAGTTTGAATATTGAATAACAAAAATGACTCTCGCTATGAATATAGCCATAGAAGCTGGCATGGCCTTAAAAAGGAAAGAAAGAAAATTGGTGATATCATCAAAGTGAACTGAATGGGGCATTGGTGATATATTGGTGGCATACGGAAGGCCCGGGTGTAAGTCACCCCCAATACCCAAGCCACAGCCACTGGATACAGTGCCGGTCCCAAGCCCTAATTAAATAGGAGGAAGGACATCCAGTGTAAAACCTCGCCAAGTTTTTGTGCAGCTCGGATGTTCCGCTATGGCGAACCCTCGACGGGAGCAGTCGAAAGACCAATGACAGGTAATTCAGATGACCTTTGGAGACGCAGATGACAGGTCGTCTGAGTTTCCAAAGGCGCCAAAGTCTCATTAGACTATAAGACCATGAGAAGGTGCATTAAAAAATGATGCTGGTGAGATGGAAAGGGAAAAGTGGTCTTGGTGTTTTTCTCATTGGCAAAGGATCTCAAATATGAAGTATATTCTCTTTTTTTTATTACAGGTGTTACATAGTCTGGTGTGTAATATAAAGAAACAAAGCAGTACTTCTTTAGGATATCCAATTCTCATTCAGTGCAAGAATTTCCAGATTATTCATCTCATCATTCCACAAGAGAGCGACTGCAACAATGTTCTTGCATCACTCTTACGACTCTCCAGGCCAGGTATGCCGAAATATTTCTAAAACTCTTACGGAACATTGAACACTTATATTGTTTTTTTTTTTTTTTTTTTTTACTTAGTTTTTTTGTCAGTAAACTAAAAACTGCTCCTATTATACTCGGGATCCTTTTGCTTGTTATTTTTTCAGTCGGTTGTATTACTGTGTTACTTTGCTGTTTACTTGTCATTTTGCATTTTTCTGTCTTTCAGAGCAATATGAAGAGCTTTATTGTTTTTCTTTCAAGCCTAATTTCAACAAGGCTGAGAGGGACATAAACTGGGACTTTATAAACTTGAAGGCAGAATACAGTCGAATGGGATTGCCTAATAAATTATGGCATGTCACCTCTATCAACCGAGAATACAGGGTCAGTGTGTGTGTCTCAACAGTTATATCTTATATACCTTTGTCAAAAATACAGAGTGAAGTGTGTAGAAAACTCAGCACGGAAGACAGCTCGTGGTGACATTTAGTCAATGTGTGACATTTATGTATAATGTCTTTCCTCTTGTAAATGAAAAGCTTGACTTTTATTTCATCTTCTCTAGGTATGTGACACTTACCCCGCTGACTTGTTCGTGCCCAGATCAGCCCCACTCCCTGTCATCATTGGGAGCTCCAAGTTTCGCAGCAAGGGACGATTTCCTACGTTGTCATACTACTGCAAAGAAACTCAAGTTCGTTTTCACATATGATTTGCAGTGAACATGAGCTTTTAGGAGTCATTTTAATAATGGATTAGAAAATCTGACCCTTTTTTCCTTCTAAGTCTTATGGCTTGCATGTTATTGGTCGTTACATTTTGTGTAACAGCAGACTTTGACACTGATATGACTCGCATATCTTTTTCCTCCTGTGTTGCACTGCTTATTAGTATAACTATGTCAATGCTGAAATTAATCATTAAAGTTTATCTTTTACCCAAGTATTTAAAATAAAGTTTTCAATACTTATTTGTTTGATAGTGCTTAAAAGCCCTGTAGTCTTTTTTTTTTTTTTGCCCTGTATGAATTTGCTCAATCAGTACAGGTCATTTTATCGAGGCCAAGTATTCTCCAAAGACTCATTTTTGTTTTTTGTTAGTTCATAGAACAGTTAAGAATATCTGACCTTTGCAAGCAAACCAGGCCGATGTGACAGAAATGGCTCTGCTATGCAGTACTATCAGATCTTCACATCTGGGTCCCTTGTGTCATCAGGGTTTAAAAGAGAAAAAAAATGATATCAGCATAGCTTTAGATTTTATTTTATGAGGGGAAATGGAGGTCAACTTCTCATGAAAGTTGGGCTTTTGGTATGATTTATTATTTGTGGCTGGATGGATGAACACTGGCATACAGCATATCAGTTGTGGCTTTCAAAAATGTTTTCATTTCTTTTTTTTGTACCGTCATAGACAAACAGTGGCAAAGTATAGCAAGTCTGGAAAAAAACGTGGAAAGTAATTAATAACTTAGAATAGCATACTATACACCACACTGTTAATTGTTTTTGACCCCTGCCATTATGTAAGCATAAACATCTGGTGTAAATTTATGCAACAAATACTCATTGTACCAAAACTGTCTTTTCTATGCCAGGCAGCCATATGTCGCAGCAGCCAGCCTCTGTCAGGCTTCAGTGCCCGCTGCTTAGAAGATGAACAGATGCTCGAGGCCATCATGAAGTCTAACCCCAACAGCAGGTTCCTGTATGTCGTGGACACCAGACCCAAGGTGAACTCAAACTTTTCACAATGACTGATATTTATTAACATGCGCATATAATGACTTTATAGAGATTAAGTCTCCTTGTTTTGTTTGCAGCTCAATGCAATGGCAAACCGGGCTACAGGCAAGGGCTATGAAAATGAGGACAATTACACCAATATAAAGTTTCAGTTTATTGGCATTGAAAATATCCATGTGATGAGGAACAGTCAGCAGAAACTGATTGAAGGTATATATACTGTTGCTTATATATTCTGCATTTAACCTTTACATATTTATCATCTAAAGTACACATTACAGGTACATTTACTCTCACTGACCATTTGGATCCATCATACAGTATTTTAAGTATCCACTGCCATTTGAGTTTCCACTGAGTAATCTGGTTTCTTCCCACGGTCTAAAGATTTGCTTGGTAGTCTATTTGGTGTTTTCAAATTGCTCAGTTTGTGAGTGAGTGTATATACTTGTGTGCCCTGCTATGTATTGGCACCCCACCTCCAGGGTGTACTCCACTTTGTGTCCTGAGTCTCCCATGACCCTGTACATGATAAATGGTATAGAGGATGAGAGCGAGTGTATTAATACAGTAGGAGGTGGGAGGTTTGGAAGTAAGAAAATAGATGTTAGATGAATGTATGTTTTTAGACTTTCTTGGCATGGTATGTCTAGCACTTTCCTAGGTGAGAGAACGGTGGGAAGCTGCTACATACTTTACATCTGCTATCCATATCCTTTGATTATTCTTGCAATACTCCTTGTAGTGGGACAGAAACACCAGCACACTGGCCCACCAAGTGTTCTCATTCACCCCAGTAAAGACATTCCGTATTGAGGTTTTCTTGGTAATGCTAGAGGGGATTTTTTTAAGGAATGCTCGAATGCATCTGGCTTTCATTGCTTGCCTATTTTTGTTTGTTTTTAAATTGACGATCAGGGACCTTTTAACCCCGTTCGAGGGGCGTGAGAATGATTTGATTCACTCTTGTAAAAATAACAGTAGTCTTAGCTTTGATTTTATCCTAGAAACAGTAGGGTGTATACCAGAGGATGGCTGTCCAACTGTGATAGCATGGCAGTTTTAGGTCTAATTACATTAAAACCAGTTGGAGTCTTTCACTCTCTAATTCTTTCTAGAATGACAGTTTTTCCTAAAATGCATTTAAGACCCGACTGAACTTGCTCACTTGTGAAGCTGAGGTAGAATGCCCTCATTGCAAGAAAAATCATCAGCTTACCACGGAATATTCTAGGCTTGTTTTACATGAGAGTATATTATATGTATGTTGACAAAGTTATTGCACACTAATGAAACCAGCTCTTAAATCATTCTCCCAAGAGAGAGGTTCATCACTGTAATACTTTTATAGGTAAAGCACATGCAAATAAACACTGTAAATAAACACTGTTTTATAGTAATATCTGACCATGACTTTGCATATTGCATCATGCTTGTGTTTATTTTCAAATAAAGGTGTTGCAGGGTAATTGCAATGCAGAAAAATGGTTTATTCTTTACACATTCTGTTAGGCTAAATGACAAGTTAATAAGCTTGACTATAAAAGCTGTATTACTTACCTCCACTCTAATTATTCTTCTGAATACAGTATTGTGTCGCTTAGCGGCAATGATACGTGCTGTGAAATAGGATGTTATACATTTTCGTCATTGTGCAAACACCATCTTATATACTTACTGTAGAAAAGCTATATGAGACACATTTTGTGTCAAATACAAGCTGACATGGCTCCTTTGCCTTTTGCTGCTGCTGCTGCTGCTGCTATGACTAGCACTACTTCTGCTGTATTTGGGAGCCATGATGCAGTAGACACAAATATATTTTCAGAAGAAAATAACCTTCTGGGACCACAGGCATACTTGTGGTCTGACAATGTCTGAATGGGCGTTATGCAGTGTATGGCTATATAAAGCCACTAATGTTACAACACATTACAGGTGACATGACAGGTGACATTTCTTTTAATATCTATACTAATATATACTATATGCCAAACTTGAAGTCATTTGTCATGTATATGAATATTTTATATGAATGTATAAATAACAACACACATTTCTGGTTTTCGTCATCTTATGTTAAGACCTATGAACAGCTGCTTTTCATTTTCCTATACTATAAGCTGTTGGGTTATATTTATTTTCCCGTGGGTCAGTTTATTAACAGTGCCGCATTCCACAGTGTCTGATCTTTGGTCCTCATCCATGGGGGAATTCATTTCGGGCCTGGAAAATTCAGACTGGTTAAAACACATCCGATCAATATTGTCAGCTGGAATCTTTGTTGCTAAGGTAAGATACAGAATTAATTACGATCAAAACACACTTGTCTCCAGTCATCCGGAATCTCCAGTAATGACTAAGTGAGTGTGTTTGCAGGCCGTGGCAGAAGAAGGCATCAGCGTCTTGATCCACTGCTCTGACGGTTGGGATCGGACAGCTCAAGTATGCTCCATAGCCAGTGTGCTTCTTGACCCTTACTACAGGACTCTTAAGGGTTTCATGGTAAACAGTTTATTAAACATTGACTATATACACAATTATCCATAACTTTACAACACAACTCCTTGCTCTGCCTGGGCCCCTCACGGAATGGCTTCTTAGAACCTCTGGGGGAGTACTGTAGTGTTTGGCACCAGATTAGTTTGTGGGCAGTTTGGGGCCAGGTCGGTGGTCTTGCACTCTTTGCCTGATGAAACCTATGCGCAGCTGAGTGAAGTGTTTTGCTGCCTTTTTATTGTGGCCCACATTGACTTGATTCATTGGCTTTTCTGTGGGATCGGATCAGACAGGCTAGCCTTTGCCCCCGAAGGTATAGATGAGCCTTGGGTTTCCATGATCCTGTCACCAGTTGAATGGTATATAATTGATAATCAGTGTTAAAGTGTTAATGTTTTGTGGTGTTAATTTTATGGTCTAGTTCAAATATTTTGACAAGGACACAATTTCCATTTTATAGCCTCTGTAGTCCAAAACAGTGGATTTGCAATGAAGTTGATTGTAGTGCCACCTTAAGATGTACAGTACAGTAGATTGAGGACTTTCAGCTTTAATTCATGGGGGTGAATCAAAATATAGCATTCACTGTTTAAAGAATTATAGCATTTTGTTCCAATGTTCCTCCATTTTCACAGATTAAAAAGTAAATTACTGTAATTTATTTTTTTTTAACTTTCAGTCAATGTCTGCCTGAAGTCTGGAACACATGAACATCACCAGATGCTAAGTTTTCTTCTTTGTGGTGCTTTGTTAGGCTTTTGATGCTCATTTGTCGGACTTTCCCATTAGTTCCCTGCCATTAATTTTGTTGTTAATAAGTTAAAAGCGTGCTCACTTGCGTTAAGGTCAGTTGACTGACTCTGCCATTTAAGAACATTTTATTTCTTCGTTGTAAGTTCTAAAGTTATAGCTGTATACTGTTCAGAATTTAGAATTATCGGTAAACACATGTGACCCGGTTCCAATGGCAGCTATACTGTACCTGTACATGCCCATGGTACAGATGGTGTGGTTTGAAGATGAGCCATTCCTTTTCTTCTATATATACTTCTCTCTTCCAGCCCAGTTATTCTGGTACAAGATAATATTGAGAACTGGACAAGCTATTTTAAATTAATTAAAAATATATAATAATAATAAGCGATAACTAATATTTTGTGTCTGTATTTACATTCATGAAGACATCTCTTGATTGTAAACTTTGACAATGTATATATCTACCTCCTCCTCCGTGGCTATCGCTTTAAAAAGCCTTCCTTCTTTTTAAGAATAGTTGATTTGGCCACTTCTAAAGTTTCCACTATCTTTTTGATATTTCTGCTGTGTTTTTTAATGGTTTCGTTCACTTGCATGAGTAGCTCTTTGGACTACATATTGAGAGTTCCCTTGGGACAGCTACTAAATGCAAATTCAGCTCTTGAAATGAATAATCAAAATTAATCCATTGTGTTGATTTACAGAGGCAAAATACCAAAATTATGACCTGATTATATGCTATAAACATTTTCTATATACTTTATAACTAATAGTTTATAGGAGATGGGGAGCAAATCCCCAAGCTCGTCTGTTTCTAAAGAATAAGAATACATTAAAGACAAAAAGAAAATCTTATCTGGCTAGGAATTCCTTTTATTTCCGTATATTATTAGTCACCATTTGGTTGGTTTTTATTTCTATAATGTGTTTTTCATTAAAATATTGAAATGCTTCTAAAGTATGGATAAATGCTATAGTCTCTTAATGATTGATTTCAGTGTTCTAAGAGCTTTAAACCTTGCTTAAAATAAATGTCATGATGATGATGATATTCTACGTTGTATGCAATATGGACCTTTTTAGTGCTGATGTACTGTCTGAGTCTGGTTAAGAATCTCTAACTCTCTGGGAGATCAATCAAGGAAGATGAAAATGTCCTGAAGCATGGATTAGCTTTGTCTTTGAATCACATTTCTAAAGAAAATGTAATATCCTGTTGTATAAAATGTATTAAGAAGGTCACTACACTGGATTTTGTCTGTTAAAAGGTAAACATGCTGACCTTTTTGTATGTGGCAGTAAGTTTACAGTAAATTATCAGATCCTATCTTTGTTTTATGCCTGCATGTTTTGTGTGCAGGTGCTGATTGAAAAAGACTGGGTTTCATTTGGACACAAGTTTTCTCATAGGCAAGATACTAGCTTCATTCTTTACCTTGAACATATTTATTTCAGTATTTGAATCTAACTGTTTATTACAATTTGTCTATATTTAGGTACAGCCACCTAAATGGAGACCCCAAAGAAGTGTCCCCTGTTATTGACCAGTTCTTGGAGTCTGTGTGGCAGCTTATGCAGCAGTTTCCCTGTGCCTTCGAATTCAACGAGAGATTCCTGATCAGCATCCACAGTCACATTAACTCATGTCATTATGGCAACTTCATTTGCAACAGTGAAAAAGAGAGGAAAAATCTGTGGTAAACTTTAATTTGAGTTTTTTATTAAATTAAGGTGTGTGATGTCTTGCACACTGTGTAGCCCATACCATTTAAAGCTACATTGTTGACATGCACTATCTTCTTATTTTTCTGAAAAGAATAACAATTTTCTTTTTGTCTGAAGCATTAGAGGAAAAACTCACTCCATCTGGCCTCATTTGTGGAAGAATAAAGGGGACTACGTGAACCCTCTGTTCCGAACAGACCACAGTCAGACCCAAGGAGTTCTGCATCCTATTACTTCCCCCTACTGTTTCAAGTGCGTTACAGCATACATTTTTTGTGATATTTTCAATTACTAGGTCCTGATTCCCATTGTGATTACTTCATTCTTGTTCACAAGGGAAAAAAATCACTGGTTTGTAATAACGCTATAATGGTTTATGTAAATTCAGAAAATATTTAGTGTTAACAGTCAGATATTTGATTCCTTGACTACTGCAAAATATAGTTGGAGTAAAAATAAATTACCAGAAATGGTCATAAACAGAAATATATAGTAGTTTTATATTAGTCAGTTCAATATATTAATTAACTATCTAGGTTCTAGGGGCCTAACCTATATTTTCTTTCACTGGGCAGACACCTATTGAGGTGTTTGCTTTGAGTTGTCAGTAAGAATGCACTCCAATGCAATTACTGTACACACTGTATCAGTGACCATGTGTTGTGGTTTTATTTGTGGCTCAGGTTCTGGAGCGGTTTTTACAATCACTTTGACCGACGCTTGCACCCCCGTCAGTCTGCTCTTGAGTGCCTAGTGACTGTTAAAGAGGAAAATCAGCAACTAGAAGAAGACCTGGCTATTTGTGAGCAGGTAGGGATCATGGACTGCATGTACTGTAGATAACTAAAATCTTTAACAGCCATGACTGTTTCTGAATGTTGTACCTCTGTATATCTGTGCGAAATGAACTTTTAGTCATTCTGTGTTTTAGAAACTGTCTGCATTGGCTAAGGATCCATTGAAAGGCCTCCGTGTGAAAAAGCATGTGCCATTGTACATAAACCTGGCCAACATACCTCAGGACTACAATGGGGGATTTTTTGGCACTGACCCTAAAGTTTTCCATCTGTTTGGAGATAAACCAAAAAGCTCAGACCAAGAGTCAAGAGAAGCACACTTCAAGTGTCATTCCTCAAGCATTGGCAACGCATTTTCAAATAAAGACGGAGTCAAGGATCTTGACGCAGACAAAAATGCCTTCAGTGCTGCCTAAAATTTGGGCGAGTGAAAAATAAAAGCCATATACAGTATAAAGAATGTATCTAACTATACAAAGTATGTGTAAATTCCATGTATGCATTTGACTTCAGTTGTTCACGTAGTACTCTTTATGTCTTTGTGCCTGTATTTCTGTTATTGAAGGCCAGTGCTGAGATTTGTTAAATGTTGGTTTCACATTTGCATGAAGGAATTTGTGTTAAAAATATGCACGTTGCAAAATACCTCGGAATAGTAGTATATTAGTATATTTATTTATACTATGACCGTAAAGTCAAAACATGAGACTAAAAAAGCAAACACAGCTGATATTTTCTCAATGTAATCAGTTTGTAATTTTCATATTTAGACCCTGCTACTGTAGGTTATATTCAGCCTAGATAGTAAATAACACTCCTTTTGTTCAGAATATAGGTCAGTATGTTTACAAATTGAGTCGAATACACTGAGAAATATTCTAAATATATATGGGGGAAAAAATAAAAACACTGGACCAAAGCAATTAGAAATAATCATTAAGCATTTGTACTCACTGCTTGTTTGAGTAACTGTAAGAGTATCACTACCAATTAGTTTATTGATAACTCTGAGTAGCATATGAAAGGTTAAATTATACATTACCTAAAGGTTTTTGAAAGGACTTTCTAAGTGTAAGAGGTCACACTTAACTATTGCAATGTCAAATCCTAATAAATGATGGGCAATTTTACAATATTGCATTCTGTTGTATATCTATCTATATAAGCTGCCTGAACATTTATTGGAAATCTCATGATAGTTGTATGCATAATTTAGATTTTCATTTTCTAAATAATTTATTATGTATTATGGAGCCATCCAAAGAATCCTGTTTTCTAAAAGTAGAGTGTTTCTAAGTTATTATAGCATTCAATTTTTCTTAAAGGATAATTTCACCCTGGGATACAATAAATATTGAAACTATATTTTAATAAATATATTTAATAAACTATAACTTTATTTACTGTACATACTTACATTAGAGACTAAGCTATGCTGGTTGTTATTGACCATATTATGGCATTAATATACTATCTGCCTTATTCCTTAGTAAAAAAAATTCCGCACACAAAAATTGTATCTCTTATAAAAACTTTCACTCTCACACTCTCAGTCCTGAGCTCACTCACTCAGCTTGGGACAGCATTACAAATGTGCCACAAAATCAGATACTAGAATGGGTCAATTATGATACCCTATTGTGTCTTCAACCTGAAACAGCGAGTACAGGTATGAGGCACGAATAAAACGTAATACAAAATTACAAGCATAATTGACAGACTAAACAGATTGCAGTGCTTCAGCACAGGTCGGTTTAGGTGGAGATTAATAAATCCAATCCATGGAGGCTCCACCCTGCAACCCACAGCACCCAAAAGAAGACCGGTCAATCTCCTGGTGCCAGACACCACAGAGACAAGCCCCGATGTTAATATTTTTAATGTTGGGGCTGATCGATGTGTGCATATATGTACATTGCCATGAAAAACTACTGTATTTGCCTCCTTCCTGATTATTACTATTTTATTTTTTGCACATTAGTCACACTTAAATGTTCCAGATCCTCAGACAGATTTTATTACACAAAGATAACCTGAGTCAATACAAAATACAGTTTTTAAATGATTATGTCTTCTATTAAAACCCTTAAAATTCAAGTGTCACAGATAAGTGCTGACAACACAGCACAGTGTTCCCAATGACGGGTTGGGGGGGGGGGGAGTATATATTTGGGTTTTCATTTATGACAGATAGAACAAAAGTTATCAATGCTTTTATAAAGGGTAAATTTTGCCACTATTACGTTTTGGTTATAGAAACAACCGAAAGCAACAATAAAAACATTTCTTTGCCTAAGAAGTTTCTAAGAAGTGCCTATTACAGTTGGCTTAAATGAACTAAAATTCAGTTCATCATATTGCCTATTTTGTGCTAAACAAAAAGCTGTATCACACCATCCTAAGTAAGCCCTATGTGAAAAAGTTATTGCCCCTAAACCTAATAAGTTGGCTATCAACTGCAATCAAGTGTTTGCAATACCTGATAATGAGTCTTTCATGTCAATGTGGAGGAGTGATTTTTATATATATATATATATATATATAGGGTTTTTAAGGGCTTTGACTGGGCCACTCCAAAATAAAAAATCTGGTTACTTACCTGAATCATTTAAGTGTGACATACAGTACAGTACATACTTTCCATTAAAAAAAAAAAAAAAAAAAAAAGAGCCAGGTGAAAAATAAGTAAAAGATACAATTTAGTAGTAGTAGTAGTGGAATTGAATCATGCACACAACAATTGCTTCCACAATCCTCAATTGAATACACATATAGTATATTGTGATATACACAAGTTATCCAATGAGGATTATACAGTATGAATAATATTCTTGGCAGAATTTCCCACTTTACAGAGGAGTTACCAGATCGATAAGTGCATTGCCATGGTAAGAGTGAATATGAGTTGTAATATCATTCATAATGAGAATAAAGACACTGCTCTAGGTCTTTATCTGGCTTTATGAAGTTTCCTAAGTTCTCGTAGCGTGATGACATCATAGACCAGAGCGCGTGCGCGTCACCGCGCAGGGCTGTAATGGAGTTTGAGAGGTAGCAGCTGGTTGTTTATGTCGGTGTTAGACAAATAAAACTATATAAAAGTTAGTGGGTACGACCCCAGTCCTTTGTAAACAAAGACAACAACGTGTTACTGAAGCAGTACATTTTAGGTGTACCTTAACTGAACAGAGGTAAGTCGTGAGAATAAGTCAACTTGTCCAAACTAGCAGAATAAAGTTATGTGGCTAAGCAGCTAGCCGTGTAGTTAGCACTGGCTAGCACACACACACACACACACACTTCACTAGCCGTTAGCTAACACCAAACACGAACATTCCTGGCGCATGCTTTCGATTTCCAACTGTTTGACGCCCATATTGTGTTTCCGTTCTGTTTTGGAATCAAATGCTGTGCCGGGTTGGACATGTCGGATCCGGTTGCGGTCGTTCTTGTCTCATTTCCCCCACGATTCAGGACGATATGATTAGCAACGTTGCTAAACCTAGAGTCATTTATGGTGTAATTGAATACAAGTACAGCTGACAGACTGCTGGTTCAGTCGAGGTTAACGGGCAACGTTAACCTTACTTGGAGTTATATATAAACCTGGAACCAAGTAGAAAAATAAACTCATTAAGTAGATATAGTATAATATGCCTTGTAGTTATTAGTAAATACACTTTGTTAATACTTATGGGTCTTTTCTAGACAGTTCTCTCAGTGGGTGCACGTCCTTCAAAAGATGATACCTTATCAAAAATTATACACGTCTTCCAGTGACTAGTTTGTTCACTTTGTATAGACGTGGTCAGTGTCTTGACATTTGTTCAATAAACATGCCATTCAGACAGCAGAGTAAATCAGTTATCAGGATCTCTCCATTTAATAACCATGTGTAGTTACTGTACTACAGCATGAGTGAATTCTGTGTTGTGTTCCATGCCTGTGACATGATCTTCAATTTGTTGTCTTGAATGTGAGCAAGATAGTTTTGCATTTTTTTAGTGATACCATGTTATAATGTACGTACTTAGCACAATGATGTTCTGATTTGTCTCCCAGCATTTCTAGGTTGTTGGTTAACATATTTTATACCATGTAAGTAAAAAAAAATTAATTTGTCCCCAGGTCAAACGGAGAAAA
This sequence comes from Clarias fuscus, assembly GCA_030347435.1. NCBI lineage: Eukaryota > Metazoa > Chordata > Actinopteri > Siluriformes > Clariidae > Clarias > Clarias fuscus. The sequence goes on along the minus strand of CM059214.1, from coordinate 20,477,558 downwards.
GGATTTAATTCTACGGAATTTTTCCCACGGGAGTTTTGTTTTCACATTTTTGATGCCTTCCATCTGAAAGCGGCAGTATGCCCGCAGCCACTGTGGATCATAGCCAAAAAATATGTGAGGTGTGGGCTAGTAACCTGGATGAAGAGCTGAAAAGGATTCGCCAGGTGATCCGAAAGTACAATTATATTGCGATGGTAAGCCCTTCATTCTCCTAGCGTCATGTAATTGTTTAAAATCAGATCTCAGATAGAACTGTATGTGATCTTATTTATTTATTTATTTGTTTGTTTGTTTGTTTGTATTATTATTATTAAAGGACACAGAGTTTCCAGGAGTAGTTGCTAGACCAATTGGAGAGTTTAGAAGTAATGCAGACTACCAGTATCAGCTCTTGCGGTGCAATGTTGATTTGTTGAAGATTATCCAGCTTGGGCTTACCTTCATGAATGAACAGGGTGAATATCCACCAGGAACTTCAACGTGGCAGTTCAACTTCAGATTTAACCTCACGTAAGAACAATTGTGTCATCCTTATCTCTCTGTGTGTATACATGCGTACATACACATATATCTTAGTGTTCATGTACACACTCACACACACACCAGTCATCCATAACATTAACATTGATTATCAATTATATACAGTAATATAGTGACAGAATTATGTTAGCTCAAGGGTAAACCCAGCCTCCGGGAAAACCTTACAGAAAAGCTACTGCAGCGTGTTTCAGCAAAAAAAGTAGTTGCTGCCTATTATTAAAAGGTACCAGGATATCCAGTACACCGTAGCCCTCCACACAATATGCCACACCCCTTGAGCTTGTGGTAACATGTAGGGGGTTTTTGGTCCACGAGAGGTGAAGATATGCCACTTTGTATTTTAAATGAAAAACCATCTTATATCATAAAAAACATCCTTAAAAAATCATTAGTCCATCTCAAAATTCAACAGATTTTTTTTATATGCGCTTATGAGTGTGCAATTAAATTCCATTCGAACAAAGTCACAGGCGTATCTAATGTATGTAGGTGTGTATATGTATATATATATGTTTTGCAAGACGAGCAGTGTAATGGATAGTAACTTGGTAGTGTGAGTAACTTGGTCTGCGAGTGTTTTGCAAGACAAGCAAAACTAGCAGTAGTACTCGTGTACTATACATTATAACATATTGACCACTTGTGTGTGCGCGTAAAGCAAAAGCAAGTGTCAACAGGGAGGTAAGTCTCTCTGTCAGAAAGCAGTGATTCCGCACAAACACTAACGGAAACACTGCTCTGTTGGGATTCTTTTCAGTAGTAAAGTGCAGGGTAATTTGTTCTATTTTTACTTTATATTGTGTATAAATTATTTTTATATGAAATATTTTGGGCTGTGGAACAAATTATCTGAGTTTATTCATTGACCATTTTTCTTATGGTGAAATTTGCTTTGATATACGAATGTTTTAATATACAAGCACGCTTCTGGAATGAATTATGCTCGCACTTCGTCAGTATTATGCTAAGTAACTTGGTCTGCAAGTGTTTTGTAAGACAAGCAAAATTTTTACATAAATTTTAACTTGTTAAATGATCGAGGTCTTGATATATGTACGAGTACTGTCGTACATATACGCTTTGTCTGCCATGATCAGTCTCAGTGCATCTGCATCAATCGTATACTCAATGTGTGTGTGTGCATGTGTACTGTTTACTATAACATTGTGACCACATGTGTGTGCATACGTGTAAAGCTTTTTTTTTTTTTTTATTTTGTGTCCGTATGTAGTGACTGCTCTTTAGTAGCTGTACTGCAGCAACAGCCCCTGTGAAGAAGAAAAAGTTAAAAAGGGTGTAGCAGTACGGGAGATGAATCTGTTAACGTTAATGCAACGTCACATTTCTGCGGATCCTCAAAAGGAGGCAAAACAAAGTGTCACACCAAAAAAGCTTCCAATAGAACCAAAAGAAGATTCCCGTAACCAGACAGAGACTCAGAGAGGAAAGTCATCCTACACAATAGCCCCCTGCTCCTGCTTCTTCTCTTGTGTAACACCAGTCACTATTCATTTCAAAGGTAAAGTGCAGGTTAATTTGTTTTATTTGTGTAGTATTAATTGTTTTTTATTTTTGGGCTGTGGAGCAAATCATCAGTGTCTATTATTTCTTATGGGGAAAAATAAGCACACTTCCAGAGCGAAGTATGGTTGCATTCCAGGTTTAACTCAGTGTGTGTGTGTGTGTGTGTGTGTGTATGTATATATATATATATATATATATAGGATTACGAGTATAATTTGTTCAGGGTTAGCATGCTTGTATATCAGAGCGAATTTCCCCCATACGAAATAATGGGAACTCTGATCATTTGTCCCATAGCACAAAAATATTCATATAAAAAGAATTAAAGTAAAAATAAAGCAAATAAAACTTGCACTTTACCTTTAAAAAGAATCCTGACAGAGCAGTGTTTCTGTTTGTGTGTGTGTGGGCAGACTAATGGAAACACTGCTCTGTATGGAAACTTCTTTAACAACGAATATCTCTAATTTACACTTGCTCAAAATTATCACGCAGAATCACTGCTTTCTGACAGAAAGAGATTCTGGAAACTGGATCTTTAACAAGGAACCTCTCTGATGACGCTTACTTTTACTGTATGCATGTGCACACACTTAGTCACAATATTATTATAAACAGTACATGCGCAAACGGATGTTGACTATATGAGTGACTGATGGACGCACAGTGAGTCTGAGCATGGGAGACGATTACCTACAATCCCGTAGCGCACAAGAGAGAACCACCATTGGTTCATTTGTGATCAAAGCGCATGCATACTACTTGCATGTAAAGACCTCGCTTGTTTATTAAGTTAAAATGTATTTTAAAATTGTGCTCGTCTTGCAAAACGCTCGTAGACCAAGTTACTCGTAATCCAACATTACACTGTATTTCTGGGTGATTCTCACGAAATCTTTGTTTCAGAAATATCAAGCATGAAAATTTTAAAAATGCTTAAATTAACTTTTTTTTTTAGCAAACATTAGCAAGAAAGTCTGGAGTATTGGTGAACATTAATTAAAAAACTTTTACTTCCCAAAATAAGTCCTAAAAATCTCATTACCGCAACACTCTGAAAACATCACTGTTAGAGAAAAGCAAATACATTTTCACATTTTAAAAAATACTCATGCACAGTTACTTGAAGTTCTGAAATAATATTTATATTTAATTTAATTTGTTTTTTTGTTGTTGATTTCTATCATTACCTCAACACCTCCCATAATGTACAACTATTTTTTTATTTTATTTTGATGAAACCTGACATTTTTTTTAATGATGTGACAAATGTTTGTACATAATTTGTAGATTCTGCACATGGACTTAAAATCAAAGTACTATTTGTCTATTAATTAAATTAACATTTAATGAACATCTGTTGCTATAATTATATAAAGGTTTCAGATATGAGGTTAATTATTTCAGTAATGATAAGTATACTAGTCTGTGATTTATACTGAGACTAGTATACTACTTTGAGAGAATGCAGAAAAAAATATTTGCATAATCATGCATTCAAGTTCAGTTTTATTGTGTAGTGCTTCAAATATACAAAAGCCAAAAAAAACGTTTAAACATTAAAACTGGAATAACGTAGGTCATCGTTATATGTGTAAATAAAACAACAACAAAAAACTGACAAAATAACATTGATTTGTCAAAACTGATCACATGTATATTAATTCTTAACAACCATGCTACACAACAGTTCTACAGTGGTAATGGAGACAGGAGTCAGAGCTGGAGATAGCAGACCTGAAGATGTTGAGGTTCTCTTTGGGAGTGACACGGTTGGACAAGATTAGGAACGAATACATCAGAGGGACAGCTCATGTTGGACATTTGGGGGACAAAGTTAGGGAGGCCAGATGAAGATGGTTTGGACATGTTCAGAGGAGGGAGAGTGAGTATATTGGAAGTAGAATGTTGGACATGGAGCTCATAAGAGATATTTAAAAGTAATTAATTAAATTAAAAGGTACCTCAGGATGTTTTGCTAACTATAGAGAAGCCATGATGTTTCTATAAATTTTCCTCAGTGAATATAATTAGACCTTAAAATAAAGTACATTTACATAAATAATTGTAAATCTAACAATTTTCAAAACTTCCTGTTTTGGTAATGAGAATCAAAATGTTGTATTAACATTCTGACAATGTAATATTTAATATTTAACTGGAGAGATATAAAGAGATTATCTTACCTGGTAGCCATCTTAATGTAATTGTTTCATGTGCTCTATCATTCATAATCAAACGTTATTTTAATTCTGTATGTGTGTTTTAACAGTCCTAAAAAATGTTGCAGAGGATGAGAACATCAGGCATGTACACACAATTTTCCTACTATTTATTTATTATTATAATAAATGAATATTCAGCAAAAAAAATGTCTGTCATCTAAAATAATCTAGTAGAGAATATCCTTTTTTTCTAATTTTTTTATGTTAATTTGTTTAAATTACAGCACAGCGCACATAAACACAGCTGGACGCATTGCATAATGCATTACAGTAATCAGAATATTTGCAGAAAATGCAGTAAAATTGAAAAATACACATTGTGCAAGGTAGATAACAGTATTGTCTTTATTCTGATGCTCTTTTTATATTACTAAATTATACATTTTATATTTAAAATCATTAGTGCTGTGTTTTAATGTTTTTTGTGAGAATCACCCATACACGCACACACTTTTTTTTTTATGTGTGATTTCTAATATGTCAAACATTAACTACCAGTGGCTGCGATTCTTTTCTTCACTGACTCCAAAATCTTTTATTTATTTATTTATTTATTTTTTAAAAACTATTTTTACATTCATAACAGAGATTGAAAACTATCCAATTCTAGTCACTGGCTGACCTAACCAGTGACTAGAATTGGATAGTTTTCAGTTTGCTTGGCCATGATTGGTGATCGGCCGATCAGCCTCAGATATACAGTAAACGATTCCGTACTGAGCACAGAAGCTTCTGAGTGGCACACACCTGTGTTCAACCTGCACGCTCAATTTCAAGTTGAGTTTTGGGTGTTTGGAGACATTTGAGACAGTAAAATGTCACTGTTTCTTTATAATCCTACAGGTGACACACACTGAGCTATTTACACATTTTCATCCTGTGTGGTAGGAGTGAATTATTTGCTTAAGTTTGTTTAAAAATCATAATTATGGTGGATGACATAGATGTGTGCTGCTCTGTTAAATATGCTTTAAAAAATTTTTTTATTTTGATTCTATAAGTATCGCGATGTTTTATAAATATCCAGATTCTATATTAAATTTTCACCCTATTTTGTTAAAATTTTTAACCTTTTAAAAATGTTAATGATTAAATAAATGTAGTTCCTGTTTTCTCACTACAAATCCAAATGCAGCACTTACAATACAAAATAACTTCACAGGCAAAAGTTTAACATTTAAATGTGCAGCAGCACATTTTTCTGTCATCTGCCGTAATTATTATTTCTAAACAAACTTGGCAAAAAATTCACTCCTACCACACGGGGTTAAATGTGTACATAGTTTACCTGTAGGATTTTTTTTTTTTTAAAAGTGCAATGTTTTACCTCCTCTCACGCCTTACAAGTCTCAAAACTCAACAGTGAGGTTGGTTGAGTGAGGCTGGTTGAGTGGCTGCGAACATGTGGTCGTGTTCAGCTTCTAACACGGGGCTTCGTAATTTACTAATTAGCGCTCCCAACGTTTTCAGAGTGGTGTAAGTGTGTGCAATAAGTAGATTTGAGACTAATTCACTCACAGAGTTCGGAAAAATAAAAATGCCATAACGCCATAAAAATGCACTTTTGTTGTGCCTCTCAGTACAGAATCGGTTATATCTGAGGCTGATTGGCCAATAACCGGTCATGGATTATCAAACTAGAAACCAGCCTATTCTGTTTACTATCCGGTCCATCTCTATTATAAAGGGGGAAAAAATTATATATTTAAAAAAAAAAAATTTTGGAGATAGTGTGAGTTAAACCTAATCGCCACACAAAAGAATCGTGATTCAAAACGGAATCAATCCCCCCACCCATCTCTAATATGTATGTATGTATGTACACATATATACATGTACGTGTACATGTATATATATATATACATGTATTATACACACACACGTATAAATATACTTTCCATTTAAAAAAAAAAAACAGGATTCAGTTTGTAGTCATTTTCCCAAGAAGTACAGTAAACCAATATTGGGGAACCAGGTGGAAAAATAAATAAAAACTATAATTTAGTAGCATGGTAACATCTGGAACCATCTTTTAGAGTGTATTAGTATCTAAAATAATTCCAGAGCAATCTTTGCCCACTGTCCTTTACAATGCTGCTTCAGTTCATTCATGCTTGAGAGAATTTGTTTATTCACAGCTCACTAAAGTTACCGCCACAGAATCTTAATAGGACTGAGGTCTGAATTTGGTCCTGCTGTTAGCTTGGGATCATTGTCATGTTGTGTGATGTAATGTCAGTACAGCTTATGCTGTGCTGCTGGACACCTTGCCACACCTTTGTCTCAAGAATATTTTGGTATCATATTCCAAAATGTTTGTTCATTTATGCCTGAATTACTGCTAGTTTCGCAGGAAAGCTCACTACAAAACAAACCAAAATGCTCTCTGTCACCACCATGCTCCATATAGTTTCATTAGTCCAAAATATATATTTTTTCAGAGCTTTTATGATCTGTTCAAGGGCAATTTTGCAGTCTTAAGTTGTGATCCATATGGTTTTTGGAGATAAGGGGCTTTTTTCTAGCCACCCTTATGTAAAAGGCATACATGTTCAGTCATTTTCTGAGTGCACTGTCATGAACAGACATCCCTCTGTAAGGACATTACATGTTTATGTTCATGGTCACATGATATAGCTTGTATGGGCTGTCTTTATCTCTGAACATTAAGGATCATGACTTTGCTCAGATACACACTCTTGGCAAGATTGGCAGCTGTTTTGAAGGTAGTAACCATCCTTCTCACTGCTCACTGTACCATGATGAATTTCTAATTGTTCTGAGACGGTCTTATAACCTAGATCAGTAGTGGAAGTTCAACAAATATATTTACGTTCACATACTGTATATTTACGTTCACATACTGTATATTTATTTTACTTGAGTAGTTTCATTGGTGGATACCTTTTACTTTTACTCCGCTAAATCTTGCAAAAATATTTGTATGTTCAACCTACATTCCTGCATGGACTTGCTTTACAGAGGTGCATAGTATTTAAAGCAGTAATCTTGCCACCTGCTGACTATTTTCTGTAATTGCGTGATTAGCCATTTCACGGAGGGAAGCCGAATCATGTAGGGCAACAAGCCACAGTCACCCTTGTTGATGAGTATGTGCTCTTGTGCATTTGATTAGCAACTGCTAATTTCATTCCAAATGACTGTGCATTGGTGAATTGCTGCAAACTTTTTTTTCTCCCACCTTGTTTCTGGTTTATTCTTTGGGAGAAATCACTGTGATTACAGTGGTATTACAGAGGTTTTTTTTTTTCTAAAGTATTTTTTTCTAGTATTACTGGAACCTTCAATACTGGACTCTTAAAGACTGGAAAATGTACAATCTGTTTGCTTTTGCCAGAATGTAGAGTTGAAAAACACCAACATTTCTGTGTAAATAATGCAATGTGTTTGCCAAAATTTCAGGGAAGATATGTATGCACAAGATTCTATTGAGCTACTTACTACATCAGGTATCCAGTTTAAGAAGCATGAAGAAGAAGGCATTGAGACACTATATTTTGCAGAGCTCCTCATGACATCAGGTGTGGTGCTCTGTGAAGGGGTCAAGTGGCTCTCATTCCATAGGTAATTTAACAGTCTGTTTGGTATTGAGACAGTGATTGGATGCATGCATTTTTATACCTGAGAGACACTAGTGCATTTTCTCTATATGAACTATCCAAGTATTGTTTGTGTTCTTCTTTCTGTTTAGTGGCTACGACTTTGGATACTTGATCAAAATCTTATCTAACTCCAAGCTGCCGGAGGAAGAAGTTGACTTTTTTGAGATTCTTCGTTTATTTTTCCCCATTATCTATGATGTGAAATACCTCATGAAGAGCTGTAAAAACCTGAAGGCATGCACACTCTTTTTATTCAAAATGTGCAGATATTTTGTTTAGAATTTAGCTGTTTCCCAAAAAAAGTCATTGAATTTGTGTAAATAGTGAGGAATTGCAAAGGATTTTAGACTGTTTTCTGGATCACATGAAAGACATGTTTTAAGTGGTGGTTGTGTGATGGATGTTCAGGGTGGCCTGCAGGAGGTAGCTGAGCAACTGGAACTGGAGAGGATTGGGCCTCAGCATCAGGCAGGCTCAGACTCTCTCCTCACTGGAATGGCTTTCTTTAAGATGAGAGAGGTGGGTTAGGAAGCATGAAACTCCAGTCTGCATGCAGCAACATTTTTTAACTATACCCATGTTTAATAAGCAACTACAGTAATGCTAGACACACTGGCCAGATGGCAAAAGGGCCCTCTAATATTTTATTAGATCATCTTTAGCTTTGATTATGGTAGACACTCTCTGTTGCATTGTTTTGACAACATTATACATTGTCAACATTTGTTTCTGTCCAGAGTCGCATTCCTTTGTGGCTAAGATCATGTATGTATGACTAGAGAGTTGAACCAGTTTGTAAAGTCTTCTTCTGCCCATTCCAAAGAACTTGAGCTTAAGGTCAGGACTTACATGAAAATTATTTCTCATGCTCCAAGAACCACTCTATCACAGTTTGAGCTTGATGAATCTTGGCCTTATCGTTCTGGAATATTTTTTTGACAACAAGGAAGAGCAAAAACTCATTTGAAGAGATACCTTGTTTATTCAAGTCATCAGCTGACCACACTTTATTATCACATAACGTTGCTGAGCCTAGACCTGACCATCTGAAGCAACCGCAGATCATAACACTGCCTGCATGATGGCTGCCTTGCTTCATTAACTTCCCCCATCGCTCTCAAATAGGGTAAATCTGCACTCATCAGTCCACGTAACCTTTTTCCATTTTGATTAGCCACACTACCAAGTGGTTTTTTTATGAGCATACTGCTGGTTAGTATCATTCCTGTGAGTTCTCATCGTATTGTGTGTGTGTGTGGAAATGCTCTTACTTTCACTATTGGTCACTAGGCCAGTAATTTGACTCTTCTAAAACACAGTAACATATTTTCCACGACTATGGGATACGGCTTGTGACAATTGTTTAAGAAATAAGAAGCTACTCACAGCATCAGAAAGGGTTAAAAGAATTGTTGGTAGCTGAGACATATTACTGATTGTAGTAATTAGCCAATTAAAGGCTCTAATTAAAGTTTTTGCTTATTTAAATTCAAATATCAACTTTTTTTTTTAATAGCTGGACAGTACACATCAGTGTAAATTTTCAGATACCACTATTGTGCTGTTAGCAGAACTATTGCTACAAAACATGTAATATCTATAAGGCTTGTCATAAAAATATGAAGACTGTGTTTTAGTAGAATGAATGTATTTGTCATGTTGGGGTAATAATTTTCTTTATACATAATCAAAAATGTGTTGTCAACACAATGTTATTAGGACAGTGTTGACAAAGCAGATTAATATATACTGATATTTTCTGTTTCCTTCTAAGGTAGATATCTGATGGTATCTGGAGCATAACATTAATAAAGTTTTGCTTGTTAGTATAAAATGTTCAGCAACTGCTGACTATTTAAGATTTTTTAGTTAACGATGCATGTACAGTATGCTTTATGTTAAAAAATATTAGAGGCAGGTTACCCTGATCAGATAATTTCCTCCCAACTGATTTAATTGTTTGAAGAGACATGCTTTAAACCAATTTTTTTTTACTGTACTGTACTGAATTAAATTAGAATAGTCAATAACAATGTACCAATTACCATAATTACTAAAGCAGGTCTAAGTCCTTATATAATATGATCTAAGTGTCCAACAGTCTTTCCTCTCATTACAGATGTTTTTTGAGGATCATATTGATGATGCTAAGTACTGTGGTCATTTGTACGGACTGGGCTCCGGCTCATCATATGTCCAGAATGGCACTGGCAACGCCTATGAAGAGGAGGCCAACAAGCAGCAGTCATGACATAACAACCAGCTCAGTATCAAGAACTTCACTTGCAGGGCTTAAAACATGGGTTTTTTAGTTTTTCATGAGACGTTCAATAGGAATTTGCACTTTAAAGCTCGAATGAGACTCTTGGTTTTAGATGAAAAGCTAAAAAAAAAAACTTCCTCCACTTTGTTGCCTTCTCTATGTTAATTTTCACAACACATTCCACTTTTATCATGAGAGACAAGAAAAATATATGGGTGTTTTATTTTTCCCCTGCAATGCTTAGCCTTAAGCTACATTTTATGTTTTTTTTATCATTAATTTATTGCATTTGTTCACATGCTTTGTTGAGTAGCGCACAGACTATTTCAACAACAACAAAAAACAGTATGCCAGTTACCTACATGTACAGTTCTGATCCAAGGAGTACCATGTTGTACCATGTCACAACCTGCAGTAGCTTGAGACAGACGGAGCAAGAGACAGTCGCGCACCTGAAGATCCTGGCACTTAATGGCACGAGTGAAGCCTTGCACTGATTTTACTTTTATGTTGGGCTAACACAGGTTTTACCACATAATAGGAGAGCGATGCATAACTGCCACTATTTAACTAAACTGAGGTCACCTCTTCTGTATCGACTGTCCTCACATTTCATTTTAAAAAGTGACTTAAAGGTTTTGTAGTATTTTAGTATAAAATCAAAGCCTTTTATTCTTTGTGCTTCTTAAAAAAATCTTAACCAACTTGAGTACTCTGTCAGTGGAATTAGATTTACCTGTAGCACTGGTTTTTCATTCATGCGTTTTGTGCTGTTTGGGTTTTGTTTTGTGGTTACGGTTGTAGATCAGCTGCATGTACTGCTAGTGTTTGAATAAATGCTGTGTTGAGTCATGGTCTGAGCTTTTACAGAGTTGTAAACTGCATGGACACTGCTTTTCTTCTGTTGAATGTCACCTGGCTAATTTTCTTCACCGTTGTGTAGAGTTTCCATGTTGACAATATGCAATAACAAAGGTGACTGTTTTTAAGAGCTTTTGTAAATAAAGGCCTCAGATTTTCTATCATCTGCAAAATTGGGACCTGAGTTTAGGTGTGTTGTTTTGCATAAACATTTGCATGCAAATTACAGTTCAGTTCTACAATAGCAATAAACCAGCAATTGCTCTTAGCCCTAAGGAGTTATTGACAAATCAATGTAGGTATATTCTTTTAAAAATGTTTGACAAGCTTCTTTAAAGGTCTGCGTTGCAAAGATTTGTTTTGACATCATTACCATTTCAAGTATATTCCTATCCTTTTTGCATTACATTAATAATAATCAATTCTAATGTGCAGGAAACACCACATGTCCAGTACATAAAACAATGGCTTTATTATTGTTACTGAACACAATCATCCAATAATTTTCTAGGCAAATCTTTAATAAATGAAAGTTCATAAAACCATAAATTATGTAGCCTAGTAAAAATGTCTTTGTAACAAAGATCCAGAAGCTAAAGATATGCTGTAGTTTATGGCTCATGTTGTATTGTATAGTCTATTGTTGTCTGTTGTCTGTCAGTGGTGTGTTGAAGCACTACTCTTTCAATGATTATAAAGAGACAGATATAAACACTACAGCACATTTAGGTCTTGGCATGTCTGACTTTTATACAACCAAAGACTGTACAGTGCCCTCCAGAAGTATCACCAATCTTCATGAAAATAAGCAGATAGATAGATAGACAGACAAACATGCGATAAGTAGTAGTGCAATTTTTGTCCTCAAAACATTGGTTTTAAAGTTAATTTTTTTTTATTCCCAGGTCAGAGTAACAGGACAAGTCTTTTCTTTCTGTATTGTCCGGTCTGACAAAATTGGAGAGAGTTGTAGAGGGATCATTGTCACTCCACCATACAGAAGCTCCGTTATAGTCTTAAGTTTGTGCATGTTTGATGAAAAAAAAAAAAGGCCTAATTATGTTGTTGAAAGCTCTCGAGCCAAGTCTGAACCTCATACCAGAGACGACCAGGTTTTGTGCTGAAATGTCTTGGTACTTAGCAGTACGTGTGATGCTATAAACCGTTATCAGAGCCCTGGACCTCAAGCTGCAAAATAGCTTCAACGATTCACCTCCATCTGGCCAGGGCACAAGATGCCAGTTTGTAGTTCTAATGATGATTGGTCAAGTTCAGGATTTGCATTTCATTCAGGCAACTGCTACTTACTGCAGCGATTCCAAATAGCTTGTTGTTATGAAAGTTGACCTAAACATTTGACTCTAATAATTTGAATGTTTACTGCTTAACATGAGAGCATTTCCACACACACACACACACACACACACACACACAATACAACATGAACTCTCAGGATAGGGACAGAACAGCTGTGAGGATACGAGTAAACCATTTGTTAGTGAGACTAAGCTGGAAAAAATCTTTAATTTGCTGGGGAGCATACGTTTTTAGACTAGTGGAAAAAGGTCATGTGGTCTAATGACCAGATTTACATTACTCCAGAGTCATGCATGCATTATTGTAAGAAAGGAATGAATGGAAATGAATGTTGTGATGTTGCATAAGGTTGCTGCAATAATTGCACTGCAAATGCACATCATAATCAAAGATTTACAGAATTCAAAAGTGATCCACCAAAATATTTAAGCTTGCAATTAAAAAAAAAAAAAAAAAAAAGGTCAGGCACTGTACTTTAGTTTTTTTTAAGAGGTGTGTGCTATTTAGACCCCAGGGAAATGATGTGGGTAAATGGAAAAATAACTGTTATGTGGATGGCTAATAAAAAAATTTACATTACTGTATATTTACAATTTACAAATATTCTGTATCATATTGTTTATACTGTAGGTATCAACAATTTTGTTATAGTTATTGTTAAAAGAAAATACTATTGTTTTAGCCTAATCAGCATGATATTTCTTGTTAGAACATTTTTATGCTGCATTTTCAGGAAGGGTGCCAATAATTCTGGAGAACTGTGTGAGAAGAACATGATATTTAGACAGGAAACAGATTCTCTCCATCTTCAAAAATGTGACAGATCATGTTTTTCACGAATGATGGATTCATCTTAACAACAGACATGCCATTAAAGTTCATTAAATACATTTGCTGCCTTTGTCCAAACCCACAAAACTTTTTTTCTTTCTTTTTTTGCAAATCATGTGGTAATTTTACAAACAGACTTCAACATGGTGTCCACATGCACCACATATGGTTTTCTACACACAACCATAAAAATGCTCAAATTCCAGCTCACCAGATCTATTTGTTGGTTCTTTCTCTAAAGTTAACAACTACATTAAAAAAAAAAAATCTTTGCAAATCTTTTTAAATGTATTCTTAATGCATTGCACTGTTGATTACACTGCCAAAAAAAGTGCAAAGAGGTGCGAGACAGCTAACATTTTCCCTGTGCTTTAAAGCATTTCATTGTGTACATGAAGTGGCTTGGATTTAAGATCTGTTCACAAATTCTATCTGCACACAAATGGACTGTGTTCGTGTTGCAATATGTGAAAAGCTAATAAATTTCAGGTTATATTTTGAAACTGCAATGTATTTTCTCTATTCAAAGACTTGAGAACGTTGAGTGATATACAGGGCCACTGAAACAGTTTAACATCATAATGTGTACATCATTAAAAATACAAATGTCTGCTGAAACATGCAAACAACTAAAGCGTTAAAAAAAAAAAAAAAGAGTACTATATTTGATAATACTTTGCTACATATCGTCAGCAATTCGTGATACCAGTTTACATGTTAGTTACATGTCTCGATTTTTCAAAAGGTTTTCTTTATAACTTTCAGTGACGTACATATGCACCACACAGCATGCACAAAACTACAAAGTTTCATCCCAAATTCATTTGAAAGTTAGCCTCAAACACGTTCACAAGGTATAAACAAGGCATTAGCTGTAAATCATTGATGTTACTCAGAGTGCACCTTTTCCTGTGTATATTTAGGCACAGAATGCAAAGTCTCCATACTTTGTACAAAGGACTGGAACCGTCCTAATGAATACAGACAATCTGGTAACACTGCACAGTAAGCTTTGAATAAGAAGCACCTTTCTTAAGAAATGACATGGAAACCCACTGGATAGTGGTTGTTTCCTGCAGCAGAAGGCTCCCTGTTGTACAAGGCTGTTTCTTCATTAGTTCCATGGAAAACACACAGGACCACATAGGGATCTGACAAAGAAAGTGAGAAAGGTCACATTTTCCATTTAAATGAAACAGATGCTTTTAGAGTTTTGAATGCATTAAACAAACAAACAAAAAAAGAACAAAATAACTTATTCAGTATTTTCATTGTTTAATATTCACGATTCTTGAATTAAATTCATGTCTATGGTCCCGGTTTGAATGGAAGCAAATTTGAGATATTGACCTGGTTAATTGCTTTGTACAAAAGGTCAAATTATTCTCACACCTAATCTCTTCCACTGAAGCATAGGGGGTCAGGTGACAGATTTGATCGAACATTAATCATAAGGTTTTGCATAAACTTGTGGAATCCATGCCATGTACACACTGTCCAGTAAAGCAAAAAATAATAAGAAGAGGAGGTACCAAATACTGGGGGAAAAAATTAAAAAATTTCTTTTCATTTTAAATGATTCTACTTTTTGTCAAAGTTTTGTCAATAATGCAATTTGTAATAAATTGTTGCATTAGAAAAGAAGTAGGGCTGAAACGATTCCTCGAGTAATTCGATTACAAAAAATGATCGAGGCAAAATCTTCTGCCTCAAAGTTTCTTTTAATTAATTTTAAATGCTTGTGTTATACTTTTATGCAATTATTTGTTTAGCGTGACACAGTCACCAACAAAGCGGAAGGAGACGCAAAGAGTTAGCGCTGTGTTGATTTGAGGAAGCGTTCTGTTGCGGGCTGCGAAATGGAAGGGAGCGATAAAAATGTATAAAAATTTATTTTAAAGTGTGCCCTCGTTTTTTTGAGACTTAAAGTCTTAAAGTCATACCTTTTTTTTTTGTTTGTTTTTGCATCTGAAAAAAGGCTTTAAGAATAAGATTGTATGGCACTGTAATGCACTTAATTCATCTCAGTCAACTTTAAGCTATTCCTTGTATTGTGAATAATGACGAGGTCATTTTATTTTTGATAAAATGCTGTATGCATTTAAAAAATAAAAGTAGATTTTTCTAAAAAGAAAACCAATTAATCTTTGTTTCTCTTATATATTTTACATTGCCGTGTAATTAAGCAAAAGTACATTTTATCTGATTAAATGTCTGGTACAGTATAATACTCGATTACTAAAATATTCGATAGCTACAGCCCTAAAAAGAAGCATCGAAATACTTTTACTAGTGTGCTCATCCTTTTGAACCCTACTGCAATGGTTTATAAGTGTTTAAACATTTTGTAAATGAAAAAAGTCTTGTATATACAGTTTATGATATATATATAAAAAAAAAATTAAAAACTTATTTTGTGACAAATGCCATTTTAAACAAACAATCAAATCAACTAACCTTGTTTCCTTAAACAAGTCATCACTGTGACCAGACTAGGTTTCTTTTTCTATAATCATGGCTGGATTGCTTGCTCCTGTTCATAATCACAAAAAAAAGGAAGAAGCAAGAAAGCATGAAAAAAGCAGTCTGTTTGGTTTCTTCCTCTCTTGTAAATCAGTCATAAGATCAGCTGATTAGCCTATAATCACCAAAACAGTTTCCTTCATAACATCACTTTCCTTCATAACAGTACATGTACTTCTACTCAAAGCATCAAATCATATGAGAATGCAGACAACAAAACACACTTTGTTTCAATATATAAAACGACTCTCATGTATCCTTGGGTAAAGCCAGTGGCTCGACCTAGATTAAACACCTCCTGATCTGATACAGTAACACATGCCTTTAAATAGAGTACGAGGGATCCTCTCAATTAAAACCGAATTAAAACCTGTTTTGGGGGGTTGTGGAGAATTATATTGATGGAACCCCACATTCTGCTTAACATTAAGATATTTTAACCGTAAACCAAGTTTTCTGTCCAAAGGCGTTTAGTCTTATCTGTAGATGGACATTTCAAATTCAAATAAAAATTGATTTGTGACATGAATGTGTCATACTCCGTATGATGTGAAGTGAAATGCTTACACGACCGCAGATGACCTAAAAATTTGAAAATAAGAAATGTAAGAGTTTTCAATTAGAATATAAAGTATAAAATAGATATTTTATACTTTATACTTTTTGGAAACAAAATCAATGTTTAAGAGGTGCAAGATAAAATATTTAGTCTAAAATCCCTCTAAAACTGTACAAATACGAATTTTACTGCTGCCAACAATTTTAAAAACACAATTATACATACACTGCCTGGCCAAAAAAAAAATGTAATTAATAAAAAAAATAAAAAAAATCTTCACATGAAAATGATTCATGCTCCCAGAACCACTCTTTCAGAATCTGAGTTCTAAAATGCCTCTTCTGGGAGGGAAGAAAGACTCTACTGATGTTATACCCTGGTTATTTACTACATTTAGATCATAAGCTGACTTCATTTTATTCCCGCATAATGTTGATGAGTTTAGACCTGACCAACTGAAGCAACCCCAGATCAGAAGACTGCCTCCAGAGGCTTTTACAGTGTGGACGATGCATGATGGGTGCATCGCTTTATGCACCTCCCTTCTTACCCTGTCACACCCATCGCTCTGGAATAGAGCTCATAACTCAACAGACCACATGACCTTTTTCCACTGCTCCAAAGTCCAATCATTATGTTCCCTAGCAAATTCAAGCCTTTCTTTCTCATTAGTCATTATCAAGTGGTTTTCCTATGGCCAAACATTTGTTTAGTCCCAATCCTGTGAGTGCATATGAAGATCCCCTCACTTTCACTATTAAACACAGCTATGGCTTTAAAGTAATTTCAAATCTCCTTAGTTGTTATTCATTGCTTGATTCAGCCCTATAATTTAACCCTTCTGAAATATTGACCCTTTCTTTGGCCAGACAGTGAATAAACCCACCCTCTCTGGCTTGTTGCTCAGTCTCATCACTCTCAGTCCAAGTCTGTCCATTGCTCAGCAGTCGACTTTGAGATTCTCTCAGAGGTTTAGCAGGAAATTGATGGGATTCCCCATCACTAGAAATGAACAAAACAAACAGACAAAATGTGGATGTTAATGTCATAAAAACCCAGTGCATATGATTATGTGGATTCTCTACCTTACACTCTGCTGTGTTCAAATGGCGATATTATAAAAGAATCAGAAATATCTGGCCCTGAACTGCTAGAGGTTTTGTAGTCCTATCTTAATTGTTTCAAAATTTTTAAAAAAGGCAACAGTCAGAGTCAACAACACACTGATATTGATCAATAATACAAAGACATGGACCTTTTGACAGCATGTCCAGATGGTGAGGCAGGTTGTTCTGGGTCAGGGTTCACGAGACATGTGGGGAAAGAGCATCCATCGCCTTGGCTAAAATCACAATAAAGAAACCCCAATATGTTTTCATTTTCCTGGACCAGTTTATATGTGCAATGATAATGTACAAGCTGGGATACCTGGAAAAAACAGGCAGGAGCCAATATTTCTTTTCATCGCCGAAGACTTGACAGAAGTTCTTGCTTACTCCAAGACTGAAGCCATTTTTGTCAGCTCCTTGAAGGAAGGCAGGTGCACGGAAGACCTCTAAGGAGGAAAGTTATTTGAGGGAAAATGACTATATCGCAAATGAACAAATCAAACATTTCTCATTATCTTTTTTAGGGGGATAGGGGGCATTTTCCCAAATTTTCTCGATAAGTTACTCGTACCCGTCACTAGGGCACTCCCACATACTACCAGTCAGGGGGCCGAAACCTATCATGAGTTTCCTCCCAACCACGTGATGCCTGCCAAGCGTTTCTTTTCAAACTGCTCCATCACGCACCATTGGGAGGCGTAACACACTCGGAGGACAGAGCTATCCGCTCACATGAGCTCACAGACGCTCGTGATTGGCTGTAGAGAGCACAGAGTGCCTCCCATCCCACCCCTCTAGGAGAGTTCGGCCAATCAGCTCTCTCCAGGCATCACCGGGGACACGACCTAGCAATCTCCGGATGACAGGGCGAGCACTTCACCACTGTGTCACTAGGGGGCACTTCTCATTATTATTACAACACAGGATGTCCTACATTGCTGCATGTGTATTTACATGCAAGGTGACATTTGAATGACTGCTATGTTCCTCTCTATTTGTGTGCCTATACTACACGCTTAATCCAAACTCTGTAAAATTGTCATAATATTGATGCAAGCAGTCCCCAACTCATGAAAGAGTTGCGTTCTGGGAGCAAAAACTGTAATCGCTCCTATGGAAATGAATCTCACACATGTTAAATGTAACAGTGTTGTCTCTGCGCCTTTAAATCAAGAGGGGAATCACCGGACACCAATTTGTCTCGGAGCTGTCTTCCACTTTATTTGACTGTGAACTCCGTTTTGGTGAGGATTTTCCGAAATAAGGATTATTCACCATCAGGACAGCTGTACAGGACAGCCATTTTCTATCATCACCTGATTTTTTTAAATACAGTTTATCCTTCTATTATTAAAGCTCCAATTAAGATGCCATAGAGCTAAAATGCTTCTAATTGTATAGTAAACCTATTTAGTTATTGCATATCAGTAAAGGATCTATCAGCAAAAATATGCAAAACCTATTAAACTTCACACCTCAGGAGACTTGAGCTTAAAAGCTAGATTGAAAAGCAATGCATTCTAAAAAAAAAATAAAAATTACGTCATCAACAGTTATCTATTAAAATATTATAATAGTGTGATGTTTAAGGTCAAGTCACCTACCCAGGGTAGATCTATTTTTGCAAATTAGCCAGCAGTGATAGGCAAACAGTGAAGCCAGACTGACTGAGAACATGGAGGCAGCAAAGAACAGGAACATAATATGGAACTTGGCTTGAGTGTCTGGCAGGCCATTCTGTGAAAAGACACGAGACCATAAAAAAGGAATTCCAATTATATCATACCCCACAACTTATAGATTTCGGAAATCCAAATAGAATAAAAACTTATGGGAACTATAAGTGGCAAAGCTATAAACACGTCAGAGCAGATTTCCTATTTCTACACCTGACACAGCAGTTTACAGTGACTAATAATTACTATCGCAGTAATTCTACACTTCTCTAAATCTTCAGCAGCCAAGGCCACTACAGAAGTCTGTTAGGAGCTAAATACATATATAATAAAGCTTCAACAGTCACTGACTGCTTGACGCAGTAATTCCTACCCAGTATTGTTTAAGGCGCTCGTGTGTTTTACCATCCACCTTGCAAGAAAATACAAATGTTTGGAATGAAAATGAAGACAATGCTAAGTGGCTAACACGTTCTTAAAGTAAAAAAAAAAAAAAAGAATAATAAATATAATAAATAAAAGATTTTTTCATTATTATAAATTATATTATATATAAATTTTATATATAAAAAAAAGAGTTCTGCAAAAGAAAGGGTTATTTATAATTTCTTTCAATTGTGTGAACTCAAATGCTCTGATGTTAATTAAGCTAAGAAATCATTTATACTTACAGTCCAAAACTGAATAAAGTACTGCAGGTCTGTTGCAGTGATAAAGAGGCAGTACAGCAAAGAGTACGCAAGAAAAAGAGTAAAAAACTTGTAGTTGGAAAAGCCCACACAGTTGTTCACCCTGTCAGAAGACAATTATTTTTGCATTAAACACAAACAAATGTGACTTGAAATTTTCGTTTTTTTTTTGTTGCATCATATTAGAATACTCATAATATCTCTGTATGAATATCGCAAAAAAGAAAAAAAATTGAAATTTTAATAAATAATCTTTTGATTTTTAGGGTTTAGTTGAGCTTATGTATCATTATTGGTTGGTAAAAGTTTATTCTTTTTTTTTTTTTTTTTTTTTAATAAGTGCACCATATTAGTTTCAGTCCACCAATTTGGTTGGTTATGGCCTTCTATAATTACACTGGGACGTTTCACTGCTTGTATCATTCCATACACTAAGTGTTCACTCACTCACTCACTCAACATCTATACCGCTTAATTCGTTATTCAGGGTCATGGGGGGCCTAGAGCTTATCCCAAGAGACGTAGGGCACATGGCAGGGTACACCCTGGACAGGGTGCCAATCCATCACAGGGCACACACACACACATACACACTCATTCACACACTACAGACAATTTGGGAATCCCAATTAACCTAAGATACTGTACATGTCTTTGGACGGTGGGAGGATACCGGAGTACCCGGAGGAAACCCACCAAGCACGGGGAGAACATGCAAACTCCATGCACACAGAGACAGGAATCGAACCCAGACCCTGGAGGTGCAAGACGACAGTGCTAACTACACTGCACTACACCACCGTGCCGCCTCACTAAGTGTTCACCAATTAATATATATTAAATATTAATATATTTATAGAACTATAGGATAAAAGCAATGTTACACTCACATTTAGACTCTTGCTTACTGCTCTAAAATATTTTCATATCCTTGTGTCATACATTAATTTTTTTTAAATACATTTTTTTGTATTATATTTTCTTTTATTTATAAGCTACTACATACCATGGACAGTGGTGATCCATCTTCAAGATGCACCTGTGAAACAGTATGAAGTAATTGTTTTGAAAAGATACACCAGCAAGATAGAGTTTACTAAATTTCAAGTATTTTTTTTATATCAAAGAAAATCATACTTATCACAGACTGAGCAGTGATGACACCGGTCAGGTTTCACTAGATGGCACCGATCACAGTAGCGAATAGCTATGGAGATAAACTTTATTCATTCTGTAGTAAAACTATTTACTGGAAAAAAGTGCACTCATTGGTATTTGGCTTGCATCTGTAGAATGTTTCTTGGTCACAGTTCGCCTGGCAATAAGAAAGTCTCACCTCCAGACGTGGTGCGAGTGGATATGGGTAAATCCTTGGCTATTCTTCTCAGAATCTCCTGTTGAGATTCAGCACGATCCTCCTGCTTCAGCAGTTCTTTGTCAGTGTGTGACAGGTGGAACTGAGCAGACCAGACAAACACAACGCTCTGACTTCTGTTTTTTATTTAACATGCAACAGTGTACTTTACACTGATACCATGATTTTAGTGTCAGATTGGGTATTATTGTTTATTAATCGGAGAACTGGAAATTTTAGGACACGGACACAAGATACATATATCCAATGTATTATTTATAATACAATTGGATATTGTAGTTCCTATATGTAATGGCATACATTTTTTTGAGGTATTTCAGGTATTTTGCTCTTTAAAGTACAGTCTTTATAAGACAAATTAATGATACGATTGTGAAATTTAAGAACTGATTAAATTACTATTAAAGATGTTGGTCTGTTCAATCAAATCTACTATTTTACACATATTATATTTATCTATATCTTATAAATTATATTATTTTAGTATTATATTGTTATACATTCCTATTCTTCTTCTTCTTACTATTATTATTATTATTATTATTATAATAGCATACACTGCCTGGTCAAAAAAAGTTACCATTTCAGAGGAGTCAAATTATTGGCCTGAATCCACCAAAGAAAACATTAAATTACTGGAACTGGGTTTAGAACTGTCCAATGCATTATTAAAACCTGGAAAGCTAGTGTTGAACCATCAACTTTGTGGAAGCAATGTCGTGAGAAAAATGATCATCAATGACCATGACTAGAGCTCACCTTTATATGAGTAAGAGAATTTCCATACAAACAGTCTGAGAAGAACTCACATAAGAAAGCGTAAAGATTTGACTTGGAGCAATGGAAAAAGGTCATGTGGTCTGATGAGTCCAGGTTTACAATATTTCAAAGCAATGTGTGCATGTGTGTGTGTGCGTGTGTGTGCGCGTGTGAGTGCATGTATACTGGTCAGCCATAACATTATGACCACCCGTTTAATATTGACTAGCCCCGCCCTTTGCCACCAAAGCAGTAATGACCTCTGTGTTCTGACACTTTTTCGAACAAGCATTAATTTTCCTCAATTTGAGCTACAGTAGTGCTTCTACTAGATCAGGAAACACAGGCCAACCTTCACTCCGCATGAGCATCAGTGAGCCTTGGCTACCCATGACCCTGTTGCCAGTTCACCGGTTTTGCCTCCTTGGATCACTTTCGGCATGTCCTGACCACTGCAGCCTGGGAACATCAAATAAAAGCTGCAGTTTGCACTTTTGGAGGTGTCTATGCATTACAATTTGTCCCTTCTCACAGAGGCTACATTTTCAATATCTAGTTACAATGGAGGTTTGAAGTGGGTGGGATATATTAGGCAGTAAGTGAACATTTTTCTGAAGTTGATGTGTTGGAAGTGGGAAAAAAATGGACATGCATAAGGATTTGAGTGACGAGGGTCCGAGTAGAGTAGTCCGAGCTGTCCTGTGTAATCCGATCTAATACAAGTGCTTGTGTAGATCAAATTGCTGAAAAGGTTAATGCTGGTTGAGATAGAAAGGCGTCAGAACACACAGTGGCAAAAGGGAGACCTACTCAATATTAGGCAGGTGGTCATAATGTCATGGTTGATCTGTGTATATGAGGGTAAGAAGGGAGGGGTATGAACCAATGCACAGATCGTGTAGAGTGCCCACTGTACAAGCTTAAAGGGCTGTGTTTGTTGTGATGTTATGAAGTGTTATGAAGAGTTTTCACACATGAATTGACCACCACGTTGTACACTGTAATCAAAGCTAAAAGCAGTCAAAATGAAACATTAGCATGTGCTATTTGTTTTTTAGCCAGGCAGTGTATATCTATCTTTAATACACATAGCTGCTACCATGATAGTGGTGGGAAAAAGCATTGAATACTGTACCTCTTTGACTGGGTTCATTGGTTTGGTGAAGATGGTTTGCCAATATGACCATACAAACATGATGAAGGAGACATGATATGCCATGAGGTAGACTACTGGAAAAACAAAAACATTCATACTGATCGGTCAGTTCTTTAAGTATACTTATTTAAAAGCTAGCAAGTTGTCATTTATATTATTTATAATTAGCATGATATGCAAGTACCAGATACAGTACGCCAGATTTTATTAAGTGGAAAGCTAATGTTAAAGAAAAGGTTGTTGAACACAAGAACAAATATAGCTACTGTATGAAAGAGACAATTACAAAGCTTTATGCATTTTTGCAATATCAATACCAAAGTGGTATCAGAAACGTGTTTCATTTTTAACATTATCTTCATTTTGTTCAATATATGTTTCCATATTTACATAGTGTTTGACTAACCCATGTATTTTCTCATTCTATAACCTTTTTTCTTATATACGTACAGAATATCATTATAAAAAAGCTTACTTACTTTTCTCTCCCAGGTTTTCAATTGTTTCTGTGTACAGAATGAAAAACATAGAAATAGGTTAGACTCAATGTGTGGTTTAATTATTTCCGTAAGAGCTTCAGCTGATGGTGTCTAGCTCTAGAGCTAACAACATGCATGGATAGCTTGTATTCTTCTAATTTCTTGTCTCTCTGCCCTCTTTTCATATCCTCCGGGTTAATTTATGAAAACAATAATGCACAAGGAAGCCATTAGCAAAATCCAGGAACAACATGCACATTGTTTAAAGCAACACACAATTCACTGTAGAAGCTCTCTATTGAGAGAAAATTCAAAGATCTGACCTAAATATGAAATTAAACAGAACGACAGTGTATATGGACTAGCAGTGAGCAGCAGCATATGCTGTACAGCTGCAGCAGGTGCTGATGCTGGAACCCACACAAAACAGAAGCGATCTGCTGATGATGCTTCGTGTCTCTTACATATTCGCACAGAGGCCTCTGATGCTAAACTGACCTGGGCAAGACCAAGGTGAAATGCCTGTATTCACAAGATAATTAATCAAGGTGGTAAAACATTAACACTATGGTATCATGGTCCAGGATTAGGCTGCAATCATCCTGAAAATGGTGGCAGTTTTTAATAGAACTCACACTTTGTCCGTATAAACTGTTTTTTTTTTTTAACTCTGTTAATACACCAATCACACATACTCCAAGAGCTGTAAGGTGCTGTCATTTGTTTTTGGAAGTGTGATCTCAGGGTGTAGTTACACTTCAAAGCACTTCTGCATGACACTCTGGATAGAGGCATGTGCCAAATGCCGTAACTGTAAAGGTCATAGAACTTTAATCATTTTGATCCTACAATTTGCACATGTTTTTCAAAATATTTCAGAAGTTTTAATATATGCATAGGACCACACCTTGTTGCTCTTGAATATCAGAGGCAAATGCTTGGGGCCCCAGGCCAGTAGACGGCTGACAAAGTTAATTATTATTTAGAAGATAATGGTGATGAATGTTAGTTAGAGAAGATGCAGTTGTGTTGCCTACGGCGCCAACAAACTCTAGAATTTCCTAAGTTTGCAGTGGTAGTACAATACTGTACAAATAGTGTTAAAAATGGTTGAGAATTTCACAACGTGGACGAAATCATGAAGGACGGAGGACTACCTCAGAATTCCTTAGCATGACCTCAAATCATCAGCTACAGACTCAAAACTGGGGTCCAAACACATGTCAACCCTATCAGAAATTTATGGAGCATGCTAAGTGACATAACACCAGATTACACGTGGACAAAATTGTTGGTACCCTTCGGTCAATGAAAGAAAAACTCACAATGGTCCCAGAAATAACTTTAATCTGACAAAAGTAATAAATAAGAATTCTATGAATGTTAACCAATGAAAGTCAGATATTGCTTTTCAACCATGTTTCAATGGAATTATTTAAAAAAATGAACTCATGGAACAGGCCTGGACAAAAATGATGGTACCCCTAACTTAATAGTTTGTTGCACAACCTTTTGAGGCAATCACTGCAATCAAACGATTCCTGTAACTGTCAATGAGACTTCTGCACCTCTCTGCAGGTATTTTGACCCACTCCTCATGAGCAAGCTGCTCCAGGTGTTTCCGGTTTGAAGGGCGCCTTTTCCAGACAGCATGTTTCAGCTCCTTCCAAAGATGCTCAATAGGATTGAGGTCAGGGCTCATAGAAGGCCACTTTAGAATAGTCCACTGTTTTCCTCTTAGCCATTCTTGGGTGTTTTTAGCTGTGTGTTTTGGGTCATTGTCCTGTTGCAAGACCCATGACCTGCGACTGAGACCCAGCTTTCTGACACTGGCCAGCACATTTCTCTCTAGAATCCCTTGATAGTCTTGAGATTTCATTGTACCCTGCACAGATTCAAGACACCCTGTGCCAGATGCAGCAAAGCAGCCCCAGAACATAACAGAGCCTCCTCCATGTTTCACAGTAGGGACAGTGTTCTTTTCTTCATATGCTTCATTTTTCCATCTGTGAACATAGAGCTGATGTGCCTTGGCAGAAAGTTCCATTTTTGTCTCATCTGTCCATAGGACATTCTCCCAGAAGCTTTGTGGCTTGTCAACATGTAGTTTGGCATATTCCAGTCTGGCTTTTTTATGATTTGTTTTCAACAATGGTGTCCTCCTTGGTCGTCTCCCATGTAGTCCACTTTGACTCAAACAACGACAGATGGTGCGATCTGACACTGATGTTCCTTGAGCATGAAGTTCACCTTGGATCTCTTTAGAAGTCTTTCTGGGCTCTTTTGTTACCCTTCGGATTATCCGTCTCTTTGATTTCTCATCGATTTTCCTCCTGCGGCCACGTCCAGGGAGGTTGGCTACAGTCCCATGGATCTTAAATTTCTGAATAATATGTGCAACTGTAGTCACAGGAACATCTAGCTGCTTGGAAATGGTCTTATAGCCTTTACCTTTAACATGCTTGTCTATAAATTTTCTTTCGAATCTCCTGAGACAACTCTTTCCTTCGCTTCCTCTGGTCCATGTTGAGTGTGGTACATACCATGTCACCAAACAACACAGTGACTACCTGGAGCCCTATATATAGGCCCACTGACTGATTACAAGATTGTAGACACCTGTGCTGCTAATTAGTGGACACAGATTGAATTAACATGTCCCTTTGGTCACATTATTTTCAGTATTTTCTAGGGGTACCATCATTTTTGTCCAGGCCTGTTCCATGAGTTCATTTTTTTTTTTATAATTCCGTTGAAGCATGGTTGAAAAGCAATGTCTGACTTTCATTGGTTAACATTCATAGAATTTTTTTTAAATTATTACTTTTGTCAGATTAAAGTTATTTCTGTGACCATTGTGTGTTTTTCTTTCATTGACCGAAGGGTACCAACAATTTTGTCCACATGTGTATATCACTGCCACCAAGGGCTTGTACTATGCAGGAACTATACATGATGCCTGCATCGCTTCATATGCTTTTCTCCTTAGCTTGATGAGCCCAGCACTCTGGTATAGGGTAAATCTGTAAAGACAAATCTTTAACCCTTTTTTCCAGTTTTACTTGTTGACAGTTCTCTCAAATGTTCCTGTGAGTTCTTGTTGAGTTGCGAGTGTAGAAATTTCCTCCTTAACTTTAAAACACAGCTGTGATTTCTACTGTTTTTTTATGATCCAATTCTGTTATTAAAGTGTTTAAGTGATCTCTGATCACAGTCATTCTTCATTTTTTTTCCAAGCACATTTCTTCTGCACATTTCTTCTGTTGACACTCAACACTACAATCCTTTACAATCACTGATGATGTACTCTAGCTAGGTGTCAGTAGACGTTTCATTATATCATTATTATCCCTTGATGTTGTGGTTTCTTGTGTTAGCTTTGTGTTTTACTGCGTTATGAAGTTCCTCTGTAGATTGGATGCATTTCTAAAGCTGCAGAAAGACTTCCCATTTCATTCTGCTGCCACTATCATGAGCTGCATTGTCAAAAAAGGTTATGAATCCAGTCCCAAAATCACAAACTCATGTTGCTACCTGCACTATGCTTGAACCATGGACTTGTATATTCTTGACCATGAGCGGCTGATCATTCTAATTTGGCTTTGTGTCTCATCTCGATTTCAAATTCCTACCTCGCCTTCCAATATTCCTGCTCTCAAAGTCTGATTGTGATACCTACAGTACACTCCTGCCCTGTGGAGGTTGTTGCTGAGGTCACTGACCTGTTTTGGTGGTTTTCTTCACACATCTCACAGTGTTTCTCCTAACTGTTCTCTTCCCTCGCTCCTGAGCTGCCTGTGATCAAGACCCCCTCTGGACCTGTCTGACTCATCCTGGTGCCCTGCTTCTGGTTGGAGATCTCGTTGCATGGAGGCTCTATGTGGTTTACTTGGGATGCATGTGGTTACCGGGGACGGTTCCACTTTACCTGCCCTCGACTTGAGGACTTGTGACTGCAGTCGATCAATAGTTCAGGACTGGAATTTTCTGGAGACTGGAGCCTCCAACAATGAACTAGACTCCATATTAACCTTAGACATCATCTGTTATATTGAACTTTCAGCTGTCTAACCCACAGTATGACTGCAAAACAACTCCTGCTATCCGTTATTACCCAAATGAGGATGGGTTTCCTGTTGAGTCTGGTCCCCCTCAAGGTTTCTTCCTATTGCCATCTCAGGGAGTTTTTTCTTGCCACCATTGCCTTCAGCTTTCTCAACAGGGAAAATCAGATCATTTGATCCATATGCATTTTCTCACATTTCACATTTCTTTTTTTTCCCTTTCAATTTTCTTTTGATTCTGTGAAGCAGCTTTGCTGAATTGAATTGAATTGTTTGTCATCAACTGCTGTCATTTTCTCTCCTGTGTCCAATGCTTTTGCAGTGACTCTGACTAATTTTCACTTTGAAAATGGCCACATCTTCCTCCCCCTAGACATGTTCTCCAACTCCTTCCAGGTGCTGTCAGGCCGAATGAAATATTTAACCTTTCCATCTAGTACTTGGTCTGCCCTGGGGTCTTCTCTTTGTTTGACAACCACCTCCCCAAGGATGCATCCAGAGGCATCCTAGACAGATGCTTGACCCACCCTAATTGGCTTCTTTTAATACAGAGTAGCAGCGACTTTACTTTGAGCTCTTCTTGGATGCCCAGAGCTTCTCACCCAATTTCTAAGACTGAGCCCAACCACCCTGAAAAGGATGCTAATTTCCACTTCTGATATCCACAACCTCATTCTTTCAGTAACAAACCAAAGCTAGTGACCATAGGTAAGTGCTGAAATGTAGATTGACCAGTAAATTGTTAACTTTGCCATTTTCTCTAAACTCTCTGACATGAAAGGCCATTATAATGACTGCTGACAATGCACCAATCCCTGTGTTAATCTCTTGCTCCACTCAAACCTTACTCATGAACAAGATACGAAAACAAACTCCTCTCCGTGAGGTCATTTCTTGTGCCTACCTGAATGGGGTAACCAACCTTTTTCAAAGACTTGTATCCCGAGCCACATCACATTTAGCTGCAAACCAGTTTATCACTCCAAGTGCTGATGGAAAATTTTCAGAACTTTAAGTTTTCCACATTTTAGGGTATCACACTAATTTTAAAATGGATTCTACACACAACACCCCACAATGACAAAGAAATAAGAGGTGTTTTGAGTGTTTTGTTCATTTATTTAAAAATAAAGACTGAAATATTGCATTGTGTGCAGAATGATGAGTGGAAAAAGGATTAAAATCCACTTTAAGATAAGTGTTATAAATAATGCGGAAACCTGAAAATGTAAGAAAACTTCCTGTAGACACTGGACCTAATGGTCCAAAATAACAGGCCTGGTAGCCCATACTCCTGAGGCACCTTCCAAAGGACCCAACAAGGGGCATGGTTGTATGCGTTTTTCCAATCCACAAAACACACATAGACTGGTTGACCACACCACCTTAAGCCCACCATGAGCCCTCCATGAACCTTTTGAGCATAAAGAACTGGGCCATTCTTCCACAACCAGGACACAATCCACATTGCTCCTTCTGAAACTGTGGTTTGAATAAACATCCAGACCCTACTCTCCAGTACCATAAAGGAAGAGGAGTGTGATCCCCTTTATTCTGGAAAACACCCTCCAAACCCACTTCTTAAAGATCAGGCCCACCACCCAAGGATGATAATCAGAGGCACAGAGTTGACTGTACTCTGTCCCCCATGTCTGGGGCATCCTTATTTCCCCAATAAACAGTTATTCATCCCTGCTGTAAATAAGAAGGCCTTTCTTCCCCCTTGAATTGACAGCCAACCTTAAGGATCTACTGGACAGGGACCTCTGCCAATGTTTCCAGCAAACCCTCTGTTGTCTGCAGCCTAACAGGTCTGTCTGGCATTTTCTCCTCCCACTTGATCCAACTCACCATCAGTTGATGATCAGTTGCCTAATCACTCCCACTCTTCATCCATGTGTCCAGAAAATATGGATGCAAATCCAATGATACAACTATATAGTTGATCATAAAATTGCAGTCTAGGGCACTTTGATATCAATTGTAATTATGAACACCCTCAAGTTCAAACATGGTGTTTGATATGGATAACCACATTGCTAACTTGACACACTCTTGTCAATTCCTTCTTTTTAACACCTGAAGGATTTGCCCATTTCTCTCTGCACAAGCCACTCATGTGTGTTGATCTGTCCCTTTTCAGCAGACAGCATTTAAGCAGGATTTCACCAATTGTCTTTTCTGATTTCAGCAAGCATGAACATGTTCATGCTTTGTTGACAACATGCTAAACAGTTAACTCAGATGACTGATGCATGTTTTCTTTCTTAAAGTGAACATATCATCATTGTTTTTAGATTTAATGGTTTTACATTATTTCTATACAAAGTTGATTTGTCATCATTTCATAATCAGGGAAAAAATTCAGATTTTGGATTAATACCCTTAAGTTGACTTCTGTTGTACAAAAATAGTAACAGTTCCATCACTAGTAACATATAGTACAAATAATGTTTCAAATATATTCTTTACATATTCCTTATTTTAAAAGAATCGTTGTACTGTAAAATAAGTGCAAACAATGTTTTTGTTACCTCTGTTTGCATATTTGTTCCAATTCATATGTTTGAATTGTTACATTCATGATAAATGATTTCAAAATGGCATGTCTCTTTTTCACTTCTAAACGGAGATACCTACCAAAGCTCGACTTTTGCATACCTTTACACCCTTCATTGGCACTATGCTGAGTTATACTGATAACTGCCCAAGTATATTTTGTCCCCTCTAAAACAAAAACCTTTTTGTTTATTAATCTGTTCCAAGAAATGGAAAAAGTCTTGGTTCCAATTTCACTTTGGCATGAATAAAAAGTAAAAGGGGAAAATAAATCTGGATGGTGCTGGTAAAACATTCTCCTTTCCTATAAATGGTTGAACATTAATTGCACCATAAGCTAGCTAATAACTGTAATCGTAAGGAAGCTGACAACTGCTGCATTAGCAGTCAGCTCGTCTGTCTGTTGGAGAAGCTCCTAATATTAGAATGCTCCCATTTTCTGCTCACTTTGGACAACAGCATAGCACGAGGATAAGCCGACTGATCAGATCTGTTAGTTCACATTTATTTAGCAATATGCATGTTCTTTTCGTCATATTTAATCATTAAATACATTTCCTTAATAATTTAATCATGCAATACATTTCATAAGTGTATCATAAGTGGTGGCACTTACACTTCAGTTTATAACTGTACTCACCGAACAACTCGCTCGCCTCCTCATGAAAACAAAAAAAGGCATGATTTCCAACGGTAGCAAATGTTTATATTTAGACTATACAATGGTTGGCTGGCCTGTATAAATTTAGTTTGCCCCCATACACTTGGAATGCAGCTGAGCATTAGTAGCTAATAGAAGTTTGACAAAATTATCAGAGAAATACTTCTTTGAGAAAGGTTTAGATTAAAGCATTCAGTCATTTAGTCATGTGCCAATTAATTCTGTAGGGCACCGTAGTTTTCATGAACTTTAAATGAATTAAAGAGTATGGGGTGAGAGTAGAGAGATAGATAGAGAGCTGAGATGACTACAAGGTTTTGGATGTTCACAAGCCGATCTATCACTTCTATTTTGAGTTTAAACAGTTCAGTGAAAAAGTATTTGATTTTTTTTTTGCATATTTGTCACACTTAAAAGATTAAAATCATCAAACTAATTTTAATATGACACAAAGAGACCACAATTAAATACAAAATGCAGTTTTTAAGTGATGATTTCATTTATTATGGGGGAAAAAAAAAAATTCTAACCTACCTGGGCCTACAGTATGTCAAAAAATAATTACCCCTAAACCTACAATCCTGTAATCCTGCAATCACGCTCTTGCAATAACTGACACAGAGTCTTTCACATCGCTGTGGAGGAATTTTGGCTCACTCTTCTGTTTTAGAATTGTTTTAATTCAGACATATTGGAGGGTTTAACCTGTTTACAGTCATGCCACAGCATCTCAATCGGATTTAAGTCTGGACATCGACTAGGCCACTCCAAAACCTTAATTTAATTTAATACCAGATGTAAAGGGACGCACACCTTCAAAAAAGATTGACTTTTGTCTAAAAAATCCAAATAATAATTTCCCAAGAGTCTTCGGGATAATCAAGATGTTTTTTGACAAACATGAAACAAGCAATTGTGTTCTTTTTGTTCAGCAGCGGCTTTTGCCTTGGAATTGTCCCATTGATGCCATTTTTGCTCAATCTTTTTCTTACGGATGAATCATGAACAAATTACTCTTTCACATAGGGCCAGGCAGGTTCAGACAGCTTTTTTTCCTTTAATAAATGAAATTAGCATTTTTATTTACTCTGGTTATCTTTGTGTGACAATAAAATTAGTTTGATGATTCAAATATTTTAAGTGTGACAAATATGCAAAAAAGTAAAAAAATAAAATAAAAAAAAATTTAAATCAGGAAGGGGCAAATACTTTCTCACGGCACTGTATTTTAATACCCATTTCTGCAGACATTTAATTTCTCATATGCCTTGCTTGGTTTTCTGGTTCTTTTCTGATTCAGTGCATCTAGAATTTTTTCCTGAAGAAACCAAATACCAGGTCACAATAAACAGAAAAACAACTTCACTTGTTTCCTTTTTCTAGAGAATACAAATATTATCACATAAATAAATATAGTACGTCAGGGGGCAATGTCACCCTGTGCTGAAAGTGAGTGTGTGATCAAAAAGGGTCAGGCAGGAGATTATTCCCCGGTGACAGGTAGACAATAGGATTAGCTTCAAGACATTGAATCAGCTGATCAAACACTCATAAAAAGTTCAGTTGTTTTAGGCCACATGCTGGCTCATGGATGAGTCAGCCTCTACCTTCTGCTCATCAGAAACACTTGCAGTTCAGCACCAACCAAAAAAAAAGCTTTTTAGTAAATTATGTTTGCACATTAGAGATTAGGAGAACATAAAATTATTTAGTCTAATCCTCCGTCTAAAACGTCCCAAAAGCACCCTTCAGGGTGATATACTAACTCTAACTATGATGTAATAGCCATTTGTAGCCTGGTGATTTTATTAAATGTTCTTTCATTTATTTTTTTCCTCCTGTCTTAGGGCTACAGTTAGTTTGAGTGCCAACAATCTGTATAGACTGTCTGTCTGCAGTTCAGCATAAATGCTGGTCTTACTCAGCAGCAGCAGCAGCAGCAGTTAGAACTATGCTCTCTGCCTGTACCATAGCTCCCTGGAACTAACCTCTGGTTTTGGCCATTTCTCTCACTTTACAAACTGAGCAAGTGTTCATGATTGAATCCAATTGTTATGAATCTCTGTTCCATTAGAAACCAAAGCAACATGGAATGAACACAGCCCTATCTGTCTGTCTATGCTGGTGATGAACTTGTGAAACCTCAAACACAATAACAACTGAATGGCCATAAGAACAACCTATAAGTGTTACTGTGCACTTAGCAAATATTTTTTGTTTGCTTGTTTAAAGCACAGATATGTTACATGTATAACTACTGACTGCATGACGAATTGAATTTCTGATTATAAGAAATTTATCAAACATTGTTCAACACCAATTGGTCTCTTTGTAGGAATGTGATTGTTTTGGTGCTTTATCTTCCTGACACCTTCATAATCACATCCAAGCTCTTGGCTATTTTCCCGATGGGGATATTAACATCCCAGTGTCCTAACCACTAACCTTCAAGTAAATGCACTTGCAACAATGTGCTTATGTTTCTCGTTAATACATGCAGTGAAAGGCTGAGATAAAACACGCAAAGCGCAAGACACGCGTCTCCTAACACGGTTCAGGTTCACCGAGACCTCAGGCGATCCGCCCTTACCTACGCAGAGCTGGACCACATACGCGTAGTAGGACCACGCCACGAGCGCGCACACGAACAGCACGGGGATCCAGTGCACTACTCGCTGACACTTCCGCTTGGCGCTGCGCGAGCCCGACGGCGCCATGTTTCAGCTCCGTCCGCTGACCCAAACATGCCAAAGCAAACACGCCGAGCTCTTTCGATCCGTCAGGACAGTAGATGCTTGGAAATAGCGGATACGCGCCCGCTTTCTTCAGCCCCGCACACAGTCATTTCGCGCTGTGTGTGTGTATGTGTGTGTGTGTGTGCGCGCATACGGCGAGCAATAACGGCCCCGCCTCCTTCTCGCCAAGTTACCATGACGCCCATTAGGCGCAGACCATAAACACACGGACTTAGCTTTGATGTGCGCTGATGTGCTATGTTTTGTTTTAAAGTCAAGTTAAACTTAGTTCTTTGTTGTTGTTGTTTTTTTTTTTTTAATACGACTTTCATTTGTTCCCATTAAAGTTGTTTTATACAGTGTACCGAAAAGCACCATAAAACACGACTTCCGACTTTTTCTCAGTATTGAAACTTTTTCTCAGAAGATCTGTCAGAAGATCTGTCAGAATTTCGAGATTAAAGTCAGAATTGTGAGGAAAAAAAGTCCAAACTGTAATATTTTTAATGGTAGGTGTAATCCCCTTCTGTAATTATACTACATAGTGCTGTATCACTGTATATTTCCTAGCATTTTAGAAGTGAATACTTGTTCCACAGAAATGATAGTAGTAGAAAAGTAATATCAAACAGATTTAGACTTGTAATCATTAAAATAAAGTTAGTATAGGGCAAGGTGGACTGCTCTTCCATCTTAGGGAGGAGATGGGCTTAAACAGACCTCCAGTCTTAACCATGCATTTATGGAGAATATTTGTCTCTGGGAGGGCAGTGATCCCAATCTGAATTTTTGGAGTACACTAACCCACAAGGTAGTCTGCATTTTTGGGCTCCTTTTACAGAAACCAGGACACGTTTCAGTCTATGGTTTTGCTGTCCAACTGCAGGATGATGACCCACTTTTGGAATGCTCAAAGCTCCAGGAAACCCAGAGGGATCACTAAGCATCATCAAAAGACTGCAATACTGCATGTACCAGCCTGCATCTACAAAGTCTTCAGGAACTGGTCCATCCGCTCAGGTTGACAACTGAATGGAAAGTGATGTTCTGTTCTGATATTTCCTACAAGAGCACAATGAAAAACGGTCTATAATCCATACTGTCTTGTCCATGTCTTTTTTGAGTCAAGTCCAAGGCTTGTACTGTAGGGCTGATTTGTACATCAAGAAGAATAGCCACACCTGATCACATGTAGAAGCTAAACAATTAGAGAGTCACCAAGTATCTTAGCTCAAGTGTCCCACTATCAAGAGTGATAAACTAGGAGTTAGTCACCTCCATCGCAGAGGAACTCAAAAGTTGAAGATTAGAGAAATTGCTTCAATGCAGAATAGCCAACATGCTGCATTGCCAGTCTTGGCCACACGCATTGCATCAGAACTCACCAAAATATTATAAAGTAAGGCACTGGTCAGAGCAAAGCCTTTCCTGGAAACAAGAGATACAAGCAGGAATACGCATACTCTTTCCAAGTCATCACACACTCACACACACACACACACACACACACACACACACACACACGTTTCCACATTTATTTACAGCTAGACTCAATTTAGAATCATCAGTCCACATGGTAAAATGGTTTTGGGTATCTAAAGGATTCCCAAGTCGACAAATGTAGAACATGCATAATTCCAGAGACAGTGCCTTGAGCTTAGGATTAAAGCAAGGTTCCTGAAAGTGAGAGTTGTCAATGCTACTGAAATTCACTGCTCCAAGATGTCATCCTTTCATTTAATACAGTCTTAATTATAACAGAGTTTATTAAGTGTATATAAAGTATTACATGACATCAACACCTTTAATCAAATAAACCTTGAATGAAATTCACTGGACAATATTTGTAAGGTACATTTTTGTGTCTTATTTTAAATAAATATGTAATTGCTGGTATAGGAAGGAATTTTTATCTTTTTTGTATTTTATATAGCTACCTGAAAAATATGTAAGAGATTCTTATTAGACTCTATCCTGTTCAGTAAGCTGATTTCAACAGTTAGAGGCTCACATAAAGTATGTTAGCAGTGTGGTGAGTGTGCAGAGAGGATTATGTGGCTTAACAGTTGTTGGGAAGTAAAGAGACCAGAGTTGCTGAAGTGCCAGCTAATTACACAGCTTGGCACTCGTTTGCTTTAAAATTTTAAATGGCAGTTAAGTTGAAAAAGAGTTCAGTATTGATTTATGATCAGAACGTGCTTTATTCTATATACTGTATTTCAGGCTAATATTTAGCAATTTAACAGTCTAGTAATTTTGTATATAACTAGCTGCAGTTAGGCAATGTTTGGGTGAATGTAAAAGAACGCCACATCTATCCCTTTAAGTAACTCTGACATTCTACTGTTCACAGTGAAATCTTGCTCCTGTTTCCTGCCAGTAATGATTTTAAGGCTTTTCTTCTGAATGACATTCTGGATTGACATTTTAACTGTGTACTTTGAGTTTGCCCTAGCCTAGTGTATTCTGTTTGCTGAGAGCTTGCCCTGGCTGTCTTTAACTCTGAGTTTGAGTTACGTTCACCCTTTTGGTTGTCTGTTTTGTTCCTTTAATAAGAATGCACTTGCGAACAATCTTTGCCCATCTCCTGACAAGTGTTAGCTAAAGTGTGTTATAGTGAACAGAAAGTAGATTGTCATAAATGACATAAAAATGACATAAATGTGTCCTTGGACTTTACATCATTGGTCTGCAGGGCTGCAGTTAGATATTAAGCTTTTGGCATAATTCATTCTGAAGCCCTAAAGGTATAACCATGAATTGAGAAGCAGGGAAATATCAAAGTTTGGTCAATTTAAATCTGTAAGTGTAGGGAAGAAATAACTATTAATTCATATCAGTCTTTTTTTTTTTAAGATACTGTAACTGTAAACTTTCAAAAACAAACATGTCAACTTTAAGCACAAATACTATTAATCATAGCAAATAAATAAAGCAGAAAGAAATTGAAATGAAAAATGTCATTGCACTCACAGTTGTTTTTAGTATTCATTACCCTAAATTATGTTTTAGCCTACATTAGTAAAACACAGGTAGGTGATAACTACCATACCCTACAGCAAGATAATTTATCAACCACAACATAACAAAAATTAAACACATGCACACTGTATAGTGTAGGTTATTTATTCAGCATAATGGTTATTTTATATTGTTTTTGCAATTGTTGTGTTTTCAGAGAGGCCTACTTTACAAAAGAGAGACATACAGAGACATCAGTGCTGGTTAGTTTTTAAAAATATATCTGTTGATTTCATCATTTGGAGTGGGCGCCACCTCCACGGGGATTAGGGCATTGTCCTGACCATTTAAATATAACCTGATAATAGACGTTTGTAAAATTAATTATTTGCAATTCTGATTGAATATGTGCTTCTGACTAAAAGAAGAGGTGTTTTGCTCAGAATGGCTTATCAAAAACAAACTATATTCAAATGCACAGAAGGATAAGCTTGAATGTATACAGGAGATTATAATATTAAGGTCATGATGAGTCAGGGCATATATTAGACGGTCATAGAAAATACATTAAGATAGGGCTATGTATTATCATTTGAGTATTAAATGCATTTGAAATTTTACCTTTGTAGATCATACCTTTAAAGACTTTTAAAATATTACACGTCATCATCATCATCATAAATGTTAACTTCAGAAAATAGTTGAAAAGAATTTTAATATAAATTTAATAAGTCCTGACATAATATTAAAGACTACATAGAAAAATATAGTCATAAACTCACTATGAATTTGCCTTGGTTGTTTAGTGAAGGCATAGTGCATTGCTGCATAAGGCTACAAGAGAAGAATATTAGGAATAAGAATAGGTGAAACTTAGGTTATAAAATGTATAAAATATTTGAAAATGTTTCCAATTCATAAAAAAAAATAATCAAAGTATGTATGATTTATATGTTTTATAATTATATATTTTTTATATGATTTATATTTTGTTCCCATTAGATGTTAAAGGGCTCTGCAAATGTGTTAGTGGAAAGATATTAGGCATAATTCCTGGAGGTACTGGCATAATCTGATTCAATGGCTTATCATATAAAGGTACTCTGAGTGTAGTCTTTAGTCTTATGGCTATTGCTTTGAAAGGAATGATACACAAGGATTTTCACTAGTTGACAACATATAAGTATTTACAGCCATTAATATTACATAATGGTTACTAGATATCGTCTAATTTTAATCTTATTAGTAACTAGCTATAGTAAAATTGAAATTACACAGTCCCTAAAATTACAGCTAACATCCTGCAATTAATGTCAGTATGCAAAGACAGCAATTAATTTATTTCTAAAATCTTAACTTCATATTAATTCCATGCTTTAACAGTTCCCCTGAGTCTGGCTGGTATCCAGTATCTGTTAACTGACCCGTGCATTAATATTACAAAGTAATATAATGCTAGGCAAAGCCTTGGTCAAATGCACTGTGCTTTCATGCTGTGTGTCTTGTGGGAAAAAAGACAATATCACTAATTTCACTGAGAATAGCTATAAATAGTAAAAATGACAATAACAATAAAGGTGGTATTAAGGTTATATACAGTATTTGCCTTTTCCCCACAAAAAAATTATTTTCCAGACAGCTCTTTCTTCATACAGGCCTTAAAGGAGGTGAACCTCTCTTCTCCTCGATATCCCTAGAAGTAAAGGAAGAATTGAAATAAGATAGAATCAGTGTGATGGAAACCTATACCAAAATTATGAAAGTGAACAAAGACTACAGGGAATTAAATATGAATGCATGTGTAAAAATGAAGGGGACAAATGGGTTAAAGTTAAATAGAACAATAGTCCTAGTCATAAGGTCATTGAGTGCAACATTATAGTGCAACATAAGCTACAATGCTTCAGCTAAGGCCACTAGATGGCAGAAACTATTCAGACAAATAGTCATCCACAGTATTACATACGTGTCTACCCACATGTCACCACACTAAAAGATACATTTACCTTTATTGATTTGGTCAAGGATTTTGGAGGATTTTCTCTAAACATTTTAATAAAAACTAATACAAACGAACTAGTGAACTACACATCCAAAAGTCTTTTGAATCCCCCTAACCCTTTTTCAGGCACTAAACTCATTTTTGTTCTTCAGGGCCTCCTTCTCTTTTTAATACATTAACTAAGTACTGTGAGGATTAGACAAAATATATCTGAAATTTAACCTCTTTATGCATGGATGGGTTTGCCAAAGTAAAATGCGATTTTGTTTTGAATTAGACTTAGTCCAGCACATCCAGTTCCTAGCTTAGCACTTGCATTGATTTCCACTGCGTCATTTAAGCTCACTTGTGAAAAGCAATAGTGTGATTCCTCTGGAGGACTGAGTTGTTTTATAGATTATTCAATACTAATAGCAACAACATAAGTATTACAAATTAACAGAGTAGGAAAGGCTTATGTCATTTTTGTAATCTTTATATTTTAAAAAATGAAAAATGTTTAAAATCCATTCAAAGTGCAGAGCAGCTCTGGGGTGCTCATTGTGACTAGCTCAAGGCTTGGTAGCTCTCTGGGTTTTAAACACGGTGGTGGCCCAGTGGCTAGGGAAATGTTTCAGAGTTTCAATTCCAGTACTGCTTGGTCCTCGGTACTCATCTGCCCAGCTCAATTGTTAGTCACTCTGAATAGCATTGTTCGCAAAATGATTTAAATATGAACCGATGGCAGCTTGTTAAATAAATTATCAGAATATAAAGTTAAAACAGATTTACAACAACAGAATCTATGCTCCTGCATTGAAAGCTGAATACCTTCTATATTGACTGGCGCCTCAGACAGGAACCAAGTAAACCCATACATAATAACTTATTAACTAACAAAATCTCTGCCCTTTCAGTCTGTATCACATCAGCATTCTGTTTTACAGAATCTACTTGTTTGATTTCTTTTACATGCACATTTTTTCTTCAGATTGATTAGGGGTTTATAACCCTGCTGTCACCCAGGCTGCTGTAAAAGGAAGATAAACAGTGTTTAAACAGCCCCAGCTGTGGAGGGGCTGACCCTCTTGTCCCATTTACCCAGGAGCCTCGATGCAGGCGGTCCTTCATGATGCCAATGAACTCCTTGTAGCTAAGTTGGTCATCATGATCCACATCAAAAATCCTGAAGACAGTTTTCACAAGGTGTTGAGAGAGTTTCAATCCGGTGGCAACGTATACTGCACGTGCAAACTCATCTGTGCATAAAATAAGATGTACTATGTTTCAGTAAAGAATATCTCTTTAAAGGCTTGGCTTTAAGAAAAGGGCAACAAAGAGTATAAACACAATCGGTTATATTGGCATACTGATTTTTTTTTTTTCTTACCTCGTCCAATTGGTCGACTTGCATAATTGTACATTTGCATGGCGATGGCAAAGTCTTCTAAGTTATTGAGGAACTGAAAGAATGACCTGAATTCCTCAAAAGTGATTCCCTACAAGAAACAATAAATGACACATTTATAATCAAATGTCCTGTTAAAAACATGTACACAGATTCGGACTCCAAATATGATTCCAGTAAAAAATAAAATAAAAAAAATAACAGGTATCTTAAAAATTGCATCAAGAAAAAAGGCATTCTACATAAACTTTTGAGTTAAAGGTGCTCTCTCAGGGAGAAAGCTCATAAAAATAATGACTCTCCAAAGGATGTCTCAACCCTGAGAATGATGTTTCTGATAACAAATATAGAGCTCTGACTAACACATTATCTATACCAGACTTAACTCTCTTCATCAGAGGGAAACCTTAAGTATCTAAGGGACCTTGAAGCTGTCAGACAGATAACAGATCCAAAGGCAGGAAATAACTTAGTCAAACAGTCAAAGTATAACCACCCAGGTCCTGTTCCAGGCCTGTGATTTGAGCTGTCAGCACTTGGTTTTAAGGTCAAGCAGTCTGTAGATTTTTTCCCCCAAAGAAGATCAACCTGATTCTCACATAAACAAAAACAGAGGACTCAATCCAAAACATCTCAGGACCGGTGGATTACAAGCCTACCAGTCTATTGAATTCCATTCATCCATTCTCAGCCACTAGGACTTTTTTCTTTCTGCAGTACCATTCTTATGTCTGTTTTACAAATGATCTAATGAGTAACAGGTGACGCTTGGTTGTTGTTATAAGTGGAACTGCATAAAATGTCACTTAACGTGGTGATAACACACACTTCATCATCAATGCACATCCACCAACAGCCACCTCATTAGGTCAAAAAAATGTTTTATGCACAGGTGGGATTTAACTAAAAGCAATCTAAATCAGGATTGTATTTTTTATTAGGATCGTGTTAACATCCCAGCTGAGTATTTGCATTGATTTCTGCTGTGTAATTTAGGCTCAGTCATGAAAAGCAATGGAGCAGTTTCTCTGGAGGGGAAAAGCTCCGCACAGAATGTATCCCTGGCCAATAAGCATCATCAATATGGTAATACAAAAGAACACAGTGGGGGAATGTTTATTCACTACTGCAAAAATTTAAATGCGTACTGTATATATCTGTTTAATATCTTTATGTTGGTTTTTATGGCTATTTATCCAGGTGAAATTGGGTTTATCTGGTTACAGCAGATCACTAGATTCATATATATATTTTATGTGGCATAGGCTTTCCACTGGATACCCTTCTTGGTACTGGCACATGGAGGGCACTGACTCCTACAACCCCTTAGTGGCTGGCGCTGGTTCCCTGACCAGTGATCAAACCTGAGCTGTGGCAATAAAAGTGCTGCATGCTAGTCACTAGGTCACCAAGGAATCTTTTAATATCTGTTTGATGAAAAGCAAATGTGTTCTGATGAAAATGAACAACCCCAAGAATGTTTACATAAGGCTATCCAACAGTCATTAAATACGGACAGTGGCATTCATACTTTAAAGTAATGTTATATTTTTCTTCCTCTTCTTCTTCTTCTTCTTATTATTATTATAAAAAGAAAATCAAAGATTAAAACCAATTTTGGGGTATTCAAATGGCAGGTATAGTAAAAAATTTTTAAAAAAGTTGTTGTATTGTAATCTAACTCCAGGTATAGCACGCATCACCCTACCTTCAAAAAGCTAAGCTGTCTCTCATTGCAGACATGAGAGACATTTAAAGCATGCTGGTCAAAAGGTCACTCTGCTTTTGTGCGCAACACTGTGTTAGATGGGAAAAGCAGAGCCTTTACCTTCTCATCAGGTATGCTCTGACGCACATTCTCTAGGTAGCTGCTGATGTTGTCCACTGTGGTGTATCGCAGAAGAATCAGAGCAAAGTCCTCCTCGCTGATGGTGGTCATACCTTTAGAATAGGCAAGGAACTCAATCTCAAGTACTTCTGTCTGCAGGTTGTCCATGAATCTGCCGAGAGTGATAGATATAGACGCAGTGCCGAATGAGTGGGCCTCTGACTAGGCTGGGTCGAACTGCTTCAAAACTAGTAGTAAATGTATCTGACATGATTTATGAGTGCGACAGATACAACCCATTAATTTAGAGATTCTTAAGAAATATAATTGCACAAAAACAATAACAAAATTGATGTATGGAGAACAGTAAAATAGTATAGTATTCAGCAGAATGTATTCAATTAACCTATAAATTCCGGTTGTTGATTTGTCTTTTTCACAGAACACCAAAAGCAATATAATACTAAACTATCTAACATTTTACCTGTAGAAATCCTCAAAGTTCAGTTCAGTTTTTCCCTTTTTTCCAAAGAAATGCACCAACAGAGTTGTGTCAGCAATGTTCTCTTGTACATGCTATGAAGGGACAAGTAAACGAAATTACTCATCTTCAAACACAGGAGCTATCATATAACACAGAGAAGGCAATCACAATAAAACCATTACAACAAGTGATTCATCCATAAGATGTGTGCCTTTCCATAAAAAACAACACAAAACTGTTACGTACAGGTGCATATCATTATGCAAGCCAGTGCCTCACATCCTTGCTTTTAACTTTCTAGGGATTTAGTGTTGTGCGCATTTAATTAGTGAGAACTGGGTGGTTCGATTTTCTAATTTGTTGAATGAAGAATGAAATAAAAAGTAAATTTTCCATGCTAAAAAGGAAACAGGGTCTCATGCAAAAAAGTGCACTTCAGTCATATCACTGTTCTTTCCTTAAAAGCTGGATTGGTGGTTGAGAATGATGAGGACCCTTAACAACAAGGTCCCATTGTAACTTATCCTAAGTCCCACTGCTGCAAAGTATTCCAAAAACAAACTGACTTTAAAGTCACACACTGACTTTCCTAGTGACTAGATTGCAAAGCTCTTAGCAAATCTTTATAAATCATTTGATTGATGTATTGAAATAAAAATGTTGTGCTATCCTGCGGCACTGAAATTTTAATTTGGACTATTGCTTTTTTTTTATTTTTATCATTATTATTGCAAAAATTTTAAACTGCATTTCACATTCAGGCAAGGTACTGATCACGTGTAGATATAGAATCAGCCAGAAAAGTGATGAGACAGAGGATGTGTGTACCTCCACCAGATCTGAAAAGAGGAATACTCTCGCACCATGCTTCAGCACATCCCAGAAGCTTCTGGGTTCAAAGTTTTGTTGTTCTTTTTTAAGAACCTGCATTAGAAGTACAGCTGTTAGATAACTGAAAAATGCACAGAAGTGTTACACATTCACAACCCTCATGTGGAATTTAGACAGGACTAAATGTTTAAACCCTTTAAATATTGTATGCAAGACGATGTGTTTTTATTATCATGCAGACCATGCCATGCAAGTCATGCACATCTTCAAATACAGACAGAACACTAGACAAGTTTGCCAAGTTTATTGGCAAAAATGTAAAAATGTGAAGACAGCACAAACTTGATGTAATTTTGTCTGTTTGGGTTTATTTATATATTTTATTTATTTTTGTTTTTTCCCTTCTTTTTTCAATTGGTCTTGAATAACAGAAATATCATAAAGCTGTAATGGACTTACACACCTACAAATCCAGTTAACATGCTGAAATCAAATCAATGTTGCATTATAGCATGTTAATACCAGAAACTATGTTTTGATCTTGATAACCATCAAGAAATTATTACATTCAAGTTAAACCTTTGGGGAGGCATGGTGGTCCAGCAGTTTGCACCATTGCCACTGGGGATGCAAATCCCATCCACGCTCTGTGTGCAGAAGATTTTATGTGCTCCCTGTGCTTTATGTGTTTTCTCCAGGGGCTTTGGTTTCCTCCCATAGTCCAAATACATACTGTACGTTGGATGCTGTTTGTTGTTTCTAAATTGCTTGTAGTTTATTTTTGGGAGGTTGTGTCCAGGGTGTTTTCCACCTTATTCCAGGAGTTTCCAGGGATTAGCTAACCATACACAGAATAAGTGTCATGAAGATGAATGAATCAATGAGTTTACTTGAAAATCATAGTTTTGCTTACACTTTTAAAACTATTCCTGAAATGTCTACTTGAAGTGCACAGCAGCTTTTTTGCTTAATTATATAAAAAGGTGTCGCCATCATTTTTATTCTTCT
This sequence comes from Clarias fuscus, assembly GCA_030347435.1. NCBI lineage: Eukaryota > Metazoa > Chordata > Actinopteri > Siluriformes > Clariidae > Clarias > Clarias fuscus. The sequence goes on along the minus strand of CM059214.1, from coordinate 20,433,529 downwards.
TGACTTACTCTATATTTATCTTCCTTTCCTTCCTTGGTATTTTTAGACTGTAGGATCTCTCAGTACATGCACAAGTTCCGTCTTTAATGCAACAAGATTTCATGGACCATGATAATCCTTTAAAAATGTTCTATAATGCATATACAGTGAAAATATAGGCCCCTCTGCCATACATTATAATTAACAGTAGACCTCACAGATAGCAATTAAGACTAATTCACATTAGGTCAGACCTTAGAAACACATTCGGTACACTTGAACAAAACCTTTAAAAAAAATATTAGTTTTCTTAGTGTCTGCTGAGACTGGCTCCCACATCATTGTTAGCTGTGACTGGCACATGGCTCTTCATAGTCAGGCTATTACAAAAAGGTAATCTGAGCTTGAATACCACTTTTCAAGTAACTGTAAAAATAAAACATGGGGGTCCAGGAGGAACGGTCTATCTTTGGGTGAGGGCCTTTTAAGCGAGATCTGGGCGACTACGCCTCAGCGAACATCACCTGACAGTAGACAAGTAACATAAATCATCTAGTCTCCTTTTGGTGCTGTCCCAGACAATGGAAACATGTTTCAGATTGCATTTGGGCCAGGATCCATTAGGACACATTGTCCTACCTTTCTAAGGCTGAGCAGTGTATAAGGGTCATTTCATTTGACTTTACCCAAACGTGACACAATGCATCGTAAAAGCCCATTTCTCTGTGCCTGTCAGGAAAGCTCCCTAATAGTGAAGCAGGCCCAGGTTTGTTTTACATGTCTGCCTCAGCCATTGTTCCTAGCACGAATATCACTCACATGCACAAATGTTCATGACTGGCATTTTGAAAATTTCATCATGCACTACACAGATCAACAGGCGGACAAATAAACAAGTCATGCAAAGCGGTACATGTTTTCCTCACATATTCAGATACATACAGGATGGTTGACAGAACCTTGAAATCCATACAGTTCCACATTCTTGAAGATGACATGCAGAACACAGAAAATGAGAACACACTTTGCCACACTGCATATATTGTACTGGCCTCTTTAGTTTGAAATATTGCTTTAGTGTTTACAGTTACTTACTTAAGTAGGGTTAACAAGTTTCAGAATGGCAAGGATTCAGATCGAATAGAAGAATTTGCTGTTTCTCTTACCAGTTGTGATGAGCTGTCAGTCTCTCCACCTCTATCTTTTCTGTCATTTTTCTTACGAAATATTTCCTCCAGCTAAGGGAGAAACGTGTTTTATTTGACATTTGCTTACATGCACTGAGCCAGTTAGATAAGTATAAACCCAAAGGAAAACATACCACCATAAACTCCCTTTTATCCACCATTTCATTGCCATCCGCATCAAACATGTTGAAAGCTATCTTAAATCCTGCCTGAGGCTCTGCAAAAAGACAACAAAGAAAATCTGACAAGGATGCAGAAAGAATACCAGAATATTTAAACATTTAAAAATCTGTGCCAATCAAAGAAAAACTCATTTATACTCACTTGTCAAAATGCAAAGAAGAAAGAGATATTCTGTATATGAGATTATTCCTGAAAAAAAAAACAGTATATACCAATTAACCGCTGAAAAATTAAACTTTTTTGCCTTTTTTTAATCCCTAAATTTCCAATTAAAATCAAGCTATCATATGACATTTCAAACAGGAGAAAAAATCCCTCTTTAGACCTTGATAACATCTAAGGGGGTTCACTTCTTAACTCCTAATTGGTGTTTTTTTCCTCGCACAAACAGAGACAGTTACTCTGGTAATCAGGGCTGGTCACAAACCCAAACAAAAGCAGCCCAAGTGCCTGGCTCCTGGGCCATCCTCTGTTTGTTTTCCTAGGTGTAAAACATTCTGAAGTGATCTGTCGCTGATTGGGGATGCTTGATGTGGGGTGTGTGTTCTTTTAGGCCTGCTAGGCCTTTTGTTGTGCAGAAAGCGAGAAAAGGAAGAGCAAGTGTCAGGATTCAGTCAGGGAGAGACTTAAGGAAAATTGTTGTGAGCGTTGAAAGCATTCCCAAGCTTTTGTTTGCAGGCAGAGATAGTGACTCAAGCACAGATAGCTCAGGGTGACTGTTTTGAGTCTTGTGGGAAAGGATGTCAGTTTGCATAGCAAAGCAGTTAATAGAAAACTGGCTGCAGGAGCACATATAGCGAAATCTAGTCCTAATACCCAATGCAGTGTTTTCATTTTTAAACATTATAAAACAGCAAGGAATTAATATGATTGATCAAACTGCTGCAATAGTTTGGGGGAATTCTTTTAAAAGGCACATAAGCGTTGTTGAAAAATCTGACATGAACCAAGCAAGTGCTACTACATCATAAAATTGAAAGACCTACCAGTAGCTGTTGTTAGACCATTGGTATGCCATCATCCTGGGGCTCAAATACTGTATAAGAGGCTTTACGCACTTTTTTGTTATTTTACTAAATAGAACTCATTTGTTATTTAAAATGTAAAAAATGGTTTTGGATGACTTTCATCTGTAGATGGCTCCTATCATATTTTTAGCTGTGCAAGCCAGCGACAATAAGAAAATGAAGAGCCATCAAAGTAACAACATAGGTTCGGGCCTGTTTTGTGTAAGAAGGTAAAACGATTTTGCAGACATCCAGACAAAAGTCATTTTCAGTCTTGCAGAAAGAAACTAAGCCCATATGCTTGAGCAGATGCCGTCAGAAATACAAACATTCTCAGAAATGATTCACACGAATGTCAGTGTGAGCAATGTAATCCAATGCCATTCTTAGAATTCATACTATCGTCAGTGATGGGAAGCTGTCACAGGGACAAGTCTCAACACTGCAGATTTCAAACAGCTCTCCTTATCTTCTTTGCTTAAAGATCGAGTAATTGTCTTTATATATATATATATATATATATATATATATATATATATATATATATATATATATATATAACTTGAGTGTAAAGATGGAAAGTGCCTTTAGATTTTAAATGACAGTCTATCTATCTATCTATATTGCACATCATTTACACATGATAAATTATATTTTTTTAAATGATATTTTTTAATTATGTTAATTATGTTATTAAATTTAATTATGTAGATTAAATTACAGAAATGCCAACAAATGTTTTACTCGGACAGGCTGCAAACTACCTAAAGGTACAATTGAAAAATTGCATATTTACACACGTGGACAAAATTGTTGGTACCCTTCGGTCAATGAAAGAAAAACTAACAATGGTCACAGGAAATAACTTTAATCTGACAAGAGTAATAATAAATAAGAATTCTATGAATGTTAACCAATGAAAGTCAGACATTGCTTTTCAACCATGCTTCAACGGAATTATTTAAAAAAATTAACTCATGGAACAGGCCTGGACAAAAATGATGGTACCCCTAACTTAATAGCTTGTTGCACAACCTTTTGAGGCAATCACTGCAATCAAACGATTCCTGTAACTGCCAATGAGACTTCTGCACCTCTCTGCAGGTATTTTGGCCCACTCCTCATGAGCAAGCTGCTCCAGTTGTTTCCGGTTTGAAGGGTGCCTTTTCCAGACAGCATGTTTCAGCTCCTGCCAAAGATGCTCAATAGGATTGAGGTCAGGGCTCATAGAAGGCCACTTTAGAATAGTCCAATGTTTTCCTCTTAGCCATTCTGGTGTTTTTAGCTGTGTTTTGGGTCATTATCCTGTTGCAAGACCCATGACCTGCGACTGAGACCCAGCTTTCTGACACTGGCCAGCACATTTCTCTCTAGAATCCCTTGATAGTCTTGAGATTTCATTGTACCCTGCACAGATTCAAGACACCCTGTGCCAGATGCAGCAAAGCAGCCCCAGAACATAACAGAGCCTCCTCCATGTTTCACAGTAGGGACAGTGTTCTTTTCTTGATATGCTTCATTTTTCCGTCTGTGAACATAGAGCTGATGTGCCTTGGCAAAAAGTTCCATTTTTGTCTCATCTGCCCATAGGACATTCTCCCAGAAGCTTTGTGGCTTGTCAACATGTAGTTTGGCATATTCCAGTCTGGCTTTTTTATGATTTGTTTTCAACAATGGTGTCCTCCTTGGTCGTCTCCCATGTAGTCCACTTTGGCTCAAACAACGACGGATGGTGCGATCTGACACTGATGTTCCTTCAGCATGAAGTTCACCTTGGATCTCTTTAGAAGTCTTTCTGGGCTCTTTTGTTACCATTCGGATTATCCGTCTCTTTGATTTGTCATCAATTTTCCTCCTGCGGCCACGTCCAGGGAGGTTGGCTACAGTCCCATGGATCTTAAATTTCTGAATAATATGTGGAACTGTAGTCACAGGAACATCTAGCTGCTTGGAAATGGTCTTATAGCCTTTACCTTTAACATGCTTGTCTATAATTTTCTTTCGAATCTCCTGCGACAACTCTTTCCTTCGCTTCCTCTGGTCCATGTTGAGTGTGATACATACCATGTCACCAAACAACACAGTGACGACCTGGAGCCCTATATATAGGCCCACTGACTGATTACAAGATTGTAGACACCTGTGCTGCTAATTAGTGGACACACCTTGAATTAACATGTCCCTTTGGTCACATTATTTTCAGTATTTTCTAGGGGTACCATCATTTTTGTCCAGGCCTGTTCCATGAGTTTATTTTTTTAATAATTCTGTTGAAGCATGGTTGAAAAGCAATGTCTGACCTTCATTGGTTAACATTCATAGAATTTTTTTTTATTATTACTTTTGTCAGATTAAAGTTATTTATGTGACCATTGTGAGTTTTTCTTTCATTGACCGAAGGGTACCAACAATTTTGTCCACGTGTGTATGTCACAACCTTAACAGCAACCTCATTTCTCCCCTTGTCTGTTCCAAAATCTCAGCATTCAGCATCATCAGTATATTAATTACATATCATCTGCCGTCATCACCTGTTTCTCACTGGTTCAGGATCGATGGTTTTGGGCATGAATGACTCATAGGTCACTATGTGACTTAACAAACAAAAAAAAACACTCCTCTGAAACTGGTCAGGTACAGAGACTGGACCGAAAATGAGTGCCAAAATACTTGCCAATGCTGAAGGCATTCAAAATATGCAATAACGTTTGAAGAGGTGCGGTAAATTTGCAATTTCTGAGGCTAGTAACTCTAAATGAACTTCTGCTCAGCAGCAGAGGTAAGTTTTGGTGCTTTGTTATATCATAGTTTGGAAATAAAAAAATCTGTATTGTTCTAAAAATAAAACTTTTGACTGTTACCATACTTGTGTGACTGATTTACAGTTATAGCACCATTGCTCGAAAAAGCATCCATAGTTCTCCTCTTCACCAGATCTACATTCTGACCTGATTCAGTTACTAAGATCAGCAGTTTGTAGCAGTTCAAATACAAAACACTTGTCTTTGTTTTGCAAACCTTGCAAAGTATAAATTATAAATGTGTACTTCTGACTGCAGCTTGCTACTGGCTTGCTTGATTACATATACTTCCATTTTTTCTCGGGAAAACCACACCTGGTAAGTAACAGATCTGATTTCTTTTATAAAATGTGCCTACTGAGATTGCTTCACCAGCTCACAAGGATCAAGTACAAATCTTTTATTCTACTTTTCAACACAAGTATTTGCTTGTTAATGTTGTGAATTCTCACCTTTTTCATTTAAGTTCCTGAATAGCCTGGATGACCCTTTCCAAACAGGAGGTGTATCTGAGAGAATCTTGTCTAATTCCTTAAAACAGTAAAGTTTTCAAATTAAAAAGTGAACATTTAAAGAATGTTTACAAAAATTAAGTGTCATACATAAAATCATGAAATTATGTTGATTTCTTTAAATCTAACCTGTTTTGTCAGGGCTCGCCAAAACCTTTTTTCTAGGGTTTAACAAATAATACAATTTTAGATAACACACAAATAATAACACAGTATGCCAACATGTTTTAATGTAATTGATTATTAAAATGCATGGTAAATGGTAGTCTAATAGTAGTCAAGATAAAATTATCACAAGACATACACATAATCCAGGGCAGTGCACTTGCAGTATAACACTGTTAATAAATAAATAAATAAGAAGGAAGGAATAGCAATGACTTGTTGAGATCTAGCCAAGGGGTCATAAAATGCATGACTGAGTTCATGCATTTGTCCCCTCTCAGCACTGCAACTATAATCATGAAGCTGTTCTCCATGCAATTGCAAAATCTCTACTGACCATGCACTAAAATGCAGGTGTACCTACAATTGTTTTCTGCTTCTCACAGCAATCTGGCCCTGAATCTATTAAAAGAAGTTTGCAAATGGCCCATAAACACAAACTGATATTATTGTACACATATTAAGTGTAGTGCAGAAGAAAACACAAAATAAAAGCACAAATTAAGGTAAGATTTGGATCTTATGTTTGCATAATTAAATTATTTTATGCTTAGTGGTTCTCTGCATAGGCTTTCACAAACATGCAAAGTTATAGCACACTCAAACAGCCTTTATAGCCATGGCATAAAACCATAAATACCATAATGCCTTTTGCTGAGCATGTGCCATTAAAAATAATGTGGCTGACATAGTGAAGCAATGTGCGCCCTTTATATTAGAGTTCAGATTTTATTCCTGTCTGGACATACCAGGCACTTTCAGTCAAAAAGATAACAGGAACATACTCAGGGTGAAACCACATACACAGTTTCAAACTACCATTGGCCCATTTCTAAACAGGCCTGAAGAAAGCTCCAAAACTATAGCTTACACCAACCAAGCCAACAACTCACCAGAAGCAGTTTTGATACCACACACACACACTCTCCTTGATTTAGCCCCAAGCCAAAGCCAAATTGTCTGGTTTTCCTTTTAACCACAGAAATAAGACTAGAGAAAGCCAGTGGCTTTCTATTATTCCAATGTGGTTTAAACCCACGGTATGAAAGAACTAATCAGGGTGGAGCCTTAAGTGGAGTGAAAATATCCTAGGTATAAACTTTCTTCCAATATTATAAAAAAAAAATGCCACTGTATAATAGCCTCTGACAATAGTGTATAATAACATGTGCACAATAGGGTTTCTAAATAAATGTAACTAAGATCCAAACCACCAACCACACCTGTCTTGATATGAACTTCCACCACAGGTAGGTGACATCAGAAAGATGCCTTAGAGCTCAAATACATTTGGGAATGGTTTTCAGGGTTTTTTTTCTCATTCCTGGTGGAGATAGTGATCTGCATGCAGGTATTATGACTTCATAGACAATGACCAGTCATAGCTTCCTTTGTAGCATCAACTGGGTGGTTTGCTTGTATGTAAAACATACAAGTCAATCTCAGTTTCACTCAGTCCGTAAGACAAATAAGGATTTATGTTCATAGTTTTCAATAAATGACAGCTTTAAATGCTAAGGAGTGTTTAGCCTTAAGAGCGTAAACTACTGCATTGTGTTAGTGCATATGTGATTAGTGCTTACTCTTTGGCTCACTCATGGTAACCGACTCAATGAAGTCCAGTGGTGTCATGTAAAGCTGCCCTTCATACTCCACTGAACTAAACAGACGGAACCTGTGTTCATGAGCTGACATGGCAATGTCTTCTTCATCAGCAGATATCTTGGTCTACAATAGAAAAAACACATCTTAAAAATATATTTATATCAAAATAAAGGAACCATAAACATGCGGTTAAATCACAGGTGTTTATAAGTATGTTGTCATAATTGCACATTTATAGGAATTAAAAATGCAAGCATTGTTATGATGGGTTATAAACGATCAATAATCATAAATATGCAATTTTTCTAATAATTCTAATTATTTAGATTCAAATTTATGTCAAATGTTCCAAAGATGTTCCATACACTAAATTAATTCAGCAAAATACTGATCTGTTTTAAATGTTTACTCCTCTACACTGAGCCTTAGCTTATAAGGACAGAGTTGATGTTTTTCCCAGGTGGCATGCAGCCAGGCCCACTGGGCACTAGACAAACACCATGGGAAGGTGTGCCTATGCTACTTATTACCCACATCATATGTCAGCTTTCCTGCCAAAGCTCAGTGTTCTTTTACCTCAGCCCTGGATTCCAGTATCTCAAACCACAAGTTAAGGTTATGTCCATTGCCCTCCTCCCCACCCACCTCAAGATAAGAGACCAAAGGAATAAACAAGCACAGTGTAAGCATTTGAACAGGAGACTGAGCCAATCCTGTATAGTTTAATGATCTAACAAACCAGTGGTGCTACATTTGAGTAAGTCCCCCACAGTTTTGAGTAAGTCCCCCACAGTTTTGAGTATGTCCCCCACAGTTTTGAGTAAGTCCCCCACAGATTCCTACTGCACAGACTTGTGCCATGAATATGACTAGGACAAAGTCTATCTTTCTTTCTTCCCTAAGCACACAAAGATATAAACCAGTTGTTCACACTAGAACCTTCTAGATCAGGTGCCTACCCAAAATAATCATGCTTTGATTTCTTAGTTTTGTTAGCTCCTTATTAAATAGTACTATAATTTAAAAGCAGCGCCTATCATGACAGTACCTACCACCCCATGACAAAGTAATGCTGCCTCACCATAACAAACCAAATTGCATTTAAGAAAATATTTGATACACAAAACACAATATCAGCGAATTAACAGCTTCAGTGACTGCTTAGAAAATTAAAGAAACTTTCATGGGTGTTTTTTATGGTTCTAGGCTTCCTAAAAGACTCTGCTTCAATGGTTCTTTTCATAATAAAGGCTTTTTCCTTGCATATGGATCCATATTCTGATATGGGAACCCAAATATTTTGCTCCATATAAAAGTAAATAATCATTGTCAGATTTAAATCTTCTGACTGAAGGTTCTTGAATGTGTCTCTGCTGTAGGGTTCACCTTAAGCAGTCTCCCATGCAGACGTCCAAAAAACCACTAAGGTTTTTTCATTTATCGTTGTTTTCAATGAGCAAATACACCTTGATGTGTATATTTAACGCAGGATTTTTATTTATTTATTTTTTTGCCGCCCATAGTAACGCACACAGCATTTAAACTGATTATGTTTGGAGGGAACATCTTATGCATGAATAGGAAGTGTTTCCTCTGCTGTGCACATCCTATTCGAGGGTGAAGATTTCGATTTCAAAAATCCGATTTCCTTGTTTTCAGCACCCCTGTGCAGTGGAGAGCGTCATTGACCTAAGTCCCGAGGGACCGGCTTGTTTACGTGATCACACTATCATGAGCATGTAAAGAGCAATGCGTAATAAATAAATGCAGTCTTGTAACGATTTACTAAATCGTACCTTTTCTCTAGCAAACACAACCGGGAGTGCGTGCGTCATCCTCGTTGTGTGGGCTTCTTTCACGCGGCATTTTTGACACACAGCTATTCCTCCGACCGCGATGCAAAGCCCTGTCACAACCTGCCGCATGGAGATTTTCCATTTTGGCGATTGGGTTGTGCTCACATAAACGCCTGCGCCGTTTTTACAAGCGGTGATGGTGTTTACTATCGTGCTAAACCGGCGTGCGGCCGCCGCCATCATTCCAGTTCTACAGTTAGAGAGTGGAGACTCCTCGCGAGATGTGCCGGGCTTTAGCCCAGTCCAATCAATCACGCTCATCTGCGCTTCATTTGCACTAGCCCCATTCGTGTTACACACTTAAATGATGGATGCAAAGGATGCACTTCTCAGGATTGTATTCAAAATATGTGTACTGTCTGTGAATTTATTGTATTTAGAGATTGTGTGATTTTTTTTTTTATCTTGCTTTTTACAAACGCAAACTCACCTTGCAGAGAGAGTGAGAGAGAGAGAGAGGTACAAACGCATAGACACATTTAGTGTGAAGGAGAAACGCTGTAACGCTGTGGTGTGGTAAGGCAGGTCTACAATCTCAGCACCTCCCACCAGAGCCCTCCTGCAACCGCTGGGCACCTGCCCTGTGCTCACACAGCATAAACCACTTCCAGCAATCACGCACACACCCACAGCATGACACACAGACACACACACACACACACACACACACCTTAAACCAGAAGTCGGGCTTGCTTTGAGTTTTTCCCTAGAGGTGCGCCGGATTTACCAGACGCGCGCTTCAAGACTTAATAGGTTTATTCCTGTGCGCTGGATGTGATTCATGTTAAGTGCGAGGTGTCAAGACAAGTGCATGGAATTTCTCTGAAAGTGACTAAATCCGTGTGCAGTTGACGTTTCAGCCGCAGGTTAATTAAGTTTCCTCATCGGTGGATATTTTACATCTGAGGAAGTCAGCCGCGGAGTGTCATAAATTACATCTATCGTTTTTTTTTTTTTTGCACTGCACTCGAAAACTGTAGACTCGTTCTTGGTCATGGATCGTATGAGCGCCGGGCGTTAAGGGTTTTGCTCTCGGTTCGAGTGACCGTCGATCACGTGTGCCGGTGATGGCGGAGATGAGCGCGCTGCTGCAGGGCGCCGAGGGCGCGGGAGCCGCAAACTCGCTCCTCTTCCTACCGCCGCTCGCCGAGACTCTCGCGCTGCTCGGAGATCAGCGATTTCCGGCTGAGTGGCTGTCCCGCAGCACGCCGGCCGAGCTGGACCACTTAAAGGGCATACTGAGGAGGAGACAGCTTTACTGCAGAACCGGCTTCCACCTGGAAATCCTGCCGGACGGCACGGTGCAGGGCACGCGGAAAGACCACAGTCGCTTCGGTATGCTTGATTTTTGTTTAACTTTTTCTTTCGTTTTTTTTGTTGTGTTTTGTTTTCTTAACACATTGCTTCAGTTCTGCCTGAAACGTACATAAATTATTTTTATGCATGATATAGCATGCATATATTCTGCCTCAGCATATATTACAATTATTTGTATTGCACGTTTATTATTAATGACTTCTCAGCTAGTTATGCTACAGTGATGCACAAGTGTCATATAAAACCTATAGCCTATTCTATAACCCCTGCGTCTCTTTGAAAATGACCAACTGAGTGTAAGCAATTTAAATAGAGGCAGTGTATAGTAATCATGCCTAGCTAGTATTTCAGACCAGCTTATTCACAATGTGTGAAGACAATGTGGGCTTAGACTGCAGAGTACATACTTAGAACAATTGATTTATTCTTCTCCAGGTATTTTGGAATTCATAAGCCTTGCTGCTGGATTAATCAGCATCCGAGGAGTGGACAGTGGCCTCTACCTCGGAATGAATGACAAGGGGGAACTCTATGGCTCTGTAAGTATTTCTGAGTTAGCTTGCAAATTATTGTAAGTGCAGTGTGTGTTTCTGTGCATGTGTGTGTGTGTGTGTGTGTGTGAGAGAGAGAGAGAGAGAGAGAGAGAGAGAGAGACTGTAATAATAATTTAAAAAACACAACTTAATTGTTCTCCATGTATTCAGGATTATTTACTCTGACATTCTGCGTTGCAGGAGAAACTGACAGCTGAGTGTATCTTCCGGGAACAGTTTGAAGAGAACTGGTACAACACTTATTCCTCCAACCTCTACAACCAAGGAGAAAGGGGGGCTCGCTACTATGTGGCACTCAACAAGGATGGAACACCACGAGATGGGACAAAATCAAGGCGACATCAAAAGTTCACACATTTTCTCCCCAGGCCAGTAGTCCCTGATAAAGTACCTGAACTTTACAAAGAAATGGTAGGACACAGCTGAGACCAGTAGCTTGGTGTTTGAAGTGGAATAGGTCTATTAAGCCATGTCCTAATAAAAAAAGGAACAAGGGAAATGGATGGATGTCTAGTAACCCTGGTGCACCTGCCTTAGCCACAAGGATTGTTACTCCAGGAAGTGTAGACGGCAAAGGATAGTGAAATGCTCAGTGCTGGTCATTTTCCTAAGCACTGCAAGCAACAGAGGATGTCCCCAACTCCATGGAACGAACAGAACTTATTTAGCATTAGGCATGCTGCTGAAGAGGAAAAAGAGAAAAAGTTCTGTCTGATGCTGTAATGGATGTTTATATGACAAGTTTTTTTAATGTTTCAAACATGGTTTATTGTGGACTGGCTTTGGAGAAAACTGAAGGAACACTACTTATGTGATGTACTGAAATGTCGAGACTCAAAGCATGTAGAGAACACATAAGCAGCATATTATTTATACAGTTCACACTACATATATTTATTTTATGTATTTATTTATTTGATAATATATATTTTTACATCTAAATGTAGACCTATCTAATTAGATACAGTGTAGAAGGTGCCTTAAACTAGCCTAAAATCAGATGTGTTCATACCATGGAAGTGCAAAATATTACTTAATACTGACACTATCATATAATAAGTATGCTTTTATTTTCAGTCTTATATAAAATGAGTGTTATGTCTAGGAATATTTCAAGAAGGTCCAGAAACAATTCTGTCAGTTTAACTAATAACAGCATATCAAAACTTTCTGTTTCTTAGGATTATTTTTAAAATGCACCAACCATATATTACTTTCCATGAGAATTGTATCTGCCTGGAAACTTGATATTTAGAAACCTCATTGATATATCCCCTGAAGCTTGAAAAATGTTTTAAAAAAGAGAAATATTCCCTTAAACCTTTGTTTGTTTTCTGTGGCCCTAGTTATGCTGTGAACAAAAGGCTTGTCCAGCAATCATCAACTTCAAAGCTCCTTTTAGAGACCTTCTCATGTAACAACCTCCCAATGACAAGATCAGGGTGAAATAAAAACTCAACCTTAGCTGCAGTCTAGTGGTTTGGCAGTCTTGCACAAAAGAGGTCAAACTGATAGGTATTAAGCCTTCTCTACTAACACTTTATGAACAAAAAACAAAGAGCTCAATATAATCACTTAAGAATTTATCAGGAATAACTGGTGTTTTACTGAAATATTAATCATGGAAGGTTGTCATTTGATTGGTCTTTTTTCATTATATCTGTGACACGATTTTTTTTCTTTATATTTTTATTTTCCTGTTATTGTCTGAGAGTGAGCATAATTGTCTGTACCAGCATTTGCGATTAAACCAACTGTCACTTAGACAATATGAGATTCAGATACCTCAGGCTCACCTTTTTCTTTCTGACTGTGTTTGAATGGCTCAATGAGCAATTTCCACAACAACGAGCAAAAAAGCATATCAAGCTACAGTTTCCGTAATGCTTGGATGAATATTTGTGTCGAAGCATGAAAGCTGTGCTGTGTGATCTCAGCATCTCTGTGATGGTGAGCCAGAGGCTGTCATGACAGGGGAGTCGACATGGTGCCAACCTTTATGTGATACTGTGGGATTTTCCCGTCTAAAAAACTTATAACAAGGAGCAGTGTATGGAGGCGAGTAAGAGACAGAGAGTAGAAACAAAGAGGGGTTCAAACTATAGGGCCCTAAATGGGCAAACATTTCTGACACGTTCTACAAGTATTTAGAAAGACTTTACTGTAGCTACTGTCATGTTTTATAACTATTTTTAACAGCATCTTGATTTCTGATCCATAGTATAAACATGCACTTTGCACTATGCATGTTAATATTTATAACAGATAAATAGAGAAAAATCTTTTTTTTTTCTTTTCTTTTTTTTTTTACAAAACATTACCTGTACATAATGTAGCATTTTGGTGGTTTGTGTGTGTGTAACAGATAATATCACATTAAAAATTCAAATGCTGAGGTATTCGATTCCATTCAGCTTGTCAGATGGTAACTTTGCTCTAAATGTCCAGTAAAAGGTCCAGCTAGGCAAGAGCACAGCTAAGAGCACCCTGTCCAAAGCTGCGAGTAAATTTAACATGTTTGATACCTGATGCTGTGAAATACTTTTTGGCACTTGTTAAACCAGTGTTTTGGAGTCTGTCTGGGATGAAAATGATGCCTTTGTCCCTGTAGCAGGTGGTCCAAGGCACTTTACAGCCAACACTTAAATCCTTCATCCATGCCCTCACTTAAGCCTACATCATGCACTTAATGGATGCACCCTTATTTTCATCACTTCAGATGTGGTCCAGAAGAGGTCTGAAGGAAATACAATCAGAGGTGTGTGCGCTTGCGTGTTTGTTTGTGTGTGTGTGTTTATAACCAAAATTCCCCTCACAGTTCTAGCTTGGTGAGGACATCTTGTTGAAACCTATTAGAGAAGCTTGTTTGTTTGTTTGTATTGCTTTTAAAACAAAAACTATTATTATTATTATTATTAACTCTTTATTTAAAAAAAACTTGAAAACAGCCTAAACATTTTCTTTTGGTTCTCAAGGTTAAGGCTGGGTTTAAATTTAGGTTATTTAGGTTTTTACTTTGTAGATATATGTTGCTGGTCCCGTTAGGAAACTAAAAAATTTTATTAGTTTGTTTTTAATTATTTTATTTTTATTATAAGCATCAATTAATTTTTCATAAAAAATCATCTAAAACTAAATAAAAGATTTGGATCTGGAGGTTAGATTTAAGTGTAGTCATGGTCTCTCTCTCTCTCTCTCACTCGCTCGCTCTCTATCTCCCAGTTTTCTCTGTCTCAGCAGTTCAGTCACGGTGCAGGTGTTCCCTTAGCAGCTGTCAACGTCTCCTGTGTTCGTCAGCTGTGAATATGAGCAGGGTGTGCACACAGCCAAATAGAAATAACACATGGCTTAGTTGTCTGTCCGGATTATGATAAAGTATAATTCATATTTTTGCAGACTGACCAGGGAAGAGCCTAGAGATGGGACTAAGGCTCACCTGCTGATTTAAGCAGTAGATTCTACTAAGGATAGGGATCTGTTTGCCTAAGGGTGGTGTCTGACAATACACACAGCAAGTATTTATTTAGAGCCCTTTAAGAGTAAGTTACCTCCTTAAAGCCAAAGTACAATGCAATCCTGTTTACATGGCTTAGCACTGAACAGTGTTGGTCTACTGATTTGGGTAGAAAATTCATAACATATATTTAAGACAATATCAGGCTTAATTAAATGCAAAAATGATGATTCATCATCATGCTGAGGACATAAAATGTTATATCTGTTTTTGGTGTGTCATCCTTGCACTCCACAGCTCTGTATGTATTTATGTATTTAAGCTAAGTTTATTTATTTTTCTTGACTTTAAAGATGTCATCTGCAGTGGGAATGTTTCATATGTTCGTTAGTTTGCTTTGGAGATTTTGGACAAATGTATAACATCTACAAATGGATGCATGATTTGGAAATCCTTTGGGTCATTCATATGTTTAGAAAGCACTGATACGTGCTCATGGATACAGAATTGTCTTAAATGAGCCTTTGTTTCTTTGTTAAATTTACATGTTTATCATTAAAATCACAGCATTAAATTGATTATCAATTATATACCAATGAACAGGATCATGGGCACACAAGGCTCATTTATGCTGATCCCACAGGGAAGCTAATGTAGAACAAATTGCTGAAAAAAGTTGATGCTAGGTATGAAAATTCCAGATTCCCCAGATCTCTATAATCAATGCCTTGATGTGCTGGACAAACAAGTCTGATCTGTGATGGATCCATCTGAAAACCCAAAGGACCTGCTGCTCACATCCTAAACGTAGCCAGATCACACCCCCAGAGGTCATGTAGAATGCCTTGGGGAGTCAGAGCTGTAACCGAACGACAAAAGGGGAACCTACACAATATTGGTCATAATGTTTTAAGGTTTCAATGTTATGACTGATCAGTGTATAAGTACATACACATATATACGACTAGGAAGCTCTGAAGTCTAACTAGGGACCGTGAAGGCCAGTGGTGACCTTTGTATTTATTCCCATTTTCTATAACTATGGTAGGACCTCCAGTCAACATTCACATGCTACGGGCAATTTGTGAACACCAATTAGCCTCTCCATGTCTTTGAACTGTGGGAGAAAACCGAAGAAATGGGAGGAAACCCACCAAACACAGGGAGAACATGGAAACTCCATGCACACAGACTGACGTGTGGATGGAACCCAGGACCTGGAGGTGCAAGGCGACAGCACTAACCACTAAGCCATCGTGCCACCACATACATACATAACAACGAAACATTATTAATAACATTTCCTCAGTTGCATGAAATTGCCCTGTCTTGGCTTTATTAAACACAAAACCTCAGGCAGTTTGATTCATTTTTTGAAATGGATAATCCTTCATTACTTCATACAGACCACCCCACATCTGCTGACCAACACCCCCCCTTGATTTCACATTAGTCCAGCTCAAAGCATTTGGCTCATGCGTCCATGGTGTAAAGCCACAAATTAGGTCTTGACATTTGGGCACAAATAATTGTGCCTGAAAGCATGAGGCATCAATTAGACTCTCAGCACCGTGACAGGTTACCCCTACAGGACACAGTGATTAGAGCTAAAAATACATAAATCTGCCAAACATTGTTGTTTTTGTAGTGGTTTATTATTTTTCCAGACACTTTGCATAAGAATGTTTTTGCTCATCATTTCAGGACTTTTTTGGTCAGTGTTATAACCGTTTTGTGTGCCTTTTTTATTTATTCATAGATTTGTATAATGTAGTGTCATTTTTCACATGTGGGAATTTTAGGTGAGATCGCCTGCAGGTCTGTGGACTCAAGGTTCTCTTTGATTTTTGCATTAGAGTGACTTTTCCCACAGGGTTCTCCTATTGAAGGGGTCAGAACAGAGGTCAATTGGTTAATTTCCATAGTTTTCACCTAAAACATTCTTCAGGCACTTGGGAGTAATTCAATCAGCAGCCAAAACATGGAATAACATCCCAGAACCACAAAAGAAATCATTAAAAAGTGATTGTATACCACAACAGAAAAATGACCTCTGGTAAGCCTATTCAAATAAGTCCATCCATGTCCAAGAACGTAGGCTAAGGCATTAACTACTACATATCTCATATTTCTGGCGCATGAGTATTATTTATGGCTTTAATGATTGCATATATAAGTCACAGCTGACATTGATCAAAATGCCAGATATGATCACAAGTGATTTAAAAGTTTAGTCCAGTTTGTTGGCATAGACTCTGCTGAACTGTTTGCCAAACCTGAGAAAGGTATGCACATGATACACTCACTGCTTCCAAGTGAAAGTGGAAATGTGCATTGTTGTCCCTAAGTGAGGTGGAAAATTGCTAACCCATTTGTCATTGTGCATGTAGAGGTCAATCAATGGATTCTTTCATGACAAGCTTACAGAATAGAATGTTCTTCCACGGTCTCACCCCTTTCACACCTGGACTGTCAGGTAAAATAACAAAACAAGAGGTGAGGAAAAGAAAAGGGGGTTTAGTAGAGTTTGGCTTTATACACAGGGAAAACCGATAGGAGAAGAATGTACTGAGTAACTTAGCACTTCAACTGCCTCAGTTCAATTCAGAATACAAATTGGGTCCAATCAGGATTTATTTTTTCATGCAACTCAGTAACCTCATAAGCTTTGTGAGAGACACATACAGCCATCGCTTCTTGTGTGCTTAAAGTAGGAAAAAGATTAATGCATGAGCACATCTTGTCACACGTGGACAAAATTGTTGGTACCCTTCGGTCAATGAAAGAAAAACTCACAATGGTCACATAAATAACTTTAATCTGACAAAAGTAATAATTAAAAAAAATTCTATGAATGTTAACCAATGAAAGTCAGACATTGCTTTTCAACCATGCTTCAACGGAATTATAAAAAAAAATAAACTCATGGAACAGGCCTGGACAAAAATGATGGTACCCCTAGAAAATACTGAAAATAATGTGATCAAAGGGACATGTTAATTCAAGGTGTGTCCACTAATTAGCATCACAGGTGTCTACAATCTTGTAATCAGTCAGTGGGCCTATATATAGGGCTCCAGGTAGTCACTGTGTTGTTTGGTGACATGGTGTGTACCACACTCAACATGGACCAGAGGAAGCGAAGGAAAGAGTTGTCTCAGGAGATTCGAAAGAAAATTATAGACAAGCATGTTAAAGGTAAAGGCTATAAGACCATTTCCCAGCAGCTAGATGTTCCTGTGACTACAGTTGCACATATTATTCAGAAATTTAAGATCCATGGGACTGTAGCCAACCTCCCTGGACGTGGCCTGCAGGAGAAAAATTGATGACAAATCAAAGAGACAGATAATCCGAATGATAACAAAAGAGCCCAGAAAGATTTCTAAAGAGATCCAAGGTGAACTTCATGCTCAAGGAAGATCAGTGTCAGATCGCACCATCCGTCGTTGTTTGAGCCAAAGTGGACTACATGGGAGACGACCAAGGAGGACACCATTGTTGAAAACAAATCATAAAAAAGCCAGACTGGAATATGCCAAACTACATGTTGACAAGCCACAAAGCTTCTGGGAGAATGTCCTATGAACAGATGAGACAAAAATGGAACTTTTTGCCAAGGCACATCAGCTCTGTGTTCACAGATGGAAAAATGAAGCATATGAAGAAAAGAACACTGTCCCTACTGTGAAACATGACAGAGGCTCTGTTATGTTCTGGGGCTGCTTTGCTGCATCTGGCACAGGGTGTCTTGAATCTGTGCAGGGTACAATGAAATCTCAAGACTATCAAGGGATTCTAGAGAGAAATGTGCTGGCCAGTGTCAGAAAGCTGGGTCTCAGTCGCAGGTCATGGGTCTTGCAACAGGACAATGACCCAAAACACACAGCTAAAACACCCAAGAATGGCTAAGAGGAAAACATTGGACTATTCTAAAGTGGCCTTCTATGAGCCCTGACCTCAATCCTATTGAGCATCTTTGGAAGGAGCTGAAACATGCTGTCTGGAAAAGGCACCCTTCAAACCGGAAACAACTGGAGCAGCTTGCTCATGAGGAGTGGGACAAAATACCTGCAGAGAGGTGCAGAAGTCTCATTGATAGTTACAGGAATCATTTGATTGCAGTGATTGCCTCAAAAGGTTGTGCAACAAACTATTTAGTTAGGGGTACCATCATTTTTGTCCAGGCCTGTTCCATGAGTTCTTTTTTTTTTAATAATTTTGTTGAAGCATGGTTGAAAAGCAATGTCTGACTTTCATTGGTTAACATTCATAGAATTCTTATTTATTATTACTTTTGTCAGATTAAAGTTATTTCTTTGACCATTGTGAGTTTTTCTTTCATTGACCGAAGGGTACCAACAATTTTGTCCACGTGTGTATATACAATGTATACAATGTTAACCATATAATCGTGAACCACCACCTTTAAGAAAGAACCATGGTTGAAAAACACATCTTGAATAAAAGTGATGGTGAGATCACTTAAATGCTTAGTGAAATCAAATCATAAAAAAGTAGAACGCTATGTTTAATAAGGAAAGCAGGAGCATTCCACATGCACAATGTTAAGAGAACTTAAGGGATTTGGACTAAACAGCTGTGTAGCTAATAGAGGCTAATAGAAAACAGCTAACTTCCATCATTTTTTTCCTTCTCTGGCGGCACAGATGACGATGCCAAGATTCATCAGACTCAAATTGTGAAAGAGTTGTTCAGGGAGCATGAGACATAATTTTCACACCTGCATTGGTCACACCAAAGTCTAGACCTTAACCTTTTGAGAATCTTTGGAATGTACTAAAGAAGACTTTAGGCAGCAGTCTAAATGTAGTAAATGTTGTGACAAGTTTGTAAAAAAATATGTTGCATCAAAACAAATTAATCATTTATCAAACTGAGATTAGATTTAAACATTAAAAAAATTTCTTCAGGAAAGATTTCCATTGGTAGACGTGATTGTGTGTTGTCTTAATGCAAATATCTTCGACTGTTTGAAATAACCTTGAAAAACTATTGATGTCCTAATGATAATGAAAACTGTCACTGTCACCACCACTTTATTTCGATCTGTACCTTTTGTCCAGTGGACATTGCAACTAAGCTCTAGTCTTACAGTACATGCAGTACATTTACATTTAGGCATTTGGCAGACGCTCTTATCCAGAGCGACTTACAAAAAGTGCTTTGAGGTTTTCGTCACTGGATAGATACAGTTTTACAATGGGTTATACAGATTACACTGGGTTAATAGGTTACTAAATAAGCGCTATCGTTCAAACACAATTGGGAATTTTTTTATTCTATTTTTTTTTTTATTTGCGGGGGATTAGTCCAAGTATTGAAGAAACGTCTCGGGTTACTTTGCTGTAACCCTGTTCCCTGAAAAGCGAGAACGAGATGCTGCACTTGAAAACGCTATGGGAAAAGGTCTTCAAACTTGGCCCGTACAACCTCGTCTGACCAGGTACACCTGGAGGTTATAAATAGGTCTGAACCGGAAACATCCTCGGGTCAATTTGTCTGAAAGGACATCCAGTCACGCCTACAGTGCGGCATTAGAGCGCTGCATCTCGTTCCCGCTTTTCAGGGAACAGGGTTACAGCAAAGTAACCCGAGACGTTCCCTTTCAAAGCTACACTCGATGCTGCGCTTGAAAGCGCTATGGGAACAAGAATACCAACGCCACCGCACTGGAAGTGTCTGGACGGCAAAGTTGTGTAGCGTGCGCGCACAATCATCAAGGAAGTCTAGACCTGATTGTGGGATGCTGAGTCTAGGACCGTAAGCATGGAGTAGGATGGATATCCGAACTATAAACTAGAAAAGTGAGCGGAGGGGACCAGCCTACCGCATCACACACTTGCTGCAAGGGAACACCTTGCAAACCCCTTAGTTGAATGGGCCTCAACTCCTAGAGGTGAAGTGTGACCACGCACCTCATAGGCTAGGGCAATAGTATCCCTCACCCTTTTAATGTGACCCAGATTGTTTAGTGGCAGCCGCACTCCCAGTTGCGGCATAACATACAGTATAAAGAGCTGCCCCTCTTGCGCCACTGACTAGTACAGTGGACTTAAATCTGTAGAGAACGTACTGGACACAATGAGTGAAATCCTTCCTGCTCCTGAGAATTAGATGGCGGAGGACAGAAGGTTTCAAGAACAACTGGTCGCATAATCAAAAATGGAACTTTCGGAAGATAATTCAGGTGAGGATGCATAAAAGGCAGAAGTTCTAGAGGCTCGAAAGGCGTCTCAGCCAACATTTGAACACAATAGCTTTGTCCCTTAAAGGGACTGTTGTCCTAGGCCTGAGGACAGTTTCTCATGCAGGAACTCCAGCACTGAGATGGTCTGGCAGTGGACTGGGTCTGCCATACGTCCAAGATCATGTTCGAGAGAGCCCTAGCGCTTGGAATAGTTTATATTAGCTTACCAGGATCTCTTAGGAATGTGAATCGCCTTGAGGGACAGGAACTTGTCCTAAGCCTGAAGCAAAATCTGCTGCGCTAGCTCATTCAAGCTCTATATAGGAGACTTCCATTGTGCTGTCCACACTAGGACATGGTAGCCTCTTAGCTGGAGGAAGTATTCCAAGGCCAGAAATAAGCCATCATGTCGAGGCAACTGGTGTGCCATGCGAGAAGATGACCTCTCCAGATCCTTTGAGCTGGACGTCCATCCAAGACCGCACCCCAACCCAAAGGAAAGCGTTTGTCATTAGAATCTTGTGATGACAGAGACCTAGAGTAGGACCCAAAGTTAAAACCCAGGGTCTGAACCACATAGAAAGGGTACGAAGCCCCTGGCGCATATCCTATTTGCTCAGGGGATTGGCCCTTGAATGAAATCCCCTGTCTCTCAGCCACAACAGAAGGTTTCATATGCAGTCGCCCCAGGATATCACCGTGGATACACCTGTCATGAGACCTAAATTCTCTGAAAGCAACGAAGGTTCACCTTCTGGCCTATTTTGATGCTCCTTACTACTAAAGATAGATTCGGTACATAGAGGAGACAATATGCCTGTATTCAGACTGAAACCTCCTAAGGCCCCCAAATACGTTGTCCTGTGAGCGGGAGAGACAACGCTTTTCTTGGCGTTGAGTCTCAACCCTAAAGATTCAAGATGAACTAGGACGACATGTTGATGTCGAAGTGCTAGCTCCCGAGGCTGAGGCAAGTCGTGAATAAAATTCTAATTACGGATGTCCTGGAAACAGTGCTGCATCCAGCCTGCTATATATATGCAGGTGCAATGTTTCTATATAAAATATGCATCCTTCAGGTCGATTGTCACAAACCAATCTTGTGATTGGATTTGAGAAACTATCATGTTGACCGTCAAAATTTTGAATTTTAATATCCTGTGTAACGGGTTCGACCCAAAGTTGCACAGGCGGCACCATAAAACACAGACACGAGGCGAGATCTTAGAGGGAAAGGGTTATTTATTAGGAATAAATAGGGGAAGGAAAGGGAAAAAGGAGGGAGGACGGAAAGAAAGGGAAGGGATGATATGTGCACGTGCAGGGTCCGAGGCAGTGCCCCTCTCGGTTCCTCCCCGCTGTCGATAGCCGGCCTGGCCCCTCCCAGCTCTCTGTGGGCGCGGCCTCAGGTGGGAGTCTCGCGCGGAAATCCAATGTCCTTTTAAGTCTCTGGGGCACGTTCCATTTTCCCACTCCCATGCCACTCTCGAGCTCCACCGCGTTACGCTCTTCTCGGACCTCGGACTAAACTCCGCGCCTTGCTTTTATAATGCGGAGCAAGCCCGAGATCCTATTAACGTTAATCACTGCCAGCCGGCCCGCATAGGCAGCCTCGTCCCTTTGCACACCTGCAGAAGGGGTGCCGCCTACTTAGGGAGCCTACGAAGTGAGTGAGGGGCGATAATAGATTTGGGCGCACGCCCATCACAGGCGCACGCCGTGACACTGCCCCTCCCTCAGCTCCGAGCTCACCATTGCCGCCGGCACTGCCTACTTGTGAATAAGACCTCAACCTCGTTTGGGACTTAACCCTCGGTCCGTGCCAGGTGCCCCCATGCCTGCATTCTCCACCAATGTAACGGGTTCGACCCAACGTTGCACGGACGGCACCATGAAACACAGACACGAGGCGAGATCTTAGAGGAAAAGGGTAATTTATTTGGAATAAATAGGGGAAGAAAAGGGTAAAAGGAGGAAGGACGGAAAAAAAGGGAAGGAATGATGTGTGCACGTGTGTGGTCCGAGGCAGTGCCCAGCTGGCATGCGGGCACGCAGCTGGCGGTGGTGGGCGGAGTGGCCGAACGGAGCACGCGAGGCAGCGCTCCTGCACTCTCCCTCTCGGTTCCTCCCCGCTGTCGATGGCCGGCCTGGCCCCTCCCTGCTCTCTGTGGGCGCGGCCTCAGGCGGGAGTCTCGCTCGGACGTCCGTCGGCTGGGTGGCTTTCCCGGCTGGGATTGGCGGCCTTAACGCTATCCTCCTCGCTGCCTTTTCCTCTTCGGCGGCGGGGACGCGAAGGCGGGCTCGACGCGGGAACATAGGATGCCGTGGGAGCTCGTGCAGCTCTTTCCCTTCCCTTTCTTTCCGTCCTCCCTCCTTTTTCCCTTTCCTTCCCTTATTTATTCCTAATAAATAACCCTTTTCCTCTAAGATCTCGCCTCGTGTCTGTGTTTCATGGTGCCGCCCGTGCAACTTTGGGTCGAACTTTGAGGCCGCACCCACAGAGAGCTGGGAGGGGCCAGGCCGGCCATCGACAGCGGGGAGGTACCGAGAGGGAGCGTGCAGCGTGCTCCGTTCGGCCACTCCGCCCACCGCCGCCAGCCGCGTGCCCGCATGCCAGCTGGGCACTGCCTCGGACCACGCACGTGCACACATCATCCCTTCCCTTTCTTTCCGTCCTCCCTCCTTTTTCCCTTTCCTTCCCTTATTTATTCCTAATAAATAACCCTTTTCCTCTAAGATCTCGCCTCGCCTGTTTCATGGTGCCGCCCGTGCAACTTTGGGTCGAACCCGCTACACCTGAGATAGCGGTAACACCCGCAAGGATGTAGAATTGGACATTCCAGGAAAAACCAGAAGTAGCAGCCTGACTGTGTGTCTGGGAGGGGAACATGTTCTATGGCCCCTGTCCCCAACAAAGTCTATAATAGCAAAATGCGCTCGTTCCGGTTTCACGGAGGTGAAGACCACGCCGCTGAAACACGAAAGGCGATGCGCAGGTTGGATCCTCTGAGCCCAAGGAGATATATTTGGCAGTAGCTTGCACGCTGCCAATTTCTCTGAAAGGGGCATGACATCAGGTTGAGCGGACGGAATGGGGGGGGGGGTGGTTAGAAAACACGGCAGGAGCCAAACCGAACATCTAACACTTCGTTGGTGATCACTCTTCCGCGGAGTTTGGACGGCCTTCTGAGACACCCTCATGCTCCTGGTATTTCACCAGCCTCAGGACCTCTTCTTTGGGGAGATCATGATCCTCAGGTCCGGTCTTTTAAAGGCGGGCTGAGGAGCGCGGTGAGTCGTACCCCAGTCTTTACGAGGGGGTGCTCGGCTCGCCACACTCTCCTTCTGCGCCTCACGCCTCATTAGAACCGGACCTAGTCGGTACTGGGTGGCCGACGGTCCCAACTCCTGAGCATGGCGGGGAAGAAACCTCAGAAATGCCTCCTCGTGGCATTTCGTCTCTCGAAACCTATTGGTGAAGGTGTTCACAGCATCACCGAATAGGCCAGAAGGCGAGATAGGGGCATCAAGGAGGAACGGACGCTCCTTGTCCTTGATGCCAGTGAGGTTCAGCCACAGATGTCTCTCCGTGGCCACCATAGCAGCCATGGAGCGGCCAATGGCACGGGCCGTCTGCTTTGTGGCACGGAGAGACAAATCAGTTGCTACTGTCTAGCCCAGTACTCCAATGACATGGGATTCGAGTGACTTCCTTTTCCTGTTGGTGACGTAGCTTCCTGTTTTTCGTATTGTTCCCGCGAAAGTTCCTTGTCTGTTTGGAACAGCGTTTTAGATTATATTTTGTTTAGTTTTTTATAATTATATATTTTTCCCGTTTTTACGCTTTAATACTACTGGACTTTATCCGATTTTTGCGCTTTTTGGGAGAACGTGCGTATCATCTGACCAACAACAAGCGAATCCATCACCAAATAATCACAACTCCGGCACAAAGGTACGTTATCATGTCTACCATTCAGCTCGCTCAGTGTGTGGAGTGCAGGATGTTTAGACATTCTTCCTCCGTCATTAGTGATAATTTTATTTGTGATAGGTGTGTGTTAGTTAGCACCCTGACGGAGAAGATAGTAGCATTAGAGGAGCGCATCCAGACTTTAGAGAGGGTTAGAGAGCGCGAGAGCAGCGTTAATCTTGTAGCGGAAAGTCTGGGTGCCGCAGGCGGAGATAATCAGCCTAACGCTAAGGCTAGCCCACCGGAGCACACCTCTTCTGCGCTTCACGTGTCCAACAGGTTCGCTCTCCTCAGTGATGCACCCGCTGAGAAACCTGAAAGAGCTCTGGTTATAGGAGACTCTATATTGAGACATGTGAAATTAGCTAGGCCATTAGGGGCGCCAGCGGCTGTGGTCAGGTGTATCCCGGGAGCCAGAGCACCGGACATAGCAGGTAATCTTAGGGCTCTAGGTCAGCATAGGTTCTCTAAGATAGTGGTACATGCTGGAGCTAACGATATACGCCTTCGTCAGTCAGAGGTTAGTAAGAGTAACTTTACAGAGGTGTTTAAAATAGCGAAGGCGATGTCCGAAGAAGTAGTTTGCTCTGGTCCCATCCCAATGAGACGTGGCGACATAGCTTACAGCAGGTTATGGTCGCTGAACCGCTGGATGTCCAGGTGGTGCTCCGAAAACAACGTGGGCGTCATAGACAATTGGAAGACCTTTGAGGGCAAAACTGGCCTGTTAGGGCGGGACGGTGTCCATCCCACTCGGAAGGCACATAGTCTCAGAAGAGGCCTAGTTAATCGGTGACAATCCAGAGCCCAGGCCAGGGAGCAGACAGACAGGCTAAACCAACCGTCTGCTAGCTGCAGAGAGTCGTCACTCAGGGTTCATCATATTGAGACTGTGTCTGTTCCCCGAGCTAAACATAAATTTAGAAAGACTCAGAAAGTCTGTTTTAGTAATTTAATTAACATAGATACCACAAACTCAGACCACACTGAATGCGCAGCCGGCAACTCTGATCTGAAGCTAGGACTGTTAAATATTAGATCTCTCGCATCTAAAGCAGTTATTGTTAATGAAATTATCACAGATCAGGAGTTTGATATCTTATGTTTAACAGAAACCTGGATTAAACAGGACGAGTATGTAGCTCTAAATGCAGCTAGCCCTCCTGGATACAGCTACATACACCAGCCTCGGCTAACTGGTAGAGGAGGAGGAGTCGCAGTTATTTATAACGATAATCTGTCTCTCGTACAAAAACACAGTTTTAAATCTAATGCATTTGAAGTTCTCTATAGTAACATAAAGTCAGCTCAGTCGATCCCGCTACTCATCATTTACAGACCCCCAGGGCCGTACTCGGAGTTTCTCTGCGAATTTGCAGATTTCCTCTCAAACCTTGTTGTTTCTGTAGACAAAGCGTTAATTGCTGGAGACTTTAATATTCATTTTGAGAATCCAGAAGACCCTCTGAGAACAGCATTTATGTCCTTACTGGACTCAGTAGGAGTAAATCAGTGTGTAGTAGGACCCACTCATAAAGCAGGTCACACTTTAGATTTAATATTATCCTTCGGATTAATTATAGGAAATATAACCACAATTCCACAGTCTGAAGTTATCTCAGATCACTACCTTGTCTCGATTAAAGCGTTTTATAGTAATAATGTATGCAGCACAGCACCGCGCTTCCACCTTAAACGTACATTTACATCAAATACCGCACAGAGCTTTATCAATAATCTTCCAGAATTATCAACTTTGATTGGATCGCCATCTGACTTCACAGAACTCGAACAGGCGAATGAATATCTAGAGTCAGCACTTCGTTATAGCTTAGATAATGTAGCTCCAGTTAAAAGGAAAATGATTAGAGATAAGAAACTCGCTCCTTGGTATAATGACCACACACGTGCTTTAAAACAAACCACTCGAAAATTCGAACGTAAATGGCGCCAAACTAAATTGATAGTATTCAAAATAGCTTGGAAGGAGAGCATCCTGAACTATAAAAAAGCTCTCAGTGATGCTAGATCAACGTATCTCTCCACTCTTATAGAAAATAACAAAAACAACCCGAGATTTTTATTTAATACCGTAGCTAACTTAACTAAAAACAAGACCACTGCAGAAATCTCCACAACAACATCATGCAGTAGTGAGGATTTCATGAACTTTTTCAATAATAAAATCATAAATATTAGGCAAAAAATTCAGGCTTTGAAAACAGACAATTTAAATAATTCAGATGATCTAACCACATCACATCAGAACTTAGAACACTTTACTCCCCTTGAAGCGAGGGAACTAATTTCACTCATCTCTTCTTCAAAATCGTCAACCTGTATATTAGATCCTATACCGACACATTTTCTCAAACAGATAGTACCAGCAATAATAGAACCCCTGTTGAAAGTAATTAACTGTTCACTCAGTAGTGGGTATGTCCCCAAATCCTTTAAATTAGCCGTTATTAAACCGCTAATCAAGAAACCTGACCTTGACCCCTGTCTGCTTTCTAATTACAGGCCGATATCAAACCTTCCCTTTATCTCCAAGATTTTGGAAAAGGTAGTATCACAGCAGCTATGTTCACATCTACACAGAAATAGCATAAATGAACTGTATCAGTCAGGATTTAGGCCTGATCACAGCACAGAGACAGCACTTGTTAAAGTAGTAAACGACCTCCTATGGGCCTCTGATCAGGGTTGCGTCACTATACTTGTGTTACTGGACCTCAGTGCAGCTTTTGACACCATTGATCATAGTATTCTCCTTCACAGATTAGAAAAGGTAGTAGGAATTAAGGGAACTGCCCTCTTGTGGCTCAGATCCTATTTGACTGATCGTTATCAGTTTGTAGATTTAGATGGTGACCATTCCTCATGTTCTCAAGTGGAGTTTGGTGTTCCACAGGGCTCAGTTTTAGGCCCACTGCTTTTTTCCCTTTACATGCTTCCTCTGGGCAACATAATTCGTAAACATGGTATTAGTTTTCATTGTTATGCTGATGACACACAATTATATGTCTCAGCAAAACCAGATGAGAAAAACCAGTTTGCTAAAATCGAGCAGTGTGTGCAGGATATACGAGATTGGATGTTAATTAATTTTCTTCTGCTTAATCCTGATAAGACAGAAGTTCTGGTCATAGGACCACAAGTAGCTAGAAGTAAGCTTTCTGATCACACTGTAACTTTAGATGGCCTTTCTGTTCCATCAAGTGCAACAGTAAAAGACCTCGGTGTGATTATAGATTCCAGCCTTTCGTTTGAAGCTCATGTAGATAATATCACCAGGATAGCTTTCTTTCACCTTAGAAATATTGCCAAGATAAGAAACATATTGTCACTAAATGATGCAGAAAAACTAGTTCATGCTTTTATCACGTCTAGGTTGGACTATTGTAACGCCTTACTGTCTGGTTGTTCAACTAGGTGTATAAACAAGCTTCAGTTAGTACAGAATGCAGCAGCGAGAGTCCTCACTAAAACCAGAAAATACGAGCACATCACCCCTATCTTATCTACACTGCATTGGCTCCCTGTGAAATTTCGCATCGATTTTAAGATACTACTTTTGACATTTAAAGCACTAAATGGTCTCGCGCCACAGTATTTGAGTGAACTGTTAGTGTCTTACGATCCGCCACGCCTACTTCGATCAAAGAATGCAGGCTGCCTGTCAGTACCACGTATTATTAAAACTACAGCAGGGGGCAGAGCTTTTTCTTACAAAGCCCCGAAGTTATGGAATAGTCTTCCTATTAATGTTCGGGACTCAGACACAGTCTCAGTGTTTAAGTCTAGGCTAAAAACCTATTTATTTAGCCAAGCATTTTTGTAAATAGATTAACCTTAGGTAAAGGAGCAGATCTGGGGGACTCATAGACGTAGAGTATTCTGGTGAACTGGTATGTTTAGATGCTGTCCTCCCCACTCTCATTGTTCACTCAGGTTTGTTGACGGTGAGGTGATTGGTTGCTTTACATCTCAGGGAGCCCTCATGTTTGTGTTTCCTTCTGGCTCTCCCTTTTAGTTATGCTGTTATAGTTAGTCCTGCCGGAGTCTCTGCTTGCACTTTGCACTAAATATACATTCACCTATACATGTTGACTGTGACCATACCTAACTGCCATCTCTCCTTATTTTCTGTTCTCTCCTTTTCTGCTCTCTCCTCTCTCTCTCTCCCCCTCTTCTTTCCCTCTCTCTGTCTCTCTGTCGAGCTATACATGTTTCACTCCTGAGTTGCCAGTGATCCAGACCCCTCTGCCCTCTGGAGCCGTCTAACCCATCCTGGAGTCCTGTTTCTGGTTGGAGATCTCGTCGCATGGATGCCCCGTGTGGTCTGCTTGGATTCGTATGGTGGCTGGGGATGGTTTCCATGAAGACTGTCCTGTCATCGAGTGATGCTCTGGGGACCTGTGACTTCAGTTGTTCGATAACTCAGGACCGGAATCCCTTACAGTCTACCTGAGCCTCCGGAAACAAACTGGACTCATTTTAATTTTAAAACATCTCCTGTTATACTGAACTTCCAGTCTTACACATTATTATGCTGAGCAATTCCTGCTATCCGTTATCACCCAGATGAGGATGGGTTCCCTGTTGAGTCTGGTTCCTCTCAAGGTTTCTTCCTATTACCATCTCAGGGAGTTTTTCCTTGCCACCGTCGCCCTCGGCTTGCTCATCGAGGACAATCTTGTCATTTTGATTCATATACATTGCATAAAAACTTACTTCTTTTTATTGTGTAAAGCTGCTTTGCGACAATGTCAATTGTTAAAAGCGCTATATAAATAAAATTGACTTGACTTGACTTGACTTGAAATCAGTGGCTCAGCAAAGCTCTGAAAAAGCTTGCTGGTCGATGGACCTGCCAGGGCTCAGGTCCTTCAGCAGATCAGCCTGGTATGCCTGCAACACCGCCATGGTATGCAGCGCTGCACCCGCCTGACCCGGTGACTGAAAAACCTTCCCCACTAGCGAAGATGTTAGTCTACACGGCTTAGTGGGGAGTTTAGGCTTCTTCAGTGAAGATGAGCATCCAGGAGAGAGATAGCTCGCAAGCGTCTCCTCAACCCGGGGCATCATCATGTAGCCCCGCGTGCTAACATCAACAATCATCAAATAAATCGACGTCGTTGGCACAAATATGCGGGACGGATAAGGTTTACTCCATGAACGGGTTACCTCGTCATGGAAATCACCAAAATCACCCCGGCCACCCGACAGAAACCTGTCGTCTAACTTTGAGTGTTTGAGACTCACCTGTTCCTGAGGCCAGTCGAGATGTAGGCATTCGACTGCCCTGGTTACCACCTCCAGCAATTCCTCATACCCTCGCTCGCAGCGAGAGGAGCGTCCCGGGGTGGTGAACTCACTGGAGAGAAGGGAGGAAGTCTCCGGCACCCAATCAGAAGAAGCATCGAGATGCGCTTCAGAAGCGGACGCGGGAATTTCCTGTTCTGGCGAGAGCGCGAGAGAAAAGGGGAAATCCGTCTCACGTGCTTCCGCCAGATCAACGCGCGAACCCCAAGAGTGAAGCGCGGCTTGCGATTTCTCTTTGAAGAATGCGAGCCGGGCGCGAAGCACTTTGATCGATAGCAGATCACAGGTGCTCGCATTGTCCCTCAAGTCCGCCGAAAGTATGATCTTCACCCAAACACTCAAAGCAAAGAGCATGACAATCGTCATCGGAGAGAAGCCTCCCGCACGGAGGTAAGTATCTCTTCCTAAGCTCAGACATTAGTTTTGCTTTCTGTATATATATATATATTTTAAACTGCCGCACAGTAACGTTAGAGACACACGCAAACACAATACAGCCTTGAAGACAAAAGACCTGAGGATGTTTCCGGTTCAGAGCTATTTATAACCTCCAGGTGTACCTGGTCAGATGACGTCACCTGACTGAGTTTGTACGGGCCA
The DNA here is from genome assembly GCA_030347435.1 of Clarias fuscus. Classification (NCBI taxonomy): domain Eukaryota; kingdom Metazoa; phylum Chordata; class Actinopteri; order Siluriformes; family Clariidae; genus Clarias; species Clarias fuscus. The sequence continues at coordinate 20,402,797 of CM059214.1, read as the reverse complement.
AGTTTTTGGCGTGTTTGACACACATGCTTCAACAACCGGTCAGTGAAGACCTTTTCCCATAGCATTTTCAAGCGCAGCATTGAGTGTAGCTTTGAAAGGGAACAGATATGTCTTGAGTCATTGTTTAAAGATTCTCAAAGACTCCTCTGTATGGACATCTAGAGGAAGTTAATTCCACCACCTAGCTGCCAGAACAGAAAAGAGTCTGGATGAATGTCTTCCTCGATCCCTGAGAGATGGTGGAACGAGGCGAGCAGTGCTGGTGGATTGGAGGGAACATGATGCAGTGCGTAGTGTGATTAGAGCAGAGAGGTAAATGGATGCTGGGCCATTTTCAGCTTTGTAGGTGAGCATCAGGGTTTTGAATTTGATGCAGGGAGCAGCAGGAAGCCAGTGCAGGGAGCGGAGAAGTGGGGTGGTGTGGGAGAACTTGGGAAGGTTGAAAACGAGACGTGCAGCTGCATTCTGGATCAGCTGCAGAGGACGAATGGTGGACAGAGGCAGACCTACCAGGAGTGAGTTGAAGTAGTCCTGTGTTGAAATAACAAGGGACTGAACAAGCGCCTGAGTAGCCTGTGAAGAAAGAAATGGGTGTATTCTTCGGAAAGAAGAAATCGACAAGAGCCAGTAAGGTTAGCGATGTGTGGGGAAAATGACAGATGATTGTCCACAGTTGCTCTAAGATTGCGGGCAGTGGCTGAAGGACATGGTTTGTCATGGTTGCAGTAGAAGATCTTGACTGTCCTGCACAGAGCTCTGACCTCAACCCCACTGAACACTTTTGGGATGAACTTTGACAATGACTGTACACCAGACATCATTACCCAATATCAGTCCCTGACCTACACTAATGCTCTTATGGCTGAATGACCACACATCCTCATAGACATGCCCCAAATTCTAGTGAAAAGCCTTCACTCTAGTATGGGCAATAAGGAACAAGTTTTAAAAGGAATGTAAAAAAACAACATATGTGAATATAGTTAGGTGTCCATAAACTTTTGGACATGTAGCAAGATAGCACTATTCCTCCCCATGTTTTCGACTTACAGAAGACTTACGCAAGACAATTTCAGAGATTGGGTTGGGCGTGGAATTTCATTGCTCATCTTTTTTTGTATCAGATTTGTCCACCTGGAGTGAAAACCACACTTGAAGAGACCAACATCAGAAAGGCACTTCGGCACAACACTAATCCACCTCCATAGCAATTTGGAAAGCTTCTGAGGAAAGGAAATCCCCAGGCAGAGACTTGATCAAGTGGCAATAAAACGCTTGATGACATTACAAGGAAAAAAGCACCTGACATAGATATTAGTTATTAAATCAGGATCAACAGTACTTTATTTCACTTTTGAATAAAAGTATCCTTATGGATGTTGCACGCAAAGTAGTTCAATAGTCAAAAGATGTTATTAAGAAAAATAAGTAGCTGCATGTGTATGGTGTACAAGTACACTTTACAAAACTAAAATGCCAGGAAATCACTCTGTAATGAGTGAAGAAGCTTTCTATAAAACACATGCAAATTAAACTTGGTATGATATTACTTATACTTTTCTAAACGTGGCCTCAGTACACCACTACGAAAAATTTAAGTCTGACAAATTTAAATAGCTTATGTGTACCAACAGTTTATCAAAGGGTATCTTTTTATAAGTACTTGGTATGTTTTGCATGTATGTTCAAACAGGTAGTCTAGCCACAATGACAACTAAAATGCTGGTATTATGTATGTATAAATAGGTTGTTGTTGGCAAGTAATTAGACAAGGATTTGGCACTGTACTCAAGCAAACTGATGTTACATAACAGCTTTAATTCATGCCATGCAGAAATCACAGTCATCTTAATATACAACAGCTATTCAAGTCAAACCTGGACTTTTGATGAAATTTCTCATGAAAGAAGGCATGAAACAGATTTACAGAACTGAACACACAGTTTTACAGAACATAACTTCAAGCACAATGCAGTGATGAGAATCATAATCACAGTAAAACAATTAAACGGTGCAAAGAAGGCCTGTGAATGATACATCTGTGAATGACAATTCTGGCAAGGAGCCCACTGCAGTCACTCCTGTTAACATTCAGGAATTGGAACACCTGATCTTTGAAAACTGACAGATAACTTGTGGCCAACTTGCAGAAGAAACGCATCTATCTGGAGAACTGTGCACACAATCATTCACAAACACCATTCACTTGCACTCAGGAACTCAACAGTACACCCCTTGTACAGTCCTGACCTCACTCCAAGTGATTTCCACATGTTTGGGTCATTAAAGAAGTTACTCCAAGGTCAGCATTTCAGATGTGAAGGAAGCAGTTTGATCATTACTCCAGTATGCTGAGAAAGCTTTCTACTTCTTGGGGCACTAATGGATTGCTGGGATAAGTGCTTTAGTGTAGCAGAGATTATGTAGAGAAATAAAAGTAGTTTATTTTTCTCTCATAACTGTGCTCTGTTATTCTACAAAATCACAAGTCTTGGTTTGACTAGAACGCCCCTCGTATATCATTTCTTCAGTTCCTCAAAAACATATGAAAGTAGTTTCAGTTTCTTGTTGCTTAAACATTTCTTAGTCAGTTGTGTTTTAGACTTAATGTTCACTGTCTCTCACTCACTCATCATCTATACCGCTTTATCCTGGATTCAGCGTCGCAGGGGGCCTGGAGTGTATCCCAGGAGCCTTAGGGCACAAGACACCCTGGACAGGGTGCCAAACAGAATTAATGTTACATGGGACAAATGCATCTGGAATCTGCAGCTCTTTTCAATAGGCTGTATTTATACATAAATAATCTGAATGAATCACACAAAAATAAAAGGCATGCAAAACAAGCTTCAAAAAGTGCAAATCATATAATAAAAAAGTCCTCAGAGGGTACATCTCAAGATGCAAGCCAAGGATAAGAAGAAAAAGAAAGACCTATACATTAGGAAAATATTAACTAGAAGTAACTACGCATTAAGTGTGGAGAATAAAGAAAATACTTTTGCAAAGAAAATGCATTAATGCAATTAACTGACTCAGTTGTATTTTGGATAATGCAAACAAAGACACCAGAAGCAGGATCAATTAAAAATTTACAGACAGGTTTTTTACTTTACTAAATGACCACATTAATATGGACACCTATTGTAAGAGTCAAATCAGCCTTCCAGAAGCTGTTGCCGCAAAATTGAAAGAACACAATTATCTAAAATGTATTTGTTTGCTGTATCTTTAAGATTTTACTTCACTGGAATTAAGCAGCCTATCCTAAACAAGTTTAAGTATTATAATGACCCTGCACACAGATCAAGGTCAAGAAGACATGGTTTTCCAAGGTTGATGTGGAAGAACTCGGGTAGGCTACATTGAGCCATGATCTTAACTTCACTAAGCACCTTTGGGATGAAATGGAATGCTGACCATGCACCAGGCCTTCTTGTGCAACATTTATGCCTGGCCTTGCTAATGTACAGTATGTCGTTCAGGAAAAGTAAGACTGTCTTGATGCACTTAATCAATCTTCAGTGAAAACCAGGTGGGATTAAAAATGAGTATGTTATAGCTCTCACAAAGCATAATCAGGAAAATGTCCATTGCATACTGGAGTATGTGTGACAGATTTCAAGCATCGACAATGTGTTAGAAAAGGTAAGAATACTGATTCATTTCATATTATGTTACAGTTATAGAGCCCAAAAATAAAGAGTTATGCATAAATTATGTGTTGTTTACTTGATAGATATCGAGACAGATAAATAGAAAGGTTAACATTTGCGCTCCACTATTTACATAGTAACTGCTTCATTCCATGCTTGTTTTGAAGAACAGAGCAATTTTCTAAGAAACTTAAAGTGCATCATCATCATCATCATCATTTAATAATAGAAATGAACTGCTTAGCACTTTAGGTGTTTCATAAAATGCAACCTGTTTAGTGCAAAACAAAAACAAATCTTACAAATTCATGGTTGTATGTTGTATGAAGGAGGCTTTTTCATCTTATCAAACAGCTCATGTACAGAAGTTAATCAGTGGAGTACAAAGGGGCCTTTATTTAGGTGAAACCTCCATGCTCTCCGATATCAAAGGCAGCACAAGCTACCACAACAAGATGCTACACCAGGTGATAAGATATATGTCATGTGACATATGAAGGAATGTCTGCAGTGAGTAATGGTGAATTAGAAATTTGAGCTTAGTATCAGTTATTAAAGTCTTCAGATTTGTTTTTAATCTTCATAGTTATCAAAATAACTTGTTTAAACTTAAATTGAGAAAATAAACTTATATCAGATTTCAGATTTCTTCTTGGGTTAAACAGAATGACCTGAAGAGTATGAATTGTACTTGTCATCAGCCAATTTAAAGTTCTAGTCTTGATTTGATTTAGCTATTTTAAAGCGATATCACTGTGACTATTGTAATGACTTGTGTTAATCATTGCCTGCACCAGTATTTTTACAAGTACAGACCATGACCTCAGCTAAATCAGATGAACAGCAGAACTTTAAAAAGTGAGGAGAACACTGAGAACCTGGACTTAAGTTCTGGACAGCTTGGTTTTTGTGCTACATAGCCATGTCCTGCACTAAAAACTCCTGCTTGTGAGTTTTTGAATAGTAGTGAGGAGACACAGGAATGTAGAAACTTGTCACTAGTGAAGAAAGAGAAAGATCTTTGAAGTGTTATTCCTAAATGTCGGTTCAGTTTTGATACAGTAGGAAATATTGTGAAATTGTGAAAATGATTCCTGAGTAATGTGTACATATCTCCACAGCGCCCTTTGTCTCAGGTTCATTGCTGCAGTTTTATTTCTAGTGATTAGCACTTTCGCCTTGCACCTCCAGGGTCCGGGTTCGATTTCCTGGCCAGGTTCGATTCCCGTCTCTGTGTACATGGAGTTTGCATGTTATCCCTGTGCTTGGTGGTTGTCTCCAGGTACTCCGGTTTCTTCCCACATTCCAAAAATATGCAGATTAGGCTGACTGGCCAGACCCCACACGCCCCTGAATACAAGATAAAGTGGTATAGACGATGAGTGAGTGAGTGAATGAGTGCTGTCTGATGTCATTCAACATGTTAAAAAATATTGAAAGGGTTCGGATTGACCTAATCAAGAAACAGTAATATTTTAATTAAATAATTAGGCAGCCTTCAAATGCCCTAATTTATTTGCCCAAAATTCATTGATGGCAAGGTGAGAGGATCATTACTTTGTACAGGAGAAAATTCTAGATCTGGTTTCCTTCAGAGAGTGAGGCTGCATTGAAATCACTCCTCATGCAGGTGCTTGTTTAATTGCAGTCGTTCTAATCTAAGAGGGGTCAGAATGCTGCTGTCAAGCAGCCAGACATCTTCCCACCACCTCGTCACAAGCCTGCAATAATAAAAATCTCATAACCCTGATGGACAGATCGGTTTTCGGTGGCAATAAGAAGAAAGGAAGAGATTGGATTTCCCAAAATGGATTCAAAGTGAGATTAACATCAAATATTTCAACAAATATTCAAGCACCAAAGGGGAGATTGGCATCTTGGCAGCTTTAGGTGGTCCAGGCTGACAGCTTCCTGGATATAAATAATGTTACAGACAGATTTTATGTAAACAATAGTCTTGTGATCACACACTGAACTGCTCCATTCCATAACATAGAAATAAAAAATGGACCTGGGTTTTGAGTTGGATTTAATGTGACATGGCATTATAACAAGATTTACATCTGAAACCGATGTGAACAAAGGCATAAACTGTGACATAAGACTATATGTTTCTGTCAGGTTTAATGAATCTTTATTATTTCTACCGGACAAAAGAATAGCAACAGTGTATTGCCACCTTTGTGTATTTTCAGTCCTCAAATTACAACATTCTAGCAACTGAGACAGACCCAAGCACAAAATAATAATAATAATAATTTTTTTTTAAACTATACTCACCTTTGTAAAGCTCATGGCAGATGTGTAAGACCCAGCAGATCAAAGTTGAGCTCAGCGCATATTAAGGGCCTTTTTTGAGGTTCTGAAGAGCTGAAGCCATGTTTATCCATGCATTCCCCCTGTCACTGTCAAACAAAAGCATTTCTCTCCTTTAAAATGATGAGGGGGGGCAAAATACAAACGATGAGCTTTACCTATGGTGACCGAACATAACAGTCAACAGAATTCGTAGCCTTCAGGCAAAAGAGTATGAGATGTATTTTGTCACTGTTAAGGGATCACATCTGACAGAAAGTGACACTGAAAGGAAATATAAACAGGAGAAGAACACCCTTGACATGTAGCTTCACTTGTCGCTTTATTTAAATTTATAATGTTCTAAGCTTAGGCCATGTGGATAACATAATGTTTTAGGAGAGTCAACAAGGGATAAAAGATGTAGCAAGCACTTGCTTAGGAATCCTGCTCTGTCAACAGGAAACAGTTCTGCCATGTTCACAAGCACATATACTATTCCATCCTTTGCATACTTTGTGCACCTGAGAGCTTAACAATGTCTAAGTTACAACCAGAACAAAAGATTCCTTTATGGCAGCAGCACTCAGGGGGATGACAGCTATAATATTGGCTTCAGTACATATAGGTAACATACTAGGTAAAAGGAAATAACCTTTTAAGCTTGATGTTGATGTCCGCTGTCATTTCAAACTGATAACACAGGGTTAGTGTGTTTTTTCAAGACCAGGAGAGTATACAGGGTAACATTATAAGGTATTAGAGCTGTGTTATGCAGACAGTTAGGCAGGGTAGCCGCCTTATCTCACAAAATTCCCACGGAAGATTTAATAGCCTTTAGACCTGGACTTATCATAATAAGTTATAAACTCAATATTTAACCATTTGTTGCATCTTGCATTAAAGTGATGCCAAACTAAAAATGTCCAAATAAAAGACACTTAACATTTCTGCTTAGTAAAAGAATTGAAGTGTGTAACTTTGTATGCTTCAATTCAATTAGTTTTTTTTTTTTTTTTTTAATCAACAAATCTACTTTTTGATCCTCATACATAAGAAGGTTTCTGGTAAAATAAATTATTCTGAATTGTCTAAGTTGACAATTTCCTACATTTAAAGAAACAAGGATTTATGTGCTCTTCTAGCTATATATATATATATATATATATATATATATATATATAATTTTATTTATTTATTTTTATTTATTTTTTGCAAGATTCCACTCAGTGAGGTATACACTGATTGTCGAAAAATATTACAAAAAAGCAAATCAATGCCAGTATACTGTATATTCTTAAAGAAACACTGTCAGGTTTTTTGTAGGTATATTATCCTTGCTATCTTTTACTGTTATTACATTTATAAAATGCGTTAAAATGCTTAAAATGCTGTGTGCTTGCAAATATGAAATATCTCTATAATACTCTTATCTTTGGGTCACATCCCACAAAAAAGATGAAACATTATATCATAGTATATTAAACATGTATATACATGTAATAAACATGCATGTACATATAGTATATACAGGTAATTTTGCATGACAATATTAACAAAATATTACTTGCACAGCAGTGTGGAAACTCATCAGTTTCACTTTTTACACTTGTGTCTCTGTCCTATCATTGGCAAGAACATGCCTGTCAAACAAACATGTCTATTTTTTCTGCAAACTCTTCAGTTCTTAACGTTCCTTTGTCAAGAGTATGGTGGTTGTGTGGGAGAAAAGGATATGAAAAAAAACATCAAGGATGAGGTTCTTTCATGATACTTATCTCCATGTTCTATCGCCCTATCTACCTGACACAAAGTGCCACAAGATCTTGGTTTGTCTCTTAGCTTCTGCCAAGGAAAGCTTGATCTTCTGTATCTTAACATGAAGAACTGGGCTCATATCATTTTTGCCGGTATTCCTCTATGGCGACCTTTACTTGGTGGTCCACTCATTACGTCTGAATACTTCATGATGATCCTTGCCTTTATCCGTAGATAAAGAAGATCTTTCTGTTTTCACCTCAGTTGAAAAAAGGAAGAACAAAGGGTTTGCAATAGATCATAAGAACCACACACACTGTCACGCTACCTTTAAAAGCCCCAAATTTTAAAATGGTTGCATAATTTAATGTCAGGATAGACAGAGATCTATTGCAATTACAGGAGCTTGTCCATTGAAATTTGTATATCTGTGTGCATGTGCTGAAAATGTCATAAGAGATATCAATTCAGCTCAGCCACAGATGCATGGAAAATTTCTTGCAAAGCTATTCCTCCACGTTGCACGTCCATATATGACATAAAAAAGGTGAGATTAATGATTCAGCTGCCATTAAGCATTTTAAGCATTTAAGCAAAAAATATATACATTACAGTTTTTACATATGATTTAAATTAGAACACATTACATATCACTACACAGTAATCAAACAGAAAAATGAATTACTGCTACAAACTCTTTAAACTGTGTTAATGTGGTAATACAGTCACATCCTAAAGTTAGTACTCCCTTAATTCTATGTGTTTTTTGTGTACAAAACGCAATAAAAACTGCTTCCACAGAATTTAAAAGGGTAAGTTGCAGCAAGGTGCTGCTAATCATCAGCCCCTGATTAACTGATCATCAGCACATGTACAGACCTCTAAAAGAGCAGAAGCTTTGGCAGTTTGCTTGTCTGGAGCATTCAGGTGTGTGTTAACACAGTGCCAATAGGGAAAGACGTTAGCAATGGTATTAGATAAGCGGTTTTTGCTGGACATCAGTCTGGAAACTGTTCTAAAACAATTGGCAAACAATTTGGATTTCAACGTTCCAACGTGAGAAAGGTTGTTCACAAGTCCAAAGCATTCAAGATAGTTACCACTTGTAATGCTTCCCATTGGTAATGCAGGTAATGCTTCCGAAAAGGTCATACAGTCCATCTCAAACCCTACAGGCCTTAAATGTTAAGAACCATTACAGCACAATTAGAAGAAGACTGAACAAGTATGGTTTGTATGGAATGGATCCCAGGAGAAAGTCTCTTCTGTCTACAAACACCATGAAAGCACAACTGGGATCACAAAACTTCATGTGATTAAACCAGAAGGCCTCTGGAACGATGTCCTATGGGCAGATGAGAACAGAGTGGATTTGTTTTGCCTTAATGACTGATGACATGTCTGGGGAAAACCAAAGAGCATTTCAGCAGAAACACCTCATACCCACTCTCAAGCACAGCGGTGGAGGGGTGATGATTTTGGCATATTTTGCACCCACTGGACCTGGGCACCTTGCATTCAATAAATAGAGTATTATAGAGGTAAATGAGAAGTCATCTTGCTAAAGCTTGGTCAAAATTGGCACATGCAACAGGCAATGATTCGAAGTACACCAGTAAATCAACATCAGAATGGCTGAAAAATTCATGAATCAAGGTTTTTGAATGATCTAGAAGTCCAGACCTCAACCCAACTGAAATGGTATATTAGGGCCTTAAGATAGTTGTGCAAAAGCAAATGTCCAACAATGAACAGAAGCAAAATGAAGAAGAATGGTCCACAATTGCTCCACAATAATGTGAGAGACTGATAACATCATAAGGGAAGTGATTCCTTCATGTTATTGCTCTTAAAGCTGTATCTACAAGCCACTGAATAATGAGGGTACTTAGTATCGCACACTTCTTATGGGCTTCATTTTTGTAAAATAAATAATGGTAAGATGAAAAAATTTTGTTGTTCGTCTGAGGTTGTATTTGCCTAATACAGATTGACTCACTACAGGGGTAGGGGCAGGGGTACTAACTTTTGACCATGACTGTACATGGGCATTGCAGCAATATAGTAAAGGTTTGGCTCACATACAAATAGCTCATTTAAAACTTTACTACTTTGCGAAACTCCTGTTTCATGTCAAGTCATGCGCTTTAATCCCCTTTCCACTATCTAACTTTAGGTTTTAAGTCAGAATCACTGGTTCATTCACTTATTTTCTTTCCACTTCACGTGGGGTGCAACCCACTTGGGTTAGTCCAGAATTCTTTGGACAATGAACCACAAATTTCAGTGCCTGCAGTAGAATCTTGAGACATTCCCAAACCCTCTGTGAGATATCATCTTTTCAGTTGGCCCTTGGTCTATCCAGAAATCTCCTGCTAAGCCAGATACAGCTCCAGTGAGAGGTTCATGGCGGCATCATCTCAATTCAGATTCCTCTTAATTCAGAGCCATGACTAAGAGGGTTTCCCACTATTGCCATGGTTCTCACCTTCATTTACAGTATATTGCCTCTTATAACAACCTTGTTTTTGCAGTCACCACCAATATTTAGTGACCATTGGTGGTGATGGAGACATAAGGAGGTTAAAAAGTTCCTCAAATGCTCCTGCCATCATTGAATAATATATCTCCAGTAGAGGTCAACATTCACCTGCATTTACATAGTAGAGATTGTGCATGTTTTTTCTCCCCCCTCTTGTGGTGCAGAATAATTTTCCATAACATTTTTGAAGACACTGTGTGTGCAGTTGCTCCTGCTTCACTAAATCTGGCCTTTCTATACCCATCAATTTAATCAAGAGAGCTCTCTGAGAGCATAACTCGAAACTTCCCTCACCACTGGTGTCCACTAGGACACACTATGTCAGTGATAGGTTTCTGGCCTTTCTGTTGTTTCTTCAAACATAGACATGGTCCTTTGACACTGTATGTCCCTGACCTTACTTGGTAAAAAGTCCTGTTAGACGTGGAAGCTAAGTTAGTCTTGCACCAAAGCTTTTGCCAGATCCTCCCAACCAACCCAGATGCTCTTCTGGGTTCATCAGGTAAATCTGCACTGGCCAGATCTGGGTTGTAAAATAAATAATGGCAAGGTGAAAAAATGTTGTTGTTCTTCTGAGGTTGTATTCTGAGGTTGGCAGGGGTACTAACTTTTAAACATGACTATACATGTAATCTGGACAGTGCTCTTTGGAACTTTAACTCACCACCAAAATGATGATGAGTTGACAGCTCTGCCTAACCTTGCCATCTTGTTGTAATTTGAATTTCAGGGATTTGTCAGTGGGAGTTTAATGCTACCATTGGGTTACCAGGAGGGTTAACTTAGGTAATGTCTGCAGATGAGCAGGGGAGCATACTGTGGCAGGGCTACCCATATAATCTGGTTGGTGACACTGAGGCAGCTTGTGGGCTCACCTTCTGGGAACTTAACAGTGAGTATCAGGTGCAATATTATTTATGTTGCATCAAACATCAATCCTTTCAATATTGAACAAGGTAATATACAATTAATACACTTTCCACTGCAATACAAGTAACCCTCGCACCCTTAAAAACAACTCCCCACTGGAAGATCAATCAGGTTTGTGTGTGTGTTTGTGTGTGTGTGTGTGTGTGTGTGTGTGTGTGTGTGTGTGTGTGTGTGTGTGTGTGTGTGTGTGTGTGTGTGTGTGTGTGTGTGTGTGTGTGTGTGTGCCTGCGTGCGTGTGTGCGTCAGGATTTGACATGTTAAGTTTTTCCTGAACTTTGTGGAGGTTAGAGGAGGAGGGAGAGGGGTGTCACCTTCTAAGTGAAGTGAAGTGCATCCTGAAGGATTACAAGAGCGCGGTGCAGAGGTTTTTATGTAAGCATGGCTGCAGGCTAGCTGGGGGTCATAGCCCACCCATGGCAGGGGGAGCTGGGTCAGGCAAGGCAGCAAGGTACCAATGCTTCTAACCATGCTGCATCTAACATATAACCTCAAGGCATAACTTGTAAGATATCTATGGCCTGCATTCATATATCTGAGAAAGTTTTTTGTTGAAGCACAAATAGTAACACTCATTGGTCATTACCAAGATAATTCATATGCTGCCATTTACTGACGTGTACGGTATACATATTCTTGACTGACAAAGAAAAAGAATAAAAGCAGCAAATGTTATAAAAAGATTTATTTCTGCACAACAATGAAATGTTTCATAACAATAGACTCTGAAAGTTAATATCACACAGTAGGCTATTGAAAGTTATGTTTCAACAGAATCAAAGTTCTAAAATAGTATCTTAATGCCACAATGCTGGCTCTTGAAAGCTATTGTTAAGTAATCTTTGTTTTGACTATCAAGGACTAGAGGCAGATACGGTGTCTATTAACTATGGGTTACAGAACTGGGAGAGGACCCTGCATACATAATACTTAAATAACTTAAATAACTACTTTGTCTATGAGCAGCTATTTTTGCATTTGCAAAGAGCTTTGATACTGCTAACATTCTCCTAAATGCCCTGACAGTAACAGTGCTATTGTAAAAGGATTTTTTTTTTTAAGTTACATAGATTCCATGAAAAATGTAAGAGAACATTGAAATAGGATTCATAAGCAAAAATGAAATATCAGTGAAGCCTTATTAATGCTAAGATGTGTTTAAAAACTCTAGGCTGATAGAAGTGTATTTTCATATCCTATTAAATGTGATTAGAGATTTGTAGAATAAAAATGGGTATAATTTTTGGGCCTGGTCTCTGGTCATCAACTAGGCACCACATTGTGGTGTGGTTACTTGTGTGGTAATACATGGACAGTGAAAATATGATCTGGGGGCCACTAAGGCCCTCATGGCTCCCTAAATGCAAGTCCAGTCATCCTGTCAGTCTGTCAGCACTGCTGTCTCTTGTGGCCTGAGATTAAACGCTCCCAGCCGAGCTCCAAGGAAAAGTGGTTCCCCCGCCCCTGCAGACTTATGTAAAAAAAAAAAATTTAAAAAAAAATGCCCCAGACTGTGGGTAATTTTGCTTCAGTGCAGACTTCTGTGTTCACTTCAAAGCCCCCCTTTGCAGAGAAAATAGAGAAATGAAAGAGGGGAAAATGGTGTTTAGTTGTGGGTAGTGATGGATCAACATTCTTGAGTGTCTTCCTTCTCTCTGTCCATTTAGGCTGAATCCAAAAAAACATATCTTTGGTGAGTTATCTAGATACTAAAATATTGCATGGTGCACTCAGTACCTTATATCATATTGCAGAGTTGGCATTAGTGCCTCAGTATTAGAAAAGATTAGAACTAGAGCTCTTTATGGTAGTTTTAGGCTCATAAAAATCCAGATACTGTAGCTAACCACTGAAAAAAAAATTTCCCTTATATTTGCTTACCTGTAGAATATTAGACATAGTTCTATCTGAAGGTAGCACACCGAACACAAACATCATTACATGTATTACTGCAAGTTGAAATAAGTTGATTCAGCATCACCTGAGCTTAGTCTAACCACCCCTGTAATCTTGCAGCTCTTAATAATTAAATACTTTGAATCTGTAGAATGAGGAAATAAATATGACCACTTTGCTCTATTAACCTGGCTTACAAGGAAGTAAGAATCATTTATAACCAAAGGTCATACTTTACATTGCTGGGAAATAACATGTTTGAATACTTCTTGTATTTATTAGACCGGACTGAAATTGCAGGTTAAAATATGCAAGGTTCTCAAATGTAGGTGCGTTCAGACAACGACACTCCTTAAATGCTATATCTCATTGCCTTAGGCATTTCCTGATTATTGTCAGTTAATCTGAAATGAATCATTATCTTGCAAAGAAATATGCACCACTGTACATGTAAACCTTTATTTGGTTTTGATGTGGCTGCTGTTGTTAAAAGCATGATGGAGCTCCGACCAATTTTTCTAACATGTAGATTTAGAAGGAAAAAAAATGCATCCAATGAAATGTTATTTGTGTATGTATTCAACATCCACCATGTACAAGTGTGTGCACGTGTGATGGAAATGTTTGACAGCAGCTCTGCCTCAACAAATTGCTTTCGAGATGTGCCAGCACAATGTATTTAGCTCCAAGCCCAATAAACCATGACAAAAAGCAATGGGCTGGTTCTCCAAAGTTGGTTCCTCCTCAATGTTTTCTTTATGTTACTCCCTGTTTGGCCCAAATCAGGAATGCATGGGCTACAGTCAGCATTAAAGTAGCTGTGACGAACAAGATTAGATGCAATCAGTGCATCCTGAGAAACCTGTGGGTATCTAAGCAATTGTTATGTACCTTTTCTCAATGCAATTTCTTTTTTTCTTTTTTTTTTAACTCTCTTCATAATTATTATCATTGTGGAGGCATTCGTCTTCCATGCCTATGGGGACCTGTAATTTGTGCTGCCCTGCACTTGGAGTTGGCCATTGCAGTGATCACAACTATGAAAAGCAAACCTTGCCATGCTCTGCCTCCTTGCTAGCCTTACAATGAACAATAGCCACCTCAGAAGAAATGGCACTACTACAGAGAGACGCTTCTGAACATGAAGATGAGAGAAGAGGAGGCAGAAAGGCAGAAGAAAGAAATAACCATTATCCGAAGACATGTTCTATCATGTCATAGAGTCTGTTTTCTCCAGCTAAATCCCTTGGTGCCTTGTGCAGAAAATATTCAGACCTTGTAATAGAGATGTGAGCAGCAGATAAGGAACAGGGAGCACACTTATCCCCAGCTGAAAGAGTGCGAGAGAAATACTGTCATTAATAAAAGAGAGAAGTCTTGAGTCTTGGGCTTAGTGCCAGAAGACCAGTCAGGACAGCAACAATGCTGAGCCATATGTTTTTGAGAGTACATTTCTCTGTGAAGTAATTCCCCTGCAGTCAGTTTAATTCATAGACTTTTTCTATGTGAGGTTGCCCTCTGCTGACCATAATGTCCAATTGGGGTAGTAGATAAAGGCATTTTATATACCATTTATAGATGATAATGACATTTTTAGGATTGGAAAACTGATAAAAGTTTGACTTCTCAGCACAATACTTATATATTACAGAGTTTTATTTATTATTTACAAAATATTTATATTATTTATTTATAATTTTTTTTTATTTTAGATTATGTTCCAATCTTATCTATCTTAAACATGCATGTATTTTTCATTTGGCAATTATTGTAACTACTTGTGAGATGTTTTAGTATGTGCAGGCTCAAACTACTGTATACACATTACAATTTAGTTAATTTTCCACACAAACTTATTAAACTTTTTTTTTCTGACCACTAACTCAAACCATTTTTTTTTCTTTACCTAATCATCCTTTTTGACATAACAATAATAAAATAAAAAATTTTAAATAAAAATTAAACTGTGTGGGGGAAAACGGTGCACATTAAAAAAAAAATTGTTCACCCACCATTGACTCTTTTTATTGATTGATTGATTGATTGATTGATTGATTGATTGATTGATTGATTGTCAAATTTGAATCCTGGAATATGACCATGCCATTGGAGAAGAAAAAAATCTTTTTTTTTTTTTTCTTTTTTTTTACTGCATTCAGGGCATTGGCTGATTTCATTTTATTGCCACATAATGTTGCTGAGCCTAGAACTGGTAAAGTGAAGCAACCACAGGTCAATTTAATTAGACAAGTTGTAACTGGAGCTAAAGTAAATGAAATAAAATCTAATCTAAGGACAACCAGAAAAGGTATTAGATGTGTCTATCTGTCATGATATTACAGTGGAACCTTGGATTGCGAGTACCTTGGTCTGGTACCAAGTGGTTTCAGTGCGCATGCTTCACTCATATAGTCAACATCCGTGCGCACATGTACTGTTTACTATAACACTGTGACCACATGTGCATGCGTAAAGCATTTTTTATTTGGTGTCTGTATGTGTGTGCATGCCCACACTTGTGTGAGTGAGTGTCTCTGTCAGTAAACTGGTGTGTGTATGTATGTGTGTGCACGCGCATGCACGCACGTGTGTGTGAAAGTTGCCCTGCACAGTATCCCCCTTCCTCCTCCTCTCCTCTCTCTGGCTCTGTCGGCAAGCTGGTGTATGTGCGCATGTGCTTGTGTGAATGTTGGTAAACTGGTGTGTGTGTGTGTGTGTGTGTGTGTGTCTGTGTGTGTGCGTGTGCGTGTGCGTGTGCGTGCGTGCGTACGTGTGTGTGTGTGTGTGTGTGTCCATGTGTGTGTGTGTGTGTCCATGTGTGCATGTGTGTGTAAAAGATGTCCTACACAGTACACAGTAATAGATGAAATGATAAAAAAAGCCATTCTAAATAAGCGAGTCTTTAATTTTGCTTTAAACAGAGGGAGGTCCGTAATGTTGCGTATCTCACATAGAATGGTGTTCCAGAGTTTAGGACCAGCCACTGCAAAGGAGCGATCACCCCATTATTTGCTCCTTGACCGAGGGACCACTATCAGGTTTTGGTTGGCAGAATGTAAAACTCTACTTTGTTGATAAAAGCTTACTGTCTCACACAAGTAGGAAGGTGCCAGACCATTAATTGCATTAAAAACAAACATCAAAAGTTTAAACTGAATCTGGAACTGTACCAGAAGCCAGTGGAGGGAATACAGGATTGGTGTGATGTGATCATATTTACGATTATTGGTCAGCATACGAGCCGCAGCAATCTGCACAAGTTGCAGGCGATGCAAACGAGCTTGAGTGATTCCAACATAAAGTGCGATGCAGTAGTCTAGCAGTGAACTAATAAAAGCGTGAATAGCTTTCTCCAGGTCACTGAGGGTGTGACGTTTGCAAGGAGGCGAAGATTAAAAAAGCCTGCCCTGACAACAGAGTCAATGTGTGTCTGAAAGTTTAAACTGCTGTCTAAAGTCACCCCCACATTTTTGACTGCTTGGCTAGAAAATTTAGAGGTGTCAAACATAATACATTTTGTTTTACTCTCATTCACACAGAGACAATTTTGTGACAGCCAAAGTTTGATGTCATGCAGACAACTGTGGACCAATTTAAGTGCATCAGATGAATTTGGCATAACTGGCAGATAGATTTGTAAATGATCTGCATAAAGATGTAAAGAAACATTGTGCTTTGAAATAATCGACCCTAATGGCAGCATGTACAAAAAAATAGAACAGGGCCCAAAATGGAACCCTGTGGAACACCAGAGGTCAAAGGAACTGAGGAGGAAGAGAGATCACCAATCATGACAGAGAAAGTCCTATTTGTTAAATTTGACCTAAACCATTGTAGTACGGGGCCTTGAAGGCCAACTTCTTGTGCCAGATGTGTCAGGAGAATCGAGTGGTCAACAGTATCAAAAGCTGCAGTGAGGTTCAACATCACGAGCAGCACAGGTTTTTTGGAATCATGGGACAGGAGGATATCATTCTGTACCTTCAGGAGAGCGGAATCAGTGTTGTGGCGTTCTAAAGCCGGATTGGAATTTCTCTAGAACATGATTTTTTTTCTAGAAAATACTGCAACTGGATAGAGACAACTTTTTCTTAAACCTTAGATAAAAAGGATAAATGAGATACCGGTCTAAAATTAGGCAATACTGCAGGATCAAGATTGGATTTCTTGAGAAGAAGCCTAACCACAGCGTCCTTGAAGACATCTGGGACAAACCCTGAACTAAGGCAACTGTTAATAAAAGGTAAATTAATAGGAAAAAAATACTGTCTAAAGTGTTTATGGGCTATGTGAGATATGAGTTTAAACCTAACCACTGAACTGTTTTAAATGCCAAAAAATATAGATGTGTGTGTGTCTATATTGTGCAGTGAATGTGTAAGGTAGGAGCTAAACTTAATGTGGAGGAGAATATAGCACTGCATATGGAGGATGTGAAGTAACAAGAGAGCAGCTGAGGTTCAGACAATTAAAACTGCACAAGGATTAAAATAAGCAGATGCAGTAAAGACAATAGCAAGAAAGGCAGAAGCTTTGAAAAGAATATGAGAGAAAGAAAGTGGAACCACATGTAAGTGCTAAAATTAAGAAAGACAGGGAAAAAATGTATTTTAAATTCGGCCAAGAAATACCTTGGAATCGAAAGAGTTGCAAGACAGTGTATGAACACACTACAGTTAGGAAAGACAGATAAAGGGAATGATGGAAGTGTAGCAATACTTGTGAGGACTAAAGTAATATGATTAATAGTATGAAAGAACATGAATCAATTGCAATGAGAACATGAACAGAAAAAAGAGAGTTTGACAGTTAGCAATTATTATAAACTTTGTAAGAAAATTAAATAGTAGTATATCATATGCTGCCCTGCAACGAATTGGCACCCCATCTAGGGTATACCCTGTCTCATGCCCTACATCTTTTGGGATAGGCTCCACCACTCAAAGCCCTCCACACCCCACACCCCCACCATGACCCTGTGTAAGGCAGTACAGTATAGACGATGAATGAGTGTGAGTGTGTGTGTGAGTATATTGTATGCAGCAGGAGGAAATGCGCAGGGTAAAATAGTATGTTTGTGGTGTTCAATGCATGTAGCATATTGTGGGGAAATAGGGTCACTGATACAAATGGATTAGCTGTTGAAGACTTCATTGCTGATAAGGGTTTAGTCTGTATAAGTAATGTTAATGGAATTAGATACAACAGTACACAAACAGCAAGTGTAATCGATCTTACTTTGGTTTCTAAAGTAATTGCTGCTATTTGCACTTGAGATGTATTGAAACGGTCATTATTCTTTTATACCAAAAAATATATGAGGAGGTATGAGGATGCACCAGGAGGATGAAAGTCCAAAGATGGATTTTAGAGAAAGAGGACTGGGAAAGGTCTAAAGCAAAAATTTTAATTATATGTGAGGCAGCATGGGTGGCAGCATGGATAGAAAAGTGTGTACAATGGTGGAATCAAAACTGCACTGATACTATTAAAAATAGAAACAATGAATTTAAACAGATTAAAGCACACTGTTCTGTAGAACAATTGAACCAATATAAAAGAGTTCAAGCAATATCATGGAACTGCCAAACATACATTCTGGAGGCAATACTGCAATACAATTGGAAGAGAAACACAGTTATCAGAGATGTGGAGAATGATTAGAAAGCTTCATGGAATAAGAAGGGATTGGAATTCCTGTGATGCACTAGGCAGATCTTCTAGCTGAAACCTTTATAATGATACATAGCTCAAAGCATTTCCCAACAGCAGGTGGCAGGATATAAGTA
Organism: Clarias fuscus; assembly: GCA_030347435.1. Taxonomy (NCBI): domain Eukaryota; kingdom Metazoa; phylum Chordata; class Actinopteri; order Siluriformes; family Clariidae; genus Clarias; species Clarias fuscus. The sequence goes on along the minus strand of CM059214.1, from coordinate 20,383,934 downwards.
ACACAATTGTATAGCAAGATACCAACTCAAATACCAAGAAAACAAGCTACAACAGGTGATGCTTTAGATCTTTCATTTACATTATGCGTATTAAAGAGAGCATTATTGAAGGTACAACAAACGTCACCATGGTGAGAGAGATGGTGTTTGTTATAAAATGTTAGCACGTATGACAGACATTTCTCTTTGGGGAATTTTATGTCTTTGTAATTGAACGTGTGTAACTGTCACCATTCCTCCAATGTGGAAACAAGCGACCATAGTACCAATATTTAAACTGGTAAAGATGCTTCTGACCCAGCAAGTTACAGACCAATTGCATTAACATCACAGCTAGGGAAGACTATTGAGCATATAGTAGTGGAAAGTTCGACAGATTTTTTTTTTTTTTTTTTTTTTTTTAAGAATTGTTTAATTTCTAGCCAAAAAAAGATTTTAAAAGGGAAGAAACACAAAGGATGCAATTTTGTGTTTGGAATCAGAAATAAAGAAATCTGACAAAATAGAAGTCTAGTAGGTTGTAGAAAAATAGAAGTTAGGGTTGGTGCATAACATTCAAAGAAATAAGTACACCACAGAGTTTTTTAATATAATTATACATTATATCACTGAAAAGCAGTAGGGAAATCACTGTATGCAGATGATGGAGCATTTTGGATTAAGGAAAGGAATATTGGGTATATAATGAATAAGACACAGTGTGCAAAGGTTGAGGTTGGGCAAATAAATGAAATTTAAACTATAAACTATAAACTATCTATAGCAAAGACACATGTTATATGCTTTGTTAGGTATCACAAGAATACATCCTTTAAGTTATATGGTTAAAAACTTAAACAAGTCAAAGTAATCAGATTATAGATGTTTGATGTGAAGTTTACCTGGGAGCAAAACACTGTAAAAACTGAAACCAAGTTCAAAAAGCTTGACAATATGTATAGCAGGACAAGACAGGGGGCTAGTAGAGAGCAACATGTCACATGTGCAGCAGAGTCAAGAATTAAACAGCTTAATGTCCTTTAAGCTCAAGCATTCTTAATTTCTTGTGAGGCTTTTAAAACCTCACTAATGCCAGTTATTCAGATTGAAGTAGAGGAAATACCACGAAGAATCTGTAGGTTCAAGCTACAGGTGCTGCTTGCCTATTGGGCAAACTTACAATGTCATAATGAGTCGCATTCACCAAAGGCCATTCTATATGAGTGTTGGGAGCAGAATAAGTCTAACTTACAGCTTTTGATGGGTAGGGAAAATCAAAGCAAAAATCACGGACCTATGTAAACTACACAAAAGTCCTACAGTTTCTAAACCTGCAGTACTTCCTTGGCAGTTCATTATGTTATCCAAGCCTATGACAAAATTAAAGGCAATTCTTCAGAATGGATGACAGTACAAAACCATATTAATGAAATAGAATATAGGGAAACTAATTTTTCTAATAGATTAGAAAAATTAATCATATTTACAGACAGAACATACAGGTGCTGCATTGTTCATCTTACAGCACAAGTTAGAACAACATATTAATTGTCTCTGTTATTCTGTTGAACTATTATATATATTAAATATTTTTAAAATATTGTATACACTATATGAATAAGGTTTAATTTCTTTGCATTCCAGCTTATATACAGTAAAAGTAAAGGGAAATTATGAAGGAGATTTCGAGGGGTTGGCTAAGCAAGCACTACAGACATAAACAGTTCAATTAGAAATTCCAATAAGTGGGCCTAAGAACGTTAAAATCAGTTAGGATAATATGCACAAATAATTTGGGACATAATGTAGACACATGTACAATATACAGAAAGGTGAAGTTATTGGTAAAATATGGGACATGTACCAAAAGTAAAAATTGATCGTAAACCATTTCAGACCAGGGCACAGAGGACTAAATCAGAATCTTTAAGGTTTAGGCAAACACCCAACTGGACCATGCACACATTGTAAGCAAGTAGAAACAATTAGCCATGTTAAACACACGTTAATAGAATGCAATAAATATAACAGGGGGAAAAGGCTCTGAAACAATCACTTACTCACTCATTCATCATCTATACCACTTTCCCTGTTTACAGGGTTGGTAGAGGCCTGGAGCCTATCCCAGGAGACTTAGGACCACTGGCCAGGGTGCCAATCCATCGCAGGGCACACGCACACGCTCATTCACACACTTTGGGCAATTTGGGAACATCAGTTGAGCACCTGGAGGATATCCACCAAGCCCGGGGAGCATGCAAATTCCATGCACACAGACCCGAGGTGGGACTCAACCCCAGACCCTGTAGGTGCGAGGCGACAGTGCCAAACACTAAACCACTGTGCCGCCAACCCTGAAACAGCAATTCAAAATGTATTAGGAAAAACAAGATGGATTATTAATTCCCCTATCAAACTACAAAAAAAATCAGATTAATTTAAATGAAGAAGAAGACGACCATTGATGATTGTTTATGAGAAAAGTGAATGTTATGTGATTGTGGTGAACACAAGATGGCAGCAAAGGCAACAAAACCACTTATATTACAAGGCTTATTTCATGCACTTGCTTGGTAAGAGGGGATTGGCAATCAAAAAATTGTTCCGTTGGAAACTTTATTAAAAGTTTATAAGCATTTAGGTAGTTGTAGGTCATTATAATATTAAACAGTCAGTTGCCTGGGTGTCACATTTCCTATGGAAACATTAAGCAGTATCGACCATTGGATCATTGTAGGTGGTTAAAAGGCTAACCCGGCTGGTTGTAGTTGAAGCGTTTAAGCTAAGTGTTTGCTAGGCTAACTCAGTTGCTAGTCACAGTTAGTTGGTTGTTAGGCTAACCGAGTTGGTTGCCAGCATGTTGCTAGGTTGATTCAGTCGGAGGAACAAAATGTTGATTTCATCAAGCCAAAATAATTACCAGTTTACATTAAACTGTAAAATGTTAAGTAAAGTAAATTGATATTTTTCTTCTACGTATTACAAACGAGGTTCCACTGTATCATTGCGGTATTATTGTAGTATTACTGCAGTAGCAATGTAGTATTAAGGTGAAGATACTTCAAAAACACTGCATTTCGAAGTTCTACTTATACATCTTTTCCCCCATCCTTTGTTTGTTTGTACATTAACAGCTTGCTGGTATGAACGGTATCTCTGGATAACAAGATGGATAGTTTTTTTCCTGGGCATGGGCATATTGTTAAGGTCTGAAATCACTATAAATGTGTCATTATGTATATAAATCAATAAAGAGGTCTAGAAAGTCATGGAATCTGTTTATCACAACAAGTGATATAGAGGTGAATGTGCTCTTATGTTATAATTTCTGTTCATTAGGGAAATGACTAGTTGAATATAAATGTGATATTATTATTTTTTTATAAGCAACATTGTTGATTATTCTGATTAATTACTGCAGGTTTGATTCCAATGCATTTCTCAACAGCTCTTTCCTTGCTTCAGTGGAGCATCCCACGCTGTTCAAGGAGAGAACAATGGCCTCAGGCTTTTTCGTAAATGTGATTACTTGTGAGCTAGTGGGATTGCCAGGGCGACTTTTCAAAAATGTGTGCATTCAAATGAAGCTGACATGTTAAGGTGCTGTCAGGTTTATGGAAAGGAGTGCATGTATAAAAGGCATTAGACCTGTTGATTTTCATCTCAACAACCTGACACTCGGCAGTGAAGCGTTCAAAAGCAAAGGTCCGCTTCAGATGGTAAAAAGAGAATATAATCTGCATACTGCAGGCATTGTTATTCTGGTCTCCATTTTTGACACCTCACAATTTTGAGCAAGTAAGGCTCTATCTGATTAGAATTGATTGGAATATACTGTATACAGTATATATAAATTATCAATCAATAAAATTATTGAGGTTCACATCTAATGGCATCTAATGGCAAATATATATGATAGAATGGCAAATATAATGTTTTGTTTATATTTGTAGATGTATTCTGTTATTAGTATCTCTAAGCCATTAGTTCCCAAACACTAGGCAGGAGATTTTATTTGGTCGTCGTCTCGATAAGTTGTCTGCAGTTAACCTTTCAGTCACACGGGGGAGCCAGTAAGTTTTCTACCACTGTCACGGTTTGTTATAATTCGTTATAATTCCTCCTGCGGTTTGAAATTAGAGGTAATAAAAGTCTTTGAACGTCTATAAATACATTTATTTGGAATATTTTAAGTTTAAAACTGCATGTTTTCAATAACACACGCAAATGAAGTCGCTATTTATCATATGCAGCCTATCTCAGAAATAGGCTTTCAACAAAGTAAATAGCATTAAAAATAATAAGTTCAGTTTATTTATGCACATATCACAATTTATCTGATTTATAAATAATGCGTACTGTGAATGGGGTCATAATTGTTTGTCTTTTTTTTTTTTATGAGTCCCAAGAAAAAAAGTTGGGGAAACACTAAGGGAATTAGTAACATTTTCACACTATTTTTTCAAGGCTGTATTTTTCCTATGGCGGAACTGTGATATATTGTTACATTAATATGTGGAGCACAATGTAGACATCTGTCATAAAACTAGTTAATGCTCTTAGTATTATGTTGGGGGGGGGGGGGCTAATTTATTATTGTGACACTGTAATATGTAATAATGTATTCATTTCCTTGAAAACATGTTTACATTAACCCATGATTATAATTTTCCATTTTTCAACTAGAAAATATATTACAGGAGACAGTGTGAGGTAATGTATTTGTCAAGTGTTTTAATCATGAATAATCACGTGAAAATACAGTACATTGCTACTTACATTTAAATTGAAATATTTACAGTATACAAGTAGAATCAGTAAGGTCAGAGGCATCTGTATTTGTCAATAAATAGATTATGTATGTACACTGAAAAGCCTTGCGGAGTTGAATGAGCAAAGATATATTCTGCCCTTCAGATACCACTTGTGTCCACTAGATGTCTATGAGCGCGTTGTTTCAACTCGGTCTTATAAAGATCTTGATATTTCCAGTACCATGTCAGCTCCAAGGTCTCCATGTTGTTTGGGCTGAAGCGAAGACTTCTCTTGTGTCCACCTTAAGAGCTGGTGACTTAAGGAGAGCTCTGGGCTTATGCTGTTGTAATAGCTGAGGTAAACTTTCAGGACTGTAGACAGAGAATGATTTTGTAAAGAGTGGTGGGGAGGAGGAGGGAGAAGACACCGAGGAAGCAAAAGGTATGTAGAGAGGAGAGGGTGGAGGGGAGAGCTGTTCGGATGGAGTGAAAACAATAGAATTTTGGTAGGCAGACTTTGAAGCAATTGAAGATGTCTCAGTGAAGATTAGATTTTGTGTACAGGAATTAGACACTGGTGTAGATGAACAGGGTTTTGTACGAGGACTGGGTGATTTGGTGTCTGATTCACTCCCAGCTCCGGAAGAATGACTCTGGTCGCAATCCAATCTAGAATAATATTCCAGACTCATTCTGGGATTTTCTTTTTCAAAGTGGTGCATCTGACCCATGAAGTAAGTAAAGTCTCGAACACATTGATGGGTGTGAGCAACAGAAGCAGGGTTTGATGAGTTTGTTTGAGTCGGCGAGGCTGTAAGGACAGGAGAGAAAGGTTAAAGTTATGTTAAATGGGCACACAACCAAATAATAAAATAATACATTGACTCATATAGCTTTCTTACCTGTTTTGTCACGTGTGTTCTTTCGAATATATTGAACAGTCAGATCCAAAATTTCTGCTTTCTCTAGTTTGGGATTTTGTAAACGCTGTGGATTGGAGGAGGGGGTGAAAGATAGTTAATTCTCCTGTAGAAAAATGGATGATACACGAGTAGAAAAACAAGCTAATTCAGGAATAATAATGCAGAGTACGTTCCTAATGATGCAGTAATGTACATAATAAGCTTTTATGATGTATGTATTGCAGACATTCTACCAACAATTAGTAGACTTGTTTAATGATTATTAATAGCCTATATTAAAACAGTTAAATGAATTTCCTCTGGTTCGGTTTACTTACTGTATCTGCTGTGCTGTTGAAAAGCAGAGTCCTGAGCACAGCAAGGTTTTGATTGATTCTGTCTCTTCTTTTCTTTTCAATTACTGGCTTCAGTTTCTAAGATGAGACATTAAAACTTTATTTAACAGTTTGTATAAATATAAATTTTAAAACAACACACCACATCACTAAATATCAATACTCCGTGAAATAAAATGCAATTGGCTACCTAATGATTTCATTAGACCTATTTGAATTAGGGCCTATGAGCAGAATTCATACTTACTCTTCTCATGCTTTCCGTTTTAGTCATGGCGGAAGAGCGAAATAAACAGTGTGGCTTTGTGTAGTATTTCCAAGAAAGTTTTTCAGATCAATACCTGCGGCGAGCTTATCCTCAAACTTATATGGCGCGATACTCTCCACTTTTCCGTGATTGGTGGAGCGTATGTAGTGACGTCAGTAACCCCCCCCCTCAACCCCGGGCGCGGAAAAAAGCTGAGGTGCCTAGATGTTTTTCCCCCTTTCTTTAATTTGCTTAACAATGTTTCGCCAAATTTACTGACTATATTTTTTAAGTTTGAAACCAAAACTATTAGTATGTATTACTTTGATCACTTATATTTACAACAGCTTGTAGAACATAATACTACTATTGTAGAATACGCTTTGAGCATTGTGATACATGAATTGTGAAGGTGAAAAATTCAGTCACTGAAATCTTAAAACTTTGGGACATGTAAACACTACATGATGCCCTATGAAATAAGAACACTACAGAATCACATGCGCACTTATGTATTTTGTGCATTTATAGCGTATAATATAAGCCATGCATTGTATTAGTGATTCGTGTTTATGTGGGAGGAGGTATGGTGGTATAATGGCCAAATTTGTAGCACTATTCCGTCAAGTGTGCTTGTGTGTGAGGGAAATGCGTTAGGTGAGAAAGGCTTAGTGAGAGAGTCAACAGTTAACTTACTAACACACGTGACTTCTTTGGAAAGAAGTTTAATTTAACCATTGAACATTTTGATTATGAATCTATTGGTGCGATCGATTATCAATTTAATATCGCATGCATCCCAAAATAAAACGATGTTTGTTCACCAAAAACGCAGAATCCAAGAATTTCGAAAGAAATCTTGTCGTGAGAACCGAACCAAAGTGTAATATTTGGCACCAAGACCATGTGCCCAACCATGTCATGTCGGTTGTTAGGTGGGAATGTGGACTCTTGGTGAACTTATGGGACCAACTGCGCAGCAAATATTTCAGAAGGTCAAAGAGTTACGGCGAAATAACAAAATTCAGACTACACGTATAGTGTTGTAGACCATGCATCATGCACCACCCTGTAATTCATGAATGTTCCAGTCAACTTCAGTCTGATAGGGAATACGCGCTAAAATCAATAACTAACCCCAAGCTTTATGGATTTCATTAGTATTCCTGATTCGTGACAGAAGCGTTTGACTGGCATTATTAATTGTGGCTGTTAACACGTCTGTGCAAGTCCCTGTTTCTTACAAATATTGCAGAAGAGGTTAACACGTCTCTTACACTTATACATTAAATTACAGGCTATTAAATAACCTGTACATTTGCTTAAATGTTGTTTACATTATATGCTTTTAAGGTAGAGTTCTAAACAAAATCGAGTTTTTGTTTAGACTATTGCATTCCTAAAGATGCTGCTGTACATGCTTATTTTTAGCACGGGCATTCATTTTACTGCGTAGACTGTTTTATTTTATGCACGCGCCTGAAAACTCTAAATGTGTGAGGTGAGAATTCCGCACGTGTCTACGGGAGAGCGTGGATCCGCAACAGAGTGTTGGTGTGTGGTTAAGTAGATGGGTATGCCAGAGGTGTAATGGCCAAACGTTTAGCACCATTGCGTTAAGTGTGCATGAATGTCCTAGTTAAAGTGATAAATGTCGGAATTGGTGCGAAAAGTCAACAGTTAGCATGTAGACACACCCGAATCAGTGGTTGTAAACAAGTGATTTTAAAACGAAATCTACACTCTGTGAAATACGAATTTACTGAGAATAATAACGGGATTCGATTACGGTTTAAATGCATGGATTTAACAAGAAAGTGATTCTCATTCCAGAAGGAAACATTCTCATTCCAGACACTTATTCTCTTTGTGTTCAGCAAATCTTGGCCCACCATTAACGGTTATACAGAAATCTACAGTGCCTGGTGAACACAATGGGGTTCTTCTGAGTTGTGGTGTATAATTCAGTACTAAATACAACAAAAGCTCTTCTTCCGAGTTTAAATATTTGTGTGATTTGCTTACAAATTATATTCCGAGCTTTATATGACATTGTAAAAAGACTACATACTAAAGTTTGCTTTAATTATCCAATTACATTTTATGTGAACTGAAACTTTCACAAAACTAGACAAAGCCTTGAGCACTGAAAAACGAAACCGATTTTCCAGATGTTTGAATGTTTTGTAGCTAAAATTCACACCATATAGTGTATTCTAATTGTTCTTATTCTAAACATTATTGCATTCAATTATTATAACCATTACCGTATGAATGTTAAAGAAAGGGCATGTGTTTCATGAGGACTGTGATCACTATTGGTCGGGTAAGCTCATGGGCGGGGATTGCATCTAGCGTATGAGTATAACATGGGCCTAAACTCAAAATGTTACCAGTATCTTATGTTGAAGTAAACTTGCCGACCGGAGTTCCTAAATATGATGACGATGTCTAGTGATATACCAGACGAGAAAGATTTGATGAAACGGGTAAGATATATTGATTACAGACTTACAATTCATGGATTTCTGTTTCTAAAACGTCTACATCTAATTCATAGTAATATAATGCATAGTAGTAATTTTCTGTAAAAATAAATAAATAAAGTAAATAGCTTACATCCTATCTTTGAACGAAGTATCAATCACAAGTGATGTTTCAAAGAACTGTTAACATTTTATTTAGGAATATTCTAGTAATCTGATGATGTACAATTCTTTTCAGGTTCCCAAACCTCTCATGGAGAAGCGGAGGAGAGACCGTATTAATCACAGTTTAGAAACATTAAGGCTTCTATTGGTGGAGAACACATGTAATGAGGTAAGTTCTGACTTTCATGCCAAGTGCCTAAATAGTTTTCTCAAATTTTCTGTCATGATAAATGTCTTTGGCAAAACGTTCCAGTTGATATAAAACATTTTATCTGTTGTCCTGTTAAAGAAACTGAAGAATCCTAAAGTGGAAAAAGCAGAAATCCTGGAAAGCGTTGTTAATTTCCTGAAGGCCGAGCAGCAATCCAGGCCTTACTCATATGTCATCAAAAGAGAAAAAAGAAAATATGAGGAAGAAGACGAGTACGGATCCCCTTGTAAGCGTCAGCTGAACTACAATGATGGGATGAGAACATGTCTACTCAGAGTCAACAACTTTATTGCAAGCAAGAGCCAAGAATTAGAGGGGAGTATGCCAATGACCACGCAACAGGAACTTAAAGAACACTGCATTCAAGGACATCTCTCGCCAGCTCCGCACCTCACATACCATGGCGGGTCTATACCAGGGCAGCAGGCATTTACTTATGTGGAGTCAACCAGCTCTTGCATGCCACTGGGTCATTCTTTGCTTTCTCACAGCACTGACATATATGAGCCTACAAAGAAGACAATGTCCAGCTCTAAACAGCCTTTGATGCCAATTGATTCTGTATGGAGGCCTTGGCCGCAGTGACAAACCAACATCAAAAACTGATCAGAATCCTTAAAAGATTACATTTATCAACAACTGATAATGCTTACGAAATGTGTAAATATGTGGAATTTGTACAGTAGATACTGAAATCTTTATTTACATGGTTCTTACATACTGTATATGTTTTGTACTTGATAGCATATATTTTTTCTATGAAAGAAGTGTTTCTAATTTTTGGAGTATGTAAACAATTTTGGAAAGAGTTTATTTTCCACATCTTTGTACTTCCATCTATGAATTGACACTTGTACATGCATTGTCTGGAAGCTTTTTTTTATATATTTTTTTTTGTGCTACGTTTTTCTTGACAGCATTCAATTACATACGGTGTACACTAGCAAGCAATTTGTGTATTAATGTGTTTATATTGAAAGAATAAATCTGTCGGGATATATTCTTCAACAAGTTGCTTTAATTATATTGTTCTGCTTCTGCTATTTTCCATAGCTATCTCTTTTTTCCTGATGGATATTTCAAATCACTACAAAAAAAAAAAAAATACCCTGAACGTTTAGCCTTATAAGCTGCAAACAGGCCGAACATTTCCAGACTTTCAGTTCTCTAATGTTCCACTTCAGTGCATTGTTATCTCTTAAATGAGTGCCCAAAGCTGCAATTGCCTGCCTAACCTAAGACATTCAGATGCAAATAACCGATTAGACTTCCTGCTCTCATCTTAACTGTTGTCTTTTGCACCCTCTTCCCCTACAATTTACAGTATATAGAACACTTTTGGTTTTGGTCTTTTTTCATTAAAGACCAATCAATTACATGTTTACACAGCCGAGCGGTAACTGTAGACAAATTGAATAGAATAAAATAAACCATTACATACTGTAATGCATAACAATTGATCATCGGGAATATTTCCAACTCTTATAAAACTACGTGGTGATCACACCTTTTCACCAACAGCCCAAAAACATGATCTTAGATACATTTTCATGCTCTGATATATGCTTTGCAAATAGATTTTTAATTGGACTTTTTTCATTGATTTGTTCGTTTTTCATTAAGGACCAATAAATTACACTTTTACACAGCAGAGCGGTAACTGTAAACAAATCGGATAGAATAAAATAAACGATCGTTTGCATACTGTAATGCATAACAATTGATCACCAGGAATATTTCTAACTCTTATAGTGATCACACCTTTTCACCAACAGCCAAAAAAAAAACATGATTTTAGATACATCTTTATGCTCTGATATGCTTTGCAAATAGAGATTTTAATATCTGTTTAACTGCACTTTGCAATACTAAAGTATATATAGCGATACTATATACAGCGATACGGTTTTCAGTTATACTATATATATACTATAATATTGCAATAGTGCTGAAAAACCGTATCGCTTTCATATAATAAACATAATAAAATAACACATTCATTTATCATTTTCTGTCATTGCAGTACACTTAGTTTTCAGAAACATTGTGCTTTTTAGTAAGCTTAAAATCAGACATTTTGATTGTACTAATAGTAAATGCACAAACAGGAAATTCTACATTTTGCACTTTATGTAATGATGTCAACGCCTTTTAGATGGTCAGTAAATTAACCTGAATGTAACAAAAAAACAAAGTTTTAAATCCAATGCGTCTATCTCGTTTCTTATTTCCTTTGGATCAAAGAAACTGGCTTAACCGAGCTAAGGAGAAGCATGAACAAACTCAGCTTTTCTGCGGTCCTCTGCCTCGCTTTGTTACGCTCTATAAACGAATCTCAATGGGAATCACATCAGAGGATCAGCTAAGACGGTTTAGGTGGTCATTGGGCGATAATTCTTCCAAATGCAATTACTACTTTTGAGTGTAAATGAGATTAGATTTGCAGAGAAGCAGCGGATGTTTCTCCTTATGCTGCCAGTCCGAACAATAGTTATTTACTGACCGCTGCGACCACGACACTGTGTAGACCAGCTTTATTTATTGGAACCGAACTTACTGTTGGAATAAAGCTACTAATAAAACTAATAGTAATCTAATAGTAAATACCACTACTCTGTGTTTACAATTCGAGTATAAGGAACATTATCAGACTATATACAATTAACCTTACATTCGTCAAAAGATCACCCACAAAAACAAACAAAAGTTAATGTCTAGAATATTTACCATTTATATTAAATCGCGATGCACCCAAAACTTTCTACAAGAACATTGAAAATCGTTCTCGTGCACGTGTAAATCCCTCACTCCGTGCTGCGTTTGTGCCACGCGTTGCCGCGAGCTCTCAGATGCGTTCATAAGACGGAGAGGGCACACTTGCCCCGTGGCACCATAAAACTAAAAAAGTAGTAACTTACTGCAAAATGCACTTCATCATGTGCAATCATAACTTATAAATATGTACAATCAGCCTATCAATGCTAATTCCCAGCACTGTCTCACTTATTACCATGTTTATCCTGTCGCAGTTGCTTCTGTGGTCTGTAATATTAATCACATTTTACCCTTTGTTTCCTAGGACATTATAATATACTATGCCATTTCCCTATGATCTATACAATTATGCTGTGCGCTGTGTCTGTTGTTGAAATGTTAGCCGGGAAAACGAAATACATTAGTATTCAACTGTGTACACTGCACATAACTATACACCTGAATTGGATAGGCCTGCGCCTACCAGCAAGTACATGACATGTACTTCCCCTGTCCATAAATACTGATGGAAATATAAAGTGATTAAAACTTGTAAATGTCTCGGCTTTAATTTTTTGTATTGTAGAGTCTGGTGTCCTTTAATAAAATCATTGTACTTGGGTATGAAGGATGCTGGATCTGCATCCTACATTAGATTAGACCAAAAACTTTCTAATCAAACACATTCCAGGCATTGTAGTGCAAAGTGAAGACACCTGATACTTTATAGGGTAGGATACTGATGTTTGGGGCAATTTTGACAAAAGTGGTCCAGGAGGTTGCATTAAAACGTTAAAATCTTATGTGCCCATAATTTTACACATAAATAATTATTTGATTATACGAATTATATAACTGATCAGACACTTAATTAAAATTTGCAAATTATACCTACATGAAGCTGGGGACCTACTATTTCCTAAACTGAGCAGTCTACATAGGTCTAAGTGTGAAGAATGTATGAGCGCACATAGGAGGGATTTTGCAACAAAGAACGCGAAATTGATGTTCATATCTCCAGTTTGTGGCTCCTCATAAGGATTCTCTTTTTAAATCTGAATACTTCAATCTGCGACATGTGGACCTTCAAGAGTAACACAACCACTAGCTAAAAGAGCAGCAGAGAGAAAGGGATAGGCTAGACACCCAACAATAGTTAATCCTTTTATAGGTTTCTCGCTACAGCTGAGGGCGCAGAGTTTGCGGTGGGTGCGATTATTTAAAAGCCAGCGCACCCTTTCCTTTGAAACAGCGCAGCTCTTTTAAATGTCTGTTATTCACGATCTTTAAGCCCCTGCGGGAGGGAAATGAAGGAGGACCAGCTTGACCTCGGCGGGATATTAATTGGAGGTGACGATCCACAATGAAAGCGTACGCGCCTCGCCGCCTCTCGTTCGGTGTTCACCGGCCTGTTGCGACGTGGGCGGGGTTGAAACTCCACTGATATAGCGTCATACCTGAGCGAACTGAATGACGTCGTCGGGAGAACAGCTGGCCTCGCCCGCCCAAAGCCTGCCCACACAATTAAAGAAAACTCACTGGCTTCACCAGGCGAGCCCCAGCGTGCGTCCACTGTGCTCCAGGGTCACTCTCTGTAGACTAACAGACCAACATTAGCAGTTTTCGGGTGGATTATGGGTTCTGGTATTTCCTAAAATATGATTCATATATAATTAGTAAATATTTTTTAATAAGACACAGTACATTTCTGAATCCTCCCAAGTGCAATTAATTTACATGATTGGAAAATGTACACACACGTATTGGGTTGTGTGTAGGGTCGTAATTACAAGCGTACTTGTAATATTTTTATAAAGGTAAAATCAAACTAGACCACCATTAAACGTAAGCAAAATTTGTACTATTTTATTTATTGCAGTAGCAGCATAGCAAATAAAACAAAGAACAAACATACAAATCAATCTGTGAATGCATTATTTAAATTATATGCACACAGTAGAAGTAGCATATATATCTGCATATTAACTTTTGAAATTGACTGACTTACTGTATAAGCTGCGGACTAACTTTCTACATATTTTGTTGCAGTAGTATATATGCATTCAAAATATGTATGTTAGTCATGACCCTTTTCAGTCGTATAATTTTTTTGGAAAAAAAACGCATACCCTAACCCTTATATCACATCAGTAAGCTATGTCTAAGGTAGGCAAAAAAGAAATGCTGATAAGTTCAATTGTCCGAATTGATAAAAACTGATGCTTTGAATTTATCCAGCCCTTTATTTTATTTACTTTTCTCTTTAGTTGATTGATAAGTAATGAAAATAGTCAGTCTAAAATGGTAGGTGGAGTGAAAGAGGAAATGGCACCAGGGATGGTTAAATAATGGGGTTTATTTATAATCCATTCACAAATTAGGCTTTGCCAGCAGGAAGGCCCTGAGCACGTTGGAACTCTTGCTGCAGGCTAGTGAGGGCCTCGCGATGCTGTTCAGACTTTCGCTCCATTTCTTTCAATAATGTCTCATATCGTTTGCTGCACAAAAATAACACAGACACAGATTAAGCTTTCCATGAGCATGTACTGTTGTTATTGATGTTAATTATTGTAAGGACATTGTTTTCATGCCAACCAATTTAAAATAATGGAGCAACTGTCTGGAATATTATTTGAATGATTGTAATTATGTTGTTTATATAAATATTTTATTATAGTTGCAGCAACACAGTACACTGCACACAACTTCTGATCAACTTACATTTCTCCGTTGATGTACTCAAGTCTCTTGGCCACTGTTGCCTTTGCTTCATCTAGATCTTGTTTTACCAGGACAGGTCCAATTAACTTGTAAACTGTATTCTGGCTGTCCAACAAGTCAAGCTCCTAGGGACCACATAATAAATTCAAAATTTACAAATGTTTATTTAACATACCAGACCACACAAATCAATCAGAAAAAATAGAAGCATATACAATGTATAAATGAAATGTACAAGTTAAACAGGATGTGCAGAATGTGCAAAATGTACAATATAGATATGGCATGTAGGTATGACAGCAGCAATATTAGTGGAATATGAGATGTGTGTTATTGTTCATGTTTTAAAGTGAAAGTCCTCTTGAATTTGAAACAATAGATGTGCAGCATATAAGCAGTAGTGCAATTGTGCTGATGTAATGTGGTGAGTAATGTAGTTTGCTCTAACACTGGAGAGAAGGAAACAAAGGCAAATCAGCTGAGTTCTATGTGGCATTGACTAAAGAAGCATTGCCTGACTTAATAATGTGCACTTACACATAGAATACAAAATGGGACTTTCTGAATATTCAGGAAACATGATTTTAAGAATATTTCTTACCTCTTTAACTATGTTATTCTCAGTAAGCTGTGCCTCAAGCTTCTGTCGGGCTGACATGCTTTTACTGACATCTGTAATGTGAGAAAAGATTCAAGAACTTCATTACCTGCACATGCTGCAATATAAAATGTAAAGATAAATAACAACGTTTAAATTTAACAAAAACGTTTGGAAACGTTACATGTACAATACATGTCTGCAACATATTGTACATGTATGTGGCATGTTATCACTTAAATCCACTTATACATTGTAATTAGACTATTACTATAGTATAAGTTGAATAAAGGGTAAACACCACAACTTAAAAGTGAAGGCTGCCGAGACTATTATTATAACGGTATTGTAGACATCTACGTGGTTTAACTGCCTCTTTAATAACTCGGCATTATAATAAAGAAAATCATACGGGCTAACGTTCCCAGATTCACCCGAACAAAACCATTTGGACAACGAACTGTAAAATCCTAAATTAATTCATCCACAGCACTCACACCCGGTTTGGTTATTACTCTTTCGTACAGATACCTTTTTGTATCTGTTGGTATTTTTCCAACTCGGACTGTAGCTTCTTTTGTATTGCGTCTGCCATTCCGATAATTATTGTAGGCTAATTAACCATCCACTTTTTACCAAGTATAGTAATAAAACCTGCTGAATTAGCTAGCTAACTGCTCTGTAGCCATGCAGATTGAAGAGAACGCAGCCCAAATGACGCAATTATTCTGCGACAGACTGAGAGCCCTCCAACGGTAATGTCGCCGCCTAACGTCCATATAGGGTAAGTGCAATATTTGTGGCTTGACCATAGAGGTCACAATCCACGCTTTATTCCGTGTATTATTTTATATATCAAAAGACATTCTTTGCTAATATTTGATTTTGACCCATTTTTAACAATTTAATAATAAATGGCAATGGATTTATTTACATGGAAACTGAATTGTCTCATTAACTTATACTATCTTGAAACAAAGCAGTACAACTGGAACAGTAACTGGAAAGGTTTTTAAGGGTAAACTTTATTTTACCCACTCACTCACTCATCGTCTATACCACTTTATCCAGTATTCAGGGAAACAAGGCCCCTGGAGTCTATTCCAGGAGACTTAGGGCACGAGGCAGGGTACACCCTGGATAGGGTGCCGAATCCACCACACTCATTCACACACTATGGGCAATTTGGGAATGCCAATCAGCCTTATCTGCATGTTTTTGGACTGTGGGAGGAAATCAGAGTGCCTGAAGGAAACCCACCAAGCACAGGGAGAACATGCAAACTCCATGCACATAGTGACGGGAATCGAGCCTGGCCAGGAATCGAACCCGGACCCTGGAGGTGCAAGGCAACTGTGCTAACCACTACACAATCATGCCGCTCAACTTTATTTTAATGATACAAAAAATATATGGGCAGTATCTAACCATATTCTAAACATTTATTTGGGCAGCATAGTGGTTTGCACTGTTTGCATGTTCTCCCCATGCTTGGTGGGGTTCCTCTAGGTGCTCTGGTTTCCTCTCACAGTCCAAAGACATGCAAACTGGTATTCCCAAATCACCTGTAGTGCATGTAAGTGTGTGTGCCCCCTGGGATGGATTGGACCTGTATGCAGGATAAATGATAAATGAGTGAGTATTTGGAAACACATATGTGACCCTTGTATTTATTCCTATTTTTACGACAGTGGATCGACCACTGGTCAACATTCACACTCCACGGGCAAACTGAGTATGCCAGTTAGTCTAATTTGAACATCTCAGAGGAAACCCACTGAAGGAGAACATGCAAACTCCACACACAGAACGGAGGTGGGAATCGAACCTGGAGATGCAAGGTGAAGCAACTAACCAGTAAGGCACTAAGCCGTCTGTGAGGAGCTGGTTCATCCCAAAGGTGTTCATTGGAATTGAGTCTCCAGTTGTTCTACTGCGACCTCGGCAAACCATGCCGATTGGATTATCATCCTCACAGTACGTCCACTAGGATGCATGTAGTTCCTCCTCCTCAACGGTAGGAGGCAGTCTCACACACCTTTTGTAGTTCTTCGGCTGCAATATGGCAGCGTGCATGTTTCTATGTTAACGTGAAGGTCTTGCCGGGTTTCTCTCAACACAGGTTTCAAGCTGCTAGGTGAGTGCACATTATTTCATCATAAAATCACAAAATCGGGAGCTTATCTCAATGTATTCTCACTGGATCTCGTCTTTAATTTATCATGCGGGAATTACTTCGTGATAAATAAAAGAGTAAACAGCTGTCATGTGCTGCTTCTGGTTGTGTGTGTGTGTGTGTGTGTGTGTGTGTGTGTGAGTGAGAGTGAGACACACAGGCTGAACAAAATAAAGTCCTTTCCTGATTATACGCATTCATATCTTTAAAACTACGTTAGATAAAACATGTATGTTGTGAAACTACGTGAATGAATTAAAAGCTTGTACCTAGCATAGGTTTCAAAATCAGGTAAATACTTTATGCTTAACCTCAGGTGTAGCTGCAATGTGGATTAAGTGTAATGCATTTTAGTGTAAGTAGCCATGTTCTGTAACCTCTCTGTAGTGCTGGTTATCCTGCAATATTATTATATATATATTTAACTAAGGATTTAGCCAATGGTGACCATATAGGGATGCCAATGGTGACCATTTTATTTATTCTCGTTTTACGACTTTGTTAAGACAAACATTCAGACATTCATTAAGGTCAACATTCAGACGCGCATTCACACATTACGAGCGATTTCGGAACGCCAAGTAGCCTAAGCTGCATTTCTTTGGACTGTGGGAGGGAACCGGGGGAAACCCACAAAGCACATGCAAACCCCATGCACACAGACCAAAGGCGAGAATCGAACCCGAACCCTGGAGGCGCAAGGCGAAAGTGCCATCCACTCAATAATGCTTAGTTAATATGATTTAATCATTAAATGTCGCTCATTTGGTATTACGACTTTATTGGTCTCCATAAGTCAGTGTTTGCGCTCCAAAGAACAGAATTTTATGGATCAAGTCATTGTATGGTTAACTTTAACAGAGCTCTTTTGTAAAGAAAATTAAGTCAAATATGCTTTACTAAGTACAGAGGACTGGTATACAGTCTTTTTAGTCATAGGTTGCTAGAACTCGCAATCATTTTAAAAAATAAGGACTTGCCTTACAAGTTTATGAATGTAATATATTTGTAAAAATCGTAATCCTGTCCTATATACACTGTCTGGCCAAAAAAAAAAGTCAAACATTTTCTTGGGTCATCTTTGAGTTGGGACAGCTTTCCCTGTGGCTTTGTCACCTTATGCAATGTCACAACGCCGAGATTTTGTATTGATGACCAGAGAGTTTAACCGCTCTAGAAAGTCTTCTCCAGCACACTCAATTCATGGCAAGTTATGGAATATGCCCATGCTATCAGGAAAGAAAACAATCCATTGGTGGGATAATCTGGTCATTTAGTACATACAGGTAGTCAGATAACTTCATTTGCTTCGTTTTATAAGCCTGATTTATGCCTCAGCATGATGTCTGCACAGAGCCTAAGCTCGATTCTACGTTACGAACTTCTTCAGTTAGTCTCTTCTCGATTTTGTCCATATTAGTTAAATTGTTATATTCAACTCAAGTCAAGCATGGAAGCTTAGTAGACAAATCCGAAAATATAATGGTACAAGGAAATTTTGGTTTGCATGATCACAATTTGTAGTTGCATTCCTGAGGAGGCTAAACCATAGAGAGCATGGCTACCAGACCTACAGAGTAGACTTGACGCAGATGCATACGGTACATCCTGATGCACCCATCCCTCCGAAAAAGGTTAAATCTGGACTTGTATGTCCATTATTTCAAGTATATCAGTATATTTTGAAACAAGATCATTATATCAATATGGTTTGATGTTGTTACATGACCAGTTTCATCCAAAAAATCGTCCCGCACATTTACTCTCTCATGCTGTGTACAGCCCAAACTCTCAAACTTTGTTCACACATAAGCCCTGTATTTGACTTGTGTTGCCTTCCTGAAATGTGCTACAGTGTTTATGTGAACCCATAGTGTTCTGTTTATAGATGTGTGTCATGTAAATAAATGGTAATTGAATGAACGGCAATGGAAAGGTGTTTGTGTGTGTGTAAAAAGTTTGGACACACATTCTTCTTTTTATTTTTTTTATTACTGATTTCAATGTTGTATATTAATACTGAAGACATTGTGAATGATGACATTGCTCCAATTTTTGATTGCTGTTACATAACCTAGAAGTGTGTTTGGGGTCATTGTCCTGTTACCAATATAGTAAATACCAAAGTATAAACCAGCTAAGATGGCATGTTACTGCAAAATGCTGTGGTAGCAAAAAATTTTTCCAGTGATCTAATGCTCATTCCTTGTGTTTCTTTGCCGCAAGTCTCTTCTGCTTGTTGTTCTTCAGAAGTAATGGTTTCTTGGCCATAATTCGACCTTGAATCTTGAAGACCTTTATTTGTTAAGGTAATGATGGACTGCCTTTTCTCTTTAGAGTTAAACCTTGGATTGCGAGCATAATTTGTGTGCTTGTACACTAGAAGTGTGCTTGTATATTAAAGCACTCGTGTATCAAAGCAAAATTGTCCATAAGAAATAATAGAAACTCAGACAAATCATTTCACAGCACAAAAATATTAATATAAAAATATTTAAGACAAAATATAAGGTAAAAATATAATAAATTGACCTGCACTTTGAAAAGAATCATAGCTGTAGTGATTGAGACCAGGGAGAGGAGAGAAAGGAGGTGGGGAAATTGGGGGCTACTGTGTAGGATGACTTACACTCACATAGACACACACAAGTTTACCAACATTGAGTTCTAAAGGTGCTCTATCACAGAGACTCTCACTTATACAAGTGCACACACACACACAACACACACACAAACACACGCATACACACACGCATACACACACATAGACACGAAATAAAAAATGCTTTACACGCACACACATGGTCACAGTGTTATAGCAAACAGTATATGTGCGCACGGATGTTGACTATACGCACACTGTGACCAGCATGGGAGACGATTACCCACAGTGCTGCTCGTATTTCAAGACTTCCTTCGTTTACCAAGTTAAAATTTATTTTAAATCATTGCTCGTCTTGCAAAACACTAGCAGACCAGATACTCGCAACCCAAGGCTGTACTTAACCGAGTGGTTCTTGCCATAATATGGATTTGTACAGTAGTTGCCATAGCACTGATAGGGTTATTGACTCTTTACTCACCCTTCCTCTGCACAAGAAAACTGATGGTATAAAGCACATTAAGAAGGCAAGAAATGTCACAAATGAACTTTTCACTTCATGAATCTGATGAGAGAATGCCATGAGCATACTAAGCCATCATCAAAGCTAAATGTAGCTACTTTGGACAATCTAATATATAAAACATACTGTAGGTGGTTTAACATCTTTTTATTCCATACACGTTCTTTCATAGTTTGGATGTCTTCATTATTAATGTACAATGTTGAAAATAATAAAAAATAAAGAAAAAACACAGAAGGAGATGTGTCCAAACTTTGACACACACACACACACACACACACACACACACACACACACACACACACTTCTTAGATAATAAGAAGTGAAAGTCTCATATTTTATAGATTCATTACACATCATGTGATATATTTCAAGCCTTTTTGTTTTCATTTTGATGATTACAGCATACAGCACATGAAAAAAAAAAGGAAATTTTAATTCGGGGCTTGCATAAATTACTGGTTATACAGTATAAATACAGTGTATCTCTCAGACTAGTTCAGTACATGCATAGGGAAGACTGCTGACTTGACATCTGTCCAGAATACGATCAGGGTAACCCACAGAAGGTGCTGTATTGAAGTATACGTGATGGAGGTTATACAAATCAGAATTTCGGCATTTATATAAACTTATAACATAACGTTTAACTGTATAGAAAAATATTTTATTCATAATCCAGTGTAAGATTTACAAGAGCCATGTAAGGATTCAATTTTCAATAAAGCTCTGGGAAATGTTTCACAGCCTGTTTTCAAAAGAAAAGTTTTTGATTCTGTGTGCTCTACCCAGAATTAGGTCACATCAAAAATGGCATTTCATTTGAAGCAGAAACTCGTTTTATTAAAAAAAAAATGTTTTCGGTCAGCTTTCAGAATCGGCTCTGACCAAGCTGAGTTCTTTCATGTTGTCTATTTCATCATTCATAGACTCTGTCCTGACCTACCTGGCTTGATATTTCTATCAAGCAATCCCAGATAGTTTTATTGACCTGGTATTTAATGTAAATGTAATGCTTGGATGCAGTGATGCTGGAGCATTTGTGTTCTGTATGCAGTACCGATGTTTTCTAGGTATAAAGAAATTGGGATCACATTGTATAATTTGAAATTGACTATATATTTGTACTTTCATGACTTATATGACTCTATTGTATAAACGGTGAAATGTAAGCCATTCATCAGTATGCTGTCTCTATTTAAGACCTGCACCCTTTATCTCAATGGATAAATGTGTGTGAGATATTATAGTCACACAAGATATGTGGCTGTTTTCTTTTTCGTGGCACTTTTCACAGTATGGTGAATATCCTAGCTATTCGACTTGCATATATAAATAGTTTTTTGTTTATTATTTATAAGTATTATTGCTTAAATGAAGGCAAGACAAATGGAGACAGATGCTGTCACTGAAAGTTCATTAAAGTTCAAGTGCAACCATGATCAAAATGTATCATGGGAATTTTATGAAGATCTGTGTTGTGCATAGCATAATAATTTAGAGCCAGTTATTAGAAGAATGTTAAGATGTTTATCTCTCTGTGTCTGAGTGTTACCGAGGGAGCACAAGGGACACTCTGAATTGCTCCATATTATAAGATGTTTTATATTTGGATACATGGACAGGAAGCATAATTATTTTTATTTAATGAATGCTGAGTGCAATAATGCCCGTCAGTCAATGTCCCATGTGAGCATGTGGCTATTGTTGCCATGCCGTTTATAATACAAGCATTTCCATCACTGCAAAATGTCTAGACTACAATCTGTGTGATGAACGATCTATAATGATTTCTTTAGACAAGTAGTACTCTTGGGGTTTATATATCTTGTTTTCTAATCTGAGAGTGTCGTCATATTTTGTACCACATGGGGGCGCAACATACAGCTTATTTATGAACTTGGTTTAATTTGTAAAAGGGCCCTACTTCACATGTAGATCTAGATAAGTCTGTTTTATTAGACATTTTATTCCTGTAGTTTATTATCTACATTAGTAAACTGCTTCCAAATTAATTCATGTACAACTGCTCATTTTAAACTTAAAGTCTCTGTAAAAACCATCAAGCTCAAAATGGTCACTACAAATATTAACCTCACAGTTGTGCTTTGCATTTAATGAGCTGCTATTACAAGTATATAACAAGGCTATGAAATTACATAACACTGAAACTGGATTTTATAACATAAGAGAGTTATTATTGGGCCAAAGGAGGGAGGGGGGGGGGGGGTGATGTTTCTGTGAGTCACTGTGAGTTTTCTTTACAGTCTTATTAATTTAGTCAGAGCTGTCAAGTCAGATTTGGTAGAACTTTTTGGAGGCACAAATCATGCGTTTTCTTAGATGTCATACTTTATTAAACCACATTTCTTGAAAGATATCTAGTTTTATATAGAGCTGATTGTAGAATGCCAGCTGGCTAACTTTAGCTTGTTAATTAAAAGACAAGCCTGAGAATAAATCTTGTCAAATTACAAAATATAGAGATCAGATCAAGTCAAAATAGACAGAGAACACAGAATGGATGATCATAAGCAACCAGGCATGAGAGATTTACTTTCCATTGGGCTTGTGCAATTATTTTTCCCCTTTCTGATTTAAAAAAATCTTGACTAACATTTGTAATGGTCAGAACCAAAAAAGGTGAGGAAAAAAAAAATTTACATTTCAGAATTATTTATAGTGGAGTTGGGAAAACTACTGTAATATTGCCGTAATGGTGGACACATAGCAGGATGTTAGATTTTTGCGTGAATATGCAGTAAAGCACAGTAAATTAAACATAACATAAAATAATCCTTTCAGGAATCCAGTATCTAATGTCCCCATAGCTGATGTTTTCCCTGTTGCTGCTGCTCAGTGTTTAGAAGGAGAGTGCCAGGGGAAGCAGTGTATTTAATCACTTTATACTGATCATCACCATTAACATTATTTGTAAATGCTAGATTTGACACTTAATTATAGGCCAATTTTATTCTATTGCATCAGAAAAAAATTTAACTAGTGAATGTAAAAATGCTAGTGAATGTGCTACATATCCCTGTTAAAATTTCAACGTTGTAGTCCAATAATAATAATAATAATAATAATAATAATAATAATAAAATTGGAATGGGCCAAGACTAAAATAGGAAAAAGGGAGCAAAAAGTAGGGAGAAGCACATACATTGACAAATTAGATTTCACATTAGTGAACTTAAAGTATTCTTCTTTTACCTTGAAAGCATCCTGTGTGAACATCTCTGTTTGAGACAAGAGGGAGATTGGGGAAGGGGGCACAGCTCCCCCCTACAGGTTTGCTTCATTTTAGATGTCAAAACATTTTAGACTCAAACAATGATTGGCTCATCTCTTGTTTTGTTTGGGTAACTTCTTTTTTTTTTTCTTCTCTCTCTGATGTTTCTGCAGAGCGTTAACACAAAGTACATAATGCTTGGTAGGTTTTGTAATACAATTTAATTAGAATCAGAGATTTTCAGCTGCATTGAATGAGGACGGTCTGATCTTATCCAGTGGGCTGAAAGATCTGAGCTCAACAGAAAGATTTGATCCAGCAAAACAAGCACATATACACCAGAGTGGTTTGCTATGCACAATTAGAGCATTGGTCGTCCAGAGCATTTGCATTTTACTTTATATTCAGTTACTGGTAATCACGTCAATGAAATCCCTTTGTGATCCAGTCCGAAATACATGTTCCCAAATTGCATACTGCAGTTGCCTACTGATTAGTATGTCAGTACATCCGCGGTATCATTACTGTGTAGACGTTTGCAGTAATCCATATGGGAAAAGGGGCCACAGCATATCTCGCCTTATGAAATAACTTTTTGCTTGCAATTTTCAAACATACAAGGAAAGAAAGAAAAACATACCCTGAGTAGATTAGGGATGAATTATAGATTCAAGTCTATAGATAATGATGAATATCTGCAAATTTTAAATATTAGTATCTCATTAATATCATTAGGTGATTGATTTTGGCTTCATCTGTACATCAGCACACCCCGATTATGTCACGTGATTTCATCTTTGCTTTTATCAGATTAAAAAAAAAATACTAGCTTAACCTGCTTATTGGTAATTGGTTAATTAATGTATCAGATTAAAATGCACTGAGTGCAAAGTGCCCTATGGCTTCTGTGCATTATGAGTAATGTTTCAATTCTCTCTTCCTTTCTGTCTGTTAAAGGGTGCGTTTTCCAAAGCAGTGCAATGTTAAGATAATCTTAAATGGATGAGAGTCTATTTATTGTGATGCTCACTCTAGCATTTAACAGTGATCTTTGTGCTGGAAATTCAGCACTCACTTCTATAAACATGACATTTTAACATTCAGTATGTCTGCCTCAGGCACTGGGTCTTTAAAAAGGGAAAAAGCATTTCTGACATCAGCAGGGTTTATACACTTTACTTGCAGGTGAGTAAGTGACCAGTGAGTCATGGCTTGCTCTGAGATTACTGAGCCTTAGCATGGCTGAAATGCTTTGTAATGCTGATTGTATGACCTGGGTGCTTTTTATCTACGGTCCATTCAGTGCATAATGGTTTTGGTATGATTTGGTCAACTTCAAAGAGCACCAGCGGATAGAAAAATCACAATTCAAGGAGTTTTTCATTTTCACAGTTTAGATAGTGTTTGGATTTGGTGTGTACAACCCAGCAACAAGCTAAGGAGTGCAGAAAAAGAAGACATTTGATGATGCCCATTATCATGTCCTATCTAGGACATCATAATACATGTGTACAGAATGAGATGAAAATGTGTAAATGTTACATTTTCTTTTCTATCTTCTCAACACACAGACATATGACCTTTAAGGTAGGAATGTACCATGTGCCATTGTAAAAATAAATAAATAAATAAAATAGGGAATATTTGTGTTGGCCGTCATCCTCACACCTCACAAAAAGAAAAAATTAAACATTAACTATCTGCATCTCCTCCTAAACCAGGGGTCGGCAACGCGCGGCTCTTTCACCCCTCTGCTGTGGCTCCCTGTGGCTTTGGAAAATAAATAATGAGTTTTTAATTGAATTTTTTATTTTTATTTTAGCTGGTTAGTTTTTTCAAATGTAATTCTAAATTAGAAAATTATGGTGATCTTATAACATTAAAATAAAACATGTTTAATTTTTTGTCGCTTAAAATATGGATCACAACCGCCGGGTTTTCTCATCTGGCTTTGCTGTGTCATACACTTGTTTGAGTGTCATCAGTATAACAGTGCTGATAATCAGATTCCACTCTGAAGAGTACTTCACAGGGTGCTTCCTGCTCCGTTGAATGCATGTCAGTGAATGTCAGTGAAGGGAACTTCCCTTGACAAAACTCCACCATTCGGAATATTCTGCGAACCAGCGCCGACGGCACTTCCTCTGTATTATTGATAATAATAATTGATTAACGATGTACCAAGATTTCATTATTTTTTACAGATTACCATCCTATATATTATTGAAGATTTCTTGATTTAATTAAAGTTGAAATTATTGTCTTATATTAATATGATGTCATTGTGGTCGATAATAATGCTAAATATATGAATATAGGAAAAGATCCTTTTTTGTTTTTGTTGACCACTGACCCCACGCTTCAGTACACGCGATAAAAGGATGATGTCACACAGAAGCAGACAGCATTTTTGGTTTGCTGCATGTAGATAATTTAAGTTTGGCTTTTTAATTCATTAATACAAAGAGGACAAATAGACATTAAGTATTTTATTTGAAAGTAACCTTCAACTCAGGGTCTTATTTTTTCGGAGTTCAAAATTTTTTTGTTGCATGTGGAAATAAGATTTCATTTTCTCTGTAGCAGTTAATTAATTTCATAATTCAACACACTGTTTTTTACATATACATAGCTTAAAGCTAAAAATGATATATGCAGTGTTATCTTCATCTCCCGGTGTTTTCTTTTCTGTGGGAAACCGGTCCAAATGGATCTTTGAGTGTTCAGGGTTGCCGACCCCCGTCCTAAACAAGTTTGAACAAGACCAAACTTGCATATTAACTCTTTTTATCTAATACTTTCCAATGCAGTCAGTCCTAATAAATGTAGTGTCACAGAACTGGTTTGTATAGTCGATGTTTAATACTGTAGATTTGAGCATGACTGTGAAGCCAAGGCGACAGATGGGGATCACTGTCCTTCTCATATACGCGTCATCAGCAGCGTCACCTGTCGTCTTCACGCTTTTCCTCTATCTGCAACTCCAACTAAACTATTCATGGGAATTTGGCGAAACCTTCACAGGGCATCAGGAAGCATAGATGTGAAATAGCTGTTTCAGTTTTAGAAGTAGCACGTTCAGTGGACAGGCAGTACATGTCTTCCATGGAAGTCTCATAAATTTTGATTTTATAATAAAAATATGTCCCGACATATTTTACTACTTTAATCTGCCAACAGTAACAATTTATTTTTATTAATAAATGAATAACATGTCATGCATTTTATCCTTTTCTTGTAAAATTTAATGTTGTAGAACGTTCACTACACAAGCTGTTAGTTCCTGTTATCACGTATTTTGATATGAGCTACGAACGGATGTTCTCCCACCAGCCTCCAGCATCTCTTGAAGTTTATAAATAAAAATGCAGCTTGTCATGTTGACAAGAAACTACAAAGCCCTTTTTTTTTCTAAGGACTTTCAGCTGTACTTTCTGACTGTTACTCTTTTCGAACATGCTAAAGAAATGTGTAATTACAGAGAACCTTCACATATGAGCAGTTACAAATATTAATCTGTTTATGTGGAGCGCTTGGCATACAAGCCCCAATGCTGCTGGTATAGAAATGATGAAGTATTAGGACAAGTATGTTAAATCATTTTGACCTAAGGCAACAAAAAGCTTTCTTCTTATTATTATCACTATTGTTGTTATTGTAGGATGAAATGTTATGGTAGGGCATTGTTGTATCATTGGTAAGTTTCTTGCCTGCCATGCGAAAGGCTTGGGTTCAATTCCCAGCCAATGCCCATATTCCAAGCACTGACGGTCCCAAGCCGGATAAAATGGGTGTGTTGTATCACTAAGGGCGTCTGGCATAAAGCTTGTGCCAAAAGACTAATAACATTATTATTATTATTATTATTATTGTAATATAGATATATAACTTCCCAGCCAAATGCCCAAACCCCAGCCACTGGATGCAGTGCCGTTCCCAAGCCTGGATAAATCGCGAGAGTTGCGTCAGGAAAGGCATCCGGCGTAAAACCTCTGCCAAGTTGTTATGCGGATTGAATGATCCGCTGTGGCAACCCCTCGATGAGGGAGCAGCCAAAAGCACTCCATGTGTACAGCCTCGTTGCACTGTCTACAGTCATAGATGTTGGAACTGGCACGAGAGTGTACACACTCCCTGCAGACCCTTCTCTTCTAAAAGAGTCTCTCACAGCCATGCTCAGATATGGCTCTCTCAGGATCTGTGGTTGAGGAGCACTCAACCCTTAGCCATTTTTATATTATAAATAAAGGTGTATATATGTATGTATGTATGTATGTGTGTGTGTGTGTGTGTGTGTGTGTGTGTGTGTGTGTGTGTGTGTGTGTGTGTATATATATATATATATATATACATGCACACACACACACATATACATAAGACTTTATATACATACACCTGTGTGTGTATACAGTCTTATGCAAAAGCTTAGGCACCCCTTCATAAATACCAGATTAACACAGTCTCTCTTGGAAATGCAAAAAAAAAAAATTGTGGCACTGTGCAAAAGTTTGGGCACCCTATACAATCAGTACTTAGTAACACCTCCTCTGGCAGATTACACAGCTTGCAAACGCTTTTTATAGCCAGGTAAAAGTCTTTCAATTCTTGTACTTGGGATTTTCTCCCATTCTTCCTTGCAAAAGGCTTTCTGTAATATTTTTTGGTCGTCTTGTATGCACAGCTCTTTTAAGAGCTACTCACAAATTTTCAGTGATGTTTAAATCAGGGGACTGTGATGGTCATTCCAAAACCTTTAGCTTGCGTCTTTTGAAGTATTCCATAGTGGATTTCAAGGTACGTTTAGGATCCTGTTGTAGAAGCCATCCTCTTTTCAGCTTCAGCTTTTTTACAGATGGTGTGATGTTTGCTTCCAGAATTTGCTGGTATTTAGTGGAATCCATTCTTCCCTCCACCCGTGCAATGTTTCCTGTGCCACTGACTGCAACACAACCCCAAAGCATGATAGATTCACCCCCATGCTTAATAGTTGGTTAATGTTCTTTTCATGAAATGCTGCTCCTTTTTTTCTCCAAACATGCCTGATTGTGGCCAAAGAGTTCTATTTTAACTTCATCAGTCCACATCACTTCCACATCAGGCTTCTGTAGATGTTCTGTTGCATAATTCTGGATCGGATTTTATGATGGAGACGCAGGTAAGGTTTTCTTCTGCTGACTCTTCCATGAAGGTCTTGTAGAACGGTGCACCACCACTCCTGAATCTAAAGGCTGAGGCTAAATCTTCCTCCAGGTTTTTTGCAGTCAGATGGGGTTTTTCTTTCTGGGATTTGTCTTTCTGACCAGCATACGAACAGTTCTCTCCCAGAGTTTTCTCGGTCTTCCAGATCTCATCTTGACCTCCACAGTTCCCCTGAACTGCCATCTCTTAAATGCATTTCTCACTGTGGAAACTGCAAACTGACAACGCTTTGCTACCTTCTTGTAACCTTCTCCTGCATTGTGGGAATCAATAACTTTAATTTTACACAGAGACTTACACAGCTGCTCAGAGGAACCCATGGTTGTTGAGTGTCTGCAAGTGTGTATACAAGGTTTGAAAAGTCAAAGTATTTGTAAAGCTTTGAAATTGGCATTTACTAATGACAGCTGTTCATTTTTCAGGGGGTGCCTAAACTTTTCTTTTGCATAAGACGGTTATATGCAAAAGTTTAGGCACCCCTTGATAAATAACAGATTTTTTAAATTGAAAAGATGTTCTTAAAAAGATTCGTACTTCTTATGCCATAAATTGAACAATACAAAATAAAAACATTATTATGGTACTGTGCAAAAGTTTGGGCACCTTAAGATTTTATATATATATATATATATATATATATATATATATATATATATATATATATATATATATATATATATATATATATATATATACACACACACACACCCTATAATATAAGTATAAATGTGAGAATTTTGTAAGATAGATATAATTCCCATATTTCAATAGTGGTAAAACTTGCATGTTGTAAAAGTAATGATAACTTTGGTTCTTCCTGACGTTTCCGAAAACTTAAATGGTACAGGTTGATGCGTGAAGCGTCTGTCAGTCTCACCCGCAGAACTTCCAAATAAGCCGTTTTTTTTTTTTTTTTGGTCGTTGACCGATGTTGAGGTTCCGGCAAAGATCAGTGCCACTTGAGTTTTAAGGTAGTGTCACAGTGCAGGATCTTCCAGCCACTCTTTGTAGCAACCCTTGTACTTGATTGTAAATATTCTTCCTTAAAAACACCTCAGAGTTTTTCCTATAATAGTACCCCTGCCATGCCTCATTTTTCAGGGGATGTCTAAACTTTTTCATAAGACGGTTATATGCAAAAGTTTAGGCACCCCTTGATAAATAACAGATTTTGGTGACTTTTTATCTAATACCATTCATTATACAGTGTTATCCACAATTATTGGCACCCCAGGTTAAGCTGTGTTTGTAGGCTTCTAATAATTTTTTTTTTTTCAGAAGCATAATCTCAACTGAAAATGAAAATAGTTTTTATAAAATCACTGTCATGCTCTCTCAATTATTGGCACCCCTAACAGTTCCAATAAAATTAATGTAATTGAATCATTTTTGTAATTTTTACTGTAGTTTTTAAAGTTGATTAGAGTATCTAAAAACCTTTAATTAATAATTCATGACTTCCTGTTTCTCTGTGGTATAAATATGACGTGGCGCAGAGGCCTACAGTATTTCTCTTAACTTCAACATAGGAAAGACAAGAGAACGTTCAATTAAGGCAGATGTGTGTTGACGGTTATAAGTCAGGCAATGGCTACAAGAAAATAACCACTCGTCTAAACTTGCTCATATCTACAGTAAGAGGAATCATTAAGAAATTTAGGATATATGCACTGGAACCGTGACAAACAAGGCCTGACAGGGATCCAAGTTTTCCACCACGCACACCTCATTGACATTTTATATATGTAATGTGAAGACGTAATATCATTGCTTGTTTTAAAAGAAGACAGAGAAAAGTACAGAAATCCTTGTTCTATTATAATACATGCAGTCTTGTACAAGAGAAGTGAATCGATGTGTCGCCTGTTGGCATATCAAAATAAAAGCAAGTTGTCTTAGATAAGTTAGATAAGCGGCTAAATTAATTATAAGCAGCAAACATATTTTGCCCTTGGTAACTTGACTGGTTTATATTATGCATAAGTAGTTTAAAATAATTTTATTAGTGTAAATTATAAATATAAAAGTGTCTACTCTCAGTAATTGCCCTATATTATATAATATGTTATAATATTATGTGTGTACTAACTGCTGCTGAAAAAAACAATCATTGAATGCAGGGCTTGGCCTCTTAAAATCAGCACTACTCTGTAGTACATTCATGGAGCAATACCTATCGGCCCTTATTAATGTTGTGACTATTACCTTCTATGTAATTGTGAAAACCAATAGAACACAAAAATGTGCATGATGTCAACCACAGTCATGCAATAGACAAGGTGGGTTAAAATAACAAAGGGGTTGGCCTCTCCAAATCATCACTACTCTGTAATTTATTAAATGAAAAAATAAAAAAATGTTATCATGTGCATGCAAAATGTTCAAAGGGAGACACTGCCTTCCAGCAATGTATGCATTTGTAGTATCTGCCAAGAAAACGAAGAGTCTCCCTATCGGGTTCTTTAATAAATCTTGGAACTGATAATATGCACTTGATCCAGGAAATCCATACGTTTGGTGGTTGGAAAGAAAAGACATACTGGCACGCACTGCACCTTGGGTTTGGTTGCACTCTTGCCTTCTTCTCTTCACCTTTCACCGTGGGATCAAGGTAATTAAATAGTACCATGACAGCCTTGGTGTCCTGCCAAACACAGAAAGTGAGGTCATCCTTTTAATTCAGTATAAAGTCAGGTTTGTCCAAGGAAGCTTTTTTTTTTCTTTTGCCACAGCGGTTCAGTTGATGGCTCATCATGACCTCAAAGCTCAGCCAATGAGTAAAAGTCGTTCGTAAAAATGGAAATTTGAGATCCATTGGAGGATCTGGCTAAATCCATGATAAGACAATCATCCAGACCATTCTCCTCTGTTTCCTCACACGCTGTGTACACTTGGAAGATTGTGACCTAGCCAGTGGCTCTCTCCGCCATGACCCAGACCTTGATACTCCAATTTGTTTGTTTGAGGGGGAGATACTGATAGAAAGAGAGTTTTTCCTAGAATGCGGTCATCTACTTCCACAAAGCCATTCACCTCACAGAGTGACTGAATTGACTGAAAAGGGCAATAGAGAAACCATTATGTTTTCACAGATTGTCAGAGCAGTCCACGTAATGTGCTTCATTATCTAGTAGGTGGAGATACTTGAAATTGCTTATTATTATTATTAATATTACCTACAGATGTCTGTAGTCTGTCCCTTGCCTAGGGCTTTGGAAAACCAGTCTGGAAAAGCCATTTCTATCATTGCCAATAATCTCTCCTTGCTGGCAGCTGGAGAATGTCCATGGTAAATGGGCTAAATAAAGTCTTTACAGCCTTTACTCCGGGCTTGCAGTGATGCTGTCTCTTACAGCAGGAGTGATAGTTCCCCGTTGTCCAGTCATCTTTGATTTTGGCAAACCCATTAAAATCCTCCTGCAAAAGCATGTCTCTCAACCACTGAGCTTTAGCTAGCAGGCCAGCAGACACATCATAGTCAGCAGTTGTCTTCAACAAAGTAACTGCTGTACTTCTGCATCAGTGTGGTTCCTCTTTCTCAGGTCATCAGCCGTTGTCTGAAGTGCATATTTTACTATTTCCTTAACAAGTGTGTTAAGCTTGTCTGTTAATGTTCCAGCTGATTTACCTGCTAAGATAATGCATTCTTTTATACCTCAGCCTCCCTCTGTTTTACTTCTCTTCCGAGTACATGACGTTTCAGTGTCCGTGTAAATGAGCAACTGCCCCACCAGAGAACAGCAGAACTGAGCCATAATGAGGTCATGTTTTGGGGGAAGATGTACTGCAATTTAAAAGCCCTGGCCAGTACTAAAATGAAAAAAGGACAAAAAGCAAACAATCTTCTTGTTGTTTTTTTCACACATTTTTGTTTATAGATGCACAATGAAGAGGCATCTGTATGTCTGTAAATGATTACAAATTTATTTTGCATATTCCCTAAAAAATGTTTTATGGTCTAAGAGCGCAAAACAATTGCATTTCATCTTCCCAACATGGATTTTTTTGATAAATCTTCTTGCAGTTCAATGGTCATGCATCTTGACATCAACCCAACCCAACCCAACCCAATATAAGGCAGGTAGTTTTAAAACTATCTACAGTACAAACCTCTGGAGTTCAGCTAGGGACCGTGGAGGCCAATGTTGACCATTGTATTTATAGAACCTATAATTTATAGTAGAACCTCCAGTCAACATTTACACACTCGCACAATTTGAAAAGACCTCCACCTATTCTGCATGTTTTTGGACTGTGGGACTGTGTTTTTTGGAGGAAGCCCACCAAGCAAGGGGAGAATATGCCAAAAGCATGCACACAGACCCAGAGGTGGTATTTGAACCAGGACCCTGTTGGTACAAGGCAGCACCGTACCGCCAATGTTATGGCTAATTGGTGTACATGTATGATGTCGCATCTAGTCTTAGAGTGCTTTCCACACTAGACATAATTGATTGGTACTGTGCCCAGGTACAATTGCACCTTCCTTCCCTCTCCACCACTGCCCAGCTTTTGGCACCTAGCTGGTTTGTGTCTTTTGGTACGGTTTGTTTTCATATTTCATTTAAACTGTGCCCAAGTACACTGTACCATGTTTTTCAAGTGGTACGTTGATCCATTGCCAGGCACAATATGGAGTGTTCACATAACATGATACACAAATGTGACGTACTTAAAGGTATGTACACATTGCATCTGGAATAATTGGGTAAATATAAACCTAAAATTAATAAACATCTCCTAACCAAACAGAATAGAGTATTAGATAGTCTTATAGTAAAAATATATCTACTGGTGTAGTTCTAAAATGTCTTGCTATCAAAACATGAAATGGTTTGAATTGACCTCGGGAAAGAAATGGTGCCAAATTCTATTTATTTATTTTAAAAAGAGCTAATAGCCTATACTAAGTTTGTCTTTAGTGGAAGATGGAAAATTGGTGCAGTGGAGCTTGGGAATGGAAAATTGATGTAGAGGTGATTAGTCTTGTTAAAAAGTTCTATCAAACTTCACCCGAGAGGAGGAGTTCTGCTTTGGGGCACCTCACTGACCCTCCCACAGTACTGCCACTATCAATATGCAACTCCTGGAACAGTGGACAGAATACTAATATACTGCTGTGCTCTTTGAATGGTGATGTGAACTCGGCAGCTTATTATAGCTAGCCTGCTGTATGAAGCACTATGCTTATTATAATTATCCTTTATAGGTGGTGGCACATGTGGGCATCACAGCAACTTTTGAGGTGCACATATTATAGCCAGTCATGAAATAAAGGCCAGATCCAGGATATAGGGCTGGTGGTGCACCTTTCCTTTCATAAATATTAAAACGTTAATTGAGTGATCAGTCCTGGATGTTGTTGCTCCAGGGTAGTTTTATAGAAACTACAGCTGTGTTAAAAGGTTGACTCCCTGAAGCTCAGCACAAAAATATATATATATTTGCAGATCTGCCTTCCACAGGTCTTTTCTATGCCCATGCTGTGGCTTCATTTGTATAGTTTATGATCCCAAACAGTAATCAAGGTTTCATAACAAAATTTTGAATATTTAATTAAATTAAAATAGTTTTACAAATGAACTGCTTTCCAGATTAATCCTGATTATGGATCTTGTTTAAATTGATAATTGAGTTTGTTCTTATGAATGTTTTACATTTCAAACCTGTTTTTATGTTATTCGAGTTATTATATTACGTTGTGTTGAAGCCTCACAATCGAGTTTTAAATTTGGGTAGACTACTTAAAAATGCAGAACAGATAAACATAAAGCATATTTCTATATTTATCTTTCACAACCTACTCAAGCTTTGATTAGCCTTGATTACAGTGCGCATTGTGGTGTCCAATTCATGTGCGAAAATGATTCCTCATGCTCCCAGAACCACACTCTCACGATGTGAGTCCTGGAATATGTCTGTGCAGTCAGGCAAGAAAAGGTCCATCAATGTGATAACCTGATCTTTCAGTACTTTCAGGTCATTATCTAACTTAATTTTATTGCCATAACGTTGCTGGGCCTAGACCTGACCAACCTAAGCAACCCCAGATAATACCATCTCCTCAAGCGGCTTGTCCAGTAGGTACTATATATGAGGAGTGCATCGCTTCATGTGCGTCCTTTCTTCCCCTGATGCACCCATCGCTCTGGAATAGGGTCAATCTAAACCCATCAAACAATGTGACCCTTTTCCATTGCCCTAAAGTCTAAACTTTACGCTCCCTAGCACACTGAAGTTTTTTTTTTTTACAGGCCACGCAGCTGTTTACTTCCAATCCTGTGAGTCCCTGTTGCATTGTGCGTGTGTGCGTGCGCGTGTGTGTGTGTGTGCACGAAAATGCTTTTACTTTCAAAAAGCAACTACTCCAAACATTGAAGTGATCTCCATTCTTTTTATTTCCAATCTTCCGCATAGTTGAGGGTTCACCACTATCCCTCCAGGCTTTAGCAGTGTATTGGACAGTTCAAATCTCTATTTGTTTTTTATGCACTCATCGTCTATACTGCTTTATCCTGTACAGAGTCACGGGCGGCCTGGAGCCTATCCCATTAGACTTGGGGTATGTGGCATGGTACACCCAGGATGGGGTGCCAATCCATAGCAGGGTGCACACACAAACGCATTTAAACACTCATTCACACACTATGGGCAATTTGGGAACACCAGTTAGCCTAATGTGCATGTCTTCACCCAGAGGAAACCCACCAAGCACTGGGAGGACATGCAAACTCCATGTGGACAAACCCGAGGCAGGAATCGAGCCCGGACTACAGGAATGTTTTCTTGCAAAAATGGTCAGCTACCTCAAATTCAAAAGGGATGCATTTACATTTAGCGGACATCCTTATCCAGGGCGACTTACATTTTATCTCATTGAGGGTTAGTGGCTTGAAGGTGGTGGTCGTGGGGTTTGAACCTGGGACCATCCGAACCATAGTCCAATTCTTTAATCACTGAGCTACCTCTGACCCCAAACACACTTAGTAAAACCAATTCCTGAACTGATAGCTAGTGTTTTAGGTCAATAGTGTAGGTAAATGTACTGCATGGGATGCAAAATAAATTAATAATTAAAAATTAATGAATGCATAAAAAAAGAAAGTTTTATATTACGTTTACATTGTAAACCTGTACCCCTGAAAAATAGCGTACTCTTCACCAATGTAGTATTTGTTGCACTTTTAATACTGAAGCAAAAGTACGAGAGACATGTAGCCTGATTGTGATGGCAGTAAATTCTATGCTTCATTTGGTTTTTACATTTACCATTAATATAAACTGATCAGTTAGTAATTTACTGCATGAAAGCTTTCTGTGATGAATAAGTGACCAATTTTAGTAGCCTATACTTTTCTATACTGTTTACTGGAACAAATCCAGCCTATTTTGTAAAACAAAAAAGGGAGGGACAGGGTACAGATGCCTTGTTCAGCAGGTCTTGCAAATTGGTTATTCTTGGGTCTAAACAAAGCAGTGTTCCCATGTGTGCAAGTTCAATTTGCTTCAAACTGAAAATAAATATAGCAATAGCGGGAGAACCTTGATGAACCTGGTGGGCTTTCAAAATGCCAGGCTGTAAATCTATATATGCAAATGCTGCATCAAGCACTTTGTGGGAAGAGTCATGTCTTTCTTTGTCATTTTCGGTCTCTGGGCTATAAATCAAACGTCAAGGGCTGCCGTTCTCGCTCCGTACTGTTGTGATTTGGATATTACCTTTTGTGTCCAGGCTTCATTATTTTCATCTGAGAATTGAATTAAACAGCTGATTAGGCTGCTTATTGGCTTACATTTAACCTTCACAGTTTTCCAGTAGTGGGTTATAAAATGGTTGCATCAGTGTTAGAGATTTAGTTATGCATCACAATTCTTTGGGTAGTAAATCATCTAAGGCCACACTGACATAAAAAAAAAAAACATTTCCATTTTATTTTATTTTAGATACAGTAACAGTCATAGTTTTGAATACAGCAGTTTAAAGTTTGTATACAACTTCAGATTTGTTTTTCTACATTCTATAATATTACTGGAAATTTCAAAAATATGAAATAAACCATATGATATTAGATATTATAATATCAACAACGCCAAAAGTCAGCTGTTATTTGGTCAGCTATTCTGGATTAGTTCTTGCAAGACCAGTTTTGTCAAGTGCTTTTGCAAAACCCATCAAGCATCATGATGAAACTGGCTCTCATGAAGACCTTCCCAGGAAAGCAAGACCAAAACTTACCTCAGCTGCAGAGGAGACGTTCATTTAGAGTTCCCAGCCTCAAAAATCACCAATTAACAAACAGCACCACAGTTTAGAGCCGTTATGAAGGATTTACAAAGCATAAGTAGCAGACACATCTCAATATCAGCTGTTCAAAGGAGATTACCGCATATTGTGGATGCCCTCATTATTAAATAATAAATAATATTTAAAAAATAAATAATAATCAGGAAAGACCATGGAATTAGAAGGTGTGTCTAAACCCTTGACTGGAAGAGTAATTTTGCATTTAAAGAGGTACAATATTGGTGTTCCTCTAGAATCCTACATCAAGCACTTTGTGAGGTAGCATCATGTGAGGTAGGGGCGAATTATTTGGCAAGTTTGTTTAGGATTGTAACAAAATCTGAAAAAAAAATATTTGGATGTTTATAAAATCGTAATATAAACGTATCATAAGGTATGGCGCTCATATTGTATCAGGTGATCCCTCGTGATTCCCATCCCTAATCAGAAGATTTCAAGTCCACCTCAGGTATCGGAAGTTTACTATAAGGAAGCTCAATCTACTACTGCTGCTCTAATATATGGACAATTCAAATAGATAGAATCATATAATTCTATGCATGCAGTGTACCCCAAACAAGGGTGGAATGTTCAGGGTATTATTTATTTTTATTTTTTTCAAATCTTTTTGAGACAGTGTATGACCTTTAGATATGATGGATAAGACTTGTTAGAATGATGGATAAGACTTGCAGTGAACTGTAATTATGTCAGCTACCTACTATCTCCGTAGATAATTTACCCTTAGTAGATTCGCCCCCCTTCACCCTCATACACTGAAAGGGTGCGAGAGAGCGAAAGACCCTGACTCTCATCTCCCTCCCTCTCACCGCTCACCCCCACACACTCTGGTCTCTCTTTCTCTTTATCACTTCTACAGGCTCATCCCTCTCTAACTTCATCACATACTAATCTCTGTCTATCACATCTATCTTTCTCTCTCTCATCTATCGTTTCATTCTCACTCCATACTCCTATCTCTCTCACCCCCTACACTATCAGCCCTTTCTCAGCTGATTCACCTATCCAGGGACATTGTTCTTCATCTTCAGTTATTTAACAAAAGGCCAGCAGGTTTAGTGTCAATATAGATGGCACAAAGCTGTTGGAAGTATTTGGGGCTATTCATAGTTCCTTTCACACAGCATGTTCAAGTTGGAGCAGTTGTGCCTTGTTTGTTCCTCGCCATTCTGTGCATTCTGTATAAAAGGCACAGAGATGGATCGGTGGTCATTGTCCGGCAGAAGAGGTAATCACAGAGATGAAACCAAATCTCTGTAAAAATGAGTCATTGAGGAGCAGAGGCGTGACGCTCTGGTGAGATGTGTGAAGCATGAGACCCACCAACATAAGGTTTCAAAAAAAAAAAAAACAGTGATCAGTTAGCAGCTAACCACAAAACACTCGATTTAAATGCCATCATTGTTTTGCAAGCAATTATATGCTTGGTATTTCTATAGCAGATACAGCATTTTACATCACACTGGATGCCAGTGCTGTTGTGTTACTTGATTTCTGAACCATATTATTCAAAATGCACTTTTTAGTATTTTTTTTTACATTTAGATGAGTCTCCAATGTGAGCATATAAACAAAAACCATGAAAACTAAAATTTCCCATCTTTTTGTAATTTTTGCATTTTTGTATTGCTTAGTGCTTAAACAAGCCAATTATTTTCCCCCTATTGTGACCTCATATAAAGAGATACATCTCCCCCGGTTTGTTCCTCAGTTCTGCTATTCTCTGTCAGGGAGTGGCTCAGCAGTAGCTCATTTACATAGATACTGAAACTGAGGAGTGACATGCAGGGAGTTTGAGGTATGAAAAATGCATTATCTGAGGGCTATTTCAGCTCACAGACACACTTTGGGGGAGCTTCGAGACCTGTGTCAACTTGTTAAAGTAATAGTAAAATATTGGGCCTTTAAAAGCACACGTTGTGAAAGGGCTCTATGCCGGATTGGTTGTTTTAGTGTAAATTGCCAGATGCAAGTGAATACTGCATGTTAGCAGCTGTGTAACTTTACTCTGTGAATGTTCTTCTGTTTCTCTGTCCCGGCTCAGGTGAAACAGTCCTAACATGATGCCACCACTATGCTCAATTTTGTTATGGTGCCAACTAAGTGATCTTGCGTTATCTTGCGTTTGGGGCAAGAATTATCTATCCTAGTCTCATCAGACCACAATACATTTTTCCATGTAAGCATTTTGGACATGCTTTTTTGCCCCCTCTTCGAAAAGGGCTTTCTTCATGCCATGCTACCCCTTACCCCAGACATGTAAAAAAAAAATTTACCTGTCCTTAGCTCTGTAGCTCTTTGTGGATGATGGCGTCAGCAGTCAGATGAAATCAAGAGGATTTTGAGAAAAGCTTACAGAAGTAGCAGAAAGTGAATGAAAGTAGCAGATAAGTGCTGGTTTTATGCCTTAAGCTCCCACAAACAGGAGAGCAAGTTGTATGCAGCTTTTTGGTAAAAATGCTATTGTTAAGTATTGTGAGGAGGCTGAACGGTTGTGTAAAGTGATTTTATGAAATTGGTTTATTATACGGTGCAGGTAACAAAGCAGGGCTCCATATAGCTATTGAAACTGACCCAGTGGGCACCCAAGTGGCGCAGTGGTAAAGTGCTTGGCCCTATCATCCGGGGATCTTTAATTCAATTCCTGGTTGATGCTGTAGCCTCTCGTAGCCGAGGGCCAAGAAAGAGCTGATTGGCTGAGCGGGAGAGCTGGAGGCACTTGGTGCTCCACATTAGTCACGGCTCTACAGCCAGTCATGGACGTCTGTGAGCTCATGCAAGGAGCGGATAGCGCTGTCCTCCAAGTGTGTTACAGCGCCCCCAACGGTGCATGAACGAGCACTCCATCAGCTGGCGTAGCCTTAATGTAGAATTGGATATACTAAATTAAGGAGAAAATCAGGGGAAAATGACTAGATGCATACATGGAACAATGTTCATCACCAGAATGTACAATTCACATGCCAGTCATCATTTTCTAGCAGCCATACTGTTTGAATACCCGTCGACCCAATCTGTGCATCCCATGGAGATAAATTATATAGAAAACATGCTAGTCATGGAATCTCATTCTTTAATGGAGAACCTGCACTGTAAAAGACAATCATCAGAACATCATTAGCTTTCAAATACATACATGGATGTCGGGCATTTTAGCCGACTTTGGAGCTCTACTGCAAGTTAAAATCATGTCTCAGGTCCTGCTATAGAGCTAATTCTATCTTAATAGTTATTATAAAAAATTTTAAAAAGAAGACTTCTTTCTTTGTTAAAACTATTTTCGAAATAAAACCAGTATCATCAAATCGAATCCTGACTGAAGAGCATCATTACACCCCTCGTTTGTTGGCTTTTTTACGATTTCAAGTTATTAGCTTGCAATCCAACAAACAGGATAATTAATGCTTCAGCGTTAACAGTAAAGGCGAATGTTTTATCAGCTCCATCTGCCGTTTTCTCTCATTAGTTTGTTACTGCCACTCTGCTCCTCCCCTTCTTTGCGCTTTCTCTCCCTCCATTCCTGCCACAGCCAAATAAAAATCAAGGCACTGTGATTAAATTAAAAAATCTAACTTATTTTTTAGTGGGACAAAATATAACTGGTTAGTTCACCTATATATGGGCAATACTGGTACATGTAATATGCATCTAAAATACTCAGTAATACAAATGTGTACATGAATAACATCATTTTGAAAACGTACTATCCTTTAATATCTTTACATTGCAAAAAAAAAAAAAGATCCATTAAGTGCTCCTGAAATCAAAAGGGGGGTTTCAGAGCTTTTTAAACACAACATTCGTACATAACATAATATGAGGAAATGTTCTAGTTTCATTTTAATACCTCATCGCTTCTGGAGAAATCAATCAAATTTTGTTTGGTCAGTCATATCTAGTTGACACTGTCAGGGCTTCTCCATCAGAAAGTGAAGGTAAAAGCCTCTTGTTAATCTCTGCTGTTGTCTATATTTAGTTATCTGTCAGATTTCTTTAGATTCCGCTGTGTGGCATTTTGCTGTTGTGCAAATTATTCAAGCAGTTCACTCTGACATAGAGAATCAAATCGGAACCAAGAAGCCATTTTTCATAGGGGCTTTGCATTCAAAGTGCATTTAAAAGGTCTATGTGTGCTTTATAAAGAGTGTACGCGGTTATAAACACCAACATCCTGAAATTGGTCGGCTGACATTTAAACTGGCCATCACTCCACTGCAAGGAGTGTCGGGGTGAAAAAAACAATCATTTTATTATTTATTCTTCTGTCAGAAATGATTCCAAGACCAGAGAAGTGTTGGGATGCACCAACCAAGCATAGACACTGTCCCGTTTCAAACAAAACACAAAACAATTGCATTTATTGTTCCTGGTAACGTAAAACACTGATCAAAAAGCACTTTTTTCAGTAAATTGCGTCTCTTAGCCTGCTTGCAGACTCCTCAGATTCTGAATAGTACATAGAGGTTGCCAGGCGTTCCCTCTCTGACTGACTAATAAATTGATCCATCCTGCAACATGCTTCTTAAAGAGTGTAAATGCGTTAGAGCAGCAGCGTAAAGAGGTTGGAAATAAAGGGCTTGACGTGCTTGGCATTTCTAAAGCAAATCAAGTGCGGGTATTTTCACCGAACCTTCCTCTGCACTATACTGTGCACACATTAAAAAGTACAGGTTCTGGTCACACTTGTTCTATTTCAATGCTCTTCAAAGGCTTTCCTTTGCTTTTGTCCCTTTGTGTGCTTAGATCTGTGATCTGTGGCAACAAAGCTCAAAGCGGGTCCCCTGTGGCTGTTTCTACCAAGTGAGTTTTCCTCTTACTGGGTGTACTATCTCATGGATTCTATTAATCACTTCGCATTGCATTAATGTGACTATACCGTGACTGATTAAACAGCACTTAAGACATGCTGTGGGGTTTGTATGCCGTTGGCCTATTTGCAAAGCCATTCTTCCATACTGATTTCACAAAATGTGTAGCCCATTAATCTATGTGTAAGGAGCTTAAAGAGAATGTGTGTTTGTGGTGGTGGGGAGGGAAGGTGTTTAAAATAACCTCTGCACAAACAAAAGTTGAGGCCGTTGCATCACTCAAGTAATTGATCGAATCTGTCAATTGAATTCAGTCTTGAATGAATCCTCAGGCGTTACCCTAGCTACGCTCTAGCACCCTTGTGTGGAGCGCAATATGAGCCTATAGGGATTACTGTACCTTATAGAGCCTGAGCTGTGCTTATAATGGATCAGTAGTGTTTGTGCACGTGTTTAGTGCATGAGTGGTGTGTGTGTGGGTGTGTGTGTGCGCCCCCCCCGCGTACCAGACTATTCTGTTATCGTCCATCTTCCAGTTCTGATGTGTTCACATGATGTGCTCAAGCTCACTGAAAAAGGGCAGGTTGCTCAGCCACATCCACACTTCTTTGGTACACATCCTTTTTTTGTTTGTTGTTTTTTTGTTTTTTTCAATTTCTCTTCTGTGCTTTTAACTTTCCTTTGGCATTGCAGCCATGTTCTCAGATCTCTCCATTCAGGCAGTGTGGTTGTGATCTGTTCCTTCTTATTTTGCTTGTATAGCAACATTATCCCAGATGTTGACGATGTCCATTCCCTCACTATCCCACCACAAAAATTCTCCTTCACTATTATTCTCCTTCACTATTATTTTGCCTTCCCAAGTGCATGAAATTATGATGAATGTTGAGTTGGACTGACATTAAAGTCGCATAACTACCATCTGCCTCTTCAGACAGAGGTCACATTGCCACGTATTGCATATGTTTCGGCTTCTTGTACCAAGAAGCCCTCGGCTTCGGACAAAAGTGGCCCAGATCTGAATTACGAATGTCAGATTTATTGTGCCTTTTTCTTTTTTTCTGTTTACTTAGTCCATGTAATTAACATATCTATGTCAAATTTAGGCTGCTTAAGCCTGCTGTATGAACTAGCCTTAGACTATGGAGAGCACATCTGAGAGGTGGTGTGCAACACATTATTTTGCCTCTGGTCACGTATCGATTGTAGAGCGCTGAATTTTTAATGCGTTAAATTAGAACTTGGCAATTACTTTTGTGAACAGGGAGGCCAAGGTCCAGGAAAACACACAAGAGATGTCCAAAATATCCAAGGCAGCAAAAGCAGTGAAGAAGGTGGAAGTGGGTGGTGTGATCAGAGCTATTGTTCGATCGGGACAAGCAGCTCCAGGACCTCCACTGGGCCCCATCCTGGGACAGGTAGGCAGTTTTATTTATTTTTTACTTTTAATCCCTTTCTTTTGTTCTGTCTATCAAAGAAAATGATGCTTCATATAGCAGTTACTGACACTGCTGTATAGCTGTTTACAAATAAAACACCTAGTTAAGTAAGAATGTAATTGAAACTCTAATGATGCCATTAAGCTTCTGTCTGTCCTAATGACAATAACCGAGCCTGGTGTTTCTCTCTATAAAGGCACTTTTGTCTGGCCACCAGAGTGTGCTTACTAGCATGCAGGAATCTGTTCAGCCTTGGAAATTAGATAAAATGAGTTGCAGTCGAGCAAGGCAATGCCATGTGTTTATTCACTGTGTGTTTCAAAACACGGTCATCAGCTTTGCTTGAGCCCATTCTTTGATGCACTGTGTGCGTGTGTGTGTGTGTGAGTGAGAGAGATTGTATGTATGGGGTTGTAGTAAACTGTAAATAAATTGTGCACAGCATCCTTTTAGCTTTAGGCACTGGCCCTTTAATCTCCCCCTCTTGCTTTTTCAGTTATCCTCTTTTCTGTCTAACCAACCCTGACAGAGTAAAGATATAGAGGTAGGGTGCATATCGGCCGGGGAGCAAACTTAAACAAATGAGATAAATAAAAGAAGGAGAACAAGAATAGAAGAAGGAGCTGACAATTTCAGCAGAGGTGAATAAATTATGATTCAGGGGGAAAAAAAGAGGAAAAAAACTGCTACCACTGGATAGAGAATACACAACGTATAAGGAAAGGAGGGGTAAATGGCCAATACTGGTGTCTATAAACTGCGACCTAGCTTGACAGCAGTTTGCAGAATGTGAGCAAAAACTTGCAATTCTGTAAATTTTTAAATAAAAATAAGGGTTTTTTTCTGCTAGATTTTTTTTGTTGCGATAATTAGTGTGATTGCTCAAGCAGTCACACTGTTGTTCTACTTTAATTTTCTCTTGATCTTTTGATCCACTCAATTTTTTCGCTTCTAACACTTTTGGCATATCAACACTGCTCCAATGCTGGTAAGCTCATTCAGATCCCATGTAGTATTGGTGTAAAAAATAAAAAATAAAAAATGGTTTCCGTGCCCCGTGTTAAAGCAGTGCTGGTCATGACGTCGTAACGAATAACCCCACTTCCTCAATTTTGTCAGCCTGTTTTGTGTTATTTTAA
The DNA here is from genome assembly GCA_030347435.1 of Clarias fuscus. Taxonomy (NCBI): domain Eukaryota; kingdom Metazoa; phylum Chordata; class Actinopteri; order Siluriformes; family Clariidae; genus Clarias; species Clarias fuscus. The sequence goes on along the minus strand of CM059214.1, from coordinate 20,339,335 downwards.
TCCATCCTGCAAATGTTCACCCATAAATCACATGAGCTCATGTATGAAGTTGAATGTAAGCACTGAGGCCTTTGAGAAACAAGTCCCTTTTTAATGAATTAGGTTAATAAGTGTTTTAGTGGAGAGGCAGGAAAGCGCAAAGTGCGTTAGAGATGACTGATGGAGCTAGAATGAAATCTCTCAGTTCTCCGGGCCATGACATTCTGTGTCACCACCTCCTAAGGCTTGTTGTTCTTGGCATTTCAGTCAGACGTGTGTGAGATTCGTGCCATAATTGCACAAGCAATCACTCCACTCTCTTTGTACTGAACATAATTATGATAATAGCAGTGATAAATGGGGGATTTGAAGTGAATCAGCTTTCACTATAATTTTCTACCCCCCCTCCCCCCACCTTATATTTGTTTCACATGCCATTTCGCAAGCATTTAAATAATCTAAAGATGTCGATGATGAGGATGAGGATGAATAGGGATATGTTGACAGTGTTTTCACTACAGTAAAACTTGATTTACCCAAATAGAGATGACACATCTGTCTTTATAAATGAGCAAAAATATCAATGCAAATCCTTCCTCAGACAGCATCCTGAGAGTCGCTGTAGATCTATAAAATATGACATCAGAGAGTTGATCAGATATCTTAGAGCTGTTTTATCATTCTTTATCCAGACTAATGTGGAATTGGTTGTTGTCAAACAAACATCACAGTGATGTAGAATGCTTTAATGCTATGGTTCAGACAACATAGTGTAAAAAAATAAAAAGATGTGGTGAACAAAATCAATAAACTTGGATTTAATTGTTGCCCTTAAGAAAGCACTTTATTAATTTGCTCCATTTCTCAAATGTGTCCTATTTTTCTTTTTGATCGTTTCTTTTGTGGGTGTGTGTGTGTGTGTGTGTGTGTGTGTGTGTGTGTGTGTGTGTGTGTGTGTGTGTGTGTGTACATGGTAAGTGCTTGTCAAGAAATGCTTTAAAAACCTGTGATCAGCCTTTTTTTTTTTTTTGATTGTGTGTAAAAACCTGTACATTCCTGAGGTCTGTATCAGACTTGCCAAGTTCTGCAATTTTACAAATGTAATAAAAAGATGTGCATGATATATAAATTAGAGAATGGTAAGCATCAAAATAAACATCTTTGGTGTAATTTCACAATATGGCATCCGACCCCTATCCCTTGCTTTATTTGGCACATTATAAAATCACTTTCATTTAAGTTGTTTATTTTTATATATTATGCCCAGTTTCTCATGCACCTTACTTAAGCTATGAAATCATAATGTGTGCACAGGATTTAGGCTACTTAGGCTATACATTTTAAATTGTTTTTTTTTTTTCTTCTGTTGAATAAAATTATGGCCATAATTTTATTAATTTTAAATGGTTTGCTGTAAATAATTGCTTCAGTAATTAATAATGTTTGTGCATTTTTTAATCATTACTATGTCCACTTTGTACCTACTTCCATAATAACATGCCTTAAGGATTTAATTTACAACAAACTGTTTTCTATTCATCCAATTGTATCCTTTTATGAACATGTCAATAACATTCCATTCAAATAACTTACACAGTATTTGAATAATCAAATACTTATATATATTTTAATACTTACATGATAATACAAATGTATTAAGTGTCCAGTGTTCTGTCAGGGTCGTTTGTTTTATTGGTCTTAAAACAATTTTTAATGAGTCAATTAATTATTTTCATGCATTTTCATCTATTACATAATCAGTAACTTTAAAAAAAATCCTACCCAACAACAGTTTTATTTTTACAATCTTTTAAAAAAAATTTTTTAACAATGTTTAGAAGGTCAGCATACATATATTAGCTTAAGACAAAAATGTGTTTATGTAAACTTTATTGAATAAACAAAAGTGTATGAAAACCATAATTTGTATAGTAATAACCATTTTAAAACATTCAATGTGATTCAAATTAATTTAAAACTGCATCTTATGCGTATATTCCTCACGGGTTATGAAGCACAGACCTAACAGGACTGAAATATGAAGACAAGATTGGCTATGGTAAATGTAAAATTAGTCATCATGGTAGCATAATGGTTTAATAGATGTATCTCACCTAATTAAAATGACGAAATATAATCGATTCTGTGTAATTTTGCCTATGAGGGAAGAGAGTGTATAGCAACAGCAGACTGCCATGATAAAACTGTAATATTAAAAATGAAGAGGAGGGTTAATACTTAACTAGCATAAAATCTTTAAAGTCTCACTGAAGGTAATGCTTATTTATGCAACTGATGTTAAAGATCAAGAGAAGCAGTACGTACTAACATGGTGGAAAGTAATTTTTGGAACGTACAAATGCATTGTGTATAATGCACCAGGAAAGTACTAATGGTAAAAAAAAGTAATAATGGTGTTTTTGTTTTGTTTTTTCTTTTGTGTATAAACACGGAACACAGTCTAAATGATTCTTTGCCTTTAAATGAAATATTTTAGGACCAGAAAGGCACTGGATTAAAAAAATGACTCTCTCCATACAGTGGAAAACAAAGCAAGATCAGAATGCAACTCGCACTAGAGGAACTTGTGCTCAAAAAAGATGAGTTATTACTTGTTTCTGGCCAAAACCCAAACAGCAAGGACAACTGGTGACCAAAAAGTTAAGTCTTTCTTTGTTGCTTATTCACAGTGGCTGATCTGTCCATCTAGAGCTCCTGTGAAATGTAGGCAGACCCCAGGGAGCTCTCAGCATGATCCAGCCGTATATGGCTTTGGCCATGAGTCCGCAACAGTGTGTGGTCCCGAGTGGATGGAGTTGTGCCACTCTGCCCTTGCTCCACTTGCTCCGCATCTATCCCCAAGCGCTGGTTTCTGTCTCCACCGTCACCTCCTTCTCCCTGTCCCCCGCTGCTACTGTTTCTGTGCATATCCCAAGCTGATCTAAGCTTAACAACCAGTGCCAGCACATTCTTTCCCACAAACACTGTGGAGATCCTTGGGTCCCTGTACCAAAGTACACCGACAGCCCTGAGCGCCAGCGTCATCACATTAATGGCAAACAGACTGAGCCATGGGTATACAGCTTCCCTCCGTGCCCGCCTCAGTCCTGGAAGTGCTAGCTCAGTGAGTGAGACACAGGGCAAGAGAAGCAGGAGCACATAGCAATAGAAGAAGATAACACCATCAACCCATAGTGGGACTAAAGCACTACTTTGAGCTTCTTCCCACAGGCCAGCCTGCAAGTCCAGCACATCTAGCAGGTCAAGGGCCACCCAAAGAAGCCTGGCACGAACTTCCTGCTTCCGGTGTGCCGGCGTTATGTGCTCAGCTCCAGTAAGTACTAGAAAAAGCGAGGGAAGCCCCACGGAAAGCAGAAGCGTGAGTGTTTTGCGTGCCAGTGGGTCGGCTGGCCGCCGTTCATGCCTGTAATTCTGGCACACAAAGAAAAGCTTGAGCTCCAGCAAGGATAGGAACAGGAACCAGAGAGCACTGGCAAAGGCACGCCGTGGCGAGCGTGCCTCCGATGCAACGCCAGCCGACACAAAGCGAAGTGCCAGAAGGAAACCCAGATCACCAAGGGCCACAGCAGTGCATGCCCATGTAGCTGGCCAAGACCTACTCCCACGGCCAAGCATGCTCTGTTCCAGGAGATAGAGGTCAAGCACAGCCATCGTGCTGACAGTCACCAGGGTGGACAAACACACCTGGGGTGAAGGTAACATGCCTGGAATAAAAGAAAAAACAAGACACTTTTAGAATACAATGTTCTGTAGAGTATCAGGGGATACTCTTATAGGTTAATAGGGTTTATACTTTTTAGTATGGACTGGCATACTAATAATCATAAAATTTGAATATGCTGAAGGAAGAGAATATTTATGTTGGACGTTTTTTAAAGCTATTACTATAAAAATATTTACTTAAATCCTAGTAATAATACACTGTACCAGATATGTATATAAAATCAGGGCTTAGTAATTGTGCAGTAGATATTTCAGTAATTATTGTCTGAAATAGGCAGTTGTCTCATTCTCCCTGTGGCTATGTTTATCATTTCAGCTAAATTTGAACAGGAGCACAGTGGTTTTGATGCACAGAATTAAGAAGCAAACTGGACTCTCTTTTTGGAGGGTAGGGGTTATGTTGAAGTTCCATGTTATTTGAGAACAAGCTGTGTCCTAAAAGCTGAGGACTAGTCACTTACTTTTATTTACATTTCTGAAAATTTGTCAGTACATGAATGTAACCTTTATCATCCCAGTACATTTGTGCAGTTTGCATCAGGTCACCCTATTTTTCTTTTTCTCAAGTCATGAAACTTTTTCATTTCTATTTGCAAATACTCCAAAATTTCTGCATCAGGTGTAAACTAATCAGTGTTACTGCCTTATTTCTCACTAATTAATTGTGTTCAAATTGAGGTCAGGCATGCTGACAAAGCTTGTTTTCTCTGTGGCTGGATTGCCAGTATCTTATAAAAAAAATAGCACTAGTGAAAATGCTGGTTTTCGCATGATCATTTTTCAGATAAATAGCATTTGTCTGTTGTGAATACAGCTCTATAAACCTATAACACAGTGTTATTACGTGATTGTATATGCAGTATAAATTCTTATTTTAAGCTATATTTCTACCAAGGACACTGCTAATCGTCTTATTGACTTGTGTGGAGAAAAAATTATAATCTTTATAGTCAAATTGAATGTATGCATCCTCGGCCAATTGCACTCTGTGACCAGTTGTCTTTGAAAAGTCTACCAGGCAGCTTCGGGTGTTAGGAGCTGCCAATGATCAATGGCATCCTAATATGAAAATCATTAGCATTTAAGAAATGTGGTAATGGCATCGTTGTGAATACATTATCCATAGTGGAGATGAATTAAATCTGTCCTAATGAGGAGACTTGCACTGGATTACAATTTTACATGCAACTAGATAGGATGTTTTAGAATATTCAGGTTGGAGGGAAGGTTTGTGCATGTGCAAATATTTACATGCAAATGTGTGTTTTCTAAAAGAAATGGAAAGAGCTAAAACCTTAACAGTCAGAGTCCTGTTGGGTAGGGAAGGAGAAAAAAGACTGATTAATTCCTTTGGCTTTTACAGGCCTAATAAAATGTTAGTGCATGATGGTAATAGTTCATAAATAAGTCTGGGGAAATGACTGAGGTCCTTAGTGACATGGGTGAGGAATAAGAGACAAAAGACACAGGGGACTGCTGAGGGTAAAACATGAAATATCAATGCACAAGACAAATTTATTAAATCCTGGAGAACTGTAGAAATTAAATGTGTTAATAAATAGAAAGGATGAGAGAGGAAATATTTGTTAAGTGACCTAGAGTTATTAGTCTACTTGGTCATCTGTGTAATGAAAAGAGTGTCTGCATTGCTGATATCTGATTAGAACTACAGACTTCCAGCACTGAATTGAAATGGGGTTTAAAATGCCTGTCTGTTAATTTTAGTCTTGAAAATAGTGTCTGAGATAATCATTGTGTTATCAAATCCAAGCCTTGCATGTCTATTTGATAGGGTAGTGCATTTTTCTTCCCTCCCAGACACAAATTTGAACCTGTAATTCACTTTGATATAAGTAAACACATTTAGTTGAAAATCCTCCAGGTACATCAGTAGTGACTAAGCTTCCAGTGTGCCAGCAGACAATGTCTCCTGTTTTACCATGAGTATGAGTAATAGCTTGGAATGTACACAGGTGTGTGTGTGTGGGTCCGCAAGCGTGAGCATGCATGCATTATTTAAGCACAGAATCCCTGTTGGCCTTCCCTTCAGTACCAAATACATGTCTCAGAGGGGCTCGGAAACTGAGGTGCCTCCAGAGTTGTTCCATAGACCTACTGTAGGTATCCATTCCAGTTACATGAACACAAATCAAATGTTCCATGCTGTCAAGTGTGTGTTTAGTGTGTGTGTGTGTGTTTAGTGTGTGTGTGTGTGTGTGTGTGTGTGTGTGTGTGTGTTTGTCAGATACACTGAATCAAGTCACATTCTCAAGGCTTAAATTAGATCTCTGGAGCATTACAAATATAACCAGATGTGAATTAATTATATATTTATGGAATTTCATTGTCATGGTCCACCGCAGAGAGCAATGATGTTTTACACGGATATGTTTATTTTTTTTTATTTTAATTTTTGAAACTCAAACACTGATTGTTGTTGTTGTTTTCTGCAATGTGCTTGAGTGTTATTAAGCCTTTCAGCCATGTCAGTGTGAAGTTTAATTGTTAAAGTTCATTAAAGCGTGGATAATGAAGCAGCGGTTCAGCTGAAGTTTGTTGCATTATTGTGAGGAGAGACAATGTACTAGATTAAGCAGTCTCGGTGTCAGTGTATGAGTATATCTGTATTTACCTTAAACTGCTGCAAATAAAGGTCGTGTTTTCAGTCGGATTTGTCCAAAATAGTTCAATTGTTCGGTTGAAATGCCGCGGTCGCTGCGCCTCAATCTCACCACATACCGGTAAATCCAAAGAAGCCATTTAGGCTATGCGAAAGAACTCAATAGCTACATTGTCAAACCTCGGATCACCTGCTATTCCGGTAGGGGATAGTAAAAAAAAAAAAACCGGAAGATTTTCTCCTTTACTCGCTTCGCCGCTCCTCCACTGACAGCCCGCGGAGCTTCGCCATGAAACCGTTTCCGCTTAAACCTCGCGCGAGCGCCTGCCGACTTTCAGCTGTCGCGCGCGGGCTCGCTCACCAGCTTCACGCGCTCTGGAAAAAAGTCGACGAGAGATAGTGCACGAGAATCGAAAATCTGCCACGAGCTCAGATGTTAAAAGTTTCATTTCGACGAGATGTGCTTACTACTGCCGTGTGGGGGGGAAAAATAACATAACGAAGCGAGCGTGCGCATGGCTCGAGTTTATGATTGCAGTGTGATTTGTAGGCAGCCTACGTGCACGCGCCCTCCCCTTCTACCCCCATTTATTCCGTCTCTTGCGTTTTCACTTACAGCCAAACCACTCGAGATTGCAGGCGGGCATGTTTGAATCGTCTGTGTATTAGGAGAGAGAGAGAGAGATCAGTCAACTGGCTTCGTCTGTATAGTCTAATTACATCTGCCCCTCTTCAGTCATATAGGTACAGTAGCTGCAACTGCGTAAGAGAGAAGAGAATCCCAGATTACTGTGTCGTCACTCATAAGTTATGGCAAATCCTAATTATTTTCGTCCCCAAGATGTTTCCAAGCTCCGGCTTCTATTTATTTATTTTTACTACCATAGCTTAGTCTTTCTCTTCAGCCTCCTGGCAATGTTAGGTCATCACCTGAACAATGGTTTCTTTCTTTAAAGCATACTATATGGCTGTGACCTTTAGGACTTAATTTTTTCTTTTATTTGCAACAGCTAAAGAAATAAACTGATGATCAAACGTGCTGTCTTTTTTAGGAATTGTGTAGAATTTATGTCAGGAGGTGATCGATTTTGAGATCTAATTCGGAGGATGATCATGTCATCCGTTCCATGCCCTCTTTAAGTGCTCTAGCATGCCAGGTTTCCTTTGGTATTAACATATAAAATCAAAATAACCATCTAGCACAATCTCTCTCTCTCTCTCTCTCTTTCTATCTGTGCGCACCATTTTCTTTACAACCTTCCACCTCATCTTTTGGTTGCAGGGTCATTTGAGTGTGTGGTTTAATCAGACCCATGGAGAGAAAAGGGAGAGGCCAAGTCATCTTTCTTGTCACAATCATCTGTGTGCTTCACTGATTTTCACGGAGAGATTTTCTATTACCCAACTTCATATATATATTTTTTTGGTCTGCCCCCCTCTGGTGCACTCTTAAGCTTTCTGTCTTTAGTCCCAATGGGTGTCTTTGAAGGTCAGTGAGCTCTGCCTCTCTGCCTGTTTCTATCTCTCTCAGCATAGAATGAGAGAGCGAGAAAGAGAAAACAAGGGCATGGGGAAGTAGGATGGAGGGAGTTGCAAATGTCCAGCATTGCATGGTCATCACTTTCCCCCTGACACGAGCAGCGAAGTTTGGAAGGACGTGAAGGATAACTCTGGAGTACTGAGGACCTGATTGCTGCCCAAATGTCCTCCAGCGCAAACACTTCTCAATCCAACAGCATACTCACATACCCCATGGCCATCTGTCACACATAGGAGCAGTAAGCTGTCACCACACACACCTCATTTACACACAGACAGTCTACCTGTGAAAATAAGAAAAGCCCTACAAGATTGCAGCTTTGATGTGTTGAGCCATGTTTCTGAGTTAAAGCCCATGCCTTGTCCAAATAATTTTGTTTCAGTAGTTGCTCCAAAACCTTCAAAATCCTTTTATGCACATCGTCTAAATATTTTTACCAAGGACATCAATCATCTAGATGTTTTTTAATTCTGTCTTGCATCATGCACTAGCTCATGTACTGTACCTTTAATTTCTGTTGCATGAACTATATTTGCTGAGTGCCCAGTCCAGTCTTGTGCTAGAGTCGGGGAATTTAATAGACTGAAGTAATCAACTGCATGCCACCCAGATAGGGAGGATTGTGATAATACAAGGAATACTGCAACAAATGAAATTAGGAAAACAGGGATCGGGGTAATTAATGAAAGTGCACTGTATAGTTTAATGAACCGTGTCCCTGATTGGCGATGGATTGCACATATTCACATAAATAGAGTAATGAACTCTTTCCTGCCCCAAGTCCTATATCATGCTCATGTATATGTCCTGATCCACACATGGTTCTTCCTTCATTTTGAATGTTGCTTATGTTAAATATTCATGCACCTTACTCGGCTTTACTCTTGTGGTTTCACACATTACTTAACTGCCACGCTGGACATTTGACCATTAATCCCATCCTTTTCTCTGCTAATATTTAGGCTCTAAACGATGCTCTGTGCTTCTAACAAATTCAATTATTAACTAAGCCCATCATTCTCTCAATCAAAGACTTAATTATTTGTGCTTCCTGAAATAGCTTTTCAGCTTTTCTTTTTTTCTTTTTCTTTTTTTTTTTTTACAAGTTTACAGAAGAACTCTTATGGCACAAATTGCTCAAAAAGTTAACGAAGCGAGACCCCCAAGACTGGTTATGTAAGAAAGTTGTTAGAACATGCATGGTATCAGAGCTTGCTACATATAGGACTACATTGTAACAGACAGGAGTCAGCATGGCAACTCTGACCAGTTCCCACTGAAGGTACTTACAGTGGTCGCCTGGGGAAGAAGGCAAGTCAGCAGAAGTATTGTGATGAGCAACGTTTTTTCTGGAAATCTTCGGTTAGCGATGGCATCGATGGGAGAGTTCAAAAGCCCCTGCTGACCAAAAAGAATACCAAGACTTATCTCACATTTACCTAGAAACATCTAGATTATCCCCAAGACCTTTGGGCAAATATTCTGTGGACTGATGAGGCAAAAGTAGAACTTTTTGGTATGCGTCCTGTTACATCTGCCATAATACTAACACAGCATTTCATAAAAAGAACATCATACCAACAGTCAAACATGGTGGTGGTAGTGTGATGGTCTGGTAATGCTTTGCAACATGGTCAATAACCATAATTGATGGGACCATGAATTCTGCTCAGAAAATACTGAAGAAAAATGCCTGGATACCTCAGGCTCAAGTGCACTTGGGTTATGCAACATAATTTAAGTGTATGTAACAATTATGCAAAAAAATATCAGGAGGGGTGCATATAGTTTTTTACAGCACTGTATGTATAGCATGCGTGTCTGTGCCTTTCATTATGTTACTTATGTATGATTGCAATGAAGGTTACACCAGTTCAAACCAACAGTAAGAGACTGCAAAGGTATATTGCATTTAATATACTGAATCCAGTTCCACTACCATTCTTCTGTGTTTTCCTTTGTTAAAGTTGTGACCCATTAATATAGCTCCATGGCTTACTGAAGGTGCAGGCATTGAAAAACAACAAAGCTGTTTTTTTCTAAAGCTATGTGCTTTGCCCTAGAATGTGTGTTTCTTAATAAACACACTAAAAATACACTTTTTGCATTTATATCAAATTATCAAAAGGTAGTCTCAAATAGTTTTTTCTATTTTTTGCTTAAAAAAAATATATATTAATAAAAAATAAGAGCAGATTGAGGTACTAATTTTATAATTGATTTGGAATGGACTGCCTAGTTTATTTATATTTCTTTTGTAATTGGCCTTTATACTATAGAGATGCTAAACTAATTTGCATTGTGATTACCTTAAAATGACAATGGATAAACATTTTCATGGCAACTTGATCATTTTCTATTAAGATATTTTAATAATTTTATTGGTCTTTAAGTGCCAAAATGAAATCAATATCAAATGCTGGCATTGAAGATTGCAGTGATGCTACCATTACTAGAAAAAAAAATATTTAGAGCCATAAAGTACAGCTTTCGTTGCAACTGATTCTTTTGATCAAATGAAAAAGACACAAAGACGAGATCTGATTACCTTTGTTGATTTGAGTATTCCAATCATATTGATCTAATGCTAGAGCATCAAATGAAACATTTATTTTACAGAAGGAAACCTTGGGCAAATTTGCTTTAAAAATTCACTTGTTCTTGTCAGTGTATTCATTTTAGTCAGCTCTGTGTGAAATCTTCAGCTTTTTCAAAATTCAGCTATAAGGATCAGTCTCTGTACTCATGGGACAGAGCTCATTAATTCAGGGTTTATGCTTCACTGAACTGCTCTTTTGTTGAGTTTGGCTGGGATCTTAAATGTGTTCAGGGAGAAAATTTGGTGGCACTGTCTTTACATATTATAACCACTGTTGCTCATGTATATACTGTACACATATCATACATGCAAACATACAGCCTTGGAATATCTATTTATCAATATTGAAAACGTCCCACGTATAAAATATGTCTATCAGACACCAGTCAGCTTAAGAATTATTGACATTCTCTTTAGATTGATTGGTGAAAAGGTAATAAACTATATTTGTATTTAGGTGGCTTAATTTACAATGAAAATATTAATAAAATCTAACCTAACCCCAAAGGTCAGAACCGCATTTAGTAATTTGTGCAACTTCTTTTTACAAACAAAACTGCACTTATACTTGTACAGTCTTATGTGTTGAAATTTTGGAATATGAAGTCATGAAATCACTTTTTTTTGTGCATTTAGATTGATTTTGGATAATTGTATTACTAAACGAGATCTCTAACTGCTATATGGCCCAGATATAGCTTTTTGGCAGAGATGGAGATTAATATCTCTGAGAACTTGTGCCCATTATGCCAGGTTCCCAGCTAACACAGTTCCTTTTTTTTTTTTTTTTGGATTTTTGGATTCTCCGACATTAGAAGCCAGTTCTATGGGGGCAAGTCACCAAATTTTCAACTAGATACATTCCAAAATAAAACTTTTATTTATTTATTAATGCTACTATGTTCTATGAAAGAGTGGATGCAGGCATTCTTGAGTAGCAAATGTTTTACAGCAATTGTCTGTTAAATGAACTTCAAATTATGTTTATCTTATTTCATGTACCAATTAAATTTCTCTCATAATCTGTGTGAGATTAAGACAAGTAACCAATTTTAAACTCTCTTATTTTTGCCTTTCGCTACAGGATCTTTTGAAGAAAGATCATTTTGACAGTACAAGTCTTATTTACAGAATAACACTGTTATTAGAAATTTACATTATTAAAATTTATTTTACATAGTAAGATCTATGAATTTTTGAGATAATAGCTAGAACTCTTGTAGACTTGTTGCCTTTGGTGCTTTGTCGTTTGATAAAGAATTGCAAAAGTAAATATAAAAAAAAGCAAAATTAAAATTGCATTTTGGTTGGTTGTTTAGTAATAACAAGGATAGGGGCGTCTACTTGATTACTTTGTATTCAATGTATTTACATATTTTTTACAATGATTTTCTAACAGAAATCCAAATAAAAAAATGCACCAAAACAAATAAGATATGTGTGAAAATCTGCTTGTAAATAAACCTGTATCCATTGTATCCTATTTTTTATTTTTGGTTCGAAAAATGGAGCATAAATAAGCTAAATTATTTTATACACTGAGGAGACCTTGTTGACTAAGAAACAACTAATAATAAATGCACTTTACCGTTTTAAGGTCATTTTTCAAAGGTTTTCAATGGAGTTGAATGTTTATATGAATGGTTCTTTTGCTGCGACAGCAGCTACTTACAAATTTCATCAGGCATGGCTGTGGAGGATCTTCTTTTCTTTAAGACACCCCCCCTGTCATAAAGGATACATTATGGGAGAATGAAAATGATAAAGAACTTTAATATTCCTCTGAAGTATTGAATAGGTTGTCTAGGGGGAGCTAAATGCCCCCATCAAGGTGATGTAGAGCAACCATTTTGTTCACGACTACTTTTCTTTTATCAGTCACGGCAGGGAAAAGAAAGGATTTAATTGGACTTCTTGACACCAGGATGATTAGATCCCCAGGCCTTAGCAGCTTGGACTGTCAATTTGGCCAGAACATCAAAGTGAAAACCTTGTGCCCTTTGTATTAAACACTTGGCATCTCTATAACCCACCACCATGTTATAGAAAGAGTGCCAAGGAGATCGACTCTCCTTTACACTCAAAGACAGTTTTCCAATCTTATAGTGGCCACACTTATGATAATGAAACCTCTAGACATGCATTGTGGCCGCCAATGCTCGATTCAATTTGACTGTCTTGTGCTCCAGTATGCTCATGCTAATATCAATCATGTACATTCCTCATAAATTTAACTGCAGTTTGTCCAGCAGATCATCCATTTTATGTTTAAAACCACCTTCGACTTGTTGAGGTGTTCTTTGATTTCCAGTTAAAATGCAGACATTTGAAGCTTTGAATCCTAGACTCTTTACTATAGGCTGATTTGATGAGCCTGTCTGAGTAACAATAAATTAATATTTAAAAATATAAAATATATATTTAATTATGATCCTCCATCCTACCCCCTTGTTTACTCAGCTCTGTTGTCTTTTGTAGCTAAATCTGACGTAGCTTAGGTGCTAAGACGGTTTACATGAGATTGCTCTTAATAAGCAAGTCAGCAGGGAGACTGCATTCAGGCGCTTTTGTTTTGCATTTTATTAGCACAAGTTGTTTTTCTTCTTTTTCTTTTTTTCTAATTCAAATGCAACACACTAGCTCCATAGTAATGCCATCTGCCATGAGGAAGATTACTTGATGCCTGCATCCAAAAGCATTTAACTCATCCAGACCAGTATTTCCTGGTGTTGACATGGCAACGACATCAGTTTTGTCATTGGAAAAAAGGTGCTCAAATAAATCTTGCTTTGAAAATAGTTCTCCTGCATTATTGTGGTCCAGGCCAAGGCTGTTTGTTGTTATCTGTTTGGTGGAGGTTTTATTACTGTCCTGTTGCAAGATGGGGATAGCATTTTAAACAAAGAACTTTTTTTGTCCCATATTGGGACACCATTAAACTCATGAATCTTTATTATCATATTCATGAATCTACACGGTTGGGTCCATAAGTATTTGTGCCACTGTCTGTACACCACAGCAATGATTTGAAATGAAGCAATCAAGATATGGTTGAAGTGTAGGCTTTTGGTATTAATTTTAAAAAAACTATGAAAAATATTCCATGAAACATTTAGGAATCTCAGCCCTTCGTATAAAGTCCGTACAGTTTCACAGACTCAAGTGTAATTGAATAATTTACAGATAAGCAGCCTCACACCCATTGTGACCTGTTTCCTCATTGTTTCATGACAAATTTAGGAAATGAAAGATCTGTAGATGATTCCAAATATTTTATGTGTTCTTCATAGCTGTTCATGGGTTCTTTTAATATGTGATCTAGATGTTGCATCTGAGAGATAGTAGAAACTTTGGTAAAGCCAAATCACCATTGATGAATTGTTCATGCTGGTGAACATCTAGCCAACTCAAGAATAATCTGAAGGAAGCAGTTATGTCGTTGTCTCCTTCCAAAAATGCCTTCATGAATTGAAATATTAACAGTTGACTTCAAAATGAAAACTACTGGTAACACCAGCATGCTGGGAAGCGAAAAATAGGAGAAGTAAAGGAAGGGCTTATGATCTAACGCATACCACATCATCCGTCACACATAGTTGGAGGATGTGTTATGGTATGGGCATAAATGACTGCCAACGTAACTGGGTCACCGGTGTTATTATGATGTGACTGCTGATAGACATAACAGGATGAATTCCGAGGTATATAGAGTTATATTTTCTGCTCACATTCTGTCAAATGCCACACAACCGATAAGAAGGTACATCACAGTACATGACACAATGATGGATAATGACCCATAGCTCACAGGAAAAGCAACACAAAGCTTCTTAAAGCGAATTGGAATATCCTTGCATGGCTGAGTCAATCACATGACCTCAACCCAATTGAAAATGCTTTTCACATACTGAAGAGATAACTGAAGGCAGAAAGTCTGACGGCAAGCAGCGACTGAATGTGAGGAAGTAAAGGCCTGGCAAAGTATTTCAAGGGAGGAAACTCTGCATTTGGTGATGTTCATGGGTTCCAGATTTCAGGCAGTCATTGACAAAGGATTTGCATCCAAGTATTTAAAAAATAGTCCTTATATGTTTGTACACCATTTTCTACATCCGGAAATAATACTGGATTCTTTTTTTCCCAACAAGATGAAATAACACATATGGCATTAGGTAATTATGTAACAACAACAACAGTCGGTTGTTATTTTAAGACATAAAGGTCAGCCTTTCTGGAATAGTTCTTGCAAGAACATTATTGTCAAGTGCATTTGCAAAACCCATCAAGCACCATGATGCAATTGGCTCTCATGAAGACCATCACAGGAAAGCAAGACCAAGACTTACCTCTGCTGCGAAGAAAATTGATGATTTAGAGTTACCAGTCTCAAAAAATCAATTCACCGCACCTTAGATTTGAGCTGTTATGTAGGCTTTACAGAGCATAAGTAGCAGACTCATCTCAATATCAACTGTTCAAATGAGATTATTGCATATTTTAAATGCCTTATTTGTGTATACACATTTTTGGAAACAAAAAAATTGACAAGAATAATATATTTTGAAAAAATCACAAAAGTAAAAATAAGTTTTGAGGGAAAAAGTCATGAAATGAAAAAGAAAAATCTTAAGTATTTCAATGAGTGAGTATAGGGATGTGGTTCCTCACACATCTAGGGTATTTTTTTTTTCTAAAATGTGTATTGTGTATTGTGTGGATATATGTACACATATATATATAATATACACATACACAATATGTACACATATATATATATATATATATATATATATATATATATATATATATATATATATATATATATACATACATATATATAATTTAAAAAACATTTGATTTAAATGTACAAAGTGTGCAAAAATAATACAAAAAAATGCTAAAGATAAACTGAGCACTGCCTGGAAATGACCTTGTAATGACCTTGTGCAGCAAAGATGATTTAGGGCGCCTTAGGTCTTGAATGTCTGTAATCATTTTTTGATTGAAAACCATTTCCCTTGCTCAGTTTTTCTAAACAATTGGCTGACTTTTTTGACATGTCAGGCTGACAGTAAATGATTTGGTTCAGGAATTCAGAGTTTATCTTTATTATAAATCTTACAGCAAGATAAAAATAAATGAGTCACATGGTGCCTTTGGGAAGGCCAGAGTGGCTCTCTTTTCTGTAATTAAATTGCTGATTAGTTGTGGCCTGTGAATTAGAGTCACTAAAAGTGCACCCATGTTGAAGGGAAGGAACAGAGGAGAAATGGCAGCCAGTGCTCACTTAATGTCAGCTGTACATTTAGTTTCCTATTTGGCAAGGAGCAGTAACAAGATCTCATTTATCATGTCTCACAGGCATGATGACTGCCATATTCTAAACACACAGAAACACACACACTCACTCACTCTCACTCACACTTTCTGTCTCTCTCTCTCTCTCTCACTCTTGGCTAAATGGACTTCTCCATTTTCCCACTCCTGTGCTAACATAGGCAGCCAAGCATGCACTGGCACTTGCAGTGCACCAATAAGTTATTGAATGATTGACACTCACTATGCTGCCTTTCTAAGGGGTAATTGGTATTCCTTAAATGAAAGTCACCTCAAGTCGGCCATCTAAAATGTTCAAGGTACCAATTCAGATGTAAGGATAACTGATGCCTGTGATATCTCAAGAGAGTGAATTAAATAATTATATTATTGCATTTTCTGCCCCATTCCAACTTGAGAATTTGTTTACAAAGTCTTTTTTAATGTTTTTTCTTTTTCTTTCTTTTTTGTCATTCTAGCGAGGCATCCCAATAGGCGCATTCTGTAAGGACTTCAATGAGAAAACCAAAGACCTCAAAGAAGGCATTCCTCTTCCCATCAAGATCAATGTCAAGGTAAAGTGTGAACAATTTATGGAAATTAGCTTTCATTTGATTTTGCATTGTAAATCCAATCACATTGTTCAGTAGTCTCTCCCACAAGGACCTGGTGTTGTGGCAAATTATCATTGTCTGCCTTGGCCCATGTTCATTTATCCCATTTATACGAGCCCTTGGAGATGCTCATATATGGTTCTAACCCACTTGTTATAAGTAGCCACTGATGCAGTATGAATGTTAAAGTGTTGATTGAAGATTGCATGGATATTATGTTCAAATGGAATCATCGATTTGACTGAAATCGACTGCAGTGCACAGACTTTGAAATTAGTAGTCGCCGTGATGCAGTGCACATAGGTTTCACCTGGCGTGAACTTGTCTTTATTATAGTGTATTTGCCAAAGACACTGTTATCATTTCAGCTTCTGGAGTTAATACTAGTAATGTACTCACTTCAGTGCTTTGTAGAGTAATGGAAGCAGCTTGAATGATTTGTGTCTTAGGTGCATTAGGAGAGCCTTACCTGACACCACTTATTTTTCTGTCTCTCCCCATGCAAACGTTTTTCTCTCTTTCTCTTCACTTCTGCTTATTTTTCACCAACCAGGTAAAATAATTTAATGGACAAAGCCACAGCCTGTCTCAATCTCTTAACTAAAGGTGCATTCTTGTGCACTGTGCTGCATGTGGAATCAATGCCAGAGTACCAGGCTGAGAGGCTCTATACTGAAGGTGTTCAGGATTACTATTTATTTCATAAGTGTTGCTCATTTCAAACTTTAGGGGCTGCATGACTAACGAGGTGTTCTTAAAGCATGTTCTATTTTCATTTATTTCATTTAGCAGTGCTCCGGTTTACCGGTGAAAGCCTCAGGGAAAGCTCTTGCGTTGCCCGTTTCTGTCTTTTTGCATCTCCTGAAGGCATTTCATGGTCTTAGAGACGTAGGCATGCATTATCATTAAGTAACATTTGGCAATTTCACCGTGTCATTGTCACGTAATTCAACCTGTATATCTGGAGGGAGGGAAGGAAAAGAAATGTAAAAATTTGCTGTAAATAAGCAGGTGTTATTGATCTTGTTTTGCTGTAATATCAATGTAGGGCCTCACATGGCAGACACTGAAGCTTTGACATTTTTGTTTTAACTTCAATCCCCCAGAGTGATGGTTGCTGTAAATGCCACAAGGCAGAAAAAGTCAGGATCTGTTGTTCCTGTGCTGTTCAAAGCATAGTAGTAATGTTCTGACAGAGCAATGAGACATTTTCCCAGAGAAAGAGTGTCGACAATGACTTTTTATTGTCAACCGTCTCATGCTACTTTGAAAGATGCACTGATTTTACTGAAAAGGTAAAGAATGGAGTTGGCGGGAGGCTACTTAGAAATGATGCACTCATTTTTCTGGGCTGATGATTGATTCATTGATGATATTGAAAATTTTCTGCATGCTTGTGTTGGCGCTCATGATATTTCTTTAAAGGCTTTATTGTGCATGTAAAGGCTTAATTTACAGGTACAGTATAGCTCGGAATGAAATCGTACTAATTTTATTTGCCGCAAGCCCTTTTTCACCTGTTTGTGCAGTCAGAAATTGACAAGACTGTGGACAGTTCATTCACTGGTGTGACCTTCAAAATCCACCAGTGGTACTTTCAAACTGACATTTTTTGATAGTGTGGTTTTGTGAATACATACTGTTTGCCACGGAAGGTCAACCAAAATAGTCTCCATTAAATTAAATCCACATGTATCTGTCATACTAAGCAATTTTCAGCATGTACTGTAAATGTGCAAGAGATTATATTTGTTAGCAGAAGAACAACATGATATTTTTTGTTGTTGTAAAGGTTATTCTATCATGTGTCAGCAGCACAGTTTATAAAGTCTTGCCGATAGAGGTGAAGAGCTTCAGTTAATGTGCACATAAAACATCAGAATAGGGGAAATTTGATCTCTAGGACTTCAAATCTCTCTGGGGTATTTAGTGTTTCCCAGAGGTGTGAAATTTTTCTTGCAGTGGGAGCCAGTGAAATGGGTCGGCATCACCTGCCAGTACAAAAGTGCTCTAGAACATACAACAAACAGTAAATACATACATTACCTTAACAGTTGATGTTGATTTATTTAGTATTCATATAAATTTCACATTTTAGGAATCCAACCTACAAACCTTCCCCTCCATCTACCCATATGTGAAGAGTAAGACGGAGTAAAAACATTAAGAACATTTAAGTTCTATGTATAAAGATGGCACTGTATGTCAGAGCATGTATAGTAGCCCTTAAAACCCAGAGCATTTTAACCATCTTTTGCATTACGATGTTTTAATACATGTATACGGGGTCAAAATTGTGCAGTATAGAGCCATCTATATTAAAAAGACTTATTTCTTCTTCTTTTTTCAGCACAGCTTAGTCAATATGATGAACTGACTTTTTTTTTTTCAATTTCATCTAGCTATATACACGTGACTGAGCAATATATACATTTTATAAAATATATAACATATATGATATTTAAAATAAATAATAAATAGCACAGATTCATAAGATCACTTGTTTTTATGGCTGTTTTATGTTGTTTCTGTGACATAATAATATGCGCATTCTGTGAGTTCTGCATTTCCATGACGTCATTATTATTTTCTGATGTAAAACGTTTTAAAAGTAGTGATAATGTTTGTTCTACGCGACATGTCAGAAAGCCCAAATGCACAGTGTGATGGGACTTTCCACATATATAAGAGTTTTTTTTTTTTAAACGGTCATTGCTCAGTGCAGGTCCATGCTGCTTGAGTTGTATTAATCTTTCTGGGTTTTATTAAGAAGAGTTGTTGACCGTGTGAAACTGTGTTTCTCTGCAGAGTATGCGCAACCGTCAGGACGCCTTTCTATACTTCGAGATCGTTCCATTAGTAGCAGGCGTTACGAGTACCTGTTTACTCTGTAAGCTCGAGAGCGGTGTACTGTCCGCTACTAATTAATCGATCGTGGATGGCATCGTTCTCCCGGACAGATTTTTGGGTGCGCTCATATACAGTACTCTACAGTACTTGGGCGGGCGTCAAAAGACAGATTCGCACATATTACTACGGGGTCAAAGTTCGCATATCATATCTTGCTGTATCATAGATAAATATATACAAATGTTCCCAAAGTGACATTGATGCACTCCTTTATGTTTCATTTTATGAACTCTAAAAACATTGGCAGGGAACTATGTAAGGCATGGTGGATCATTTATTCACTTTATTTGGCTAACACGTAAATGCTATTTGGCTCACATATAATAATATAATAAAATGATGTAATATTTATACATTTATTATTAATATGAATTACATTTATATGAATTGCATGAATAACATTTATGTTGTAATAAATATTATACATAATTATTATAAGCATGTGCCATTTTGCGAACTCATAAATCGCTCATTTCTGTAAAATCATTTAACGTCACATGGCGATAACGGATTTACACAATAAAATTTACTACCATTACTTTTGTGGGCCCAGGTCATGAGGCCTTAACCTACAACCTTTCCTACAATGCAATTTAAAAAAAAAAAAATTGTGACTAATATACCTGGGCGATCCACCCAGGTATACTCACTCACTCATCGTCTATACTGATTTATCCTGTGTTCAGGGTCGCGGGGGCCTGTAGCCTATCCCAGGACTGAGGGCATGAGGTGAGGTACACCCTGGACAGGGTGCCAGTCCATTGCAGGGCACACACATTTACACACAGGAATGTCAATTGGTCTAATCTGCAGGTCTTTGGACTGTGGGATGAAACCAGAGTGCCGGATGAAACCCACAAACTACACATACACTGAGACAGGAATCGAACCCGGACCCTGGAGGTGCAAGGCGACAGTGCTAACCCCTACACCACCATGCCGCCCAAAGTATACTCTGTGTGGGAATCACTGGGTAGTTCATGGATTTTTGCACACAACAATGTCTAGAGTTTATACAGAATGGGTTGAAAAACCAAAAAAATCCTGCAAATGGAGGATCTGAAGGTTGAAACACCTTATTTATGAGAGAGATTTAAAAAAAAAAAAAAAGAATGTCTGTTCTAAGCTGACAGGAAGTGTATAGTAACTCAAATAAGCACTCTTTATTGCTTTATAAGCAGAAAACATCTCAGAACACTCAACACATCAAACCATGAGGTGGAAGGGTCACAACAGCAGAAGATCACATCAGAGTCCACTCTTGTCAGGCAAGTTGTTCAGTCTGACTGAAAAAAAAGGACTTCTTCCATATCCTCAACTGTCCAATTTCTAAGAGTCCACATACAGACACACAACCAGACAACCACACAAGGTAGTCCAAAAGTCTGGATCTATAGGTAATCTTTTTTTTTTTTTTTTTCATTTTAAATTATAAATTAGAACAGATCCTCATCCTGACTGCCTCTGACTTCACAGCTCTTGTGTACAAGATGAATACAAGAATATTAAACATTTCTCAGTATCAGAACTGATGTAGCTGCATGTAGAAATAGATTTCTTTTTGAGTTCATTGGTTGTATTGGATGGATTCTGATAGACTACAAACATCAGATGACGCCAAAGAAAAAAAGTTGAGTGGTGTTACGTAGGTCTGGTTCTATTCGACTTGCTTATGTATCTTCACAGCAACCTTGGGTTTAAAATAAAAATATATAAATAAATAAAAAATAGTGTGCAAGAACATTTCATATTCGGAAACATGCCTATATACTCTGGTCCAGAAATATTTAGGCAGTAACAAAATTTTTGTTGGTTTTTGTGTTTTAGCACCACAATGGATTTTAAATATAGCAATCAATGTGTTATTGAATGACCACTTCGTGTCAGTATCCATCTGTGCTGTGAAGCACCCGATCAGTTTTGCATGATTTGACTGAATTGGAGCAGAAAATATAATGCGGAGTATAGAGCATAGCTCTATGAACTTCAGAATTCATCCTGATACTTTCATCAGTAGTCACTTCATCAGAAACAATATTTATGGGACAATGATCGATTATAGTCAATTATACCTATACCATTATGTCAAATGGCAATCGCATTTTAATTGTTGAAACTTCCACTCGATGTCCAATTGTCCATTGTCCATCATTTTACACAACCATGTTGTGAGCATGTGCTCACATGCCCATGCCATAACACTTCCTCCATTATGTTTTTGACAGATATCGTGGTGAGCTTTCTTTCCTTTCCCATATTCTTCTCTTCGAATGTTTCTATTACAAGTTAGTTTTGTATCAGAACTGGGCAGACTTTTTTAAAGCAAAGTCTAAACTGGCCTTTCCGTTCTTGTGTGTTAGCAAAATATATTCATTCATTTACATTGTCTTGACTGTAAACTTTTACAATGATGCAGCTGCCTCCTCCAGAGTGTTCTAGGCTTGTTTTGAAGAGGCATTTCTTCACTAAGGAAATAATTCTGCTGATTATCCAGCAGATCCTCCATTTTAGTCATTTAATCTTCTGTGAACTTCAAGGCCTTTTGGTGTTGCTGAGCTTCCCAGGGTGTTCCTTCTCCTTCCCACCCCATCCCCCCCCCCCTCTATTTTCTCCCTAATTAAATTGTATCTGATTCCCACCTATCTTCAGGGCACCTTCAAGGTGACATCTACCGACCAGGGAGGGTGAATGCTATACCATGCTTCTTCCAAGAAAGCAGAGGATAAAAGCCAATCATATCTTTCAAATTGCTGCTGATCCACGGTTAGGGGGCAGCAAAATGCCCTTTTTTTCAGGAAAGTACTTTCCACCTTCTTCCACTTGCATGCGCTCACAGATGCCCATGATTATGCTATGCTATAATTGATTTGCGAGTGAAAGTACTCGCCCCTGAAAGCAGGGCCAATGTGAATTCAACACTTGAATGAATGGCAGACCTTTGATCAATTATTATAAGTTATAAGATACTTAAACATCCCACAACTGGCTATGAAGACTCTCATCAGTCAGTTGTTTTACCAATCAGTCATTGCCAGCGTACTTTTCTGTGCATTAGTGTGCTGGAGAGAACCCTCAGAAGCAGGGATGCAATGCTCTTGAACAAGGTGGTCAGGAGACCTGATTTGGTGGTAGGTTTTGAACTAGACTCCCTCGAGGAAGAAGTGGAGAAGAGGACATAAAAAGAAATGCTGTCCATCATGGCCAAGCCCGACCACCCACTGCACATAGGTTTTTAACAGAAGAGTGTTTTCAGTGTAAGACCTCTGCGGCAAAGCATCTCATCTGAAAGACTCAGGAAATTCTTTGTTCACAGAGCCCTTCGGCGTATCCCCACCTCTCTACAGGGGCATGGGAATGTGGACTGGGAGATCTAGGCTTAAGGCTCTTCTGCTATATACATCACAGTGCTGCCCACAGAACTTGCTCATCATCTAGTTTCATGGTCTGCTCAATACTCTCAATATTATCTATTGTGCCAATATGCAGGGACACTTTCATGCTGTTCTTTGCGCATGTGTCATTATTCCTGTTTGCACTGTTGCCAGTTTGTCTTCTTCTGCTTCTTCTTCTTTCAGTTGTCGCTTTGTCATAAATACGATTGCACATCAAGGTTGTACTGCATTTCACTTAATTTTACTTATTAGTTTTATTAATTTATGCATTTTTTATTATTATTAATTGTCACTTATTTCCTTTTATCTATATTCTACATATATCATATACATATATGTAGTTTTGTGTTTTTACCATTGCACTAACTTTGGTCAGCTTTCACATTACCCCGTGTCTACTGACTATATACAGTAGGATGTATGGAGCACTATATACTATGTAGGATATACAGCATGCAATCAATTCTACAAACCTACAATCTCCATTGCCGCTGATGTCTGGAATTTCCTTCGGGATCAATTTAATGTCTGTCTATCTGTCTATCCTGATTTTCTTAAGAACCATGTTAAAATGGTTAGACTGCTGATGATAAAACCCATCACACATGAAATAACACTTTCCTTTGTCTTTGGATTAAAATAAAACTAACACTCTGAATAAGTAGATTAAATAAATAATTAAACAGCAATATTCCTGTGATGATTTATACAGTAAGTAACCTCCAATACGTTCATCCTACACTGCTCTTCCTCCCACATTCAGAATGCAGTCCCCTGTAGCACAATCACTTTTTCATCTGTGCAGCACTTGTGCGTTTAAGCAGACTACTCATTTCCTATATTCAATTACTTTTATCACCAAATATTTTATATAACTATGTTTAACTGAGTAAAAAAAATTGCCTGTTCTTTTAAGCAATCTTTTTTTTTTACACCAGATATCAGAAAGAATATAACCACTTAATTAACCTTGGTAAGGTAACTTTGGCATAGTTGTAATAAATAAAAAGACATTTTTGACTGAAAAGAACCATTTAACCATTTATCTCAGGGATAATATGCAAGAACCGTATGAAATGACAGCTCCCTTCACCATCTCCCTCCATCTGCCCGTCCATTTCATGCACACACACACAATGGCAGCCTTCCAGGCATGCAGAAAGGGTGGAGAGAAAGCAAGAGAGAACTCATTTTGTAAGAGAAATATAAAGCTTGTATATAAATTAAACAGCACACAAAGAGAGAATGGTGTCCACTTATATATTTGACATAAAATTCTTTATTTCCATGTTTTCTGATTTTCCCTGTGGAAATTGCAAAAGGTTAATGTCTATATACTGTAAATATGCAAGAGGTGTTTTGAATTATTGGGATTCTGGTCTTGGTATTACCTGGTAAAAATGTAGTTTTTTAAAAATGCGCATCAAACTCACAATATGCACCTGCTCTCCAGTGCTCCCAACTCAGCAGGAATTAAATTTGTGTCTTCGCATTACGTTGCTGGTGGTCTTATTTTCCTTTCTTTGTTTTTTGCATGCCTGTGAAGCGTAGGCCGTCAGCATTGTTCATCTGCATCACACTTTTCTATCTGAAACTTGTCTTAACCTATTCATGGGAATTTGATCAAACGTCTACAGAATCTTTATTAGTAAGCATAGATGTGCATTGCATTTAAAGAAGTAGCATGTTTATTGTCTAGGCGACGCAAGTCTTCCTAAATTATTTGGTTATGGGTTTCATCTGGTAGTTGTTGTGTTTGCTGAAAGCACAAGGTGTGAATTCACTGAAGAAACACTATACAAAATGCATCATACAGTAGGTTGTCAACCAATTAATGTGTAAAATGATGCCTAAAGGCTACTGTAAATGTAGATTTAAGTCCCTTATTTTTGGTGTTGGGGTAGTTTTTCTCATAATACATTTTGCAGATACACCAACTCCATTCTAGTCACAAACTATGCTTTGCAACCACATGAAAATACCAGGTGTGTGCGCGTGTATCTGTCTGAGCTGTCTACTGAACACATGAACAGGAGATTCTCAGGCCCTGCATGAAGAAGCCATTACCAACAATTGTGAAACACCAATTGTTTAGTTTACTAAATTTATCAACAATGGAACCCAAGACCTTTATTCTTTTTAGACCCAATCAATCATGGCTTCTCAATGGCCAATGAAATTTACCCTTTTTTCATAATTTTTGAAAATTCATTCATGTGTATATATATATATATATATATATATCACTGCTGCTGTATAGTGATCTTTTGTCGAGAAAGAATGACATTTCAAACACCACAAACGGGGCAGGGGTCATTCTGTGGGTAAAGCATTACTGCACTACTGTTCGAAAGGTCTCGTGTTCAAACCCAAGCACCACTGAGTTGCCACTGTTGGACTCTTAAGCAAGGCCCTTAACCCACAACTACTCAAACGTACAATGAAAGAAAATGTAAGTCGCTCTGGGTAAGGTCTGAAAATGCCGTTAGTTAACTAAATGATTTGGTCCATGGTACATGCCTCTTATGCAAAGCCCGGAGCACTGTGGCACAGTAGTTCCTTTTTGTTGTTGCTGCATGAGTAATTTCACTGCTGGACCAAATTTCTTCCTTTCAAACATTATGACCCTGACCATGGTTCACTGAAGCCTGGGGAAGCTGGTGAATGGCCATGTTTCTCTGTGTGCGGCGTGGTGATCATAAACAACATTTATTTCAACATTCATAAACTTTCTCTGGGTCTTGCTTCCAGAAGCCGAGTGTTCTGCCAGCTCCTCTCTGCCAGAGTGGGATAAGCCAAATTTAATGTTAGACTGAAATGTTTTATAGCACAATACTAATTCTTAACTAGGGCATTCCACCTGCTGACCTTAATTGTCATGATGGAAGGAATTTTCACAAATGATCAACCCTCTATTCATAACTGTTGCCACTTATAAAATGAATATAACACGGGGTGATAGCCTGGAATATAAGACGAAATACTCTGAGCATTCCTCTGTGTTCCTTGGTCTCATTGGAGAAGACTTTTATATTTATTAATGCACCACTTAACATGCATGTTTCATGCTACCTGCAGCATAGTTTCAGAAATGTTGTTGCTTTCCATTCGTCTTCGGTGATTCTGCCTTTATGCAAATGGCTAGTGAAGAAATGTTCTGGCATTGAAAACTAAAGAGGAAATAACAATAATGATTAACAGCCAAATGCAAAGCAGGCCCTAGAGCAATTCTGTTTTTCTTTCCTTTTCTTTTTTTTCTCGCTGTCGGATGGATTAAGGGAGACAAAAGTGAAAGATTAGCTGGCCTCAGCTAACTACGGTGTTTAATTGACGTTTTTGGCTTCAGAGTTTAGCTGGATGGCTGCAGTCGATTCAGGCTGGGCCACACGGCCGTGTCAGACTTTTGTGAATTCCCAGCTGCCCCATTAGGCTGTCTGCTCCACGCTCATTGTCTTTGATCCACTCTGTGATGCTTAATCCGTGCCTTAAAGCTTCAGTAGCAGCAGCCTAGACTTATGTATGTGTGTGTGTGTGTGTGTGTGTGTGTGTGTGTGTGCATGCATACGTGTGTGCGTGTGAGAGATGTGCCTACATGTTGGCTTCACTGGACACATCAAGGAGCCTGCAAAAGACTTTGAGGCTGTGAATAGCAATTAGATTTTTGCAAGGTTCACCTGTAGAGTTTGAGGCCAAAGTGTCAGTAATGGACACATGTTTACATGGAGAGACCTTGGTTCTAGTACTAGACGAGAGGTAAATTTTTGTAAAACAGGGGCAACAAGGTTGTTGAGTGTTTTGATAGTTTGTCAAATAGAAAAATCATGCGCACTACTAAGATTAAGCACTGCAGCAGTGCAGACTGTGTTTTTAGCATATTGTAAATTTGTTACATGCTGATTTTAATTGATGAGCTAGCATTGAGCCATCTCTCTTTTTCCTCCCCACAGCCTGATAGGACGTATGACTTAAAGATCGGGCAGCCCACAGTCTCTTACTTTTTGAAACAAGCTGCAGGCATCGAGAAAGGAGCAGGAAAAACCGGTGAGTTTAGCCTTATTGTTACTAAAGCTGTGGTCGTCACACATTGTCATGGCCTTCTTGCAGCTCCTGGCTGCCCATTTGTATGCCTCAGTCCCAGCTTATGTTTTACGAATGGACAGGCTGACTTCAGATTGAATTTTTTTGATTGATGATATATTTATGCTGAGCCATGCCAGAAGAGGCAGCAAATTTATTCCGAGAAAATCCGTGGCAAAAAGGTGCTGCATGACGGAAAGAGAATTGTAAATGTTGCTTCATTTTCTTATGTTCAAGTCTGCTTCAATTACACCCTCTCTTAACAGCTGCTCTTTTAATATCCACTCTTCTTTCCTTCTGACAGCTTGGAAGATTTCTCTTTTTTTTTTCACCACACCCCTCCTTCACAATCCTCCAGTACTGCTCTCACAGTTACACTTTTATGCTTTTGCTTTTGTGCTCTAGGGTTCTCTCTCTCGCTCTCTCTCTCTCTCTCTCGCTCTCTTTTCCCCATGTCTGACTCTATCTTTCCACTCCTAACCAGCTCTGTGCCTCTGCTGTTCTCACCAGGGCATGAGACGGCGGGTATGGTGTCTGTTAGGGCGGTGTATGAGATAGCACAGGTCAAGGCACAGGACGAATGCTTCAAGCTGCAGGACGCCTCCATGCAGAACGTGGTCAAGAGCATCATCGGTTCAGCCAGATCACTCGGCATCAAAGTTGTCGAAGAGTAAGAAACACAGTTCTACTATATACAGTGTTACACACATGCAGGACTTAACTAGCTAAAATAGCATTCGGATAATATTAGATGCAGGGGATTTTAACGTGATCATTCAAACCGCTTCACATTTGTATTTTATCTCCTTAATGAATTATTTGTGCTCCCTAGGATTAAGCTGAAGCTTCAACTCAATATGCACCCTGATTTTAGTTTAAAATGCATTTTTATAGTTTGCATATTTAACAGTTAAATAACGATGAGGAATCTCATTGAGAGCTAGGTAATACATTTATAGCCACACATTTCTTTTTTTTTTTTAACCTCCTGGCAAAGCAGTTTTCTGTTAACTGATGTACAAACAACAGTTTGGAATGGCATTGTGCCAGTGTGATTTATTAGCATTTGGAAGGGGTATGAGAACGGGACCTCATTACATTAGTTAACTAGGTCTCAGATGTCTCAAAGATGACATTGTTGCTCCTGGATGAATGAACCTTGTCACTAAAGCACTACCCTGACTCATCAAGCATGCATGAAAGACATTTGTTCTGCTTTTCAATGAACTGAAGAGAATTTTGAAATTCTAATCTAATGCTGATGTATCTCTCAATACCCCCCCCCTCTCTCTCTCTCTCTCTCTCTCTCTCTCTCTCTCTTCCCCTCATTCTCCACCTCCTCTCTCGATACCCTCCTCTCCTCTTGCGTTATGACTTTTGCTTGCTCCCTCACTCTCCCCTTGTCATCGCTCCATCAGCCTGTCACCCGAAGACTACGGCGAATTTCTTCGACAGCGTGAAGAGAGACTGAAGGAGGAAGCGGCAGCTAACATGGAGGCAGCCACAGGAAAAAAGAAATAAAATTAATCCCACTGTATCTGCCTGTTGTTTATATTCCGTGTCAATACACCGCTGCATTGTTCAGACACCATTAGGGAAACCTGAATTTACACAAGGCCCCGTTTGATAATAAAATACATTTATATTACTTCAGCTGTATTCCTCGTGGTTACTGGACCTCTAGTTCTCATAACAGCCTTTCGCTTTCCCCTGCTCGCTCTCCCTCTCTTTTTATTTCTCACTCTGTATTCCTTTTCCGTTTATTTTCTTCTCTTGAACTTTCTCTGTTCTCTCAGTCCCACTCATTTGTTCAGTCCAACAGTTAAGAGTGGGACAATTGAAAAATTTAAGTAAAATTGCACCACTGGCCACTTTATTAGGAACATCATATTAATACAGCATAAAAATTCTCCATGCCCGCAGGACAGCCACAATTATTCATGGCATGAATCCCACATATTAAACATATTTCTAAGATTCTGATCAATGTCATGATGCACCGATCAGCCGTAACATTAACACTACCACCAGGTGAACTGAGCAATAATCACCAACTCTACACCAGTAAACTGCTGATGGGATCATATGCACACAAGGCTCACCCATACCAGTGTGGAACAAAGTGCAGCAGTCCAAATCACACAAAAAAAAAAAAAGGTTTTGGTTCCACCCTGTCCTGGTGGCACAAGGGCAATCCAAAGCCTATGTGGTTTTAATGTTATGGCTCGTCAGTGGTGTTTCAGTGACGTCAGCCACCCATTCGTGGTGCAACTTTCCCATCCTACCACATCTCCAATTGAAGTACACTAAACTCATTGTGATGTGCAAGGAACCAGTTTGAGACAACTTCGTTGTGTGACATGGCGTAGTATTGTGCCGGACATATTGATTTTTAATTGAGTAAACTATGGCCATATAGTGACACTTGTGGTTAGCAATAATATCCAAATAGGCTGTGGCATTCAAATGATGTTTGCTCAGTGTTTAGGAACCCTACAGTAAGTGTGCCAAGAAAATGTTCCCCCACATTATTACACCACAACTGAACTGTTGACATGAGGTAGGTTAGTTCACTGTTATTGCTTACATGTAATTCTTTCTTTACAACTTGCATATTGCAGTAGAGGTTGTTCAGATCTATTGCCTCCTTTCAATCAACTTTCCAATTTGTCTGTGTCTACTATAGACTTTTCCAAGAGTCTGTGTCTACCCAGACTCAGATTCCTGCTGTGGGCTGACAGACATGGCACTCGATATGGTCTTCTTCTGTTGTATAGCTGTCATGTTTTGAGATGCTTTTATGATGTTACATTGACTCGATCAACTTTTATCAAGTTTTTTGTTTCTTTCTTGCATTCATTATTTTTTGTATTTTTTACTATAAAGATGATCAGTTTTTTTGTTACTTCAACCAGCCCCTTTTGGTATATCGAGCTACACCATCTTGCCAAAAGTATTTGTACTTGCCTGCCTTCACATGCATATGAACTTGAGTAACATCTTAATTCTTAATCCATAGGGTTTAATGTGATGTTGGCCCACCCTTTGCAGCTATAACAGCGTTCCACAAGGTTTAAGAGTCTGTTTATGGAAATTTTTGACCATTTTTCCAGAAGCGCATTTGTGAGGTCAGACACTGATGTTGGACTGACTGGCCTGGCTCGCAGTCTCCACTCTAATCTATCCCAAATGTGTTCTATTCAGGTTGAGGTCAGGACTCTGTGCAGGCCAGTCATGGTCTTCCACACCAAACTCGCTCATCCATGTCTTTCTGGATCTTGCTTTGTGCACTGGCGCGCAGTCATGGTGTAACTGGTGTGGGGTTGTTTTTCAAGAGTTGGGCTCGGTTTTTTTACTTCCAGTGAAAGGAACTCTTAATGCTTCACATACCAAGACATTTTGAACAATTTCATGCTCCCAACTTTGTGGGAAGCTAAATTAGCTTTCTCGTCCAAAATCAGTGTCTGATCTCACAAATGCGCTACTGGAAGAATGATCAAAATTCCCATAAACACACTCCTAAACCTTGTGGAAAGCCCTTCCAAGAATAGTTGAAACTGTTATAGCTGCAAAGGGTGGGCCAACATCTTATTATAAACCCTTTGGATTAAGAATTGGATGTTACTCAAATTCATATGTGAAGGCAGGCGAGGGAATACTTTAGGCAATAGAGTGTATGTATTTGCGTTTATTTCATTACATTGTTACATTTTATTACATAATGTTAATGCTTTCAATATACTTTGGAAAGAGGATCAGTGAAAGGCTTGCGTCCTCAAACACATTTTTCCAGTTACAGTAGTAGTGAAACTATAAGTGATCATGTACATTAGTGGGTGAAATCTCATTCATTGGTTATTCCTGCTGTTTCCTGGATAGGATCCAGCTAAACCAATATTCTGCCTGGGGTTAGGCAAAAAGTACTCAAAATTATGGTATAATTGACACATTTTGTGTCATAATTGTGGTCTTTGTGTAAGAGCTTTTTCTTTTGCAAACATTAACCAACACATAGTGCTAAGAGCACAGTGTAATCAGTCGCACAAAAAAATCCTTTCATAAACCTGCCTGGGACTGAGTAGGTAGTCAGGCCACAAGAATCAATGAGCTCATAAAATTGTTCTATCACTTTCCACAGTGAAGCAGTGCAATACTATGTGTCTATCAGAAGTAGGTGACGGTCGGGAATTATTCTCTGCCTGGGCAGTACAGAATGGTTTTCTCTGTGTGACACCAAAAAGATTGAGGCTTCTCTATTCACACAAGTTCCTCCATTCTTCAGTGGAAAGAGCATAAACAAATGTAGTCAATATCCCCTGCCTTCATGTGGTGATGGGTAAAATCTGCTTTGTGAGTTTAAACAGCTAGGAAGCCAGTTGTTGTTTTAAGCTTATGTCATATTTCCTCCATGTATTTACAGTAGTGGTCACCACTAATGCAACACGCCCATTATCAAATATTAATGATACGCACTTATGATTAACCTTCTTACTGCTGTAGCTGTTCTCACCTTGGTATTGTATAGATTTGGCTTTCCATCAACTGCTATTCCTATATGACTAATTTGCTGAGTTGGAGAAACGCATCATACCTGGATATGGTGCAAACTTGCACATCCTAAAAATCGTGCAGCGATGAAAAGCCTGGCTCCCATCAGGAGAGTGAAATGTTACTAACATGCAATACCCTGCATCTCATGAGCTTCCTTTAAGCAGGCTCAAATTAAATTCCTTTAAGCAGGAAATCAAATTAATCACAGAGGTAAGAACTGTCTTGGGGAAAGTGGGATTGCCACAAGGTGGCACTGTACAGACCATGCACAAGCATCTTTTGCTTTAAAAACTTTTAATTATTTTTGGTTTATCTAACACCTACAGCATATATATGCATTTCACAAACAGAATATAAAATATCTGATTTGATGTTATTTTAATCAGATGAAATGTAGCCAATCTCGCTAGTCATTAATTCCATGCGAAAGAGCTGATATTTACAACACGTAAAGTATATGGTTGTCCAAGGCACATTTGCCCAAGTGCTAGGGGAGATTTATATGAAAATGGATTTTAGTGTCCTCATTCAGTGGACCAATCATCTTGAATGTTTCTGATATCGATATTTAAGGATTCTATCATAATTTTTTTATTTAATATAGCTATTTAAGTAATGATAGACATAATGGAAACTTTTTTTATAGTATATAAAAATGTTTTATATAAATGTACCCTATAAAAGATATGCTTCAACTGGATAAAAAGAAACTACCTAGGACTACCTCGGACTATCTAGGATGATGTAATACAGTACAGTCTGTTATACTGAGTGAAGTATATGTAATGAGAAACTGTCGCCTTCTTGGCCAAAATCTATATATAAGCTTCAATTATTCAGACTTGGTGATCTAATTACTAGTCTGTCTTTGTGCATCTGCATGTACATCAAGTAATTGTGGCTGACCTGTAGGACAGGCATATCAGTTATTTCATCAGTCCTAATCACAAAGTCCTATGAGAACCACCTGCGCACCATCTTGTATAGGCATATAGGGCAAGAGCTTCAACACAAAATACAAAATTACTACATAATTTGTCGTACACTCTTTCGCTACACTGTATTACACTGCCTTTCTTAGAGACTAGAGGTGTTCTTGAGATGCAGCTTTGTTGCCTCTACTGATCAGAGGCATATGGCTAGTGCTATAGTTGGACAACTGGCTACTTTATGGAGGCCGCCTGAGACTAGTCTATCCACCACATACACATTGGGCCTTGCTGTAAACAGTGCCAACAATTTTTCCCGTATGCCAAGGCAAGCCACCCATATAAAACACACGCATGAATCTAGATGTTTGAACGTTGTTACATACCTACCCTGTCACCTAAATGTGTGAGAGTTATTACTGCTTGCCGGTTGGATTTATGCAGATTGCTGTGTGCAGTACCAGCTCCTTATGACAACGCTGGGATGTTAACATTTCAACAGTACTCCTCCTGGGGCCTGTTAGGAATAACAAAGTAGGTTATTAGCCTGTAGCTAAATACCATGAATGTAAGGCTTTTCTCATAAAAGAGGTCATTCTGGGAGAACGAAAGCATGTATATATTTGCTATTATGGACCATTATATTTAATTCTAATTCTTAATGTAATAGGCTTTATTACACTCTACATAAATACACATAGTCTGTAAGTCAGATGTTTTGTTTTGTTTTTTTCCCCCTCATTCTTTTTTGGATTTTTGGTAGGACCAGGTGCAGCAGCACCGACAATGCCTGTAACACAGACACAGTTTGGTATGAAGAAGTAATGCTGGACTGATTCTGTCTAGCCTGTAGAGTAGATTAATGCAGCCTGTCAGTGAAAGTCATGGTATGTGATTGAACAGAGTGGAACAGCTCCTAGATTTCATGTACATTGAGTCTAATCCCCAAGTCACTGAGTTGCATGTCATCACCAGCATCTGGCACAGTGTGAATACATGCAAATTATTATATATTTAACATAAAATTATAAATACAAACACATTTCATTTATTTACCTTTGGAGGAAAAACTAAAAAAATGAGTGTCATTATCAAAATTACAAATTATTCAACAGTTGACAGAATAGCAAGATTTTCTTTGGGTTTAAAAGAAAAGTTACTCCTTTTCTGTTTGCAATTTTTGGTATTTAAATGGAACACAGCATAAAACCAATATAGTGTGAAACGATTTAAAATAATAAATGCAGCTGCCTATGTGCCTTTAAGTGTGTGTGTGTGTGTGTGTGTGTGTGTGTGTGTGTGTGTGTGTGTGTGTGTGTGTGTGTGGTATAGTATAGTTAATTCGTCAGCTACTGAAATCGGCCTATTAACTTTTAGCCCTCCCTTCTAAATGGTGCATGCAAATGAATTATCTAGTTCATTTTAAAGATTATTTTGTCCACCCTTTTTATGTATTCTAAAGAGAAATAGATGATAAAGCACTGTGAATGTGATGTTTCAGGTTCACTTTATTTCCTCATCTGGCTTTGTGACTACCCATTCTCAGACCGCTGTAAGTGGCTTTACTTTGATGGGTCCGCCATCCACTGTCACATACTTCAAAAGAGACCTTTGCCTAATGTAGACTTAAAATGCTTTTGTCTTTTTCATGGATACATTGAGCCACTTATCTCATCAAACACATAGGGATTTTCATCAAAACAACAATGTTGCTATATTGGTTGAATCACTAATAACACAATGCAAGTGAATAGATGTCATGGTGAATTCATGTTAATAAGCTAAACATTTCCAAACCACCCTGTACTCCTGTGAAATGTAGCTAATGTCTGCAAGCCATTAATTCAATACTTGCTTATATTTATATTTTAAATAATTACATTTTCCAATAAATATAAGGCAGCTTTGATATGTAAATGGACTATAGTGTATTCATTAAGTGGATCAATCATGAAAGTTTCTTATATTGACATTTACAGATATAGTCATTTATTTTAATAGTTAAAAATCACTCAAATGAAATTTAAATAGAGTCATTGTGAAAGCACTATACAAATATGCTTTAACAATTTAAAAATAGAAAAAAATTATTGATATATGGTGATGTTAGTCCTTTAAAGTGGGTTCTCTATTTCTAATGAGATGCTGCTTCTTTAGCTCTCAGAAATGCTTTCATTAAAATACCGTTTTACCGGGGATTTACTATATTAGTTGAATCACTAATAGAACAGAATGCATGTGTATACAACTCATGGTGGATCCAGGTGAATAAGCATAAGACCGTATTCTACAATCCTGAGTTTTATCCCTTTCAATTAATATAAATGTCCATGTATTTTCAAAAGGGACAACATTCTATTTGTACTGTGCACAGCTGTTCTGTCTGGATAGAAAGGAAAGGTATGGTGTATATACCTAAAATACTACGTCAAAGAATTCTAGTCAACTTAATTGCCATCCGTGTGTTTTAAATATAATATATTTCCATAATATAATATATTATTTTAAAAAATTATATATTTTCAAAACGAAATTTTCAAAATCGTATATCAAAACAGTACAGAACATACTCTTCCCTTATAATCAATTGGGGTATGGATGTTATAATCTTTAATCTTAGGTATTAATCCTTCGGGATATTCCTCCACTCTGTTAACCAAAAGTAGAATTCTGTTTTAGTAGAAAAGTAGAAAGTAGTGTTTTATTTATTTAAGATCAGGAATAATTTCTGGCAAGTTTAATACAGGTACTTTTCTCCTTTTTCACCATTGTCTTGTGATGTTGGATAGGTGTTTACTGTGTTTACTGTCATTGTCCTGCTGGAAGCCTCAAGATCTTCAGCACAATTTTGTGTTGGGTTGTGCATTTCTTGCCCAGATAATCATCTCATTTCATTATTTTTTTAACTTGGTCAAGGCCTGCAGCCCTAGAGGCAACAAAGCAGCCTTACATTATTTTATGTTAGAGAGAAAGTTCTTTTCCTTATAAGAGACATTTATCACCTATAAGAAAATTGCCCTTGAACGTTTTTATGTTTGTATTTTAATATTAGGGTCCCTTTGGATATCTAACATACATTTTTTTTCAACGTTTTTTTTTTTTGCTTTTGCAATATTTTGGTGTTTTTTCTTTTCTCATCATGTCACAGGAGGTTAGTCAGAGTTTCATGAGCCAGATTCTTCTTAATAACATGAGGAACTGTGAAACTGACGTAAGTAAGAGGTAAGTTACACAAAGGGCAAGGTACACAAGGGCAAGGTACACAAGGGAGGAGACAGAATTTCCAATTTTGGTAGTGTCAGGAAGGAGGTGTGGGGAGTCTGGAATCCTGTCGCGTGCGGCGGTGACTGTGGCAGCCCGGGGCGGGTATGGTCGGTGATCGTTAAGTGGCCATCTGGTCGGCGTGACATTTCTTGGAGAGTCAGTGGGGTGGGGTATGGCACATGAGTTGCATGCACATACCACATTCGACTCGCACACTCAGTTTTCTGATGGCCTTTTATAACCGAGAGACGACTGCAGGAGGCGACTTTCTTAGGCCGGCTCTTTCTTTGCACTCTGTGGCACTGGCCGTGGTGCTGAATGCGAGTAGTGCGTTACCTATTTTTCATGAGGGAGGAGTGGCATGATGAGTGCATGTGTGTCTGTGTGAGAGTGCTGGCTCTAAGCCCACCATCACAAAGCAAAGCTTAATTTATGTTTGTTGGCAATTTTGACTGCCTCAGACACCTCTCTTGCTCTTATCATTGTCAGAAAGGAAAATATTACTTTCAAGTAGTTTACTCTCCATATTAGTGATCGTAAGTCATCTGAGTACTGCCAATAACTGTCATGGTAATTGAAAATTTACCATGTTACCAGTTTTTATATTTACCAGTTACCAGTATTTTTACCCTACGTTTCCATTTTTTATTGTTTATTCATATTCATAATGGTGTCCTTGTGCCCTGTCATGCACGCACAGAGCACCCCATCACCCAGAGAACTCATCCAGTGAGTTCTCTGCCTAGAGTCCCCTGGTATGGCCTTCAGGCCTTCTGTGACCCTGAACATTAGAATACTGTGTATAAACCTGAATGAATGTGTGAGAGACAGCATCCAAACATGGCTGTTCAGCCAAAAACTTTAATTATACTCATCCTGCTGTCCACATGAGGTAAAGGAACAGCCAAATCCACTTTCTTTTATTATCCTAGGTCTAGTTCTGGATAAAAGGTAACTAGGCAATATTAGAATGATACATGGCTGGGATAACTTTTTTAATTATTAATTATAATAATGAATTTATATTTATTATAATTATTTATTTTCATGTAGGATGGTGCCCCACCACATTTTGCTCTTATTGTACATGCAAGGATAATTTCCAGGATGTTGGCTAGGACAACAGGGACCTTATGTATGGCCTCCAAGAAATGCAGATCTCACTCCATGTGATTTTTTCCTGTGGGGCTACACAAAGGAGGAGGTTTCTCTCCAGCTTCACATGTTGAAGGACTTGGTGACGTAGCTTCAGTAGGTTCTCAGCAATATCCCAAACGACAGGCTACCCTTTAATCCCCATGCACATCAACAAAACATATGTGCCCATCACCTTGTCACCAGTTCATTGGTTGTCCAGTCTTTTGTTAACCACTGGATACTGGGCTCATCCCACAAAAAATATTTTAGTGAGGAATTTTGCTACTGTATTCTGAAATAATCAGAGCTTGTTTATGCACCTAGTGAAACATCTAGTGAAAGGCAGTAAAAGATTACAATAATCCATCCAAGGGGAAACAAAAGCATGATGTAGTATTTCTGCATAGTGTTATGACATTTTACTTTTTGTTGTAGCAATATTTCTGAGGTTTAAAAAAAAAAAGGCATACTAGAACTTTGATTATAAGCATTCAGTTGTCTGGGCAAATTCTGTTGGATCCAATCATAGGTGATAACTTTCTGAGAGTATTGTGTGTGTGTTTGACAAAAGACACTTTTTAAATGACATGAGGCAATGTGAGAGAAATGAAAACTGTCGAAATATGAATATAATTTCTGTGTTTAATCTGAATAGTATTATTAATCAAGAGTATGCAAAACAAAGTGTGGCTTCTATAATGTTCTAATTAACCCATACGGTGTCCAGGAAGATTAGCTTCATTTACTGCTACATACTCATTTGGTTTAATCCACATATCCTTTGTTGTCTTCTTCACCCTGTTATCATGGACATAGTGCATGTCAAATATTAAAAATAAGAGATTTTATTATAAATGACCAAACATATACAGGTATGTCAACATGAATGACATATACAGTACAGTATCATTTATGTGGTATGATATTGTCAAGCTTGTAGTAGTGAAATATTGACCTAGCCAAGTTGACTAGCTCCACACCTGACTAAAGCTGCCAGTGCCCCTAAAGGACTAGATACTTGAATTCATGTGTCTTAGGATAACATTTCCTATAACCAGTGCTTTTACAGGTTTCTCTGTGGGTTCTTCACTGAGAAGAGCAGACCTGTTGCACATGAAGTAGAGGGGAGTGAAGTTGAGACGTTTCCCAGCCAACTGTGTTTTCTTCAAATGTCCACTATGCCCTCTTGTGGGGAAAAAGTGTGTGTTTTGTGTATCCATGTCTACCAATCTGAACGAAGGCCCAAAACAAATAGGTTAATGTGAGGCATGTCAAAAATAAAATACAATTACAATACAATTTGACACATTTTATCACATCCAGCAAATTGTTAAAACCCTTCTGCCCTATTGACCTGTGTGACACATCTTGCTGCCCTTCTTCTGGTTGGAGTACTCACCGCAGGAAAGTCTCAAGGGCTGCTCTCTGCTGAGAATGGTCCTGTGTGGTCTGCTTGGAAATAGGTGTGGTGACCGGAGATGATTCCTCCTGACCATGAAGAGAACTCAAGTGACTGGGACTAAATAGCTGTGTAGCCTTAAGAAAACCATGCATAAGTCAGGCTAATCATAAAAAAAAGGTCTCAACTTGTTAGTGAGCATAAAGAATGGACTGTGGAGCATTGGAAAAAATGTAACATGGTCTGATGAGTTCAGATTTACCCTGATTCAGAATGATAGGTGCATCAGGGTAAGAAGAGAGGCTAATAAAGTGATGCACCAATCATGTTAGCAGGTCACTGATGGCAAGTTTAAGGGGAGAGAAATATCCGGGTGGCACTTCAGATAACTGAGAGATAATCAACAGAGAGTGGACAGACTGGTTAGAGAAACATTAGACTTTGGGGGTGAATTGCAGCAGAGGATCACATACTGTAAGGTTTTATTTCTGTTCACCAAAAACTGCAGTAGTTACAGGCTCCCCAAAAAGGACAGTTGAAGTCTGGGCAAAATGTAGCCTAGTTTGACAAGTGTGTATTTCTTCTGAGGCACACAGATGGTAGGGTCAGAACGGGACATAAATCCATGGACCCAACCTGCTATCTGTCAGAAGTCCGGGCTGGTGGAGGTTGTATAATGGTGTGGAGAATGTTTCCCTGACACACTCTGGACTAATTCATATCAATCAGAAAGCCTTGCTGAGTATTGTTGTTAATCTTGTACAGTACATCCTTTGACAGCAACAATCTACTAATGGCCACCTTAAGCATCACAATGCACCGTCACAATGCAAGTCTCAAACTGATTTCATGAACATGGCAATGAGTTCAATGTTCTTCAGTGACCTTCTCAGTCACCTGATCTGAATCCTATAGAACACCTTTGGGGATTGGTAGGAGGAAAAAATTGCAGTCATATCAACATGAACCAGAATGTCATGGGAAGGGCTTAAAAACCCTTTAAAGGTTAGAAACCGATTTAAATGTCCCATATTTGACTTATTCTTTAATAAGTTATTGTTGGTCTTGGGGTCTTCAATGTGTGTCTCTTAATTTTTCTATTAAAATAACCCTTAGAAAATGCATTGTTATAGTTGGCAACCCTTTCAAATCACCAAACTATTATATTCTCTTTTTTATTTCCAAAGATTTTTCAGGCATGAAACAAAGGTTCTTTCAGCTATTGTTTTGGGGCTCTGATGATTTATTTGCCTAGTCTAAAACCTTCTATTTTTTAGCACAGAAAAGTGGCCGTGTGGATTGTGTCATTATCTTGCTAAATGATGAAGCTCCTCCCAACTGGATGCATTTCTCTGGAAGTAGGCATACTGAATTTTTTTGTAAATTTCTGTGTGTGTATACACAGGTCAGCTATAACATTAACACATTAACATTGATGATCTATTATATACCATAAAATGGTGACAGGATCATGGGCACCCATGCTCACCCATACCCATGGGGACCAAAGGCCAGCCCGATCAATCCAGTCCCACAGGAAAGCCAATGCAACACAAATCGCTAAAAAAGAAGTAAATGCTGGCCACGATAGAAAGGTATCAGAACACCCAGTGCACAATGGCCTGCTGCAATTGGGGCCCAGCAGGCAATGAACCCAAGGGCTCAGACTACATCTACAATTTCCCCAGGTTCCAATCTGATCGAGCACCCATGGAATGTGCTGGACAAACAAGTCCAGTCCTCTGAGGCCCTGTCCCACAGCCCACAGCACCCAACAGAACTGCTGCCAACACCACAGCACACACATAGAGGTCTTGAGGAGTCATGCCCCGAGGGAACCTACACAATAATGGGAATAAAGTTTTGTGTTGTAGCAGAGATGAAGATGTCGAGGTTATCTTTGGGAGTAACAAGGATAGATAGGATCAAGAATGAGTTCATCAGAGGGACAACCCATGTTAGATGGTTTGGAGATAAAGTCAGAGAGGCCAGATTGAGGTGGTCTGGACATGTTCAGAGGAGAGATTGTGAGCATATTGGTAGAAGGATGCTGAGGTTGGAACTGCCAGGCAGGAGGTCTAAAGGAAGACCAAAGAGGATATTTATGGATGCAGTGAAAAATCATCAAACCAGGTCACCTTCTTCAATTGCTCCATGGTCCAGTTCTGATGCTTACGGGCCTGTTATAGGTGCTTTAGACCATGGATAGAGGTCAGCATGGGAATTTTGACCAGTCTCTGCCTATGCAGCCCAATACATACAGTACATAGCGAGTTGCAATGCACTGTGCATTCTAACAAATTTCTATCATAGTTGACATCAACTTTTTATGCTATTTGCATTCCAAATGCATCAATGAGCTTTGGAGCCACCATGACCCTGTCTCTGACTAGTGTAGCATACTGTTGAATCCAGTGTGGTTTTCTGCAACACATGCTGGTCCAGCAGTGAATCTGGTCCAGACTGAACATTTTTAATTTGCCTCACAAATCAAATCCTCCACTGAGAATCTTGTGGATCCTCTTTGTGATTAAGTTCACATTAGACTGTTATTCAAGTTCCTAGAGATATATAATTTGGAATTAATTAGAACGCATGACAGTGACTTTGTGGTTGGATCATCACCTTGCATGTCCAAGATTAGGGGTTTGAATCTCACCTCCAGAGATGCGTTCTCCGCATGCTTGAAAAGTTTAGTCTGGATATTATGGTTTCCACAGAGTCCAAAAACATGCATTGTAGACTGATTGATGTTTTCAAAAATCCTGTATGCTGGTGGATGCCAGAGGTTAGGGTCCTTAGTAGTGTAACTTCCTGTACAGCAATGATCACTGACTTCATGCAACCAGCCATTGTTTAGCAAGGTTGGTTTGAATAGATATGGGGATCAATAAAATGAACAAATACGTGAGAATCCATTAAAGCAAAGATTTTAAACCAGGGGATATATTTTATATTGAACTGATGATGCTCTACAAGAGAGTGCACTACATCTGCCACAGTGTGGCATAGGAGAGCCGGTATAGGTTTCCGTGACATTGTGTTTGGTCTTTCTGCATATGTGTCTACATATATGATTTGTGCTGGTTCAAGATGTTCAATTTTCTTTGTCTAAATCATATAGCCGAATTATGGCTGAAGTTTATTTCTGCAAAGCATATATACATATGAAAAGAGTACAAATCTGATACATATTATAAGACAGAGAAGAATAATTATGAGAGATTTTCTTGTTGTGATATTGGCTTAAATTAATATCAGATGTCTAAACTCACCTACCAGTACCTATGTGCATATGCAATATGGTTAGCATGCCAATGTTCTGTTTCTCTCTCTCATGATCTCTCTCTCTCTCTCTCTCTTTCTATCTCTCTCTCTCCATATTGGGAAGGATGCTGTGAGAAAGGGGAGGAGGGAGCTAAAATTGGTACCCCAAAGCAGGAAAGCCCATATATGGAATCTGACAGCTCTGTTGTGTGACGTATGCATAGCAGGTACATTGTACACTGCCAGGGAAGGAGGAGAAGGAAGGGATTTTGATCGCCATTCAGTGCACGTGTGCGTCAAAGTGGGAAGTGGCTCTCTGTGTGCGAGAGCCTCTGTGTCAAGCATGTGCGTCACATTGAGTCAGATAGTGTCTCATCATGAGTGTGCGTCAGTGCTGTTGCTGAGCAGTCCATGCTCCTCGGTAGGAAAAAAGAGAGAGAGCATACAGGAAGGAGGGTATGCAATGGAATGGTAGAGCAAATGGGAGCGATGGACAGATGACAGTAGGCATGCATAGAGAAGGGACAAGAAATTAAAAGCTCAAATAAGCGAAGACTAAAGACAATGATACAAAAGATACGGGCAGGTTTAAGTGCACTTTAATATAAATGCATTTGAGTTTGACAGCCAAATACACTTATCAGCGACACATAAAGAACACTGATCCACAATGTCCATTCTTCATATATAGCATATGTCAAGTATTTTTTCATCATATACAATACAAAGGTCTCTGATATGTACAGATCTGTTGTTTGTACAAATTTACAAATGTATACACCCTATTACCATACTGAAACCTCAGCACATGCCTCTCTAGAGGCATGTACACCAAACATTCATTCTGTATAACAGCACACATACAGTATAATACTTTTTAACTTATCATGTAAATAGGTAGAACGTAGGAATCAATCCTTTACTTGACCGTAGACAACGCTACGTTAGCATGTCGACACCATGGGAATTGAACCATTCTAAACCCATGTCGACTAGTAACTGAATAGAAATAGTACCCCATCCCTATTGTCCACTTAATTTTTAAAAACAAAAGTTCACTTTTTTTTTCAAACACCTCTCAAAAAAGAAGAATTTGTCATTCACACGGTCATGTTCACCACTCTACACCGCACACAGTAAAGTTACGATGTTACTGTGGTATTAACTGTATAAATATGCTGCCAGGCTGGGTTCAGCAAGCCTTGGTTGTGCAAAGCATACAATAGCAACAACAGAATGCAAGCATTACAAATATTGATGCTGCAAAAGTCCAGTGCATTTGCATCTAGCCTTGCCCATGAATATGGCTGACCAAGGAGCCATTTAACACTAGCCAAAGTATGAGTCCAGTAAAGTGCTCTTCTTAATGTCAGCTGGTAGCTTCTTCTCCAGAAGGTGCCCGCTGGATTGGTCAAAGCATGCTGGAAACCTGACCTTTGTTGCACACTGGCTTATATATGTTCACAGATCAAAGTAACATTTGTACACCACACTGATACACAGATTTGTAAAAAGGACATAGCAGCCACAAACCCAAAGCTCAGTGTTGCCTGAATTTCTCATTTAGTAGTGCAGTTGGCATTGTTGTTTTCAGATGAGAACAGAATAATTAAGCTAAATAAAGCCTGATAAAATGTTAAAGATTTCTATAGAAATTGCTAGTTATGACTAGGTACAGTGTCTATACATTGAGCTTTGTGCATGTGATACTGCCATTTTAGGGGTTGAGCTTTAAACTGGTTGTTGTTGTTGTTTTTGTTTTTTCCATCTCAGATATGAAGGTAGGATTTTATGTCCACATCTTCATTGCTAACAACTTCAGAGAATTTTCACTACGAGTGAATACAAATGCAAGTCTGTAAGTTGAGCTGCGCTTGCAAAGTAAGAGATCTTAGTCTCTGATAAAAGCTCATGTTACAGTAAAGCAGAGACAAAAACTGACTTCCAAGTGTTTGCACAGCTTGGTCAACACAGCTAGTGTATTGCATCATTGTATTGCATCATCATTGTGCACCATTCCTGACATATAAATTCATGGAGAAATACATGAACAAAATATGACTGACTCTTTTCTTTTCTCATATGAGCAATATGAGGAAGTCTTTTTATCCTTATATACATTATGTATATAATTATACAGTTAAATAATCTTCACTTTTTAGTAAAAGTAGCTCCATGAAATATGACAATATGCCATACTTAATGAAGTAAGTCACAGACTTATTTTAGAACGGAGGATCACTTCCACTCCCATCTGAAAGACAATGAGAAAGAAGGGAAAAAAATTAATACTTCAATGTTCAGCCATTATTTTAAGTTGAAACTTGCAGACAATTGTCTCAGTCAAAAATTAATTGTTCTTACCTTTGTGGAAGCACTGTTGTGGCAGGTGACTTTGGAGTTGATACAACTCAGGTTGTTGCCCCAGGCCAGGAGCGATCGAGGCACCTGCCCCAAACATGGGTTCCAAGGCGGCCAGTTCCTCGAGGAGGGACTGGGCGCAGGGCAGACCAGGCGATGCGGGGCTGACGGGCGAGGAGACAGGCACCGGCATGACAGGCGAGGCTGTCAGCTGTAGTGGTGGAGATGCCGGAATACTGGTTGACAGTGGTGATGACACAACCTCTGTCTCCATGGCAACTTCGCCTGCCGCCTTCCCATCTACTATGTCACCCTTGTTGACTGGTGACAGTGTAACCCCGCACCCGGTCGCTTGGTTAGAGTGCGCCGATTGGACGCTACAGAAGTGGCTGGCACTCA
This sequence comes from Clarias fuscus, assembly GCA_030347435.1. Lineage (NCBI taxonomy): Eukaryota > Metazoa > Chordata > Actinopteri > Siluriformes > Clariidae > Clarias > Clarias fuscus. The sequence continues at coordinate 20,295,237 of CM059214.1, read as the reverse complement.
TAGCAGAGACCCTGTCAAAGTGCAGGGGTGGATGCCAGCACTCAGGAGTTGGTGGGGAAGAGGGAGGACTGGAGGGAGATGAAGGGGTGGAAGAAACTGATGGAGATGAGAGATCTTGAAAGATGGTCTCTAAGACACTCTCTTCAAACAGAGAGTCATCATCTGGGAAGATGGGCAGGTCCAGACCTCTCCAGGATTTGACAGGATAAAGTTCACCCAGAAGTGAGATGGTCTCGGGTCCTTCTGTGTCAAGCGAGGGAGATATAGGTCGAGGAGAAACAGGAGACGGTAACAGCTTAGAGAGGAGAGGATCCAGGTAGAAGCCCTCAGCTAGTGTGCTTATGTGATGGGCTAAAAGTGAGATCTCAGTTCTTTCTTTTTCTCTCTCCTGCTCAATTGAGAAGAAAGATAGGCTTGGTTGTTTTCCTGGTGAGGTTTCAGGTGTAAGCAGGCCTTCCGGTGGGTAAGGGAGTGGTCCATATGGGACATCAACATACAATTGACCACGAACCTCAGGCAGACTCATAACAGTGCAGTCCCCATCACCCGGACTGTCTGGGGTTGGAGGAAGTTTCTCATAGAGTGAACCACTGCAAGGATCTGAAGGGAAGAGAATTTCTGTAGGCAAAGCTGGCAAGGTGAGTGGCACTAGGGTGGAAAGTGTGGTGGTTGGAGGAGCAGGGCTGCCCTGCGGGTTTGAGGGAGCAGATGGAGATAGCGTGGGAGCTACTGTAGTTGTGACTGTTGCAGTAGATGGAAGGGGTGGAGGTGTGGTGGCACCAGTGGGATCAAAACTGAAGAGAGGTTCTCCAAAGGGAAAGCTGCTGCTGCCTAGCTGAGGTGTATATGGAGGCGTACACACAAACTCCTTAGTCTGCTGGGCCTGGGAGGTAGGCACAGGGGGTAAAGGAAGGGGGAGAGCAGGTAATGGAGGATCTACCTGAAAAGCAGGGGGCAGTAGAATGTTTTGTGTAAGGAAGTCCAAATCTGACACAGTGGCAACTGTATCAGGTGATGAAGCTGCTGAAGGCCTGTCCAGTGATTCACTGGGTGGCTGCTGAAACAAGGTTTCTTCCTCCAGAGAGGAAAGACTAGAGCGTGGACCACTTTCCAATGGCATCGGTTCAATAGAAGAGCTTGTACCTTGTTCCTCTGTAGAGCCTGTGCTGCACACAGTCATGCTGAAGTCAAATGACTGACCCGAGAGACCACTGCTTCCAGGAGTGAACACTTGGTCAGGACTGGAGAGTGTATCAGGACTCTGCAAGCTGATGATATCTTGTTGTGATGTGCTGGTGCTCAGCACCACAGAGAGCTGGCTCTCTTCAGAACTTAGTTGTTGCCTCACTGCCCAGGCTTCTGGCTCACTATGGCATGGAAAATAAAATAAAATATTGGTGAGGTTCACACTCATTTGAAATTGAGTAGACCTTGTAAGTTTACATGAATTTATCAGGTATAAATTTTACCTTATGACATAATTGTTGCTGCTGATAGGGTTCTCTCCAGTCTCCAGCTGCAGGACCATATAAAGCCAGACCCATGAATGATCCCCAGCCTCCACACGAACCACCATTTCAGCTCTGCCTTCCCCTCCTTCTCTCACTATGGAAAAAATTGGAGCAAATTGATTAATCAGGACATTCCTTCTTGCATGAAATTTTGAGTCATGCTTATCTTTGTAGGTGCTCAGAAGTGCTTTTCTACTACACTGATGGACTGTGGATAATTTCTTATAATGTAAAAGCACTGATAGCTAGTGGTATGGTTGAAATACTTTATAATATCCTGAATGTGTGTTACTCAATTTGACACTTACGAAGGCTGCGATGCTGAGCTGAAGCATGTGTAAGGTCCTGTGGATGCAGCAGGCTGTACCAGGAATGAGAGCGAAGAGTTTCCACATCCATACCCAGATAAACACTAACACTGTAGAGAACAAACACACTACTAGTGAGAAACTCTAATACATTTAGTGTATTCTAATTATATTATAACATTAGTCCTGAGATTGAATAATTGCCCATTAAGAGGGCGTCTGACCTCACCTATCTTGTGCATCTTGCAGTCTCATATCACGGCTGTGTTGTGAGCGAAAACACACTAGGAGGAAACTGGACTCCAACGATGGGGTCATGGGTTGTTCAGTCGAGGTGCTTTGTCGGGGTGGGTGGGGTTCCAGAGGTGTGCAAAAGCAAACCCACACTGGATTGGAAGTCCAGTAGGATCCTGGTGGGGTAGAACCATGTACTGGTGGCAAACAGCGAGCTCTAATCAAAACAAGCTTGTTACCAGCACTCTGCCTTCGCACCGACTTGGAGGTGTTAAAACGGCAGCGGAACAATCGATCTAAAAGATAAAGGAGAATCAAAATGAAGATATTTAATATATGAATGGCGGAATCACACTTAGACACTGGGGAATGTGCCAACATTTCCATCTTACCAGTATCAGGGGCAGTTGGAGGCACCAGACTACTCCTCATAATAGCATGGTCTGCTGGGTCTATTATGTCGTACACACTGTCTCCTTGGGCAACCAAATCTACCTGAAAATGAATTCACAATGTTGCATAAGAGAAATGGTCCTCACACTCCACCTAATACTTTCATTAATGAATTATATAATAGAATGCATGGGCACTCTAATAATTAAAATGTTTTAGTTAGACTCACCATTGAGTGTCCAAGGTGCTCAGAGACACTGTCTGTCAGGTAAAGTAGCTTGCCTTCTGCAGTCAGTAACATCAGAAATCCTGGTATTGATTGCGCCAGCTCAGAAAGCTCATGAAATGAGAAGAATCCTCCACTTTCCTCAGCACTGCCAACTGCAGCCTCTGAAAAAAAAAATGGTGTACAGTAAGTCAGTGAATCATTCACAAATTCTCCAGACATAAGCGCAACCCTATTTTAGCACCATGGACAGCAACTATGGGTCAGCACCACGGAAAGCGAGCGACTCGCAACCTCTGTAACTCTATAAGAGATTTTTCTCTTAGCGGAACCTTATTTTTGTAAATCAATCATTCATTCATTTAACAAATAGCTTGCGCATGGTATATTTGATAATATATTTCAGTTAATCAGTTAAAGATCTGTTCAACCCAAGACCCACTTGTTGCCATAATTCACATAGTGCGCATAGGCAAAAAATACTACAGCTTAAAAGCGACCTCTAATCGAATGCTTTACTGACGCACAGCAACAGTCCACTTTAAGGATCCCAAAATAATGTACGATATATATGTATATATGCAAAATTAAACATAACTTACCTTGGCAGAAGAAGACAGATTTTCTTGTGTATATGCACGCAAGGGACATGATGTGTAGATAGGAGAGGCGTGCCTTGTCCGCATCGGAGATAGGCAACAAGTCCCTCAGGTTCCTTATCTCTGTGTTTATCTGGTCTCTCCGAGCTTTCGATGCTCCTTTAGTTGAACGGTACATCGTGGACGATGTTCGAGGGGAATCTAAACGGTTATTTGGCGATGTATTTTTGACTGTAGTCTGACTGGAGGAAAGCCCCGACTGTCTTTCCTTGAATGCGGTCAGAGTGTAATAATGCTGTCACAGTATGCTCACATGTCCGGCTTTTCCTCTTCGGTTCCGCCAAAGCGCCTGCGGACCGGAGGCTGGCTGGATACTTCCCACGGATCGGAGTGTTGGTAGGTTCGGCTGCTGAAAAAGCCTTATCTCGCCCAGACTTCGGGAGCCCGTAAATCTGGTGGAGTTACTATGACTGCCGGTTACTTATATAGGCTGGTGAAGGGGGGCTCCCAACGCGCCAACACCGACGTAAGAAGGAGAGAAGGAAAGGGGGGGGGTGCTGTAGGTGATTTGATGTGCCTCATATCAGTGTTCACAAGGCTGAAACTCTCTTCTCTCACCCCTCCCAACTCTTTCACTCTTGACTCTGACTCCGCTCCGACGTCAGCATCCCCTCTCCCTAGTGATGACGTAGGCTTGAAATCGGGAGCCCCGGCGACGCAAAAAGCCCGATTTGGACAAAACCGAGCGGTGGGTGGAGTCAGAGTGTAAAACGTAGACGGAGTCACCGGGCTCCTGTGTTGCAGGGAGGAGGGAATGGGGACGAAGGGGGCTTTTCTAACTGACATGCAACGAATCATTTCTCATGTACCGCTGTTACTATAACTAAATATAAAGTTCACCTATGATGCCGAATATTAGTCGTATCTTGTGTCATTTGTCATCGTTGCATGTTCATATCGCCTGATGCTTATGAATACACCGCGTTGTACAGTATGTTGTTTGTTACCTGCAATCGTGTATTTACTCCAGCAACTCCATTTTCTCCCCGTTCCAGAGCACTGTAATGTGCAAGAACGTGGGAAATTGCTAATGCATCATTTTTACGAAGTAAACTGCTCTTACGGAATCACGTGACGTGACTGCGAATGTATGTATTATAGCTATACTTTCCTGCTTTCTACCCTTATATGGAAAAGCCGAATGTGGCACTGTCAGAAATGCAGCTGCACTGAGCTCCCTCTAATTAGACCGTGCACGCAGTGCGACGCTGTGGCACACAGCCAATAGATCAGTCCAAATATGACAACGCAAATGGCTAATATCCCAAGCGCAAACATGATTCACCAAACAACATGAGTATTCAAAGAGCAACTTGGGTAAGATGTTGGTGGCTTTGGCATCGCTACGTCACGCTGAATACTAGACATCCAGAGCGCCAGACACGCAATAACCGATTAACATTTCATTCATCACTTGCTCATTTCTGACCATGCACAGACTCTACATCTAGATGGGTTCTTTCAGTGTGCTTTCTTATCTTGTCATAATTGTCGCTGTCCATAATACCTGATTAGCTAGTATGTGAGTCACGCCAAAGGGTGAAAACAATGATCCTGCCATGCGATTTGAATAGACCTCACTTCGAGCAACAGGCACCTTTTCAGGGATCTATATTTGGCAACTCTAAGTGACTCAGTTGTCTTTTCCGCAGTGAAGCAGCTTTCAGGGCCACCTCGCGCATCGCCCAAGAGAGAAGTACGTGGCAAGATTGCAGATTACTCTAGTTTATTATTCATCGCTTTGACACTCATTCAAAAGAAAGGGTTATAGACTCATGAGTCTGATAGATAGATAGATAGATAGATAGATAGATAGATAGATAGATAGATAGATAGATAGATAGATAGATGCGCAACTGCAAACTACGGCACTGTATTTCATACTTGTTGCATGTGAAGCGCTAGACAACTCGTCGTTATGCCTAAAATAGTCATGCAGCCGTGACTGACATATTTCACTCGACGTGATACAAATGGGTTTAAACACAATGTCTGAGCTTTATAACGAAAATTGAAATTAATACCTGGCAATCGTGTGAAGTCTAAGACGTATAGTCAGTTATGTAGAAAGAACAATACGTGGTACTGATTAAAGTACAGTTTAAATCAGGACAGTTATTAAATCATTAATAACAATGCATCACTGATTAGCTTAATCAGGGCCATATAACAATAATAACTACAACTGTAATCACAGACTGACAGACAGTCTTTGCAAAGCTTTACTATTGAGGAGTTTTATTTACTGCAAATAAACATTTACTATATTACGATATTTACATATTGTACTTTCAGGTATACCTAGACATACAGTGTAATCCAAGCTATTAGCAACCGTTAAGATAAAATTGTTGTTTGAATGTGGATATTGTACTTTTATAATACAGCAGTGTATAAACACCAGTTTGGTTGTGATGTTTGGGGTAAAGGCGGTGTAAAGTGGTGGGCATGAGTGAAAGATGAATCAAGTAGATGAATGTAAAAGATGCGTGCAATAGATACACAAGTGAGTCCAGTGAAATATGATAACACATGACTCGATCCGTGTTGAGAGGAAGTCCACAGGACAGATCAACTTTTTATGTTATTTTCTTCTGGTCCAAGATTATGCCTAGTCATGGAGTACATTGAACTACAGGGAAACAGTTTATGGTCGGAAAAACAATATTATTTGTAGAATAGGTAAACACTACTAAATAATCACAATAAATTTATTTCCCCCCAATTCTTATATTATTACAATTTTGATAATTTATACCAGTTGTGTATTTCATCTACTTAAGGAGCAGATGACTTTATCTATTTTGTTCATTTTCATCTGTGTCATGATTCTTCCATCTTCTATCTTCAATTATATTCTATTTTCTATCTGCAAAGTAAATTCTGAAAGACCTTGATACAACAGAAATTAATGTGGTTAATAACAAGCAAGCACAAAGAACATCCCATTCAATTGCTCTTGCTATTTCCATTGCTTTATGTTAATGGAATTCTGAAATGCACCAGAGTTCACTGCTAAACAAATACTAATTGTAAACTCATAAATTGTAAGAATGGAACATGCAGTACCACTCAGGAAGTAAACAGACATTAAAAGTAGAACTAGAGCTGTAAATGCTTGGCTGAGAAAGTTTAAGTTAGCAACCTCTTCTGCAGTTGAAGGATACTTGTCCTCCATCTCAAGCTTCTTTCTCCTGGCTGGTGTTTATTTTTACCAAAAGAGAATCAAGGTCTTCACTCTGCTTCTTGAAAGAAAAGAGCTAATCTGTCGCCTAGCAACACCTCCCACTCCCTCCGAAGCTGGAGTGAGAGAAGAGGATGGAAGAGAGGGTCTATAAAAGAGAAGGATAATGTATTGCAAAGGTAAAGTCAGGGCTGTGGATCTGAATGGCATTGCTAAAGAATCAGAACATTATGAATGGATGGATAAATGAATAGGTGGTCAGACTGATGGATTACTGGATCATACTATGCAATATGGAGTTACTGTAAGGTCCAGGCTTTATAGCAGCTTACTTATAGTTACCACATAATTGGGGACTGTTTTATTGTTTTAGTATTAATTTATATGTATGTGTTAATTTCTGAAATTATAGTTGATAATTCAGTGTGTTAATGCTAAGTAAATTTATACTGCATTATCTAGACTCATGTACTACCTGGTGCACAGAAACGTATACTGTACCTAATTTAAGTGAGCAAATGCCCACACAATCCCACCCTCTGCCTCTCTTTCTCCTCCTCAACTACCAATGTTTCTCCCAGCCCATTGCCTTCTTCTTTTTTCAATGTGTGGTCTATTTTTAGAACCTGAAGCACAGAACAGTGGGAATAGCTGGACTTTTGATTCTGGTGTCATTCTCTCACTCCCTCTTTCTCTAGCTTTCTCTTCTATCCCTATGGCTTTCATTCTTTCCACAGAAAAACACTGACTAAATTCTGGAGTCTGGCTTATTCTTATTGTCGAGTGCCCATTCATAATTCTACAATGCCTTTTCATTGATAAATGTGAAGATAACATTTAAGTATGTTGTACATTCATGCATGTATATACATATATACCTATATATATTTTTCCTTTTGTACAAGTGGCCTCCAAATTGCAGCAATACATGCCAGCATTCAGCCAGCACTCTCTCTTTTCTCTCTCTTCTCTCTTCTTCAGTAAGTTGGTGCTGATGCAAGGTTGCCATGGTGATGTGATGTAGATGTATGACATCACAACAGACCTGCTAGCAGAAGCTTTTTCCCCTCCCTGTCTGTCACTTTCTCCCATCTAATTTCATACTATATAGTTTCTCACTATAATCAATTACCATTTGTGACTTTATGACTAATGCATTTTTTTGCTACTCTTAATTGTTCAGTTGCTGTAAAACTGAATTTAAACAAATTAAGCATAGACATATCAGTGCTGCTTTATATTTTAGAGTATCTTATTTTTAAGATGTGTGTATAGATGATATAGATGCCCCTATTATTTTACTATGACATTAATAGGTTGATTAAGTGATTGTGGTATGATATTGTCCTGCTACGCTTTATGTACATAGCTTTTTTTTTCTTTATTTGTATCTTTAAGATAGACATTGGTAAAATTCCTAACTATTACAGTAGGACAGAATATGGGTAGCAAAAATTATTTACCCATAGGGTAAGGGAAAAAATAAACACTTTAGTGTCTGTTTTAGCTCTAGGCTGGTTTATGATTATTGCTTTTATCTTGCTCAATTTCCCCCTGACTCCCTCTCTTTGAAAACTAAAATACATTGTCCCCAGGTACTATCAGCCTGGTTCATTTCCCTGTACTGACATTTGCGAATCAGGTTTTGGTGTCTAAAATTTCACCTACTACATAGTTTAAGAAAACTGATAAAAACTCCATTGCAATTATTCAGAAATACAGCAATATACCAAAAAAAAAAGACTTACCCGTGTCTAAGAAAGCCCAGATACTATTACTTAACTAATAATTCATCTCAGTGACTCATCCAATGGAAAGAGACTCACCCCACCCAATGAGTTTACAATGTTAAACTGCAGAAAATGAAATGTTATAGATAATGAGTGAAAAAAGGGAGGGATGAGAGAGAAACTCGATGGAGTAGAAAATTAAGGTATCACACCAACTTAATAAAAGTAAGACTACATTATCCATTGGTGTGGTCTTGGTGGGTGTCAGCGCTTGAGGATGCCAACAGAATGCTTAGCAGTGGCGTTACAAAATATTCAACTCAGAATTAAGCTTGGCAGCTAAATGAATGCTTCCTTGACACCTTATGTTCAAACACAGATGCATCCATGGTGAAATTCCCTGACACATTACTGACTGATTCACCATCAAGACCTTCTGTCATCTCCAAACGAATTGCATAATCAGGCATTTGCATGACACATATGAAACGGCTTAGTTATCTTAAAGAGGGAAGAATGCATTTGTAATTAACAATTAATAAAAGTTAGTTGTCTTGAGTTCACATAACCCCACTTGCTCAGTGATTACTGATACCAACCTGTTATCATTTTTTATAAACCATTTCTCATTTTGCGTATGCCTGTGTGTACAGTAAGTATTGTACAAGCATATGGTAGATTTATTTTATTTTTTTAAGTTTTGAGCTTAACAATCATTGAGGAAAAATGATCTTTATACAGTTTTCACAGCTCATAAAGCAAAGGCAGACAATTATATAAAATATTTATATGCCTTGCTGTGTAGAAAAGGAAACAGAAATTGGGCTTAGTCTGTTGGTCTACTATACTACAAAGATTGTATTACACAGATTATTTATTTATTTATTTATGCTTTTTCTAATGAATGTGCAGAGCATTTCAGTGGTTTGTATTAGAGCTAAGGGAGTGTCCAGGTTAATGACGCTACAATATTCTATTACATGCTCCTATTGTTCTTGCATTGTAAAACATTTTGTCCTTGTTTTTTGTTGCATCTATTCCAAATATTTTTGCTTCAACATGGTTCCTTTCTGCTTACTTGTCTACTCCTCCATAGCACCATGAGGCCATATCATGGTGACCACATAGAGAAAAGAAAATTATGTAAGCCTGTTTTGTGACGGCACACTTTCCTTAAAATGTGAGAAAAGCAATTTGTCTACCCAAAGCATGGTTTTTCTATTAGCTGTACCATGTGAGGTATTAACTTGCTTGTTTGATTGCCTTTAATACAATCAGTGGCACAGAAGGTAGATGACTCTTGTTGTCAAAGTCGTTTTAATTTAGACAGAACAATAATCTGGATACCCCTGCAATATTCTGAGGTCAATGTAATTCCCTTCAGTAGATGGCTCGATTAAGGGTGACCAACATGTCTCTCCCTGTTCTGTGCCTTCAGGAGGGCATCGTTCTGGCCTCCTGACTCCTCAGTGATAATGAAGATGCACATGCAATTAGATTAATTATTGGGGGCAAACACTATGATGTCCAAGAGTCAGTCTAAATAGGTGCTTTTTTTCCTTGGTATTGGGTCATGAAATAACCAGGTGTCTATATTCGGAGTTGGTATTTGATGCTTAATTGGCTTTTATTTAAATTAACCTTGATGTTATACATTTGACAGCATACCTTTCCTAGTCTGCACCTCATCTTTGCACCATACGGGACAGGATGGTCATTGTCCCAAATTCTTTTTTTGTTCATTGGTAATGGTCGAGGTTCTAGTTGGGGTTGCCAGCTGCTTGTGGGTAGCTGTGTTGCTGAGTCTTTCGTTAAAGGCAGTGAGTAATCAGATAAGCTGTTTTTCCCCTCTTACCTCTCACCATGTAGGAGACTCACTATGTTCAGACAACCCCCCTGCTAAACAAGAAAGATTTTATATATATATATATATATATATATATATATATATATATATATATATATATATATATATATTCACTTGCTCCTTCCATAGCTAGTATTAAATTAATTAGGTTCCTCTTCACCATCTATCCATATTAGCAGATGGGATCTGATGATGTCTAAATGTGTGCATGTGTGCATGTGAATATTATGTCACGTTTACAAGTTGAACTGGCATGGATATAATTTACTGTTCTTTAAGTTTAAAATATGTATCAAATCAACTGGTACAGTATATGAACAACATGCCTATGGTGTCCTGTAACTGCTTAAATCTGAATTTCTCTTGTCAGGTACATTAACATAACATTATGACCACCCGTTTAATATTGTGTAGGTCCCCCTTCGGCAGACAAAACAACCCTAACCCATTAAGGCATAGACTTAACTAGACTGAAGGTCTGACGGTGTGCTGTGGTATCTGGCAGTAGCAGATCAAGTCAAGTCAACTCTTGGCCAGTAACAATGTTAATGTAGGTGGTACATGTTAAAATAACATGAAAGGTAAGTAATGCACACGCACACAGCCATCTACAATAATGCTACAGAAAATGTGATTCATCCAACCAAGCCACCTTCTTCCATTGTTCTATGGTCCAGTTTTGATGCTCATATGCCCATTGTTGGTGCTTTTGGCAGTGGACACGGGTCAGCATGGCCATCATGGCTGGTCTGCGACTACGCAACCGCAAACAGAACAAACTGTGATGCATTGTGTGTTCTGACATCTTTCTATCACAGCCAACATAACTTTTTCAGCTACAATAGCTCTTCTATTGAATCAGACTACATGGGGCAGCCTTCGTTCCCCATGTGCATTAATGAGCCTGTGCCAGCCATGACCCTGTCACCACTGGTTTTCTTTCTGTAGACCACTTTTTTATGTCCTGACAACTGCAGACTGGAAGCATTCCACAATATCTGCAGTTGCTATGACCCTGTTCTCTAGCCATCACAATTTGACCCTCGTCAAAGTCACTCAGATCTTTATGCTTGACCATTTTTGCTGTTTCTAACACATCAACTTCAGGGAGTAAATGTTGACTTACTGGCTAAGATATTCCACCCCTTCCAGGTGCCATTGTAACAAGATAATTAATAATATTCACTTCACCAGTCAGTGGATATAATGTTATGTTTAATTGGTGTATACCACAGGTTACACCAGTTAAACAGGTTATATTTTGTTTCTTCCATCATAGACTTTAGCATTGGTAAGCTGTACAGATATCATTTGGATGTCGACTGGGCCGTCTTTTCTGTCCGTTTTGTTCATAACTAAACAGGTTATGTGCACATATGCCTTGAGACACTAGGAAATACAGTACAGTGTAAGGATAATGTATACAGAGAGACAATAATCACAAATACATTTTACTTTGCTTGTGTGTTAATGATGTTCACTACTTTCACCCCTCTAAGTTCAACCCTGTATACATACACATTTAAGGGAAGACTATACTAAAGTTGAGATCATGGCTGATATTTATTCTATCTCTCACTCTATGCCTGTTTCACACAAAATTCCATGCACATCGAAGCATGCCTTTAAACCGAGTGTATACACAATTTGCTGCTCACAACATCCTCCGCATGCGGGGGCTCACTGGCACGGTTTCTCCTGCCCACCTCTCCGCGTGCCCACAGGGCGGGTACAGCACGGCTCACTCCTGCCGCTGTACTCACAGTTGGGTGTGTGGTTTGCCGGAGATCCGACAGGAAGCAGCACGACTATGTCCCATCCGCACCACACATCCTCCCCACCCAGCCACCCACTCTATCATCTTCACCTAATTTGTCATGATCTCCTTTAAGAGGTACTGTTCTGACTGAAGTCATGGTGCCACATCGTGTGTGTATACACACATATTATATAATATAATATATAATATAGTATATACAGGATATATACACACACACACACAAATATGTCCAACTGTGTGTGTGTGTGTGTGTGTGTGTGTGTGTGTGTGTGTGTGTGTGTGTGTGTGTGTGTGTGTGTGTGTGTGTGTGTGTGTGTGTGTGTGTGTGAGTATATATACGTTAGGGTTATGTTGATCCTATGGCATTTTAATTAGCTGCATTAATGATATTGTGACGTCCTTTCAATGTAAGTCTGTCCGTCTGTCTGTTTCCTTAAACATTACTGAAAGAGTCTCTGCCTATTCTCACCTTTGCCTGACCAGAGGAACATAGAAATGTCTGTCTCACACTGTTTCACACTTTCACCCATTATCTACTTGGTATTTAATTTACTATCTAGGATGACACAGAAAACAATGGGTTCACTGGTCAATTATGATGCAAAACAAGCAGCAAGATTCTGTAACTCCAGGTTTGTTTCTATTCTGGGCCTTTGTGAAACTCCGTGTGCCACACTGCCCCCCTGTGGTAGACTAACGTCAAATCTCTCTGCCGTCATTATATAAGGCTTTGCAGAGAATGAGTCATCAGCATCGACAACCGAGGAGACAGCATATGTGTTTATATGAGAGGACGCTGAGTAAGACTGTGCACTTAGAGATTTTCCGACCTCTATCCTCTATTTAGTTATCCTGCTGATCAACATGCTACCATTACATGGGGAACATGCTGTAATTGTTCCTACCTGGAGCTGTTGGTGTTCAGGCCAGTGGAAGCTTCTAGAGCTGCACCTATATCTCCAATAGATTTCAGTGTTGGGTTTACGTCAGGGATCTGTGCAAGACAAGTTTTCCACACTATCTTTGGCAAACCAAGTCTTCACGGATCTGGCGTTGTGCACAGGGACATTATCATGCTAGAATAGGTTGGTGACCTTAGTTTCAGTGAAAGGAGACTTTAAAACTACAGTGTACAAAGACATTCTATATGATGAATATATATATGATGAATATACCTCCAATTTTGTGGCCACAATTTTTAGAATGTCCACAAATGGGTGTGATGTCAGGTGTCCACAAAATTGTATAGTTAATTTTAGAGTAAATCATTAGTTTGATGTAACCTGTAAAAAATCAGTCCAATATAGCAGCCCTGTTCTGCCCTATAAGCATCTTTGTTTAAGAATTCATCACAAGCAATATGTAAACTCTGGGCTACTAAACAGGTGGTTTTGAGTTCAACCTCTGGCGCCATCTGATGCTGGACTTCATTTTTTCATTCATCTTCTATAGCTATAAGTCCAGGGGAACCTGAAACCTAACCCAGGGGCACAAGGCAGGGTACACTCTGCACAGGATGCCAAGCCATTTTAGGGAATTCACACACACAACTGCAATTTGGGAACGGCAATTAGCCTAATCTGCATATCTTTGGACTGCGGGAACTGGAACATCCAGCGGGAACCCACCAAGCACAGGGAGAGCACGGAAACTTCACGCACACAGACCCAAGGCACAAATCAAACCCTCAACCCTGGACATGTGAGGCCACTGTGCTAAACACTGCCACCATGTCACCAGCTGCTGAACTTGTTTTAGTTAGAGTTCATGGGAGGTACTCCAGTGGTAATGTGAGGAGGAATGGGTGACCAAAGCCGATCCTTTCATATGATTTTAATTGGTATATTAACACATTTGCTAGGGGAACATTTAGAAGGTTGCATGTAAAGTGTGGCACTTGTCTATGTGGCTAACTCCTGGCAAACATGTCTTTGTTGTTTTTGTCCCAACTATATATATATATATATATATATATATATATATATATATATATATATATATATATATATATATATATATATAATATATTTATTTATTTTTATTTTTTTTTTAAAAGCCTTAAAGTTCGGTAATTTCATGATCTTCCTGAAGAGTTTTTCTTTTTAAGTTTAATTTGAGCATGTGTTTTATTAGCATGTTAATTAGTGAGCACAAAAGGAATTCTCTCATAGCAGTGTATTCTTTATACTGTACGTCAGCACATGTTTTTCTCACAGTAATGCTAGCACTAGCAATGGCATCATATTTGACCTTCTTAAGTAATTCACATTTATTAACAAAACAATCAATTGGTCCTAACTATTCTCACTGCAAATATGTTTTACAATATTGCTGTGAAGGGGAATGGATTTTTTGCAGTGCAAAAATTGCAAGTAGGAAAGAGAGCCTGTAGATTTATAATATATCAACGTTTTCAAAGTGGAATCTTTTGGGTTCAGTAATGTGTCTAAAACGTGAACTATAATTTAAGTGTCTCCAGTACAGGGACAGTAAAGAAATTGATGGGAAGGAGAGGTGGTCATTACACATAAGAGAATGTAAAAAATACAACTGAATCGCTTAAATATAGTGCTTAATATGTATAACTATGGTCCCCATGGAAAAATAGGAAAGTGCCGGCTCACCCCTAAGGCTCTGGTGTCAAATATGCGTTTGAATTAAGAATAATAATATAACAATAATCAATTGCCTTACAACTTATCCTGTGTCTACCCCGAGCGTATCCCAGGATGCTCGGGGTACAAGGCATTGGGTGGGATGCCAGTCCATGGCAGTCCATCACACAGTCATGCAATATAGCTGATTTGGAAATGCCAGTCAACCTACATTACATGTCTTTGGACTGAGGGAAGAAGGAATACCCAGAAGAAACCCACCAAGCACAGGGAGAACATGTAAACTGCACACAGACCAGAAGGAAGATTTGAACCCCCCATTGCAAAGTGATAACCACTAGGCTACCCTGTTAAAAAAAAAAAAACAGCATAAACATCTAATCTGTTCATGGAATTGCATGGATGTCCAGAGTGGATGTTCAGGAGAGATTCAACAAGATAAATAGAAATTAGAAGTTTTATTAAAACATTCCTCATGGCTAATCAGTGAATAGTTTTTGAACATTAAAAATTACCATTATTATTTTGATGACTTGGTGCTTTATAGATAGCCAGCTAATATTGTTGTTTTTTTCTTTCTTTTTTTTTATAGCTTAACAATTTCTCAACTGGGAAACGATAACAATTACACAACAAAGAAAAATAAGATGAATATTGTTCATTAGCGTTCCATCAAATTACAGTACAAATGAACACCTTGGCTCTTCAACAAGATTTAACCTAAACCTGCACAAGTACTGGATCATTTTTATTAATTGCTTCTTTCTCTTTGACCCTCAGACTATATCTGTCCATAGCAGCTATGATGACATTTGACTCAGCACCTGAAAAACATCATAGCACAGAATATTTGTTCCTCTCCTGACTAAAAAATGTTTTCCAACACACTATGCATGGTAGCTCTATATTTCCCCGAACCTCAATTCATCACCCTTGAAAGGAAAATCGACCACAATGACTGAAAGGCCCTGAAGACATCTTGACAAACTAGATAAGACTGAAAAAGTCAATTTTCTGTCTTTCCTTATCTCTTCTACACACATAAGAATCTAAAATACTGATCTTGTTGTCATCCTCCCCTGTGTAAAGATTGAGCAGCGTCCTTGGAAACTGTATCAGACACAATTTTTTTTTCTGTACACATTTACATATTTTTTTCAAAAGTCTGAGTAAACATAATAATTTTTTTTGTACTTAATTTAAAAAATCATCCTTAAATTAAACATGCTAGGTAACTTGCTAAGTAACTGATTTGCAACCATGGGAGGTTCATTAAGGGTTTTCCTTCTGTAGTCTGAGATTTAACCTTTTCTTAGGAACTGCAATTGCAGTGAGCCTGCAGTGATCTGAACTCACTAAATTTCCCTAATTATTTCAGCTGCCTGTTGCCAAGCAGTAAATGTTTCTCCTAACTAAGTGGGATCCCTGCTTAGACGTAATGCTATTAAGAGATGCCACACTGCAAGGTTCTCCACTCTAACAGTTATTCACAAGGGGTTGGTAAAAAATCATTTTCTTGAGATGGTACAGATCAATGTATTTAAACATTATTCAGTTATGTTTGGTTTAGAAAAAATTGCGGGAAACTATCAATGAAATTTTCCCCGTCTGCTGAGGTACCGGGGGTTTTGGCTTTTGTAAACCAAAGGACTCTGACTAAACTAAACTAAACTATTCATTTTCTTGCTGTGGCTTAAAGGCTATTTCTGCTATGTCAAAAGATGCTGTTAAAAAGATTTAACAAAGTAAGAAAAATAAAACATCTCAATGCCATGGAGTTAGTAAATGGGGGAAAACAAGAATGACGTTCAAATACTGTATAGCTCATAATACAATACTAATACTAATAAATTCAATTTAGGGGTATATAGCCAGAATGATATGGTATTATCATATTTATTACAGTAATAGTCCAGACCATAAAAGTACAACGTTGACAGCATGGTATGACAATTACACAAATAATATGAATATTAGTGATCACTTTCGGAAGGGAAGAAGATACAGACACGTAGACGTAGGACTGAGTGGTTACTGAAGAATAGTAATCGCACACAATGCACAGAAAGAAGGTAGGCAGAGCTGCATATATTATTTGTACACTAAAACTGCTACATATACCTGACAAACCAGGGGGGGATGCATGGGCCATCAGCGAGGGCTGTGGCGAAAAATAATCAGTGGAATGAATTTGTGTTAAAACACAAACATAGAAAAAAAAAAAAACACATTCTTAAGTAAAAAAAAAAAAAAAAAAAAAAAATTTTTTTAAGCTGTCTTGAAAATAAGCATGGATGACAAGAGAGGTATGAGAAAGGCCAAAAGTAAATTCTATATGGATTGTACAGCAGATTGTAGTGCAGTTTTCTTTTCGTTTTTTGGTATTCATACACAATATAGTCAAACCATATGGCTAGGTCTGCAATTATATTATCTGTCTGTAAGACCAGCATCAGTTGTGAAGTAGTAGTTGTATAGTTTGTTTTGATTTCTTTTGAGATACCATGGCATTGCTTTCCCAGCAAAGTTGAGATCTTCTGCTAATTATGGCACTTCAATTCAGTCCAACCTCATCCTCGATGGATATGTTGTCCGCAAATCACTGCCACTTTTTTTTTATTTGCTAGCCCTTCTCTCCCTCCCTGCTCTAAATATAACTATAATTTAGAAAGTATAAGGCCCCACATAGACTGATAAACGGAGAGCAGAACTAGTCTGGTAGCTCATGAGGGGGTTGGCCGAAACCATCTCCAAGTCCAGGACATACTCTTTGGGTCCAGTCACAGTACGGGCTAGCACCAGCATAGCACTGATATTGTTGATTTGCTAAAGGAGAAGACAAAACAATTGGATTAGTGTAATGCATGTGTGTAATCCAATGATTGTAATGTAATTGTAATGTACCTGTGAACGTTTCCTAAGATATTAACACCGCGTCATATATTTCAGATGGAACAGATGGAACCATGCATGGGCAAAGATAATGAAACTATATGGCACATGCTGTATGTTTTTTTCCTCTGCACATTTATGGCTGCAGCAATCTAAATAAAAAGGCTAAGCAATACTGTGCAGTGTCCCCCTGCTCTTTAGCTATTAAAAGCTATAAACAGAAAATCTGGCACCAAAATAGAACTGCATTGTCCTCAAACTTGGGCACTTTTCCACTGTTAACATCAGTGCCCCCTCCCCCTCCTCTCCTCCTCCCAGGGCCATGTTCTCAAATATTAAATGCTCACATTTTGGCTTCAGTGTTTTAAATCCCAGAAATAGACAGATTGCAGGATATAATTCAATTCAAAAGCCAAGATCGGGTAGGATAACATTCAGGAAAGTAACCCAGGGGTTTTTTAAATCAATTAACGTGAATAAATTCCATCTCACCCTGATGTAGAAGTCTCCATTGTCATCTCCAGAGCGGATGCGAAAGGTGTTGTAGGCACCAGGGAACACACTTGTGGCCTGGATCTGGAAGATGTCAGAGGGTACCGACCGCTCTGAGGTGATGCTCATATAACGGTGCACAATGGAGAAGGGCACGTCCCGACAGTCAGGTTTAGAGGCAGGACACACGCAGCGACTAAAGTGGCAGGGTTTACAGGATAATAATGGTTTAATAATAATGGACATAGCAGATCCATGATTTAAAAGGAGCACAATTTATAAATAAAGAGGGCAGAATGAAATGTGGAACTGAAAAAAGAGATCCCCGAAGTGACTGAAATGATGCCTAACACGTCGTCATTTGTCTAGACGTAAACCAATTGATATTATATTATTATTTTCATCGACTGGTTCAGTAGAGAAACACGAAGCCCGCAGAGAGAATAAAATTTCATCTGAGTATTCACCACAGGGCAGACAAATTTACAATCCTGGATACTCTCTGTTAACCTCGAAATATTTCTTCAGAACATAAACCTTCTACCCCACTTATTATCAAAGTCAGGTTTTGGACAAAGCTAGACTGTATTGAATTATTCTTTAAGGCAGCCCAGAGATGTATGAAAACTCATAGCATATTTGTAAAAACGAAAGAAAGTTAAGCCTAAAGTAAATTCAACTGCCACAAAAAGAGCAATGATGATGAAATGAAATGATGAAATCTATAAGTACATGCACCAGCTAGAGCGAGGGTAAAATCACTTTACTCACTTATTCGATACTTGAGTGTAAGGCTCCTGACAACGATCCATGTCAAAGCACTGATGACCACCATGAACGTTCACACATGTCTGGCTTTCAGTGCACTGAGGCGCGCCGGTCTCACATTCATTTATATCTGCATTAAGACACACATACAAATCAGTAATGGAATCGAATGGCACCGATCTGTTAATCAGAATGAGAAAGTAAAGGCTGAATAAGGGCAGTGCATTGTGTAGAATAGGAGACACAGAGTCTGACCTTGGCAGAGACGATTCCCGAGGAGCTGGTAGCCTTCTGGGCAGACACATGAGAATTTGCCAGGCTCGTTTACACACTGGTGCTGACAAAGGTAACTAGAGAAACTACACTCATCTATGTCTGGGTAAAGAAGGAAGAAGACATTAGGAGGTGGGCTAAACAAAGAATAATACGAGAAAAAAAAGATTCGGTAATGTGCTGTTTAAATGACACAAAATATCAGTGTTGTGCTTTTGTCACTCACCATTGCAGGTGAATCCATCTGACCCCAGCTCGTAACCCTGCTCACAGCGGCAAAGAAAAGTCCCATAGGTGTTGTAACACCTCTGACTACAGGGGGCGCCCATGTTGCACTCGTCCACGTCTGAAACCACAAATCATGACACAGCAGACAGAAATTATAAGTATCCTTTATAGAGCATGTTTCATGGACAAAGTGCAGTCATTACGCATTCAGAGTGCCAATGTGAAACTGCATTTATTCCTTTTTTCTCCTTTACAATTGACAAAAATCAGTGATAAAAATGTAATATTTTGTCATGTGCCCCTGTAGACTATACAATGCCACAAGGTTATAAATACTAAATGTTTAGATAATAATAACTAATATTTATAGTGTCTTTATTCACACTATTCACAGTGGTTGGTATGAAGTTATACAAGGTAATGGACAAAGGAACTGCAGGTTTATTTTTATTATAAACCTGTACTTTGGAATCCCACAGTAATCGTTCCGATATGACGCCACAGTGGCACTTATTCACAGAGTCCGAGGTGTTGTGGCAGTTTGTTTTGACTTTGGCTCCCGTTCAGAGGACCTGATGTGTAGGATGATATTGGAGGATATTGTACAACAGCATGTGGGCCTGGTTTTCCAAATTACTGTGTGTGCAGAGTTTGAGTGTGTGTGGAGGATGGCCTATGACTCAGGGCATAGCATTGTTGGCTATGCACGGGGGTGGCTGTGTGTGGGCACACTCACCAATGCAGGAGCGATTGTTGCCTGCCAGCTGGAAGCCAGGCTCGCACTGGCAGGAGAAAGAGCCGGGCACGTTAACACAGCGGTGTTGGCAGTACCGGTACCGACACTCATCAATGTCTGACAAAAATGAAGGGGGTAAACTTGGGTGAACGCCACATTCAGGTCAATCTGTAATTCTTCTGTAGCACCTTCATCAATACAGTCACAATCAATTGAGAGGCGATGCTCTATATTCCTATGATACTGGTTCTCCAAATTACAGAGAGGGGAAATATATAAAAGTGCACTGTCTGACAATCATTTGTCTTATTATCTTACTGAAATATGACCATCTATGACAGGAGTATGTATTTCAAGTACATTCAGTATGACATAGCCAAACCCTATATGCCAAGACTGTTTGTGCCTCTTTTTACTGCTTTTTACCAATGCACTCTGTTCCCACTTTGCGGTATCCATTCGGGCACTGGCAAGTGAATGAGCCCTCTGTATTGATGCACTCCTGACTGGGCTGGCAGTCATGTTCATCCCGTTGACACTCATCCACATCTATGAGAAACACATAAAATAAAATAAAAAACACACATATACACACAATCAAATCTATGTGCAGGTTATGTAAGCCACATTTGGGTTTACCTCTTTTCCTTTCATATTTGCTGCTGCACTGGTATTTTGTTACTGCAGCATAAAGGCCACTTACTGATTTATGGCTAACAGCTTGAAGGAATAAAGAAATGCTAACTGTGTGACTTTACGCTGAGTGCTGAGTAATACAACTGTGGGCTGCATTAATGAGGGTTTGACTGCTGATAGCAGCTGGGGAACAGCTTAGACCTCCAAATCCCCTCTACCCCCTGCAGACTACCCCCTGCCAAGTTGTGCAAAACTCTCAGACCACTACTTCCTTACATACCACCTGTTTCTGAATTACTATCCCAATTGTCCTGGAACCCTTAACCCATAATTAAAAAAAAATAAAAATAAAATCTCACCTACACATACAGTATATAACTCTAACAATATGTGATTTTTATTCTTTTGTCATGCAAACAAAATCAGTCAATTATGAAACAATGGTGATTTCAAAATACACACATTGAAACTGTCAGTCACTCCTGCCACCTGTTCGCTGACACCCACGCTGCACTCCCCTCCTAAAACACACACATTTCCAAACATACTCACCCACACAGCTGTCTCCATGAGCCTCATAGCCACTGGGACAGGGCTCACTTGAGGTGTTGCTCACACCAGCAGGGATTTGGTTGGGTGGATCAGGGGCAGGGATTACTGAGGCAGAGCGTGGGAGACACAAGTAGCCACCATAATGGTTGAAGCACTTCATCTCACCCTTACACGCCTCTGGGATAGTTTCACATTCATTTATGTCTAAGAGGGGAAAGCGTACATGTTATATATATAATTTGAGTTTTTCACTGTTAATAGGGATAAAACAAAGACATAAAGCATAATATGACCAGGAAGCATGAAGACGTATTTGTTACCTTTGCAGTGCTGAGTATGTGGATCCCAGTGATAGCCATCTGTGCACTCCTGAGGTTTCAACGAAGAATAGGAGGCATGATTGCAAAGGCTTATATATACTACAGAATTGTAAACATATGCTTATCAAATAAACAGAGAAAAGAAAAAGAGTGGGAAACCGTTCCCTCCCTTCTTACCGTGTAGGTGTTACTTTCTGTGGGTGGCTGTGAAATAGCTTGGTGGAGGAGCACAGAAACGCATACACACAAAAACGAAACACACACGGACCACATCTTCACACAGAGACACTTTCACCTGCCTCTTTGGAGCTCAAAGAAAATGTACAAGCACTGTGTCATACACAGACATACACTGGGACACGCTGCAGGGCCTATATGGTAAGGGTGAGGACAACAACCTTAATCCGAGGTGCGAATCTGGAATCTGGAGGACACAAGGAAAAAAGGGAGAGGAAGAGAACGCAATAAGTCCCCTAAACTCTGAAAATTTGTCCTTGATGTATATTTATATTTGTCACAGATTTTATAGCATTACATGATTTAATTTTGATTTGAGTCAAAATGTTTCAATAAAGCTGTTGTACTTCAAATGACAAACGTCTAAACTGGCCTTCAAGGCAAGATCACCAGGTTTGTGGCAACCTGATGGCGCCCTCTGGTGGCTCCACTGGATTTGCACACAATAAGTCAACCCTTTACTGCATTATAATTGCATGGTATTAGTACTGTTTCTATGAAGTACATATCAAAACTTACTACATTTCACCAAACTGTATGTCTAACAGCTTGCCTTTCATGCTCTCAGGCATATTAGCTATATCATGTTATGCAATCAAAAGATTTTGGGGAAAAAACAGTCTGAAAGAGCTCATTTATACTTAGTATAAATTTACTAAAAGTTACTGTTCGTGGTAGGAGACCGGGCTGAAATTTCTAAGTAAATTTGTCAGCTTGAATAAGTCCTGTCTTTCAGGTCTCTTGCCTGCAGAATAAATAGAAAAGCAGCCAAATGTAGGACTTATAAAACATTTCTGTTTCTGGAAAGTGTAGTGCAGTACAGTTAGCTGGTTTGTGCCAGATAGAAAATAGCGTGGGGGACGATTATAACCACTTTCTTCCTGATGCATGAAAACCCTCATTCACACAAAAAAACACTATGATGCACATTGTAAAGAAAGCAGGAGTTGTCTTGACTACGAAATATTAATGACATTGTCAGACTTTATGGTCACAGCGTGAAAGGATTTGGCCAGTAAAATCAAGTTGAGTTAAAGTGATAAACAGCTAGCCACAGAGCAACATGCACACACACACACACGCATGCATACAAACATTCAGCCTCCAAATGCCCAAACCACACAATGTTGTTCGTCATTACTTACAGTACACACAAGAAAACTTCAAACTAGAAAGAAATCATATTAAAGACTGAAATACGATTTGGAATAGAATTACACTTTAATCTGGCCCTCTGACACACTGATACAGTATTTCCTGTATGTAAGTCCTGATTACAATGTGCCTAAAAATAAAAGCTCTCCACATGATTAACATATTTGTACACGGTTTAAGCACAGCACATGTTAATACGTTTTCAAAAGCTCAACATGTGTTCTCATGCACACCTGTGTGTGGTAGATGCGCCAGTTTTTGAGCTTTCAAGTTTGCACTCTGTGACCCAAATTCCCTGGGAAAGTCATAGAAGGCTCTTTTTAAAATAACCTTTATATCACTCCTCTATATTTTTTAAACTGGTGTGGCTGTTCCCAAGCACTAGTTGCCTGCCTCATTTACCCATCCACTACTAAGTATCCATTCTCTCCCTTTCTCTCTCTCTCTCTCTCACACACACACACACACACACACGTACATACACACAGAGGCTGTCTACAGAAAGCATATAGTTTGAGAAAGCCAAGATTGATCCATGGTAGCAACCCAAGGGCAGGGCAGCACCGTCACTGGCCAGAGTATGTTTGGTGGTAAGGGCAATTTAGACTACTGTGGCGTGCCAAGCCTCCATCGGTTTTCTGGAATGCCACTGGTAAGGATGTGGCTCTCCACTCAGGTCAAGTGGACTGTGACAGACGTTTCCCAGAGTATCAAATCCTCAGGAAAGCCCCTTGATGTTCACTGAAAAAGGGCAAGTCAGACTATTTGAGGTGACCCTTTCTAAGGCCCATGTCATAGCTTTTGTTCTCAGAGTAAGGAGATATTAATGTTATTTTAGCATATTTTATTTATACAAGGGGCATTCCAATCAAATCAGGACTTTTATTGTAGAAATGAACAGAACGATAAAAATTGACTTTATTTCTCTATATAATCTCAACATTAATGCACTGAAATCCCAGAGTTTCACTAGTGCTTGAATGTCATCTAGGTAGACAAAATTCTCCATGATCAGACTACCTGCTTCACTTCAGAAGCACTCCCTTCCCAGAAACTCTTTAGCGACCCGAACATGTGGAAATGACTTGGAGTGAGGTCAGGATTGTACGAGGGATTAGACAGAAAGTCCCAGCTGAGTTCCTGAAATGTGCAAGTGGTGTCCGTAAAAGAGTGTGTGTATAGTTCCCACAGAGAGTCTCTTCTGCAAGCTGGCAACAAGCTACCCATCAATTTTCAAGGATCAGGCGTTCCCCATTCGCTGGATGTTCACAGAAAAGACGGCAGTGTGCTCCGAGTCACCTCGGCCGGGATCAGTATTTACAGACCTAAAGCATTCTTTAAAACTTTGGCACTATTCAAACATTTTACTGTGGCTAAGAGTCTCATCAATGTACAGGGCTTAAAGTCTATGTCTATAAATGTCAGTCAATTGAACATCTCTCGTATGTATGAATTTAAAACTGTAATAGTGTATCTGGTGCATTTAAAAAAAATAGCTGTAAATTTGTACATCTTCTAGGACTAAATTCTCCAAAATAACCACAATTGCATGGATCTTCAAACCTGCTTTTTTTTTTGGAACACATTTGAGGACCACACATGTATAGATAAAAGGATCCCACTCTTCCCACATCTTTCTGCAAACGCAGTTACATCATCCTGGCTTCTGATGTGTCTGTGTTTTGTTCTGCTCTGCTCTGTTGCCCACAAAGCTAACATTCCATTATTTAGCTTGAGACAAACTCACTGTGCACATGCTGAGCAAATGGTGCAACCATAGACTGGATCACCGCTGACCAGTGTAGACCACAGTAGTGTGTTTATACTTGTTCAGCACTTTCAGCATGGCTTTTAATAGAAATCTATGACTCTGGTCATGGAGACATTTTACTTGGTTATCAGGTAATGTTGTCTATTGCTTATATTACATTGTAATGCACAAACATCTTAGATTAGTTGATAAGTCGAGCACAAGAGCTCTTTTTGATAAATAAAAACGATGCAGAGCACAAACGTTTACAGTGTCTGCAGTGACATGGAGCCCCAGGCCACAACATGCTTCTCTTCCTTTGAATAAATGCTCAAGTCAGCAACCAAGCCATATAAAATAATGCAGGCAAATGTTAGTAATTACCAAAGATAGAAAAATAAAGGTCATGACGCTCTTTGCTGTATAGAAGTAGCTTGTGTTAGTATAGTAGGCTACTGTTCTCAGCTGTGACGTCATGTGGGCATTTAATTGTGTGTGTTTTCTCTTCTTGTTATGGCACCTGTGTTTCTTCAGGGGGCCAAAATGTTTTTGTAGGCACAAATGTTCACACCACTAAGTACCTCAGGGATTTTTGCCCAAAACTTCAGGGAACCTAAGAGTTGTCTAGTTAGTACAATGAGGCTAAGAGTGTACTGAAACAAGAAGCAGACACACACACACACACACACACACAAGTTGCTCTCATATATTAAGTTCACGTTTAAGAAGCAAAGCTAGTGCACCCCACTTCTCTGAATGGGGATCAGACAAGTAGTGACATTTAAACTAGTTGTGAAATAGTAGCTGGAAAATGGTTTGGAAAGTTTTGCAATACTACATCTGTGACGCATGATGTGCAACAACATACTGATGGTTGAGTAAGATACTAAAGGAATAATCACTGCTGTCTGGTGCATCTCCGGTTACTAGTTCAAAATATATAAATGGCATTGCATAAAGTTGCATGGTGATTATATTCTGTGCTGCTTAAATGTTTTTTTCTTTTGGCTGAACAAAAGCAGCAAAAGGGTCTCAAGCCTCAATCAAAAGTGCAAGTATAATGTATGAAGAGCCTGGGAATGATTAAAACCTGTCGCCCTCACCCTATGTCTTACACACACACACACACTCTCTCTCTCTCTCTCATACATTCTCTTCCTGTCTCATTGTCTGCTTGCTCTCTCCTCTTCATGGCTTTCACTTCATTTTGTTTTCCACATCAGCATTTTTACCTACGCTTTGATATAATTTTTAATAGAATTATATATTCAGAATGAAGCATCATCATTTAGTCTCTTTAATTACCAAATACATGTCAATTCAAATATAACATGCATACTTACTTTTCCCCCCAAAGAACTTTCTTCTGGTTTTGGCCTTGGATTTCACTTTTTGAGTGGCTCTCTTCTTCTACACTCCTCTTCAGTTCCGGCTTCTTTTGCTCTCTGTTGCTCTTTTCTGGCCCTTCGTCTTCTTCTACTGCCTTGTTCTGCCTCTTCAGTGTGAGAGTGAGGGAGTGTAGAGACAGACAGCTGGAGTGTGAGCGTGTTCACCAAAAAAAAAAAAAAAAAAAAGGGACAGCCCATTCTGACCCCCCTCTAGGCCCCCTGTGCAGCCGTACTCCGTCCCCCAGACACCCCCGCTTCACCCCCCAGGATGAAAATTCCTGGTCTGCGGCCCAAATTCCAAAATTCCAAATCTGTCCGATTTGCCGGGAGAACAACAGTGCATAGATTCACACAGTCGCACACATGGACATTAGTGCTGTAACACACCTGGTTTCATTTAAAGTCACCCCCCACAGCTTGCAACTTTCTCTCCATTTTCCCCCCTCCCACCTCAATTCAACCTTCATCTCACCCATCTTTTTCACTTCACTCCACTGCTCACTCGCTCCCTTTCAAACTCCAGATATTTATAGCATGGGAGAGAATCTGGTGGAATGTGGTCAAAAATTAGTAAGAAGAAAAGAGAGACAAAGAGGTGGTGGAATAGACTTTCGCACATCTGCTTTGAAACATCTTTTATTCTGTCCAAATATTTAAACTGGCAGCACTTGATGTTATAAAAAAGAAAATTTTATTTCATGTAGATTACAGGTCACATATGTTACACCTTTACTTCACTTTTTGGTCTACACCATTTCAATATTGATTTATTTACACAGGGTTTTGTTGGGTTTTCTGACATTTGTATATACAATTATTTAAAAATGCAGTTCATCTTTATTAAGATTTTAATCCATTTGGGAAAACAGAAATATTAATTTATTTGCCTGGGAATTAGGTCTAAACCCACACTAAACACCCTCAAAACCATCTGTACCCCCCAAATGCTTGACAAATTGTGCTTCCCTACTACTAGTCCACCCTCTTAAAAGGCCACACACAACACCCATCTCACGCTTACTGGTTCAACTGTTCAAATAACAAACCACCTGGTTTTAAGATCAATCTTCTTATCCACTATTGCTCAATATTATTCTAATTAATCTAGCAGTAGACTTTTTGAATAATTTGACAGTATTATTCAGTAAACTGTATGTCAGAAGTTAGGACCATTTAAATTACAATGTTTGGACCAAACACAGTAAAGTCATTGAGGACACAGTGTAGGGAGGGCTCATAGAATACTCTGTTTATTTACAAGTCATCCTGGGATCGACATTGGCCAATGGGTAAAGAAATGAACAGAGGATAAAGAGAAGGGAAACGTGGGAGGAGGGAATCCAAGACATGGCCAGCTGTTGAAAATATTTGGGTAAGGATTAGAGGAGCAAAAATGATGAACATGGGATTTAAAGAAAGACAGCGTCAGACTGTGAGCTGGGTTGGGATGAGTCCAAAGCAGTTTTGACTAAGGGTGAGGAGGAGACAAAGAAACAACAAAGAAATGTTATTCTTCACTCGTGATACATTCTGAGGATGCAGCTTTTAATAACTCCCATATACCTAGTCCAGACAGTCTGGTGCCTGAGAATAAGAAAAAGAGAAAAAAGTGAGAAGGAAGGGCATAAAAATGCCATGGAGTGACTATGTTACAGTAAGCAAAATAGCATTTCATTTATTTATTTGTAACTGGATAACCACACAAGAACTCTTGTATGAGAAGTTTATAATTCTCATGGTTTGGAGTGAATGTGTCATCACTTAGTATATTGGTAGATGTCGTGTAAACACAAATACACATTCCACAGTGGTCCAAGTGTATAAATGACTAGGCTGTTAAAAAAAAAAAAAAAGTTTCATTTTAAATCATATGAGACACAGTGACCTCCACTGGTAGAACACTGTACAGAACTGTGCAGAGCCCTAGGCGCACCACATTTCTGCCTATTTTATGTCTCTGGCAATACTTGTCTGTATTAAAGAGTGTTTAGTTTTTAAACAAATTGAGTATTACATATATTATGTTAATGTTTAAGGAATGTTTTAGTTATGATGTAAAAAGCTTGTTAGATAAGACCATCATAATATCTGACTGGAACGTGCAGAAAGAGAAGTATGTGAGAATCAAACTGAACTGAAGAAACTGAAGAAACACTTGGAACAACCTAACATCTTGTTTTATTCCTTCTAAAATGATACAGCAGAGAATTTATGCAGTTTTGCTGTTTTTAAAAAGTTTCCTCAACTTGTAGTCATGTCTATAATTTAAAAACTTTTCATTATGTTTAAAAAAAAAAAAAAAAAAAAGTTAAGTCATTACAGAACTTCTTCTGATTTGCGTTAGTACTGTATTACACCGGAAAGAAAAGCAGTAAAAACTAATAGACCTGTATATAGGAAAAAGTGTTGCTCACACATGTTCTCCAGTCACAATGTACTCACTTGAAACTGTCCAGTATGTGTGCAGAGTTTGTGTAGTGGGTGAGATAGAGATTGACGTCTGTTGATGTCCATTTTTCTGACTTGCAAGGCTCAATAAACTGTGGAGTGGACATAAGCAAGGTTTCAAGTTAACATCGAGAGTTACATATGATACATTTCCAGAAACTCTGCGAAAGATATAATTATTACCTTTTCTACAAGATCAATGAAGAAATCCCGAACATCTTTTGTGTTTGTTAATTTGGCAGCTATGTTCACAAGGCCTCTGGAAAGGTTCTAGAGGGAGAAATTTTCCAAATAAAATCCTTAAATGATATTTTACGCTTCAAATATACCAGCTAAGAATTTATCCAAACACATGTAGCTTAAGCATGTCATAAATTCAATACAGAATAATGTAACTCAGCATAAGCATTCTTGTACCTTAAAATTGGCTTCCATCTCATTGAAGACTTTAGTCTTTCCTCGCAGAGCTACACATACCAGACTGGGCAGACAAGAAATTGCCTTCATTACAAAGCGAGACACTGGCATTTCTACATTAATTCCATTAATCTCAATTCACATCCCACATTCAAACTAAAGCCAGGTTGCAATCTAATACCTTTTGTGCTGGTCCAAAAGATCCTTGTCTGTGATTAATATTTTGAGATCTTTAAGGTCTTGAAGGAACTCTTTGTCTAGATCCACATCCATGTCCTCCACCATGTTGTCTTGGAAGTGAAGTGGAATGAGAAAAGAAAGGTTACAGAAACAGAAATAGTTTTAGGATTCTGGACTAGCAGAAGCATTGAAATAAACTAATATCCAACCAACCATTTACAATGAATGTATTAGTTTTAATATGATTAAGAAACTTGATTCTAATTATCTCACCAACAGCTCCAACTGTCCAATTGTTGATCAGCTGCCCAGCACAGAAGGCGAAGTCCTGAAATGTTAGATACTGAAGCTTCTTCTTTCCCGTTTCAAAACGGTTATTGGCAAAGAACACAATGGCTGCATAATCCCTGTAAAAAGCATTGGCAGCAGCATCCCAAGAAAATAAGGCAGGGGAATGAGAGGGCAGAATCAGAAGTTCTGCCAAAGTGTAACTTAATTTGTTTAATGCATTATTGTAGCTAAACATTAATCCATAATATCAATCCCAAAATATTTCACCAATGCCTGTTATGACTTTATTTTTCCACAGATGAGGCTATTTCAAGTGCTGGGAAAGCTCAGACTATTCACGTAAACTAGCTTTAAAGGTTTTTTTTTTTTTTTTTAAGAAAAAAACTATTTAATTGCCTATCTGATGAAACTGTTATTATTGTGATTTCTAAACATGAGTAGAACCAGGGTAAGCAGCTATACTATTAACAATATTATACAAAAGTCAGGTCCATAGGTATTTGGATAGTGACACACTTAATTTTTATGTTTACCCCACAATAGATTTGAACCACAGCAAACAAGATGTTATTGAAGTGAAGACGTACAGCTTTAATTCAAGGAATTCAACAAAAATATTGCACAAGCCATGTAGGAATTAAAGCCTTTTGTCTAAGTCTCTCGCATTTTCACAGGCTCAAATGTAACTAACATAAACTAACATAATACAGGATTTACATTTAAGGATTGTTTTTAATACTTGAATGCAAATCCTTTGCAGTCAATGATTGCTTGATGTCTGGAACCCATGAACATCACCAAATGCTGAGTTTCCTTTGCCAGACTTTTACTGCCATCGCCTTCAGTTGTTGCTTGTTAGTGGGTCTTTCTGGTTTCAGTTTTGAGTAAGTGAAAAGCTGGCTTAACTGAGTTGAGGTCAGGTGACTGACTCAGCCATTTATAAGCATTCTATTTCTTTGCCTTGGGTTGCTTTTGCCATACGGTTTGGGTCATCATCCATCTAAACTGTGAAGCACTGTCCCAACAGTATTGCAGCATTTGACTGAATCTGAGAAGAAATTATAACTCCATAGAGTATGTGCAATCGATGTCACAGCTTGGCCTTGATCTACTTCTGGCAATCCGTTTCCTGGGCAGCTGCCATTTCCTTTTATTCAGTCTTACTGCTAACTTGGTGTCTTTAAAACCATAAATGCCAGAGAAGTGTTGTGGGTACTGATGTTCCCAGCAGAAGAACAAAAAAAACCATTAATATGTACAGAATCCCTGCTGTCCCTGAGTCTGATCCAGAGCACAGATCCTAGTGGAAATTAATATACTGGTCTGTTCATTATTTTTAATCTGAGGAACTGTGGTTGACATTGCTCTCTCTGTTCTGTGCTTATAAAATATAAATATACACACGTGGACAAAATTGTTGGTACCCTTCGGTCCATGAAAGAAAAACTCACAATGGTCACAGAAATAACTTTAATCTGACAAAAGTAATAATAAATAAGAATTCTATTAATGTCAACCAATGAAAGTCAGACATTGCTTTTCAACCATGCTTCAACGGAATTATATAAAAAAATGAACTCATGGAACAGGTCTGGACAAAACTGATGGTACCCCTAACTTAATAGTTTGTTGCACAACCTTTTGAGGCAATCACTGCAATCAAACGATTCCTGTAACTGTCAATGAGACTTCTGCACCTCTCTGGAGGTATTTTGGCCCACTCCTCATGAGCAAGCTGCTCCAAGTTGTTTCCGGTTTGAAGGGTGCCTTTTCCAGACAGCATGTTTCAGCTCCTTCCAAAGATGCTCAATAGGATTGAGGTCAGGGCTCATAGAAGGCCACTTTAGAATAGTCCAATGTTTTCCGCTTAGCCATTCTTGGGTGTTTTTAGCTGTGTGTTTTGGGTCATTGTCCTGTTGCAAGACCCATGACCTGCGACTGAGACCCAGCTTTCTGACACTGGCCAGCACATTTCTCTCTAGAATCCCTTGATAGTCTTGAGATTTCATTGTACCCTGCACAGATTCAAGACACCCTGTGCCAGATGCAGCAAAGCAGCCCCAGAACATAACAGAGCCTCCTCCATGTTTCACAGTAGGGACAGTGTTCTTTTCTTCATATGCTTCATTTTTCCGAGCTGATGTGCCTTGGCAAAAAGTTCCATTTTTGTCTCATCTGTCCATAGGACATTCTCCCAGAAGCTTTGTGGCTTGTCAACATGTAGTTTGGCATATTCCAGTCTGGCTTTTTTATGATTTGTTTTCAACAATGGTATCCTTCTTGGTCGTCTCCCATGTAGTCCACTTTGACTCAAACAACGACGGATGGCGCGATCCGACACTGATGTTCCTTGAGCATGAAGTTCACCTTGGCTCTCTTTAGAAGTCTTTCTGGGCTCTTTTGTTACCATTCAGATTATCCGTCTCTTTGATCTGTCATCAATTTTCCTCCTGCGGCTACGTTCAGGGAGGTTGGCTACAGTCCCATGGATCTTAAATTTCTGAATAATATGTGTGCAACTGTAGTCACAGGAACATCTAGCTGCTTGGAAATGGTCTTATAGCCTTTACCTTTAACATGCTTGTCTATAATTTTCTTTCGAATCTCCTGAGACAATTCTTTCCTTCGCTTCCTCTGGTCCATGTTGAGTGTGGTACATACCATGTCACCAAACAATACAGTGACTACCTGCAGCCCTATATATAGGCCCACTGACTGATTACAAGATTGTAGATACCTGTGATGCTAATTAGTGGACACACCTTGAATTAACATGTCCCTTTGGTCACATTATTTTCAGTATTTTCTAGGGGTGCCATCATTTTTGTCCAGGCCTGTTCCATGAGTTAATTTTTTTAAACAATTCTCTTGAAGCATGGTTGAAAAGCAATGTCTGACTTTCATTGGTTAACATTCATATATTTTTTTTTTATTACTACTTTTGTCAGATTAAAGTTATTTATGTGACCATTGTGAGTTTTTCTTTCATTGACCGAAGGGTACCAACAATTTTGTCCACGTGTGTATTTTAATCCTCTAAACATTTGGTGACAGAGAAAGATGCATTTGTCATAGCTGGTCCATCAATGTGACTGCAAACAACATCTGCTCATGTGACTGCAAACACTATACACGTTAGAACTCATTCTGCTACTTTTATCAGCAGTCACATGACCAGTGACCCAGTTCCATTGGCAACTATACATACTCATGTCCATGTTATGAAGGGATTTTTTTTTCTTCAATAAGAAAAGATCTGAGATTATGCACTTTGGGTCTCTTTAAGGCCTTTTGGTGTTGCTGTGCATTCCTTCTTTTTAAGAATGTACCAAATTGCTAAATCATTGATCTGACCACTCCTAAAGTTTCTGCTGTCTCTCTGATAGGGCTGCTTTGTTTTGTTTTTATCAGCCTAATAATGGCTCCCTTCACTTGCTTCGAGCTCTCTTTGGACTGCATATGGAGAGTCACTATAAACAACTTTCAAATACGAATTCAACACAATGAATATACACCATTCATGTTCTTCATTTGTAAAATTGTAGATGTCCTGCTACTTTAGAGCCTGTGAAAATTGAGGCCTTTGTATGCATGTATGAATGAATAACTGTAATTCCTAAAAAATCAATGCAAGATTTTTGGAAATAATTGGAAACCATTGGAAATAATCCATTGTGTTAGTGTACAGGGGCAATAATTTAAAAGGAAAATCATCCTTGTCTAAATACCTACGGAATTGACTATACTTGCAGTATGTAAGGCATGGCTAACAAATTTATAGAGTCCTTGATAAACATGCATGAATATTAAAAAATAGCTAAATGTCAGCCACTCAGATGCAGATAATTAAAGGCAGATATCTCATCGGAAATTGTAGTTCTCTTTCACCTTGCCAGCTGATCAGGAAGTAGAAAGTGCTGCCTTATGTTCTCCACCAGAGGGCCTTTGAGTTCTTCCACCACTTTAAACACACGCTTGAAGTTGTCAAACTATATGAGAAACAATGCATACAGGTCCATCAAATCCTTTCCCAGGTTTATTTAGATACCGCTTCCCTGTTCTACTCACCTGTCGCCTGCAGCTCTTCAGCATAATGGCAGTTTTTGCACTAACATCATCAAGATCTTTTTTTGTCCCTTTAGATAGCTTCTTTCCAAGGACTTCACGAGCAAAAGCATCATCAAACGCGTAATATCTGGTAAAAAAATTAAAGACAAAAAAAATAATTTTAACTGAAATTATTAAACAAACAAAATGTCAAGTTAGGTATACCACACTGCACACCTTTCAATCAGCATGGCTTGTCGATCTGGTGGTATCTGGAACAGAAGCTGGTTAGCTAATTTAGCTGGATTTTGCAAAAAACGCTCACACATCTGGAAGGTACGGAACTGGTCCATGGTGTCACTTAGGAGGACGTCACGACTAGCCTCACATTCTTCCATCACGCCGCCTTCCATCCTCACCTTCACTGCATCATTCACTAGAGAGAAAGAGAGAGAGAGATCATTCTGCTTATGCCAATTTCTTATCACTAAATGTATGGATCATAAAATCCATGGATAATCTTTGTAGCCTCTGAAATTGCTTAACTGGAAAAAAAAAGTCTTGTAGAGAGAGTGGCACACCTGATGTTTCATATAATGTGGCAATATTATATCATAGTATATCATATTATGTTGGCAACAGAGGTTTGCAGAGGTTCAGGTCATCATTAGATTGGATTAGATTAGACTAGATTTAGAGCAATGTGGTTAATAAGGGTATGGGTCAGTATGTACGGGCTGAGAGTGACATTAGATGATTACAGTATTTAACGAGTACCAGAACCAGACCCAAAATTCTAATACTCTGGTTTTGTAATGGAAATTTAATCACTCACTCATCATCTATGCCACTTCATTCTATACACAGGGTTGCAGGGGGCCTATCTATCTTAGGAGAGTTAGAGCATGAGGCGGAACAGAATATACCCTAGACAGAGTCCCAATCCATCACAGTGCACACAAACATGTTCATTCACACACTACGGGCAATTTGGTAATGCCGATTAGACTAATCTGCAGGGCATCTGGGCTCAGTGGTAGACTTCTTATCTGACATACGGAAGTTCGGGTTCAATTCCCATCCAACGCCCAAGCCGCAGCCTCTGGATGTAGTGCCAGTTCAAAGCTCATATAAAATGGGAGGGTCGTTTCAGGAAAGGCCAAAAGACATTAAAAGCTAATCAGACTAATCTGCATGTTTTTAGAATATGGGAGGAAACCGGAGTACCCAGAGGACACCTACCAAGCACATGGAGAAAATGCAACCTTCATGCACAAGACCCTGAGGCGAGAATCGAACCCTGACCCCGGAGGTGCAATTCGACTGTGCTAACCAAATTATAATTATTTTACTACTTGTTCTAGCTGTAAAAATGGTCACTAATATGTCACATTTCTCTAGGCAGTAAGGTTAACGTTATCTACCTGTATATCCGTTCAGCCATAACTGGTACACCTCCTTGTCCATGATGGTAGTGTTGCCCACAAATACATCAAGCTCCACTGACATCTTGATTGGAAAAATGTGTAGATTTACCTAGCTTTAAAGAAAGGCTTTATGGTTTACCTTTATAAACCATACATACGAATTATCGCGTGACCAAAGTTGTATGACTACATTTTTTCATGTGTACACTCACCCGCAGAAGTGATTAAGTATTATATTAATGTGTTTGTTTGGTTGTTATTAGGAAATGCAGCGTAGGCTTGCTAGTCCTTATTGCTAGTATAAACACTCCACTGTAACTGTTATTAGCCTGCATGTGCTAGCTAGCTCCAGTAAACGCTGAACGAGCAGCATAAGCCTAGACACAGATAGCACATATTAAGCACAAGAAATTAAAAATAAATCACACAGTAATATAACCAAATCCATTATCTCAGCGCAGGCGTTGACCATACTACATAAACACAACAACAAAAGACTTAAGTAACAGATAGGGAAAATGAAACGAACACTTCCGGGTCAGCGAAAACGGACACGCCTTCGGTCAATATGACGAGGTTCATTCGAGGATTTATTATACAGTGTTTGCATGATATTTTAGTTTGTTTGCTTGTTTTTTTTACTTGTACGACAAGGGAGGACACATTGGGTATCCTTTAACACCCTTAAAAGCGATAAATCATTGGAAAAGCTTAAAACTACACTGTACTGCCACTGTACTTATTATAAATAAGCAAATACTTCATATTTTATGATCAAATAATTAATTACTGCAGTAGTTAATATGTTTCAGTTAAAAATCGATATTTAACCATAACTGATGCAATGAGTAGATTTTATTTAATTTTTTTAACAGACAACTTGGAAGGAAAAGATGTTCCTGGTTTCAGAAGGATCATATCATTGGCCTGCATAAATCAAGGAAAACAACTAAGGAGGTTCCTGAAGTAGGAATTGGTTTAAGAACTGCCCAACTCTATTAAAACCTGGATGGACAATAGTGAACCATCAACTTTATGGGAGAAATGTGTTCAGAAAAATAAAATAACATTGATCAGAGATCTCTCAGATGAACTCTCACAGTTCATCAATCACAGTTATGTTTAATAGTGCGAATAAGAGCATTTCCACACACAGTGTAACAAGAACTCACAGGATTGGGACTAAACAGCTGTGTGGCCATAAGAGAACCACTTGTTAGTGAGGCAACTTAGGAAAAAAATTCAGTTTGTTAGGCAGCATAAATATTAGTCTTTCAAGCCATAGAAAAGGGTCTGATGAGCCCAAATTGGCCTTATTCTAGAGCGTTGGCGCATCAGAGTAAGAAGGAAGCACATAAAGCAACTATTATGTATAGTGCCCACTGTACAAGCCTCTGGAGGCAGTGACCTGGGGTTGTTTCAGTTGGTCATGCCTAGGCTCAGCAATGACATTTGATATGTAGTCATTGAAACCAGCATTCAACTATCTTGAGGAAAAAACAAAGACACAATATACTTTAGTAACGTGTAGGAGCATCTTTAGCAACAATGTATTTAAGAATTTCTCTTCTGTATTGGCCCACACTTCAGTTGCTTCAGTTTACTGATGTTTGAGAGAACTTAATTCACAGCTGTCTTAAGATACTGCAACAGCATTTCAATGGGGTTGAGGTGTTGACTTTGGCTTGGAAAGCCTCTTCTTTTTATCTTTAACCATTGTAATGTAAATTTCTCATTGTAGAATGTTGAATTTTTAACTTGAATGCTCTCTGTGCGTGGAACTTGGTAGTTCCTCCAGGTAGTCCAGTTTCCTATCACAATCCAAAGACATGTGGTGAAGGCTGTTTAATGGTTCAAAATTACCCATAATTTCTTAGTGAGTGTTTTAGGGTGTGAGTGTTGGCACCCCATCCAGGGCGTGACCTGCTTTGTGCCCTAAGGTTCCTGGGTTAGGTTTTAAACCCCAGTGACCCCACAGAGAATAAGGTGTATAGATAATGGATGGATGTTTGGAGGTGGACTCAAAACCCAACAGTTTTTCTGAGCTGATGCCCCTCCTAATTTTACATGATTAAGTAATATTGTGAATTTCATCAGTAATACCTGGTTGCTCTTAGTGATTGAGTAAATAGAAGGGGTATACTTATCTGTTCCAGTGTTGTACTATATGAATAATGATTCTTTATGGCTAAAAGGATATTTAGAATTCCCTAAATTAAGGGAAGTTCATTAAGTATGAAAAACGGTATTTAAAATCTGGATTCAGAAGCAAACACAGTGACGAAGCTAAACTCATCCTTAAGTGGTTGATATGTTCAAAGCAGCGTTCTAAAGAGAAAGGCCATTTGGAAGCAAAAGCTGGCCATAAAACTAAAAACAAAACAATACCATAACAGGGCAAAGTTGCCACAAAATTTGTAAATTGTAAATTAGTTTACTAATTTATATTAGCCTGCTTAAGGGCTTGTCTTCTTCTCACTGGGATTTTTGTCTGTGGTATTTGGGGTTCAGTCAGAGATTGTGACTAAATGAGACTCACCTCTGATTTATGTAACTCTTCCTGTCCGCAAATCTGTTACAAATGTTGAGAAGTGCATGTCTTCACTATGTCTGAGGTCTGAATACCAGAAACATCATCCAACTCAATATTATTCAGTAGAGGGTATACTCGTTACTCATTTTATTAGGAACATATGCCACAAAAACACATCTGTATCAGTGTCACACACATGTTCATACCTCTGCTTGTTTAGTGTCCCTGCAGTGCTGGGAATTGTTCACCAAATAATATTTAGTCAGCAGTGACATTAACATGGTGGTCCCATTCCACTGATGTTTCAACTACAGTTGGCAGAAAAACTGTATAGAACCAGATGAGCTCCATTAAGTAATTGTACACATACAGTCTCACTCACTCTCACTGAGTAAGTGCTTTATCATGGTCAGGTTCACAGTGGCTCTGGAGTCTATTTTAGGACCAACAACACTGACCATTTTTGTCATTTGAACCTACTAAAAAATTGTCTTAAGACACCACATATTTGGTAGCTCTCTGGCATTATAAGGCTTTTCTCACAAAAGAAGTGTGCATGAATCCATGCCCCATCGAAATAGTCACCACAGAATTTTGTGTCACTGGCTGGTGGCAGTGTTGGTGACAGAAAGGGACAGGAGCCTTGTAAAGAATAAGAAAACTGTTCAAGCATTTTATAACTGATTTTGGTCTATGCAGACCTCAAATTCTTCTCACCAGGTTCTGAGCACCATGCTAGTCTGTTCTGACAGCAGGAAAATTCCTCAGATATCCCAGTCCAGAGTTAGCTCCACTCATAGGCATATTAATGTAATGCACTGTCAAGGCAGCACACAAACACGGAGAATGGTATCTGACCCAGAACTCGTTCTCCAGATCTGAGAAACATTTGGCACCATATAGGTGAACTCCTTCACCCAATCAACTCACTGTTGACAGTGCTTGCCTTTGATAGAATTAGGCAGTCTATAAATTAAGGCTCACAGCTGGCCTTACTCTTTTCTGTATGCATTTTATCAAGCTTTATCACATTGCACAGAATTCAGCAATCAGTTTAGTGTAATGGAAATATCACATTTTAATTATGTATTAATTTGTAATTGTGCCACGTAGACTATAGACGCTTTAAACTTGCTGAAGCTTAGAGACACAAGGCCGAGAATAGTACAGAAACAACCTGATTGTAATTGTCCCTGAATAAATGATAACGTATGGACAACTGGTCTGGGTCAGATAAAGAGTTGTGAGTTTGAATGTAGGAACTTCATGTACGGGGCGTTGATTATGTTAGCAGAGATGTTTGTGTATAAAATGGGACAGCGGGGAGAAAGAGATCACCTTTCTCAATGCTGCAACTGTTTGCTGTATGAGACTGGTCCTTCTGCAGAAGTATAAAATAAAACCTTTGTGACTTTGCTCTTACCCAGTGTATGAATTGCTTGTCTTTATAATATTTACAGAATTTCCACCACAATACTTGGCGTTGTCGGCAACTTTCCGTGTTTGAGGAAGGCATTGGAGAATCCCGGGGAGGCGTAAGCGCTGACGCCTTGAAGGCTTTTTCACTTCATCTCGAATGCTTAATTGGCTATCGAGCGTGAGAGGACCGGGGATTCACCATGTCGCCTCAACACCGGAATGAGAACTAAAATCGTGTGGTAAGGAAATTGTTTTTCTTTAAGTTGTCATTAATTAGGTAAGAAGTGTGCTTTCTCACAGTGAAGAGGATAGATTTAGACTTGGATCTATCATACGGGTAAGGGACCCGTGAGTACCCAAAAAGTGCAAGGAGTGGGTACTGGGTTTCGTCAGTTTACGAAAACTGGCCCTGCAGCGGACGCGCTCAGGTAAGGACCTCCGGAGGTAAAAACAAGTCAGTGTGCAAGGTGCACAGGTAGCAGTCAAGAGGACTGTGAGAGTTCACTGTGAGGTTGTGGCACGCGTAAATTTGACAAGTAAAAATCATGGGTAACAGCAAACAAAACAAAAGATCTTGTGGAGTTCCTGTGGTAAAAATATCATCTAAATTATGTTTGAGAAATGTGGAATTCCAGAGAAAAAAAAAAAAGGGGGGGAAATATGAAATTATTAATAACTAAGCTGCTTTTGAGATGTGGATGTGTGAAGCATGTGTTAGGGACAGAAAAGCAATGCAGTTAGGGACAGGTCAAATCTCACAATCTCTCCAGTGTGTTAAGACAGATCCTGACCTGGATGGCTGCCCACCTCAAAGATGTCCACAACCTACTGCTCTTGACAGCCCTCAACTCCATCATACAGCGCATACAGAAACACCAGTCCTGACCTCACGTGTCATCGTATATCGGAGAAACAGAAGCTGGACAATCGACTCAGCAGTGAGCCCCTGGACGAGGACAAGGACGAGGACGAGGAACCGCTCAACTCTGGGAAAATGCTCATGGTCGGACTGGCGAGGTCAGATGGAAAGAAAAACCCTCGTGCACAGACCATGGAGCTGGAGAACTGGAGCAGGTCAACAAATAGCTGTCAGACGCAAGACAAGCTGGAGGACATACATTGGGGACACTAAGGAATTTAGACTTCACATGAACTCAGAGGACTGCTCATGTCTAACCTGGGAACTGACTTTCACAAAACTCAGGCAACTGGCCTGAAGAAAAGTACATGATGCGAAATTCTGTCTGGAATAATAAACATCATCAGGAATGTGTGATATGGATCACAGTGTTGATTGCAAACTGACAGATGCCTAGTCTTCCATTCACTTTAACGGTTTTTGTTGTCACCGGAACTTTGCGAAGTCGTTCGGCCCCGGCGCCTGAACGGATGGCCTCCAGCATTGCCTCCCTGGCAGACTCTGGGTTTCCCCCCGCAGGCAGCACCGCAGGCCGCTTAGCCGAGGACATGGTGGGAGGAGGTGGGGGTGGAGGAGGTGTAAAGGCTGGTGGTGGTGGGGCAAAGGTTGGTGGTGGCGGTGGTGTAAAGGTTGGTTGTGGTGGTGTAAAGATTGGAGGTGGTTGTGGAGGCATGAACGCGGGAGGACATGAGGGACTTGTGTGTCTCTGGTCCGACCGGTTCTCCTCAGATTTCCTGAACTTTTCCAGCTCAGCAGCGACTGACGAGTTTGTCTTCTTAAGTCTTGTCGAATTACTATCAGCTCGGATGGCTGACAGTAAAGCAGAACGCTCGTTTTCGGGCTCCACGTACGATGGCTTCTTCAGCATGCTGGTCCTGGAAGAGTCCGATACCTTTCTGAGACGTTCCATTCCCCCTCCTGACTGAATCGCCTCCATGAGCGAACTGTGAAGAGACGTGTCCTTCTCTACCGACTTCAGGACCACAGGCTTAAACTTTTTAACTGGCCCAAATGGACTTGGCTGGATACCAAGTCTGTGTAACTCTGGTTTCTTCGCTACTGCTGGACGAAGGGTGTTTACTGTACTGTTCAGAGGCAAAGAGTTTCCTGGGGCTTTTTTCACTGACATGTTCTGTTTAGAAGAAAACAGAGGGGGTTCAGACCATGTAGGAACGCCTGCTTGCTGTTGAGGTTTGCTGTGTACTAGGCTGGAATTCAGAGGTTTAGTGGTAGATACATTCGTACCGATGATTTGTGGTTCTCTAGAGATTTCCTGCTTCTCTGGAGTATAACTTTGGTAGGGGTTGGCGGCAGC
The DNA here is from genome assembly GCA_030347435.1 of Clarias fuscus. Classification (NCBI taxonomy): domain Eukaryota; kingdom Metazoa; phylum Chordata; class Actinopteri; order Siluriformes; family Clariidae; genus Clarias; species Clarias fuscus. The sequence goes on along the minus strand of CM059214.1, from coordinate 20,254,307 downwards.
GATTAAAGGCACAGAGTTTACAGATGCATCCGAAGCCTTGCGGTTTGACACTGCTTGCACAGGTTTTAGGTCATTCTTAAAGGCTTGGCTGGTTACCTGCTTTTGTCCAGCACACATGGAAGCCTCTGGAAGCTCCTGAACACCATCTACTTTGCTTGAGTGCAGGCCAGTCCCTGTGTACCTCGTAATAGCTGAAGCCACATAATGACTTGAAGTTCTTTTGGAAGGCTTGAGGAAAGTAAGACTCCTCAAGACCCCAGTGCCTTGGTTATAAGCTCTCCATGCATGTGATGATGGACAGATTACGGTAGTTTTAAATCATTTCACACATGGTAAATAACAACAGTATTTATAACACATTGTAGATGATACAATCCTTGTGCAACTTAATTTATCTTTGCACATGTGATCAAGAAGGTGATTCTCAATGCCCTGTTATCCAATGTTCACATAACTACTTTTTTAAAAAAGTATCAGATCAGATAAAATATGTGAAGCAAATAGCAAATATTTTATTTACTCATCACTCATCGTCTATATTTTTTTATCCTGTACCATTAATCCAACGTGCCGCCACATTTTATTTAACAAAAGAAAATATTTTTTGAAAAAAAAAGTAAAGTTGCAAAAAGTAAACAATGTTTTAAATATTTCAGATCTTAAAACAAACAGTAAATACCTGTTCAATAGACCAAAATATATTGTTGTGCATTGTTGCCATATAAGTAAATTAAACTACAGCATTGAATAATAACATCAAAAAGTTATAAAACTTTTGATGTTATTATTACATAATTATACCCCGAAATTCTCAGGGGATCACCCGTTTTGGATGTGGTAAAAAAAAAAAAAAAGAATATAAATCCCTATTTTTATAGTTTAAAACTTAAATATGCTCCCAAAACACTTTAATTAATTTCAAATTAATAAATGTCCCTTAAACGAAAAGAAAGTAAAGGTAAACCCGTATACTGTACAATACTCTACTGCTGTGTCTTCACAGTGCTAGAATGTAAAATAGCATTGTTACCACTATATGTACTGTAATTCATGCAAGCGTGTTTTCTTTCTTATGCAGTGTTCTTTTCTTTGGTATATGTAGGGTAAAGACAGGAATAATTCACAATCCCAAGCCACGTTTTCCTCTACAGTTTCTTTGTGTTCTCCCTACAGTAATGAAAAATATATACAGTATTATACGTTATATGGAAATTTAGCTGAATTTATGTTAATATTTATGCTACAAAATTAGTTAATTATTGTGTTCTTAATAGATTAGCAGTAAAAATGCATATATATATATATATATATATATATATATATATATATATTGCCACGAAAAAATCCATAAAAAAAGATTGTGGAGGATATTTGCGGTTTATGCTAAATTGTGGGGGTTTCCGCAAACAATTATTAGTTAGGTTCTAAGGAAAAATCCGCAAACGACTGAGGCAGCGACCTCTGAGATGCGACTTCGCAGATTGACTGTATATTGTTTCCATGAGTGTATCAATGTTTTCAATACTAGATTAATATATGCTGTTAATATCCATCCATCTAGAAACATCTGTAGTCCAATAGGGACCATGAACACCAGTGGTGACCATTTTATTTATTCCCATTTTTGCAACCGTGCTAGGGCCCCGGTCAACACTCACACACAATAGGCAATTTGGGAACGCAAATTAGCCTAATCTGCATGTGTTAGGACAGTAGGAGGAAACCAGAATACCCGGAGAAGACCCACCAAGCAATGGGAAGAACATAAAAACTCCATGCACACAGACCCCAAGGCGGGAATCGAACCCAGACCCTACCTCCATATGCTGTTAGAATACTTTCATAAAATGCATTCTTTCAATTTAAATTAATCAAAAATTGCATACAGTCTAAATTCCAAATACTTTTCACTCTTACAATTCTCAGTCAACAAGTCAAGCACATTAGCACGAGAGTGAAAATGGTCATCAATGGACACCCCTCACCCCACCGATTTAACACTTCTATTCCGGCCTACAGTCCCCCCCGTTTCATCCCGGTTAACACCCCGCATTGTTATGGATCCACGGTAACAATAGTGCTGGAGAGCAGTGCGGAAGGATATGACCACATGGCCAGGATTAATGTACAGCGCAGGATTGCAACTCTTTCCGTCGCCGTGTCTGTGTGTGCTTTGCTTTGTGATTTGTCCAAGCTCACTCCTGTGGAACATGTGCAAAGGAAAGAGGAGCGCAAGGTCACGTGTGCGACTATCATAGGGGTCGACTGTTAGGGATGGTGAACACACAGCAAGTGGTGATTTTGAGTCGCGAGTCGAAAATCATCATATGTGCGTTAATGCAAACAATAAGATTTCGCGTTTTCGGTCAGTAAGAGAAGAGAAGAATGGGAATTTCGTGGAATCATGATGTCATTTGTGCCGCGGGGTTGCCCACAATACACATTCTTACGGTAAAGGAAGAGCAAAGGGAAGGAAGAGAGTGAAGGGGAGAGGGGGGAGGGAGAGAGAGAGAGAGAGAGAGAGGAGTGGGTTGACATCAGCAGCCTCCAGAATCATGCTTGCCGAGCGGAGAAAGGGAAGCTCATCCCTGAAGAAACACCTCGAATTTTTCATACTGCAGGCCTGACCGGAGAATACAAAACACTTGCGCTGGAAATCATTCTTAAGCAGCTTTATTGCTGGAGGCTTCGGATTATTAGACATCTTTTAGTTTTTTTTGCTGGTAAATCACAAGCTCCGGCTCGGCTCTGCTCGGCGAGACTGCCCTACATTTTATACTCTATTTGATCTATGCGTTTTTTTTTTTTTTCATGTTTACAGCGACGCGTGGAGATCCATTCAGGCGGATGTTCGCTTCATCTATGAAGGCATAACATTTTTTAATCGACAAGAAATACGGAAATGAGGTGAAAAGCCGAGGAAGGGAAGAAAGAAAGAAAAAAACAGAGTGGCGGACATCGTGAGCTGAAAAACATCCGCACACACACACACATACACATACAGAGAAGATGCACAATTAATCCCAACATTAAACCCATCTTTTACATCTCGATACTCAGGATTGTATCGGCACAGTATGTAACACTGTTTCTATGGTCTCAGCATCGCGTTTGCTCCCGACGTTTGTTCAGGTAATGTTTACCGACAGATCAGTGTAACATTTAAACCTGTTCCACTGTGATTTTAGTGCACTAACGTACTCAAGCCAGCGGCAGGAAAACCACGGCGTTACTTTAAGGCCTGTGCTTAAAGAGAAACGCGCTGACATAGGATACACGTGCCTCAGAAATATGACCAGATCAGCTCAACGGCACTGACTTCTCAGCTGTGCTTTCCCATAATATGCAACATACTTTTTGGGATCACTGACTGTACCCTTCTGGACAATCAAATCTACAGGTCTACCTTTTTCAGGATACCAAAGCAAAAGTTGAGGCGAGATGGGAAGTGATGGTGAGATCCTAAGCCACGATTTGGCAAAGGTGTCTGATGAGGACTTGCTGGCTTGCTCTAAAGAAGAGCTAGTGAGTCGACTCCGGCGGGAGGAATCGGAGAAGATGTCGGCGCTCATTCAGCGCGGCCGCCTAATCAAGGAGGTGAACAAGCAACTTCAGGGACATCTGCTTGAAATCAGGGAGCTCAAAGCCATCAACCAGAGGCTGCAGGAGGAGAACCAGGAGTTGCGTGACTTGTGCTGCTTCCTAGACGACGACAGGCTGAAGGTGAAGAAACTGGCACGGGAATGGCAGCTGTTCGGCCACCACGCCGCCAAAGTGATGCGTGATGACCTGGGTGGCTACCTGAAGAAGCTCTCTGACTTGGAGCGTCTGCAGGATGGTCTTGTCAAAGAGAATCTGGACCTGAAGGAGCTGTGTCTAGTGCTCGAGGAAGAGTGTGTGAGCAGAAGTGATTCTAGCCCAGGAGGATCGACTGAGCTCAACCTACCATGTATGGTGGCCCGGGACCTCGGGGATGGAAGCTCAAGCACTGGAAGCGTAGGCAGCCCTGACCAGCTCCACCTGGTTTGCTCGCCTGATGACTGAGCAACTGATCAGAGAAAGAGAGAGGATAATAGCCATTATCCCTTTATTCCTCTCAGAAAGTGACAGAGAAGGGCCCGAATGAAGTTATGTGGGCCAGCCAAAAGGAGCAAAGAAGTTTACAATTTCCGTTGTCATTAAACATCTCAAATGCTTATGCTAGACAAGTAGATAGGCCACATCAGTATTTCTTTGCTTTTCCCTTCAGATTATTGTTAGTTTTCCCCCCAATGTAGATAGACTTTGTTATTGTGAATGAAATTACTTTGCTTTGGAGAATTACGCATGATTGCAATAGTTTTAAGCTTTACTTTAGCTCTGTTATATTGTGTTTATAACATTTTCAGAAAGAAAGTAGTACAAGTTCACTGGGATTTTCCCCTGTTAATATAAAAGTGGTTGTACATAGGAAGTAACTGATCAACTGGCTATTTACCACCTGTTTTACTGCACTAAAATGTATTTTAAGGGGGTCTTATGTTTTAATGATGCACTAAACAGGGCTGAAACAAATCACAAATGATTCATGTTTTTAAGCTGCACAGAGCCATAAAATGACCTCTCTGAGGTCATGCACAACAGACCTCTGGATTAAAGTGAATGGATTGCAAGTTATTTGGCTGTATGAAATGTGCCATGAAACCGCACATTCAGAATTACAACATTTTCTTGTGATTATGATGTACTAAAGTTGCTCTAGTAAGATTTGACATGCTTACTAGAACGTAATCTAGTTGACTACTACACTGGACACCAGAATTTTGTTTTGCATTGATACATTTTATTAACTACTCACTGTACCATTTTTGTGTGTTTTTGATTGTTGATTTTATGGGATTTTACATAGCTACATGCTATGTTTACACACTGGCAACTGCACCAGGTACAATGATGTTTGTGAATTTGTAATAATGTACAATTCATTTGATCACATTCTTTAGCTTTTAATTATATATTTTAATTTAGATGTATATCAGTATTACTTTAATGCAGTTTCCCTGTTTGTATCATAAGAATCTGATTTTGTGGTTTTATTTTTGCCTACAATCTTTGGTCCATGGTTGTTGTTATTGGGAGAGCTTTAAATACACTTGATTGAGCTTGATTGATCCTTTTGTTTGCTGGGAGCCACCTAGATGAGCACAATTCATATAGAGTATTGATTTGCAAAAAATGTTTGGTCATATTGGAGGCCAAAAAAACAACGGTTATGTGCGTGGCTTAACATTTTCCCTAATGGAGTATAAAGGGGGCTTTTAAGAACATGTACTTACAGTCATTCATAACTGTAACACCCGCCCCCCCCCCCCAACTATCTCAATGATAAGTGCGCCATGAGCCAAGATTCAAGGGCCAACAGAAGACTCTGTGTTTAAATTAGGTCACCAGGTTTATCCAGTTTGCCCCATGCAAACATTGCTAGTCAACCTTTATTCTTGTGCATTTTATATGCTCTCTTGTTTCCATAATTCTCTGGGTTACTTATTTCCAGTGCTATGCGATTTTTCTATTTCAAAACATACAAAGATCACTAAAGAGAGATTAAGGATGAATCTTTTCTCAAATAACTTATAGGCAACATCACAGCTATAAGGTAGAGCTGTCATGCTCACTAAGGAAAAATGCATAAAGGCATACCTTAACATAAAGTTATAAATTAGCCATGAAATTTACCATTGTCTCAGTCAGAGTGAATTCTCTTGCCTTGTGCCTCATGATACTAGGATTGGCTCCTGTTCACCGTGATCCCAGCTAGAATAAAGTGATTACTGAAGTTGAATGAATGCATTTTAGCTAATGTTTTGTTCTTTTTTTGTTTAGTTTTTTTTTTTTTTTTTTCAAATAATGCAGTACACAGACACTGTTAGAAACATTTAGGTGGTTACTGTGATATAAAAATGTACATTGGCACATGTTTAGTTGTCGTCAGGGAATCTGTTGGCTATAAGAACATCCTAAGAGGAAACATTTCGGACTCCTCCTTTTCTCTTTCCCCAACCTTTAGGCCTCTGCTGTACTCCATTTCTGTTTTCAATTAACAGCTTCTTTGTTTTAATTAAATGAGTGCAACTGTAAAAATCTGCATGTCAGCTAAAAAAAAAAAAGACCTCTGAAAGAACTAGTTGTTGAAAGTGCTTTTAAGACACATTAAAATCAACAAACTTTTAAATGTTTACAAATAATTTTCACAAATGACAACTAATTTAGAGTTATTTTTTATTACACTCTTACATGTTATGTTGTACAGTATAAAAATCGTTCATCCCTACTAGGGCTTTCTCAGTGTTGAAAAAATATAAAATTGTTTCTTCTTAACAATAAATACACATGAGCTAATGGACCTGCTGTAGTAGTGAATCAAACAAGTTGTAATAATGCATACACTGTAGATTGCAATATATTAAGTTCTTTATTCTTTTATATATAACTTTACTACTTTTGAAATAAAAAAAACACAGCTAGCATTTAAGAAAAAGGTGTATTAAGTGCACATTTGTCCAAGGCTGTTTATCATCAGTAGAGCAATTCAAATGAATCAGTGTAACTGAATTATTACTGAAATGTGTCAAGCTTGTAATATTTGTGATCTTCACATAAACTGAAAATACCTAAATATCTTAAAGCAGACATGATGTAACTAAGTAGCTTAATACACTGTACCATGTAAAAACACATTAAAATACATTAGACTTTTAGCTTTGGATTGCATAGAACAAAGTTATCAAATCTGTCAACAACAGTAAAGTAGTGTTCATCCAAACAAGTTAGTAGGCTTGTAAACCTATTAATCAGTCAAATAACGAATATTTCTAATATAAACGTTTTGTATAAAGTATAAAGAATAACTAAATACAATTTAGCATTTAAAGTAGTTTATATTCTAGTTCATAGATCATAGTTATTTTTTTCATACAAAATGTTTAATAGTTTATAGTCATAATATAATATACTGAATACTATATTGTGCATTGCAGTATTTCTGGATTGGTCTTATTTAATACTGCATGTGAGCACTAAAGCTACACCACTTTAATTTTAAACCCAATTAAGGAGTTTATTAAATTAGTCATACTGGGGAAACCTTTAGATGTTGTTTGTAGAACCCAACAGCAATGTGCCTCTCCATTACAGAGGGTTCTGAGTGCAATCGATTTAGGAACCAGGAATAGTCTAAGACTTTAACAAACCTCGTTTTCTCTGAGCGTATAGGAGGACAGTGATAAAGATACAAAAAGTAAAATACTCAGTGTAATCACAAATACACTTTTGTCCCTCTGACCTAGTATTAAAACACTGAGATATCCAGAGCACTTGTTTCCCCATGAGAAAAACTGATTAAATGGTCAGGATTGTAGGAGAGTTGAGGGATTGATCTGACTGGTCTCCACTGCTGCTGCTTCGCCGATGGGCAATAGCACATGGTTCTGGATTTCGGGAGGGCTGGAATGTACCATGCTGATTTGTGGAGGAGGCAGAAAGGCTGAGTATTTGCGATGAAGTAGGAGTATTGGTGTCAAGAGAGGTAGTAGGATAGGTGAAGATTAGGCTAGAAGTGAACGGCGTCAGAGAAGGTGTGGAAATGAGGATTGGAGTATGGAGGGTATCTGGTTCTAGATTGACATCAGCAGAAGATGTTGAAGATGGAGGTGGAATGATGATTTTTGGCTTTGGTTTCTCCTGTTTGGTGGGAATCTGGCATTTTCTGGAGGGTCCAGGAAGTTCAGAATCGTCTGGTTCGATTTTAATTCCACTCAGGGTAGGAAGAACTGGATTAGAGTCAGAGTCTGAATCGGAGTCCTGAACTTTGCAGATTGGTCGATGGGCCTCAAGAACCAGTTCAAGCTTTTCCTTTTCCTTTTGTAGATCAGCAATCTCTTTCTGCAGGCGGGATTTTTTGTCTTCCAACTGGTCAGTTTCCTGCAACAACAGATTTTGTTGGTACAATTACAAGGATGGTATAATTTGGTCTATTCAGTGAGCAAAAGTTCAATAGTGTAAATAGCATAACTTACAATTCACTATTAAAAAAACAAACATTTGCCAGGTAAATACGTCAAAAGGTAAATCAACTTACATTTTGAAGCGAGTCAGTCAGTTCACGGCGACGAGTCCTACACTTGGCAGCAGCCAGTTTGTTTCGTTCCCTTCTAATTCTGCGCCTTTCGAGTTCTTCCTGTGATAACTAAGGAAAAATTGACAATAATGTAAGAAAAAAAAATAAAAGCATAAATATCTAAACTAAACACATAGGCGCCAAACGTTTGTTTTAAGACTTTTAACACCAATATAGTGAAAATGCCACATCATAAACTTTGAAACTGTAATGCTGCCATCTAGGGGACAGGGTCACTTCTATCTGATGGGTACCACTAGCAGAGGCTGTGCAAAAATCACTCCTAGTTTACATTAGCATCCAGCAGATAGCCTTTTATCATTTCCCATCCAATCTTGCCTAAGTGAAAAAAGTCATTGTATTGTTTGATTTCATGTGCCCTTTCTTCCTGCCCCTAATTTTGATGACTCATCTAGACCCCTTACTGACTCAGGTGTGAGTCATATTATTTTGCTCCAATGAGTCACGTGATTTCCTGTCTCATTATTTCACTTGTCTCACACCCCAGGACTGAGACTTGAGGGCATGAATCAGACAAAACTGGACTTTTTAAATCACAACAGGATAATCAAGGAAATATTTTATTGCTGTATCTCCTTAACTTGGAATCAATTTATTTAGTGAGAAAAACACTATATTATTTAAACAAAACACACACACATACAAACTTCCAAGTAAGGCCATAAGAATATGCCGTGCCCGTTCCACACCTTTTGTGGATGACAACCACACTTGTACAGCTAGGTCATATGCACACCCTTCAGAGTAACTACAGGATATTACACATAATCTGTTTCTACATCCCTTAGAAATTTCTGGCAGCAGTTTCTCCAGAATGTAAGGGGAGAGGAGAGGGGTGGGGTTAATGGAGAGTAGTAATTTAAGAACTGTGTGCCATGTGACTGAAGTCTTTTAGAGAATTACTAAAAAGGGATTTGTGGCCTCCATGATTAACAACATTATTATTGATTCAGAACTGGGAGATTAATAAAACTTACATGTTCATCATTTCTGCGTCTTGTGGAACTTCCTGAGCCTGTGACTGCCCTGATCACCCCTGGTCGAAGGAGTTGTGATTGGGTGGGCTGAAGGTTCACAGAGGGTAGTCTTGGTGGCAGGGAGTAAGGGTGACGAGGAGGTTGCTTAGATGTGCCTGGCATTGAGAAAACAGAAGGCTGCACAAGCCACTGTAGATCTTGGTTTGAAGTTATGGCATTTAGAGTGGGGACGAACTGACTGGATCCTGCCACTGAGTACTTTGGCTATGAAATAAAGCACAGATAAGATTTGTCATTAAAGCATAAAGCATGGGTTTCATCCATATAAAGATGAGAAAACAGAAGTAAGGTACTAAATATTATGAGGAAAGAGATAGAGAGTTTGGACACCATTTGGCTTTTAAGAGTAGAAAACAAAACACTCCTAGAACTAAGATATTAGAAGAAAAAAAAACTCATAACTATGGTTATATTCTGACTCTTGAATTATAAATTAAATTATTAATTTTTGGCTGATAAGTTTTTTGTCCTGAAACACACATTACAATATGATCATGAAGACACAACAAATAAAAGAATTTAATATGTGATGGACATACCTCTTGATGCTGAGTCGTACCGGTGCTGGTGGCTTGAGTGCTACTAGCAGAGCTCGATCCAGATCCAGCAAAGTTGTTATCGGGGAAGTTCTGATCTGTACCTCGCCCAAAGTTCCCGTAGTTTCGATACATGTAGGCCGTTTACTTCTGAAAAGTCCCAAGGAAACAAACGGAATAAAAACGCGTCTTAGTCTGTGACAGCTTCAAATGGTCTAACTTGCCTGTTCTGACTAACTTATAGTCCGCTGTAGTGCGAGAATTCAAAAGTTAGTTACGCCTGCCTAGTTGCTGAGAAACCGAGGAATCCACCTGTAGCTTCTCAGGGGTGTACTCAAAAACGCGCTTATGTTCGCTGAGTTTTAACTATCGACGATAAATGGTCACAAAAATGTGACATGTAGAAGTCCTCCACGACGTTCGTTTGTAAACGAACGTATCAGAATGTTTTGCGATCGTACTCGCTGAACTTGGCGTTGTATCACGTGCGCCCCTCCCAGTTTACGAGAAATGGTGCGGTCCACAAATAGATGACGAACGATCACGTGTAGGGTGACGCATATGCCCATGTTTAGTTTTTTTCCGGGAATCCCTTTTTTTTGTTTTTTTGTTTTTGTTATTTTCTTCTTTTTAATGGGTTCACCACTTGGTACTAACAGAAACATATTTCTGTAAGTAATTAAGCATTGTTTTGTCGATAATATAGTGAGTTTGAATATACATGAAGAGGTACAGTGCAGTGTGTCACTCGGAGTGAATATGAGAATAAACCTGATGACATTTTGGATAAATTAAAGGAGCGGGAATATTTGGCGCAGAGAAACCGAAAGGAGAGGGAAAGCTTCGGGATAAAGAGGGGACGTTTTAGGATATTTGTCAAAGAGGAAGTTTATACTTTTTACAGATGCCCAAGTAGACGATGATTTTGATCAAAGTAATAACAAAACAATAAATCAATATATATATGTATTTATTTTTGCCCCAAATACTATTGCGTACTTCTTCTTTTATATTTATTTACATTGTTTTTAATTATGTGTGTCTCGGTTGATGTTAATTGTTAACGACCATGTGGTCAATACGAGATCTGAAAATCGACAGCTGCATCTTTCTGCCACTCGTTTCCCGGCAATCCTGTGACTCATCAGTGAGGCCCTGAATAAAGTTGGTGCCGCATAATCCAAGCTGGGGTTACTAAAAACTAAACACTTAATGTTTAGTATTTAAAAAGGCAAAAATGTAGTTTGGGGGATTATGCTGTCTAGTGAAAATTCTAACTAACTGTTGAGACAAAGTCTCAAAAACTTAGTTTGTAAGGATATTGAATGAGGTAATTATGTAATAGGTGCGTGTGACGTCATGCCTGTGAAACGTCTAACTGGGACTAGACTGAGGCAGATTAGCCCGGAGCGTGAAAAAAAATACTCACACTAAGATCGCGGAGACGTGCCCGGTCATGTCTATGTGTACGGCACGTACGTGCTTCTGGATGAGATGGCATGCCCCGCTGTATTCTACAGAAACTCGCAGTGACGTTGCTGAGTTTTGGGCGGTGCACGGTGACACTCCCATTTACACAATACACCTAGGTGACAAATCATCAGATTATTGACATTTAAGATCTGTACTATTCCGGTTTTTATAGCCCATTCATCTGCAATTGTCCCAAATAAATTATAAATTAAACTGAGTTTAATTCAGTTTTATTTATACAGCACTTTAAAAAAAAAACGACTTGCCTGTTCTGACTAACTTATAGTCCGCTGTAGTGCGAGAATTCAAAAGTTAGTTACGCCTGCCTAGTTGCTGAGAAACCGAGGAATCCACATGTAGCTTCTCAGGGGTGTACTAAAAAACGCGCTTATGTTCGCTGAGTTTTAACTATCGACGATAAATGGTTAAAATTGTCGCAAAGTAGTTATATTCCCATATATATATATATATGTAAATGAGTTTAAAAATATGTATAAATGATAACTATCAGTTTGTCCCTGGTGAGTAAGCCATTGGTAACGGTGATAAGGAAAAACTCCCTGAGATGACTATAGGAAGAAACCTTGAGAGAAACCAGACTCAACAGGAAACCTTTGGGTGATATCAGATTGAATACAAATAACTCAAGTTTGTCATATTTTGAGCAGTGGATCTTTTTTTCTTTGCTTAACTGTCTAAAATTGTTTAAAAAATAATTCAGTGGCATTGCAAATCGTTACATTTTATGAAATCTATTTACCTGACTATAAAATCACTAATGGACAAATGGACTACAAATATGCTTTGATAAATAAAGTTGGTGTCTCTAGGTTGATAATATTGTGTCTGGAGTGTCTGAATTTCATTACAGATTTGATTTCCAATTAAACATAGCTAGATTCGATGCATCAGTCTTATCATTCATTTCTTTATATAGACAAATAAGAACAGGAACTTAACTTAATTTTTTTGCTCTTTCAGCCAATAACACCCTAAACTATTAACAAAGACTAATTACTGTGCTGTGTAATATACTGTAGATAGTTTATTTATGTAACAACCTACATGCGCACTTCAGTTTGCACTCTAATGTATTTTAATGCTAGTGACATTTTCTGATTAGGGTGCCCTTAAGATATATGATACTAAATGCTACCAATACACAGTACTATACTATACTATACTATACTATACTATACTATACTATACTACTATACTATACTACACTATACTATACTATACTGTGTATTATACAGCTATAACATTAAAACCACTGACATGTGACATGAATAACATTGATTATCTTGTTATAAACACATCTCTCAATATTTAAGGATATATTAGGGAGCATGCTCTTGAAGTTAATGTGTTGGAAGCAGGAACAATGGGCATTTTCTCACAAGAGAAAATCTGCAATACTGCGCCTCAATATCTGTTCCTTGTATGCCATATCTTTTCCTGTTAGAACCTAACAAAAGTGTTGCAAGGGAGTACAATTGTTGTACCAGTGACAAGGTTGTGGGAATCCATGGCTTATATGGTCAACATGGGGAACAAAGGCTAGTCTGTCTGATCCAATTCCACAGGAGAGATTTTGTAACAGACAGTTAAAACTGGCTATGACAGAAAGATGGCTGTGTAGTTTCAGACCAGTCAGAGAGTCCATGCTGACTCCTGTCCAATGCCAAAAGCTCCTACAATTGGCACAAGTGCATCAGAACTGGACCATGCACCAATAGAAGTAGGTGGCTTAGGAATCTCATTTTCTTTTACATCGTGTTCTATTACAATGTTTTACTAGAAAGTATTGCGTCCTGAAATTCGGTGCATGTTACTTTCACACATACCACCTTCCGACACATTGTTTCAGACCAAGTACACCCCAATTCATATCATTGCTATTCCCTAATGGTAGTGACCTCTTTCAACAAGTCATTGTGTCCTGCTACACTGCAAAAGGTTTTCAGCAATCGCTTGAGGAAAATGACAAAGTGATGGTGATGCCCCCCAGATTTAAGCATAACTTACAGGTTTTAAAGGATATGCTGCTGATATCTTGGTGCCAGATACCACAGTGCACCTTTAGAGGTATTATGGAATCCAAGAGTGACTTACACACTCTATTATTTAGATGTTATTAATGGCATAGTTCTTTGGTGTTCAATACAGTAATAATATACGTCATATGCTGCTTCTTTAAAGGCTTGCGGGTTCAGATATTGTTGCAGCAATAAACTTTACGAAATAATTGAAAACTATTGTGCCGTGCTATATTATGACATTTCTACGTAATAACCTATATAAAGTAAATAGAAAGTGTGTGTGCTTAAAAAAAAACCTGACAAAACGTGTTCAAACGTCCTTAAATAAATAAATAAATAAATAAAAGTCTGACTCATTCGTCTTTGTCAACACAACGTTCAACGTTATATGCGTTGTGACATTTTGACTGACATGCGCAGAATCCAATCAACATCCAGAGTTAGAGTCAACGAATTGACTGATTGACCAATGAAATCAGAGACAGCGCTGCGGTGCCACGCAGGCACATTTTCATCATCCAATGACAACACAGGTGGGGCGGGTTTACGGGCGTCTACGTAGCTGTAAGTACAACTTAAGGCACGAACTTAGCTTCTTATTTGAAAGTTTTGCCTTTATAGTAACGTTAAGGTAGATTAAACGTATTAGTTTATTGAGCTTCTTGATTCATTTTATTCCAGAGAATGATAGTAGCGTATAGTCAGTGTCATCTTGTAAATTAAGCTCGATGTCTATCACTGAGTCTAGCCAGCTAGCTAGCCAGAATATTCAGATAGAATTAGAGGAATGTTAGATGTAAATGAGCTAACTGGTTGTTTATAAGACGCACATGATAATTTATTTTGTGTACGTTTGTTTTTTTTCTTCTTTAGTGTGAATCTAAGTACATAATCATATTGTCTTCTTGTTTAAAGGAGAGCAGAACGATGGCCCATCAGCATCCTGGTTACCGGGCTAGTAAGTATGAGAACTTTAAATTCAAGCTGCTTCAGAATATTGCAGTAGTCTCAGCAAGTCATCTCAAATATAATGTAAATATGCCAAATTTGACAGATTTCCTGATGACATGCATGGATTATAAATGTTTTAGCACAGCTAAGGTTGTAAGCAAAATAAAAAGTGACAAAAATCATGTTTTCATTTTCCTATCACAAGGAAGTGTAATATTTCCTATTACACTTCCTGTTAACCCATGCTTTTGTATATGTGATTGGGGTTTTTAGTGTAATGTTAATGTCCTGGCAGTTTTTAAGTGGTGGTATCAAAAGGTTTTGATCTTTGTGCGCCAAAGACCTTGTCGTTTTCAAAGAAAGTCCTCCCTGTGATGGACTTAAATCCTAATTCACTGTTGTTGGTCTGCCTACTGGAATGAATTCTCGATGCACAGTGACGCAAATATTGGAAAAGACGATGAGCATGCATTCCACAGTCGTGAAGATGATTGGCTCTTCCACTGTGAAGACTTGCTTGGTCTCAGGGTTGTACCCATACACCAAAATTTCATCACAGTTAATGATCCTCGACATGAAGGAGGGCACATCATCCACACCATGCTGATGGAGTTCTTGTCAGACTTCAGCAAAATTTCCTTCTGCTCCTGGGTCAGCAGACTAGAGACAAACTTGGCAGCAAATCAGCACATGTTCAAATCACACATGAGGATTATCTAGACTGTTGTGTATGACATATCGACAAATGTAGCAGTGGATTGTTCTCCAACGATCACCATGCACAAGTTTCCCAATAGTTTCAAAATTTTTCGGGGGTTGAGCTTTGAAAGTGTTCATGATCTCTGTTCATGATCTCTCATTGTCTTCCAGTGATGTTCTTCCACTCTTGAAGTGTGCATGCCACACCTAGAAGGACTAATTCCAGCATCGGTGGACTTGCCAAATCATGTCAAACATCTCTGTGGCAGATTTGCCCAGTTTCAAGCAGAATCTCATGTTCACTCTTTGTTCAAACTTGCTGTCCATGAATAGAATAGCTCAGTTGCTCCAGTTTTTGATACCATCACGTATTAAGTCTCTCTGTAATTGTGTATTGTCTCACACAGCAAAACCAAGAGCTCGTGCAGCTCCTCCAGGTGATCCCCTTCTTTTTGAAGACACCAGTTCTGGGGAGCCACCCATGAACAACCAGAATTACTATGAATCTGGTTACAATATGGGAGCTGGTGTGCCAGGTGGTCAGGGTACCAGTGGAGTAAACAATCTCTTTGCAGATCCCATGGCCAATGCAGCTATGATGTATGGTTCCTCACTCGCAAACCAAGGCAAAGATATAGTAAACAAAGAGGTGAGGTGTATAGACGATAACGTCTACAGCTAAAACATGTAGTAAAATCTTTCAGTCAAATGCATTGTCTGTTTCTGCTTGTTGTGTTACAGATAAGCCGATTTATGTCAGTGAACAAGTTGAAGTATTTCTTTGCGGTTGACACCAAATATGTCTTAAAGAAGTTAATGCTTCTCATGTTTCCCTATACACATCAGGTAACAAAAGTTGCTTGTGACTTTGTTACAGGTTGACAGGTTGTACGTGCATTTTTCAACATCATTTTAGAGAATGTTTTATCAGTGTTGTGTTTTTATTGGATTTGATCTGTGGGTATTTTAGATGTACTTTCTCTCAGTTAATTTACTCTCATATCATTCAATTCAATTCCCAGGACTGGGAAGTTCGGTACCACAGAGATTCTCCACTCCCCCCTCGACATGATGTCAATGCTCCAGACCTTTACATACCAAGTAAATGTTCACTGCATCATCTTTATTCTGTATAAAAATCAAGTTGATGATATTGCATGATATTCAATGTCTTGGGAAAATCAGCAACCATTTGGAATAGTCGTGTATAAAGTGCGTTGGTAATAAAGCTAAAGTGAAGTTAAATAGAAAACCTATGGGGTGGTACATTGTAGTATAAAGATTGATCTCATTTCACTGAACATTTTTGCTTTTTGGCAATATATATATACACAGTGCCCTTCATAATTATTGGCACCCCTGGTTAAGATGTGTTAAAAGCCTTAAAATAAATTAAGTTTTTATTGCAAAAGCATATCGTCACACTGAAAATTGTAGAAAAATGTAACGTGAATATAAAGTGAAGTTTAAGGCGAAATAAAAATCCCTGACTAACAAATAATTATTTTTCATAAAATAACCTGTTCCACAATTATTGGCACCTCTGACAATTCCTAGAAAATAAATGTAATTTAAGTATTTCTGTAATTTCTACATTAGTTTACAAAGTTGATCAGAGTATCTAGGAACATTTTAATTAGTAATTTATCACTTCCTGCTTCACTGGGGTATAAATATGACGTGACACAGAGGCCATTTCCCTTATCCACTCTTCAACATGGGAAAGACAAAGGAACACCCCATTCAAGTAAGGCAGATGTGTGTCGACCCTCATAAGTCAGGCAATGGGTACAAGAAAATAGCCACCCGCCTGCATCTGGCCATATCTACTGTGAGAGGAATCATGAAGTTTAAAAAACTGGAACAGTAGTAAACAAGCCTGGTTTATTTTGCCTCCACACACATTGAGGAGGATGGTAAGATAAATAAAAATTCTCTAAAGCTCACTGTTAAAGAACTGCAACAAATGATAGCATCTTGGGGTCACAAAGTCTCCAAAACAACCATCAGACGCTATCTACATGCCAACAAGCTCTTTGGGAGGCATGCAAGGAAAAAACCTTTTCTCAGTCACAATCATAAACGCAAAGGTTTGGAGTTTGCTAAGCGGTACTGGGGCTTCAACTGGGACAGTATTCTTTGGTCATCTGAGACCAAGATAGAGCTTTTTGGCAACAAACACTCTAAGTGGGTATGGCGGAACACAAAAGATGAGTAGGCAGAAAAGCACCTCATGCCCACTGTGAAGTATGGGGGAGGATCGGTGATGCTGTGGGGCTGTTTCTCTTCCAGAGGCCCTGGGAACCTTGTTATGGTGCATGGCATCATGAATGCTTTGAAATACCAGGACATTTTAAAGCAAAATCTGGTGGCCTCTGCCCGAAAGCTGAAGATGGGTCGTCACTGGGTTTTTCAGCAAGATAATGACCCAAAACATGTGGCCAAATCTACACAGAACTGGTTCACCACACACAGAATCAAGCTCCTCCCATGGTCATCTCAGTCCCCAGAACTCAACCCCATTGAAAACCTGTGGAGTGAGCTAAAGAGGAGAGTGCAGAGGAGAGGAGTCAGGTCACTGGATGATTTAGAGACATTGTTCAAAGAGGAATGGTCGAAGATCCCTCTTTCTGTGTTCTCTAATCTTGTGAAACATTATAGGAGAAGATTAGGTGCTGTTTTGTTGGCAAAAGGGGGTTATACAAAGTATTAAACATCAGGGGTGCTAATAATTGTGGCACCCATGATTTGATGTAATTCTTAATATGGGATTTTTTTCCACTGAATAAATGCACTTGAATTAAAAGTTGGAATTTCCTCTTTTTTTCCATTGTGGTCCTATGTTATTTAGAACAAAACTGATTTTTTTTAGAACACATTTTAACCAGTGGTGCCAATAATTATGGAGGGCACTGTATATACATAAAGTCAGATGAATTTTGATGCAATTTGGTTACTAACTTACTAAAAGGGTGTCCTTTTTTCTTTCTTTTTTTGTAGCAATGGCTTTCATAACCTACATTTTGCTGGCAGGAATGGCTTTAGGGATACAAAAACGGTGAGTTTTGGAACCCACTGAAGCAGCACAGAAAATTAACATATAAAACGCTGATATAAAATAGTTGATTAAAGATTGGTGTTAGCATGGATGGTCTTAGGGTGCTTTAGCTACACCTAGGATAACCAGAGAACCCCCTAGCACCCTGAAAAAATGTTAATGTTTTACTTTTAAAGTGTGAATAATATACTCTTAAGAAAAATAACTAAAAACCTTAATAAAACAAGAAAAGATTTTTAGTCCTAAGGATTTAAAGCCAACACGGGTGATCTTATTCAGCTACTGAATATGCTGAACAAATATCCTTACTTTCATGTCCTGTTAAACTCTCACTCTCACTCATGCGGTTTGACTCGCGGTGAGATGTGGTGTTGGGCACCGTGAGGCACCCCCAATCTTCTGTGAAGTTATGCAAGGTCCGTGCGCTTCTGCGAGGGCCGCCAAAAGATTTTTTAAAAAGTAGAAGTATTTCTTTATTAGTGGTGCTTGCGAATCGAAGCACTACTATTATTATCTCACAGGCTTATTCCATTTTTTTTCTTCTGTACAAAAGCTGTACAAAAAAGTTTGGCGCGTAACTAGTCGCACCGTTTGTCGTAGACCCATGAATGAGGTGTCAAATCATGCGGCTTATTCGGGAATGGGGTGCTATGACTTTTCTACGGGGTGGGCAATTAACCACCCCAAAAAGTCCCATAGACTTAACATTGAGACCAAAATCAGCTATGTCAGCAGCTGTATATATGACATGGCAAGCAACGCTCACATTTCCTGAAGGAAATTGCTCTGAAGGAAATGTACCTCTCTAGTTATGGTTATAATTAAACATGTTAAATTTTTTGCACGGAAAGATGGAAGCTTAATCACAGCGCCAAAACTCCCGTGAATCACGATGAACGTATTTGCGGCCACCGCGCAAAACCACGTAGGTGAGATAGGGGTATTAGCCAGAGCTAATTTATATTCACAGGTTTTATGAAGAATGGCTTATTAAAATTTTATCTATGGGATATGAGCTGAATACACAGGGGTTGAACAATGAAACTGAAATACTGGCCAATCTAGTGTTTGAGGTTTTATGGCTTAATTTGGCTGGTGGCCAATCCTGATTGATTTTATATACCACCGGTAATAGCATATTGTGAAGGTTTTATTAGCAGAGTAATAGCACAGTTTTGCTTAAAATATTGCAATGCACAAAACATTATGTTTCAGTTTCATTATCCAACCCCTTTATTTGATCTTGCGCTTAAAACAGAAAGACACTGTATGTGTCATGACAAGGGAGCTGTTTATGTCCGGGGCCAGCTCATTTAATAGGAAACTTTTTTCAGGAGGGTGCTCTGAAATGTAAAGCAACCCCATAGCACTAGAAAAATAAATAAATAAATCTCTGGTATTACCTCTGTGGTTAAATAATACAAACTCGCAATATTATTTACATTTTCGTCTTGTTCGTTATTGCTGTATACCGTTTGGAATAACACAAAATATTGAATTATTCATCATATTTATCATTGTCTGTTCATTATCTAACAGAGTTCTTTTTCTTGCATTTTGTTGCTGCTAGGTTCAGCCCAGAGGTTCTTGGTTTGTGTGCAAGCACTGCTCTGGTTTGGGTTATCATCGAGGTTCTTGTAATGTTGCTGAGTCTGTACCTCCTTACAGTGCACACAGATCTTTCAACCTTTGACCTTGTTGCCTACAGTGGATACAAATATGTTGGGTGGGTTTTCCCCCGCTTCTCCCATGTGCTCATAATGACATTATTAAAATTCCATAGTTGTGTCTTTGTCATTTTCATCAATTTGCCATTACGTAGTTATACACAATTTAATTGTTTTGTTTTTTTCATTCTTTCATTTCAGAATGATCTTCACTGTATTGTGTGGACTTCTCTTTGGCAGTGATGGCTACTTTGTGGCTTTTGCCTGGTGCTCCTGTGCCCTCATGTTTTTCATTGTGAGTACTGGGAGAGATTTAGAATTTCATATATGATCGTTTTCACATGCACTAAAACACACACACACACACACACACACACACACACACACACACACACACACACACAATGAGGTCAATAAGTAAAGTAAGTAAGAAAAATCCGGAAATCACCTTGTATGATTTTTTTTAACAATTACTGTGTCAAATAAGTATTTGATCACTTGCTTATCAGCCAGATTTCTGGCCCTCAAAGACCTGTTATTTTGCTTTTAAATAGTCCAGCTACACTCTGCTCATGATTCAAAATTAGAAGCACCTGTTTGCTGTCATAAAAGACACCTGTGCACCCCACAATCAGCCAAAGTCTAAACAGCAACATGGGCAAAACCAAAGAGCTGTCAAAAGACACAAGAGACAGAATTGTAGATTGTTTCCAGAAAAAGCTGGAAAGGGCTACGGGACAATTGGCAAGCAGCTTGGTGAAAAAAAAGAGCTGTTGGAGCAATTGTCAGAAAATGGAAGAGGCTAATAATGACTGTCAATGTCCCTCAGACTGGGGCCCCACAGAAGATCTCTCCTCATGGGGTATCAATGATTCTTCACCGTTCTTAGCATCATCCCAGAACTACACGAGAGGAACTGGTCAATGCCGTGAGGAGTGCTGGGACCATCGGTTCCAAGGCTACTATCATTAATACACTAAGACGTCATGGTTTAAAATCTCGCATCACACGGAAGGTTCTCCTGCTTAAGTCCATATGGACCATATGGATGATCCAGAAAAGTCATGGGAGAAAGTCCTGTGGTCAGATGAGACCAAAGTAGAACTTTTTGGTCTTAACTCCATTTGCCGTGTTTGGAGGAAGAAGAATGATGAGTATCATCCCAATAATACAATACCTACAGTGAAGCATGGGGCTGGAAGCATCATGCTCTGGGGGTGTTTTTCTGCACAGGGGACAGAATGACTGCACTGTATTAAGGAGAGGATGAATGGGGCCATGTATTGTGACATATTGTGACATAACCTCCTTCCCTCAGTCAGAGCATTAAGGATGGGTCGTAGCTGGGTCTTGCAACATGACAATGACCCAAAGCACACAGCCGGGAAAACCAAGGAGTGGCTCCCTAAGAAGCATATCAAGGTTCTGGAGTGGCCTAGCCAGTCTCCAGACCTAAATCCAATAGAAAATCTTTGGAGGGAGCTGAAACTCCGTGTTGCACAGCGACAGCCCCGAAACCTGACAGTTCTAGAGACGATCTGTGTGGAGGAGTGGGCCAAAATCCCTCCTGCAGTGTGTGCAAATCTGGTGAAGAACTAGAGGAATCGTTTGACCTCTGTAATTGTTAACAAAGGCTTCTGTACTAAATAATTCTTTTTTTTGACTCAAGTGATCAAATACTTATTTGACAAGGTAATTAACAAATAAATTGTTAAAAAAATCATACAATGTGATTTCCAGATATTTCCTTTTAGATTCTGTCTCTCACAGTGGAAATGCATCTATGCTGAAAATTGTAGACCCCTCCATGATTTGTAAGTAAGAGAACTTGGAAAATCACAGGGTGATCAAATACTTATTGACCTCACTGTGTATAATCCATATTAATTACATGTAAAGTGAAATATTTCAAGCCTTTTTAATTTTTATTTTATTTAGTATGACATAGCTTGTGAAAAAAAAAAACTTGTATCTCAAAATATTAGAATATTTTCTCAGACCAAAAAAACTAATTACAATCCAGAGATTCTGAACAGTTATGGTCATGAAAATACTCATTACATATTCAGCATGAATTACTGAATCAAAAGTGGCATGGTATGAAGGCGATGTGCCTATGGCACTACAGAGATGTCATTGAAGACCAGGGGTTTGATGGTCTTCACCTTGCCTGTATTTTTGGGTCAATGATTCTCATTTTCCTCTTGAAAATACTCTGTAGATTTGCTGGCTAAACAAGCTCAGTAATATAATGGACTATAAACCAGTTAGTAGTTTTGGCACTGTGGACAGGTTTAGCTACAACTGGTACATTCCTAGTATCCAGCCTCCCAGAGGTAGTGTCATAAGAATCTTATCTGGGTCAGGAGTGGCTTGATCCCAGGAATGCAACAGTTATAGCCCATTTTCTGAGTACCCGTGTACTGAACTAGACCGAGGGATACACAGTCTTCATACTGTTTGAATAGTAATTTACTCGAGGCCGTAATCACTGAAGTTAAGAAACAGCCTTGAAATATTTGTAATGAATTTAGAATATATAGGGGTTTCACTTTTTAAATTAAATTACATAAGAAGGTTAACATTTTAATAACATTAAAATGTTTGCACTGTGTGTGTGGATAAGTTGTGGACAGAGAGTCAGAGAGCTCCTATCTTAACTTCTAGCTAAGAGTCCTAGACTAAAAGTGATTTGGGAAACCTCTCAGAGCAACTCTGAGTAAGGAAAGTACAAAAACCTTCATCTTAGTGAGGAGGTGTGGTTGACCTCGTTGCTAGGGATGATGCAGCGATTCAAGGACTGTGATTGGTTTATTATAAAATAACCTCTGACCTCTGCAAAGGTTTTGAAATGCGCTCTTTGTGAAAATAGAATACACAATAATAGAACAAACAGTGAAATAATAATGTTTGTATATGAATGAATTGTATAATCATGACTACAGACTACTTTATGCAAAGTTTCTGTTATAGGCTAAATATCCTAAAGAGAATTAAACAGCCAAATGATGAAAAAGTGTCTACTTTTGAAGCAACACATTTGCACGCAGTAGTTACGATATTTAAGTTGTTATATTTATTTATCATACTGATTTTATTACTTGTAACCCATTTCAGATTGATGGGAGCAAAATGGCTCACCTTTTACCAATTTACATAATTGCAGGACGGTCTATTTAAGTTGCACTTTTAGATGGTATGTTGTCAACAATCCAAGAAAGATGGAAGGAACTAAAACAACAAGAAAACCAAATAGACAGAAGAGCAGTGTTTGCTTTTAGCTTCATGGTCAGTTTTTGGAGAATATTTCTTCTTTCTGCCATTTTGTCCTCTGCTATAGAAACTCTTTAGCCTCTTAAAAGTCCTCCTCCTCTACTCTTAACAGTTTTTACCTTGGTTGATGTTTATAGGGGTAAGATGTTCCTTGAATCATTTTTATCTTTACTAAGATTTAGTCCTAACTTTAAGGGGACTTTCCAAGAAAATTTCATAATTCTAAGAATTTTAGATAACCATATCTGCTTATTTTAACATCCCAGTCCAGATTTAGTCCTCACTCTCCTAGAAAAGGCCTTCTACTAGATTTTGTAGCATGGCTGTATGGATTTGCTTATTTAGCCACAGAATTAGTAAGATCTTGCATTGATGTTGCTCAATGAGGCCTTTTCAGTTTGTGCAGATTGGGCAGGACAGAAGCCTCGTAATACTGGAACAAATCTGGGCCTCTTAATTCAAATAAGAGAAGCATAATGCTACAGCATACAAGGATATTTCGTACGTTTGTGTGCTTCCAGGTTTTCTATGGGCGTGCTTGTCAGGTGTTCACAAACGTTTGTTCAAAAGTGTAGCGTCACTCGCCAATATACAGCCGAAATATGAAGAGTTTTGCTTGCCTTAATGATCTCTAATCATCATGAACTTGGAAAGGCAAAACCTTATTAACTTCTGTTTATTTACAATTCAGTTTGTGATGCTTGTTTGAATATTTAAAGACAATGTTATTTACAAAATAATACAATGCTTTGGGTGCTTTGGGGACAATCTTGAATGAACACCCCAAACACAAAAATAGTTTTCAATAAACAATTATTTTATACTTTTTATGAATAGAAAACTAACTATTTGTAAGTTACATTAAGAAGCTAAATAATAGGGTTTTATTTGTCTCCTAAAATCTAAAATTACATGTGAGAGCAGCAGATTAATGGAGAACCAGAAGGTGATCTGCAGTTATGCAAACATGTTATACAATAGTCAGATTGCACTGATACCATTAAGCATCCTTGATTCATAAGGTCACAGTTTTATGCACTATTAACATCGGTTTTTTTGAATTCACATTCACAAAAAATTAACAATGACCATAGAGAAGAATTAGTCACATAAATGGAAGAGCAGTTAATTATTTTATGAACTTTCAATTATAACCATCCAGCTGTCTAATCGGTCAAGTCACCACAATACACCAGTAGCTGGAGCCACGATGCACTCCTTGCCATCTGAGTTAACATAGTGTGCACACTATGCGATTCATTAGTAACCAAAATACAGTGACACATTAGTGCAAGCTTATATAAATGTAGCTCAGAGTGCACTTGGCAAAGACAGTAATGTCTAATTCACAACCTAATGAATCTTCATCACAAGTTAGCATGTATAGCACATAAAGTTTTCTAGTGTGTAAGATTCTAGTAGCAGTAGTTTTTATGTAAATTTTTACCTAAGTGGCTTGAGGTATCTAGGGCTGCACGATTTTTGCCAAAAATGTGAATCATGATTTTTTTCCCATGGGGTTTTTTTTTTTTTTAACCAAAAATGTTTTATTGCACTAAAGTAAAATAATTTTAAAAGTAGAAAAGCTGTCTACACAGAACTTTCAACTCTGGTATGTAAAAGGTCACTTTTCTTATTTGAGAATCATTCGCATATTATTCACTTATACACACATTTCAAGTGAATAAGTTGTTGAACATAAATAGAATGTTAATAGTAATAAATGAAAATTAGTAATAAATACAACTTATTTTTTGGACACTCAGCCAAAAACAGTACTTCATCATCATGTGCGTTAGGTTATATTATTATTATTATTATTATTAGCATAAAGTAAATGTCACCGTTTTTTTTAAAGAGGTTGCTCTACATGTCGTTTATAGTGTAGAATTCACGGTTCTCAAAAGTTTTATTTAACATACAGCCTTAACATTCGTTTGGTATAATTCTCTGTAGCTCTGTAAGACGAGTCTTTTGTGCAAGACGCATTAGGGTTCACTAACTAGTACAATGTTTTTTCTCAATTAATTGTACATGCTTGGCTCCGTTCAGACAGTAGTATGTATTTCAGTTTTGGGTATGTGTGTGCAAGACATATACTGTTTGCTTATAAAAATAACTAAGATAGAAACAAATGTAGCCAATGATAAATGCAACAAAAAGAAAATATAATGGTTTGACACATGTATTGAGGGGCCACACCAAAAGGAACCAAAAAAAAAAGGTCATCAGAATGTAATGGCTGAAATCAGGCTGGTATTGTCCCTACTCTAAGCCCTGATTGGCTCTAATTGAGCAAGCACAGGAAAGAAATTGGAAATAGATCTTGAGTGTGATTTGTCATGCGAGTTTGACGGTGCAAGTAGATAGACAGATAGATCGATAGAGTATTAATAAATTTTAAAAAAAATTATTAATCCCAAAGGTAAATTGTATTGTTACAGCAGCCAGTTCACTTAATATACAACATTAGTAGGCGTTTTACATAGAAGCATACTACTCCAACTCCACCAAGTAAGCTGATTAGCTGTAGCTTGTTTAGGTTTACCTCCTTGTTAGATGTCACACGAGTGACAGTGAAATGCCGAAAATGAGGAAGATTGATGAGAGAAGTGGTTGAGTTGCATGACTGAATCATATGTTAAACTCTGGTTGGGTTGGTGAATTAATAGCGTTTTGTTTTACACAAGTGTGAATGCGACCTATGAGTGTGTCTGATATAGCATCTGGGATTATTGTCAAGTAAATAAGCGAACACATGAAAGCACGGAAACGTGCAGATGAACCGCCGTCATTTAGAAATGAGATTATGTGTACTGTGTGTACGAATCAAGATTGTGATTGGATTTTTTTCTTTTATTTTTTTAATCGTGCAGCCCTAGTATAAACACCATAAGGGCACAACACAGAAGAACTCCAAGGAAACATTTTGTTTTCGTTATACTTTATTTAACCTGACGCATGAATTTGGATGGACATTCCAACATATGTTCGACACTTTTAAAATTTTACATGTGCATTTTGTATTTGCTGATAACAGTTCAAAGTTAATTGAAACTTACTATAGAGTTCATGACAAATTTGTAACATTCTGATTGTAAAACAAGTGCCTGAATAACGCTATTGCAATTGTCTTCAGGTCCGGTCTCTCAAAATGAAGATCCTTTCATCATTGTCTTCAGATGCGATGGGTGCCGGAGCAGTGGCTAAACCCGCTAAACGTTTGTACATCACTGTGGCTTCTGCTGTTTTTCAGCCAATCATCATCTACTGGCTCACTGCTCATTTGGTCAGATGACTAGGTACAGGTTCAAACTGAGGAAAAGGACTTTAAACAGTACAAAAAGCAGTGTGGTGTACATGTGGTGACTTCATAATTTTCAATGCCATTTCATTTGGAAATATGGCCTGCCTAGTAACAATTCAATTTTGACTGGCTTTGAGAAAACATGGGATGGCATGGTATTATCATTTTGAAACTTGGCATTTTGACTCCCAGACTTCTCTTTCAGGATTTAGATTTTACATTTTAAGTATTATTGAATTGTTTTTTTTTTCTGACTTCAAGGCGAACGGCAGAAAATATCTTGTGACATTATCTTTGAAGATTAATTGTTCAGTTTACCCTGTGTCCTTTATGCCCAGCGTGAATCTGTGTGGTGTATTATACTGTAATAGTGCTAAACACACTCTCTGCTGAGCCAATGTGTCCTTATTTTCTATTTATCTGTGCATGAACACCAGTTTTCTTACAGTAAAATAAATTGTCAGATAAATTTTAACTAGGTTTGTTGATATATTATTTTTTAAATTTATTTTAGGATATTGTTCACTCCACACCTTACAGTATAAAACTTTAAATCTGTCAGATTTTGATCACATGGCTTTGCACAAATCATTTAAAACATCTATAATCAGCAGAATTTCAACATACTGTTTAGCAAGGTACTGCAATATGTATATCATATTTGTGAATAGTCTGTGTGACATGCATTCAACTAAAATACCTTACGAAACCATACTTTAAAAACCTATAGTGTGCTTAATATTATGCTAATGTTGCATTGGACAAAAGGTGTAAACAAGTTTTTTTTTATTTAATTTAATTTTTTTTTATGTTTTTGGACATGGCTAAAAAGTAAATATGGTTAATATGACAAATGCCAATTCTTATAGAGATGCTATGACACAGCCATGTATAATATACAACCTTTAGTTCAGACCAAGTAATCTAATTGGACAAGACACATTCCACAACTGGTAATATAGTCCATAACACCACTGGGACATTTAACTATACAGAATGCATCACTCAGCGTCACAGGTATTCTAACGATCAGTTAAGTGTCAGTTGCCAGCATCGGTTCGAAGTACTGGAAAGAGGGGAGAGCAACTGCCCACCAAAACCTGCTTTCAAATGCGGTCACAGAAGCTCTTTTAGCAAGAAAACACTTCTAATAACAGTATGGAATTTTAATTTCCTTGGTTATAGCTTCTAAGTCATTCTGAATGGCCTCTGAATCGTCCATGTTGTTCTGTTCAAGGCTAATGCGGGCTACAAAGCTAGATAGCTTCTAACACAAATCCCAAGTCCCCCTCTGACCAACTGTACTATTCGATGTGTGAGACACCTGCAGAAGTTGATATTCTAATGCGGAATAGGTGGAAACAAAATAAATCTTGTAAGTTTCTTAGAACTGAACCATGGTTTGTTTTCCTCACCTTTTGGGTACATAGTAGGGTTAAGAATTTAAAACCACTTTCATTTATGCTAATGACAATAATTGTTAGTCGCCAGCTCCGCAAATCACAGTTAGTTAGTTCCTCCAGATGGTTCTGCCAGTCGCAGATGGATGTGTAGTGGCTGACTAAAATAACTAGTTAAATAAATCATAATCTGTTGATAATAAATAGTGTTTGTTGTATAAAAGCAACTCAAGGTCATGCTGTTGTCCCGAATGTCAGCACGGCTGTAATATTTTGTATCTGTGATGCCTATGGCAGCCAATATCTTGTGATATTGCTTATACACTGTATAGAGGCAAAAGACATTTGCAGGGAACAATATGTAAAACTCAAATTTTGAAACTGCCATTTTACTTTTATTGTAATGCATCCAATCTAATTGGAAGGAAGTTTATCATGCTGTAAGACAATGATCCAAAACACATGTCCCACATGTTCAACAAAGCATTTCATTGTGGAGACAAATGAAAGGTTTTTCACTGGCCAAGTCAATGACCAGCCCATAAACAAACTAAGCATACATTTCCCTTCCAAAGTAAGACTGAATGAACAAACCCTGCAAAACAAACATTAACTTAAAGAGGCAACAGTATAAACTTCGAAAAGCACCTCAAAAGAATGCAACAGTATTGTGATGTCAGTTTTTATTGCAGCTTAATGTAGTTATTGCAAGAAAGAGATATGCAAACAAATACAGTGGCTCTCGGTATATGAATACCAAAACTCAAATACGAATACGGTTCACGAACGCCTCAGAGTACGACCAAATCGGTTTACGATTCACTTACAATTTTTCTCTGTTCACGAACAGCTCCTCGGAATACAACCCAGAAAAACCGTCATCAGCTGAACAAAGTCGTGAATGCATCGCCCAGCATCAGTTTTGCTCCCTAGTTGTGGATCGCACACATGATAAAATAATTTTGTGCAAAGTGGAGTGACTTTGCTGTGGCCGTTGCTGAGAGATGCTGTGCATTTTTTTGTGCAGCTTCCAAATACTAACATGCCCACCCATCTTTCTTTCATTCCTTCATGTCTTGGAGTGTCCCTAAGAAAGGTGTGTGAATAATACATGTAAAAATTAAAGATTTTCACTCCCTCCTATACAGGTTTATATTTAGTGCTGTATTATTTTTGCATAATTAATGCTTTTTCATACTTAGTTTTATATTTTAGTATATATACAAAATGCATCAAAACTTAAATACAGTTCATAGTGATGGAGAAAGAATTAATTCTACTTATAAGTATTCCTATGGTAAAACTGAATCGTTCTACGACCAAATCGGGTTACAACCAGAACTAATCAAGTTCTTGTACCAAGGTTCCACTGTATTAAGTGTTATTTTACTTTAATTAAATCTTCCTATACTTTTTCTCTCCTAAGAAATTGGCCAGTTTGCCACCAAAGGTTCCATGTTATAAGTTGTTTAATACATCTAGAATTAAATGTCAGCATATATAAACTCATAAGGTTGCTTTAACCCTGCAGACAAGTGGGCCATATCTTAATTTGGATGTTCAAAGAAACAATGTGTCACACCCATCAACCACAACACTAACACTACTGCCAGGTGGATTAAGTAACATTAATTTACAATTATATACCAGTAAACTGATGAAAGAATCATGGACACCCACCACTGTGTGGCCAAGGCCAACACATCTGGTCTGATCCATAAAAAAAAAAACAATATAGCACAAATTTCTAAAAACAAATTATTGCTGACTATGATAAAAAGGCTATCAGAACACCCATTGCATCACAGCTATGGACTTAGCAGGCAAAGTGTTCAAGATTGTTGATCTGACCACCAAATTCCCCAGATTTCAATCTCACCAAGCAGCCATGGAATGCACCTGGGAACCCACACAATATTGGCCTTTATGTTTTTGGTTTTTAATCTTATGGATAGCTGGTGTATGATGCACTGAAGCTTATTGTAAAAAGAGCCAAAGTTCTCCTCTCTGGTTAGTAATTTCTCTTCAACCACAGTGCGGCTTAGCCTTTAAATTTTGTTTGTATAGCAAAATTATGATCAATGTCATGTAGGATGACAAAACGACATGCAAAAAAAGTCAGACCTGTATCTGATTGATGACCCTTATGTAGGCAGCCCAAATCAGAATGAAAAAGCTCAGATTCTATATCATCTGTGCTGTTTAGTCTTTTATGAAATGTCTGGGTCACTTATGAGCAAAAAATCTAATTTGAGGCCCGTTTGACTCAAAATCCATATTAAGAGTTTCTCAAGGCCAGTTGATTCAGATTGTAGTCCTTGGATTGTAGGAGGAAGCAGAGTACCGGGAGGAAAAACTCACCAAGTACGGAGAAAACATGCAAACTCCAGGCACACAGACCTTGAGGCAGGATTCGAACCCAGACCCTGGAGGTGCAAGGCAACAGTGCTAACCACTAAGTGCCGCCCTTCAGTATACAGCATAATAATAATAATACAATTTAAAAAATGTTGGCCTCACAGTCCAGCTACATTTAGGGTGAACATGTGCATTTTGTAGGTGTATAACTACAGAATGTACCCGCATTCTACCCCACTGGCAAAGTGTAGGGTTATGATGTTTCTTATGAACTATTTACAAGACCCAATGAAATGCTCCTACCACATCTGCCCTTGATATTCCAAGAATGATTGATTGAGGATATCCGATTAGCAGATGTCCAACCCACTTTCCATTATTTCCATTTATGGATAATGTAGTGTAAGGCAGACAAAACTGAGCCGACAGTATGGTAAGGTATACCAAAAAGCATGAAAAGCACATGCATGAGAAAAGCCAAATACTTGATGAAATAGTCGATGAATGTGTCTTATCATACAGTGTAATGATGTAGTACACTTTTTTAAATGAGGCTATTGTGGGAAATAAAGTCTAAAGCACACTACACTGCTTTTCCAGTCACTGATTAAACTTAGGACTAACCACCCACACCAAACTTTAGCTCTGTGATGGTACATTGCTGGTCAATCTTTTAAACCTTGCGTGCCTATATTTTTTTCATGTTAAAATGCACACATCTTTCTACGTAAAATTATATAAGAAGGCTATATCTTTGCACATTTCACCCCAGTGACCTGAAGGGAAGGAGGAATTCGGTATCCGTTTTTACCCGAGAATGTACGTATACAGATTGCTTATTAGCAACTAAAAAACTAAATATAGCTGTTTATAACATGTGTTCTCTGGTACTATTTAGCGTTTGTCTGCGGTATGGAATACGTTCTTAGGTCTACCCTTGCTTTAAAAAAAAAAAAAAGCCGCGTGTCTCTTTAAGGATGATCGCGCGCTCGAGGCGCACGGGCTGCAAAGCGTCTTTTTGGTTTCCTAGGAAACGTGGGAAAGGAGAGAACGCGGACAGGACGGTAAGGGGATTTTTTTATGAGTGGTTGATCGTTTGGATAATTTTGAGCAAAATTTCCACTTTTCTCAAATTAACGTTTGCAGACTAGAAGCAAAGTAGTAAACATCTTATAAATCCACAGTGAAAGTTAGTCCGTGGGGTAAGTTTCTCCTGCCTGTGGTTATTTATTCTCACGTGAATGGCTCATGAGTGCATAATTGTTCGCACCGTAACTTAATATTCTAACGCCATTTTGTCAGGTAAACTACATGGGCCATGTGCTTTCACTCTTTTAACTAGCTACAGTAGGCACTGTGAGGTGTTAGAGGCATTAAAATATTTATTCCTTGATAAATATAAAATTATATATTAATTTATTTATTATTTGTAATATTGTTACTCTTGTCTCTCCTCCCCTGCATTTCTCTCCGGTAGACTGCACTTGGAAGTGTGTGTGTGTGTGTGTGTGTGTGTGTGACAAGAGAGAGAGCGAGAGAGAGACTGACTTTCTTGGCTTACTAGTTTGCTCAATTATTTACCAACTTGCAGACCAACTTGTACCAAAAGAATAGTTTTGTACAGGACAGCCAGCCTTTTTACTTTTGTGCATCTTTTAACAAGGATTACTCGCGCATTCTATAAAATTCAACATATTCACAGATTTTTAAGACCCATACAGTCCAGTGCAATCTACTGGGTGTTGTAAAAGTGTCTATACATAGGGGAAATTAATTACAACCTTATTCATAATTCACAGTGTTACTTCATCTGCATCTCTGCATTTGTTTAATGGCTGTTTTTTTTTCTGTGTGTGTGTGTCTACTTACAGACCACAATCTGAATGTGCCCTGGAGCTGGGAGTCAGATGGAGAACCACACACACACACTGCCATCCCTTTCTTCTATCTATTCCCCCACAAACCCCGCTAAAGCACTTTCCTTTTCTCCATCGCTTCCTCAGCCCTCTGCAACAGTACCTGCCTCACTTCCACTCTCTCCTTCTCCACCCCAGTCCCCTCCCTTTCATCTCCTTCAGTCTTCAGGAAGGCTTAAGTCACACTGCCTAACTCCATCAGATCAGGATGACTTGACCTGCCTCAACTGGCTGCATCAGAAAAATCTACTGCCTCTGTCTAAAATGCCCCTACTTCCTCAATTTGAACCACCCCCTATCTCAAATCTATCCTCTTCCCCGGGTAAACCTCCATACTCTTTCAGCAGTCTCATCTTCATGGCCATCGAAGACTCGCCAGAGAAAAGGCTTCCTGTAAGAGGGATCTATGAGTGGATAGTCAACAACTTCCCCTACTACAGGACAGCCCCAAGAGGCTGGAGAAATTCAGTGCGACACAACCTTTCCTTAAGCAAGAGCTTTTGTAGGATGCAGAGAGACAGGAGTCAAGTGTGTCTCTCTTCCTCACTTTAAAATTTCTTCACAAAATGTGGATGTTGTGCTCATGTTGAGACTCAGTACCTAAGTGTATTAACAAAAAATCTGTGCTTTTAATCACAGTCCATTGGAAAGGGGTCGCTGTGGTGTATTTGCCCAGAATATCGGCCAGCTCTTTTAGAGGTGCTTAAGAAAACCCATTACTGCCACAGCACCAACACCAATTTGCTGAATAATCCTGTTTTGTGAGTATATGGATATATTTTTATTGTGCACAAATCATTTGATACTGCATGTGAAATAAGGTTTATATTGAGTTTATATTTTTGGGGGGTTAGTATAAAAAATATATTAAATAAATATTTAGTGTATTGTGTTATACCACTTTATTATTATTATTATTATTATTATTATTATTATTAATTTATTTATTTATTTTTACCAGGTTGGAGGGAGCTGATCATGGCCGGAATGCTATGTGTGACATTACGGCAATTTCAGGTTAACAGATATATAACCTAAATAATGTAATGTAATGTAAAGTAGTAAAATGACAAAACAAAGTAAAACTATTAGGTAAAATTGTGAAATGGTAAAATGTTTCCCATATATGCAATACCGTTTTCTACATCTTGCAAAGATTTTCTTTTTTGTATGTGATTGTCATGACAACCTGAAATTACCCTGGCAACCTATAGGACTCTTTACATCTGTCTTTTTAGCACAGGCTGTATAAAAGGAGATTTTTAAGCCTGTATCTGTGTTTACATTCTCCCTTTGGCTAGACTTAATGGAAATAATAGGCTATTACAGTTTGGAGTATAACTTTTGGAAGGAAGATATCTTTATTCAAGCTTGAGTTGATCATACTGATGAAAAAGTGAAAATGAATATACACTGTATAATACATTGGAAAGCGTGTGGATTTTTTTGTTTCCATGTTTAAATCACCTATTCTGTTCTGTGTCACAGAATTGGACTCAAATAGCCCATCTCTGTCCTCAGACACACCATGCTCTTTGATCCCTGAGCATGAGGAGCTAGTGGCCATACAGTCTGTAGAACTTACAGACGAGTCAGAGTCAGAGAAAGATCCACTGGCAGACAGTGGCTACATCGAATTCCACTATTATCAGTGTGAACAATACCAGTATCTGGTGCTGCCTGGAAACAACGACTTGGACCTGGGGACAGTGGAGATTCTCCAGCTTGATGCAGAGGCACAAGAAGCTGCAGGATCGCTGCTCGACTTAGCAGGAGGAAACCACTGATACTCTGTTAGAAATGCATGGATAAGGCCATACAGTTTGTGTAGACAACGTGTACTGTACATTTTCAGGGATGAAAAGATTATAGTCGGAACTGTTTATGTGCAGCTTTCGTCCAGTGCACTTTTGTACAATGTAAGTGCAAAAACAAAAACACCTGTCAGTCCTGACATTCAAGAAGCCTCTGTATTATACCTGTCTCACTGTAGAATGCCAATGGTCTTAAAGTATGCTGTACAGTTGGTGTCTGAAATTTAAGATTTAGAATTTAATGCACAAACCACTGTTGAAACAAAACAATATTGTGGTTGATAAACACATTTATCAGACAGCACTTTGAAGACATAGTTTATTAATATATCCTCTAGGTTGCAGGTTAATTAGTTACATCTTCACTAAACTCTTTGGTAGGTACCCCTATTATGCAGGTCACTTTAAGTAGGTTTACCTGTACTTGAGCAGTGGAAAGCAGCAGACTGCTGTACTAAAACATGCCTAGATAAAATCTGATCCTAAATTAGTCCTTGCTCGATTAACTCGATTAATGAATGCGATAGACTGCAACTAAAAAACTGATTGGTTTGGGTTGACATGAGGTATTGTATAACTGCACTCACACACTAGTTGTACCTAATAAACTAACAAATCAGTATAGTTCAACAATTGAAAGTACATATAAGAATTAACCTTTTTGTTTTCCAGTGGTATAAATGATAGCTTATGGTTTATAATGATATAGTGATATTAAAGGAAAAACTGCCAGCAACTAAGCCTTTTGATAAAGATGCGCATCCAAAGCATAATGGTTAATAATGTTTTTCTTTGTTGATTTCTAACACTGTAATATCAACCTGTTCTAAAATGTAATCATGTCATTTTTATTCTATTTTGTTCTATTAATTTGTTTCATCTGTTTAGTGGTGTGATTAGCAGCTTGAACCAAAATGGCTCCAGCTTTTGATTATATGTAATGCACTTGGCAATAAACCTCTGCAGTGATTACCCTTTTATTTATTTATTGTATATACTGTGTGCTACAGCAATGGTCAAAACTTTTGAGAATGACACGAATATTAATTTTCATAAAGTCTGCTGCATCAGTGTTTTTAGATCTTTTTGTCAGATGTTACTACGCTATAATTACAAGCATTTCATAAATGTTAAAGGCTATTTTCTGACAATTACATTAAGTTTATGCAAAGTGTTGATATTTACCATATCGCCCCTTTTTTTTTCAAGACCTCTGCCATTCTGGGAACAAAACATCAAAATGTTGGGTCCATGACCAGGAAATTCCCCGGACCTTAACCCCATTGAAAACTTGTGGTCAATCTTCAAGAGGTGTGTGGACAAACAAAACCCAAAAATTCTGACAAACTCCAAGCACTGATTTTGCAAGAATGGGCTGCCATCAGTCAGGGTGTGGCCTAGAAGTGGAGTGACAGCATGCCATGGTGAATTGCTGAGGTCTTGAAAAAAAAAAGAGGTAAATAGTGCAATATTTGTATACATTTAATATAATTGTTAGTAAAAACATTTGACACATATAAAATGCTTGTTCAGTAATTATACTTCAGTATGCAATAGTAACTGAACAATCTAAAAACACTGAAGCAGGAGAGTTTGTGAAAATCAATATTTGTTTAATTCTCAAAACTTTTGGCAACCTTTTGGTAGCTTGATTCAGGCATATAAGGGATGCAAATAAACTAAGCAAATAGCACAATAGCAGTCGAGACAATAGCAGAGCAGACTTATGATTTTCTGTTAGATTAAAGAGTTCAAGAGGTTTTGAAAGGTGATAGTTTAGGAGATGATTTAGAAAGTTTACGTTCATTAATGTAGAATTTTTACATTATAAAAGTATTACAATGTATTCAAATGTTTTATTACTGTGACAGAAAAATTATGTCCTTTAACGTAAAATTGAAAGATTCCTGAATCAAATAAAAAATATATAATTTCCAAGTTGCCGCCAAAATGCTTGTACCGCTCCACAAGTAAAATAAAGTTGAATCAAGTACGAACAGACTACGTCCTTCATGCGCGTCAGAGCGTATGTTCTAGTGTTAGTTGTTGAAGTGCATTCCGGGAGCTGTAGTTTTTGTTTTCGTCATTTCCGCTCCGTGGCGCGTTGATCAGCGGCCTGACACCGAGGGCAGAGCCTTTACAGCTGAACTACAACTCCCGTCTTGCACCGCGGTGTGGGCGCTTCAGTTCTGGCGTTGGGAAAAGTTGCCTAATTATTTCCAGGCTACAGTAAACTCCAGTGTTTCTAAACTGTAGCTGGTGAAAAATTAATAACTTGACAGAAATAAAGGTAGGTCAAAGCTTTGTAGCGGCAATGTTTGTAGCGTTGAGTTACTTCTAAGCGTAGTTCCTGAGGGTTTGGCTTTTCTTGTTAAACGAGTTTGCAGCGAATCATTAATGATGAAATGTTATTTTAGTATTGTTTTCTCCTTTATGATCTTCTGTATACTGTGAAAGTTACGATATATAGTTTGTTTTTCTGAATGTCCGTTTTATCCAAGAAAACTAACACATCTTTGTTAGTTTGTTACATTGTGTCTTGTTCCTTCGAGGATTTGTGCTAGTGTTAGCAAAACTACTTTTTTGTCGCAAAAGTTTAGCCACCGCTATAGCTTTTAGAGTTTCCATAAAGACGCTTAAGCCTCAGCAAACTTGACACGTCGCATCTTTCAGTTTAGACAGTCCTGAGGTCGTGCAGCTTCACTGTGAAACACACTCAGCCTGGAGTGATCTTTGTGTGTGTAATCGGCCGTACTTCACTGACACGCCTAAACATGTTAGTTTAATTCGTGAGGATGTGTGAATTTTTACACCAAAGTTTGTTTGATGATGATACAAATCTAACAAGATGTGATTGATTGTGCTGGAAAGCCCTTTTTCCTTATTAAAGTTTTTTCTTTTTTCATCCAACTATCGTAGACTCAGCAGAGAGAAATGTGTGGCATGTTGACACTTGTGTTTTCATGCAGGCTAACCACACCTCAATCCACTAGTGCAGTTCTGTTTTAGGGAATTCTACAGATATAGAGATAGTAGATTGCTGGGGCTGCTGGTTGGTCTGCATTTCTAGTAGTAAAAGACATGAAGCAGTCAAGCTCCTCTGACAGATGCAGATATGCAGTGATTCAGCTGCATTTTAGTACTTTTTTTTGCAGTTGCTTGCATGAGACTGGTGACTGGACCTATTTGCCTACAGGCGAGGGTGGCGAAGATGGCAACAACAAAGCCTTTCATTCACAAGGATGTAGATCTCTGAGAGGAGTGGAGCGGAGCGGAGCATGCGTTTAACACCTCTGAGTTTAAGTTATACATTTAAAGAAAAACCCAACAGACCGTTTGTTGTCTCAAGTGATACTTCCTGAAATCTCTGGGTTTGTGACGGCATTTAAGCACTTGGGCTTAGTCATGAATTAAGTCAGAAATATCAACGTTACTAACACTTTCTGTATGCATGTTATCCCCAGCAAAGAACCAAAGATGCCTGCTGAACCTGGAGCGGTCCAAATAGTGACCGTCAATAAGGAGGATCACTCTTTTGATTTGGACACGAAAGCACTCGAAAGAATACTCTTGGCACCCAAAGTCAGAGATATGGAAGTGGTAGTGCTGTCAGTTGCTGGTGCTTTTCGCAAGGGAAAGAGTTTTCTCTTGGACTTCATGCTTCGATACATGCACAGGAAGGTCAGTCACTTAAACCTACATACATATGTACTGTACAACTCACTGTTACCTGTATGATGGATTATTTAAGAAATGCAGCCATGGAAATAAGTAAGGAGTAAAAATGAGGTGGCGTGCTGTGGGAAAATGATTCATGCTAGGGCGGTGGGGCGCCATATTCCCTAAAGCGAAATATTTTCATATAACAACATGCCCCAAAGTGTTTTATTATGTTCATGTCACATAAATTTGTCAACGATTAATTGTTTTTAATTTACTAATTCAATTTATTAACAATCATCACAGTTTCAGTTATATTTAATGGGACAGTTTGTTTGTAGCAGCTGTAGGGACTTTTCTTCACCAGCCTGCCTTTTTTCGCTCTTCCACTCATGACATTAATAAAAGGAGAAACCTGAAAGTGCAAAATTCTCAGTTCTGAAAACGTATGTGTTGGAAAACGCACAGGAACATCCTTCTATAAATATTAAATGAACTTCCCCTAATAGGAAATCACCTTGTGAATAATTTTATCAGTGGTACTTTACTTTGTTAAATAACAACACAACATTCTCACCTTGTGCCTGTTAAATTTATTATTAGATTTAGTGTGCGTTCAAATTTGTATTTCGGTTCTTATGGTTTAGACCAAAGCATAAAATAATACACTAGTTTTGGTTCGCTAGTATAAAGTTCTCGTTCGTTTAGCATTTACACTGGCATTTTCAACATTTGACCAAAATTAACAAGAGAAGGCATATAGATTATGTTGGTATCTTTACCAGCTGAAATCTCATGAATTTGGCAATGTTAAATGTATTAAACTATTTTTCTTTTTCTTTTATAATCTTGCAAGCTTTCAAAACTCGTCCAGTGCCATGCTAACTAACGTGCGTGATGTAGCTAGAGCTTGTTCTCACTTTGTGCTAGGTTAGTTAACCAGTGAAAGTTTTTTCGGGTACAGTCATCGGCATCATATACTAGCAAAGCAGACTTGCTTCATTTACATATCTTTGGTCTGTGGTAAATTCATATTTGAACCAAAGGGCGCCAACGTTTGTTAGGAAGCATACTGAGATCCACGTCTTCAAATGGTCTCAGTTTGCTGGCTTGGTACGCACCGTGGTTCATATGGCAGCGTTCACACTTGTTCAAGTGAACTGCACTAACAGGACAACCGCACCAGAGTTTGTTTCAATCGAACTAAACATGTCAAGCGTGAACACACCCTTATATTATGTTGTGTGTCTGTTCATAGGTGATGTATAATAAGTGTTAATATAAACCTGTCCTATTCTTCAATTTTTAAATAATAGCATGGCTCTGACAGCTGGGTATACTTTAATGCAAAATGTAAATCGATATATTGCTTTTGATTTTGTGAATATGAAATTACAATATAAAGGGGAATAGGAACATACTGTTCAGATATATGTAGGGAAGAAGCTGTTATAATGTCTTGCATCTGTAAGATGAGCATCTGCCATATAATCACTGTGCTGGTTGTTACTCTGGAAATGATAAGTACTTAAACAAGCACAATATTTGCGATTTCAGAAACAATATATCAGAACTCTTCACTGCTGTAGTATAAATAATGTTTTTTTTTCTTTCCCTCGAACACTAATTTTGTTAAATAAAAAGCTCTGGTATTAAACACTGATAGGGATGGAGATGTCCTGTCTTATGAAGCCGTGCCTTTAGTATTCTCTAAAATCTGGAAGGTTCTGTCACTAAGCATGTCCAAGATCCACCTTATTCAAAGTAGGAGGCAATTTGACTGAAATGGCATGACTGACCACAGTCTCACAACTAACTACTTTAAACAATGCATAATTTTAAAACATGGGGCTAGTCCAGTTTTGTCAGTTCAATGATTTTATGTTGTTCTGGTATAGTGTTATATGTTGCTC
Source organism: Clarias fuscus (assembly GCA_030347435.1). Lineage (NCBI taxonomy): Eukaryota > Metazoa > Chordata > Actinopteri > Siluriformes > Clariidae > Clarias > Clarias fuscus. The sequence goes on along the minus strand of CM059214.1, from coordinate 20,215,027 downwards.
TGGCTGCATGTTTAAAAACTTGTGTTTCTTAAGCCTAGGAATGCTATCAGAATGCAGAGTCAGGATTTGTAAGACACCATTAGAGCAATTTTGGGTTAAAGGCCATCGACAAACAAGCCAAGTAGTTTCTCTCGATGTTAGAATCTCTCATCACTATTGAGTGATTTTAAAAATAGCCTAATTTTGCAACATTGGAAGATTTTAAACATAACTTTTTAGTGTCATCATACTGTTATTGATAATAGAAGTGTTGTACATATTGTTAGGAAGAGTGAATGATGCAGGTCTTTTCATTTGAGAGTGTTCAGAATGCATGAGCTTACACACAAATTTTGGAGTAGGTGAGGTCAGGGAATCCTGTGTGCAAATTAGAGCTGGGTGAAGCACACTGCCTAGACAAAAAAAAAAAGAATCAATTGATAGGGAAACTTGATGATACATACATACATACTGCCACATAACAGGTGAAGCAGTATGATTATAACACTGCCTTCATAGCTTTATACAGTGGCCACTATGCATGATGGGTGCATCACTTCATGTGCTTCCCACCCATTCCTCTGTCATGCAGGAAATCTGGACTCACCAGACCACATGAACTGTTTCCCTTGCTCCCAAGTTCAATCTTTGTGCTCCAAAGATTTTTGAAGCCTTTTTTACCCCATCAAGTCTAGATGTTCTAGGGGAACTAGATTCTAATGAACTAGATGTTCCTAGCAATGCAGTCTGAGGCCTAGTTTGCAAGTTAAAAGTTAAAGGAACAGTGGCAGAAAGAGGAAGCTGCTGCTTCCCTGACCCAATGAGGAGGCAAGTGTTTAAAAACCCTCAATTGTCTGCAAAGGACCTACAGAAAGATATGGTTGCAGAAGGTACTGAAGTTTCACTCTGCTCTATAAGGTGCATACTGAACACTGAAGGTTTCCATGCCCACACCCCAAAACATATCCTCCTACTGACCCTAAAACACAAGACCAGTCAGCTCCAATATGCTAAAAAAAAAATGTCACAGAAGTGGAATCTGTTCTATGGACTGATGAAACAAAAATTTGAACTTTTTGGGCCTATGAATCAGCAGGATGTTTTCAGGGAGAAAGAATGAAACAAGTGCAGACCAGTGCTCCCTACATACAGTGAAGCGTGGCAGTAGCTCAGTGATGCTCTGCGGCCGCTTTGCTTCCTCTGGCACTGGAAACCCGCAGCAAGATGGATTCAATTAAGTATTAGGAAATCCTTGAAGAAAACATCAGGCCATTTGTGAGGAAGCTAAAACGTCTGCATCATTGGAACTTCCAATAGCACAATGATTCCAAACATACTTCAAAGTCCATAAGAGCTTGGTTTCAGATAAGGTTCTGGAGGGTTTAAGAGTGACCATCACATTTGCCTGACATGAATCCAATCGAAAGTCTTTGGTGGTATTTGAAAAAAGCAGTTGCAGCTCACAAACCCAAGAATCTTACTATTAAACTAGAGGCCGTAGAAATGGACTAAGATCCCACAGAAACAGCCAGAGGCTAGTGTCTGGCTATACACTGTTTGCACCAGGTAATAACAGCTAAATTCTAAAACATTTAAGAAGGGGTTGAATAATTTTGATAATGAAGTAGTCATTAAATGTAAAATTGCGTGTTAACTTTTGAGATACCACTTATTATTATTATTATTATTATTATTATTATTATTATTATTATTATTGTTATTTGAATTGTTTAATTCAAGCTGAATTTTGTAAATGTTTGCAATAAACCTAAATTTATTTAAGCATTGAATAATTTTGAATGTAACTGTATGTAAATTGCTTAACAATTATACTGTATTGCTGGTGGGTTTTTAAAATATATATATTTTTTAAGAAAACCTATGCATCGTGATAGAATAAGGATATAGTATTGTAGAAATGCCTTTAAGAATCGTGACATGATCTTTTTGTCAAATTGCCCAGCCGTATTATAAATAAGCATTATGTTTGCCTCAATTATTGACAAGAAAGAAACTTCATTCCCAATCATGTTTTTTTTTTCTCTCATGAGCATGATTGAAAGTTGTTGGATTCAAAAAAATGCTAAAAGAGATAAGCTCATTCTCTTTTTTAGCTGTGCTTACTGCTATAAAAGAAAGGACACTGATCTCACTGATCTGAATTCAGATTAATCTAAAAGTATATCATTTCTGTATAACTGTTACCCAGCCTGCAGTACATTTCTTTGCCAATCAGTGTAGCTTTGTAAGCTAAATGAAAGCAGCATGTTGGTAGTTATAGGGTGAGAAATAGTGTGTGTCATGGATATATGATCGCTAGATAACCTAAACGCTCACTTTTAAATCCTTGCCCGGTTCTTGGTTTGCACATACTGTAATAAGGCTGCACCTTGATGGCATCACTAAGATAGTACTTGGAGGAGGACCTTAGGTTGGCATAGAGCCCAGTGCTTTAGCCTTAGGCTATGAATGTAACTGTTGATTCAATAATAGGCTGATGAGGGCGAAAGTGCAAGGCTTATCAGAGATAAAGGCTGATTTAGTCACTGGAAAAACATGTCTACTCTGGATAAACTGACAAAACACTGTGATAAATATTGCCTCCAGGGAAGCAGTATGCACCGACTGTGCCTCCTTACTTTAAAATACTAAATCTTTGCTGTGATTAAAATGCACCTTTTTGTGCATTTATTGTTGCCGATACAGCAGACGTTTTACCTGAGGATTCTTTAGAATTCTTTTTAGACTCTGCAGCACTTTGTTATAAAACAGTTTGTCTGATGGGTCAAATTTACACAAAATAGTGTTGTTTTGGTAAAGGAATTAAAATATTATAAATAGTGTGTGTGTAGGTTAAACCTGGTGTAAGTGTAACTAAATATTATAATCTTAGGCCAGACCTGTATTTGGCATTGGTGTGGTACAGCATTGTGACTAGTCTGGCAAAACTAGATTAGAATAGTGTTATTTAACATTAAAAAAATATTGATAGTTGTTCAAACAGACCCTTATATATCCTCCTCAAAAAGATCCCATACGACATAGCATTATACATTATAAAGCATTATATTGCTACATAATAGTAGTAACACTGGGGCAGTGGTGGAAAGAATACAGAGTTCTTCCAGAAACAAAATATAGTAATTAGGTGAGTTGAAGCCTGTTGGAGGTTAGGAAAAGACTATAATATACAGGAGCTATTCCAGGACCAGGACTAGGAAGCTATGATCTAGTGAATTCACACTATAAATGTTTCTTTTATCTTTGCTTTTCTTTTTCTGCTCTATTAGTCTGAGCAGGACTGGCTTGGTCGGGAGGACGAGCCCCTCACAGGATTCTCTTGGAGAGGCGGTTCAGAGCCTGAGACCACAGGCATCCAGCTGTGGAGTGAAGTTTTCACTGTGAGGAAAAATGATGGGAAAGAGGTACAGAGGCACCAGTATTCAAATCTCTGAATGTATACTGAGCATAGGTAGGACACATAATGAGTCAGTTTCTGCAGTTATTTACTTTTGGATTATCTTTAAAGACTTTTTTTTTTTTCACACCCACTTTTGCTGATTTAAAAACATTTTTATTTGTGTTAGCAATGATTTCAGCATTTGCTGCTTTGAATCTAATATAAAAAATATTTTAATGACCTATACTCCATTTATCTAGTTTTTCACTCTGCCTTTATGCAGCACTTAAACTTTACTCTTAGTGTAAGCAGGACCACAGTTCATCAACACTTCTTTCCTCAAGGTGGCAGTGTTGCTCATGGACACGCAGGGAGCGTTCGACAGCCAGTCCACAGTGAAAGACTGTGCTACCATCTTCGCCCTCAGCACCATGACCAGCTCAGTGCAGGTGCAGCCATTAATACATACAGTCCCTCATATTCCGTATTAAAACCTAAGTGACTTATGTGTACATGGTTGTTTTGCAGATATACAACCTTTCACAAAATATCCAAGAAGATGACCTGCAGCAGCTTCAGGTAAGTTTTTAGCCATAGTTATTCAGGTTTAATGCTTATATTTGCTTATATTTATGCTTTTTCTCTAATTAATATTTTATTTTTGTATTTAACATTTTATTTAATCAGCCTACTACTCACACATTACACTATAGACTTTAATAGAAACACATGTACACCTGTGGATTTATGAAGTTATTTAATCAGTCTGTCATGTGGCAGCAGCGCATGAGGGGGAAAATAAATTGTCCCTTTGTCTTAAATTGTGCGATGGTTGTTGTATTTTAACTGTCACTGGTTTAAGCTTTTTAGAAACTAATGTCACTGGAGATTACACTGAATGGTGAAGAAGCATAAACAGCGAGTAAACAAGCTGACAAAAAGGATATAGTTACTATTATAATTACTCTTTACTGAACTGTGATTATCAGAAAAGCATCTCAATGCACATCAGACCTTGATGTGGATGGTCTATAACTACAGAAGACCACATCAGGTTCCATCATCTATGAACAAGAATCTGAGGCTCACTACAGTTGTAAAGAGTAATTGTCTGAGGTACTATATCCTTCCTGGCAGCTAAAACCAATTAGCTATTTTTCTCTGGCCTCTTCTATTAACAAGGGGTTACCACCCATAGAACTGTTATTAACTCAGTGTAGTGTTTTGTTTTTTAAAATTATACAGCCTGTTGTCTGAAAAACTGTGTGTAAAAAGAGATCAGCAGTTTCTGAAATACTCAGACTAACCCATGTGGCACCAACAGCCATGACCTATTTAAAGTCACAGAGATCACTATAAATGAATTGTAGGATAAATATGCATCTAAGAGTGCAGTAAATGTTCCTATTGAAGTGGATGGTGAGTGTATATTTCACAGAACATACATAATTGTTTTTTTCCCTGGTAGCTATTTACAGAGTATGGCCGACTGGCAATGGATGAAATCTTTTTAAAGCCTTTCCAGGTAAGGAAGGATTTTTGTATTAGCATTAAAGTAAGACCCAGGTTGCAGAAAAAAGACAGTCTTGAGAGTAATTGGGTGTTTATTTATTTTGCAATGTGGTGCTTACTTTGCACTGTTTACTTCTGTCAATTACATTATATGTATGAATTTTAAACAGGTTATTTACAATTGGTACAGGCATAAACCTCGTGATTATTAATTATTTTGCTTATTTCTCATTTCTCTTCATTTGAAAGATGTGTAATGCATCACGTTCAAAACTCTATGCTATAATTATTCTGTTACCTAAACTTGTTCCAAGATGAATGATGAATTGGGTCTAACACATTCTTGCTTGAATTTCTGGTTTAATGGAATCTTTTGTTCTGTTTGTCCTACTCTGGCTTTCCTCAGTCACTCATGTTTCTGATCAGAGATTGGAGCTTCCCATACGAGTACAGCTATGGGTTCAAGGGAGGCAGTCAATTTCTTGATAAGCGGCTCCAGGTACGGTGTATGAATTTCACAACCGCTTTGGGAACATAAAAAAAGGTTTGCATACTTCATTTGTCAAAGCCATAATTGCAGATATAAGGTGCAGTATTAAATGTATGACTTTATGTGAGAGAATTATGTATTGTAATTTTTTGCAACATTTGCATTTTATGTAATATTACGCTATAGCAGTGATTAAGTAACACCTCCACTTGTCCTTTCTTTTCAGGTGAAGGAAACTCAACATCAAGAGCTACAGTCAGTGAGAAAGCACATTCATTCCTGTTTCACGTCTATTTCCTGCTTCCTGTTACCGCACCCTGGGCTAAAGGTTGCCACACACCCTTCATTTCAGGGACAACTCTGTGGTAATTACCTCTGCATTCCTAAAGTCGTCTTTGCTGTCGTTTATTATTATCATCATCATCATCATCATCATAACATCTTTCCTTATGGAATAAAAAGCCTGAAAGGGACATCAAAGTGACATTTTATTAGCCTACTTAACTAACACCAGCCAATAGCTTTTAAGATTTTAAAGGGGTCTAAACAAACCTTACAGTAGTTTAGTGAGCTTACTAAATACAAAGAACAGTGGAGCGATTAATAAGAGCTGATAACTGACATGGCGTCTGAGTCTATAAACATGGAAACACATTCTCACTCAGTCTCTGGAGGTGAGATTAAATAGCTGAACAGCACCAAGTTCTAGTCTGCAGGAGGCTACAAGGCAAACAGGCACCAAGGAGTGGCTTAAGAGAATACCTGTCAGTCACTTGTTCCAGTATTTTTGATCACTTGATGAATGGGTTTTAAAAAAGGCACCATAAGTTTTTAAAGACTTGTTAGATGTACATATCAGGAAGTAAAATCTGAATACAAGTACTGTATAAAGTTCATTTAAGTTCCTGATTTAAGAGTTAAACAACTAAGAATATTGTACCTTTTGTTTGTACCCAACCATTTTCCAAGATCACAAATATTGGAACAGGTGAGATTTCTTGTTGCCGAGGTGGGCCCTGTTGTACAGATTGTTTAAACAAGTAATAACACTGATTGTCTATTCCTTGTATGAGGCTTGGGTCCTGTAAAGACCTGTGCATCCATTGTTAAAAAGGACAAACCAATGTCTGTTCGTGTGTTCTTACTTACATAGCCATAACATTAAAATCTGCCAAATATTGTGTAGTTCCCCCTTGTGCTCTCAAAACATCTTTGACCCAGTGAGCCATGGACTCTACAAGATCTCTGAAGGTGTGCTGTGTTATCTGGCACTAAGACTGGCAGATCCTGTAAGCTGTGAGGTGTGGCCATCGAACTTCTTTGTCCAGCACGTTGCACAAATCCTTGTTTAGATTGAAAAAATCTGGGGATTTTGGAAGTCAAGTCAATACTTTGAACTCGGTCGTGTTCGTTAAACCATACCTTTTATCTTTTTTTTTTTTTTTTTTTTTTTTTTTTTGCAGTGTGGCAGTGTTATTCTCAAGTCACATAGTGTTGACATGAGTGGGTGAACTTGGTCTGAAACAATATTTGGGAATTTGGTACCTGTAAAAGTAACATTTATACATCCTTATGAAATATAAGACTGTGTGATTAATTAGAATAGGCTACCTTTTTCTCTTGCTTCATGTTTCATATCTGATGCTCATTGTGGGTGTTTTCAGCGGCGGACTGGAGTCCGTATGGACAGTCTGACCGTTTTGTGGCTACACGGCCCCATACTCAGCAAGCCAACTACTTTTTCAGCTATTCCTGATACAATATTTCAGGATAGGACAGATAGGCTAGTCTCCCCTCCCCATGCACATGAGTGATCCTTGGGCTCCCATGACTCTTTTACTTTCACTGGTTGACCATCCTTGGACTACTTTTGGTAGAAACTAACCACTATGTACCAGATACACATCACAAAACCTGCCATTTTAGAGATGCTCTAACTCAGTCATCTAGCCATTGCAGTTTGACCTTTGTCAAATTATCTTAGCGCAGCTTATCTTAAGTTTGCATACATTTTCTGTTTCCAACTTTGAAAACTGGCAATTAACTTGTTGCCTAATATATTTCCGATTGACCGGTGTCATTGAGACAAGATAATCAATATTGTTCTGAGGTTTTAATGTTATGGGTGTAATATAATTTTTTTATACTGTATATGCAAGTCCACATTTAAGTTCCACAGACCCACAAAAACTAAATTGCCTGGGTTTTGGTGAACTTTTTTCGGCTGTCAGGACTGGAACCATGTCATGCTGTGACTGCTGTTGCTATTCTTCTGTCGCCCTGTTTTTACATTTGTGTAAATAAGTGTTCTCATTTTTTCTCCACTTCTTAGATGTTGCTCCAGAGTTCAAAACTGAACTACGAAGCTTTATCCCCATGCTGTTAGACCCTGACAGACTGGCTGTGAAGGAGATCAATGGCAACAAGGTGACATGCAGAGGGTTGATGGAATACTTCAAGGTGAGTGTAGCCATCATGCAGCTGAGGGTTAGTTTAGTGCAGAAATAAGTATTGTCATTCTCATGGATCTTTTTTTTTTCAGTCATATATTAAAATATACCAGGGTGAAGATCTACCACACCCAAAGTCTATGCTGCAGGTAATCACTATGCGTGGCAGGTATAAGTTATTTTGTAATTTATTTAGTTGAATGGATTTTGAAATGTGTGCATTTGATTACTATATAAAATACAATTAAGTGATATGAGCCATATTTAATTTGCTCCACAAGCATTGTTCTAACATAAAAAAAAGTTATGCTCTGTTATCCATTGAATTGCTCATCTCCTGACTGAATGAATCTGCAACCACCTGCACAGTCATTCATTAAAAGTCAACCCACATAACCAGTTTCTGTCTATAGAGAAACCACATGTTCAGAACAGTCATAGGTTTTATGTGTTGACTCATGCAGGCTACAGCTGAAGCTAACAATTTGGCAGCTGTGGCATCTGCTAAGGACCAGTATTACAGGAATATGGAGAAGGTTGGTATGTGACTTGGAATCAGTTCACTGCATTTGGCATTTTTGTATGTATATATAAGTAAAGATTTCATATATGAATTCTGATTCACAATGCATAATAAAAATGTGGCAATGGTTAAAGTTGTCCTATAAAAATATTTTGAACTTTAAGACACATCTGTACAGAAATGGTATTATACCACCTTTCAGAAGGTTATATAATTTATGTGATAAAGGTGTACTGTGTGTGTCGTTTCCTATTTTCCTATCCTCTGCTAAGGTCTGTGGTGGAGATCTGCCTTATGTAGCGCCTGACTCTCTGTTAGAGAAGCATAACTTCTTAAAATCTGAGGCTCTCCATCACTTCAGCAGCATTAAGAAGATGGGTGGGAAGGACTTCTGTGCCCCTTATCAGGCTCAGCTAAATGTGGAGCTAAATGAACTCTGGGAGTCTTTCAGGAAACACAACGAGGTCAGAGACAGGAACAAAAAACATGCATCATTTTTTATGCTAAATTTTTTTTTTTTATACTTAAACATTTTTTAACTCTTGTCTTTTCAGTCAAAGAACCTTTTCAGTGCATTCCGCACACCAGCGGTGCTTTTTGTTCTGGTTTGTCTGTTGTATGTGCTCTCAGCGCTCTTACTATTCATTGGCCTGAGCAGTATTTCATTCGCATGTGACTGCATGCTGGGTCTGGCACTGATAGCTATGCTCACCTGGGGCTTCATTCGCTACTCTGGGCAGTACCGAAATGTTGGCACTGCCATAGACCAGGCAGCTGGACTAGTACTGGAACAGGTATGTAGGAGATAACATTTTATTGCTGAAAAACGTATGGACTGCTTATTCTTTTTTTACACTATTTTGACAGTAGACACTAACCATTCATTTCTTTCTGTCTAGGCTACAGAAATGCTGAATAAATCAAGAGCCCAAGCAGTAATGCAGGACAAAAAATCAAGATAGCTTTTATGCTCAGCGATTCCAACTTAGGATCCAAGCAGCACATGAAGAATTCAACCATTGATAAGACAACAAATATTCCTACACACTTTCCCAAACATTGCACTTAAACTTGTCAGCTGTTGCAAGGTATTTTGTCTATAAAAGGTGCAATGAGTGTATTTTTTCTTGACAAATTGTATATCATATTTGACCTGCTCACTTTTTATGGTTGACTGTACTTTGATTGGGAAATCTGGTCTTAGATTATGCAATCTTAATAGGCCTTTTGCAATAACCAATTATTTAGATCAGCTATTCAGATCATATGAAAATGTTCTGATTCTATCTTTTAAAAAAAAATTTGTTGTCAAAGTACACATCATTAAACAGCTTACTAGACACAAGATTGCTTTTGCACAAGGTCTATCCTCCTTAAAGGAGATGAAGTAATTTGTTTACAAGTACTTATTTTAATATTACCAAAGATCTTGCCCTTTGTAGTAAGATGTCATTTATCAGATGTCATAGTAATAAATGTCTTTTCCATAATTATTTCTTTAGAGGACAAGCCATGGCTTTGTTAAAACTCGCACTTGATAGAATAAGTGTATACTGGTATACTGTAAAATGTAACACTACAGTGTGCATCAATATAGAGCATTGATCATTTTCGCACGTATGTTGGGTTATTTATACATTCCATCCTTTCAACACACTTGAACATTGCATTTGATGTATACTCATTTGGAATTGTTTGTTATTGTCCTGTCTTCTATTTTGGGAATTAAAACTTGTACACATCAGGGGACATCTGGCCATGTGAGCACATTAAACTGTCTGTAGAGTGCTTTTAAAACATGTGCTATGAAATCATTCAAAAATTTGTAGTTACATTGTACCCACATGGTAGTTAACCAAATTACAAAATTATGTGCTAAGAGGTCTGTTTTGAGGGGGGGGGGGTTTTTTTCCCTCGGTTGGTTGGTTGACAATGTTAATGGTGGTGTCACTGTTTTCCTATATTCTCTCCTGTAACTGGTATGCTCCTTTCCTACAAGATGCACTCTTTTCTTTGTCTTGTAATAATTTTCAGTTTTTTTGCTTGTTATATTTGGCCCTGGCCAAATAGGTTCTGTTACAAGAAACTGTAGTCACATTACATTTTACCTTTAAGTAAACTAAGCATAATTTTTGTACATAAAGTGGAGATTAGATATATCAATCTTATGTGGGAACATGTTTTTTCCAGCAAATGATCTGACTATTGTGACCACTCAGTTACTGATCTATCACATTCTTTATACACCTGTTACGCTATGTCAGCCTCACTGAAGGCCTATGTTTGCGTATAGTAGATTTATTCATGTAGTTATCATGGAAAACGAAGAACTCTGTTCATATAACAATGTTACATGTCCTTATTCATCGCATTAATAAAAGTCATCTGCATTTGATGTGTGTGCGCTGTTTATTTAATTTGCAGTGTAAAGAAATGCAGATCAAGAATATAGGCCAGGTTTTGCACATTGTCTCGTGTATTTTAATGTGGTTCCGAATCCATGCCGTGATTTACATAAGCGGTGCTGTAGAGCTGCCTGTCGAAGCTTTCTGACACATATGAATGTCAATATCACCAGTGGGATGTTCTGATATTCAGCTTTGGGCGTGTGCTAGTCGGCTATTCGTAATATTTAGCAACAAGATCCGAGACATTTCCCGGTTTTTTGTTGTTGTTGTTGCTTTCTAACCTTTATTCCCCCCTCTTGCTGCTTCTTGCCGTTAAATAGCACTGCCTCTAGCGGCCGATGGCAGAATTGACACTACGCACACGCAGCAGAAATGGTCTTTTCCTTATATGGTGATAGGAGTCGCGAGCTGCTCGATGCGCGTGCACGGCCGCCGCCGTTTGCTTCCTTATTTGGAAGCGAGTTAAGCGAACCTTACAAGGGGCAGAGACTGAGGGGCTAAACAGCGCGAGCATCAGTGACTGGTGAAATTCCACATTTACAATTCGCTCTTTCCAGCGGCTCTGTAAAATACGTCCTTTGTGACAAAAAAAATAACGCAATAATAATGATTTCGTAAACGGAGGCAGTATCAGAGAAGCCTGTTCTTAGTGTATCACAGGAAAGGACTTTCATCCCAAACAGTGTCTGTCTGAGATCCACAAAATAATCAATATACGTCTGTTCATCATGCAAGTACAAGTTTGCAGCATATTAAATATGGCTCTAAGAAATATTATTTGACATGATCGCTTGCATTACACGTGATGCCTTTGGTTTCATAGACCGTCCCCCAATTGTGAGAGACACCTGCACCCCAACACGCACGTCTGTCTTCGGAACAAGTTGCAGGTGTATCCCTGCGTTTAATGACATGATTGGTTACGCTTATCTAATCAGCTAACCTAATCATTTTAACGATTAACGCATCGGCGGGTTTTCTCCCTGAAACAGTCTAATAAAACACCGTATCCATGGACGTAGCGTAGCTGTAGGGCACAAAACTCCACATCCCGTCGCTACGCCACATATCACGTGACCGTCTACGACACGCTCGTCCCCATCTAAGCGGCGGGTGCGCGCATTGAAGGGCGCGTCCGTGTGAGTCAAGTGTGTGAGAGCTAGAGAGACCCGCATCACCGCTCATTCAATTCCTCCTTACACGTCGACTAACACAGACGCTGCGATGGTATGTCTGCATTTGTTTGCATTTAAAAACTGGTTCATACGAGCTTATTGTGAACATATCGTATTGTATTTTATGCTTCTGCGCACGGAATGTTTGGTGAAGATTTTCTCCTCAGTCTAGGGTGACACCATTCTTAGCCGTGTCCGGTAGCGCTGCTATCCTGTTAGCTTCAGCATTCAGCCTGACTTACGGTCATTTTCTTTAAACGTTGGAATGTTATGGGCCATCCGGTGCCGAAATCAATCCACTTTTAATTTGACATTTAAACTTTATTTAATCCCGCAGTCAAATGATTATTTCGCGTGAACGTGGATGCATGCAGTGAAAATCACACAAAAAACGACCCCAAAACAACTGGCGCCATTTCCTCGACCAGTTCGTTATTTCCGTAACTTGAGGCCCTAGCCAAGGCCGATCTGGCGCCGCGGAGATTTCGTCGGTTCATTCAGCATCTTCTCAGGCCTTACAACTCAAACATCGCAAGAAATGGCAGGTTATGTGAAGTCGAAGCCTCTGGCACCGTGCCTCAATGAGTCGGACGGAGAAGGAAGGCCGTCACTGCATGTGCTAATGCTAACAGGCTAACGGTCCTTTGTCTGAATGTGGGCATCCAGCGCATTAAAATATAGGGGAGGAAAAATGGACCCGCTTATGTTTTATTTAGAGCAAATAATTAACAGACTCGTTTGATCTTGATCTAAATGATATGGTTAATGGTTTTCTTCATGGTTTTTGAGTTTAGATGTCCAGCACATGCACCGACCCGCAGTCTGTGGCCCCACCCTAATTACTGATGCGCGCACGAGCTGGCCTTTATTTCCTCATCGCTAACGGGATTGGAAGGGTTGTACAGACTGCCTCATTCGCGCGTCGAACTAGATTTTAAGAAACGCGAATAACGGCTTTTTTTCCTCCCCTTTTTTTTTTAAGACGTTGAGTTGTTTGACACGAACAAGGAAATATGACGTTTCTTCCTGTCTGGGGCCCGCTTTATTTTCGGCTGGGTTTCAGGTCCGCAAATGTCGGACATTTCGCCAGTATTTTAGTGATGTGTTGGGTGTCTGAATACTGCAGTCGGGCCTTGTGAAGGAGTAGCGTTAGCGTTGAGTCTTATTATAGACTACATTGAGAAGGCCAGAACTTCTTCTCCGGTTTGCAAATTCGGGCGAGAAGTGTGCGTCGCAAAAAATAAACAACGCCACTGGGTTTAAATATGAGGTAGGAAAGCGAAGATTTTTAGCAGTCAACCTCTTCTCCCCCCCACCCCCCTCCAATATTCCATCATGTATCGCGTCTTAGAATCCGGTTTGGACAGGCTCTGTCTGCCATTTCAAACGCGTGCGTCGGGTCCTGTGTCGTAGACGTGTCGACTTCCCGTCGTTGATCTGATGTGCGCGTGTGTCAAGTGCAGTTGTCTTGATGGAGCTGCACACATTGTGCTTGCTTGCATTTAGGCCTCCATCAGGTTTCCTGTAATCTGTTTTACTTTCAGGTTTGTTCTACACCGTGAGAACTTTGGCCTTCTAATTATGACCTTTTGTGAGATGGAAGATGTCTGAGAGGGGGAAGTAATCTCTATAAATGTAGCATTCCACTTTTTGGCTATTGTCCCGAGCGGCTGCCTTTTTATAAATTGATGACATAACTTGGTCTTCAGGTTGTGGTTTGTTGCAAATGTAAAGCGTGTTCTTTATGACCCCGAGCAACACCATCCACACCCTTTTATACACACTTCCGTTTAGTGGCTCACTATTGCAGCACTCATAGCAGATTTATGAATCTTGGCAAGTGTCTCTTGAATTTTATTCTGCAGTATTAGAGTCCACTGGTTATTGTGCAGTTCCTGTTGGATTAGTGTTGTCTGTGCTAAATGGGCTTGGATTGTAGTACAGAATTTGATTGTGGTAATTCAACTTCTTAATGTGTACTGCAGCATGTCTGTTTCTCCTGTATGGGAAGTCAGAAGACATGAATAGGTTTATATGCAGTGACTTCAGCTGTCTGAATTTCACAGTAGTGCCATTGTTTGCCTTGTTGTGTAGCTTTTTCATGCAGTGTGGAAGCTATGACGTTTTTATATTGCTTTGAGTTGAGGAGTTGTTGAACGATGGTCATAACCTTGGTGCGTAATGGCACGGAGTAGTCAAATGGTGTTTGTCATTTAGTCAGGGTGTGGGGCTTGCCTTTCTTTGAGTTGTACCACACCTGATCTGTAGAGCTTCTGTTCTTGATGCATGGAGCCTCCTCATGTTTCTCCTGTCTGGGTTTTTACATCTCCTGACATAGCAGATTGAGTCAGCCAGGTAGTTGCAAAAGGTTTAGTTTTCGTTGTCCCAGCTGCTTGCCACATTATGTTCACTTTATTATTCTTAGAGGCGTGCATGTTCACATACTGGATTTTGTTTAGGGATAAAAAAGTATCAGTGTTCCCTTCTGGTCTCTGTGTGTTCAGAAGACCTTTGTGTGTTAATGGTGATACAACTTGGTATTTTTGCTTGTGTGTAGGCCTCCGGAGTTACAGTCAACGATGCTGTGCTGACTATCTTCAATGATATGAAAGTGCGCAAGGCACAGGCCAGCGAAGATGATCGGAAGAAGAGGAAGAAGGCTGTGTTGTTCTGCCTGAGTTGCGACAACAAACAAATCATTGTGGAAGAGGGTCGTGAGATCCTGGTTTGTGATGAGGGAGACCCCTTCCTGGCGTTTGTCCAGATGCTGCCGCCTAATGACTGCCGTTATGGTCTGTATGATGCGACGTACGCGACCAATGAGACCAAGAAGGAGGACCTGGTATTTATCTTTTGGTAAGGGTAGCTTGATATTTCTGCAGCTAGTAGAGAATTTAAGTCACAGTGGTGTAGTGGCTAATCTGGTATTTTTACCTCCAGGGCCCCAGAAAATGCTCCACTCAAGAGCAAGATGATCTATGCCAGCTCCAAGGATGCAATCAAGAAAAAGTTTCCAGGTGAGAATCCTGAATTTAAGAGTTAATAGTCCGTGCAAATTTTTCATGTGCAAACCTGCTTATTTGTATATTTCTGCAGTGTTGGGGTGGTACAAGTCAGTGATTCCCACAGGTCTGAAATATACTTGTGGTGGTAGCCCTCAGAACTAGCAATTATATATGCATTTTATAGGGCTCAAGATGGGTGCAGTACAATGACATCGGTTTTTTTTTATTTATTTTTTTTATTATATATAAAGTTTTTTTACTTTTTACAACTGATGAGCTGAATTTTATTTGAATTAGGTTTTGTGTGACCAGTAATGTGTGGATTTAGGTCTGTGTTTTTTTTTTTTTTTTCTTTTTTTTTTGCGTGGTCATCCCCATATTCTGGGAGCAGTACCAGCGGATGTGTTGCCACACAGATCAGCACTACTTTAGTTAAGGGTTAATTCTTCTCAAAATAAAAAAACTGCCGAAGTATACTCTATGGAGAAAGCTGCAAGTCTAAACTTGATTAAGCTTCTAAAACTTGCCAAATGCAATTATAAGATAAAAAATATTACTAAAATAAGCAAATGGTGGCTTATAAAAATTGTTGAATGAAAACCGGAGGTTTGAGTCGGCCATGATTGAATGCTGAGTCAACCCAGAGCTGAGGATCACTGTAGTTTTCAAGCTATTTTTGAGATTGCTAGTGATCTTTCCAAAATGCAGCAGAAATAAATTGCACATTCACTTGTTGTTCAGCACTTTGTCTCTAGCATAATTTTCTTAAATGAAACTGTTATGCAGGCCTGTTTAAGGGTACTATATTGATGTATTCTACCTCAAGCATTTGTGTTCGTCGCTGCATGTCTCACTTGGGCTTGTTTAGTAGTCTGTTGTGGAAGTGGTGTAATACACACGTGTAATTAAATGATTCCTATTGGAGCTTTGAGTTTCGGCTCTTTCTTTACACAGGTATCAAGCACGAGTGGCAAGTGAACGGCTTGGAGGACATCAAGGACCGAAAGACGCTTGCTGAGAAGCTCGGTGGCGCTTCAGTCATCAGCCTTGAAGGAAAGCCTCTTTGTGATTGAGGCCGATAATTGGGTGGGATAGAGCTGTATAGCTGTTCATTTCAACATGTGTAGGGCAAGGGCACATGACGGTGATGCTGGGGGTGGGCTGTAGTGGGTGGGGTGGGGGAAAAGTGACAGTTTCCAAACTCCACACAAAAATTGGCTGTCATTCCATTTCATACATACCAGGAACAAAATTGTAAAACAAAGGCTATTATTATTACTGTATATGTGTGCAGGCAGGTTTTGTTCTTTTCTGGTTCCTTTAGATTGCTTGAGAAGGAAAAGGCAGAACAGCAACCATTACATCTGCAAAATACTGTTCACATTTATACAATGGATTTCTTTTTATTTTTTGCCAAACTTATTTTTCCTTTAAGTATGTGTAGGTGATTAGGTGTAGTACAAAAACTTACCCCATAAGTGATTGCATAAGATGCACCAAGACCTACTTGGGAACATGCATATCTTTCCATTTCCTCTTCCCTTGTTTTACAGTTCCAAATGTTTTAATTATTCCAGCTCTTGTGTTTTGAAATCTGATTCTAAACTATGGCACTTGTCAGAATATTCACATTCCTTAAACGTAAACCTTCTAGATTAAATGGGAAAAGATTGAATTGAAGGAAAGGTGAGGAGCAATGCATTAGGACAACCTGTGTACAGAGTTTGAAGGATGTTGCATAGTGGATGTTTTGTATCGTCTCCTTATCTCTAATAAAAAAAAAGCACTAAACAACTGATTTGAGAATTTGTTCTGTTAACTTTTTTTTTTTTTAATATTGGGTTCTCTGTAATCCTTTCTGAAATGTAAAGGTGGATTGCTTGATGGTTGCCTTGTAAGACCAAATTATAATGCCCTTTCATGTGATCAAGGGTCTAAAACCATTTCAGACTGAAGTCTGTAGTATCTTGTAACTTTAGCTGGCACTTTATACCAAAAACGTGGTGTACTAAGTTGATAAACACATTTGTGCATTTGAAGCAGTTTTCATGTTTAAGACTTGCTGACCTCTAGTGATTTTAACTGCTTCACTTCCTCAGTGATTGAACAGCTGCCTAGCAGTTACCATGTGACGTTTCCTAAGAATTATTAGGTGGTCCACTAGAGGGCAGTCAACCCCTGCGCAGAAGACCATTTAAGCAACCTTCCCCGTTCAGTATGCAGGAAAATAAAGTCGTTGATCCAAGGCAAGTGTCTTTTGAAATTTAATTCAAAGTTAATTTTCTGGCTCAGCTCAATATTTTTGGTTTACACTTGCTGTGCTTTAAATAGCTTCCATTGACAATGTGTGCTTGTTAATGTGGAGTTGATGCTGTGTCTACTTCTGTGTTCTTACTCCTTTACTAATTTATCATTTACGTTGCTCCTGTCAAATGGAGCATTTGATGCTGAACAAGGCATCTAAAAACATCCTCCGCAGAAAGTTGAGATTTTAACTGCGACAGGGGAACCTAGGAGTGGTTGCTGGGCCTTGAATTTAAATTATACAAAACTTCTGGGCCAGTAGGCTTGCCTGGAACAAAACCTTGGTAAAATGTGAACTGGATATTGGGTGTTGGCAAAGAGGAACCAGAGTATTTCTTTTTAAGTGATGCACATTTGGAGGAGAAAACATTCCATTAGTATTTAGTGTAGTGTTTGAAACTGAACGAGCCTTTTTTTTTTGTGTGATGACAAACATGCAGACTACATGCCTTGATCACTGTTTCACAAAAACATGACTATTTAATGTGATGCACACTTTGCTCTTGTAAGAAATTTACTTGGAGTTGTTTTACAAGCCATTACCATATCTGTATTGTAATACAAATTAGTGTAAAAATGTATGCATTCGTTTAAAGAGTTGAGTCTTTAGTACTGCCATTGTAGTTGAGCTCAAACTACAAACAGCAAAGCAACACAAGCTCATTGGTGCCAACCAGATTAGTTGCAGTTTTACACCTCTACCACTGAGCCTATAACCTCTAATAGTTGAGCTCAGCTTCCTCTTGTGTCAAGGCCAGACTGCAGGGACTTGTGGACTGACAGGTCAGCAGCAGCTCTCAATTCAAGAGCTGCGTTATATCAGGGCCAATAAGTGAACTGAAAGTCTAGTCCAACCAATTTTAATTTACAACAGATTGTATATTAATTTGCTGGGCTGGATTATAAACCTTCAATTAAATATCCATGCTCTGTGGATATTATGAAGACTCCGTATAGACAATATACTTATGCTTAAATAATCTGACCATGTAACAAGCGTATTGATGTGAGTGTCTAACTCATTTCGTTTTGCAGAGAATTCTACAGCAACAGGATCATGAGAAAAAAAATCCTCTTTTTGACCACAAGAGGGAGCCAGGCGTCTGTGTACGCCATTGCAAAGTTTTCAATTAAATTTTAATTAAATCAATTCGGGATAACTTTTTTTTTTAAGATTTGTGGATTATGGAATGGCAAAACAGAGGCAACCGTTTAAGATGGGTATCTTTTTGTTTATTAAAATAGATGCATTTTTATAGAAATAATAAAAAAAAATATTCATCAATGTATCCACCTGCTGTCCAAACAAGCAAGCTATGTTTGTGTTGCATGCATTTTCTTGCTAAAGCTGTCGAAGTCTGTATTCTACAAAATATATTCAGGAAAATCACAGAGGAGTGCTGCTTAGTGTAACATTGATCAGCTGCTTCTATACACACAAATTAAATCCACCTATAAAACATTTAGCTCACCTGAACATTCATCTCGATACTCCAGCATCATGATATTACCTCTACATTAGAAACAGGTTAATATATCTGAATGATTACAGTCCAGAATGCTTTCCCCCAGGCTGAGCTTTGAGGATTCAAGGTATTTGCTTTCTCGCACTGTGTTAGTCATATTACGGCAAGCTGCGCCTTTCCACTGTTATACTATCAACGTTCTCAATAAGTATTTGTGATTAATATAAGGTACAGCCTTAACAAAGCAAGGGCACAAATTGCAGGCTAACTTTCTCCATTTTTTAAATCAATCTTACTGATTGAAACAAACTTCATGCAGCTGGTTATCTGTTTTTGTTTCAGAGAACCTGTAACAATTTACTAAGCGTCCTCAGTATGCTGCTTGTACTATTGACTCACTTGCTGGTAGATTAAATCATTACTTTCACATACAACATAGGCTTACTACTACAACTATTTTGGGGCCAGGGAGCACATTTTCATGAGTTGTATTCCATAGCTTATTATTGAATGGCCATGTTAACATGCAAACATAATGAGCTTTGAATTACTTATTTTGGAGGAAAATGTCAATCAATAATGGACAGTAGACATTTTGTGACCTTAGTGACACTATTCAACATTTCTGGGGAAGGATCGTTGCTAAAACAAGAAATGCACACATTTACGTTTTTACAGCAAATCCATTATTTGGTTGAAAGTTTACAGAAACTTGACCGTCACATCCATAGTTGGAAGCACAATTGCAGAGGATACTTTTTAAATTATGGCCCTACACATGACTTAAGGATGTGGCATGACGATATAGTGATTAGCAATGTGGTCTCGAACCTCCAGGGCCGAGGGTTCGATTCCCCCATCCGGTCTGCGTTCGTGGAGTTTGCATGTTCTTCCTGTACTTGGTGGGTTTTCGCCACACACTCCAAAGACATGCAAATTAGGCTAATTGGTGTTCTCAATTTGCCCGTTGTGTGTGTGCCCTGTCCAGGGTGTACCCTGCCTCAAGCCCAACGTCTCCAGGCCCCAGCGACCCTGTATAGGATAAGTGGTATAGAGAATGAATGAATGAATGGACCTTGGAATGAAAACCGTTGGAATTTACATCAGGACTACTCCCTAAACCCTCTGGCATTTTTTAACGGCTTTGTGGATAAATAGTCAAATCACCACAGAAATGCACCTATATTTAATGGAAAGCCTTCCCAGAAGAGTGGACATATATCACCTTTACCCATCTTATTATTTACTAGCTGATGTCTTTACTGGAAGTAACACTGAGCCACCAACTTAAATTTTGAGCTATTTACCCTTTTTGCTCTGTGAACTAAATACGTCTGACAATGAATGAAGTCATCAAAAAATGTGCACATGACTTTTATACTTTTACAATTAGCGATGATTAAATGTTTGATTTGTATTTTAATGTTTTAAGTATAAAATGATTGATGACCCAAGGTTCTGCTGATAGAGGCTTTTAAAACTAATCCATGCCAGTTATATTGATTGATATCCAAGATAGGTATACATTTTATATCAGACTTGATTAATGCAAGTGTACAATTCCCCATCTAATTTTTCAAAAGTTCTAATCAAATTATCTAAGATGAATATATTGAAATGTAGAGGCAACAGTGTTTTACTTGTTTAAATAAATATCCAATTTAATGCAAATATGATATCTGATCCAATTTGGATTAACTTAAACTTTGACAATCAAATCGTTGATACCCTCTTTCCAAGGACCAGATCAAGAGTTAACCAATTTCTTTGTCTATAAAAGGACCGAGTGTAAAAGCACATTTGTGTATGTTTTTCTTTCCTTCTGTCTTCTCCTGCTTATCTAAATCAGTTATGACTGCAGTCTGCTCTGTTTCCATGCACCCAGTAACAGATCTGAGCAAATTTCAGCGGGGTGAAACGGACGGCGACATTGTAGTCACGGTTCTCGCCGTTGATCTCCAACCATTGGTGTCCAGAAAAGATACCAATCACCTTACGCTCCCAGCGCTCCAGAGCATTGTCCCACACACGGCCATACACTCCAGAGCCACTGGCCCCGGGTCTCGCATCACAATGTTGGTAGATTAGATCATTACTTTCATCTTCTACGGGACAGAAGCGATACACAAGCTCTCCGGGCCTATCACTGTCAAATCCGGAGAAATGAATGCGCTTCCCAGCCAAATCGCTAGCAGAAGGGGCTATGGCAAGACGCATAAAGGGGTGGCGATGTGGCCAACGCAGCTCCAGAAGGGCATAGTCATAATCCATACTGACATCTTGGGGGCCTTGTATCCAGCCTTTAGGCACACGAGTCCGTCGAACCCTCACCCAGCGCACCAAGGGCTTTTTCACATCTTCTTTGGTGCCATTACTTGAAGGTGGGATGATAAAGCCAACTCTAAGCTTGCGTGCACCTTTTACATAGTCTTTTCCATCATGTACACAATGGGCGGCGGTCAACACATGTTGTTGGGATACCAGAACACCAGTGCAGCCTGTTGAGATGCGTACAGCTGTGGAGAAGGGGTAGTCCAACAGGAAACGGTCCCCGCGAATGTTAAAGCGTCCATCTGCGCCATAGATTTGCCTCCTTGTTCTTTTGTGAGGAAAAGATGGGATTTTCTGCTTCCTATTGATGGCTACTGCAGGCGAGACATTGCTGTCGGCATCTTCATCTTCCAGATCGACATTGGTTAGTGTACGTGAGCCATCGGAATACAGTGTTTCAAAACCCAGCAAGTCAGTTAGATGTTCTTTGTTAATGTCTTCTACCTTGTGGTAGCAGCTGGCATTGCAGTGTGTGGTAAAGTCCAGCTGGGTCTTTGCACTGAAGTGGGAGCGAGAGAGAGCCAAAGGGGCATGAGGCACCAGAGAGGGGACGTGGGGATTGTGCGACAAGGAGGTGGTCGACACAGAAAACTTACACAGGAGAAGTAAGAGGAGCTGACCAGCAAAACAGAAATGTGCTAAACCCAATCTCCAGTAATTTGCCATGGCTGAGCTTTGAGGAACCTGAAATCAGAGCAAGACTTGTAACTTACAACATGAACACAGCAGTTTATCACAAAGTCAGTTTTTTGAAATATTTGTTTCTATATGCAAAATTTTTACAATGCTTTATTGATAACTACATTCTTAAAATTTAAATGGTTAGCTCTAGAAACCAAAAGTGTACTTTGGTTGTCTCTCCAGAATAACCATTAAATGTTCTTTGTAGAACCCTATTACAGACTGTTTCTCTGTTAAAAAGTAGTTCCAAGCAAGAAACTTTCAAACTCTTGAACTTTTGCATGTTATAAAATTAATTTTATAATTAATTTAGAGTAAATAAATGTTAAAATATTATTATATAGCTTAATCAAAATATACACTACCTACTGTAGGCAAAAAAAGTCAATTTCAAATTATTTTGCTGCATCAAGCTAAGAAAACAACTAAGGAGATTTGAAATTACTGGAGCTGGATTGAACCCTTTAACACATTATCAAAACCTGGAAGGATAGTGCTGAACTGTCAACTATGTAAGAAATATAGTCAGAAATAAATGATGGCACATATTGCAGGACTTAAATTGCGAGAGTTCTAGGAGCATGAGAAATCATTTTCACATATGAACTGACCACCACATTGTGTGCTGTACACAAAGCTAAAGGTGATTAAATGAAATCGTAAAGTGTGCAACTTTTTTTGGCCAGGCAGTGTATATATGCATGACATACTTTAACACCACATTTTGAGTGAAACACAAGCCCCCCAGTCATGTCAGATTAACATTATAGTAAATAAAGGGAAACTGCAGTGACTCATGTTCTGACAAGACTACAGTCATCTACACACTAAAAACAAGAAGAGTTCCAAATATTTTATAATGTTGTGTCAGGAACATTTTATTTATTGTTTTGTTGTATAAAAAAAGTACTACATTCTGAGTTAAATTAAATGAAATAAATTAATTACCTTTTCTGGTAATAATGGCTAGTGGCTTAGTAACTTCAAGAGCAGACATTTTGTCAGTGTTCTCCTAAACGGTTTCTAACCTGAACTACTGAAATGTGAAAGAAACTAAGATTTCACTTCCACTTTGATGCGTATCCTACAAATGGCTCAATTCTTATACCTGTAGACACAATCCATTCGGATTGTCATAAGATGTGAAACTTACTAGTAGAGTGATAGACTATCATCTACAGCTGGGTAAGACAGTGGATCATCAAAAACCATTTATGTTCAGAGGATGACCTGATTAGCCGTCTGGCCACAGTAATATGTACATTGTATCATTCACAAGATGCGATATATCCTATATCACGAGAACAGTAGTGAGTCATCAAACACCATCAAAAGAAGATGTAACCAACCATTATATTCATTACACATAGTTTCAGTATATTGTATTTAAAATGATCTAAATTTACATGAGGAGTGGGTTTGTTGTAAGAATAGTATAAATCATTTAGTCCAGAAAGTTATTACTTTTGACGCTTCATATATTGCACTACTGTTATGCTGCATTAGATTTTTCTTTTCTATTGGAAAACTTATATACAAGTCTTTCTCATCTGTAGAATCTCAAAAAAAAAATGGGTGCAGAAGTATTGAATACTGTTATACCATTAAAAATCTACTGAAATTTGCTGAAACATGGAACTACATTTAGACAATATTCTCATGCTGTAAGGATCATGCAGATAGATTCGGAACCTGGCTGTTAGGCTGGGATCACGGAGGATCAAAAAGGGGAGAAAATTACTACTGGCATTTCTCTGTTAAAACTTAGTTTTTTGTTTTGTTTTTTTTCGTTTTGGTCCAGAGGTCTGTGTAAAATATTTTGAGCTGCTATTTATTTGCACTATTGGCCTATTATCTATCTATTTATGTAATCTATCTATCTATCTATCTATAGAGAGATGGACATTTTTTGTCAATAGTGGCAAATTTCAGTAAAAGAAATATCATTTGTAGGTAAAAATGAGGATGTCAAAAAAGGGGAGAGAAAAAAAAAGAAAAGTTTAATGCAGCATAACAGTAACAACTTGCTCAAAAAGAATAACTTTCAATATCTAGACTATATCTATCTCTTTCTCACTCTCTGTCTCATATATACAGTAATATATATATACACACACACACACACACACACACACACACACACATCTATAGATCTATAGACAGAGAGAAAGCGATAGATAGTAGATAGATAGATGCTTCTTTTGAAAGTTTTTTTTTATTTGACTTTTTTTGTATTTTTCTCCCTATAAATTTTACTTCTTTTACTGAAATTTGTCACTATTGACTAACAACTAAGTCTGCTTTATAATCTTCGGACGTATTAATACGAAATGGTTCAATTACTCAATGAATACTCAATCACACGTTAGACTGCTGCTCTACACGACGTGTGGTTTGGGCCATATTTGACCCCGGTGTCCCGCCTCCCTGGAAATCCCAGAGAACAACCTGTTTCCCATCACCCAAAACTCACCTCGTCTTTTGTTATGTTTCACATGCTGAATGGGTGTCCTGCCATCATTCCCCACGCCGAACGCCTCTTAGTAAACTCAAGGAAAATGCAGCGTGTTTACTCAGCTCCAATAGCACTGAGGCTGTACAAACCAAAAACGCGCTACGTGCAAACGCTCCAGCAGATAGTTTCAATGAGAAGACGGTCTCCTCGGCAGTGTCAACACTTTCCCAGGCTAGATAGGTAAAGCCGTTTAAACTCACAGCCTGAACACATCCATCGTAATAATTGACTTATTATTATTACTATTAAAACATTTGCGCACAGGACTGTATCAGTATGTCAGATTATACTGTCAGAAATAAACAGACAAATCAATTACTTTAACTGAAAAGAACTCCACCTTGAAGAAACTTTCTATTCAACTCCAAATCACGTCTTCGTCTTCAAGTGCACCGGCTGTCCGAGCTCTGGACTTTCCTCCCATTTCGTCTCCACTTAAACGCCACAGAATTTCCACAATTGAATTATGCTACGCTAACAGTAACACACAGTCCGCGCGCTCGCCTTTCGGTTAGTCTGTTTGTTTATTTCATTCTATCTGCACTCAAGTCCCGTAAGATGGAGTGAGTTGCCTCCTGAAGTCTCTTCTGCCAAATAAGCAGACATGAGCCTGGTGCTGCAGTTTAACCTCGTGGTCCTAGCGCCGCGGTGTGTGTGTGTGTGTGTGTGTGTGTGTGCGCGCGCGACCCAAGATTACATGTGCCAATTTAGTCGTAGTCCAGACTACACAGACAGACTAGCAAGGAGTAAACATACAGCCACAGTTCCACGATGAAATGTACACACCAAAAAAAAAAAAAAAAAAAGGTCTGGCTATTATTATAACGAATACTAGTTGTTTCCACCTTTTCAGATTAGAATATATCCATCTTGTGTTCTTGCCTAAAAGTGAAAATCCCAAAGACGTTCAAAAAGGTTTGATTGTTCCTAAATCTGAGGGTGGATTGTCCCAGAGACAAATGGCTAGGAATCATGAAATACCCCTACTGTTAACAAAGTTATAGATCAATTTAAAGACATGGGTAAAACAGCAACAGGGTCATGACCTGGTTGACCTGGACCTCCTAAAAGATGTCTGCGCGCTGTTTGAAGATCTGTTGAGAACAAACATCTCATTCTATGCCCAGACGTGATCATGCTGCTAAAGGAAAGTCAACAATGCATTAATATGTAAGCCTTACTTGCTTAAAAACATTTGGTGCATACATTCATTTATCTTCCATACCACTTATCCTGTTAAAGAGTCACAAGGGCCTGGAGCCTTTCCCAGGAAACTTTGGGCACAAGGCGGGGTACACCCTGGACAGGGTGCCAATCCATCACAGGGCACACACACACTATGGGCAGTTTGGGAATACCAATTAGCATGTCTTTGGACTGTGGGAAGAAACCAGAGTACCTGGAGGAAACCCACCAAGCACAGGGAGAACATGCAAACTCTATGCACACTGACCCAAGGCAGAATCGAACCCTGGAGGTGTGAGGCCATAGTGCTAACCACTATGCCACCATGCCGCCTTGGTACATACTTTATATAAAAAAATCTATGGGTGTCAATTTTCTTCTAGCATGTCTGGGTATGGATGGGAAGTGTACATAAAAAAAAAACTACTCATTTACTCATACGTCACTGATCATACGTTTGACAATTTTGGTGTGATGTGCTACATGATGATAGTTCATGATGAAGTTCTGGGAGTGTCAGAGTGACCTCAGGTACAATACAACCCTTGTCACCATTCACCAGTTCCAGGATAATATAGAATTATGTGAAGCTCACAGGACAGATATGAATATGGAGGTTAAAAAGAAAACAAAGGTTGAGGCTAATGCACAGAGCAATGTTACCACAAGCTCACATTGAGCATGTTTCTGGTTATGAGACCCTGTTTCTTCACAAGCCTGGATCTTGTTGAATAATGTCCCAAAAATAACATCATAATTTTCTTTAATCTGAGATCTATCATTATAGGATAAGACTTCATAGAATTCAGCCAAGATTTTCCTTTTTTCTTTTTTAAAGAATCATCTCATCTTGTGACTCAAGTAATAATCTTAAATCCTACTGAAGTCTCAATGGGAAAACATTGGAAATCAGCTATTAGATTATACTTTTATAACAAAAAAAAAAAGATGTTTAAGGCAATGCATGGAAAAAAGGACTTTTCTGAGATCAACACACAAAATATAGGCCCTCAACATCATCACCACAATAGAATCAAGTACGAGATTAGACACCAGTAATCATATTTTTGCCGCTGACAGGTCGTTCCAGTGGATGTTTTAAAGATTTATGCCACCATGAATTTTGTTGTCCCAAGAATATGCCATATAAAAATGAAAATGTGCTCCATTGCTATAGAAAGGCTTCCAAACATAACAATCAACAGTCAACTGTTGTCACTGTGTTGTACTGTATTTTAAGTACTGTCAAAATAACATTTGGATTAAGTGGTGGAGTTAAACCAGCAGATAGAATGTGGCAATAATGCCATGAAGGGGGTTAGAAAGGATGATTCTAAGGGCTGCTAAGTGACTGGGGATATAAATCCTATGGCAGTTAAAAAGTGTTGGCATGATCAAGGTTGGGTGCCTTGTATATTAGACTTCTAAGGGGCGCAGGATCACTAGCAGTTCCCCTTCATTGTGGCAACATAAGAGCCTAGACAAATTTTTCATGAGACCACAGGGAACACATTTTGGAAGACATCAAATGGCATTTTCCCTGAATTATTTTGGGTTAAAAGCCTTATGTGACATAAGACATACATTATTTTATTAATATATCAGAAATGCAGTCAGAAGAGGTTAAATATAAAATATGAGACGTTATTCAATCATTAGAATTGTTAAATAGAATGAAATTTACTTTCAGCACCAAAAAAAAAGCTTTTTAAAATTAGCTGCTTCTGTCACATGTGCTACCCAGACACGCCATCATTTTGGAAATTATGTTATGAGTACACAAATTCACAGATTGTCACATGATTGCAACCGGATGTTCATTATATTTCACATAGGGACTTCATGAGTTCTTCAAGGATAAGACTGAATAAGGAACTTTTCAGAATGTTTAAAGTGTTTGTGACATCTGTGTCACCATGGGTTGTATGGATTTAAAAAAATATGCATTATAAAATTGCTTTAGGCAAAAAAAATATCAAATCTGGCAGCCCTAACTGGCAGCCCCTGGAAGAAAATGTTTAATGTATTTGGACTGTGCCTCACTTGGAAATATTTTCAGTAATACACGGATCTGGGCATGTCATTGCATTTGCTTCTTGAACTATTTCACACATATAAAAAAGTATAAACATTTGTCCTTGTCTTCCCCAACATACACTACATGTCAAAAATATTGTAGACACTTGAACATAAGGGGAACTTGAACATTTTTTTAAAATCCTGTTCTAGATTTAGTCCTTAGCTGTTATAAATACTCATATGGAAAGGCTTTGGACTGTATTTTGGAGTATGGCTCTGGGGATTTGTTTTCATTCATCCACAACAGGCAGGGTTGTTGGGTGAGGAGGCCTGGGGTGCAGTAAGAGTTTCGGTGATCATTGAGCCTGAAGTCAATGTTCTGTGCTCTGTTTTTTAACTCCAGCCTCAATCCACGTCTTGATGGATCTCGCTCTCATAATGTTGCAGCATACCAAGTCATCAATATTTGGGTTAACCCCTTCCCCCACCCTATCCCACCCCTCGTTTGCCAAATGCTTTCTGTACAATTGTGTGCTTCCAAATTTGTGAACACAGTTTGTGAAAGATGCACTTGGGTATAATGGGCAGATACCCACAAACATTTGTCTATATAATGTAATTATACAGTATGTAATGTCATTTGACAGAGGAATGTCTGTCTGTCTTAAAACCAGTCCCCTTTGTGATTTACTGATCCATCAAACATTCTTGACTGTGTCAATGTCATCGTTAGAAATTCAATACTTTTCTACTATTAAGATTCAGCTTATATTGAAAAAGATTTCATGCCGTTTATTCAGTTGTTGCTATAAAGTAATATAACACTGTTATGTCACAGCTCCACAGTGATTAAGCTAACTTACTAACTATTCAGTCTCAGAGGAATTCTCAGAGAATTAATACAGGATCTAAGGAAGACATGATCTGTAACGTGAGAGATTTATTTTTTTGATTTTCTTGATTTTTATTTAAAAATCTGTGAATGTAACCATGTAAAGTATTATAACAAGTAAAAACACTGAACTTGTGGTGGTGTTTGGGTAAGTGCAAATGTGTGAGGCCACCGCACAGCTTGGAGCAGTGATAGGATCGTTTAACAGCCAGTGGGTCACTGTGGGTTAGCAACATGTGCTCAGTTTGTGTTGGCACTGAGTGCTCTGATATCGTGTAGTTAGATATTTTCAAGCATGTTTCTTTTCTAACATCCCCAAGTTTTTTCCCCTTTGCTTTGCAGCATTAGGTCTTCTGAACCATTGACATTTATCATTCCATGTCACTGTTTATTATTAAAAATTGAGGTGTGCTCAAGGAGCTCAACTCTTCCAGCCGGCAGGAATGCACCACCTTGGACCATCCCCAGCGCTATGTACAGTGGAGCTCTTGTTCTTGACCTGTCCTGGCTGTGGGAGGGGCGATGGGTGAAGAAAGAGCTCACAATGAGTAGGGAATTCTGTTAATGTGTGCCCTTTCCCCCCTGAAAGCCACTCTTTTATCACCTGCGGGTTCAGATATGAATCCTAGGCTTTAGCATATCTGTCTGGTCCTCTCTCTCACTGTTTTTAGGAAAATAAAATTACAATACATTTTGGAAAAAGAATGTAAGGACAAAAAATGTGGTTATCTACTACAGTATGAATATGTGCTTAATATATCAGCCTTAGCTTTATAAATCACATGATATTTCAGAAAGAGGAAACTACTCTTATTATGCAACTGCATAAAAAAACCAGGGATATTAAATAAATAAATAAATAAGCTTGCAGTGAAAAGTACAGGCTAAACCTATGCATTGACTGTGCAAGCATACCTTAAATTGCAAAGAAAATGCTTCTACCATCAAACGCAAGTTTGGACTTGTGTGCATGAGTTCTGAATTCTCAGTTTAATATGCATTACAGGTGAAATATGTTTCAGGGTATTTGTCATACAATATAAAAAAGAATCACAAAATTACATAGTTTAATAGAGTTTCTATATATATTAATTAAGAATACAAATCTATACAGAACCATGCAGTTAAACTGGTCAGGTGAACATACTGATATACACACCTCTACTTTCAAATGAAACATTGTGAGGAGTAAACACAGTGAGTGAGAATATTTGGCTTTGTGAATTAATTAGCCATTAACTCCCTAAGCAAAGGGGAGCTGGCTAAGTACAGGGCTTTCTCCGCACTCTGTAATCTGTTAACTGGCCTCAGATTAAAGTGAAAGAAATGAACTACCAGCAGTAGAAAGAATCTTTTGGAACAATAAGCACTGAGCTTGACCCTCTCTCGCTCTGTACACTGTCACTCATGGACTCAGGAATGTGAGGCTTCTAGTTACGGCAGGAGACCTGAGCCGTGAACCCAAACAATGTCCCCTTTCTTCACCCTTCCATTTTATGCCTTCTTTTCTTTTATCATACTTTACATTTTTTATTAGTCTCCATGTGTTTTACACCAAAGGGCCCCTTGTCCTACCTTAAGACCATGTTCTCTGATTATTTCTCCTATTAGTTCCCCCTAAAAATGTCTCATCGCCCCTCTTTCCCACCACACACATGCCCTTACACACAGCTCAGCTGTCCTACTAGCAAAGTATTATGATTTTCTTTTCATCATGTTTCCTTTGTTATCCTGTCATCTTCCTGCTCTAGTCATTTTCAAGTTTGACAGTTGTGTCTTGTATTAAACTGATTTAATCCCATTACTATGTAGGAAATTTGAATCTAGAACTAATCCAAAATTATTAATGAATTTAATGAGTCTGGAAAATCATTTATAGTGCTGATTAAAATATCACGTCTGATCAGACTATAGATTATCATTTGATTCAATGTACATGTGACAAAGTTTATGGAATGTGAAAATCAACCATGCAGTAATGTAATATATGGACATATTTGTCCATACCTGTCCATAAATCAATGCATCAATATACACTGTATAGTCATGTATGTAAAAAAATATATATATATATAAATAAATGGTGTATGTATGTTCTTCAATGTCAAAATTTTGTGTTACCCATACCCATGTTACTAACTATAGGGGAACAACATACAGCACTGTATATTGCTTACATCTCAACAAATAATTTTTAACTGGGTGGTTCCAATGTTATTTATACTTGACTAAACAGCTGTGTGGCCAAAAGAAAACCACTTGTTAGTAGGGCTAGTCAGGGAAAAAATGGAATAGAAAAACGTCATTACAAATCATGAAATGTTGATCTGGGAGCATGAGGAATCATTTTCTTATGAATTCAGACATGAATCGTCCACCATATTGTGTTTCATAATCAAAGCTGAAGAGGTTAAATGAAACATTTGAGTGTGTGTTACTTTTGGCCAGGCAGTGTAGTAAACTACTGTATATGTTCCGGTTATAGTAGCCATAGGATAGAAAACATATTGCACTACTGCATGACTCACTGTGAAAACATTTTTACTGTCTAACCACAATGCTTAGCAAGCTTGACATTACATTACTCCTTTCCTATAAAAAGATATCAGTTTTTCCGTTAAGCACGTTCTGCAATCATAGCCAGTCTCAACTGCAGGAACGTTCTGTCATTCAATTGATTATTATATTCAATTAATTTTTATATTTATTCCACTCTGTTTAGCCTGTAATCTTGTGCAGCAAGGGAATACCATCTTATTTAATGGAACACTGTTGTTAATCTGTATTAGAATCTACAGCTTCTATCAATATAATATGGCAACTTTGCAAACATCTATTTCTTTGCGCAACTGATTAATTAAACAATATACTTTATTCATAACTGAGCAAAGATTTACTCCAGTTCGTTGTTTGTATCTTGGAGTCATGTTTATAACTCCTTTATAGATCCTTTGACGGTATATTTTTGGGGGCATATTTTATAGTACTGCATATTTTTCATACACTCAAGAGATGGTTTATGTAAGTTAGAGAAATATAAAAAACTATAATTTTCTTTCCTATTGTTTAAATTAATACAATATTTTATTCATCTTAGCATTCATAAAAATACAAATAAAAACTCTCTCTCTCTCTCTCCCACTTTTTTTTGTTCATGTTTTATTATCCAGCTAGCTAGCTGTCTTAAAATTATTGTTTCTATCAATTATGGACTTTTTTTTTTTACAGTTGAGCATACAGGAAAACAGTGTAAAACAGTGGTTTTCAAAGTGGGCTTATTAACCAGCATGGGTTCATGAAGTCTAGCCAGGGTGTCCATGGGCATCCAAGCTCAGACCTCATGTATTCAAACAGTGGGAAGAAAAAAAAAAAACTCCATAGTTCAGTAAATTAAATCCATACTGGTGGGGTCATGTGCAATTTATTTTACAGTTAAAGTGGTTACTGGCTACAAAACATTTGCAAACACTGTCATTATCATTTGTAGCATACTACTTTTAGCTCTCCTTAAAGTCGTTGTTCAATCAATATTGACTCGATTGTTAAGGGTTTCCGTGTGAGTTTCACTTCAGCATTTTTAGCATACTGTTTTACTTTTTGACCTTGAATAATATTGCAATCCCTCCAGAGAAATATAAATAGGCTTCCAAAAAACAGCTGAACAAACAACTATTACATTGTGATGCAGGCAGATTAATGAACATAGTGGGGATAATAATTCTATGTAATTCTGCATGGAGCTCAGGCAGCACATTTAGTCTAGATAGCAAACAAGGGGCTTACTGTAATTTGGTGCAGGTAAACTACTTAAAAAAAAAATCTGAATCCTATTATGGCAGTACAAGCAAATTTCCTCCAGCTAAAAGAGATGAAGTACCTTTAAGGAAATTATTGCAAAGTGTAACAGTTTGACACTGAATGCTGGAAAATGGCAAGATATTTTCCAAATGAGATCAATTCAATACTGAGATTTTTACAGGTCAAAAAGGCCAAAATTGAAGACTACAAGACTAAGACTGCACTTAATCCAGGCACACAACCCTGTTTTGTTCTGGCTCTTTTGGAAAATTCTTCATGGTTTATTAAACTATTTTAGGAACAAAAATGCTGACAGTGCTGCACTAAGCAGATAGCAGTAAAGAAGCAACAACTGGAAGAGTTGTAGAAAGTGGAAAAAATGATTTCTTTAAAAAAATATATATATATATATAATAAAAAAATTACACACACACACACACACACACACACACACACACACACACACACACACACACACACACACACACACAAACTGCACTACCAAAATACCCTTATATTTTGTTTGATCACCTTTTGCTTTGATTACAGCATGTGTTTGCCATGGCATTGTTTCGATAAGCTTATGCAATGTCACAACATGGAATTTTGTTCCAAGATCTTTTATTGATGATGGGAGACTCAGACTGCTGTGTAAACTCTTCTCCAGCACATTCTAAATATTTTCAAAGGGGTTCAAGTCTGGAATCTGTGGTGGCCAATCCATGTGTGAAAATGTCTCCCAGAGCCACTTTTTCCCAATTTGTCACTGATGAATTCTGGAACTTTTATATTGAAATATGCCCGAGTCATCAGGGAAGAAAAAACATTTCGATGAAAAAAAAACTTATTACATACAATCAGCTGACCTACTTTTTGGGCACATGGAGTTTCTATATACAGTATACACACAATATCTCCATACAAATTTGTGTATCTTGTATTAGAGCATTTAAAATTCGGCTTTGAGTACAATTCACTCATACTGACTACTAGATGTTCACCTTGGTGCCTCATGATAAAGAACTCTCAGATGATTTGAGAAATAGAAGTGTTATTCTCCACAAACATAGGTTAGGCTACAAGAAGGTTGGAAACACCCTGAAACTGAGTTACAGTACACTACTCAGGGTCATACAGAGGTTTTCCAAGACAGGTTTCACTAAGAACAGGCCTCGAAAGGGTCGATCAAAGAAAGCTGCCCATATGCACCACACTGCAACAAGTTAGTCTGAATGGCCATCATCCCCAGATGGAAGCCTCTTCTGAAGCTGGCTCAAAAGAAAGCTAGCAAACAGTTTGCTAAAGACACCCTGTTCAAGAGCATGAATTACTGGAACCATGTCCTGTGGTCTAATGAGACTAATATAAACTTGTTTGGGTCAGATGGTGTCCAGAATGTGTGGTGAGACCCTGGTGAGGAGTACCAAGAAAATTGTCGCTTGCCTACAGTTAACCATGTACCATAATCTTGTGGGGCTGCATGAGTGCTGCTGGTACTGGAGGGCTGCTGTTATTTGGGGGAAACATGGATTCCAGCATGTACTGTGACATTGTGAAGCAGAACATGATGCCCTCCCTTAAAAAACTCGACCAAATTGAATTGCTGATACATGATAACGACCCCAAACACACCGTTAAGATGACAATTGTTTTGCTGAGGAAGCTGAAGGTGAAAGTCCAGACTCTATTGAGCATCTGTGGGGCATCCTTAAGCAAAGCACCATGTGTATCACATCCAGCAGTTCTGTGATAGGAGTGGTAGATTATCCCAGCAACAACATGTGCAGCTATATATATATATATATATATATATATATATATATATATATATATATATATATATATATATACACGTGGACAAAATTGTTGGTACCCTTCGGTCAATGAAAGAAAAATTCACAATGGTCACAGAAATAACTTTAATCTGACAAAAGTAATAATTTTTAAAAAATCTATGAATGTTAACCAGTGAAAGTCAGACATTGCTTTTCAACCATGCTTCAACGGAATTATTAAAAAAATAAATAAACTCATGGAACAGGCTTGGACAAAAATGATGGTTCCCCTAGAAAATACTGAAAATAATGTGACCAAAGGGACATGTTAATTCAAGGTGTGTCCACTAATTAGCATCACAGGTGTCTACAATCTTGTAATCAGTCAGTGGGCCTATATGTAGGGCTCCAGGTAGTCACTGTGTTGTTTGGTGACATGGTATGTACCACACTCAACATGGACCAGATGAAGCGAAGGAAAGAGTTGTCTCAGGAGATTTGAAAGAAAATTATAGACAAGCATGTTAAAGGTAAAGGCTATAAAGACCATTTCCAAGCAGCTAGATGTTCCTCTGACTACAGTTGCACATATTATTCAGAAATTTAAGATCCATGGGACTGTAGCCAACCTCCCTGGACGTGGCCGCAGGAGGAAAATTGATGACAAATCAAAGAGACGGATAATCCGAATGGTAACAAAAGAGCCCAGAAAGACTTCTAAAGAGATCCAAGGTGAGCTTCATGCTCTAGGAACATCAGTGTCAGATCGCACCATCCGTCATTGTTTGAGCCAAAGTGGACTACATGGGAGACGACCAAGGAGGACACCATTGTTGAAAACAAATCATAAAAAAGCCAGACTGGAATATGCCAAACTACATGTTGACAAGCCACAAAGCTTCTGGGAGAATGTCCTATGGACAGATGAGACAAAAATGGAACTTTTTGCCAAGGCACATCAGCTCTGTGTTCACAGACGAAAAAATGAAGCATATGAAGAAAAGAACATTGTCCCTACTGTGAAACATGGAGGAGGCTCTGTTATGTTCTGGGGCTGCTTTGCTGCATCTGGCACAGGGTGTCTTGAATCTGTGCAGGGTACAATGAAATCTCAAGACTATGAAGGGATTCTAGAGAGAAATGTGCCCAGTGTCAGAAAGCTGGGTCTCAGTCGCAGGTCATGGGTCTTGCAACAGGACAATGACCCAAAACACACAGCTAAAAACACCCAAGAATGGCTAAGAGGAAAACATTGGACTATTCTAAAGTGGCCTTCTATGAGCCCTGACCTCAATCCTATTGAGCATCTTTGGAAGGAGCTGAAACATGCTACCTGGAAAAGGCACCCTTCAAACCGGAAACAACTGGAGCAGCTTGCTCATGAGGAGTGGGCCAAAATACCTGCAGAGAGGTGCAGAAGTCTCATTGACAGTTACAGGAATCGTTTGATTGCAGTGATTGCCTCAAAAGGTTGTGCAACAAACTATTAAGTTAGGGGTACCATCATTTTTGTCCAGGCCTGTTCCATGAGTTCATTTTTTTAAATATAATTCTGTTGAAGCATGGTTGAAAAGCAATGTCTGACTTTCATTGGTTAACATTCATTGAATTCTTATTTATTATTACTTTTGTCAGATTAAAGTTATTTCTGTGACCATTGTGAGTTTTTCTTTCATTGACCCCTAACTTAATAGTTTGTTACCTGTGATATATTTAAATATCAGCTTCTTTATTTGAGTAAATATAATTTTTCCAGCAATGCTTCTGTTATTATTTCAAGTATTTGAAGCATTTATCTATGACGATAAAGAGATACTGAAAACTCATCAGCTGGGAACATTGCTTAAACACATGACTAATGGTTTAGGCATGATGGTAGATGGATGAGAGTTACTGCTGTGCAGGCCTTAAAATTATAACGATAGGAACGCAAAACACAAGACAGCACATAAGTGAAGGACCAGACACACGGCTACATCTCAGTGATTCACAAAACGTTCTTCAGGCCCAATAATTTAATGTCTTGCAATGTTGATCTCAGGCCCATAATCCACGTGTTGGCTTCTTCAGCAATTCCAAGAATTGGAGTAATAGCTCATTTTTAACCAAAAAGATTACGCTGTTTTTTTTTTATTATTATTATTTTTTACAATGTTTTCAAATCCTGAGCAACGATACAGCTGGATGTACTTATTTAGTTAGGGCTTTCATTTTATCACAGGCTTGTTATTTTTCCAGATGTTTAATTAGGGAGATAAATCTACTACATTGTTGGTCCAGTTGAGTGGACATATAGTAAGCAGTTGCTATATACTGTGTATGTAAGTTACATTCAATTTATATATGCAACAAAAAAAATCTCTTTTTTAAATTTCCTAATTCATCAGGATCAGACCCACCACTGGTGTAATATAGGGCATCGAATAGACTGTGATATGCATCCAGAAGTAATTACCATGAGTTTTATCATGAGCCAAACAAAATACAGTCTGCTGTCTGTGTCTGATATTGTGATACTCAGTAATATGACATTTCCCCTCGGTGATGCTGAACAGTAAACAAAGACACATGGCTTACACTGTTGTACTCTCTGTTACTCTCATAGAACTTATGTCTAGGAAAAAATTCAAAACAAATCATAATACAAAAATTGTGAGTACTTTCATGTAACAACTGAATCGTTTGACCATGGTCACTAGTGTTGCTAGAAATTAAATTTGTTTGCCAGTGCAGGTGACTTCTTTTTTGTCAAGGCAAGAATTCACTTTGGTTCCAGGGTAAGACAAGTGAAAGAAGGTAAAGTGGGTTGACTGGCGGAGACAGCAAGGACATTTTCATGTTTACTAAAAGATCAACAATTGGTGAAAGGAGAAAAGCAGGAGAACGTGGCTTCTTTTCCTACTGCATTCTTTCCTTCATCAAGAATTCGCTGAGGTTTTGGCAGGCGTCCTTTATTATTGGCTCCTATTCCTGCCCCCTTTGGAAGGACAAGGGAGTGTGTTTGGTCCCTGAAAGGGCTGGAAGAGTAGTGTTAGAGTGTGTCTCTAAATCGTTTCATAGCCTGAAAGGATCCAAGGCCCACTCAAAGCTCTTTAATGTCATACATACCAGCAATCAGACTGAGACTAAGTAGACTATCACTTAGCACTTGAAAACAGAGAGACCTGTAAGCCACTTACCTGTAAGTGCACAGTATGCAAAGCACATGAACTCTATTAAAACATTAGAACACTGTTTAGACAATCCTTACATGGGGCTCATGACACTAAAATAGACACCTTTGAATAGTAACTGATGCAATTAGGCTATTATTGTCTACTTAGATTAAATTATTGGGTGAAACTGCGTGTATTGAGAATCACTTAATCCATTGTTGATTCTGAGAAAAGAAAAAAGCTCAGTGTTCCAGTATACAGAAGGCATTACCATTACACTTTGAAGCTGAGCTAATGGAAAGGAGCCATAACTGCTTTTTCTTTTCCCCACATGCACCGTGACTTCAGGTTAATAGCATCAGCAAGACCATTTTCACTGTTATATATAAAGAGATCTCAGAAAGGTCCGACAGATCCAGTGCCTTGCCAAATATAACACAGTCGAGAAACCCTCATCTCTGTTCCTGACAGCAGGAATCTATTTGAGAGAAGCTTAAAAAAACACACCGCGCTCTATTAAAGTGTGGATTTTGATATTGCGCCTGTACTAGCAACAAATCCAACCCTGCATGCATGTCGTAATCTGCACAGAGAGGTCCTGTCTACCATTAGTCCACATCATAGATATCAAATGGCCACAATTAGATATTAGATTGTACGACAGATATCACTTAACGAACATTACCCCAGTCATAACCTTAGTCATAAATTGAAAACGGTTACGTAACTGTTACACAGTTTGGCCTTTTTCTTTCATTCTAGTTCACAATAGCTAACAGAAGAACTTTCCACTCCTTCAGACTGATTTGTTTCTCTTCCTTGATAAATAGTTAACACTACTGCCTTGACAGCTAGAACTGAAAGAGTATCAGCCATCCCAAGGATGTGTGAAAGGAACAGCGTGTGGAGTTCGCTGAATCCAGTAAAAAGAAAAGATGTGATGTGGCATGTACTTTCTTTTCATTCCTTTTCATCCTTTGTGCATTCAGACACTCCTCAGGATAATTGTAGCGCTCCAAAATGGTTTTAAAAACAAACGCTGCTGCAATTATAGATTATTTCGCATGCTTTCTTCCCCATTAAACAGACTTGATAACATTTGAAGTGCTCGACAGTCAACTGCAATTTTTGCATGGAAGTTCTATGGTTCCTGGGTCGATCCTGAGCACGGATTATTGTTACCGACTTCTGCATATTCTCATCTTGTCCTTGTGGGTTTACGTCCATCTCCAAAAATATGCCAGCTCTAAATTGCACCTAGATCTGTATGTATGAGTATATGGTGCTTTGTAATTGCTTGGCAACCTCCCTACAGTGTATTCCTGCTCCGTGCTCATTGTTCCTGGGAGAGGCACTGAATTCATCATGACCCTGACAAGATTGTTAGTTGCCAAAGAAAGGAGGAGGAGGTCAGAGCTGTTGGCCTTTTAGAATTCTTCCATATGCCACAACAATCATTGAACTAGTTTCGATATCAGTCCATAAGTAAGATTATATAAGGCACAGATGTGCAATGAAAGTTCCACTCTATCATTAACTTCTATATGGTTTAAAGTCGCTCTAGCATGTGGTCCATCTGTTGATGATGTGCAGACTCACTGAATTGTCACACTTCTTTCCAGTTACAAAAATGAAGAATATTTTCTTCTGAGTATGTGGAAGTAATTGGAAAAAGACTGGACTGCAGCTGCCTGTCCTTTCTTTT
The DNA here is from genome assembly GCA_030347435.1 of Clarias fuscus. Lineage (NCBI taxonomy): Eukaryota > Metazoa > Chordata > Actinopteri > Siluriformes > Clariidae > Clarias > Clarias fuscus. The sequence continues at coordinate 20,176,259 of CM059214.1, read as the reverse complement.
AACCGCCGTGCTTCTATTTGCTTCAGCTGAGCTTAAAAAAAAACCTCCTTATCAGGACACATATTCTCCCTAATTCTTTGGCCAAGTACACACTGATAAAGCAAGCCTTTCTACAGCTGACTATCAAATATACATAGAACAGAAGCCCAATATAGCCTCTGCACAGATACCCCCCCCCCCCCCATCAGACTCAATGTCAGTTTATCACCCTACACCTTTAGGATGAATAATGGGAAAGAATATATCATGTTCCTAGGTTTATTTAAGGAGGACCACGGCCATGTGGGCGTTAGGAGTTGTGATGAAGCTCTGGAGCCATAGAGTCCATCCAGCTCTGGGGCACTTCATCATCTGCTGGGGTTTAAATGCACACCATCTGCTATTATGCAATACTTCCTAAATGACCTACACTAATAGGTTTCAGGAGGGATTGGGGAAACCAGGCTAGACTGTAAACTCCTGACCTCACTAGAAGCGTGCCGGTGAGGTGGCACATTTATGAGCATTTAGATGGGTGTTCACAGTGCTTTCATATGATTAAGACTAATTAAATTGCTTCTTTTGCATGCTTGGGATATAAAGTAAGCTGGAGCCATTGTTTTTAGTTTTAGTGCCTTGTATAGCAATGTGCGATTATGCATGAATACATTCTTCATCGGACAAAGCAATGTTTTTTCTTTCCCCAGTTGATAATTTTCTATTATTTTATATATTTCTTCTGAGACACTTTATAGCATAATAACCCTGGAAAGCTTTGGTATACCAAACAATAAGTGGAAAATATGATGTTATTCAGACTCTAAACTACAGCTTATAAGTTTAAGGACCTGACAATGACCTGAGATTTATAACTGAGAGTATATGTAGGAACACAACAGAGTGGCCTTCTCATTAGCATTATTTTTTACAGGCGCTACCAGCTGTGCAGGAACACCTGTCTAAGGTTGCACACAGCTTCAGGGTTGATTGTGAGAATGGGTGTGTTTTCTATAGAACCAATAGGTTGAATGAAGTCTATAGGCCTATGCTTGGAATTTACAAAACATACAAAATGGTATCACTGTCAGCAGGAAACAGGAAGCAGGTATAATCCAAACAAGGGACAACAAAGTCGCTCTTAATTCATAACTGATGCACACTGTTCCTTTCATTCTTTTGAGGTGGAGAATCAGGACCGTTTTGACAGCAAAGGCTTAAGCCAGCTCATTTTTCCAAAGCAGTCAAGCCTGGTCTTGACATGTTTTACACATAGCTCACATATAACAGAAGCAGATGTGCATAGGCATTTGTACAGATCCTTGTGTAGTGTCACTTTGCAACATAGTAGATCAAAATAGTTACATCTATCTATCTCTCTATCTCTCTATCTACTTATACATACTGTACATGTATCTATATACAGTATATATTTTTATTGTACTGAATAAAAAATATTACTTGAAAACAACCAGTAATCGAAGTCTTATAGCTTATGACACTCACATTTTGTAGGTCATATTCATCAATGTATTATAATTATAGTGTATATAATTCACTAAAAACCTCAGCGATATGACACTTTTTAGAGGGAGGAGACTTTGTTCTTATGGGTTAGACTGTAATACAATACAGGTAATGTATTCACTTTAATCTTACTCACTCATTCATACAATATACAATAAGGTACCTTTACAATATAAGGTCACATGAAGCCTGGAGACTACCCCAGGCTACACCTTAGATCCCGTTCCTGTCCGTCGCAAGGCACACACACTCACACATTATGAGGAATTTTGAAATGCCTGCATGCCTTTGGACTGTGGGAGGAAACCCAGAGTTTTAGTAAGATATTCTCCAATGCCTGTTCTTTCCATCACACTGAAAGTTTTTCTAACCAAACATTACATTACTGTTATACTCGAAGCAGGGGTAATTCTGTTGCTTAGAAAACATCCAGGGCATGTAGAGTGGTCATATTTATATGTTAATATAAACAAGCACAATGTTCCAATATATTAGAATTTCATATCTTAATATTATTCACATAAATTGAATATTAAATACCACTTATTATTAATACTATTTCAATTACTATTCAAAACCTACAGGATAAGAAAACAGCTACCAGCTGGGGAGGCCGAAGGTTAACATACAGGCAACTTCATCACAGAGCAGCTTAACACACTCACTGTCTGTCCTCTTCTGCATACTGTACATCAGCTCAATTCAACAATACATGCATCTTTATTCATTATTTTTTGTTATTATGACATTCCTAATTTATTGTATAATTTATTGTGTTATCTTGTATTCATGTTTTATCTTCGAAGATATTTGATGAGACACAAGATGGGTCAAATCATGTGTCAAGTTCAAATGCGAATGAAGTCGCGTGACTTTAGTGTGACTCTAGTGCTTAAATCAAGTGCCCCATTTCTATTATACAGTAACAAAATTCAGAAATTATTTTTACCGCAAATGCCCATAGACCTTAAATTTCAAGTGCAAAAATATCAAAACTATTATCCATTGTAATCACACAAACTACAGGGAGATAAAAGTGATGTTTAAAAACCACTGGATCTGTATCTCTTTAAATAAATGGGCACTTCCACTATAAAAGAATAACCAGCATCTGATTAATACTAACATATATGATAATACATCATAACAGATAGTCCTGGTTACTGACTTACATAATGCATGCAGATACATTTAATTCCTTAAAAAAATAATCTTATACAGAAAATCACAAATGTTGCAAAAAAGAATTTATAAAAAAAATTGCATAACATACCAAAGAGGTGCGCCTGTTGTATATTAGTTGTATATTTAAAAAAATGATGACAGTAAAAAAAAATAATCAAAATATTTTTTATCATCTACACACCATATGAAATGCAGATGAGTTTAGATTTGAGCCAAATACTCCAAATCTGAGGCAAAATAAAGAAACTCTTGTGTAACACCTTCGATTGGTGTGTGGGACTTCTTTATCTTGTCCTCAGAACAGTTATAATGCTTTTGATTCTGTGCTTCAAAGTCTTTTTCCCCCTTCCCTTTCTCCCTTGTGCTATTCATCCTGCAAATGGTGCTTCCTGTATAGTTGGAACTGCAAGCACAGGGCATCCCAAGAGGCCACACAAAGCCTTAGTGAAGCCCATGTATCTAACACCTATACAATCTTTCAGTACTCGAATAACTGGTCTGGAAACTATACAACTAGGGACTGTTTTGGTAAGCACTAGGACGAAAAAGTAATTTCCACTTATGCTCAGGATGCATTTATCATTGTCTGGTGAAATAAACTCACAAGAGGATTGTGGTGTTTTGCATGTGGACCTCCCACATGCATAAACTGGCTGTAGAATGATGCAATTACCATTTTTCCTAAACAACTGAACAAACAATGTAGGCCACTGACATATACAGATTTGCTTAATAGTTTTATGTGAACTTAAAAGTATGTGTGCACATATCTGTTCAAATAAATATACTATTAATTTAATCACAGTTACTGCAGCTTAAGGTAGAAATCTTGGTGAGATACAGCACGTTAATAAGCATTTAACTACTGGGCGATCTGAGAAATAGTGTAGATGTGCAACTAAATCCCAATGAACCATCCAAAGGTGAAGCACAAGATTTACAGCCCTGAGATCTCAGAGTTATTTCACAAAATGCCAGTCCAAAAACAGACAGCCATAAACCTGCCAGTCAACGGAGACAATGGGGAGATGCGTCTACATCACAGAAGAAAGAAGGATCCAGACAAACTCTAAGCCATGTTTACGGTTCATGCAATTTAGCAAGAGGAACATGTTAAAGGTTCTTTACTTACATGAGTATAAAGCAGGACAGAACATTCCAGTGGTCTCAGTCCTGCATGGACATTTAACAGTTCAAATCTGTTTTAGATGGCATGACCGAGACATATTCTCTATGCGAAATAATCAAATGCAGCAGTTTTCTCAGAACTGAAACAATCCAGCTGACTCGGTATACTGAGGTTCTGTGCAATGTGCGTATTCAACAGCTGGATAATTTGATGCTTAGCTGTTTTCTGTCATGAACCACGAGCCGGCCTGCTGTAGGAATGGTGACTCTGAACCATATGTCAGACATTTATCAGCCTTTGGCTGGCCTTATTTCTGCTGCATTTCCTCAGAACCACCTTTTTTTTTAGAGAGAGAGAGAGAGAGAGAGAGAGAGAGAGAGAGAGAGAGAATGCCTCGTATAAATGCTATTATTCCACAAACATTTCCTTCTATTGTCAAAGAATTCTTAAATGACATTGGAAAACCCAATACAACAATCTAAAGATTTTAATCTTCCATCACTATCCAGCAAACATGCACGCATTGCTGCAATGGACTGTTTTTTCTTTTTACAAGCAAAGAAAAAACAAAGTTTTTATTGTTTTACTGTAAAACGTTTTCCCATATAATAAAGACTTTTCTTTCCTGACATCAGAATATTCGTGTAAAAAACTTAGATACAGATTTCGGTACATAAAAAAATTAACATACACACACACACACACACACACACACACACACACACACACACACACACACACACACACACAAAAAACAAAAACAAAAAAACACTGCCATATATATATAGCTATAATTGCCACAACAATTACTGAATTCAATATACTACTGTAATAAAATGTTACTTGTATAGCACTTTGGACAGCTTTACAAATATAAAAATATTGGATATAATTGCTAAAGTTGTATATACACACGTGGACAAAATTGTTGGTACCCTCCAGTCAATGAAAGAAAAACTCACAATGGTCACAGAAATAACTTTAATCTGACAAAAGTAATAATAAATAAGAATTCAATGAATGTTAACCAATGAAAGTCAGACATTGCTTTTCAACCATGCTTCAACAGAATTATATTTAAAAAATGAACTCATGGAACAGGCCTGGACAAAAATGATGGTACCCCTAACTTAATAGTTTGTTGCACAACCTTTTGAGGCAATCACTGCAATCAAACGATTCCTGTAACTGTCAATGAGACTTCTGCACCTCTCTGCAGGTATTTTGGCCCACTCCTCATGAGCAAGCTGCTCCAGTTGTTTCCGGTTTGAAGGGTGCCTTTTCCAGGTGGCATGTTCCCATGTTTTGGGTCATTGTCCTCTTGCAAGACCCATGACCTGCGACTGAGACCCAGCTTTCTGACACTGGCCAGCACATTTCTCTCTAGAATCCCTTGATAGTCTTGAGATTTCATTGTACCCTGCACAGATTCAAGACACCCTGTGCCAGATGCAGCAAAGCAGCCCCAGAACATAACAGAGCCTCCTCCATGTTTCACAGTAGGGACAGTGTTCTTTTCTTCATATGCTTCATGAACATAGAGCTGATTTGCCTTGGCACAAAGTTTAATTTTTGTCTCATCTGTCCATATATATATATATCATATTGGCGGAACAGGGGCGTGGTGGATGTAATTTGTATGTTCTCCCTGTGTTTAGTGGATTTCCTCTTGGTACTCTGGTTTCCTCTCACAGTTCAAAGACATGCAGATTAGGCTAATTGGCATTCCCAAATTGTCTGTAGTATGTGAATGAGTGTGTGTGTACAGTATGTGTGTGCCCTGCAATGGATTGGCACCCTGTATACAGGATTAAGTGGTATAGAAGATGATGATACGTCATATTTATATCAACGGATTTATATGTACATTTATATCATATTTATATATTAACTCAAAACGGAGCCTCATCTAGAATACTCATCTCATTTTTTACATTTAGTAGAAAAATGAGAAACTTCATTTGGAAGTTGTCCACGTCTCTAGAGAGTTGTTGTTTTGATGTTTTGATTAAAGCCTTATGTCAGCTTGAACTGATCACCCAAAAGATTGTTGTTGAACTGTTTCCTAATGAGGTCCAGGTGCAATACCTCAGTAGGTCACTATAAAATCAAAGCAAAGGTCACTACAAAAAAAGGTCAAACTTGTCTAGCTTCCTGTGCACTGTAAATCTAACAAGACACTTCTGGAAAAACTGCTACACTGAACAGTGCTTCAGCATACTGGTAGTGTAGACGATCTTCCAGTACTGTACTTGATTGTCGTCAAAGTACAGTTTTAGCCTGTGATGCCCCACCAATGGAATAAGGAACTAGTGAGAACCATCTTTTTTACTCCTTTCAATGTTTTTGATCTTGAAGGTTGCAGCCCCAACTTTTCTGTGTATATGCACCTATCTGTCCTCAGGCCTTCTGTTGATAGTGGTGCGAACACTGGCAGGGTCACTGACTCCATGGACTGAACTCAAAGCATCAACTGTCAACTTTTGCAAAAAAAAAAAATGCAGATATGCTAATCATGTATAGATGTTTTGCATCTCCTGTTTCTGTTTTATATTTATTCATGTTATTTATTTATTCATTTATTTATTTTAATTTCAAGGTCAAATTAAAGATGATAATATTCACATAGTATGTCATATTCATTTGATAAATGGATTAAAGTCCTGTTGCGTCATGTGTCTGATATGTTTATGGTAACTTACGATAGCTATGGTTAACATGAGACCATATCTGCAATTACATTGTTTATTCATATGAGAATATGATTTATTTGTTCATTTGTTTATTAAGGTTTGGCAAGGTTATGTAGTATTATTGTTAATATCTTTATTTAAAAATAACTGTGACTCTGATTTATTATTAGGCTATTATAAATACCAATAACAGCAAATGCGTGCTCAGTTCTGGCACTTTTCATCTTTGATTAGGATAGATTATGCTTAATAATACAGTAATACAACCTCTTGTGAATAATAAATAAATAAATAAATAAATAAATAAATGTTCATACACTGGCTTCATATATATAGTAATAAAGTAAATAAAATATCAAAAGGGGCGTCATCAAGCAAAGAATACAACTAGAAGATTGCTGGAATTATTGGTTCAACTTCAGGAACTGCAGTCGGGAAAAAAATCATGAGTTGTGAATCAAGGATATCTGTGATCAGAAATCATTTAAACACTTTCTGAAGTTTCACTGAAAATAAAAATCAACAGTAGAAGCCACAGCTATGTTGAATAGTGAAAGTAAGTGCAGTTCCACACACTGAATGGAACAAGAAATTAGAGGATTGGGACTAAACAGCTGCGTGGCCATAAAAAAACTTTTAGAGACTCTTTGGAAAAAAAGCTTCATTTTGTTAGATAGCATAAAACTTGGACTTTGGAGCAATGTAAAAAGGAGATGTGGTCTGGTGAGTCCAGATTGACCCTATTCCAGAGCGAAGGGTATGTCAGTCTAAGACAAGAAGCACATGAGGTGATGTGCTCATTATGCATAGCGGCCAGTGTCTGGAAGCAGTGTTATGATCTGTGGTTGCTTCATTAGGTCAGATTTAGGCTCATCAATGTTATATGGCAATGAAATAAAGTCAGCTGATGACATGAATGTAATGAACGTAATGACCATCAATGGATCTTTTCTTCCGTGAGGGGGCAGGCATATTCCAGGACTCAAAGAGATGAATCATTTTCATGTGAACTGGACAGACTTTTTTGCCTTGGTCAGTGTATAATACATTATAATATTGTGTTGTCTAGTTTGCATGTGTCGTTATTCAGTTGTTTTCCACTTTATGTATCCCTGTGTACTGAACCCAGGCCATTACACCAGTATGTGTAGTTTGGACAATCTGCATTCCAGATTTCATTGCTCCTTTGCTGTAATGACATCCATGCTTCTGTGGAGGCTTTCCACATCATTTTAAAGCATGTCTGGAGAAAGGTGTGCAAGAGCATTAGTAATTGTTGGGCTGAGGAGGCCTGGATCACAGTCAGCATTCCAAATTCGTCCAAAAGGTGTTCAGTGGGGCTGTGGTCTGTGCGGGCCACTAGACTTTCTGTTGCTTGTTTTTACAGACCTCACTTTGTGTACAGACCCCGGTAAAGAACAAGAAGTTAAACTTGTATAGGGCACTTTCAGGAACACTTTGGTGTGCACTACCAACCAAAATGCTGGAAAAATTACCAGTGACTTTTATTCACTCTTTTGGCAGATCAAGACTTGTTAAGCACAACCCAGTATATAATTAGACCATAATTACGCTGCTAAGTGAAAGTAATGTTACTACAGGAAAAAAAAATTGGAACAATCACTCAAAACCCTGTTGAAACTAGTTTGACAAAATGTGCTCTTTAACATTTGACTGAGATTATGCGTTGTCCAGAGAGACAGTGAGAACGATAACACAGGTTGAATAAAACTACATCATTTTGTTTACACTTTTCATTTCCAAACAGTATGAGAAATTCTTTTAGCTTGAATTCTTCAGAGAATATGGCCTCAGCTATAGCAAATCCTCAGCTCATCCAGCACTGCACTGTTTCTTTCTAATTTTTCCATGAGGAACAGAGATCATATTGTTTAAAAGCAACTTCCTTGCATCTGGCTTGGCTTTTCAGTGACAGGTTATTGAACTCAAGGCACTTTTTAAATAAACAATAAAATAAACCATGAATCAGATGCAATAGTTCTACTGCTTTGATTTGTCCTGATCACCAGGAAACAGAGATGTGTACTTATTCCACGTCAAAAGTCATAGCTTTATGTGACATTTTAGCGACTTCCCTATGTGAACTTGTGAGGGACTTGGAGGAGCTGAGGCAAGAAGTAAATAGTCACAGTCTACTGGCATGGTGACCCTTAGTGCACGTGCAAAAAAGGACTCACACATTGGAGACGTGATCCTGCTGAACTCTCCCACGACTGAATGACCTTTGCCAAAAGGGTCAATGGATACATAACTTGGTCTATACTGGAACTCCATACCTTGGGTTAATAAAAAAAATTAGCAGCAACAGGAAGCCAAAACATTGTCAAGACAAAAATAAAGAAAAGTGGCCAACAGAGACTATGGACTATCCTGTAGTCACAGATTTTGTATTGTGGACAGACATTTAGCTGGGTTTAGTTTCAGCAGATCTGTCAGATCTAAGGACAGCAGGGAAAAGGAATCTTTAAAACTAGCAAAGCTGTGCCAGTTTCAAGTCACATGTATCTTTCGATTCCCAGCACTACGTATATAGCATGGTGCACTATTTAATGGGCACATTATTATCATGGAGCCTGTGTTCCATAAAGATAGACTGCATTTTGAAATCATGCATTCACTAACAACATGGTAATAAAACCTCTATAAGAGGGTTCAAAATGGGGAGTCAAAGCTCCAGGATAACCAAAGTAATATTACTCTGAAATGAGATTAGGAAAAGATTTCCAACAATTTAACAAATTGTAGGGAAACAGGCCACCACTGTTCATTTACCGCTGCTATTCCGGACCTCTTCCATTTTAGTGTCTTCCCTGCTCTAAAAAAAAAGCTTTTAATTAGTTGATCAGTTACATAAGACCTGAGCTGACAAATCACTACAACCTGGAGGCAATTGTGCTCCAGGAGTAAGATTGAGAATTACTGCTACCATTTCATCGGAGGCCTTTCCCCCAAGCACTCTCTGGGCCAAACCTCAAAGACGAAAAGGAAATGGAATTGTGATGCAGCTGCCTGACCACTTGGTCCAAATCCCCAAGTCACACAGCAAAACCAGTTGTGGCACATGCTTTTGCACCTTTTTCTTTTCCTCAAGCTGACCCTGTTATTTCCTGTTCCTTAATACAGAGGAAGAAAGTTCTGACCTTGTACACGTATAAAGCTATGATTCACATTTTTCTGTTTATAAAGAGGTAGAACATGTGCTTCAATGGTTAAATGTTCCCAAAAAAGCAAGACCTCACAGTTCACTATTAAAAAATGTGTGCTTAGACTGCCTGAACCATCTGGCCAATTTCTTTTCCTTCAGTTCTTTGCCAATATCAAATGGAAAGCTAGATTTCTCTCAGCTATACATCATGAAATACCATTCCAGAATCATGCAAGCACTACTGAAAAGTAGTAATAAGATTATATACACAAGTAATGTGTCTTACTATACACTAGACATTTAACCCAATAGTACACGGGGACAGCGTCTCTGAGACTAATTTAAGACAGTCAACATTTTCTATGAAGTCAGGCTGAATTCATGGTCGATATTCAGGGAACAAGATTATAAAAGATCATTTTTGGCCTCCAGAGATCCTACGAACAAAATGGAGGAAAATAAACTGATTTCATCCATTCGGCGTTACATCATTGCCTGATTACAATTCATTCCTCCTACACGGTCAGTGGTGAAAACAAAGCCTTGTGATGCTGAGCATAACATCAACAGCAAAACAGATCTGGGCATTTACTTAAAAATAAAAGCAATACTGCCACCTGCAGCCCAATGCCCAAAAGCCCAGGAAAAGTCTGCTTCTTTATTCCTTGAAAAAAATCAATAAATGATCATTAGACACCAGGGTTAGTTGAAAGATTTTTTAATTATTTTATAATACAGGATTTTAGGCATACTGTATTTTTACATTTAATATTCTGAAGCTAATTTTATAGCGGTGATAGTTTTGAATACACACACTCACTGAGGGATGACCACTCAAAGGAAGAGGGAAGACCACGGGCATGGTCACCCATGACTGATCTGTTCTCCCGTATCATTTGGGCCACCCCTCCACAAAATCTCGCCTCTCACTCACACCAGTCATCTTTTAAATGTGTAGCAATTAAAAGCTGAAATACACTGACACAAGATTACAAATAACTTTGTTTAGAATTCCATTGTTATTAATATTAATATTAATTCTCCACAATTCAAAGTCAAAAGAAAAGCAGACAGCATACAAACATTAGGAAATAAAACACCTATTTTTTCTCCTAGCCCCATGATGGGGCCCATTAAGGGACACCACCCCCGTTCACTTGCAGTCTTTTTGGATGCCAGTGGAGCTCTTTGGGGTGCTCCAGGAATCCACCATGCTTTCAATGTATCCTTTATGGCCAAGGCGTTCGGACAGGAGCCCAAAGACAATTCCCTTCTTTTTATTCTTTGCATCAGACGATGGTGACTGTCCCGCAGGACATCATAGCAGACAGTGTGTCTATGTGGCTAAGGAGATGAGTTTCTCACAGTTCAAGCACATTTGCCTGCCTTTTCACTTTTTTTCCAGGCAGACAAATCTTCAAGCACACAAGAGGTGAACAGTTTTCCAAGAACTCAGGTACACACCCAGGGTAATAAAACACTAGACTAGGGCATGCACAGGTGTCGACATAGTCGTCACTTCAGGGTGGGGTGGGGGGGGACCTTATGAATAAATTCTCTTGCTTGGTCCAGAGTCAAAGGCATATGGGGTGGTCATGGCATCAGTCCACCTATGTTAGGTCAAACTCTTTCTTGTCCTATTTGTAGAAAGCAAGAGATATCCAAACAGGTTAGGTCAGCTGAGAAGTGATGAAGTGAGTCAACCACTGTGTTCTTCAGATAAGCGTCAGAGTAGAGTGCAATGATCAAATGTGCGAGTTTAAGTGCCAGCTCGCTCTTAAGAGCAAAGCCATGTCCAGAACCATAATTCCAGTCAGGAAATACTTTGTATATGTGGAGAAAGGAACCTCAATATTCTCTCTCTAAAGTACAAGAAATTCTCTAAAGTGTTTCTTACACTCCTATTTTACATTTTCCTTTTTAATTATCTGGATATTTGGATTTTTAATAGAGCTCTATGTACATAGGATCATGGTTTTACGAAGCAAAAAGAAATTTTGGCAAGAAACTGGGGCAAATGAGAGAATGAAATTGAGTACTTGGCACAGAAGGTTTCCAGCTACTATACAGGAATAAAGTGAATGAAAGTAATTGATCTGGCCCGCTGAGCCATTTTATAATCACTCAGAATGCATCATAGGTTGGCGAGCAGAAAAAGGGAGCAGGGATTTAGGAATAGAAGGCATGTTCAGGGATCAGGGAGTTGTTCTCTCTTCTGTTTTACAGCAATAAGCAGCAGCTGCTTTCTGTAGTCTTCTCCCGGTTTCTTTGGCCTTAAAAGAAGACAAAAACAAGCAAATGAGCAGCAGAGAAAAAAAAGACACTGCTCTAACAAAATACTCCAAATCTAGCACAAAGAAAAGCTCCACAAAAAAAAAAAAGAAAAGAAAAGATCACCAAAAGTAATGCACATTAATTAGGAAACAGTAATTTTATAGTTTTATTAGTAATATAAAAAAAAGGGGTGTCTGCTTCAAAATGGTGTGGGAGCGGTTTTCTTTTCTTTAGCTTTACATTTACCTCAAATGCAAATTATTAGGTTTTATAATATTTTACTAAAATAATGGTAGGACATAGATTGTCAAGTGAAAGCTGGCCTCCCTATGCTGTTAAATATCAACCTTTAGATAAAATATAACTAATTGTTCAACCATTAAGTAGTTGTTAAACATTCTGAAATGAATTTTGTTTATCTGAAAACTGTATTGTTTTATCAGAAGTTACCCCAGACAGACATATCTGGAGATATTAAAGCTTTTTCAAACAAAAAGCATATAAAACCTGCTTTCCTAGCAGAATTATTTGTATGTAATGAAAAAAAAAATCACTCTTCTCAAGGGTGTCGAAAGGTTTTCTGGCTTCTGAGCTCTCATTACAAACTCAATTATCAAGGTTATCTCTGATTTGTTCTTGCACCGAGGACAAGGTCAACAAATATTATAAGCCATTACAACAGAAATGCATTGAGTATAATCTCTGAATTGAAACCAAGTTATTATTTCCAATGCCTGGATAAGAAAATGTGTGAGACACTATCAATCCTGTGAAAAATGACAAATATCTATTTGATATTTGACAGATTTTAACCACTTCATCTTCATATTATTTATTTAAATAGCTTAAAATAAGGCTCTATAACAGGAGTTGAATCTGAATTTACCATAAAAAAGCAGCATTATAGATAGTGGCTTACATGCAATTACTTTGTTTGCATGTGCAGTGCAACAAAAATTAATATATAAACTCTGATTTAATCTAGGTTAATGTTTAATCTTTATTGATCTAACCATCAGCTGATTTAAATGGTTTTCATCATCTAAACACCTGTAAAATTGTCACTGGACACAGCAGTTGTGCTCTGTATAATTCAACCTAAAACCCCACCCAGTATGATACCATAGAACAGGCTGTCAGTTAAGGAAGCTATTTCACAAGTTACACCAACACACACTTTCATCATTTCTACAGTGGCCTATTTCTAGGGCATAAAAGACATCCGATGCATTAAAAAAGAAAAGAAAAGAAAGAACTGTACACACATGCACTAAAGTTTGTTAACTGAAATTGATGAGGAATCAAATAAGTTTTGGGAAGGAGTGTCTCAAAGGCACAACTGAAGCAACTTTTTTTTTTTTTATGCCTTAATTATTTACATACACGTGTGTGTTGTAAGGCAATAACATATTTTTCTATTTTTTTTACTGTATGTGGGGGGATCTTTAGCAATGCATCAATGTGAGAAAGAAAAATAATTAAGACATTGTATCAAGAGCATTGTTATCAAGATTATTTTAATAACTTAAGAGCAAATATTAATGCATGTAAATGTACTGAACTGTCTCTGGGAAAGTTAGAACAATTATAGTCCATCACTGCTTTTATTAAAACTTCCAGAATAACTATAATAATACAGGAGACAACAGCGACAAGGAAGAACTCTGTGACACAACATAAAGAAAAACTGAGGAAAGACTCAAAAGGGAGCCCATGCTCATTTGTGTGAAATACTGCATTCAAAGAAAAGAAATTCTTCAATGGATTTTTACAACTAACAGCCACATTTTGGATATGGCAACAAATCTGTTTTATGTGGCCTCTTCCCAGATGAAGCACCAAATGGGTGTTTGGTGTAAATGCATAACATGTTGAAGTTTAATAGCCACAGAACCTAAGACAAAGAAAGAACCCACACATTCAGGCATGCTTTGGATGTGTGTAAAGGGACTGCCAAACAGACAATTCAGCTCTTACCATGGGAGTTGGGTTCTGGCAGTGTCTCTCTGGCAACCAAGTGCATAACAGTTGTTCGGCCAGGAGGCAACTTCAGGGCTATTCGAGAAACAGAGCACTGGTGAATACTGGTTATTTACATTTTATGAATATCTAACTCTCTGACATAACCAACCTACTACTAATGCTTTTCATAAAACAAGTAAAAAGAATAGCTGGAGAAAACAAACAAAACACCACAGTTCAGAGTTGTTTTTTATTTGTTTTTTTTTTTTTTTTTAAAGTACATTACTAAAAAATAAAGGCCGAGCAAGTTAAATTGCCAGTCAGGTCACACACTTTGTGTGTGCCTCTTACCTCCTAGTGTGACGTTGCCATGCAAGAACCGGCCCTGGAAAATAAGTCTTAGGATACTGGGGCTGCTCACCTGCTCCTCTTCCCAGCCTTAAAACAAAACAGAGACAAAAATCACCACAATAATCAACACATGCTGTAAAAAGAAATTTATTTGATAGCACATGTGTTAAAGCAAATGTTACTCAAACATATGGTGGTTTATATAATTATCTTAACATAGTTACATTTAACTTGGCTATTTACCTGAGCCAATACCTAGTACAGCTTAACCTTTAATTGCAAACATAATTCATTCAGGATGCGTGCTTGTATATCAAAATACTTGTACATCAATGTTAACTTCCACAAAAGAAATAATGGAAACTCCAATGATTCGTTCCACAGCACAAAAATATTCATCTAAAATATTTAATACAAAATATAAAGTAAAAACAAAACAGATTAACCTGCACTCTAACTTTGAAAAGCATTGAGACTGTTGTTAGATGAGAGCAGAATCAGGAGGGCTACTGTGATCATGTGATGTTCTGCAGACAAAAGGTACATGTACCACAGTGCTCATGTTTCAGGACCTGACAACTTGCTTGTTTAACTAAAGTTAAAATAGATTTTAAAATTTTGCTCGTCTTGCAAAGTGCTTGCAGACAATGATACTCGCAATCCAAGGTTCCACTGAACCTAAAAATGACTATGGCATCTTGTTAATCATACAAAAAAAAAAAAAAAAAAACACTCACCTGCAGGCCAGTTTTCAAAGACATAGCGAGCAATGTCTGTTGCCGAATCATTAGGAGAGAAGGTGAAGTCCTGGGTCTTACCACTCACAAGGATCAGACGCAGGTTCACCTGAAAGCAGCAAAAGAAAACCGAAACCTCTGTAAATGTCAACGTATCAACTGGTAGGATACACAAGACCAGTGCCTTTGTCTTCACTTGGAAGTGCCAGGAATCTTAAAACACGAAGTGCTGCATGGACTCTATGTTTCTCAAATCAGTAAAGATACTTCCTTTTAAATGGACATGAGTGACCAAACAGACAGGGTGGGGCAAAAAGATGCATTTCAGCACTCTCTGGTGCTGTCAAACACACAACAATTTGCCCTGTGCTTCTCTCTCTCCCATTGGTCTAATGCTCTAATGCGGTATCCCTGCGTGTTCCAGACATCCCAGTACAGAGTTATTAAATTTTCATAAACTTGGTCATCAGAGGTGAAAGCAATACAGTTAATTTGTAGAAATGTAGGCTCCATTAAAAAGGAACTGCAGCACATACCAATACTTGGCAAAACAGACAGTAAGTCAATAAACAAAAACAAATAAGCCTGTCACTACAAGCTGTTATAAACATACCCTGCCAAACCTCAAATTATAGCCTAAAAACATAAGTTACAAAAAGTATTCTTAAAAGAACATAAAATGGTATTCGTTGCATGTTCTTAACAACATCAGTCATTATTAAAATCATAGATCTCATAATGCTACATTAGTGTGAGTTCTCTATACATCATGAACCTAAAGGGCTGGTACCAAATTCAACAATCATGTGAGTGCCAAAATTTCATTAAAGACTTGTGCGACATTATCTAAAAATGCTCAACTCGCAGTACTAAAAACTTAAATCCAGATTATTATCTGGAGTGGAAACATTAGCTAGGATGCAAGTTGCCCACTTCTGTGTTTTGGTAAATTAGCTAAAATATGGTAGCTAACAATTTATTTTGTTAGTCTTCTGCATTTAAAAAAATTGCAAGGGATGGAATTCCCATGAAGAGGCAAGGATCTGCAGTATCATGTCTATACCCTCAATAATTATGTTTTTGAGTATTATAATTATCAGACAGTTTAGAGCTGCACTGCACATTTCCAATTCAGTCAGGTCACTTAATCCATCTAGTTAAGTTTCTTTCGAGGACCAGACTGCACTTCAGTTATTCGTAGTTTAGCAGGGAACATGATTCGAGGTCTGTACTGCCACCATAAAACAAATACAGCAACTGAAACATGCTACATTAAAAAAATTAAAGCACTCATATCAAATTGGCCACCCACTTGGCCACCCAGGAAACAAATATACAGATAGTCGGGATTACATTACATATGCACTAGGGCAGGTAGGCCACTGATTGTGCTTCCCTAATTACAACCACATGTTTTACTCCCCACTGTAGTCCTATAACTCCTAAAACTGAAAAAGTAAATGTTCGCTGTATTCTACTAACACTGCATAACTGTAATTAGCAAGCCAAATGCAGATGACCTGATTTTTTTTTTAACATCCTGCTCTGAAAGGGAAGCACGGATGGCAGCATAGTTGCACTGTGGATTGAGGTTAGGTACCACCAGACCTTATTACTGCTCCTGAAATAAAATGAGACAAGGAACAGTGTCTGAGTTTGCTTTGAGACTAACAGAATGTAAAAAGAGGTCTCTTGTTCAGTTCTTTTCATTTTCCCGCAAGAGCTTAAAAGGGTACATTTTCCACCATTTCTGGTTTTGAATGACTCCTCGGTTTAAACATTACATCACTCGCATGCTGTATGCAGGCTTTGGCTGCGACTAAATGCCCTCGTTCAGAATCAGGTGGAGGATGAGAGACGGAAAAAAGCAAGTCAGTTGGTCTTGGCACAGCTTTGGTTTTTAGCCACGGTGCCCCCAGATCAGGGTTAAGTAACGAAAAGCAACAAATAACAGAGATGCATAAAACTGCAACTCATCGATCGAGTTCACGCAATCAGACCAATCTCTCTTTCTCTACATAAAGGTTAGTCTCTGAAAGCAGAAGTGAGAAAAAAAAGAATTTCCTGTTATAGTCCTCAAACTTTAGCGTTTCATTGTTACTAGTTCTTGTAACTCTGTATTGACTGCATGATAATGAGCACAACTGCATCTCTGCATTTAATGTTCTGCATTTAGTCATTTTAATGTTATTTTAAAATTACATTAATTAAAATAAATGAATAAATGATCATGTCTTTAAACCGTTTGGGGTGAAAAGAAACATATTCTGTACTAGACAAGTTGTCATTTGAATCTGTAAATCTTTGTATAAACATGAGACTGCTTCTCAGTCATAAAAGACCATATTTATAAGAGTAACGTAAAAGTGAGATCGGCAAGTGAGCGAATACGTGTCTGATTCACAGAACTTTTTGTATGGCATCAACGTGACGATGATTCAGTTTCAGCGACATGAACACAAGCTCTTACATACTGGCCCTTTATTTACAAGTCATGTGCTATCGACACACCTTAATTTACTCAGGTGTTGAGACAGCCTGCCACTGAGAACTTGAAAATACAGATATGACCATGATAAAATTGACAAATGTAGAAATTGTCAATGGAATTTTCATAAGGACCAATGTGTGTAAGTAAATAACGAATATAAAAACAATTAGACTAAAATGCATAAACAAACACGCCATCAGGGTATGGACCTCTGGTTATGCTTAACTACAGAATTATATGCCAGCTATATTAAATAAGCAGATAAACATTTACAAATATATGAGTGTTTTTTTTTGTTTGTTTGTTTTATGATTACATTGGAGGGATTGACAAAAACCAAGAATAATATGTGATATATTGAAAATAAGATATTGTGTAAAAATATCTTGTCCCCTTTATACAGGCCATCACAAGATTCTTTGTAATCTTCTTACGCTAATTGAGTTAATTGTGGACAGTCCTTTTAATTTCAGATACCAATTTCAGAATTTAAATTCAGAGATGGGTGGCATGGTAATGTAAAGTAGGTAGCACTGCTGCCTCCCAAGTCCAAGGTCAATCCAAAACACAGGTTATGGTCTGTACACAGTGTCCTTGGGTCCAATTAGGGAACGTCCACTTCCCAAAAAGAATGATTGTTAAAACAAAACCCCCTACGTGTGAAGAAGTGTGTGAAATCACTGTACCCTGTATACAGAGTTGCGTGGGGCCTGGAGCATATCCCAGGACAGTGGACAGAGTGCCAATCCAACGCAGGGAACACACACCAATTAACCTAATCTGCATGTCTTTGGACTGTGGGTGGAAACTGGAGAAAACCCATCAAGCACGGGGAGAATATGCAAATGATATGCACACAAACCCATAAGGAATTTAACCTGGACCCTGGAGGTACACGGCAACAGAGCTCATCACTAAGCCACTATGCCGCCCAGAAAAAAACATTTTTAAAGAAAATACATCATCCAAGTCGCAAGTGATCCAACTCATGCACTGGTGAAAGAAAAAGTCCATTCAATCAAAAGTTTTTCATGATTATATTATATTGGCCTTGACTAAAATAAATCGGTCACTGAAGATGAATAAATGGATATCAAATATCTAATCTGACCATTGCATAACTATTTTGGTGTGCTTTTCTTTCTAGATGGACAGGCATGCACCGTCTTTTTTATTTATTTATTCATTCTTATTCACTTTATGTTTACATGATGATAGCTAAAGGACAGACATTCATCTTCACTTTTTACAGGCTTTTTTATTGTTAAAAATGGCAAAGCATCTGAAAATAATTCAGATATTAACCACAGATGCACCTTTCAAAACAATGTAACTAGGTTTTATGGTTAAAGCATCCTGGTACTTAACAGATTTAATGAATGCCATCAATGTTCACAAGTGCCCTTAGACCAGGGGTTATCGATCTTGGCCCTGGACGACCACCGGCCCTGCAGATTTTAGTATGTTTTCAGGTCCCAAAACGCCTGATTTAACTAATCCGCTGATTAACAGTCTTTTCTGAATTTAACTGGGTTTGATAGAGAAGGGAAAACAGAAAAATCTTCTTAATTGATCATTTTAAGCAGTATGCAATACACAATTTAGCTTTTTCTTTAAGTGGCAACCATTCAAATGTAATAAAAGGGCCTTGGTTTGCATTCTCAACATGTTCAAACAGCAGAGAAAATTATTAGTGTGTTATGAAGCTGGGTTAGACAGTTAAAATATATCAATTGACTGATTTAAGCAGTCAGAGTAAGCTTATTGCTTATAGCTTATAGCTTATTGTTATGTAATTGAATGAGGGTCATAATTGTGATCACTTAAAGTCCATCCTACTGTAATGAAAAGTTTCTTTTGACAAGCTTCTTCTGACATCCTAAATCCACATGGCGGTTTTCATATTCAGCATTTTCTTTCACACAGCATGATATTCAGTGGATTGAAGCAATCAGATTTGTCACCAAGTGCTACTAAATTTTAGGATCCCCTTCAGAACAATTGACATTTGCCAGTAGACATAAAGGATGAGAACAATAAGGCACACCGTCAGTCTGTTTACAAACATTTAGCTCTTCACAAAGCTGGTGGAAAGCTTGACCCCACCTGCTCCTAAGGGATTTAGGGTGCTAAGAAGCAAATATGTGGTGGATAATGTAATCTTTTCAACAACAACCACCCCATCACCAAATCCACCTCATGTTCCTTATGCTCCAAAAAACTAAACAAACAGCATATTAAATCTGCGATATTATCCTTAGTAACACTTGCAGCACAAAACCAGCACATCCTATACAAAGCTGGAAAGGGGGAGGGGATCCATACAAGATCATGTATTATATAAAATCTATATTCCACCCTTATGTCACAGTACCTATAACAGGACCAAGTATCTGTCAAATAATTTGATAATTTGACTGGATATTAACACTCAGTAAGAATGAAAAACCCTTTCATACCAACACATACCAGGGGTTGTGAGCATATTGTACAGTACTGTGCAAAGGTCTTGAAACACCCCTCATTTCTTCATAAAAAAAATCTTTTTTTTTTTTAAATCTGAATTTCTTGCATTTTCAGTGTAGTCATTTTTAGTCCAGTCCCTGACCAGTTTCCAAGGAATGTTTTTTGCTCACAAGTTAGATTTAAGTTAGATGTAGTTTACTACATCTGAATAATTAAGCTGAATGATGAAAGGCTGGAAAAATAAAGAGGGAAAATGAGGTTGTTGTAGGTTGTGAAATAAACAACCAATGTTTAAATAGTACCTTTGGTGACTTTACAGACCGTCACAGTGAAATATTTGTTTCTGTTGTTTTAATTTAATCAATATCATTTAATTTAATATGAAGAAACAAAGGGAGGCTCAAGAATTTTTCACAGCACTGATTGTCATCAGGTGAATGACAAATCTAGATGTATTCCATGACAATGAATGGAAATCAGAACAAAACAGGCTCTGTTCTGTGAAAAGTATAAATTACAGTATCTTCAGGAGTGAGTAAAAAAAGTGCAAGGTACCAGGAATAGGGTACATACAAATATGATCACAAATGCAGAGCAGTGACAAGTGTGCAAAAAAAAAAAAAAACTGCATGCAAATGCACTTCAACTCTGTGAGCACTGAGAGACACATTTTTCCATCACCAAGCTCTGAACTTAGCGAGCATCCATGACTCCTTGTGCTCATATTTAGTATAAACAAAAACAAAGCTAAACAACATGTTCCATTACACTCCAGATTGTGTTATAATAAGCATGTTAAGCTTTTTTGGATCAGCTTCAGAACAGGGAAAAAAAGTTTAATAAATAATAAAAAGCTGTTAATTTCTTTTGTGTAGGTATAGTTAATGTATTATAACATTGTAAGGAGCGTTCAGGAAACTTTGGCATGCATACTGTAAATGAAGGGTTGATGTGATTTATAGGTTTGAAACATGCATCACTTTATGTCTTATGCTATTGAATAGCTACAATAATTATTCAGCAGATATTCTAACTGATTATGTACCAAAAACAGCACTTTGAAAAAGTTCTAATCAGGCTTATAGATCAGATGTTTGTATATATCGTTAGGGGTTTGATGTGTTTTTCATACTGGCCTGCGTCTCTAAATGCACAACAGAACAGAAGGTTAAAGGAGAAGTGGACAGCGGGAAACAGAATACTCACTGTGTCCTGTGATTCTCTCGGCGAGCTCATGGCTGTTGTTGAGGAGGAAGGCACACAGGAAATGGTGTGTTGGAGGTGGCAAACCCTGTCACAAAGAGCCTGTATGTGCTTTTCTCTCAAGCCTTTCTCTGCTTCACACTGCCTGGCACCAAGATAAAAAACATTCACACCATTTGTAAACTGGGTTATAATTAATAACTCTTTAACACACACTTCATAAAGCAGGCAAGGTGGTAATTAACTCTGTCATAACATCAATGTGGCGCAATACACTGACAATATAACTCTATCTGTTTATATATATATATATATATATATAAAAAAAACAGACTTCAGACACCATTTTGATTTGATGCTTATGTACTATAACTAACTTCCGCATACATATACTGTACACTTATAAAATTATGTAAATCCTGTAAAAGCAACAATTTATTAAAGTTAAAGACCAGCTCTAATCCAGTGCGAGCTCATCAACAGCTGATTAGCACTCCTGCTAACTTGCTAAAGGCTAAATGCTAAAGAAAACCATGAAATGTTCTCTAACTAACACAGTGCATATTGATATCATGATTAAAACATACCTTTAGACGAGGCTTGATTTTGTGTGTGAATGTGAGTGTGTGTGTGTGTGTGTCCTAATGCAGCTGCATTATCTGACTAAAATTAAAGTTAGCCTGCTAGCCGACACTGGTGCTAGCAAAGCAGCTACCGTAGAGCAGACGGCCTAACTGCGCGAACAAATGTAACTCGCTCCACAAGGTCAAACAGATTCACAAGACAGAAAATAAAACGAACGTCAAGAGTGTTTAGTTTGCTGACGAAGCATTGAGACCTTAACCAGTCCGGGTAGATACAGCGTTTAGGTCGGAACCGCGAAGGCTAGCTGGCCTTGACTAGCAGCAGTAGCAGTAGCAGCAGGCTGCCGTTATCCTCTCTCAGGGAACTGAAACAATTTCTGACTGCGGCAGAAAATAAGAGGAACCGAGACCGATCGCAGAGCACGAACGCACTAACAAAAACAAAGTTCTTCAGTTCGACGGCTCTAAAGCATAAAATAAAAGCGTATGATTGCACTGTAATGTCCTAATCAATTAACTAATAGGTACAGCCATAATGTATCGCTATTTTCTTGGTTAAAAACACCATCGGTGTCGGGTTCAGATTAATGGCTGAGCATTTAAAGGCACCGGAAAGCAGCTGGAGCGATACACAGGGCACGTCACGGCGCAGCCTGACCCACCGGGAGTTGTAGTTTATACCACAGTACTCCATTTTGGTGTCAATTCAGTATCTCCTTTTATTGTATAACGAGAAAGCTGTCTCGCCGGCAATTCTGAACTATCTGAATGAGGTTTTAAAATAAGACTTGAGGTTTTGCATGTGTCTTCCTAGGCTGAAGATCAAAATCATTGCATGCTTAGATGTAATTTGTCAATTTGTCAATTTATTTATTACAGTTTCTTTCTGTTTGCTTGTTTTGTCTAATGTGGCTATCTATGTAAATGAAAAAAAAAAGTGAATGAAAAAAAATCTAAAATAGACTTGCCTGTTTGACTCTCCAGGATGGTTTTCATTTTAAAAACTGGCATCACATTACTAGAACACCTTTAAATTATCACTCACTCTCATCCTCTATACCGCTTTATCCTATATACAGGGTCGCGGGGTGCCTGGAGCCTATCCCAGGAGGCATGAGGCGGGGTACATCCTGGATGGAGTGTCAATCCATCGTAGGTCAAACACACATTCTTTTGCTAATTCACATACTACAGGCAATTTGGGAACAACACTTTGTCGAATCTGCATGTCTTTGGACTGTGAGAGAAAAAACCCACCAGGCACCTGGAGAACATGCAAACTCCATGCCCACGGACGCCAAGGCAGGAATCGAACCCAGACCCTGATAGTTCAAGGCAACAGTGCTAACCACTTTAATTTATATGGAAAAATATTGGGAGTAAATCTTTAACACGGTAGGTTAGATTTACACATTATTTTTCCATTTAAACTTTAGATTTAAGCATTTACATCTCCTAAAGTGGTTACATTGTGTGGAATACATCTATATATTATCCCCTTTTAGACTTATAACAGAATGGCCCAGTATTATAGTCATCAATAAATTGTTAGTTAGAGATCAATAACAATAACAAAAAACAATAATTGTTAGAGATCGCTAGTTCGAATCCCGGGTGGTGCTGTAACCTCTCGCAGCCGGAGGTCTAGAGAGAGCTGATTGGCCGAGCTCTCTCAGAGGGGAGGGATGAGAGGTACTTAGTGCTCCCACATTAATCACGGCTCTACAGCCAGTCAGGGGCGTCTGTGAGCTTGCGCAACGGAGGGAGCGGATAGCGCTGTCCTCCGAGTGTGTACGCCGCCCCCAACGGTGCGCGAGCGAGCAGTTCGAAAAGATGCGGTCGGCTGGCGTCACGTGGTTCGGAGGAAACACGTGATAGTCTTCGGCCCTCCCTCCTTCGGGAGCCCCCTAGTGACGGGGAGGAATTGGACACGACTAAATTAGGGAGAAAATCGGGGAAAAATCCAAAAAAAAAAAAAAGATTTGTGTTCTATTTGGAGATCATTACAATGACCCTGTCCTGAGATTAGGGCTAAATATAATAGTTTCCCTGTTTGACATTATTGTCATGGCACGTCTTGGTGTTAAACATTACAGAGTTCAATTGTCGAGGTAGATAAGGGCTAACAGATTTTCACGTTTTGTCCTGTGAGCAAGGAAAAGCAAGACTTCTGCGTTTTCTGTCAGTGTGCATTATGTCCCCTGTGCTGTGAGGATGTCACAATCCAAATATGCAAAGAAAAGGTCATTGTCTCTGTCTAGCGAACACACCTTTCTGTGCCAAGGTTTAGGCAGCTGACTGAACACTGCATCTTCCCTTCTTGTCTACAAATAAACCTACTGTAGTAGCAGAGCTATTGCAAGGGATTTTACTTTAAAATTATTTTAGTACTAAAGTGCTTTGTTGTGATGTCCTTTAAGGTCAGTTTGTTTAATCAGTTTATTCAAGCATCAAACCAAATACACAATTCTTATTTAGTTCGTTCAGGCATGAAAATCAATCAAAGAATATTTTTCTATTGCAATTTTTTCTAAAATACCTAGAAACTTTTAATATTGAAAGTTGAAGCTGTTTAGGTTCACAAGCAAGATCTTGCAGGCAAACAGTGCCAATATTTTTGCAAACTTAGAACATATTTTGAATCTTTCTGAAACTTGAATGCATTTTGCTCAAAACTTTGGTTTAAGCGTCTGATTGCAGTCAGTGGCAGTTCTGCTAAGTTTGTATGTATTTTGTCTTAGACTGCCTTAAAAGTAGGTGGCCGTTGCAGGTAATTTATAAGCAAGTTTTTTAGGTTATTTGCTTATCACCAATTTTACAGTCAAATAAAATTTTACAGTCACAAATTCACTTTTGATTTTGGCCGATTTCCTTCTAAATTAATTCTCTTTGGCTTCAGGACTGTTCCTGATTCCGTACACAAAGTAAATCAAAAAGCCAACAAAAAACATCATGGAATGGTGCAGAGTTAGACAGTAAATTCATCTGTTTAGCGACTAGAGCTCTTGCAACCCTTGCATCACTATCATCACTATCAACTCTTTGCTTGAATTTTTTTTGACTCTGATGTACTGCAAGTATACTATATTATACACTATATTATAGTTATTTGCTTATCAATTTTGCAATCCTTTGACCTTGAATTGAAATCACATCCAGACCCTTGAATATTAAGTTTGAGAACCCGTGGTCTAGCCTATAGATATAAAAATTATAAATAGTAATTATAAAAGACATACACAGTCCTTGGTAACAGTGTATACAAGCAAAAGACTCCATATACATGGTATATGCAAAATAATTGATTCACTTACATGTAGGCATTTGGCAGATGCTCTTATCCAGAGCAACTTACAAAAGTAATTTTTCTGTCATTGGAAAGATCCTTATACTTGTTACTAAGTACCATCAGTCAAACACTGTTGGGACGGTTTTATGGGGAGGTTAAACGAAATATTTAAGAAACAGATAGGTCTATAGTTGTCGCTTAGCGATTGCCGGTGACTCGGCTGTACGGACATCATAAGGAAGGTCATTCCACCACCTAGGCGCCAGAACAGAAAACAGTCTAGATGTCTTCCATGACCCCTGAGAGATGGTGGGACCAGTCGAGCAGTGCTGAAGGATCGGAGGGAACATGATGCATTACGGGGTGTGATTAGAGCTGAGACGTAAGTAGGTGCTGGGTTGTTTTTAGCTTTGTAGTCAAGCATCAGTATTTACAATTTGATGCTGGCAGCTACAGGAAGCCAGTGCAGGAAGCGAAGAGGTGGAGTGGTGTAGGAGAGCAAACTATTTAGATGGTAATGTAGTTTAAGATGGTAGGCCCGATTCTTAAATAAATTATTTTAAAGTGAATGAATAATGATTAAACTTAGAGTTTGTTAAACTCGTAGCTACATGCTTCTCTTACTCATTCAGATTACTAACTGTTCTTTTGAAATGTGAAATAAAACACATGCTCTATGTCAAATTGTATATGTAATATTTTATATATATAAAAAAAAACAACAACACAGAATTACACAAATGTAATTATTATACAATGAATAATGAAAAACAAAAATTGTCCCTCATATGAAAAACTAAAAAAAGGCAATTGACATGTTCAACTGGAATAAAAGGTATATATAAAAAGAAATATCGACAACAAACAACACTTAGGAATCTCTGGTCAGACAGGTAAGGCAATAAGACAAAAAACTACACTACAAATATTACACCTTTATAATATAAAACAAAATCTTGTAAAAATCACACTCACAAAAAAATCAAAAACAAAAAAACAAAACATCCCATGACCATCATCATCATCCCATGACCACACCTGGTGTGTATTCCTAACTACAGTTAGTTGGTTCACTGTAAAAACAAATATCTGAAGCAAATATCTGCTTTTGACAGACTTACACAGTCTAAACTCCATTCAAAGGTACAGACCAGCACAGGATGTTACACATGTGCATTAAAAACAAGGCACCAATGATATTAACAGAAAACCTTGTAGCAAGACCCACTTTAGAGTATATAGTATTTAAAAAACTGTAAAAAAAAAAAAATAAATAAATAAATAATAATAATAAAAATAGTACACTATTTTTGAGCCTGTGCAGCATGTGAACCATTAGACAGCATTTCTCCAATCCATGAATAGATGTCCAACCATACCTCAACTATCATGTCACTTGCCAAATACCAAATGTAATTCAATAAATTCATTAAGTAATTTCAGCAATATCTAATCACTGCGTTATCAGAGGCTTAAATTAAACTGACACCTCTAAAATATTACTATACTTTTAATTTTTGTTATATTTTTATTATTCACTTGATAAGTTCTCATGACTGTGTGCCATGCGGTCATCACAGGCGGTCATTGCGATCATAACTGCAAATAGTGCTACTCAGAGTGGAGTATCCGTTAATTGAAAATTAACATGTAGCATCCCACAATTTCAGTTTATAAGATGAGAAACAGCTTATTTATACAATTTATAAGGTGGTCTGCATCTTTAAAAAACACAATATTAAAAACATAGTATGTGTATGAAAGTTCTTTATCCATCCTGCTTTAAACTGCACACCATTATTTACTCATTCTTCTTAAGCTGTGCCTTCTTCAAGTTCACTTTTGATTTTGGCCACGTTCCTTCCAAATTCTCTTTGGCTTCTGAACTGTTCCTGATTCCATACCCAAAGTAATTCAAAAAGCCTACAAAAAACATCAAGAACTGATGAGAGCCCAGCGCAGAGATAGACAGTAAATTCATCAGTCTATTGAGTGACTAAAGCACTTGCAACACTTGCATCACTATCAGCTCCTGTTACAACTCTTCGCTTGGATTAGATTTTGATTCTGATGTACTGCAAGTAGGTTTAAATTATAGAATATGAATAGAGACGGGCTGAAATGTATTTTCTCAATACGATACACATGGTATGGTATTTACGTATATACATTTTTTATTTCTCTTTTTATAGGACTGGTTTAACTGGCTGGTTTTGTGTCACGTGTGCCAGTCAGCACTGGGCTGCAATCTACTGTATATATCTATACATGCACATGAGAGTTTAAGAGAATGAAAATACAGATCAGGCATGTGCAAAAAGGTTTTCTGTTTAAAAATAAGTCATGAAAATATCACCAGAGATTAGCTGTTTGTTTGCATATAAGCATTTGTATACTGCATACATTATTGCTGATTAGTTGTGTGATACATATTGCAATGTTTTTGTATTGCTATATATCACATTTTAATACTTTTTCCAATACCTAACTATGCATAAATGTAAATCACTTACAGTGTTAGTTGTTAGCGTACTTGGATTACTTTTTTGTAATCTAATGCATTAGGTCCGCCATTTAAATACTCAGTTATTTGGTTATAATTTTAAAAATGTAATCCGTTATTCAGACAATTTATGTAGTCCGTGAGCCAGACAGCAGTGATTCCGTTAGTGTGTGTATGTGTGAAAGTCATCCTACAAGCCCCACCCCCTCTGTTATTCCTGCAGTTAGTAGTTAATAGATTATGGGCCAAACTTCCCTGAGTGATGATGGTAGAATAATTAAAAAAGGTCTTGACTGAAACAACATGCATGAGGAATCACAAAGGAGTTTTCATTTTCTGCAATGGAAAAGTACTCTAACTACTTTTATAGTTATGGTAATGCATGACGTCCCCCAACATTGATCACTAAAACACAAAGCTTCAAAGTAAAGAATTCGGTGAAGACTTGTATAATTTGTGGTTCTATTTCATGTCAACATATCCTCTCTTTAAGTGCAAAAAAATGCTTACCAATAACCATCCAACCTGCAAAACGAATCCATGTCGGCCCATCCAGCAGCATCATGAGGTAGATGTTAATAAAAATACTGATCAAAGGCATGCAAGGCAGGAAGCAAAGGCACCTGGAATAAAAGAGAAACTCATTTAAATTAAATGCATCATTTGAATTTCCGATGTATAAGATGATAAGAAAAGTGCATGCATAAAAAGTATACTTGATCATTTAGTACTGTGAAGTCAGACCAATAGAGAATGAAATGTACTGAACAACACATGTGTACCTTAAAGCTGATGGCCTCACTGCTCTCAGGCTGTCTCCAGATGATGACAATGCAGATGACTGAGGCGATGCTGAGCAGAGCCACTATAATGACCCAGACAGTCTGGCATTCTATGATGTTCTCACCCCATACTGCCAGCACTACATGTAGCAGAGTGAAAAATACACCCACACACACACACATAGAGAGAGAGAGAGAGAGAGAGAGAGAGATAGGCAGTTTCAGAAAACATTCTTGTCTTTTGCATCAAGCATTGCCTGATTCCTAAAAGGTAGGGATCTGAAAATCTGATACTGTATCAGTATCACATTGTTTCAATACTGAATAACCATATCAGATTGGGTATGTTTTCCAATGTAACCCACTGATGTCCTTCATGTCAGGCTAACAGTATACAGTTTGTGGCAGCCTAGCAACTCCTACTTATCATTATAATTATCAATTATAATTCACTACCTTTAATTTTATTATTATTTGATGAAATTGAACTTATGGATGAAATACATTTATGATATTATAGGAATTTGGGTGAATTCTTATTTTTTCGATGTTTTGTGCAACATCTTTTCAGGCTCCCACACATATGATGTTGACTGACTCTGAGATTTTTCATGTGAACACAAGAGACAGCTTGTATTAAAGCTCATGCCTCTAATGTTTTGCATAACTTGACAACAACAGCTTGCAGAGAGTTGGCTTGTTTGCTGAGAGGAATTTGCATCAGCTCATTTGCTGATATTATATTAAAAATGAAAAGAAAAAGAAAGACATTGGTAGATCAGTATATTTAGTACCTCTTATAATATAGTCATCAAAGGCAGGGCACAGTGATGTATCAGGTATGCTTAACTGAAAAAATACATTAGAACATATAAAACATTTATTTTTTTCTTCAGCTAAGAAAAACAAACCCAAAAAGAAAAAAAAATTTAACATATTTTTAGCTTGATCAAAGGACTATTTTTTCAGTGTGTGATCACAGCGCATAACGGGAATACGTGTGTCGCTCAGACAAGAAATGCACTGCAGAAACTTACCCTGAAAAGAGTTCCATTCATTTACAACATTTACAACTACATTAACACTACACGTAAAATTCCCAGAAGTACATGTGTACGACTTGAAAAACTAGCAACTGAATGTTCTTTTGTTTTTGATGTCGCTCTGTGGAGGATACAAGCACTGATCATTTGTTCACATCAGCCTCTAGTGTGCTACATTACAAACTAGACTCTTCCTGTTTTGTCCACACAGTGTATTTATACTTCCTGATTAACAGACACAATATCATCATGATATCTGCCATGCTTCTAGCTGCAGTTTAAAGCCATGTTTGCTATAAAACTTTCCAAAAAAAAAATTCCAAAAATTTCCCAATTGAAGCTTTCTTTCTTAGCCCATTGTGTTCACTTGTTCAAAATAATTTACACAATCATATTCAAAATTTTGGGCACATAAGGAAACGCCTACATTTCCATTGGGGAATTCCTTTTGTAGGTGAATGACCTACATACAGGCATGTCATCCTTGAGGAAAAAAGCACGATGTGAATGTTTAAATTTCTCAAGTAAGTTGTTAATATGCATTAAGAGGTGGAAGATTGTCAGTGAAGGAACTCTTACAGATAATGGCTGGGGTGGCATAGACAATTAGCCCTGAGGTCCTGGTAGGTGACTTCAAGCTGGGCTGCAGCAAAAGTCTGGAAGAGAATGTCTCATCAAGGTCTTTTTCCCCAGTTTGATTAAATTCTCTCTTTCCGTCAGGGTCAGCAGCTCTTTTTCTCGGCTTTTTGTCAGTGTTGGAATTGATGTTGCCTGGCTGATACCTACAAACACAATGAAAAACATAAATCATGCAGTAGTAATGATGTTCAAGTGACACATTTTACTCATAGCTAAACCTTATATAAAATAAAAGTGATAAAATTGCAACAACAAATAAAATTGGTCATAAAAACATTATCTTAATAATGAGCAACATGCAATATAAATGTTAATGAAACATGGCCCTTTACATCCTATCACGATGTACTAACAATTTAATAATGTACTCAAACAGTTTTAAGACTACCAACAGATTAACAGCACACAGCTGCATGCACAGTCGTGAGCACCAACCTTCATAAGTCAGTGTGCTAAAAGACATCATCCTGTGTACATCGGGAGCTGCAGCTGGCGCTATTCTGGCCACATGCTTTACCACGTCTGCTATTTCATCATACAGCAAGTTAGAACAAATAGCGAACATGAAATTCTGTGTGAAACTGGGCAAAGCTGCCACAGAGATATTTGACATAAACATTTGGCAAGTTTACGGAGATGCTGCAATGAGTTGGATGCTGCAATTCAAGGTGTTTTGAGTAGCATGTGCACTTCAAGAGCAGAAGAACATCACTGGAAGGTGATAACACATCAGCAAGACTTTCAACAAGCTCAACCCCTGATCATTGGAAAACAATCCACAACATTGCTGCTAATGTCGGTGTGTGTGTGTCATACGGGACAGTCCAGGTAATTCTCAGATGTGATTGGAACATGGTCTGTGTTGCTGTTAAGGTCATCTCCAGGCTGCTGACCCAGGAGTAGAAGGAATATCATGTCTCAACTCCATCAGTGCGCTGTGGCATTGTGCATCGAGAATTCATCCAAAAGGGCCAGACCATCAATAGCAAATTCATCTGTCTGGTTTTAATCTGTGGTGCGCCAATCTCGAAAAAAATTTATATTCCCTCCTATATAATTCTTGGTTCCTTCTACTCTTAGATCAGTTAATACCATTTGTGATGCCCACCAGCCTCTCTTTATATGTGTTTGTATGCTGTATGAAAGTGCACCAACCTGAGGATGAGCACACAAACTGCCACAAGTGTGTAAGCCAGCAGGGTACCACTGGACATCAAATCCACCAACGCAGTCAGATCAAACAAGAAGGCCATCAGCGCCACATCAATAAAACAGAGCATTGGATTTTATTCAGTAAGAAGAAGATAAAACTGTGAAAACACAAACATTTCCAAAGTCCAGGAGTACGAGTACCAGTAAACTTGGGTGATATAATAAATTTATTATCCCTACATATTTTTGCACTGGCACAGTGTCCAGAGATGATTATGCAGTATTTAGACTAGCACTCGCCAACACTGAGAGATACTGACAATGAAATTGTTGTGCATGTGGACAAAATGATTTTTCTTTTAATCAACTAATCTATTGATAATTTTTCCCTTTTCGACAAAGATTATGTTCAAGGTAAATCTAGCAAAAATTTTCTGACTAGATGCTTAATCCTTTTATTAAATTGCCAGTAAAAAAATAACTATAACTTGATGACAAATAAAATAACCTTAAACTTGATGTTTAATCGTCATCAAGTCATCATCAGTCAAGCATTTTCTCAGGAAAATATTTATTTTACAAATACAACTTTTCTCACATAAAACAATGTCAATAATTAATTAGTCCAGCAGCCATGTAGGCATAAAGGTACAGAATTTATGTAGAAAAAAAACCTTTCTATTATACTTTTTTAAATAACAAAAATATAACATTTACAACTTGCACACAGCATTGCCTATTCATGAGACCCAAAAGAGACATTTTACAGTATTAATCTATAATCATAATTAACTGCATTCCTCTCAGAAAGGTTCATGCATTTATCACTTATTTGGACATAAAATCTATGTAGGATACAACAATTTTAAACTTGAACTCTACATAGGACAGTTTTAAAAATATATATGTGCATAAAGAAACTGCTTACAATTTGCCAATGTGCTGGACCAACCATTAGCATCTCCTCTGGAGAACCTTATCTGAGTTCTCATCTGAAATGCAACTGATAAGAGTGCAGCAACACCAAGGCACTGACACGCAGACAAGCTGACTCTACTACATACGTCATACGGAAGCAGGATGTTTTATTTTGAGATGCTTGTGCTGTGTGTGTGCATGTGAGTGCAAGCATGTGTGTTAATTATTTCTTCAAATAATTACAACACATCAGATGATCAATTTTGTACTTTTGGGTTTAAAGTCTCATATTCCCGCATACGTCTGAAAAATTGGTGATGAAAGTAAACATTGTGACGCATCGATGCACTCCATGGACATATTTAGGTAATCAATGTAAACGATTACGTTGACAAGCTACAGCCATCGACATTAGACTTAATTTGTATAAACCTGTCATGGTGTGGTTTTAATATTGCTACATTTTAAGACAGAATATTGTGAGACGTGAACAATCAATGTCACACAAGCCTGGGCCTGAATAGCACTCCAGCACTACCTGCTACAACGCCAGACACAATGGTGGCATGCACAGGGGTCTTCGTTTTCTCGTGCATGCGGGAGAGGAAACGGAACAGCAGACCATCCTCAGCCATGGCAAAGATCACACGGGGCATGGGGAACATGGAGCCCAACAAACTAGAGCCAGGCAACAATAATACTAATTAACATGCACACATTACTGGCATACTTTCATGCCACAGAAGTGGAACAATCAAAAAGTAAATGAATGACAAAAATGAATATAAAGAATGCAAACATAATCAGCACATTCATTTCACTGCTTTAACCCTCATATTCTTAAATATACATATATACTTATATACATAGTTTAAAAACCCTTTTGACATTTTGTAGAGAAATAAGTAAGTGCACTAAAAGTAATTATTCATTTTCTTTCATTAACACTGGAGATTATATTCAAATGAATTAATGATTTTTTAAACTTCTCGTCAGTCTAAGTTACACTTAGCCCTGCTATCAGCAGCAGGTGAAGGAGTTTTTATGAGGTAATGATATGTTGTCTATTCTAAAATATTGTAATATTGTCTATTCTAAAATATTGCTACAAAATCAGAAAAGATGGGTCAATGGCATATTTGTGCCAAGTAGTGAAAAGAACATGAGCCTTAAGGTTAAAAACACACATACCTGGTGGAAAGGGCGCAGAGGGAGCCTACGGTCACTATGTAGCGTGCAGGCATTCAGTTTCACATATTCAAAAGCCTCAGGCAAAGGGCTGTTAGTGCTTAGAACATAGTAAGGCATCATGAGGGTAAGAGCTGCAGAAACTCCAAAGTAAGCTGACAAAGCAGATAAGCAGTGACGCCACAATGCTTATTGGTATCGAACGCTGGGGGTTTTTGGCTTCTTCATCTTTATGTAAGGAAAAATGAGACAAGTCAGTCGGAATGATTTACCTACCCAAAGGCTACATGTTACACTATAGATGTGGTGTGTGACGTACTTGTTGTGGCCATGCAGTCAAAACCCACAAATGCATTGAAGCAAATGGCTGCACCAGACAAAATCCCAGAAAACCCAAATGGTGCAAAACCTCCAGTGCCAAAACTTGTTCCACTGAAAAACACAAGACACGTACATACATTTATTCTGTAATGGAATAGATAAAATGTGAAAAATAATCAATAATATATATTGTGCAGGTATTATTGACACACATAGTTTTTTCAGAACTGTTTGTTCTACAACAATATCCATGTGGTCTATGTTCAGGATCATAGTGGATATACACACGTGGACAAAATTGTTGGTACCCTTCGGTCAATGAAAGAAAAACTCACAATGGTCACAGAAATAACTTTAATCTGACAAAAGTAATAATTTTTAAAAATTCTATGAATGTTAACCAATGAAAGTCAGACATTGCTTTTCAACCATGCGTCAACAGAATTATTTTTTTTTTTTTAACTCATGGAACAGGCCTGGACAAAAATGATGGTACCCCTAAAAAATACTGAAAATAATGTGACCAAAGGGACATGTTAATTCAAGATGTGTCCACTAATTAGCATCACAGGTGTCTACAATCTTGTAATCAGTCAGTGGGCCTATATATAGGGCTCCAGGTAGTCACTGTGTTGTTTGGTGACATGGTATGTACCACACTCAACATGGACCAGAGGAAGCGAAGGAAAGAGTTGTCTCAGGAGATTCGAAAGAAAATTATAGACAAGCATGTTAAAGGTAAAGGCTATAAGACCATTTCCAAGCAGCTAGATGTTCCTGTGCCTACAGTTGCACATATTATTCAGAAATTTAAGATCCATGGAACTGTAGCCAACCTCCCTGGACGTGGCTGCAGGAGGAAAATTGATGACAAATCAAAGAGACGGATAATCCGAATGGTAACAAAAGAGCCCAGAAAGACTTCTAAAGAGATCCAAGGTGAACTTCATGCTCAAGGAACATCAGTGTCAGATCGCACCATCCATCGTTGTTTGAGCCAAAGTGGACTACATGGGAGACGACCAAGGAGGACACCATTGTTGAAAACAAATCATGAAAAAGCCAGACTGGAATATGCCAGACTACATGTTGACAAGCCACAAAGCTTCTGGGAGAATGTCCTATGGACAGATGAGACAAAAATGGAACTTTTTGCCAAGGCACATCAGCTCTATGTTCACAGACGGAAAAATGAAGCATATCAAGAAAAGAACACTGTCCCTACTGTGAAACATGGAGGAGGCTCTATTATGTTCTGGGGCTGCTTTGCTGCATTTGGCACAGGGTGTCTTGAATCTGTGCAGGGTACAATGAAATCTCAAGACTATCAAGGGATTCTAGAGAGAAATGTGCTGGCCAGTGTCAGAAAGCTGGGTCTCAGTCGCAGGTCATGGGTCTTGCAACAGGACAATGACCCAAAACACACAGCTAAAAACACCCAAGAATGGCTAAGAGGAAAACATTGGACTATTCTAAAGTGGCCTTCTATGAGCCCTGACCTCAATCCTATTGAGCATCTTTGGAAGGAGCTGAAACATGCTGTCTGGAAAAGGCACCCTTCAAACCTGGAAACAACTGGAGCAGCTTGCTCATGAGGAGTGGGCCAAAATACCTGCAGAGAGGTGCAGAAGTCTCATTGACAGTTACAGGAATCGTTTGATTGCGGTGATTGCCTCAAAAGGTTGTGCAACAAACTATTAAGTTAGCGGTACCATCATTTTTGTCCAGGCCTGTTCCATGAGTTCATTTTTTTTATAATTCTGTTGAAGCATGGTTGAAAAGCAATGTCTGACTTTCATTGGTTAACATTCATAGAATTCTTATTTATTATTACTTTTGTCAGATTAAAGCTATTTCTGTGGCCATTGTGAGTTTTTCTTTCATTGACCGAAGGGTACCAACAATTTTGTCCACGTGTGTATAAGACTTGCATGTGTAACCCCCACATTTAATGGGGTACAATCAACATTTTCTTGAAAAACACCTTCTGCTATCACCTGCACATCAGAAATGTAGTTGGTTGACTCACTCTGGTACCGGAGGGCTTTTGTTGTTTTTGATGTCCTCCTCAGTGATGCTCTAGTTGGCAATGTCGCCTTTCACGAAGCCAGCAATGATGACAAAACTCAAAACCACCAGGTTGATGCCTGTGAAGATCTTGTTCACCAGGGCTGACTCACTCACGCCAAACGCCAGCAGGGCTGCAGAGTGGGAGGTGAGAACTGCAGAATTAGGGTGCATTGCGATCAGCTTAAAGTTCCCTGTGAAGTATACTGCACAGGGTATTCAGCCATGTTAAGTGTTATTCCAAACTACGGGGAGCAAAACTGCTCAGTTCAAAGGGAACAGTGAACAGTGAAGGGAACAAGTGAACAATGGGTATTCACGTTGTCGGAAGTGACACAATCAGTTGGAATTTAATTGAATCTAAAAATGAAAAAAACAACATTAATCGATAAATCCTTAGTATTACATAGGCCCATAATCTGTAAAACACTTTACAATAATATTTTCTCTATACATTTTGTTAAATAATCAAATAATTCATTTAAAGCTATACACATTTTAATAGTATGCATTTTATAAGGGTATCAGTTTTTATTTTTCAATATTTAAATTCAGTAGTGTAAAATTTCCTCAGTAACAGCAACAGTTACCTGAAGTGCTTATCTTACCAAGGTAACAATGGACTAAGTGAACGTCGGACGCTGCAGGGTCTATAAATAGTGATATTTTGTTGAGGGAACTTCCATTAACCAAATTTCCCTGCACAGTGAGTAGGAACTAGAGACCACCCTTTGACCTTTTTACACTGTGGAATCGAACGCAGCCTTATTGCCATTGCTCTCATTTAACACAGACGCAGCCAAGACAAAGCTAACAACCAAAGCTGAGCTTTAATATGCATCACTTCAAAGCAGCATTTGCATTTAACTGCAAACATAACATGCTGCAGAATCCATGAATTGCACCACGAAATGCTGTCAGATCAATTACTTTTTTACATCGGTTTTTTTCCCTTAATAAAAGAAATCATCATTTAAAAACTGCATTTTGTATTTACTCGGGTTATCTTTGTGTAATATAAAAATTAGTTTGTTGAATCCTTTGTGTGACAAATATGAAATATGCCAATTTCATGACTTGAAAGCTGATGAGGCATTATAACCTGTTACAAAATTCAAGGAATATGGACTTACAAGTAAGCAGCATGACAAGACAAAGCGCAAACAGATCCAGATACTTCGCCAGCACGTTCCCAGTGTGTGTGATAGACATGTATTCACTGAAAAAGTTTGAAACCTTCTGATGCACCAGGTTGTCAAAAGTAAAGCTCCAGGCTCTGTACACTGGCTGTACCTTAGAAAGGAAGCAAAAAATGTACTTAAATCTAGTATAATCCAATCTTACCATACTCTCATGACATTTTACAAACAAGCACTTCAATGTTTTAAGTCACTTCAGATTGATTTTAATAAGCACTGGTATATTGATACATTTATAAACTCTTACAGACTGACAGTTAATTCATCTATTAGGATTCAACTGGCAAATTCACTCATAACAAGTGTTACTCAGCTTGTTTTAATGTCAAGTGTTCACTTTAAGTAGGAGTTAATTGCATGTTGCAGATGCACTTTGCATGTTCCTTCATTCCCAGTTGCATAGTTTATTGGTACATACTCCATCAGCTCACCAATCATGTAGGATAGAATGAGGTTCCATCCAGTGATAAACGCCCAGATTTTACCCACTGTGACATAGCTGTAGAGGTAGTCAGAGCCTGTTTTTGGAACACGTGCCCCAAATTCAGTGTAACATAAACCAGCAAGAACTGACGACAGAGCTGCAATCAGGAAGCAAATCACAGAGGCTGGCCCAGCCTTCTCCCAGGCCACTTCTCCAGCTAGAATATAAACTCCTGCTCCTAACGTGGCTCCAACACCCAGAGCAATGAGGTCCAGAGTGGATAGACGAGTCTCCATATCACTGGTGTCCAGCACACGTCTACGTATCAACATCTTT
The DNA here is from genome assembly GCA_030347435.1 of Clarias fuscus. Classification (NCBI taxonomy): domain Eukaryota; kingdom Metazoa; phylum Chordata; class Actinopteri; order Siluriformes; family Clariidae; genus Clarias; species Clarias fuscus. The sequence continues at coordinate 20,138,654 of CM059214.1, read as the reverse complement.
CCAAATGCCATCAACTTTGAGTTTGTCATGGTAGCAAATCAATCACTGTGAACACTAATGATAATGATACTGAAGAAAAGACTGAAAAGAAAAAAATAAGCATTAGTGGGTTGAATACATTGCATTATTCATAACCTGCTCTGTCATTTCGAGTCCCTTTGGCTCTAATTACCTTTATTGTACTCAATTATACTATTCAAAAACATTTCACTGCACTATTTTAGACAATGTTTAAATGAATTAAAACTATCTAAAAAAAATCTATGGAATAAAGTTGTGCACAGGTACAAGTTAGGAGATGGATACAAACAAAAAAAAAGATGGCTTTATCACTGCAGAGAAGCACAGTGAAGTCTATTATTCAGGACGAGCAGGACATTACTCCAAACTGGATGAAAGAGTCAGGAGGAAACTGGTCAGTAGGGCTAATAGGACGCCCTGAAGCAATTGCTAGAATTTATGATAATGAATTATCATGATCTGAATGTGACAACATCACAAATTCTCCACAAATGTAGCTTGTATGGGAGAGATGCATTGCAAGAAAAAAAAAACATCCTCAAAAAGGCCAAATGCAGTCTGAGCTTTGCAAAAAAATACCTTTGTGGTCCATCTGGCCACAACACCAAATTATATGTCTGGCAGAACTACAGTATAATATAGCTCACCATCCAAATAGAGCATAGAGGTGGAAATATCCTGTAAAGGGGGTGTTACTCTGCAGCAGGGACTGGAGCACTTTTCAGGATAGAAGGAAAAATGGATGGGGCAAAATACCATCAAATTCTTGAGGAAAATTTGTCGTCAAAGGGAAGAAGGTTTACCTTCTAACATGACAATGACCCAAAGCACACAGCAAAACTGACCTGTGGTTGAAGGAGAAAGAGATCCTTGGATGGCCTAATCAGAGCCCAGACTTCAACCACAATGAAAATCTGTGCAATGGCTTGAAGACTGCAGTCCACAAACAATCACTGGCAAATTAAGTCAACTAAAGCAGTTCTGCAAAAAGTGGGAGGTCTAGATGTACAAAGTTAGTAGAGACATATCCTAACAATTTTCAAGTCTTGCCACACATTCTATACTGGATTTAGTTCTGGACTATTCTGTCACATGAATATGCTTTGATTTCATTTAAAATATGCTACATTTAATTGTAGCTTTGGCTATATGTTTATGCATATTCTCTTACTGGAAGGTGAACCTGCGGCCAGTCTTTTGCAGATTCTAACAGGTTTTCTTTTTAAGTTGGCCTGTATTTGGCTCCATCCATATTCCCACCAACTCTGACCAGCTTCCCTGTCCCTGCTGAAGAAAAGTATCACCACAACTGATGGGCAACATGCTGAGCAGCATGACACTATCGTCAGTACTAAGCAGTATTGAACAGTGCTCCATGGGATGTTTAAAGCTTTGGATATTTTTTTATAACCTAACCCTCTCCACAATGTTATCCCTGACCTGTCTGGTAAATGATTTTGAGTCAGGTTCTTTTCATGGGCAGCAGACACAGCAGCCATGCATGTTTCTTTAACCACTCCTTGGCATTCATAAATCGAATGAGGACAGGACACTAAAACAGGACAAGCTGGTTTAGATGTTGTTTTATGATTTGTCCTAAAGTAAATTAATTACACTGAGGTTATTTCAAAATTTTCTCACAAGCTAAGAACATACAAGTAGTTTCTGATCTGCCAAAATCTATTGAAACTTTATTTTATAGCAAAGCTTGAAAACACTTTTGAAGGCCACAACGATAACACTGTAAAAAAAACAAAATAATAATAATAATCAGTCACGTAAAAGTAAATTTAAGACTGAGGCCATTTAAGGCCAAGTCAAGAGATACTGGTGGAAAGCAATCCCACAAATCAGCTGTCTGTAAAGTAAAATCTTTTTAAATAGTTTTAATAATTGTAATAAATGTTCTTCCTACTTAAGTTTACACTGGAACAAGTTTACACTGGAACAACGATGACTTTCTCTTTCAAATAATGTCTGATGTAACACACTTGTCAGGGTTTTCTCATAAGCAAGTAACTTAACTATTTAGTAGAGATAAAGATTTTTAATAAATTATGACTTGAAAAACGAGCATGTCTTGGTTTAAGAGTGCCGAGTTTTTTGACACCGACACATACACAGTGACACACACACACACACACACACTCTCTCGACTTTACACCCCCCTTCCCCGGCTTCACACAGACACACATACTCTGCTCTACACAGAAATTCTGCTCTGTCGCAATTCTTTTCAAAGGTGCTGGTTCATTTGTTTGTTTGTTTTTTACTTTACAGCAGTGATTCCGTTAGTCTGCGCTCACGCGAGTGTCATTAGAGAGATTTCTTTTTTTCCCGTTAAAACAGTGTTTCCGTTGTGTGTGTGTTTGTTGTGAAACTTAAAAAGCGAGGTGGGGGGAGGGAGGAGAAATTTTAAGACGAGTGTAAGACGAGGCGAGGGGAGGGGCTAATTCCACAGACACACACACACACACACACACACACACACACACACACACACACACACACACACACACACAAATACACGGCGCCTGCGCGCACAAACGGAAACACTTATCTGTTGGGATTTATTTTAACTTTTTTTAAAGGTAAAGTGCATGTTAATTTGTTTTATTTTAACTTTATATATTGTATTAATTATTTTGCTGTATTTATTTTTTTTGGGGCTGTGGACCGAATTATTTGTGTTTTCATTATTTCTTATGGGAATATTTGATTTGGTTTACGGGTGTTTTGGAATACGAGCCCGCTTCTGGAACGAATTATGCTCGTAATTCAAGGTTCCACTGTAGTACTCTTTATAGTGTATTGCTCTTCATGGTATAATGTGCACTATATGGTGAGCTGTATTATATAATGTTGTCTAGTATATGGTTATCTTTTATAGTGCTCTGTATAGTATACTGACCTGTATAGTGTAATATCAATTTATACATTATATATTATACAGTTCTCATCAGGATACTATCAGCAAGATTAGCCTTTTCTAATCAACTTGAGACTTGAGGTATATTTATAGACAAGGATAAGATGGTAAATGACAAAGTATTTGCAAGATCAGAGATCATAGAATGTAATTCTGATTCTATCTGATTTCTGCGTGTGTGAGAGTGAGAGAAAGGGGGGTTACACTCACAGATGCGTCCAGAGAGAGAAGAAGAACTGAGAGGTGTGATGTTAAGCACTTATGTTCGGAAAATTCAGCTTCCCCCAGTGTTTCCCCGGTCGCGCGCAATGCGCTCGCCGATTCAAATCATGACGTCATCCACTACCTAATGTCGTGCGTGCGAGCGTGGATTTTGACGGTCTCTCTCTCTCTCTCGTTTGAATGTTTTTTTCCGAACTTGTTGAATTATACAAATAATCAGATGTATGTTCGCTATTTCAGTATTTTTAAAGATAATTCAGAACTTTAAAATTTCTGCCAATGTTTGCTGGGCAATTACAGACAATTACGACTACTTTTGTAAGACTTCGTGTGTATTAGCTGTGTGACGACAGATATGCTTTTTATGTTTTCTAATTATATTTTAAATTATAATTTTATTATACATAATATAATTACATATAATTATTACATATAACATATAATATAATTATTACATGTAATTATAATATAATATAGTTATATTACAGTTTATATCGTGACTCTTCGTGATCATTAGTAAATGTTAACCACAATGCTTCTTTTTTTTTTTACTCACTGCAACATTATCCAGATCTGGATGTACATATGTATATATCAAACACACAGATAGAGCATCTATACTGTAGGTCAACACACTTATTATTATTATAATTATAAATTATTATTATCTTATGCAAATTTTAACATTCCAAATATGATGTGGGAACATGATTTCCTGAAATACATGATACAGTAATGGTTACCTATGATAAAAGATGCATATATAATTGTCATAGGTCAAAGGCAAAAACCTTTTTGTAACAGCATTTTTACATTTAATAATAGATCTGAATTGATTTCGTATTCTTTAATTTCTTATTCATAAAGTCTTAAAATGTATTACATTTCACGTAAGTACCTTCGTTGACAGTGAAAAAGTTTTTTTTTACAAATAGTTCAAATGTTAAAGCTAAAGCTGATCAGCTTTAATATAATCACATACATGTCTGACTGCCTTTCTGTATGACAAAAGTCTCTGCCTAACTTATAAAAATTTTGTAAGATACAAAACCACTTCTTTCGTGGTCAGACAGATTTTGGACATTTTTGATTTTGAAAAAAGTAGCTAGTAGCTAGTACAAAGAATAAGTTTTGTCTTAAAAGCATTAAAATGTACTTATTTATCACTTCAGCGCTATTATTTCATCAGTGAAAATATTAAGTAATCCCAATAAAAATATTTTATATCCCAAATAAATATTAATATTTGTCGGTGCTGGAGTTTTTTTTTTACATTGAGCAAGTACTTAGTAGCTTATTTTAAAGTAGATTATTACATCTGGCACACACAATAACTGTTCATAACATCGCTTTTATTTAACATTTTGATTTCACTCTCTCTCGCAGGAAGAATAAACATACATTGATCATCTTTGAAGGTTCAGTTTTCATAGTCTACTTTCCTTTTATTGGAGTAAGCCATGCTGTTTCACAATTTTGTTTGTCTTTGTAAGGATTGTGGCGGCTTATAGTATACTGTAGATGCATTATGGTTGCTCTTATGCTCTTATGTCCTGCACACATTGCTCAACCTTAGTATCTTATTTGGTTTTGTTGAGATGTATAACTGTGTGTCATCAGCATAACAATGAAAACTAATACCATGCTTACGAATTATGTGGCCCAGAGGAAGCATGTGAAGAGAAAAAAGCAGTGGACCTGAAATTGAACCCTGTGAAATACCAAACTCCACTTAAATCTATAAACTGATAACGATCAGTCAAATAAGATCTGAGCCAGGAGAGGGCCGTTTCCTTAATTCCTACTACATTTTCTAATCTGTGAAGGAGAATACTGTGATCAATGGTGTCAAAAGCTGCCCTGTATAACACAAGTATATTGACTCAGCCTAGATCAGAGGCCAATAGGAGGTAAATTACTACTTTAACAAGTGCTGTCTCTGTGCTGTGATGAGGCCTAAACCCTGACTGATACAGTTTTATACTATTTCTATGTAAATATTAACATTGCTGCTGAGCTACTATCTTTTCCAGAATCATCGAGATAAAAGGGAGCAGTGGTGGACTGGCCATCTGGAGCACCGGGAGTTTTCCCAGTGGGCCACTGCATTTAAAGATCTTAAGCATTAACAAAAGCATTAAATTTGTGTCTATCACTATTTGTGTGATAGTCAGACTATAATTGTAAATAACTACGATGCCTCATCCTCTATCAGTTAGCTGAGGCTGGTGTACAGAACTCGCCATTAAGAATGCGCGCTTTTTCCCGCGAGATCCCGCAATTTGGCTCACGACATGCCGCGAAATCCCTCAAGCAACATTCGGAAATTTAAATAAATGTGTTGTGCTTCACTGAATATCCGCCAGATGGCGCATGGAGGGACTTTATCTAAAAGCCAGACCAAGTACAACGAAGAATTGTGTATAATTAGTTATCCTAAAACAATATTGTTTCCAATGCTGAAGCAAACATGAATTTTATTTTGTTTTACAATAATAACATTTTATGATGAATGTGCATATATCTGCTTCATATTATGTTAATAATTTCATAATGATGAAAAGAGATGCCGTAAACTGTGAGGCGCCGTATAGGGCTTAAATCAAACTTCACTCATGCACACACAAGTGAAACACTTGCATACACATATATGAAACAGTCACACATCTATGTATACTACTAACTGCTCACACAACTACATATGAAATGCGCGCATATGTATGTTGTATGTAGCTGTATCCAGGAGAACTAGCTTAATTTTGAGCTACATACTTGTTTTCTTTAATCTAGGTTTCTGTTAAACATAATATGTCAAACTCCTGATCTGTGATAGTTTCATTAACAATATCTGCTTTGGATGTGAGAGATCTAATATTTAACAGCGAGTCTAATACAGCTTCAGCTCAGAGGTGCGGGTTGTATATTCAGTGTGCTTTGAAGTTTTGGTCTCTATAGTAATTAAATTACTAAAACAAATACTTTCTGAGTCTTTCTAAAAAAAAATTCTAAAATCTTTCTAAATTTTTGCTTAGCTCAGGGAACAGGCATAGTCTCAATATAATAAACCCTGAGTGACGACTCTGTGCAGCTAGCAGTTGGTTTAGCCTGTTTGTCTGCTCCCCGGCCTGGGTTCTGAGTAATCATCGATTAACTCTTCTAAGACTATGAGCTATGCTACAAGAAATGAGAGCAGCACCTTCCCATCCCGCCCTAACCGGCCAGCTTTGCCCTCAAAGGTACTCTAATTATCTATACAGCCCACATAATTTTTGTAGTAGCACCTGGACATCCAGTTCAGCGACCATAGCAGACATTTATTACATAATTATATCTAATATAGTGACAGGTCACATTCACACTACACTGGGTCAATATAACAGTCTGATCAGCTGCTATCCATGTTTTAACTGTAAGAAAAAACAATTAATGCCCAGAGGAAACCCACACTGATGCAAATACACGGAAACCTGAAAACAATACTGTGCTTCTTATGGTGTCCACTGATTGAGTAAAACTAACCTTGATTTTCTATAGGAGATTAATTAAATTAACTGTGTTTTAATTATGTAAGTTTCAAAATGATTAAAATTATCTTGCACCTTCAGTGCATTACATTAAGTAATACACATTAAGTAAATTAACATTACATTAAGTATTATTGAAAATATTTTCAATATTTTATATGTGTGATTTCTTTACTTTTTTTTCCTTTCAAAAGTTTGTAATGCACACGACAAGTGTCTGGAAGTATATAACTACTGACCTTTTATGTTGTTTCTTATTTCAGTATTTCCGTATGTGTTCTTTCATAATTTTGAAATTGTCAATATTATTCTAGAATGTCGAAAATAAATCACAAATCAAAAACCATTGATTTAGAAAGTGTTGACTAAGTTACTTAAATAATTGAAAAATCAAAAGCAAAACAGCTGTTTTACTGTTTTTACTTATATAAAAAATGCCATGAGGAAAGTTGCTTTTTACATTTAAAGACATAAATGACACTTCAATAATAATAATAATAATAATAATTGTTGTGAAAATTCTTTGGTTGAAAAAATCAGTAGTATTAAAGTAGATACAGATTTGTGCTGTTTTATAAGTAAAACAGCTGGGAGGTTTTACTGAGCATGCTGGAGAATATGAGTTCTTCTTGTAACTTGCCCCTTCCTATTTTTCTCCAACTCAAGGAGCCTAGATTAGTTTTTTGTTTGTATATTTGTTTGTTTGATTGATTGTTTATTTCCAAAATCTCCCTACTGTCTGTGAAAGTATCAGGGATGTCTGAAATTCACTCAGACATGTTTACCTGTAGCAAATGTAATATAATGAGCAGTGAACATAATGGTTTGAAAACACTGTCTTTCAAATTTGTGTACGGGGAATGTATTGTATATGTAGGAAAATCAGCATCAGGAAAATCTGGTTTCTCCTCCCTATTGGCGCTGTATCAGGAATGTCTGAAATTCACTTACACATGTTTCCCTGACATGTAGAATAGGAATGCAATGAGCAGAGGGTTTTAAAAAACACTGATTAGTGGGGATAATTTACATATAGGAAACGTGTTTTCCTGGGCCTCAGGAAAATCTGTTCCCCCAGTTGACATATGTAATAAATTTCAAGCTTTCATACTTTGTGAAATTAAAGAATAATAAATCAATTCAGATATATTATTAAATGTGAAAATTGCTGTTTTAAAACATACATAATGTCAATTATGTAGGTCTGTTTTATCATGGATTACATGAAATCATGTTGGACCATCATATTTGGGTGTTAAGATGTACGTGAGATTGCTGAACGTTATTCAGATACTTAGTTACACATGAATAACTAGTGAGTGTGTACAATGTGAGTGTGTTGTCCTTGCTATATCTTTGTGGTTGCTACAGTATATACACACGTGGACAAAATTGTTGGTACCCTTCGGTCAATGAAAGGAAAACTCACAATGGTCACAGAAATAACTTTAATCTGACAAAAGTAATAATTTTAAAAAATTCTATGAATGTTAACCAATGAAAGTCAGACATTGCTTTTCAACCATGCTTCAACAGAATTATTTAAAAAAATAAACTCATGGAACAGGCCTGGACAAAAATGATGGTACCCCTAGAAAATACTGAAAATAATGTGACCAAAGGGACATGTTAATTCAAGGTGTGTCCACTAATTAGCATCACAGGTGTCTACAATCTTGTAATCAGTCAGTGGGCCTATATATAGGGCTCCAGGTAGTCACTGTGTTGTTTGGTGACATGGTGTGTACCACACTCAACATGGACCAGAGGAAGCGAAGGAAAGAGTTGTCTCAGGAGATTCGAAAGAAAACTATAGACAAGCATGTTAAAGGTAAAGGCTATAAGACCATTTCCAAGCAGCTAGATGTTCCTGTGACTACAGTTGCACATATTATTCAGAAATTTAAGATCCATGGGACTGTAGTTCAACCTCCCTGGACGTGGCTGCAGGAGGAAAATCGATGACAAATCAAAGAGACGGATAATCCGAATGGTAACAAAAGAGCCCAGAAAGACTTCTAAAGAGATCCAAGGTGAACTTCATGCTCAAGGAACATCAGTGTCAGATCGCACCATCCGTTGTTGTTTGAGCCAAAGTGGACTACATGGAAGACAACCAAGGAGGACACCATTGTTGAACACAAATCATAAAAAAGCCAGACTGGAATATGCCAAACTACATGTTGACAAGCCACAAAGCTTCTGGGAGAATGTCCTATGGACAGATGAGACAAAAATGGAACTTTTTGCCAAGGCACATCAGCTCGGAAAAATTTAAGCATATCAAGAAAAGAACACTGTCCCTACTGTGAAACATGGAGGAGGCTCTGTTATGTTCTGGGGCTGCTTTGCTGCATCTTGCACAGGGTGTCTTGAATCTGTGCAGGGTACAATGAAATCTCAAGACTATCAAGGGATTCTAGAGAGAAATGTGCTGGCCAGTGTCAGAAAGCTGGGTCTCAGTCGCAGGTCATGGGTCTTGCAATAGGACAATGACCCAAAACACACAGCTAAAAACACCCAAGAATGGCTAAGAGGAAAACATTGGACTATTCTAAAGTGGCCTTCTATGAGCCCTGACCTCAATCCTATTGAGCATCTTTGGAAGGAGCTGAAACATGCTGTCCTGGAAAAGGCACCCTTCAACCGGAAACAACTGGAGCAGCTTGCTCATGAGGAGTGGGCCAAAATACCTGCAGAGAGGTGCAGAAGTCTCATTGACAGTTACAGGAATCGTTTGATTGCAGGTGATTGCCTCAAAAGGTTGTGCAACAAACTATTAAGTTAGCGGTACCATCATTTTTGTCCAGGCCTGTTCCATGAGTTTATTTTTTTAAATAATTCTGTTGAAGCATGGTTGAAAAGCAATGTCTGACTTTCATTGGTTAACATTCATAGAATTCTTATTTATTATTACTTTTGTCAGATTAAAGTTATTTCTGTGACCATTGTGAGTTTTTCTTTCATTGACCGAAGGGTACCAACAATTTTGTCCACGTGTGTATACACCCAGATAGTTTAATAGAACTGGAAACGGTTTGAGTGAGTAAAAAAAGAGTATCATGGTTAGCAGTTACTATCACAAGAATACAATTGAGTTACCTGCTATAATCAATTACACAATATCATTTAAATATTATTAGAATTAATCAATATCACATCTATTGTCACAAAGTGTGTAGTGAGCAGGGGGAGTAACTGTGTGGTGATCTTTACTACTAATACAGTTAGACATTTGAAACCAAGAGAAGGTATTTTCGTTATAAGGGAAAAAGTATGGGCATTTTTTTTGGTAATGTTCAGGAATTACATAAATTGAGTGGTCTATTCCATTCATTGCGCGCTCAAATCAATCAGCATTGTTCATTATACAGTAAATCATATAAAAATCTTATTACACAGAATATAGTATCTCTATATAATTTATATAGTTTATGTAGCTTATTTAGATATTATTTAATCATTTTGTTTGTTTTGTGAACTGAGTAGCCTATATGAATATGATTTAACCATTATAACTCCACCACTGAGTGTAATATCTAGTGTGTAAATCCAGTGAAAAAACAGAAATACATCTGACCCTGAATGAAAAAAGACACGTGTGTGTGTGTGTGTGTGTGCGTGCATGCGTGCGTGTGTGTGTGTGGTGTGTGTGCATGTCTGTGTGTGCATGATTGTATAGGTTACAGCTCCTGACTGTACCTGGACTAACGGTTGTAAGTGCTGCTGCTGAGTTACTACAAATCACTGTATTTAGGTGATTATTTTTCTCAGCCCATTCTAGTGCCATCATTAATGCATACAGTTCCACAGCACATACACTCAGACTATCACACATTCTCTTGCTATACACTCTAATTTGCAACTAGGTATAGTAACTGCAGCTCTCAGTTTTCTATTTCACCTCCAGGGTTTGAATCCTACCTCCGGTCTGTGTGCATGAAGTTTGCATGTTCTCCCTGTGCTTAGTGCGTTTCCTCCTGGTGCTTCAGGTTCCTCCCACAGTCTAATCTCCCACAGTGCAGATTAGGCTATTGGTGTTCCCAAATTGCCCTTTAGTGTGTATGTGTGCACATTGTGATGTATTGGCAACCTGTCCAGAGTGTACCCTTTAACTCATTCAAAAAGTTTTAAGTGCATTTTGATTTGCAGTGCCTCTTTCCACAACATACAGTATTGTATAATTTTTACACATCAAAAAATACTGCAGTCTTACGAAGTAAGTTTTTCTTACTTCGTGCTCTAGAAATAATACTGGGTACATGGTGTTCCTCTGTTTTTTAAATCCACTTTCATAAGCAGCCATCAAACTTCTCTTTTCCGGCAAGTATTTTCTGTATTACTCAGCACCCTTTTTAGTTTTCCTGTTGTAAATGGTAGAATCTTGCTCACTATTGTGCTTCCCTTTTCACTCAGTGCCTAGATATTCACTGATTTTGTTGTTATCTTTTTTATCCTCCTCATTCAGATTACTGGAACTATTACTGCTAACATAGCTTTTGAGCATCCACCAGAACAGAGTAGGTGAACTATTTTCTATCCCCTCCCATCTTTTTATCATCCCATACACCTCCCCTACCTGGGTAGAATATCCAATTCTATCACAAAACTCTCTCCAATGAGTCTGCTTAGCTTGCCTTATCATCCTTCTGACATTTGCCTGAGCTTGCTTGTATTTATCTAATGCCTCACTATCCCCAAGACCCTACAGCGGATAGTGAGGACAGGCTGAGAAGATCATCGGGGTCTCTCTCCCTTCTATTGAAGACATTTACACCACACACTGCATCCGCAAAGCCACCAGCATTGTGGCTGACCGGACACATCCATCACACTCACCCTTCACCCTCCTGCCATCTGGAAAAAGGTACTGAAGCATTCGGGCACTCACATCCAGACTGAGAAACAGTTTTTACCCGCAAGCCATCCGTCTCCTCAACACAAAGAGACTGGACTGATAAACACACACACACACACACACACACACACACACACACACACACACACACACACACACACACACACACACACACACACACACACACACACACACACACACACAAATCACTCAGATGAACTAAATAACATTTGGACTGAACTGATAAACACACATGCACAATCACACTGATATACATCCATCTCAATCTACTCATACCTTGACTTGACTTGACTTGACTTGACTTGCTCAAAGTTATGAGTTCTTAGAGCAGCCTAAATGCTTTATTTCTGTTTCTCGCTGTTCCCTTACACCGAACAATCCACATGGCACTGCTTTCTTACTGTTACTGCCTTTACTTTTAGGGATAGACTTTAATGCCTTTTTATTCATTGTTTTATTATACTGTCCATCCTTTTTATGCTCATTTCCTGCTTGAACTGGCATAACCATCAATTACTTTCTTCCAGGAACATTTCCCAGTTGGCTTTTTTATGATACACTTTTCCCATGAACTTTCTGTAGTCGAGAAGGTACCAGTGTTTATCTAATCCAGATGAGAAAATGATCACTCCTAAAATGTTATGATAAAAATTAATTATAATAATAATATATTTATTATTAATATAATAATAATAATTTAATTTTCTTTATATAATAATAATTATGTAATAATAACTTACTTTTTAATAATAAAATAATTATTACTTTTTACTTATTTTAATAATACTTTTTTTTTTTTTTTACTTTTTATAATAAAAAGCATTATTTTGTGTTCTTTCCACACTTCAGGTCCTGTAAACTGAGCACTGCAAAATGCTGAAATACACTTTTAAAAAAAAGCACATACACAATATAGTCTATATTGTACACTTCTGCGTAATACATGTGAATATATGAGTTCATGTTTACCCTTTTCCAAAGCATGCTTAACTAGAACAGGATGTACTAATGCACCCTCTCTGATGTAAAACCCCTATCACCGTTCATACCAAAGGAGCTCTACTTACACTCAAGGTTTGCAATGACTGCATATTTTAATCTAGTCTGTGTAAACAGGCTGTATATTACAGTCAAGTTATTAGCTGCAAGCCAAAAACCAAACAACATTACTTTGTGTATTTTTAATTCATGAAATACCAAGACAACAAAAACATCAAAGAGGGAAGCTGACATTTTTGACTGGACGTCAACTTTATTAAATACTAAAGTATATATCTGATTTGAAATGACTGTTTTTACTTGCTTGCCTTAAATTCTCTATACAGAGTAAGCGTAAGTAATTCATGAACATGAATTGAAAAGCATCAATAAACAGAAATCCTTTAAAAAAAAAACTACAAAATTAAATACTTATAATGAAATATTATTTAATTAACTTAAACATCATCCAAGTTCACATACTACAAAAAAATCAAAACCTAAAATTAAAACCTGATGTTAACCACTTTTATTAAAAAAGTCAATATAGGGTAAAATTATTAATTTATTATTTTATTACCAATTATATTCAAGTTTATTATACAAAATACTAGATCAGGCATGTTCCTCTTCCCTAATAATGATCTGTGAAAAGATTATGTTGTGATTTAGCGTTGTAAATGGTGCTTACAAATTGTTACACAAAAAATATTTCAATAATGTAGATAGGGTTCAACACAGTCAGAATAAGAAAAAAAAAAGCTTTTTGTAAATTCTTAACTTTCTTTAAACGTCTCCAATTTTTTTCAAGCAAGTCCCACTTTTTACAATATGAAAAATATGGTGTCACACAGATTCATAACATCAAAAAAGCCTAAATATGAACAAAAGATATGTTTGAAATGTTTTTAACAATGATACACTGCCTGGCCAAAACAAACAAACAACAACAACAACAAAAAACATGCTGCAACATTTTGATTACAGCACACAATGTGGTTCCAGTTCATGTGTGAAAATTATTCCTCATTCTCCCAGTACCACCCTTTCACTCTGGTCATACAATATACTCAGGTAATCAGCTGATTTCATTTTACTGCCCCATAACATTGCTGAGCCTATAGACCTGACCAACTGAAACAAACCCACGATTATAACACCATAGGCTTGTATAGTGGGCATGATAATGTGTTCCAGAGTTCCTAACCCAGCTCCAATAATTAAAAATCTCTTTAGCCTCTCAATCATTTAAGATTTTTTTTTTTTTGGGGGGGGGCCAGGCAGTATATAAATACTATGATGTCTAAGACTAATACAAACCTGCTGGTAGTGACCAAGTTCTTTAAAAAAAAATCCCCCCAATTACTTGTGACATGTGTGTAATTTTCCTTGAAGTAATAGACAATTTCCACAATATGTATGAGGGAAATGTTGTGGGGAAATGATTTAGGAATGTGCTACAAATAGCATATTTTGTTAACATTTGGTTTTAGAAAGATTAAAGATATTAATCTCTAAGGCTAAATAGAACATTCAGGTATCACACTAAAAACACTTTGCTAATTTAGTTTGTTTAGGCCTGAAAAGCAGTCAAAGAAGATATTTGTATTGTAGTTACAAACATTTCTAATACATCTGTAAAATGTTTAATGTTGAGAGTTGTTTAGATTCATAAACAACAATTTGCAGGCAACTAGTGCCATTACTTTTGCACACTCTTGTATTTTTAATCTTTTTGTCACTTGAATGCATGTTGCTTTAAAGTTAGAGTTGCTTTGGTTTAAGCATCTGATTGCAGTCAAAGTGGCCTTAGGTTTGAATGTACTGAATTAAAAACTAATGTATTTTGCTTATAGGCTATAAGCAAGTTTTTTTTTTTTAAGTCACCAGTTGTTCTGGGCATTTTGACCTTGAATTGAAATTTGATCCAGGCCTTTGAATATTAGGTTTGAGAACCCCTAGCCTAGCCTACAGATCTTAAAAATATTAAGGATAATATTCCTAGGGCCAGAAACACAGAACCCATCTGTTCATCATATAAACCCTGCTCCTGATGTTTTTCCCTTCTTTGGTCAAAACATATAATATAATTCAACTTTGGAGAACATGATTTTGTTGCTGTGAGAAATTGATGTAAATAAATATTTTGACAGGTCCTTAAATCTACAAGAATATCTCAAAACATCCAGCATGTAGAATCCAGTCATCATACAAATGCAGGCGCTTTTGTCTTTCCTCCATTACAAACAGGAGTTATTAGAGAAAGAACATGGGAAGGTGAACTATAAAGGTAAGTTTCCAGCTGGTACAAAGAATATGGAACAACACCAGAACACTACTACTAATAAACAGTGCCTAGGAACAGTCTGTACAAGCAAAGGACTCAGGCACATGGTAATAAGAATCAAAATACATGATTCAGATGATAATATAGTTTGAGATTAATGATTTCTTAAAGAGATTATTAAATCAATCATTTTAAAGTGACTGAATAATGATTTTAGACATTTTATTTTGCTATATTGGCAGATAAAAGCTTCCTTTACTCTTTCAAGTTATTAACTGTCTTTTGATGTGTGTAATGAAACACGGTATCCGCCAAATATTTATCAAGTTTATTTAAAAAAAAAACACAATCTACACATATTATATTATTACAGAATAATTAATTAGTAATTACAGTGATAGTTTATCTCATTTACACCAACTACAAAAAAAAAGTGGAAAAACGGCCAAATATAACCATTATAACCATCTGTTCAGACAGTTAAGGTTGTGAAGCAAAAACAGTACAATACAAATATTACTTCCATTATAATACAAAACAAGAAATTTTGTAAACATTACACACGCAGCTAACACCAGACTAATAAACAGTCCAATGAACAACTAATAAAAAGTTTTGTTACTCACAAATCGTGATAAAGATCTTATTTATCACGTTCCCTTGTGGATTTTAAAATTGTCCTAACATTCAAAATAATATAACATTTACTTTCCAGATGGTACATTATCTAAAATGACACACCTCCAGAAGAAAAGAAAAAAAGTCCTAGACCCACAAGGGTTCCTAACTACAGTTAGTTGGTTTACTGTAACATGATCTGCTTTTGAACAACCATGTTGACAGACGTACTACAAGGTCTAAACTCAATTCAAGGGACAGACTGGCACAGGAGACAGATGTGCATTAAAACAAGGCACCGATTTATAACACAGTCACAGAAAACTTTGTGGCAAGACCCAAATTAGGGTATAAATGGACCACATTTCTCCAATAAATAAATTAACGTCCACGAATATCTAACCATAATCCAGCTATCGTGTCACTAGTCTAATACTGATCAGATGTAATTTGATAATTAAAAAAAAAAAAAAAGTAACTTTTACTTAAAAAAATAATTACATCAGAGGTTTAAACTAAACTGACTTCACTGAAATATGTTAAATATGTCTGTACTGAAATATTTATGTGTAGTGCGTTCTGGTTCATGTGATATTTTGTGCCGTATTTTCATTATTCTCCTGATGAGTTATCATGGCGGTGTGCTGTGCTGTCATCACAGGGGGTCATTGCTATCATAACTGCAAATTTTGCTACTCAGGAGTTTTCTGTTGGTTGAAATTGAACATGTAGCATCCACAATTTCAGTTCAAAAGATGAGAAACTGCTTATTTGTACAATAAATAAGTCTGTCTGCATCTTAAAAAAAACATAGTATTGTGCGGGTATGAAAGGTCTTCATCGACCCTTCTGTAAACTGTACACCATTATTAACTCGTCCTTCTTAAGCTGCACTTCCTTCAAATTCTGTTGTGATTTTGCCAGAATATATTGTCCGATTTCCTTCCAGATTGTTCTCCAAATTCTCTTTGGCTTCTGAACTGTTCCTGATTCCATATCCAAAGTAAATCAAAAAGCCTACAAGAAACATCAAAAACATTCAGAGTTAGACAGTAAATTCATCAGTCTGTTGAGTGACTAGAGCTCTTGCAACACTTGCATCACTATCAGCTCCTGTTACAACTCTTTGCTTGGATAGGATTAGATTTTGATTCTGATGTACTGCAAGTAGATTTGAATTATAGAATATGAATTGGGACGGGCTGAAATTTTTTTTTTTTCTCAATCCGATACACAACATGGTATTTACGATACAATACAATTTCCTTTAATGACAACAATGTATGACAGCTTAGTATTTGTCCTTTATTGTATTTTTTTTCATAGCACTGCATTGACAGACTGACTGAGGTGTTATGCTGCAATCTTTCAAAAAAATTGTGATTCTCTTTCATGTGAAAATCCTCTCTTTAAATGCTAGGAAAAATGCTTATATAATGTTAAATGCATAATGTTTCTCTTACCAATAACCATCCAAACTGCAAAACGAATCCATGTCGGCCCATCCAGCTGCATCATGAGGTAGATGTTAATAAAAATACTGATCAAGGGCAAAGCAGGAAGCAAAGGCACCTGGAAAAAAAGAAAACTTTCATTAAACATAAATGCAACATTGGTCAATTTGTACTGTACAGTCAGACCAATAGAGAAAGAACAGTGTTGAAGAGCGCATGTGTACCTTAAAGCTGACGGCCTCACTGCTCTCAGGCTGTCTCCAGATGATGAGAATGCAGATGAATGAGGCGATGCTGAGCAGAACCACTATAGTCACCCAGACAGCCTGGCCTTCTATGATGTTCTCACCCCATACTGCCAGCACTACACATAGCAGAGTGAAAATCACACCTACACAGAGAGAGAGAGAGAGAG
Organism: Clarias fuscus; assembly: GCA_030347435.1. NCBI lineage: Eukaryota > Metazoa > Chordata > Actinopteri > Siluriformes > Clariidae > Clarias > Clarias fuscus. Next base: position 20,121,327 of record CM059214.1, on the reverse strand, counting down.
CATTATTAAATATTTGATGAAATTGGATTTATGGATTAAATATATTTATGGTATTGTAGGCATTTTAGTCAGTTCAGATTTTTCGTTGACACATCTTCTCAGGCTCCCACACATATGATTTTTTTTTAATGTGAATACAAGATACAGCTTGCATTAAAGCTCATGCCTCTAATTTTTTGCATAACTTAACAACAACAGCTTGCAGCTTGCAGGCTTGTTTTCTGAGAGGAAATTGCATCAGCTCCTTTGCTGATATTATATTAAAATTGAAAAGGAAAAGAAAGAAATTGGTATTTTAGTGAATATAAGGACTTCTTATACAGTCATCAAGGGAAACTATGCTCTGCTAAACCTAAGGGCACAAGTGATGCTTCAATTTTTTACTTAACTGAAAAATACATTAGAACATATAATTTTTTCCCCGCTGAGAACAACAAACCCAAAAATAAACACCTGAAACAAGCCGACATATTTTTTAGCTTGATCAAAGCTTAATTTTTGTCAGTGTATGATCACAGTGCATAACTGGAATAGGCGTAGTCACTCAGACAAGAAATGCACTGCAGAAACTGAACCCTGAAAAAACAATGTATTCTTTCTACATGAACACTATGCGAAAAATACCCATAAGAGCATTTGTACGACTTGATGAAGTTTAAAGCCAGTTTAAAGCCATGTTTGCTGTAAAATCTTGTGAAACCATGTTTCCAATTGAAGCTCCCTTTCTTAATCCATTGTGTTTACTCCTAGTTCTAAATCATTTACTCAATCGTATTCAAAATCTTTGGTCATTTGCTCAAAATCCTACATTTCCATTGGAGAATCCCTATTGTAGGTAGTTGGCCTATACACAATCACGGCTTCCTTGATTACAAAGCACGACGTGAGTGTTTAAACATACAACACTAAAAGATGAGACATTTCTCAAGTAAGTTGTTAAAATGCATAAAGAGGCGGAAGCTGCTTATAGACAGAGATTGTCAGTGAAGGAACTCTTACAGATAATGGCTGTGGTGACATAGACAATGCGGCCTGAAGTCCTGGTGGGTGACGTCGAGCTGGGCTGCAGCAAAAGTTTGGGAGAGAACATCTCATCAAGTGGGTTTGTCTCCATTTTGCTCTGATTCTCTCTTTCTGTAAGTGTCAGCAGCTCCGTCGAGTTTTTGTCAGCGCCTGAATTCAGGCTGCCTGGCTGATACCTACAAACACAATGAAAAACATAAATGCAGTATTAACACATCTTTTTATTCATAGATAAAACAGCTAAAATAAATGTGATGCCTGGTTAAACAATACAATTCATCATAAAAGCATTATTGTACTGTAAATATGAGCTATATGCAATGTATTAACAATTTCATGTTGGTATAATGCATATCATTATTACTTCCTTCTACTCTTAGTAGAGTATTAAGATCAGTTAATGGGACTAACAGTCACAAACCAAGTTAAAACCATTCGTGATGCCCCTCAGTGCCTCTCTTTAGATGTGTTTGCATGCTGTGTGAAAGTGCACCAACCTGAGGATGAGCACACAAACTGCCACAAGTGTGTAAGCCAGCAGGGTACCAATGGACATCAAATCCACCAACGCAGCCAGATCAAACAAGAAGGCCATCAGCGCTAAATCGAGAAAACAGAGCATTGGATTTTATTCAGTAAGAAGAAAATAAAGCTGTGAAAACACAAACAAGGACCTGAGTATGAGTTCCAGGAGGCTTGGGTGATATAATGATTGTATCATCCCTACATATTTTTACACTGGCACAGGGTCCAGAGATGATTTAGTGAAGCACTCGCAAACACTGAGAGATACTGACAATTAAAGTGCTGGACCTAATTGGGCTGCACATACTGCTTATTTTGTAATGAATTAATCTATCCATTTATTTATTTAACTTGTTAGTAAAAAATAACCATAATTTTTCTCCAAAAAATATTTATAAGTACAGAATTCATACAGATTACGACGGGTAGTCAAAAATTAACCGCACTCTGGTTGTAGAGTTACTTAAATTAAATGTTGTTCATCTGTCAGCAAGTTTAATATTTCTTCATTAAAAATGTTTTATGCTGAGCTTGCGAGCAACAAATGCACTTCTGTCTTCACTACGTCATCAAAAGCGACTCTGCGTCCTTGTAGGACTGCTTTCAGGGGACCAAACAGGACGTGCTTTACTGCCGCAAAACAAAGTTTGTCGACAGTGTGGGCACATGAGTGTGGTCATGAAAGATCTCGATGCCCTCAGATAGAATTCCTCTGAGTTAAATCCGAAGTTTAGGCTTAAGCTCTTTAATAAGAACTGTGATGAGCACTGTTGATTGTTGAAACTTTTTCCTGATAATGTTCCAAAACTGGCTCTTGAAAATCCCAGAGTACCTGTAAGCATCAATTCTCCAGCTGGTGGTTGACTTTAAAACTTGGTCAGCGTTTGCAGATGTTTCCATTCCATACTCTGCCGTTCACTCTCAGACTCGTAGTTATGAATCCATATCACATCACCAGAAATTATTCCCCTTGAGAAACTTTCACAAATCTTGTTTGCAGATATCCAAATGCTTCTTTTTATGTTCTTTTGTGAGTTGTTTCAGCATGAGGTATACCTTCAGACCACACAAAAATAAATCACTGCACGGTGCCTCTTCTTTCATGTAAATCACAAGTGGGGCATCCGTTTTTGCTTGCACCGTCGCTACAAATGAACTGATGTAACACATTCACACTTGCACAGCAGTGACTGGAGAGACAGTAGCCTTGAGCGGAAAGCACTGATGCGACCAACAGAAGTTTTAATATAAGCAGTGTGTGGATAATTTTTGACTCACCCTCTTAAAAAACAATCTTTCTATTAATAAAAAAATGTAATAAAACAACTTGCACATAGCTTTGACTCTTCATGAGACCACCAAAAAACCCTATAATAGAAATCTGCGACATTTTACTGTACGAGTCTATGAATAATTATAATCAACTGCATTCCTCTCCTAATTCCTCTGTATTTATCACTTTTTTTTAAATGAAGTCTATGTAGGAAGCAACAATTTTAAACTTTAACTCTACTGTAGTTTTGAAAGTCTATACGTGCATAAACCAAGTAACTGCTTACGGAAGTCGCCGTATTTAGGTAATTCATGTAAATGATTACGTTGACAAGCTACATTAGACTTAATTTGTATAAACCTGTCATGGCGTGGTTTTAATATTGCTACATTTTAAGACAGAAAATTGTGAGAAGTGAACAATCAATATCACACAAGCCTGGGCCTGAATAGCACTCCAGCACTACCTGCTACAACGCCAGACACAATGGTGGCAAGCACAGGGGTCTTCGTTTTCTCGTGCATGCGGGAGAGGAAACGGAACAGCAGACCATCCTCAGCCATGGCAAAGATCACACGGGGCATGGGGAACATGGAGCCCAACAAACTAGAGCCAGGCAACAATAATACTAATTAACATGCACACATTACTTGCATACTTTCATGCCACAGAAGTGGAACAATCAAAAAGTAAATGAATGACAAAAATGAATAAAAAGAATGCAAACATAATCAGCACATTCATTTCACTGCTTTAACCCTCATATTCTTTTCATTTTAAAAATGACCCCTTTTATATTTTGTAGCGAAATAACTAACACTATGAAAAGTAATTGTACATTTTCCTTCTTTAACACTAGCGATTTGAAACCTGAGTCTAAGTCTAACTTAGATCTGCTATCAGCAGTACGTGAAGAAGTTTTTTATGAGGTAATGAAAAGATTTTGACTCTGACTTTTTTGTCTATTCTAAAATTACTTGCATAAATATATTGCTATAAAATCAGAACAGATGGGTCCATGGCATATTTGTAGTGAAGTAGTGAGTCAAGTAGTGAAAAGAACATGAGCCTTAAGGTTAAAAACACACATACCTGGTGGAAAGGGCGCAGAGGGAGCCTACGGTCACTATGTAGCGTGCAGGCATCCAGTTCACATATTCAAAAGCCTCAGGCAAAGGGCTGTTAGTGCTTAGAACATAGTAAGGCATCATGAGGGTAAGAGCTGCAGAAACTCCAAAGTAAGCGACAAAGCAGATAAGCAGTGACGCCACAATGCTTATTGGTATCGAACGCTGGGGGTTTTTGGCTTCTTCACCTTTATGTAAGGAAAAATGAGACCAGTTAGTCGGAATGATTTACCTACCCAAAGGCTACATGTTACACTAGATGTGGTGTGTGACGTACTTGTTGTGGCAATGCAGTCAAAACCCACAAATGCATAGAAGCAAGTGGCTGCACCAGACAAAATCCCAGAAAAGCCAAATGGTGCAAAACCTCCAGTGCCAAAACTTGTTTCACTGAAAAACACAAGACACGTACATACATTTATTCTGTAATGGAATAGATACAATTTGAAAAATAATCAATAATATATATTGTGCAGGTATTATTGACACACATAGTTGTTTCAGAACTGTTTGTTCTACAACAATATCCATGTGGTCTATGTTCAGGATCATAGTGGATATATAAGACTTGCATGTGTAACCCCCACATTTAATGGGGTACAATCAACATTTTCTTGAAAAACACCTTCTGCTATCACCTGCACATCAGAAATGTAGTTGGTTGACTCACTCTGGTACTGGAGGGCTTTTGTTGTTTTTGATGTCCTCCTCAGTGATGCTCCAGTTGGCAATGTCGCCTTTCACGAAGCCAGCAATGATGACAAAACTCAAAACCACCAGGTTGATGCCTGTGAAGATCTTGTTCACCAGGGCTGACTCACTCACGCCAAACGCCAGCAGGCCTGCAGAGTGGGAGGTGAGAGCTTCAGTATTGCTGCCATTGCTATCATTTAGAACAGACGCAGCCCAGACTCATTAACAACCAGAGCTGATTCAGTAAACATCACTTCAGTACAGCATTTGCATTTAACTGCAAACTTTACATGCTGCAGAACATTGTGTAAAAACATACACACATTGTGTAAAAACACAAGTCTTATTAGTATGAAAATGTAAGTGCTGTCAGCTTATTAACTTGTACTGATATCTTGTGAACTGCATTGCCTGTGTATTTAAATTTCACAACAGAGTAAAAAATAGAGGTAATTTCAAATGAAAATTTATAACTTAAAACCTGACGTGGCATTAAAAACTGGTACAAGATTCAAGGAATATGGACTCACAAGTAAGCAGCATGACAAGACAAAGCGCAAACAGATCCGGATACTTCGCCAGCACGTTCCCAGTGTGTGTGATAGACATGTATTCACTGAAAAAGTTTGAAATCTTCTGATGCATGAGGTTATCGAAAGTAGAGCTCCAGGCTCGAGCCACACTGGCTGTACCTAAAAAAGAAAGACAAAAAAAATCTTAAAAACAAACATGCACTTCAATGTTTTAAGTCATTGCAGATTGATTGTAATAAATCCTATTATAATAACCCATTTATAAACTCTTACAGACTGACAGTTAATTCATCTATTAGGATTCAACTGGCAAATCCACCCATAACAAGTGTTACTCAGCTTGTTTTAATGTCAAGTGTTCACTTTAATTAGGAGTTAATTGCATGTTGCAGATGCACTTAGCATATTCCTTCATTCCCAGTTGCATCATTTATTGGTACATACTCCATCAACTCACCAATCACATAGGATAGAATGAGGTTCCATCCAGTGATAAACGCCCAGATTTCACCCACTGTGACATAGCTGTAGAGGTAGGCGGAGCCTGTTTTTGGAACACGTGCCCCAAATTCAGCATAACATAAACCAGCAAGAACTGACGACAGAGCTGCAATCAAGAAGCAAATCACAATGGCTGGCCCAGCCTTCTCCCGGGCCACTTCTCCAGCTAGAATATAAACTCCTGCTCCTAACGTGGCTCCAACACCCAGAGCAATGAGGTCCAGAGTGGATAGACAGCGAGCAAATCGAGTCTCCATATCACTGGTGTCCAGCACACGTCTACGTATCAACATCTTTCCAAATGCCATCAACCTTGAGTTCGTCATGGTGGCAAATCAATCACAGTGAACAGGAATGATAAGGATACTGAAGAAAAGACTGAAAAGAAGAAAAAACAAGCATTAGTGGGTTGAATACATTGCATTATTCATAACCTGTTTCAGATCTTGTTGTATGTGCAGTATGTAAAGAAATAATGTACTAAGGGATCATAGCACAGCAGTGTGACAATTTAATGTAGACAGCATACAGTAGTGTACAATGAATAAAATTTTGAAGAAACATCTGTGCATTTGTATTTTATATGTTAGCTATAAAAACCTTTTGGCCTGAAATTGTATATATATATATATATATATATATATATATATATATATATATATATATATATATATATATATATACTGTATATACTGTATTATATATATATTTTTTTCCAGTTTTATTTTACTGTATAATGGGTGCCAATTAATCTTTCTGCTGTCTGTCTGCTTAAGATAAAACACACACAATACACACACAGATACATAGCTACCTGTGATATAAGTACTGATATACAGTAACTACTATTGCTATTATAAAGAAACTGAACAGCATTCTGTTACTGAGGACCGAAGGAATGCTGTGTTAACTGAAAGTAAAGAAACATTACGGACGGGAAAATGAAGCATTTCCTGTTAACCAGAACACAAGGAATTCAAGCAACTGAAGACCAAAAATAAAAACTAAACAAGGAAGTGTAAAGCAGGAAAAAAAAAATTTCGTGCCAGCGATGTAAATGAACAATCATACAGGAACAAATTAACATGCACTTCTAGGTTTTTCTCTTGTTGGACTAGGACATATAATACAGAGCAGCCATGCATGTTTGTTTAACTACTCCCTGACAACCATAAACCTAATGAGAGAGGAATAAACCAGCACAAGCTTGTTTAAATATTGTGCCATGCTTTGCTCTAAAGGAAATGAGTTACACTGAGATTATTTCAACATCTTCTCACAAACTAAGGACATACATGAAGCTTTTGATCAGCCAATATCTAGTTTGTATTCCATGAATGATAATAAAGACAGCAAAATGTTTCCTTTCAAACAATTAAGAAATTCAAATACAAAACAGATATTCAGTTAAGAACATAGCAAAAATACTATGGATTGCTCTTTATTTACTAGACCTCTACTCTGTGTGTATTTAGTAGATTTACTGGCATCACCTAAAAGACTTTATATTCATAGTAGAAACTCAACTGTAGGAAGTTACTGCAAACCACATGTGTAGCATGGCCTACATATAATTTCCAACGAATACTACTGAGAAGAAAACATACAGGCGTAAAGGAAGTGGCTAAGTTCACAGCTAATTTTTTAGCAAATTATAAGATCCATCACCTTCGCCTCGTATGTACAGATGCATCTATATGTAATGACAAGAATGCTGACACTGTTATATGACATAACTTAAACTTATTTGTTAAGTTTAAAATAGTCCCATGAGCAGATCTCTTTCATTTAGATATGATTCCATATGATATGGAAAAAAAAAAAAAAAAAAAATATATATATATATATATATATATATATATATATATATATATATATATATATATATATATATATATATATCTTGTTAAGACAGAACAAGAGATGTCAGAAATCCCAAAAGTCTTACTGTAAAATCAGCAAGTTTTAATAATATTAAAAATGGTCTTGCTGCTTAGTAAGTATGGCAAGTTTACACTGGAACAAGAACTACCGCTTTAAAAAAAAATCTGATGCAACACTCTTAATAAGTGAAGTCAGGGGAGATCAGTGGATAAGCATGTCTAGGTATTTCACTTCACAGAATAGTGATCTATTATAGTTATATATACATGTATATACAGTATACTGCTATATATATATATATATATATATATATATAGTGCTCGGTATAGTATGCTGAGCTATCTAGTGTAAAGCCTTATAGTACAGTGAGCAGTATAGAGCTCTAGTCGGAGTATTCAACTTCAGTTGTTACTGGCCACGTCACACACAAAGAGTCACTGCTTAAAAAAAAGAACGAACTGACCAACCAACTTACTTTGATGCTATAACATAAAGTCTAGTGTCTGTAGACTACAATCTAGTCTATAATCTATTCGTTATCGTGAATGTATGAAACAAACGAAGCACATTACAGAGGAACTCCTGATGATGCAATCACACGGAATCAGCTCGTGGTTTGATTCATTTGCGCGGCAAAAATAAAGTGAATTAAATGAAATTAAAAATAATAATAATAATAATGTAAAAACATAATCATGTGTGTAATATCAACAAATTATAAAATCATACATTTAGTCAGTTCTCATCAGGAGTGTTTGACTGGTCTACTAGAAGCAAAACTGGCCTTTTCTAACCAACTTAAGATTAGAAGTCTATTGAATGGCTAAAATAAGATACACTAAATGACAAAGTATTTGTAAATTATGACATGATAAATATCTGAAACGATAGAATAGAATTACCTGCGTGAGTGAGAGTAAGAGAGAGAGAAAGGTTTTACACTCCCAGATGCGTCCAGAGCGAGACGAAGGCGAAGCGCGCGCTCCAATGTGCAGGAAATACCAGCGGTGACTCACTCCGTGACGTCAACTACCTGTCACTGTGCGCGCGCTGGCACTGCTTCTCTCGCGTTTTCATGTCTACTTACGAACTAGTAGAATTAAACAAATAATAATAATAATAAAAAGAAATAAAATAAAAGAATCTTTCACTGTTTCTGTTGTTGTTGTTGGTGTTTTTTTAAATATAACTGAGACGGTTTAAATCGCGGGTAATGGATAGTTTGCGGACAGACATTTGAAGGCAAGATGAGGTATTTCCGTTACATGAGAAAAACGCGGGTGGGTTTTTTAAGGTAACGCAGTGACGTCATGTTCCAGTCGTTCCATCATTATGAATAATATAAAAATCTCACTACACAATACAGAATCTCGGATCATTTCCGTGTAACCACATTACTGACCAGATTTGAGAATTGGCGTTTCAACAAGTACATCCCCACCTCTGTCAGTCCAAACCACCCAAGGCTGGAACAATTTATTTAGCTTCTTTATATATCATTTCATCTTTTTTTTTTTTGTTTGTTTGCTTTGTGAACTGAGCAGCCTATATGAATATGATTTAACCATTACACCTCAGCCACCACTGAGTGTAATATCTAATGTGTGAATACAGAGAAAAAAAAGTGATGGAAAAAGAAAAAAGGAAAAACACTCACATTGGCATGCTTGCATTGTGTATGTGTTTGTGTGTGTGTGTATGATTGTATAGTATTGCCGCAGTTTTTTGGGGGAAATATGCACAGCTGGAATGGTACTTTAAAAAAAGGAAAAATTGAAAATGAAAAAGGGGGGGGGGGGGGGGGGGTGGAAAAAAAACCCTGGTAAATAAACAGCATTCGTATGACTGAATTAGAAAAATGTTTTGAATGGGTTTTAATATTAGCTTGTGAAGGTGACATGTAGAAACTTATTCTTTTCCAAATTTACAATCTTACCTCTGTTTTAGCTACTTTTTCTGTACTTAATTTCACACTGATTGCTTGTCTGTATGGGTGTGTGTGTATCTGTATGTATCCATCCATCCATGTATATACTCACTCTTCATCTATACCTCATAATCCTGTATACAGGATTATGGGGGGTCTGGAGACTATCCCAGGAAGCTTTAGGGCACAGAGCAGGGTAGACCCAGAAAAGGGTGCCAATTCATCATTGGGCACGGACGTCACTCATTCACACAGTATGTGCATTTTGGAAACAGCCTTTGGCAATTAGCCTAATCTGCACGTCTTTGAACAGGAGGAAACCCACCAAGCACAGGGAAAACATGCAAACTCCTATTCAGTAAGTGCCTGACTTACGAACATTTGAGTTATGAATTCCCGCAGATACAAACGGTCCGCAGATATACAAACATGTGTAGATGCCAACAAATTGCGGAACTAGCTCATGTGTATTGTACAAAAAATAAAAACTGCAGTGCACCAGATGCCAATATTTAAAATATATACAATATTTTCAAGGTGTAAATGAATGTATAAAATGTCCAAAATGCTGTATATTGTGTGCGTGTGCAGATGAAATGAGTCTGCCTCAAAGGTTTCAGTGAATCAGTCCGGGAGCACAATGATAGAAAGTTCATAGTCCAATACTGCTCTAAGACAAAATGGCATTGGTTCAAGTGTGGCGTTAACACCACATTGCGTTGTCCTGCCCCCAGTGTTTTCCTGGATTGCCTTTAAATGAGGTCAGCTGATGAGGTATTCCCCTCGGAATTTAAAGGCTCAGTCTCATGAAAGTATAATGTGGACACAAAACACCAGGCAGTATCCTCTGTGGCAAAAACGAGTACTGTACATCAGGCTGAGCTTTTCGCTACTGAAATCCCCAGATCACATTGTGCAGCATGTACAGCAACAGGTAAAAGTAGGGCTGGCAAAACACTGAAGCAGAGTGAGGAGCAGAAGCGAGTTGACCACACACTCCTTTCACAGGTAATGGCATCACACAGGCGAGATACGAGATAACCTCTCGTAACATATAAAATAATTCGGATAGAGGTCAAGAGCTTTTAACACTACACAAAAAAATGGGACTACATGGACTTTGACAGAGCTTATAGTGCAAAAGAGGTGAATGAGTACATTAAAAACTCCTAATCTCCAGGAATTTGACAAACAACTGTCTCTAAATTTTGCACAGAACTGCTAAAGTTCAGGGAAAATTCTGACTGTTTTTGAAATGATAATGTTGCATCAGCATCAGTTAAGTTTTTCTTAAAACATTAAGAAATAATTGTAGTGGAGATGATAAACAGTGGTAAGAAAATGACCATCACTAACTCTATCCAAAATTTTCTGCTCTCGAATACTCAGAGTGGAACTTGCTTTCAGGGTGGAACACTTTGCTTCGTTAGCCAATTCATTAAATATTAGATTTAACATGAAAAATAAGAAATCTGACTCATTCCTGGTGGAGCCCATGATTTAACTAATCAGCTAATTAATATTCCTTTTATGAATTAAAGTGGCTGTGATAGTCCAGGGAAGAAAATAAAATATGTACGACATGGGGTCCTCCAACTGAATATTCAACCTAAGGAATATGGTTCAGAAAAAACATCATCACTGAGACTGCTTTGGACGACAGTGTATGAATACATAGGGTAAGTAAACGCATTTGCCGCCACATACATTTTGGGTGACAAGGCCATAAAGATTATGGACAGTTTAAGAAAAACTTCAGTAGATGTACTGATGGTTTTGTGGGTGGCTGTTCTCCAGCATCACTCCTTATCAATTCCGTATTGGCATTAATTTAAAAAGACAAAAGAGAAAAAATTGCAGTTACTGGCTGTCTGGAAAAAAAAGTCTTTGTCACTAGAGTTTCCTCATACCAGTGTATCAAATTTCTTAACATTCTATTGAACCCTTCTCACAAGGAAGCCATTACATGAATAGTTGTTTGAAAAAAGGCTGCTGGTATTTCTCATCAGCGGAAAGACATTAGAGGAAGCTTCTACAGCAAGGCATCTGGAAAGGCAAAACAAAAAGTAGTAACCTAACATGTTACGATTTGATCATGATTTTTTTGCTTCAGGTTTTATTTGATGATGTTTCTATACACGAGGGTTTGTTCTACTGATCCCTGCAAAATGCTAAAATATACACAAAAAAAAAACACAACACATACAGCTTATTCTATATTGCACACACTGTGCTGCATGGTAGTTTATTCTATCTTGAAAACCCTTGTGTAATCATTGCACAATGGCAATTACGGGCAAGCACAGGAAATCCAAAGGATGTTTGACTAGTACAGGATGTACTCGTGCACCTCCTCTGACATAACACCACCATCAGCATTTACACCAGAAAAACCTATGTACACACCAAAAGGTACTGTACATTCTGTGTATTGTATTCCAGAAAAAAAGGAAATGATTAGACCAGGAGCTATTAAATGAATACTGCATAAATTTCAGTGTGTGTGTTTTTTTTTTTACCAAATATTTGTACATGTTTGGAATTCCTGTCTGTTGTAATCTGGTCTGAGTGAACAGGCTGTTATTAACTGCAAGTCAAAAAGCAAACAGCATTACTTAGTGTATCCTTAATTCATGAAATACCACGACAACAAAAACATCAAAGAGGGAAGCTGACATTTTTGACTGGACATCAGCTTTGTTAAATACAAAGGTAGATATCTTATTTGAAATGGTTGTAATGCCTATTTTGCTTGCTTGTCTTAAATGGTCGATGCAGAGTAATTTTAAGTATAAACAACAATTCATTATAAATAATAAACAATAAACAGAAATACTGTACGGATTTCATATTGTATAAATCTTTTACAGAAACAGCTACAGTTAACCTTAATGTGTAAAGCCATTAACACGTTAGCGGATTCAATTAAATAAAAAAGCCATCATCCAAGTTCACATTATACCAAAAATAAAAAATAATTAAAAGAAAGAATTACCAAAAAAAAAGTCTCAAAATTGTTAGCCTCTTTTATTAAAAAGACAATATAAGGAAAATAATTACTTTATTATTTTATTAACAATTATATTCAAGTTTATTATACAAAATACTTAAAGTCTGTAGATCAGACGTGTTCTTCTTCCCTAATGATGACCTGTGAAAAGATTATGTTGTAAATTTAGCATTGTAAATTGTGTTTAAAAATAGTTACACAAACTATATGTCAATAAGTAATTAGTAATTAAAACCAAAAGTAATTGAGTCAGGCTGAGAAAAAATATACCCGTTTGTAAATTCTTAACTTCCTCTAAATATGACTCCAAGTTTTGTTGAAGCAAGACCCACTTTTTACAATCTGAAAAAGATGGTGTCAGATAGATTCATAACATAATAAGAGTCTAAATATGATGAAAAGATATGGTTGAAATGATTTTAGGAATGATACACTGCCTGGCCTAAAAAATAATAATAATAAAATCACGCAATTGAAGGTTTCATTGAAATCACCCTTGATTACAGCACAGTAAGTGTAAAAATGAAGCTGACTTAATTTTATTGCCAAATAACGTTGCTAAGCCTAGACCAGACCAACTGAAGCAAACTTAGATCATAACACATCATAACAACCCATGGGATGGATTCATGCACTTCACGTCTTACCCTGATGCATTCATCGCTCTGGAATACGGTCACTCTGAACTCATCAGACCACATGCTCCAAAGTCTTTATGTTAGAAAACCAGTGGTTTTCTTAAGGCTACACAGCGGTTTAGTTCCAATCCTGCAAGGTCTTATCACATTGTGTGATGCGCTTGCGTACACTATTAAACATAGCTATATTTTTTACTGTTGATATATTTTTCATACCACTTTCTACTTCAAGTGTTTAAGTGATCTCTTTTTTTTTTTTTTTTTTGGCCAGACAGTGTATAAAGACTATGATGTCGAACATGAATACAAACCTGGTAGTTGAGCAACTTCTTGAAGAAATCCCCCCAATTCCTTATGAAATGTGAGTAATTTCTCTTGAAGTAGTAGACAATTTCCACAATCTGTGTGAAAGAAAAGGAATTGTAAGGAAGGTGTGTGTAGGAGGACGGGGAAGACATTATTTAGAAATGCAATACGAACAGGTAATTCTGTTGAATTTAAGTGTTAGTAGAAATGGGTTAAGTACATTAATTAAAGTTGGAACTATTTCAAATCGGACTGAAGAAATATCATCCATGTAAACAGAAATATTGTTCAGATTCTAAATTCTACGATTTGTTACTCAGTTGCTATGGATCAGAGCAATTCAAAATATGCACACAGGAAATGCTGGCACGTCTAATTAAAATGCTGCAAGTCTGACAGATGACACAGGTGGAGAACTGATTGCCTGATAGTGATTGACGAGGCAAGCAAAAAAAGGCAGTCGAATACAGCAATGTGTCTAGTATTCTAGATCACCTACTTGTACCAGTGTCGGCTATCTTCGATGTAATATTTGTAAGAGGAGTTAAATTCTTCTGAACACCTTCCCCTGCCTCTGAGCTTGTGGGAGCGTCAGCACAGCTGGGCTGGTTCTGCAGATCTGAGTGAGGAAAATGTCTTGATCAAACATCAGACTGTTAGTCCACACAATGGGCCACATATCAATGTTTCATTAAAACTGTCTGAAAATTACAGTTAACCAGAGAATTTTTCAGATGGATTTTTTTACGTTTTGGTAATGATAATTTTTTTTGCACATTGGTGTTTCTATCAATTACATGTAAACTGTAATCCATGTTCCTGCAACAGGACATGTAGATAATTATAATCATAGAAGAAGAGGCCAGAGCTTCTCAGCTGAGCATTTGTTAGTCTTCTTGTGCATGTAGACCAATCAGCCATAACATTACAATGCAAAACATTACGCTCAAGACGTCTGGGTGCTGTGTGTTGCAGGGTGGGCCCCATGTGGAGCAGATTGGACTTGTTTGTTTGGGGGCTGAATCAGCACGCTTTGATTCTTTGCTTGCTGGGCCCCGTGCATAGAGTCTTGTGGTGCGCACTGGGTGTTCTGGTATTTTTCTATCATATAATTATTTTTTGCCAATTTGTGCAGCATTGGCTTTTTTGTTGGATCAGACCTGGCATTTGGTCCTTGTGGACATGAGAGAGCCTTGGGTGCCCAATACTCTGTTTACAGGTGTATAATTGATGATGTTTGGTGGGGTTAATATTATTGCTGATCAATAAATTTATACACACTCAGGAGCATGAGCAGGACCAGTAGGTTTTTTCAGAATTTACAGAAATATTAAATGTCTGGTGTCAATGCAAATGTGGACAAATTGTAAATAAACCTGTTTGTATCCAGCTTGATGAATTAGGCACAATGCATCACACTTATTAGCAAAATGATTAAGTAAATAATCATACCAATTTTCTTCCTTTTAGCCAATGGCAAGGTGTCACTGCTTGCATGCTTCTGGGAAAAACCTGGAAGCAGGGAATTCCGTGTCCTTATACCTTTAATTGAAGGAGAACATAGTAAATAAAAAGGAGTGTTGCACATACAACAGATTTGCTTAAACAGATAAAAGGAATATCTACATTTGGGGGAAAAAAAGACTATAGTAAAGCACCAGATAAACCAGTTGGTTTGTTGATGGTCTGACCAGTTGCTTCTGAGGGAACAGCACTCCCAGGTGGCTTAAGACCGAATCTCCCTCGACCATAGGGTTGCAAACCAGAGGGTTTGGGCAAGGTCAGACAAGTATTTCCAGCCTTTTTATCTGCAAATATAAAATAGTACAAATCTCACTACAGGAATTCTCATCACTATAAAATCACTGTAACCTATTGAGAAAATATATTGGTTTTCATTATTTTACCATTAGAGAACCTAAAATTGTCTACAGTCTCAGATATTGCTAAGGCGTGTGAGTGGGTATTTAGAAAAAATCCATTAAATAAAGAATTTTAAAGAAAGGAAAGGAAGTTTTTTTTTTGGCCTGTATGCAACTTAAATCTATTTTCACAGAATATCAAAATAGACAGAATATATAATCATTTCTATTCTAACCTGGGCTACTTTCATTATGTGCCTTTTTTTTACAGCAAGCTTGAACACAGGGGTGGTGGGTTTATCCAGACCAAAAATTATATTTGTGTTTTTTTAAGCTGAATTGTGACACACGATATACTCAAATCAGCCAAAATTAAGTCTGATATTGTCTTGGTACCCCATGTGCCACCAAAACAGCTCTGACCTTGAGGCATGATTCCATAAGACCTCAAGGTGTGCTGTGGTATATGGCACCAGGATGTAAGCAGCAAATCCTTTATAAGTGCCGTAAGCTGCAGGGTGGGGGCTCCATTTCTTCCCCATCCCTACATACCCATTCCATCCCATGAGTACTTGATCGAATTGAGATCTAGAATTTGCCACATGTATGATGACACATGCACTTCTATTATACAGATGTGATCGAAATACAATGCAAAGACAGGATTTCTATCCCTGTTTTAAAGAGGCAGCAATATATGAAAATATATAATAAATATCAAATAAACAGTCTGTTAAATAAAAATAGGGCTATATCTGAGAATGCTCCTTCAGTTGTTATTAAAATTAAAAAAAAAGTGCAAGACATGCAAGTGTCATGGCAAAACATGTTACATAAACACCATGTTTCATATCTACCATACAATTAGACAATGAGACCGACATTGTACATATGATTTTAACATTGATTTACATCATATGTAAAGATGCATGACCAGTCTTTGACAAGTTATACAGATCAACTCCTCGCTGTAAATATAATTTGGCACAGCAGGATGAACTGTGTGTACTAAACTGCCCCCTTCTGTGCTACCTGATGTTAACATCACAACTAATAAGCTATTGAATGTATACAGCTAAAACTTTATCTACCCTCATACTATAATTCTGAAAACGATTTAAAAAAATTAAATGAGGATAAACACCAGACTATGCTGTTACTAACCACAAATAACTTGTATAAGAACACAGAATTAACATTACTGATGAATTCATTTATTTATTTATTGCAAGCACAAAATAATTAAATAATTGGGGAGGGAGAAAAAAATCTTACCTGCAGTCAGATTACATGTAGTGCTAGAGGTAACCACGGAAGACTACAGAAAAAAAAAAAATTATGTTAGTTAACTAGTTATGTATCGTAATAAGTCAGAAATACAGTTGGTGCTCCTTCACACCCAAGTTGTCTGGTGAGAGCCTATTAGTTTTGATTAATGCTTGGATGCTCAAACATCTGATGGTCATACACTGAATTGATAAGCCCACTTTGCGAAGCTTATGCAGCAATTAATCTTGTTCAGAGAATGCGAGAAAGGTTTGGACTGGTGTTATTTCTTTGCCTTCTATATGCTGTCCTATGGTTTCATATAGTGTTGCATTTAACCACAGTCGAGAAAAACTGCCAAAGTGCTGTGTGCATGCATGTTTTAATCAGGCTAATTGAATTTTATCTGTGGGCTATGAAACGACAAGCTGTTATTTTTTTTAAAAAAATTTAAGTTGAAAATACCAGAAGGTTTCCCAAATTAAGAAAAAGAAATAAAGGCCAGGAACACTTTCTTAAGTGTTACATCTAACTGTTGCTGGCTTAGTTTTTCCCCTCTCAACCCAGAGGTGTCAGTGAGGTGTTTAAAAATCCCCAGAATGCTGCTGAGATTTTCAGACCAACTAAACAAACTGGAGACACAAGTCAAATAAATGCAATGTGGACTGTATTTCTGCAGTACACTACCTATGAACTGAATGAAAGGTTCAGCACAAAATGTGACAGGACTCAACAACAACAAAATAACTAAAGCAACAGAGGATTACATTCATGCCCTTCAAAACATTGCATTATTAATGCTGAGGTACATTAAAATTCACAGCAATGCTACTGTGTCTGATGTGCTCATGCCATCACCAAACAAAGATGGCAGAGTGACTGTGTGCTGAGTCACTGTGTGCAGTTTACATTTGGGCTTTGGAGGTGCTATAGTGGGCCTTTTTCATTTATTGTGAACAACACTTGAATAAAATCATAATTCTGTGAGAAAACTTGTGTGTTTACCAGTGTGTGTGTGTAACTTGTATATATACATTTTGTTTGTTTGTTTGTTTTTAGCCACACATGGACCTAGACTGTGAATTATCGGCCAGGGTGTCTGTTATTTTTAAGGGCTTCATTTTTATATCTTTCTCACCCTTTTAGAAATGCTTTTAACACCAGCACTCTATTCTGCGTGCTGTGACCACCATCTGCCACTTTTACTTCTTATTGAGTTGTAAATAAATCTTTTCTTTCATGCCTTGATATTTTATTTCTTTTTACTTTTTCAATCACATAGCTATTTTTATTATTATTATTATTATTATTATTATTAGGAAATTTCAGCCATATTGATGCAACATGCATATTCAAATTGGTAAACAAAAAGCATCAGAGCATGTACAAGTTAGTATTAGAAAATGAAATTGCATAACTTTAATGTAACCTCTTCAGCTAAAATCAAAACCCTCAAAATTCATGATCATTAACATTCTGAAAATATATAGGATGTTATCAGCATTATGGAAGTGACATTAAAAGTGCAAACTTATCTGTTTTCTTTTTTATTATTTATTTATGTCTGAATTTTAAAGACAATCAAAAAATACATGAAAATGCTGTGTTTAAGTTGTCTTTTTGTCATTCTTGGAAGAAATTATTTTGGACAAACTGCCATTATGGATGTGATGTGTTTGCTATGTGGATGTGACATGTCTGAATCAGCAGCAAACCTTTAAGGAACACACTTAAATTGTGAATTTAAATAGCAAATAGTGAAAACAGTGAAACATTTGAATTAGTGATTATGAAAAAACTAAATAAAAAAAAAAGCAATTGTTGGTAATTTTGTTTGGGCCTTTCTCCTCTCTTCCTCTTCCTCAATTTTTCTTCATAGCTTTCATAATTATTGTGCCTATGTGTCATTTGATGCTCAGCATTCTACTTCATTTACATGTACAAATGCAAGTTTGTCCCATGGTAACACTGACACTTTCATTGCCCATTATTATTATTATTATTAATAATAATAAAATTAATAAATAAATTATTATTATTATTATTATTATTGAAAAGGTTGCTCCTGAACATTTTAAGGTCCTTGTAGGTTTTCCACATTTTGTTGTGTTTCACACTTGTGTTAAAATGTATTCTTTTTTTTCACCTCATCACACTATGCACAATCCTATGCAAAACAGGTTTGATATTTTTTGCTTATGAAATATTCCATTTACATGATGCAAGTATTCTGACCCTTCACACTTGGTCAATGCACTTTTGGCAGCAATGACAGCCTCAAAGTTTCTTACAGTATATTCCTCTTAGTAGAATCATTCAAGCTGAACCAGGGCCAGTGCACAGCCATTCTCAGGTCTTCCCAGAGATGCTCTATTGGGTTCAGGTCAAGATTTGGACTGTGCCACTCCAGAAATTGTTCTGAAGCCACCCCTGTGTTTTATTGGTGTTATACTTTGGCTCATGGTCATGTTGTACTTAAACCTTCATCCCAGCCTGAGATCCTGAGTACTCTGGAGAAGGTTTCACTCCTGACAGCTCTACTGTGAGACCTTCTAGAGACAGGTGCATGCCTTTTCCTAATTGTGTCAGTGAAGTCAGTTAGGTACTCTGGTCAAGCTGCAGAAGCATGTCAATGACCACTGATAGCAGCAGGATGCACCAAAGCTCAATTGCAAACATCATAAAGTATTATATACTGTAATATATACTGCAATATACAGTATATCTGAATACTTATGCAAATGGGATATTTCAGTCTTTATTTTTAAATCAAATAAATGAACATAAATCATATTAAATATACATATATTAAGATGAGTCTGAAACACAAAATGTGTAAAACTTAAAAGGGTCTGAAAACTTGCATCTACACTCCATGCGCTCTTGCCACACTTACTGCTAATATGAGCACTGAAATAGTCTGAAACCCTCATAATAAAACCAATGCTGTTTATTGACAAACCATGCACCCTACCTTTACAGTGGAAGGGTTCTTTGCAGAAGCAGGAGGTTTCCCTTTATTCAGCTGCACCGTCCTCCTCGTGCTGTGCAGAGCAGATGAGGATGTCTCTGGCTGATTTGCAGTTTGTGCAGCTGCTAAAGTCTTTGGTTTAACTCCCGCTGATGGTAGCTGCAAGGTGGTTGGCCTTACAGGAAGCTGGGTCTTAGGAATATTGGACTTAAATGTAGGCTGAGGAATTTTCCTTCTGACTGCAGGTTTTGAAGGAGGTTTGTTCACAACCGCGGCTTCGGATGTCGTGGAATTCGATGTGCGGTTTGCTGTTTGACTGCAGGCGTCAGACTTGACAGACAACGGATTTGTCTTTGATGAAGCCGATCCTTCGTGCTCACTAACACCAGCCGTGTCATCATTCAAATGAGTGTTAATACTGTTGATCACAGAGAGCTGTTTTTGTATATTTGTGGGCTTTGCAGATTGCAGTCTGTCAAAGCCTCTTCCCAGAACAATAGGTGTGGATGCAACAAGGGGACATGGTTTCAAGTCCAACATCTCATCCAATGAAAACATACTACTTTGGCTGATGTCCAAGTTGTGATAACCTTCACCATCAGAGATTCCATTTCTTCTCCCAAACAGCTCCTGTTGTCCATCTTTACAATCAGTCTCGGGAAGATCTACAGTTCTGTCAGAGCAAATGGACAGATCAACTCTTACTGGTGCAGTGGTATTGACTGGAGGTTCAGATTGTTCAGATACAGATGCGTCTTTCACAGTCACACTACACGTATTACTGGACTTCACTGGTGATTCCGTGTTCGGGTTTTTGATCATATCCACAGTCAAGTCAGGAACAGGCTCTGAAGGGGTGAGGTCAGTGGTTGTATTGTGTTTAGTAAATGTTCCTTCAACTGGTTCCACATTTACAGAACCTTGCTGAACGACTTCAATGGGAACACCATCAGTCATATCAACAGTTGCATCGGTCTCCTTTGCAGCCTTCGTAAAAGTGCTTTGCTTCTCACAGTCCATACGACATTCACACGCTTCATTACTCTGCTCCTGTTTAGATCCGTCTGACTGAGTAATATCTACAGTTCCATTCAGCTTCTGGTTTGGCTGCTCTGTCGTAGAGTTTAAGGGCGCACAAACATCAACAGTGGAGTTTAAATGTTTTTCATTTAAATTTTTGTCTTCTACACTTGTGTCATCATTAGAAATAGTACAACTAAGTCCAGACGACTTTTCTTGATGATGTTCTGACTTTTCAAAAGTAGTGTTGCTTGATCCTGTTGGTTCATTTTGAACAGGTTTAGTCAAATTCAATCCAGAAAACCTTTCTTTAAGGTCTTTAGCCATATCAAAAGTACCGTTCTTTGAATCCATCCCACATTTTTCCGTACACCCAGCAGACTCCAAGAAATGACTGCCGACATCAGATTTATCTGCCTCTGGATCGGATTTAGTTACATTACTGATGTCTTCATGGTCATCCTTTGCCGATGCAATGGACATGCTAAAATCTATCGACTGACCCTTCTCCATTGATGTACTGAGCCAGCTGCTGTATGCAGCCTTTGCTTTAGTTCCAACATCTGAAGTTACCTCATCTTGAGTTTTTGCCAATGTCTTTAACTGTACCTGATCAGGCAAATCTGTGGTTGCTACTGGTCCATTTGACATGAAAGAAGGCTCCATAGTCTCATCGAAAATTCCTGACATGTAGGGAAAAGTCTCATCCGTGATTTTATAAAATGAGGAGTTGGGACATATTTCTGGTAACAGGGAAGAGGCATTCCTCCGGAGGATGGACATCCTGAGCCCATTGCCTGTGTTGGAGGCCTGCTCCTGGTGAAGGCTCTCCATTATCACCTAAAGTTACTAAAGAGGGACAAAAAACTGTTAAACGTTTAATGATATAACATGTTATTATTCTTTATGACTGGGCATAGTAATCAACTATAAGATCAACAAAAAACAAACCAAAAGGTGGATGATATAGTAGATCAATTGTAAGCGACACACATGGACAAAATTGTTGGTACTCTTCTATTAAATAACAAAACCCCACAATAGTCACTGAAATAACTTGACACTGACAAAAGTAATAAGAAATAAAACTGTACAACAGAAGCATTAAAAAATTTTTAAAAAAAACCCTAAAGAATCTGACCTGGACCTTGTTATGGTACACTTAACTTAATATTTTGTTGCACAATCTTTTGAGGCAATCAAGCAATTTCTGTAACTCTCAATGAGACTTCTGCACCTGTTGACAGGTAGTTTGGCCCACTCCTCTTGAGAAAACTGCTCAGGTTTAAAAGATGGAAAAATGTGTTTTTGAGGTTGGCTACATTCCTGTGGACCTTAAACTTCTGAATAATATTTGCAACTTTGGTCACAGGAAGATCATGCTCTTTCGAGATACTCTTATAGCCTTTACCTTTAACATTCATCCATCTAGGAATCTCTGTAGTCCAACTAGGGCGTGTGACCATGTATTTATTTATTATATATATTTTGCATGACCATGGTAGGACCTCCGGTCAACATTAACACACACATTCATCACATAACCTGCATGTCTTTGGACTGTGAGAGGAAACTGGAGAACACGGAGGGAACCCACCAAGTACGGGGAGAACATGCAAACTCCATGCACACAGACCCGACACGGGAATCAAGCCCAGGACCTGGAGGTGTTCAGTCATTAAATAAACAGACTGACTGATTTTATTATTACTTTCAATCAATTTCAAATTATTTCAGTGACCATTGTGGGTTTTTCTCTCTTTTTCAGAAAGATCTACATCTATCAGGTCAACGTATTACCTTTTACTCCATCCATCCATCCATCCATCCGATAGATAGATAGATAGATAGATAGATAGATAGATAGATAGATAGATAGATATT
Organism: Clarias fuscus; assembly: GCA_030347435.1. Classification (NCBI taxonomy): domain Eukaryota; kingdom Metazoa; phylum Chordata; class Actinopteri; order Siluriformes; family Clariidae; genus Clarias; species Clarias fuscus. Next base: position 20,098,884 of record CM059214.1, on the reverse strand, counting down.
CCTAGATTAAGGTGCAACAAACAAGTGAATAATGATCAGACCTGCTAGCGGCCTTATCAGGTAACACACCAAATAAACGTCAGACAAACTAATAATTTTTGCTTAAAAAGATAGTAATAATTTGATAATTTTTTAGAAAAGATATTTAACGCTCCATACTAAGAAACTAACAAGGTGTAACAGACAGAAAGACTTACCTGACAATTTGATACAGTAGTGTTTTATTTCCAACTTACTACCTTACTTAAGGAACTACAATGCTATGCGGAAGACTTTTTGCCTCGGAGTTGATTTGAAAGTTGCAACGCGGTTTCGGATTGGATCGGAATGGAATTACGTCACTACAAAAAACACGCCCCGGAAAACATTTTTTTTTTTTTTTTTTGAAAACATTACGCTCGTAACGGAAGGAGCAGCTGGTGACTAATATCCTGATTTGGATTTTCTTATAATATTAAATACATACGTGAAGATAAACCAAACAATGGGTAACTTGCACGATTGTACTTATGTCAGTTAGATTTCCGTCTCATTTTTTTTACGTTAAAGGATACAATTCTTCTAAACACGTGAATTATTTAGAAACAGGAAAACGCATTTACGCCAAAAATGTGTGACGTCATGCCCAGCTAACAGCCAACAACTGTTCTCTCTAATTGCCGGGAAAATATTACATATACTGTATAGGTAGCGTTTGCGATAATGCATACATCTTATCAATTCTAATTTATACATTTCTGTACACATTCATATCATAATTTATCATAACCTTCATCATACGTATTTGTAAATATATACATTCTTAACACTTGGTTGTCCCTCAGGGGAACCCTTAATGTTTTTGTGAAAAAGAAACCTACCACAAAATGTTTTCCTATAATATTTCTATTCATATTATATATTCCTATGATTGACAAAATATTCCAAGGCATAGAGTTGTACAGATAAATGCATTTATTTTATTTACATATATTTATCTGGCATGCACTTTCATCCCAAGAGACCCTAAATGGGGTACAATTTAACATAAGCTAGAGAATGGACAAATGGCTATTTAATTGCCAGAAGGCCAGATTTCCAGATTCTATTCATTCTACATAAAAAGTGGAATTTGGGTCATAAAAATAACCTCAAATGTATTTTTCTTTCACACTTATCAATTAATTACATTTATTGCTATAGCAATATTTAACTTATTAAATATAAATACATTACTTTATTAATCCACAAAAAGTAAAGCTTAATGCATTTTTTAAAAAACACATTTAATAACTGGTGTGACTTCTCTTCCTGGTAACATCAAAGATGGTAACATCACTGACAGTTGAGAGAAAAGTCATAGCTTTTAATCAAATAGCTTGCATGTGTAAGACCATATGGTTTTCAATTATGTCAGAATCAATTAATTTTTAGACGTAGTCGGTTTTTATGTGCACTTTTTGACAATTCTAATTATAAAATGAGTAACAGCAATGAAAGAACTAACGCTGTCATCGCATACATTTGTTAAATAAATTCTGAAAATTCTAAACAAATGAAGCCACTGGTTTGTCCAGCGCACTTCATCTAGTTACATCTGATGCAGGAACAATTTCAAATTGTCAAATGTACTTAAATAAAACTTATTTATGTAACAGTAACATCAATTACATAGTTTGGGGTGATTGATAATTATTTCCCATTTTTATAAGATATTGATGTTATTGTGGATCAGATTTAGTTCATGAAAGAAAAATATATTTATATTAAAGGTTTATTCAATTCAATTTTATTTTTATAGCACTTTAAAGAATAGTCATCGTCACAAAGCAGCTTTACACAATCAAAATAATGATTTAAGTTTGTATGAAAGGTGAACATGCATGAATCAAAATGGTCAGATAGTCCCTGATGAGCAAGCCGAAGACCACAGTGGCAAGAAAAAACTCCCCGTGATGGCAATAGGAAGAAACCTTGAGAGGAACCACTTCCATTTGTATGATGATCATGTATGATAATAATGACAAGACATTTCCTTGAACTTGTTCTTTTTAATAATAAAAATAAATGCTACAATTAAATACTGAACATGTATTTGGTCATTGAAAGTACATGCTATACTGTTTTTTCTGAACATATACAAGTAAGGTGTCTGTTATTATAATTTAAATGATTTGGCATACAATTCAAAACCCTGACAACTCTTTCCACTATTTTTGTTGAATGAAACATATATAATATAATATTTTTATTCCTTGAAAAGACATGTTTCGTTGTGCCACCACAAACTAAAAAACTTTACAAAATATCTTTAAATGTATTCACTTTTAATAATATTACAGAGTTTAAAACGTAGCCGTGAGAGGGCGGGACAAACAATGGGATCAGTAATTGGGCACAAGAGTAACACAACCAAGCTTTACACCCTGGCGTGTCGAGCGAACCTGCTTCGTTGCGTATCTCGCCCACGACTTTGACCAAAGTGTGCGCAGACATTGTGCTAAATGTGTCGCTACTTTTTTTGTTGCTTTTTAAAAATGTTTTATTAAAGTCAATGAAATCGTTCTAAAATCGTTTACATTTAGCGATAAACTCTCTAAGTTGGTCATGTTGCATCATGCAACGTGTCGTCTCTCCCACCTACCGTCAGCAGCGGCAATGCAGCGCGCGCACATCCTTCTGGTCAATGTAGTTTTACGCAACGAAATGAACAAATGGCGGAAACGCGGTCACCCCCAGCCACCCGACACGACTCTCTGAGTAAAGCTTTGTTTACACCAGAAACGTATTATTATTACACCCTTATTCCAATTAAAATATTAAATTTCCAATTCATATGCAGAATTTCCCATCTTTAAATTATAACAATTTACTGGAGTACGTTTACATCACATTTTAAAATATAATTATGTGCAAGGTAATTACTGAAAATTACTGTCTGTATTAAACAGCCTACAATCTATATACACTATAATCGTATAACCTGGACAAGTTCACTTATTTTATTGTACCCTGTATACTCTATTTACTTGTACATTGTAAATATGTGTTTACGTGTTTGAATGATGTAATTAAATAAATAAATACATCGGCCATCCATTCTATTCATTTATCACACACATGCTGAATGTTAGGAGTGTTAGGAACATTCATTAACACGACGAAAACGTTTTGGCATCACACCACTTTTGGGAACTATTACGTAAGGAAGATTTACAGCCTCAGTATTTGTGCAATCCCTGTTTACAAACAGCAAACGTCGACGGAACAGCATCACTCGATTAACTTCATTTCCCAGACACCAATTTCGCGCATGCGCAGGAGACTTTGGCTGGCCGTGGTAAACAGACGTCAGAAGGGAGTCTTCGCCTCGAGTCAAAACAAAACAAAACAAGATCCATACGATGAATGAGGCTTTGGATGTCTGAATCGGTCACACGACGAGCGGGATTGAACCCTGACTACAGCGGCAAGCCAGGTTCCATGAGAAAATCCGCTTTCTTCCACTTTTACAGAGGGGAATTTTTAACTAACCGGAGGAGTTAGCCAACTAGGTGGCTACCTAGTTTGTTCTCACGTTAAAACTCTTGTGTCGAGTTTTTTTTTTTTTTTTTCGTCTGGACCGACGAACTGCTGACGAGGGAAGACACAATGTGGGCTTGAATTCTTGCACTTTCGAATTACATGAAGTACGTACATATCGGTCGGAATCGGCGAACTGTGTATGGACGCATTCGGCGTAGTTGCCGCGCAAGCATCGTGTGTGAGTGAGTGAGAGAAGAGAGTGAGTGAGTGTGTGTCTGTGTGTGTGTGTGTGTGTGTGGAGAAACATGGCAGATGGTGACACGCGCCTACACACAGCGTGTTGGAGCGGACACACTTGAACGAGAATCCTTTAGTTCTGTTATTAGATATAAGTAATCGTGACTAATTACTTTAGTTAACTACATTTCCTGGAGAGGTTTGACTGGTCGAATGGTCTAACGCACACGTTAAAGGGCGACGCTGTAGCTGTGTGTACAATTAGTGGCGACGATCTGGGTGGGGGGGGGAAACAGTGTAATACAGATAAATATTTCCTGATCTAATCATATCAAGCTTAAAATTGAACTCCAATGGAAATCAGTGCAGTGTAATGACAAATGATTGGCTGATTTTGACAGGCATGATGGTGCGTGTCCAACGCGTCCCCATAAACACACTCCTCCTAAGCGCTCGTGCACAGTATCTGAGTTATAGAGTCATAGAGTGATGAATCACAATTTCGTACAAGAGATGTTCAAAATAGCCTTATGTACATTAATGACTTGAAAGTAACTGATATCAGTTGTTGATAATCTGTTGGAAAGTCACCAGTTCAGGTGTGCGTGTGATATTTTGATGCAATTTTATCATATACAAATTTGTCAAATTGTTTTCTTTTGTCCTTCTACATCAAACGCTTTCCCGCCAGTTTCTTGTTGTCATAAAGTTTTAAATTCGTGTACAAGTTTTAGACGTATTTATTTTAAATATTCAAGCCTCAACCCTGACAGTTCTCATGTTTTAACGTATTCAGTACTGTTTGTCAAGTGGATTTCTTTTGTCCTTTATGTAAACAAAGAGACCCTCCGTGTCAGTCGGAAGGTTTATGATCATTACTATTAAGGAGATTATTTGGGCCCTTTAATCTCCAATCTGAGGATTACGCAGCGCTATAGATATACATACATAAATGCACACAGATTATTTAATCTCTGCTTAATCCGCCTAAAAAAACAAGCAAACAAAAATCAACGTGTTGAAATCAGTTATTTAATAAACATCATTACAAATCAGCCAAACAACAAATCACCAACCGCATATCTCTTAACGATCGGACAGCATTATTAAGTGAAATCAACAATTTACGCCGAGTTATTTTACTGTTGTAGTGTTTTAGAGGAAGAGAAGTAGCAGGTACGTGATTGTTATTTTCAGGTTGTAAACTGTCAGACTCTTTCCTGAAATCGGAGTAATTGCTCTGCACAATGGAGACGGATAAAGCACCCCCGATTGACCCAGATTTCGAGCCGCAGAGTAGACCGAGGTCTTGCACATGGCCGCTGCCTCGGCCCGACATCTCAGCTGTCAAAGTAGAGGGGCCAGACGGCGCCGACTCCGCCGCGGGAACCCCGCCTGCCGAGGAAGATAAACCGGAACCTCAGCCAATCGCATCCGAGCCTGAAAAAGCCGCCGCCTCCGAGGGAGGGGCGATACCAGGAGTGGGCGGGGCCACACCTCGAAAGGGTTCATCCCGGCGCAACGCCTGGGGGAATCAGTCCTACGCTGATCTGATAAGCCAAGCGATTGAGAACTCACCAGAGAAGCGACTCACTCTGGCACAGATCTATGACTGGATGGTCAAAACTGTGCCGTATTTTAAGGATAAAGGTGACAGCAACAGCTCTGCTGGATGGAAGGTAAAGTTAAATTCGCACATTACACTCAAAGTTACACACATAAAAAATAAAAATAAAAACAACCACGTGCATTCATTATTCTGCACTACAATGATGCCCTGTATGTACTATTGAATACTTTATTACAAGGTTATTAATGCTTTGATCTCTACATTAGATCTGTGTCAGGAATAATCACCTCTTATTTTTTATTGTGTGTGTGTGTGTGTGTGTGTGTGTGCTTTCACCTAGAACTCAATTCGTCACAATTTGTCCCTGCACAACAAGTTTTTGAGAGTGCACAATGAATCCACTGGAAAGAGCTCTTGGTGGATGCTTAATCCTGAAGGTGGTAAGACAGGGAAATCCCCACGACGCCGTGCTGCCTCCATGGACAATAGTACTAAATTGCTGAAAAGTCGCATGCGGGCAAAGCAGACCAAGAAACAAGCAGCAGCAGGGGGTGTTGGTGGTCCTGGCAGTACCATGCAGGGTGAGGGGGTGCCTGGGGCAGGGAGTGCAGACAGTCCTGGAACTCCTGGACAGTTTGGAAAGTGGGGAGTGAGCAGTAACAGCCCATCATCACGTAGCTTGGACGACCAAGACATGTGGACAAGTTTTAGACCACGCACCAGTTCAAATGCCAGCACTTTGAGTGGCAGGCACTCTCCGATTCCCCCAGTGAAAGAAGATGAAGATGACTTGCCAGAAGATGGACTTCTGAGTGGGTATCCCACGAGCAGTCTTCCACCTACATTAGCTGAAACTCTAATGGAAGAACTGGACCTTATTGATGGGCTTACCTTAATGACAGCACAGCAAGGCAGTGCAAGCCCCAGCACAGCACCTCAAGCACCTCCTACTCCACTGCCTTCTGCGTCTACCCTTTTGCCCCGTGGGTCTAATTTTACATCTTATTGTCAGCTACAGCCAGTGAAGGGATCTCAAGGACCATCCCAGCAAGGATCACCAAATTCTGTTCAACAGCCCGGGGAGCCCAATACAAATATTTCAAACTTTGGAAACTCCCTCTTTAACCCACTGCCGGGTCCAGGATCCCGAGGTGGTTTCAGCACCCATGTGCCGTCCAGTCTTGAGGCACTCCTCACCTCTGACTCGCCCCCACCAGCTGATATCTTGATGACTCAAGTGGACCCTCTGATGCCTAGCCAGGGAGGTGTTAATCTTTTGGGTCTCGGAGACCCCATTTCTGGCAACCAGGCCAAGCCTGGTCAAATGACGTTGGGCAAGAATATGGATACTAGCCCAGTGCCACAAATGACCCTTCAGCCTCAATCCCAACTACAACCCCAGCAACACCAGCAGCACTCTCAAATGAACTTTGGCATGGTGCTGCCCGGTATGGGACAGGATCTCTCACAACTGCCGCCCATGAAGACCCAGAATCAAATGCCAGGTGGAGGTCTTCTTCAACATGGGGCTGTCCCTTCTGCAGCCGGGAGTGGAGGTCTTCAGGGGATAAACCAATATGGAACACAACCTTGCTTTCTGCCCTCTCACGATCGTCTGCCCACAGACTTGGATATTGAAATGTTTACAGAGAACCTGGACTGTGACGTTGATTACATCATTAACAGTGACCTTATGGATGGAGAGTTGATTGACTTCAACTTTGACCCCATTGCACCAGGTGGGCAAAATTACCCTGGGCCAGCCACCACACAGAGCTCATCTCACAACTGGGTGCCGAGCTAATTCTGCTAAAGTATATGAGCAGGTACGACCATAAATATTAGAATTTTGTCTAATGCACTTTTAAATTATTATTCAATTTCATGTTCAACATCCAGTATCATTCTGTTTTGTTTTGTTCTTGCAGGTCAACCCTAATCCATATATGGAATCTCATATGGTGCATTAATTAAATTGTCACCCCTTCAGTTTTTGTTTTGTTTGTTTTTTGCCTCCACATTCACCATTGTACCTCAAAAACTGCTTGGCTGAATATACAGACATTAGCCAAATTTTTAAGACGTTTTGGCAACTTTTTTTGATCACAAAAACAAACCATACACAAGTGCCAATACACACGGGGAAGTCAGCTGTTAAACGCCAGACCCAGTAGATGGTGTCTTGAAAAAAAGCAAACTGTTGGAACTGTTTTTTGTTCAGAGATATTGACTAGGAAAATTAAGAGAAGAAATTAATGGTGAAGCACAATTAATAAACTACTAATCAAGTTTATTACAATAATGCCTATTACTAATACCAAAGTAGTAAAGGGCTGAGATGGTACCTTCCCTAGATGTAAAGACAGCTGACTTGGCCTGGAGGATCAAACTTTATACTGATACTTGAGGATCCTTTTCCCTTGGTCACCAGCTAAACAAATGATTGGAGTGAAAAACATGCAAAATCAAGCAGTGATTTATTGATCAATTAGTTGGGGCACAGACTTGATATAATCATCTTCACCGTTTTGAACGAGGACTGTCCCAATGAGCCCGGAACATAACGAATATGTGGACACATGCTGCGCTCAAGTAGTACACTTTCAGTGTGGTACGAAGTGTGCTCATATTTTTGCATCAGAGGCAAAATATCTTGAGGAGGTTGATATTGATTATTGTCACTATAAGTAATGCTTTTAGGTTAGCTTTTATGATGACTCTACTCAGGAAGGTGTTTTTTTTTTTTTTCTTCCCCCCCTTGTGTCCTAAAGACGTATGGACTGATCAGTGAGTGAGAATTTAATATTGATTCAATTGTTAACAGTATGAAGAAATGTGATTATACACAGGGCATTTTGATTTCTACCATAGAATTTCCTGGTCGGATTTCTATGGTTTTTACCACTTTGCCAACTCTGTCAAACTGAACGGCATTGTGTTGTGTATCAGCATGCCCATTTGCAGGATATAATATTTGAAGGGTGTGTGTGTGTGTGTGTGTGTGTGTGTGTGTGTGTGTGTGTGTGTGTGTGTGTGTGTTAGAGATGTGTAAGACATTTTAAGTGCTTTTTTTATTTAGCAGAGATAGAAAACAATCAAAACCAATATAGAATAATTTCATTCCAAGGATGAAACTGATTGGTTATTCGACAAATACTATATATGATATATGAGATGCCCTTATTCTATAGAATTCTGTACAGCAGTACAGGAAGGGGCAAAAGTCGTACTTTTCTCAGTGATTGACTTTTTCTTATTTAGTACTAACTATCTTTTGTATGGATTTGTTAAAAGGAAACAAAATGATGTATACTGACTAATTATATTGATTAATTTAGATCGGGGCTATATTATGACAAATATTCATACTAATCAGAAAGTACCCTCTTCAAAGTACAGAAACTATTTTTAACGGTCATTTTCTATGTAATCTTTTATTTTTGTAAAAGATGAAATGCATGTAGATTTTATAGATAACCACAGGAACACTAAGAAGAGCATGTCAGACTGGGATGGCTTGAGAGGAAAGTATTGCAGCTTTTATATATGGAAACTTTTTATGTCGAGTAAATGGGTTATAAGTCAAATTAGAACTTGCCGTGTAATTCGTTACTAAATTTGGAGCAGTTTTTTTTTTTTTTTTTTTAAGGAGAATGAAGTACTGAGCTGTATCACTTTGCCAGGCAATTTATAGTTCATCTAAAAAAACTGGCAGAACAGAAAGATGATGATGATGATGCAATTTTTAACTCTCAGGGTTTTAACAAAACAGTAGTAATGTTAATTAAATCAATAATATTGATTAAAAAACCTTCCTGATGGAAGCGGTAAGATAATCATGATTTTATAAAAGCCACTCAGCCATCAATGGAAATGTTTTAACATTACAGAAGTATAGCTTATGCTCCACTTGAAAATAAGAGCTTGTGTAAAGTGTGCATTCACCGAATTTTGTTATAAAAAAAAAAAAAAAGTTATAAACTGCCAACAAACACTAGCATGTTGCTGTAGAACAAACCATGTATCTCCCTACGCTTTCTTTTTCTTATTTGAGCTGTTCATGTAGAAATGATGTATTTTTTTCCATTTGTTTATGTAGCTTGAACTTTTTCGTTTTCGAGCTGGATATTATTCAACATTTAACGGTAATAATACAAGTATATCAGAATATTAAACTAACTGTTAAAGCGCTCTGTTCTTGCAGAGAGTGGTTGTCTCCTGTCAGTTGGTGCTAGGCACGATAAAGGCGGCCATATTTAGATTTAATGGCCTTTATTTTATGCAGCACATTTTTATAAATATAGACCATAAAAGATAACTTCATCTTTATTAATCGTCAAACACTCGTTACGTTTGTAGATTCCAAGTAAGTTCTTAGAAGCAGAAATGAGAGATTAGACACTGAAAGAGGTTCTTGACAGAGATCATGTACATTTCTTGAAATGAGTCCTTTAAAAAAAAAAAAAGAAAAGAAAAAAAAAGCAATCAGTGTTACTTTTTTGAATCCTTATCTGTATTTCTACGAACCGTTTACATTGCTGCTCTTGTCTTTTTGGGCTGTGCTTTGTTCCTCTGAAGTTTGACACGTGACAGTGTCTGGATTTTTATGGTAAAATCTTGTAAAGGAGTTGAGAATGATGCAGCAGGCAAGGCTTAGAGAAGTAGGCTGGAGTGCTGAAATACATTTTGCACATTGTCTTTTCTACACTGATAACGATCCCATTGTGAATATTTGCAAAAATTCTCATAAATGTGATCCAACTTAAATAAGTGAGTGAAACTCAAACTTCTGTCAAAACTAGTCTTCAAGTTTCGATTCCTATTAAAAGTAGAGAGGACTACCAGCTTTCGATTGAAAGCCGACTAGATCGAATTTCCAACAGACGGAGCTTGAAACCTTTTACAGGAGTTGAAATATCTTGACCTCAGATCAGACCTCTGTCCCATGCATCCTCATGTTTAATATTCGTTTCTTATCGTTTTCTTTCCTGTACTCCTGAAAAGGTCTGATACGTAACCCAGTTAATAAAACACTATTTCTATTTGTTTGTGGATAGGTTTCGATGTTGCTTTTGGGGAAAGGGGGTATAAAAGTTTGGTGAGTGTTTAGCCAGTTCACTATTTGTGTATTTCATTCATTGCTTTATATTGATTCATGTGTTTGTTTGTTTTTTCCTTTTCCCCTGCTCTTCTTACTTCTTTATTGTTAGCCAGAGGTGACTGTGAAACCAGTCAAGAATATCTGAAATAAACTTAATCAGTTTAACCCAGCTGCCCTCTTGTGTTTCTGATCATGTATTTCTAAATCAGCTTATTAACAGCAATTGTCTTTTACAGGTCTGGAACAATAGTAGTGATTTAAAGGGCATGACCATATTCATTTTAAAAGACTGTTCATGAACTGAACTGTGATTCCAAGCTTCTTATATGCTTCTAAAGTCAGGTCCATAAATATTGGGACAGTGGCCTGGTTTTCGTATCACTGCATTTGTTCACCATCACAACAGATTTACAATGAAGCAATCAAGATGTTATTTAAAGTGTAGCTTTCCATCTTTAATTCAAGAAGTTCAGTGATTACGTTCTGGAACACGCGATCATTACCCAATGCTGAGTTTCCTCCCTTGGGGTGCTTGGCCAGGCCTTTGACTGCAACCACCTTCAGTTTTTGCTCCACTGGGTTGAGGGCAGGTGACTGACTCTGTGATGGAACATTTCATTTATTTGCCTTGGGTTGCTTGTGCTGTGGATTTTGTGGCACTATTCGTCGGCACTGTAAAGCACCGCCTATCGGTTTTGCAGCATTTGATTGAATCGGAGCTGAAAGTAGAGCTCTATACACTTTGGAATTCAAAGGAGCTTTGAATCAACATCCAGATTCCTTTATGTAGTCATTTAACTCTGTTTATAGGTGAAAGGTGAGTCAATGAAATAATAGTTTTGCTTTTTATTATTTTTTTTGGCTCAGCAGTGTAAACTAATTTTATTTCTCAAAAAAAAAAAAAGGCAGGCAACAAAAAGTCCCGGTTTGACTTGAACAACATGAGGTGCATTCAAGTCAAACCAGGACTTAATGTATCTTTTTTTGTTTTTTAATGATTGATGTTCTTATGATTTATCAGAACTGTCCATGCAGTTTATATAGATGGGTGTGAAAACAAAACCATCCAGTAAGCAGCATTTCTGAGCACACACATTGCTTGTTGTTGAGAGAATTCAAAGTAGAATGACCAGAACACAAAGTCACAAACAATGACAGTCAACCATCTACAGAACTACTGCTCACTGGATGATTTTTGTCTCTGCATCATTCAGCACAAACTCAGCCACATTCTGATGTTTGATATGAACATGTAGTGAAGCTCTTGACTGGAATCTGCATGTACAAGTTTGTGTTGCTGCCACATGATTGGCATGTGTTCCTATTAAAGTGGCGGCGACTGGAGCCTTGCTTTTCTGTTTTAAATAAATACATCTTTTTGTTTTTTAGGTACAAACGGACAAAAAGTACATAATGCCGTATGATCAAATAATGATGTGAGTGAATCAAAGAAACCTGAAGCTGAGTGGTGTCTATTGGCGTCTACTTATTCCAGGTTTCCATTTCAGGGAACAGAATGCCAAAAAAATATTAATAACAATAACCTGCCACTAGATGGCGGAAGTGCGACAGGACAGGTTTGAGGGTAATCTATGGCGCTGCAGCAGAAGATTGCACAAAGATAAGCCCCTCTCACTTTGTGCCAAAGGTAACCTGGTCTAATATGTACATTAGAATTTGGTGGAAATAATAATAATAGTCATAATCACAACAACAACAGACACAAGTGGTATAGCATATCTTTATAGAAAAAATAAGTTCTTATTTCAAGGGAAAAAAAGATTTTTTTGCTTAATTTTCCTTGTTTTGAAGTTTTTTTTTCTGTTCTTTTTTTAAACATCTCTACATTTACGTGGTAAATATTATACAACTTGGCTAAAGCCACACTTGTTCAGTCTTTTAGTCTCCACAAAGGATCAGAAGGAAAGCCAGATGATGAAACAGTTCACTGCTGCTTATTTGATGTCACAGAAGAAGGCAGTGAGTGAGGAACCGATACGGACATGCTGATGGCAGGCGAATGACAGCACAGTAGCTCCAGAACAATGTGGAACAGCTTGATTGTGCTGGGGATTGGCCAGGCATGTGAAGCAAACCAGTGTCCCTGTTCTGTCCTACTGCTCAGGAAGAAGCAGCGTCCGGACAACCGCCCGGACCGGGCTACCGAACAGGGTCGAATCCAGCATGCTTTAAATGCACCTCCAGCGTCGCAGCGACACCACCGGTCCACGCTTGCCTTACTGGTTTAAAACTAAAGGCACTGCACTTAACGATCTCCATCGCTTCACAGAGTCCAGCGCTTAGCTGAACACACAGTGGAGATTCTTCACTATACAAAGTTTATAAATCAAACAAGTCAGTCCAAACACGTTTAGCATTAGATGAAATCAATCATTGTTTTTCCTCTCTGATATGTGACTGGTCATTCCCCCATAGTCCCACAGTGCTGCATTAGATAAAAAGCTGAGATTCAGCACTCATGTCAGCCATCTTGTCCCACCTCCATTTCCCTTCCAACACAAAAACTAACAACAACAACAGCGCTCACTGGCTATGTTTAAACAGGTGCTCATGTTTGATAATTTTGTAAAAATCACAAATACAAGGATGCATCATAGAAATTATACAGTTCTGATCAATATGCTGTCCAATTGTAAATGACCAATCAGATGAGAGAGGAGGGGGAAGGGGGGGGGGATATTACACCATGTCTGAACATAGCCATAGTGACATAGTAATGCAATATGTTTAAAAATAAATAAAACGACATTGGTGCCCATCTTTCTTTGCCACCTGTACACAAGCAACACTTCTGCACCAATACAATACTATCATGGGTTTAACTAGTAACGCTTGGCCTTTTCCACAACCAAAACTTTTGCAGTAAGTATGGCATCTGTTTGGTGCCAGTGAACGGAAGCCTCACTGGGACGTTTGTTCCAATAACTATTCCAGCTGCTCAGAGGCAATGCAGGTCACTTTATGCAGTTCTGTGCAAAATAGTCCAGTGCAAGGAAACAAGTTGTGCAGGTCAGTTACAGGAAGCATCACAGCAGGCCTGATTTTTGACCTTCTTCGCATTATAAAGTATCACAGATGACAAAGGATCACCGAAATATTTTTGCAGATAAATCAACGAGGAAGGAAAAAAAGAAAGAAAAAAAAAGTTGTCCTTCATTTGACTAGAGAAGCTAAATTAAAAATACAATTTTGGGTGGAGTGTAGGCTACAACATGAGCTCAGTTATGCAGTAAAATTCCTAAAACAATTACGCCAATTGGTTTAAAAGATTCTTCTGCTAGATTCTCCTAAACCACAAACGTGTGTGTGTGTGTGTGATCTGTACCCTTCACACCGACACAGGATAAACCAGCAGCACAACTGGCATTTTAACCCGAGTCAACTGAAGCACAAGCTATTTTTATTAAATCAGTCAGATGTTGTAAATGTTTGTGCCCAAGTACATTTACTCAAATCTTAAAAGTGCCATTAAAACAAAGTTATAGCCATGAAACTTCTTTTTTTTTTTCCTATATCATCTGGTGTTTTGTTCTAAGCTTAGACTCGAATGAAAGAAGAAAAAAAAAGTTGAACTTCATCAACATTCGTCTGTTCGTCTCAGTTTCAGTAAACACTGCCTTCGATTTCAGGAGAAGTTGAGTCATCTGCTTTTTTTTTTTTTTTTCTTCTTCTTCTCTCGCTGCACCGTTCAATACTCTAGAATTGAAACCGACAGGTTCTTTCTCCTTTCCTGACTATCCGTCAACAGAGGAGCAACAGGCAAAGCAACAAAACAATAAAAACAATCTCAACAACACAAAGAATAGAATAAAGATAATTGCACATGAACAATCTAGGAAAAGAAAAAAAATTATATTCAAACTGAAGAGTAGAAAACACACTCACACGTACATAGAAAGTAATAAAGGGAACAACATGCAAAAAGGGTGAGACAGAAAGAAAGAAAGAAAGATTGTTTCTGTCTTCAAGGATCACCTCGAAGACACTTCACAGCAGTACCTTTTGTTTGAGGGAAAAAAAAAAAAAGATATGGAGAAGAAATATTGCTCTTCACAAGTCCTCTCCATCTTTTTTGACCACCCATTTCCTTTCCCCGTTGTCCCTCGTCAGGGTTTTTTTTTTTTTTTTTTTGTACCATAAGTGACTGTGCAACTACCCCCCCTCCCCCTCCTCCCCCCCCGCATGTTCCTCGATGTCTTAGGCAATCATGTACTGAGTGATTGCTCGGAGAGCGTAGAGCAACTCAGCCTGCAGCCGTGCCTCCATCACCAGCAGGTTCACGTGTACCTGTGCAAAACAAAGCCACTGCATCAGTAATGTTGATTCTTTTTATATCAACTTCAGATACGTTTCCATCATAAACAGATCAAGAGACTTCCGGTTTCGCAAAACTAGGACAGTTAAAGACAGCTTTTTTTTATCTTTTGAAATAAACTGTCACATAAGGAATAAAATATGATGGTAGAGGAAAAAGAAGTTCCGTTTGAAGCTGAATTTATTTCTTATAAATGACACGTCCTGAACTGCTGAAGAAATTTGTTTGGCAACAAGGACGAGTATTGACAAGTTATTTAAGCTTTTAAACCATTTCAAGTTGTGGAACGTCCACCAGTTAAGCTCATCATTTACGAGACAAGCTATAAACCATCACTCCCCCCTTTTTCTTTCGCCCTTAAAAGTTAACAAGACCAACTTTTTTTTTCTTTTCCATGTAATTGTAAAGTGTAAAATCCTCTGTACTGTTTAAAAGACTTCAAGATGTCTCAGATACTAGTATTCATTTTAGCAGAAAACTACGACACACTGATTCCACATCTTGCTTTGGTTAATGGTGTTGTTTTTTTTGCCCACATGTTTATTATTAGCCTAAGATTACGTATGCCGTCTATCAGTCGTGTCCCTGTGAAGGAGTTACGAGCACATTAACAGAATCTGCCATTCGCACTGTTGTCGGAGATCAACCTGACCGATCGGATGCACTGGAGTATAAATTAGTTGACGGATAAAATTTGATTCCTTTAAGCCTCACCTTTTCTGAGGGCTTGAGAGAAACCAGAGGCAGAGGGCACAAAAGATTCTTAGTGGAGTCAGGATAGCAGGCCACAGCCTTAATATAAAGCTTCAGTCCACGTTCCAGCAGCTGGTTTACTTCCCCATAATCATAATCATCGTACCTGTTAAAACACACAAGGAGTGCGAGATTAAGTCAATAAATCCCAACAACACAGACAGATTCTTTTTTCCGTGTCCAGTTGCCAAAGCGCTATCCACCCCTTCTGCTTGCATGAGCTCAGACACCCGTGATGATCTAGTCTCACTATGACTGATGTGAGAGTGCAGATATGCCCTGTACAGCACTATACAGCAGTGATACTTTTTTTTTTTTCCCTGATTTTCTCCCTAATTTAGTCGTGTCCAATTCCTCCCCGTCACTAGGGGGCTCCCACATTAAGGCTACTACTACCACTCAGCCGGGAGGGCCGAAGACTATCACGTGTTTCCCCCGAACCACGTCACGCCAGCCGACTGCATCTTTTCGAACTGCTCGCTCGCACACCGTTGGGGGCGGCGTAACACACTCGGAGGACAGCGCTATCCGCTCCCTCCGTTGCGCGAGCTCACAGACGCCCCTGACTGGCTGTAGAGCCGTGATTAATGTGGGAGCACTAAGTACCTCTCATCCCTCCCCTCTGAGAGAGCTTGGCCAATCAGCTCTCTCTAGACCTCCGGCTGCGAGAGGTTACAGCACCACCCGGGATTCAAACTAGCGATCTCCGGATGATAGGGCGAGCACTTTACCACTGCGCCACTCGGAGGCCCCCAGCAGTGATACTTTTTATGATTTATTCTCCCAGCCCTAAATGTCTATAGGTTTCTCTATAAAATACCCTGAATCATAGAAAAAAAAAAAGTGATTTTAGCTTTTCTTAGGCCCGAATCAGGGGCTGCGAGCATCCCTAAGTAAGAATAAAGAAAACCGTATGCTCACTGTACCTAATTCCATAGCTGCAATGGATGTAGTTCCAGATGGCTCTCTTGAGGTCCGGGTTGCGCGGGGACGGTAACGAGGCCACGCTGCGGAACCGCTCATCTAACAAGTGCCCGATGTCTGAGTAGAGACGGTTTACCAAGGAGAAACCGTGGTCCTCCCACGAGTAGTCCTACACACACACACAAAAGACATCAGCATTCACAAGAGCTGCGAACACCACAGGCTTCTTCTTCCTCTAAGTAAAACCACACTGCGGCATTTTGGATCAGTCAAAAAAAAAAAAAGTGACAAACAATCCAGAAGACCTTTAAGTACAACGTTTCTCGTTAAAGAGAAGATGGAAGATGACGTGTGGAACTGCCATCGATGGCACAGAGCGTGACCGAGCAGCTGCCATTTCAGAAACTAATCTGGTGGCGCGGTCTCACCTGCACCCGCAATACTTGGAAATGGTCTTCCTCCTGCCGGGCGAATTCCTGGTAGCCGAAATCAGGGTCCTTGACAAAGCGGGAGGGATCTGTCGAACACATCATCTCTTCTTCTTCATCCTCATCCATGTCTAAAACCGGAAAAGAGGAAGGAGACGCGTATGAGTCACGGAGACGCGAGAGCATTTCTCCTCCGGCGCGTCTGATGGTGAACCGGGACACGCGGCTTACCTATGTGCAGGAGGGCGTACGACTGGAGGACTGGGTGTCCTTTTCGCTCCTTCTCCTCCTGCGACTTGTGGATTCCGTCCCGTAGGCACGCCAGGTCACAACTCGAGTCTAGAGACTGTGTCGCAAGAGAAAAGCCATCGTAAGATATATAAACCTTTACATTTAACCATACAGTATACAAATACAAGCCTGCTGCTTAGGCACTGAACATGGGTTCACAGGAGATACCGATAATCTGCTGCTCGCTCCTTATGGAGATCAAGTGCAGGGTGAAGGTTCGAGATCTTTTCCTTTCCAGGAAATTTCTAAATTGACTATTCACACAAGCCAGTAGCTAAAACACGCAAACAGCACAAGTGTGTAAGCCTCGATTACATTCTTCCAAATGTGAAAATGAGTCCCGTAAAATCCGATATTTTTCTAGACTTTCCAGCCAAAGCAGCAAGCGACGAGTTAAAGTGTGAACTGGTGTTAGGGTAAACAAGGACAAGGAAGGAACGTCCTCAGCGGCAGACAGGAAAACCGAATTCTACCACAAAACCCTAGCTGTCTCCATTTTTTTTTCTTTTCGATTGGCACGCAAGACTTTCACAGGTCAAAGTCACCTAGATATAATCAGCGCGAAGCAAAAGCAAGTGCTACCAGAAGGAAATGTGTTTCTTTCACATCCTGCTTCATTTCCCCTTCAGTGAATTGGCTTTACTGCCTGCTGAATAGCATTTCGAGTTTGATCTGACTGCTGAAAGCAATACGAGAAAAAGAAAGAGCAATGTTTTCAGGTGGCTCCCACAAAGCCGTACAAAGGTGAGTGCGTTTAGCGCATTGCTCTGATCTGAAAAGATTTTTTTTTTTTTTTAAATGTTCAAAGACTTTAAGAATCCCTGGCAGTTTTCACCAAATGTGATACAACAGAGCTTCAGTGCCAGAGACTCAAGGCCAAGTTAATGACAGAAAGCTGTGTGTGGGTGAGGCGAGCACTTTAAACACTTACCCTCCTGCGAGGTGGGAAGGTGGCGTTGCCATTGGCAGCATCGCAGAGGCAGTAGCCCGGGGGCGTTCCGTGCGGTGCCCTGGGGCCCGTTTGCGTGTCCTGCTCAGAGCCGAACACGAAGCTGCAGAGCGCGTGGCAATGAGCCAGCAGAACCACAGCCTGGACCAGCTCAGCCAGAGACCAGCACTGCTCGCCGGACTTCAGCAAAGCCTGCGGAGACAGCCCAAGTCCAAGATCAGCACAGCCACGCTGTGGCATAACTTTCAGGAACAGATCCAAGCACTCTCATTTTGTCCACAATAAAATATTATGACATACAATCACTCAATTATCTGTGTATTGCTCTACTACAGAACAAATGCACACTTTATTACCCATGACGCAGATCAAGGTGCAACCCCAGACACACAATACACAGTGTCCTTACTTTCAGTACTGGAACGTCGACTGTACCTGAATGTGAGAGCGAGAGATGAGCCAGGGCTGGTGAGCGAGCACTTTGTTTATGTGGTCGAGCTGCTGGAGGCGAGGTGGTGCAGACTCGAGCCCTTGCAGCCACACCGGGTCTCCCCCCACCCGCAGGAACAAGGCAGAGTGCAGAGACACAAGGTAGCTGCAGTGATGCCGTGCTGCAGCCTGAAACAGTCACGTCAGGTGGGTTAGGTTTTGAGATCAATGTGGAAAAGTGACTATAGCAAGAGTGAACATAGCAAGAGTCCCATCACCTTCGTAATACCCTTACACACACACTACCAGTCAGACGTTAGGACACACCTTGGTCTTTCCCGAGCGTTCTATGTAATAAACGATGATGAAGGCGTCCAAAAATCTGCAATAATCTCCACTGAACACTTGATATTGAGATGCTATCTAATCTGATGCGTCTAATCTGAGGTGCTGTTAAGTGGTGAACTTTTCCTCTGCAGCAGTATTAAGTTTTGGTCTTGTTTTGCTGGGATGTCTTCATGAGAGCCAGTTTCATCATGGTGCGCGATGAAGAACTATTGCAGAACAGCTAAAATAAGAGCTGATTGTTGCCATATGAGTTATTTCATAGTTTTTAAATCTCCAGTATTGTTCTAGAATGTAGAAAATAAATCCAAAATTGTATCCAAATCTTTGACTGGTACTGTACGTTTATTCACGTTTTCTACCCCCCCCAGTCCCCCCCCCCCCCCCCCCCCCTCTTTTCATCTGCTCAGCTCCCAATCACACACAAATCATTTTCACTTGCTCGGTCTTACAGGGACATTTACTGACAAATTTCCTCCCTTAAATATGAACACTTGCTTCGTCCCGTACCATGATGGCTATGTAGTGGCGGTAGTGATGGGGCAGAGGGCCGTCCATGTTAAGGATGTAGTGCTGCGTGCGCAGGAAGCTCTCTAAATACTGTGGATGGGAGGCCATTTGCTGCGATACTGTGTCCAGGCGCCCCCTGCTGGCCAGAGCCTTCATGCACAATGGAGAGGAAACGTCCTTATCAGAGTTTACCTTCACCACCTGTAAAAGAGAAGAAGTGGCAGATCAAAAATGAACATGTATTTTTGTAAAAGTACTGGTAAATAGAGAAACATTGCAACCTTTTTGATGCAATTAATCCAGATCCAAAGTATGTTAAACATACAACAATCCTCAATTCGCATGCATTAAAGCATATTTTACTAAACTGGGCCTGCACGACAAAACTATAAATATAACCCTGGCTAAACAGCATGAATCAGCTGAACTCCTGAAAGAAAGGGTGAAAGAAAATACCAATAACCCTATAAGCAGAACTCTTTAGCCAATAATTCTTTAGCCAAAAGAAAGGAATAAAAAAAGTGTGATAAAAAAAAGGAAGGGGACGAAAGAACAAAGGACTCTGCAGCGCGTCCGGAAGGCATGAAGGCAGACAGAGAAAAATATTGCGCAGTGAGAGAGAGAGAGGCCTCTGTTAGTCTGGAGTTTTTAATCTTTAAGACGTAAGCCAGACTGGTGTCCAGCTGAAAACATGAACAGGCAGCACTTTCTTGGCTAAAAATCATCAGGTCTTTAGAGTTTGAGCCAAAAACGTGTAATTACAGCAGTGCTCTGAAAGGTTAGTCTTTGGCAAACGTTTCTTGTTATATCAGTGTTGAAGAGCAGTGTTTATCCGTAATAAAGGATAAGGTTAGTGCTTGACTGAATGGATGAGAGAAATCCCCCCTGCAACCTCTTTCAGGTTCTCGTATCTGTGTATACATGAACACACCAACACACGCATGCCATCACTAATCTACTGAGGTGAAGAAAATGTACCCGGTTTCATCTATGGAAACTACTGCAACAGTTGTGATACAAGTTATTATTACTGAAACGAAAATGGGTCATGCCTCCCTTTCCTGGTATGGGAAACAGGAGAGAGCGTGGCCTCCCACAGCCAAATGTCTCCGTGCCAAAAGCACAGCAGCGCTGGCAGCAGTTATTCCTTCGAGTAAACCGCTGCTCAGCAGGCCGGGCTGACAAGCAGTCATGGTGGGAAGGAGGTCAGTTACACACAGGGAGGGGGGAGAGAAGCAGCACAGCTTCTGACTAAACTCACACATGTGCACCATCACGTAGGTTGTCCTGTACGCTCTTGCAGCATAGCTTATAGAGAACTGAGTCACAGCGTAGTAGTTGAAAGTCTCGTTCCCTAACGCACACGTTCCTGTTAAAACCAAAAAGGCTGAGTCAGCTCTTAGCCAATACAAGTTCTTCCCAGACGACAAAAACGTTGTCTTCGTCACGTCAGGTACACGCGTGGATATTAAAGAGAAGAGCCATGTCAGATTATGTAGCTGAAGTACAAGCGTCGCGTTTCCACTGAGAATTTCGACAAGATTACACTAACGACGGCCAAATAAGATAAAACTGTGGAAGGTTTTAAAATGTAGGACTGTGGTAATAAAGCTTGCTCTCGTGTTGGTGTAACAGCTGGCCTAACAAGCAACACCATCACGTTCTGGATTTTAAAACCGATGGTGGTGCAATGGTGCCAGGCACAGTGTCAAAATTTCAGACCGTTTCACAATTTCAAAATAGAATGTAGACCACGCAAAAAATAAGGTCAGATTTTCTTGTTGTCCCAATGAGCTGCGCTTCTTGAAAATAACAACAACAATGGACTACTTGCCGGACGCTGAGGTGCGAGAACTGACCCGACGGGGGGGGGGGGGGGGAGAGGGGGGGGGGGCTGTGGGGGGCCTATTGGGGAACAAAAAAAGCACACACACACACAAACACACACACAAAAACACACACACAAAAACACACACACAAAAACACACACACAAAAACACACACACACACACACACACACACACACACACACACACACACACACACACACACACAATAATAATAATACATTTTATTTATAAGCGCCTTTCATAATACTCAAGGACACTGTACAAAAAACAATAAGTACAGGCAACCAAACAACACAAAAAACAAGCATGTACAAAAGAAAACAGTGAATTTAAGGAGAGTAAGCTTTAGTAAATATAATATATATATATATATATATATATATATATATATATATATATATATATATACACACACACACACACACACACACACATACACACACACAAACACAAGATTAAGTGTAATTAGTATATTTGTATGTGTATATACAGTTGCTATATATGCATGTGTGTGTATCTATCTATGACTGCGTGTTTGCGCGCGTGTGTGTGCGCGTGTTAACCTCAATATAACGGTCAGTGTTGTTTTTCCAAACAGCTATACTCAATACATTAACTACGCACTCATATTCAGATGCATGTGGAGGAATTTACAGAGGTTGCGTGTAAATCTCATTAACTGGTGTAAATTCCAAGCCCTAAGCCTCACCAGCACACAGACCAGAGTACAGACGGCCAAACAAGTGCTGATGTTTTCCCTCTCCATAAAGCAGAGGCCAAGTCACCAGAATAAGGCGGTTATAAATATCTGAGTGAGACAGCTGGGATAGCAGTTGGACAGATAAGAGCAAAATGGCACCCTTGCGCAAGAGACAACAAGCAACAAAGCAGTGACACTCTCACACTCGCTCAGGCATCAGCTGCCACCCTGACGTGTAGAGGAGAGAGAAACAAACACTCTTAGCCTACATGTATATGTTTGTAGTGAATTCCAGCTCTACCAATATCCCTAACCGAACTGTGTATTAATCAACCAAGATAGGCCATGGCGGGTTTTCTGTGTCAACACACCGAAGTGCAGGTGTCTAGCTACAGGGTCATACTGTGCCTGCAAATCTAACACACCAGCCCGAATGGCGCAAAAGGAAAAAATGACTCGGTATTTTAAATATTTAACCACGTAATTGCTTTCATCTTAGCAGGCGGCTCAAGCAATCGGCTGCTCAATTTATCTAATCGATGCGCGGCTTTTCCGGGAATCAGCACTGATTAATGAAAACAGACCTGAACGATTCTAAGAGTATCCACGAAGAACGTGCCGATTAGCGTGCACCTGTGAGAGTACGTCATCCAGTTCTTAGTCACTCAGTCTAGAATGTGGTAAAGAAAAAAAAGAAGAAGAAGAAAAAAAAAAAAGCAGGAAACTCGTACGCACTTTTATGTGCCCAAGTTTTATTAAATTACACAGGAAAAGTTAGAAAGCCTGCTGTTCTAAAGAAAGAATAAAATAAAATGTAGATAAATAAATGACATTCTGGAAAGTTTGCTTGCTTTTAAGAAAGTGCATCCTACCAAAAAAAAAAAAAAAACAATAAAAAAAATTGTGACGTTTGGGTTCAGTGTGCGTGATCTGAGTGAATATTGTCTACGCTTTAACTAGCACTGGACAATTTTCACAATTAATTTGTTTAATTCAAATGAATGTATTATGCAGCACGTCGCTAAGGACTCGCAGCAAATTATTCAAATAATCAGTCCAGGTATTAAATATAGGTATAAAATAAGTTTATTTAGATATAAAGTAATTCAGCATGTTATCATATGCACTGAATTCCACGAGGAATTACATCATTTCTGTTCGTCAAATAAAGCAGGAGAACTGGATGTTGGAGTTTTGTTAGCAACATGCTAGGCAGCTAAAAACGGTGTGTTTTAAATTTAATTTGTCTGTATGTTGATTAATCTGAAACCAATGCTTGTATAGACCGTATAACCCTTTTAGAAGTAAGAAGAGTTACTTTGTATATTTCAGATGTTGTGATATCACAGAAAAAAACTCAAACTTGGGTCCAAAATCCTGAGTTGAATGCTTCAGGGGTATTTTATGTCATAAAAGTGAGAAACATTTATGGGAAAGAATGGTCCAGAAATATTAACAGCGCCATCACCAGGAGGCAAGTAGTTAAAAAAAAAAAAAAAAAAAAAACATACACGGGGCACTTTGGAATTTGCCAAATCCGCATGTCTTCAGACTGTAGGAGGAAGCTGGAGTGCCCGTAGGAAAAACCACTAAGCCCTTGGAGGGGAGGGGCAGCATGCAAACTCACAGATACTAGGTGGGAATCGAACCCTCTAGCCTGTGGAGGTGTGACACCACAGAGCTAACCACTGTGCCACCGATACCTGAACGTAGGAACTTCACACAAAGTTATGTGCCGATTATGTGATCAGGAAATTATGGTTTTAAGTTATAAAATAATTTAAGTTAAATTATTTTTAAAAAAAAAACAAAAAAAAAAAACATTTTTCAGTAAAACGATTGAACTGTGACTTTAAAACCGAGGTATGTGTCATTTCCCTCTTCTAATCTTCCAACAGAGGAAATAAATAAATAAATAAATAAATAAATAAATCCACAAAAATGTTGGAAAATAATTGAAAACATGTTGTATATCCCACCTTAGAAATTAAACACCAAAAGCGGCAATTAATTAAAAAAAAAAAAGTAAGTAATTAAAAGAAGAAATCTGAAAGCTTCTGAAAGTGAAATGTAGTCAGTGGATTGAAGCGAGTTCAGTTTCGGGCTTTTAAACTACGCAACACAGAGACACAGTTTGCCTTTTGAGAAGAATGTAATTGATATTATTCAGAGATTTATACAGCAAGACCGTCAATGTTTTTAATTTGTGAGGGTTTTTTTTGGGTCTCATGACAAGGCAAAGCTGTGTGCAAGTTTTATTTCTTTATTTATTAATAACATTTGGATTTTTTTTTTTACATACAAGGCCACTGAAATTAATAAAAGGATAAAATCATTCAAACAGAAAACTATTGCTAGATTTTATCTAATAAATAAAAAATAAATTAATTAATAAAAATTAGCTGCAGCCCTGGCTCACTTTCTTCTCTTGAAAGCTGCTTTTGCAAAAGAAACATAAGGTGGTTTAACAACAAGCAGTAAACCCATTCAAGAATGACACGCGAACACACAAGCTTGTTGATGGTCAAGTAAATTAACTTCAATTAAATCAACACTTTACTACTTAAACTTCCGAAGTGGTAACATAATACATACAAGATAAAATCAATAGAAATCCAGCATGCTAGCAGTTATTAAATGGTGATGCTAATCAAGAAATCTAAACACAGCTGTCGTTTATTCTCATTTTGATGAGGTATTTAATTACACGGATGTGCATTTGATCATGCCAGGGGATAACTGCTCCTTAATAATAAAGTCTCTTAAATTCCATCATATTGCCAAACCGGTCGACTGTTAATAGAGTAAACGCCATGGGTATTTTTATAAGCTTATCTGATAAACAATCCTGGTTGACTGCTCAAATAGTCCTGGATAAAGACATAAAGGCTGGACGGGGGTGGGGGGGGGGAAACCAATGCAATAAAATTGGCTGACATATGATATACTTTATTAAAAGTGGTCCAATTAGCAATGGAACGCATTGTATAATGATTAAACAGTTCAATTTCTGATGCAATCATGTGTGAAATTTTCTCCATACGCAATCCAAGCAGAAACGTGCGGCACTGTACTGTATCAAATCTTGTAACCCAATACGTGACGCTTAACAAATAACCGCACTTGGGAAAACCCCCTCATGACTGAAATTGAAACATACGGCATCCCCGAGTGTTCAAAGATTCCTATTAAGCGAGAGGCTAAAAACCAGTAACTGAGCTAGCCGTTAACGGGGCTCCGACATGCAAAACCTCAGACTCCCATAGCAGCTCTAACTCGTCTCTCTTGGGGACGCTCCAGGGGGCACTTTCATACTAAATCGTTCTCCGATCACAGAACCTAACAACGAAGTCTACAGATCTGCAGGACTGTGTAAAACGCATGACTGTCAATACTACAAATAAAAGAAATACTAAACCTGACCGACATAGCGGGATACTAATCCAGGACGACTTGTGAATGCCTCACAGTGGATAAAGTAATATTCAGACGGGACAAGATTTCATGTGTGTTAACTCCTGGATCACTTCACATGGAATAAACCATCTCTGTATTTATACGCATGTGCTCATCACTTAGTACTTACCTTAATCCCCTAGAAGCTTTACTCATCTCGCACTCCTTTAAAATGTCATCTCAAATTTTATTAATAAGCATTTTAACCTTGACCACTGCTTGCTTCTAATTTGGCTTCAGAATGAAATGACAAATCGGCACTTCCTGGAGAAAATGCTCTACAAAAACAGGCATACTAAGGAAAACGCATGACACCTCTTTTTCCTATAGGACAGAATGGAAGGCAACATGTTTACCGACAGGATATATAAAAGTTACCTCAGGTTATTTCTACAAGATCTTTGCATGTACAATAACAAAAAACTAAAAATTTTACTGACATAACAGATTCGAGAGGGATCTCAGGGATACACCCGTCGTAAAACACAGTACTAGTATTTTAAAGTCCAAGTGCATTGTGTGGGACGGCTTAATAGTGAGTGAAAAATCTGAAGAAGAGTGAGGAAATCACGTAAGATACAAGCAAATAAAAAGAAAAGAAAAATAATAATAATGATAATAAATAGGGGAAAGAATATGATAAACATATACGTTTAGTGTCAAATGTCACCATAAGGTCTCAAGTGGCCCTGTCTGGTCATCTCCAACATGCACAGACATGCCCCTACTGACACTCAACATGAAACCGGAAGCCAGTCATACATCCTCCTGGCAAGTCCCTTTAAAGTTTAAGGTAAAAGTGAAGTTGGTACTTTCAGATTTGCATTGAGAGAACCCAGAATTCACCTAATATCACACTTGTTTTTTTTTTTTGTCTTTCTTCTCCCATCTGATGTCTCGCTTCCATCAAATAACGATGTGCATAACTTCTGTTAGTATTAATAGCACAGGATTTGGTTTACTTGCAAACTGTAGGTAAACAAAGACTGACTGAACTCGTACGTCTGGTATCCGGGTCTGTTTACACCTGACGTATCGTGGATAAACCAAACAGTGGGCAGATTTGAATAGGCTCAAGTGTATCCAATTTGAATGGTAACTTGCA
Source organism: Clarias fuscus (assembly GCA_030347435.1). Taxonomy (NCBI): domain Eukaryota; kingdom Metazoa; phylum Chordata; class Actinopteri; order Siluriformes; family Clariidae; genus Clarias; species Clarias fuscus. The sequence continues at coordinate 20,072,396 of CM059214.1, read as the reverse complement.
AAGTAAAAAAAGAAAAATACATTTGAAAAAAATCCCCAATGGGAGAAAAACAAGACCGTAACTCAGTTCAGGTCCTGTATTTTAGACCATAAACAGGTCATGGATTTACACACGGTGCGAATGCGAGGAATAAAACTGTGCTTAGCAGAAAGAAGAAAAAAAACAGAAATGAATGTGTGTTCAAGGCTGGAATCCTTCAGAGAGGCCTGAAACTTAATCGTTCTGAAGAGTTGGCAAAAAAAAAAAAGTGAGACTATTGAACATAAGGAGAGAGCAGAGACATATTTAGATAAGAATTACTCTACTACCAAAATCATCTAAACGAGGTACAGAATGTGTGGGACTCCAGCATCGGGACAAAATAAGAGCTGAGTGAGATTCAATCTGCCCTCTCAGAGTGCTGGGAGGGGTCTGTCCTTGTCGCGAGCACAAGTGTCCCTGGTGCTGTTACAAAAAAAAAAAAAATCCTTCTTGCTGCAGTGGAAATACTCTTGGTTTGGCAACCTGAAGCCAGGGAGGGGAACAAAACAACCAGCTGCAATGTTCTGGGGGTTAGAGGAAACCCAAGACAGCAACACACACACACACACACACACACAGGCCAAACACACACAGGGACAGCTGGGATACCTTCAACATACAGACATAGATATTTACGTGCAGTCAAACACGTATGTATGTAGTTATTTTTTTATTTTTTTATTTTTTTACACAGTGTAAATGAGTATATAATTAATGGATTCTTTCTTAATCGTACCTAACTCTTACACTCTATTGCTTGCTTGAAACAACAAATAAATAGAACAGCACCAAGGCTGAAATACACATTGTGTCATCCAATAGGAACACATCCCCAAAGCCACAAGTGTGCTTGCTATCTTTCTTTTATCTTCTGTACAGTCTATGCTATTAAAAAAAAAAACTGTACCAAAGCTTACATGACCTTACAATTGGGAAAAAGGGCGACCTTGTCTCTTATAATAATGCAACTTAAATGCTCTTCTGCACCGTGTTACAATGGCGCTCTTGTTGCTCGGGTTTGTGGTAAAGATAGTGAATAGCAGGAGCACTAGCTGCATTAAAAATGACAACCCTCAAAAACAGCACATGTAAAGGAAAATAATAATAATAATAATAATAATAATAATAGCTGGAGGAAAAGAGAGGCCAGTACATCCATTGTTCCTTATAACACACTGAAGCAGTTTTCTCCACGCGGTGCCCTCTAATGGCCAGAAGCGGAACAGCAGATAACATAGGAGAAAAACAACTTTGATTGGCAGTGCATCAGCATCACAGCACACAAATGCTAACAAAAAAGGGGCCGCACAACACACACCGTTATGAAGATAAACGTATGGATACAGTATGGATACATGTCAGAAATATTTGATCAGGTTCTTCTTATTGTCTGAGCTTGCCATTTTTAATCTGTATTGTCCAAGACAGCTTCGGATAAGGCCAATGTTCATTCAAACTAGAAGACGATCATCATCTTTCGTACAAGTATTTTTTATTTATTATTATTATATATTTTTTTACACTTCTGTAAAAACCTTAAATGCAAATAAAATACAATCCAATGCTGTTTTCAATTGCTTTATGAATTATAATAATAATAATAATAATAATAATAATATGTGCATGCTAGAGCAGGAATATGGAAATGCAATGTTCAAATAATTTTCTGTAAAAAATGTAATAAAGAAAAAGGCATTTTCAGTATTGCACGCACATTCTGGTTAAAAATGTGAAACCCTTTATTACGTGCGAGTTATGCATAAAAAGCATTAACAGCATGTAGTGTCTCTTTTGTGCAGCACAGTGAACAAAAAGATTAGCCATCTTCAAGCTACCTAGAAAACAGCCATCAGCAACAACAGACTGAGAGATCTGGTCCTCATATAAAGCTCGCTGGGTGTTAAAACACTATTCATGACCATTGCAAACCAAAAGGCTGATTACACGGAGCCAAGATTGCACGAAGGCTTGTTTTTTTAGTTTGAATTAGTTAGCCAAGGTTAGCTTAACTTAACACAAACGCCCCCTCAAGTCTCTCTGCTCAAAGGGAAGTTTTAGGTTGAACAGCTACGAGCTAACAACAGCTTGCTAACAATAACCAGACACACCAAGATTACCTAGATTTTGTCAGAACAAACTAGATATTGAGATATATATTTTTTTTTTAGTTAAGCATGTTAAACAGTGTTAGTTATGTGGACAGATCTACAGTGTTGACTGCGGGCTGAGGATCTGAACTAACATTATTTAAAGAAACACACACATTCACAATTAAATCATAAAATGATCGTTGAATGAATAAAGGAATAAGACGCATCAATTAATTATTTCATTCTAATGTTAACTTGCAAGGACATCTTTATCTTTCTGAGCTGCAGGTCAGAAAAAAATATAAAGCTATAAAACGATTAAGGTACACAACACAGTGACTCTACCTGAGTCCGGACACGCTGGCACTGAGTTCCAAAGCGATAATCCATATTTTGCACATCACAGATGATCATTTTCCTCGGTGTAAGTGCATGAATACGGCTCCCTCCGTCTTTCCTGAGCTTAAAGTAACTCGCGAACAAAAGCCAAGCTGCTCTGAAATGTAGTTACAAGTCCGGACATTAGCCGCAGTGTTACTGGGTGAAAAGCATAGACTGACACAGCGAGGACAAGATCAACCAATCAGAGTGCCAGACGGGCGGGACCAACTCGGGGGCGTGTTGAAGGCAAGCGTCCAATCAACGGCCGCATGTACGCTTTTGGCCTACAGCTGTAAGAGATCTCAGCCAATCATGTGGCGAGAAAAGTATCCCCTGTTGAAAAAAAAACTGCTTTTCTTCAGCTTCTGATGAAACAAAAACGAAAAAAAAACCCGAACCAAGACCAAGTTACCGAGCGCGTTTAGGACGTGTTTCGAGAGTTATGAGTTAATTTCTCTTACAGGAAAACACTCAGGAGTTGGGCTCTACAAACACTACAAGCCATTTTTGATAGGCTTTTCCCTCAGAGAGAAACTGCACAACCACATAATCAGTGTCTCATTTATTCCCAAACAGTGTAACTTGTGTTATTGGACTCTGAAATAAGATATAATAAATATATTAACACCAACAGGGAGAGCCTAACAGTTAAGTCTAAAGTGTGTGTGCTGCATGTTTTTTCCTGGTGGAGACCAAATATCTGACAGTTTTGAAATTATGGAGACTTTTAGCTGTTCTGTGTGTTCCAATGTTAGACTAAGGAGCTTTTATGTAAAATGTGTAAAGGTTGTGAGGTCTGGTAATGTTCTGCCAGTAATGGTTACTGGAGCTTGCCATGACAGTGTGAAACTAAAGTCTAAGCTGCCTGATTACGTCAATTTAAGGTCCTGTCAAGGGCATTTAGACAAACGTGGATACAGAAAGAAGATTATCTAAATGGTCACATTATTTTTGCATTTATACAGTTTTTATCTTTACCAGATTCCTATACTCACCCGTATGCTTGCCTTACCACCACATTCAGGCACAGAAAAAAACATTGCATACCACAAGACAGATTGTACCTTTTCTCAGTGTTTATCCTAGCACAATGTAAGGCCTCTTTCTGCCTCAGGGTCATAACCCCAAACCCTGTGAAGCCCATACATTAATAAAGTCCTGGCCAGGGGTCTGTTAGACAAAACAGCAACACGCACAAAGCAACATATTATTATATAAAAAAAACTTTAGGTTTAGTTTAAGCCAACCCTGGGTTTCCTGCTTTATATTAATTCCAGATAAATATTTGAAAATTAAACATTTATCCCCATTGAGCAAGCCAGAAGTGATAGTGGCAAGGAAAAGGTCCCTTGAGAGGAACCAGAGCAAAAGGGAACCATCTTCATTCGTGTGATAACAGATTATAAATACTTTCCCTTCTATAAATGTATGATATAAAGTCAAAAAAGTCAAACCAGAAAGTGATGAGCAATCTGAATGAGTTTTTCTGAATTTAGTACAGTTTTAACATGAAGTCTATTTTGTTACATTTATCAGCTGTCTAGTGCAAAACCTTATCATAGCAATTGTAGTCCTAAGGCTTGAATAACATTTGTAGTTCTAAGCTATCTGTATGATTTTTATGTGGTACCATCCATGGTAATCCCATTGATCTTCAGGCTGTCCATGTGGGACCATCCCCAGCAGCAGCAAGTGGTTTTCAGGTGATAAGACCTTCAGACAGAAGCGCATCAGGGTGAATCATGCAGGTCTAGAAGGCAGAAGGGTTCAGGATCTTTGCCCAATGAGTTGGAAAAGGGAGATATTTTTTTCTTATTTATCCCAGCTTTTGAATGTGGAACAACATGCACATGCATTTCTGATGTAGTAATATTGTCCACTCCAATCTGGACCAAGCGGTATATTAATAACTTTTTGATCTATATGGGACAGTTTGTAATTGAAAGGGGTGCAAATCAATTAAACATTAACTTATATTTAAACAAACATTTTAAAAATGATCACTCAAAGAGCTCATTAATGTAACCAGAATAGAAAATATATGGGTTTGTGAATGAGGATATTTTTTCAAAATAAAATGAGAAAAAGGTCAGGTCACCCAGGATTAGGAAGCTAATGTTACCTGTTTTTTGTTTGTAAGTTGTAAAAGATGGGAAACATGCCTAAAAGATTGTTTCTTGAGGAGTGTAAAACACAATTTGATGTAGATTAACTGCCAAAGTATTTCAGATGATTCTTTTTTAACGTAAAGTGATGGACCAAAAAAAACATGTACTTTAAGACACCAGTCAAACGTTGGGGCAGAAGTGTGGATTTATTTTCTACATCTCGAACAGTACTGTAGTTTCAAAACTATGAAATCACACGTATGCCATTAGGTGATTAAATAACAACAGCGACAGTCAGTTGGTATTTTAAGACATGAAGGTCAGCTGTTCTGGTATAGTTCTTGCAAGAACAGTCTTGTCAAGTGCATTTGCAAAACCCATCAAGCACCATGATGAACCTGGCTCTCATGAAGTCCGTCCCAGGAAAGCAATACCAAAACTGACCTTTGCTGTGGAGGAGATTTTCATTTAGAGTTACCATCCAAAAAAATAAAAAACCCTATATGTTGTGTTGGCTTTAGTAAAATATTTTAACTTCCCTCAGGTTTCCTTTAAATAGTTGACACATTTAACTACAGCTCTTGCCTTTCTAAAAGGGGGTCCTTTTCTGAAAGTTTTTGAATGCGAATATTTTTTTCATTTAAGAAGAGGCATTTATTGTTATATTTTCATTTCTGGCTCTCCGTAGTAAACAACTTTAATCAGAAGGGCTTAATGTTACAGATAATTTGGCAACACATTTTCTGATGATTGTACAGACTTCAGTACAGCAGTGCGCAAATTGCACATTTTTGTGCTTTCTATGCTATATCAGAGACTGACTTGGCTCATGAAGGGTTTTCAAACAAGCTATATCAAATTCAGGGGAACAACCACAAAGATACTTGGCACAGGGTAGATTAGATTGATTTATAAAAATGTACATTCACTTTATGGCCTGGTAATTCAGTCATTCTGGGAGAAAATAACTCTTCATACTATCTGCTACTGACAAACTTTGCTAACTACTGTATATTATAATGTATAAAGTGTTTTTATGGAAGACTTGAATGACCACATAAGATTTTTAAAAGCTTGTGTATTTTTCTTAGTTTTTTTTGTTTGTTTAGGGGTTCTCCAGGTTACTCTCACAGTACAAAGACATGTGCTGTAGGCTGACAGGCATTTCCAAGTTGCCTGTAGTGTAAGATTGGGTGTGTGAGTGTGTATGCTTGTGCCCAGTGATGAGGTGACTCCCACCCCAGTGTCCCCTGAGTTCCCTGGGATAGGTTTCAGGTCCCCTGTGACCCGACATAGGATACTTGCTACGGAAAATGTATAGATGCTTGGTGGGGAAGCTGAATAAATTTTTACTCATCAACAGTATTTTCGAAAATTTGTCTTTAATGTGACATTTTTAACACATTAATGTTATATAATTTCTTTACACATGGCAAATCCATTTACCTTTTAGTATTTAATATCTAGACAGTGACATCATGGTGGATTAGTCCTTAGCACAGTTCACTCTCCATTCTGGTCCTGTGAGCACGGTTGCTTGGTCTCTTCTGCGTTCTCTGGTTTCCTCCCACAGTCCTGCAAAGTCATGCACAATAGGTTGATTGGTTTATTCAAATTGGTCGTTGTGTGTACTCTGCGATTTCTCTTGTGCTTGAAGTTTCCCTGGTATAGGCTACAGACTCCACACAGAATAACTAATAATTGGTATAGATAATGAATGAATAAAAATTTAGATCTACTTTATACTGTCACATTCTAGTTAGAACCCTCTCTTTTAATTCTTTGTGCTTTTGTGTAAGAACATAATAAAAAATCATCAGACCTTAGTGGGTCTGCATATTAGGCACCATATAACTTTTTTTTCACTTTGGCATTGTTGATTTATTTATATTTTAAATTTATTTTAAAATATAAAAAGAAAAAAATTGGGCTATACTAAGTACCTTTATGATTCAATAGCCTGTATATCCAACTTTAACAGCAATCATTTGAAGTAATCATTTCCTGTATTATTTTATCAGTCTCTTACATTTTTGTGTAAGACCTTTCACCCATTCTTCTTTATAACATTGCTTCAGTTCATTGAGGGTTTTGGCCATTCGCATAAGATAAGATAAGATAATATAAGATAAGATAAGATAAGACCAATCCTGGAAAAATTTGGGATATGCACAGCTCTCCTTAGGTCCCACCCCAGCATTTCAGTAGTTTTGAGGTCTAGACTTTCACTATCCCATTCCAAAACCTTGATTCTTTTATTTTTTAACCATTCTGATGTAGATTTACTGGTCTGTTTTGGACCATTATCCTGTTGCATGACCCAATTTCAACCATGCTTTATTTGTCAGATGGCCTCACATTTGCTCTAGAATACCCTGGTATCCGAGGTCCCGTGGCTGCTAAAACAAGCCCAAATCATCACCCCTCCACTGCTGTGCTTGACAGTGGGAATGAGACGTTCCTGCTGAATGCTGTTTGGTTTACATTGTTCCAGAAGTCTTGTGCTTTGTTCAGATGCAGTTTTGTGAACTGTCTTGTGTAGAAATGATTTTATAACCCTTTCGTTGTTTCTCATTGTTTATGTCCTTCCCTCTTGGCATTGTGTTAACACACACCTGAATACTCCAGACCAGTAAACTGCCAAAACTTCTGCTTTTATAGAGGTTTGCACATCTGTTCAAAGGCTGATGATTATGAATGGCTCCTCCAATCTCTAGGTTAACCTCTAGGTTACCCCAGGCTAATCATGCAATAAAAAAAAAGATGAAAATCTAAATAAACTGAATATGTGGGAAAATAAAGCATAAAATGCATGAAAGAGTTAAAAATGGTCTTGCTTCAGATTCCGTTAGAGATAGGCCTTAATATTTATCTGCAATTCAATCCCCCAACGAGGCCTAAAAAATACTAGCATTGGGTAGTCTACTTTATTTATGGAATATTATTGAATTATTGTTTTAAGCAGGAATCAGTTAGGAGACCTGGAGTGCAGAGAGATAACTGATTCCTTTGGATTATTTTTATTGGCTTTGGTTTTTAAGTAAACAGTATAAACCGTATAAGCTGTAAAAAAAAATGTTTTAAAAAAATGAACGCGAACACACTGAAACTGGAATTTTAGAAGAAAAAAAATCCTGATTTATATAAATTGTCACTCATTTGTAATGAAGATAATGATTGAATGAGTTCGTTTTCTTGCTCAGTATTATAAGTCACAAAAGTGCCACACTGGCCGCTCCCCAAAGAACTCTTGATACAGGCCTCTTTGGCCTTTCCTTATTTTCTGCTTACCCTGCTAATTCTGTCTTTTCACTGACCCTGAATGAATAGTGCTGTTGTTTAGGGAAAGAACTTACAAACTGGGCTTCATTCAGTTCTGCTTATTTAACTGGAGTTGTTTTTGTTTTCCCAAGCCCAAGATCCTTGTGACATTCACCGTACAATTGCACAATTACTGTTTATAAGACTCAATCATGGCATTAATGACATGTTTACAAGTTCACGCGTGCTCGTTTTAAAGTCGACAGCTTTATCAATGAAGGCTTTTAAAAAGGTTTAACACAGTACCAATTACTCGTTATCCTCTGAGAGCAATATCTTCATGAACTTTTCCATCATACTGGCTGCTCTTACCCTCAGGTTTTATTTGTTATTGAAGGTGTTTTTTCCAAAAGTGCCTTATTTTAAGGATGGCGCAAGAATATGATTAAAAATAGACCATACATGGGCCAAAATTGTCATTGCTACAGGGTAATTAAGGTTAATTATGGCAGTAAGTTCCAATGTCACTGGAACCACTCCCTGTCTTTACAGTAGATTCAGTCTAGTGCACGTTATGAAACATGGAATTAAAGAGTCATTAACAAATTCTGTTTTAATGAATAATATAGTACATATACCATATTTAAAATGTAATAGACAAAAGTGAAGGATAATTTGTTCGGCAGAAATGAGCAATTTTGCCCTTTATGAAGTGACTGAACGTAGCATAGAGTCGACGCTTCATGGAATGAACACAATTAATATAAGAGGAAAGAGACTATGCCTCTGGGGAAGGCAAATGGGATGATCTAGTGTTTGTCAAACACAAAAAAGGGAAGAGCTGTAATCAGAAGCAAAATGAACGCCAACCTTATCCCCTCTCTGTGCCACAGAACAAGTAAGCGATTCAGCAACATCCCTGCAATGGGCCTCTTAACAGTGCTAGTTACTGAATTATAAGTACTGAGAAGTGAAAAGGGCCTGTGCTCAGAATTCTGCTCTCTCACACCCACACTGTGCATGGACTCGGTTCCACAGGGAGAGGGCACTTGTGTCTCTGTCCTCTTCACTCAATAAAGCATTCTTTAATAGACAGGCATTATGAGCACACACACACAGTGTATAATCAGTGTATAATTAAGAGATTAAGTTTTCATATTCTGTAGGACTCAGCGTTTGGCAACCAGTGATGGCAAAAATAGAAAGTAAAGCTCACAACAAGGCAGATTCAAAACAGATAGTTTTCTCAGGAATACTCAATAAAAAGAAACGTAAATTCTGTCAAGCTCCCAGGATATCAGTGAAGACTAGTTTTGAAACAGAACTTTACAGCCATTTTGATCATTAATTTAACATGTATATTAAATGACTGTGGTGGGACAGCAGTTTAGTGGTTAACACACGCAGAGTTCTTGTTTGAAGCTCATCTTTGGCCCGCATGCAGAAAGTTAGTATGTTCTCTTGTGCATGGTCAGTGTCCTCCCACAGTTTAAAGACATGCAGTGTAGTGCATGATGGGGTGTGTGGATGTGTACATGTGCCCTGCTGTACCCTGCTTTATGCCTCCTGTGACCCTAGGCTGTGCAATATAGACAATGGATAGATTTATATTAAATGATTATATTACGTATATACTGTAATTTAACTTATTATATTTCATATAACTGCATATCCCAAAGTGTTTTATTCTTCTTTTATGACAACAATTAGCCATTTATCATTTTATATATATATATATATATATATATATATATATATATATATATATATATATATATTTTTTTTTTTTACAGAACATTATGTTTGATTTATAGGCACGTTTTTGGTGTTCACAAGTCTTTTCATATTTTGCTTCCAAAGTGCCAGACCTTCTTGTATTTTTAATGCACTCTTGAGAAATAGATTTCCAGACTTACTGAAGGATTTTTATCATTTTCAGATAAAGGAATTCAATTCAATTCAATTCAATTTTATTTGTATAGCGCTTTTAACAACTGACATTTTGTATGAAATGTGAATGTACAGTATATGAATCAAAATGATAAGATTGTCCCTGATGAGCAAGTCGAGGACCACAGCGATCTAACTTAAGGCATGAAGGAACAGGAACAGGTGCAGATCATGAAAGATGATCAGGTCGGTGATTAGTATACTGGTGACGGTGAATGCTGACTGGTTGGAACAGACGGGAGGGGAAATGAGGTTGCTGCTGAGGTTGTTAACAATCGATTTTTTTATTTTATCTTTAGGCAATTTGCGGCCTGTTGAAAGAAATTAATTTGCTCTAATTTCTTTCATTTAATTTACAAAATGTAATGAATTAAAATGTAATTAAATCCATAATAAAAATAATTTTATAAGAAGAAATGAGGGGTGGCTCAAGTCTTTTTTCACAGTACTGCATGAAGACTATACAACAGTATGTTATGTGAAATTCACTGAGGAAAGAAGGTAAGTGTAATAATATTTTTGTATACAGTACTTAGAGCAGGATTTAGTTATTTGTATGCTGGTCATTTTCAGAAAAAAAAAAAAAATCAGCTTCCTTATTATTTGCATATTTCCCTATTTAATGCCCAAATAGAACTGACAACACCATGTATTATGGTCATTATGGAAAAGATTTTGCAATGGTGTCTTTTTTGAATTTTCGCTTCCTTCATAAAAAAAGAAGTTGTTGTTGCATTCTAACCACTTTACCACTCGGTCAGTGTAAGTGCTACCTCAGCTTACTGCTGATATCTAACTGAGTATGTCAGTCACCACTTCATCCTTTACACTTTCCAGACTTCTACATTTCATAAAACCAAACAACTTGTTTTGAAAGATCAGAGGGAAAAAATAGTTCTACACAATCACCACACTCACAAAAGACAAAGATGCTCGCTGACATTTCACTCACTGCTGCACAGCTGCATTCCACCCACATTTTGCAGAAATATGTCTGGAGCAGCAAAAATGCTCCCACACTCAGGACTGAGTTCTTACCGAAAATTACAACCACATTCATAACTGTGAGAAAGAAGAAAGAAATATAAGATAAGGGATCAGCTGTGGGTTGAGATGTCTATAAGGCTCTTTATCTAAAAGGCTTTTGCCTTCCTGAGAAGTTAAATCCACATCTACTCATTCAAGCTGGCAGAATTAAGCATATATGGAAACGAGCATAAATGTTGGCACAACACCTTTCTAAATATAAACGTGCGCCTTGAGTGTTTCATCAATTTACTCCCAGCTTGAGTGAACGCGTGGTAACAAACAGGTATTCATACAAACCAATCACAGCTGACTTTGATGACATCATCTCTTACTAAATGTCAAAGCAGGTCTACTGGTGCTCAGAAGTAGAGAGAGATAGAGGATGGAGATAAAAGGCCTATATTAAAACAAACAAACTGGAAAAACAAATACTATGCCTACACACCTTATAACTGGCAAAACTCAAATACTTAGACATCATATCAAGACACTCTATCAGTCAAAAGCTTGGACACACCGTCTGATTCCGTGGTCTTTCCTGATTTATATTTCGATCTAAAGCAATGCTGAAATGCATCAAAAATATGTAATAATCTCCTTTAAACAGTTGATATTGAGATGTGTCTCCTACTTATGCTCAGTAAAGCCTTCATAACGGCTCTAATTTGAGGTGCTGTTAAATGGCAGATTTTAGAGTCTGGTAATTCTAAATGGCCTTTGGCTCTGCAAGCAGAGGTCAGTTTTGGTCTTGTTTTCCTGGGATGGTCTTCTTGAGAGCCAGTTTCATCATGGTGCTTGACAGGTTTTGCAAATGCACTTGACAATACTGTTCGTGCAAGAACTTTCCCAGAACAGCTGACCGTCATGTCTTAAAATAACAACTGACAATGTTGTTGTCAATTTTGTTACTTTCACTGTTGTTATCATTTTAATTACCGAATGCTATACTGTATGTGTTATTTCATAGTTTTGAAAAGAAAAGCCAGTATTGTTCTAAAATGTAGAAAAATAAATCCAAACTCTTGACTGGTACTGTACATAAAATGGACTGACAAACACATAATAGGGAGATTCCAGCATTATGGATATGACATTCAGACTCACTCATAAACATCTCACATCTCATAAAGTCTCAGAGCATGGACAAGCTTGGTAAAGTGAAATAATTTGCATAGCTTTTAATGTAATCTATTTAGCTAAAAACAAGAAAAAGGCTCAGAAGTCATATAATCATGTACAGCTTGAAAATATCTTGCACCTTTATCAACCTTATAGAAGTGACATTAAAAGGACAAACTTTTATAAGAACGTACATGTTTTCCAACAACTCTGTGAACTTTAAAGACAAATGCAAAAAGCATTACATTTGTACCATGAACGAGACTTGAATAAAGATGTAGTGTAGATTTGAAAATGCATAAATTTGAAAATGTTGTATTTTTGCAATGAAGGATTTAGGATGAATTGACACTTTTTAAATGTGATTTGAGAACTATTAAACCATTTCCCCTGTCTTTCATTAGCATCTTTCTGCTTTGTGCTCTGCATTGGACTGTACTGTTTCATGACTGCAGTATATCTTTAGTGTATCGGTATGATGTGGCCAATAACCTTAATTAGTATGGAAAGCAAATTAGATGTCAATTAACATAATTTAATAATTACTTTATTTTCAGTCCAATTCCACTTAATGTTGGTCTCCAGATACAAAATATCCATGTGATGTTTAATGTAAAAAAATATATATATAATAACACTTTGTTGTTCACTTTCTCTATGACCTCAAACCTTTATCACCTCAAAACTCAAAACCATTCTGGATAAAAGGAGTACCAGCAAACTTTTAAATTTTTATATGTATTTCTTTTTACAATATATTTTTAACTAATTCCATGATGATAAGCACAATGCTATATTCATGCCGTAATCTACAGAACTCCATACTCAAGCTGTAACACAAGCTTATACATTATTTATTAATATAAAAAGAAAAAGTATTTAAAAGTAATTAATACATTTTTATATGCAGTGTATGCACTGCTTCACAGAAGTATTCACCTTTTCATATTTTTTATGAAGCGTGAAAGCTGAAAAAAGTACATGAATATAAACTTTGTATGTTTAAATATGTATAGATATGTCACAAAATATATAACATAAAACACATGTTGCATGAATTAGAGACAAGTCCTAGTTTTTCTGTGGTGGATTTAATACTTTTCATTCATTTCAACTTGCTAGGGGTAAGACTTAAAAACTACAAACAACCTAACAATTTAAATCTTAGAAATACAAATTTTATGTAAATTAGGTCAAAAGTGTCTGTTTTTGTAGCCCTGAGAAAAGTTGTCTAGCATTTAGCCATCCTTGGTCTTGTGTCATGAATGTGAGGTGAGTTAGAGGAATTAAAGTGCCACTGAAGCTTTTATGTTCTTCCCAAAGCTAGGTATTATTAATTATATGTTTTATAAATAAAATTGAATTGAATTGAATATGTAACACTTGGTACGGCATATGCTTAGCTAGTTTTTTTTTTTTTTTTTTTTTTTTTGCTAGTTAAGCTAGTTAGTTTTGAGAGTGCTCCTGTCCAATAAGATTTTACCTTTATAATATTATAACATTATAACTATAATGTCCTTTATAATTTGGTTAATAAATTGTAATTATAATGTTCTTATAATGTAAGACTTTATACATCTTTGATGTGTCAGGCCTGGAGTGACACACAAGCCTACTGATATTCGTGTTTGGCCTTTCCCAATACCAAATTCACTCTATATAAATCTTAAGAATGACCAGATACAATCTGATATGTTTTTAAATGAAGTAGATAGCTAAACTCTGCAGTAATGTATGCCGTGAATGGAGTTTAGGCTGTTAGGTTGCTAAGAGTCGGCAGCAAACAAACATTAGCTTGCAAGACCACTAGAAAAATAGTCATAACAGGCAAATACTAAACATCAAGTGTTTAATGTCACTGGAAAAAGTATCTGAAAAGAACTTAAAAGCTTTTGAGGCACTTACTGTACACTACTCCAGATCATCCAACTATGTTTATATTCAATTGGCAACATCAAATTAGTTCAAAGCAGAAGTGCAAAATGTGCAAAAGTGCACCAAAAGTGAGTCATACCCTATAGACATCCAGGTTAAAATGTCAAACTTCAAAACAGATCTAAACAAGTTTGCTGCCCAGTACTGTAACAACAACAACAACAACAACAACAACAAAACTGTTTTTTTTTTGTTTGTTTGTTTGTTTTTTGTATACAGTATGATGTATATTATGTAATTATGGGCATGGTTTGAATGACAGCTAAATTACAGGTCAACAAGCTAGCTTTCTGCTATGCATCACAAAGCTAATCAGCTAACTGGAATCAATGAGTGAATTTGACATTTAGTTGTAATTTAACTTTCCACAGGAAATGTAGGAGAGATCATATGGGATGTCATGTAGGGTCATGATGATGGAGTTTAGTCAAACGCAATGTACTGTAGTGTTAGCATATAAACTAAGATTAGCTACCTTAGCATTTTAGTTAAGCTAAATCTAATCTAGTTAGCTTGTGGTAACACCTGAGGTAAGTACTGTAGGTGTTTTTCAACCAACAGATAGGCTCCATTCACTCTATCAATTTGCTCATTTATGGATTAACTGTGATTTAGGTGGAGTCAGCACCTGCCAAGATGGGGACCACAGCTCCCACAACTGAGCTTCAAAACCCCACTCTGGGTGATGTTACGTAGGGTTTGTACTGTTCTTTTTTATATAATCTATTTTTTATCGTTCCTTCCATTTTCAATCATTTGATTTGACATGCTCTCATGCTCTGGATTGGTGAGATTGCTGAATAAATAAAATGATTTAACTGTCACCTAATTTACATACAATCTGTAAGCTTTCATGTAATAGATCATCAATGGAGATCACTTAAATGCTTGGTGAAGGTGCGTGGTAAAAATTAACAATGAAAAACATAGCTATGTTTAATGAGAGCATTTACACACACACACACACACACAATGTGATTGGAACTAAACAGCTGTGGGGCCATAAGAAAATCACTCTGCCTCAGAGTGTTATGATCTGGAGCAGAACCAGTCAAAAGTTTGGACACAAGTTTGGATTTTTACAATACTGGAGATTTTAAAACTATGAAATAATATTCATGGCATTAGATAATTAAGTAACAACAACAGCTAGTTGTTATTTTAGGACATAAAGGTCAGCTGTTCTGGAATGGTTCTTGCATTTGCAAAACCCATCAAGCAGCATAATGAAACTGGCTTTCATGAAAACCATACCAGGAAAGCATAACCAAAACTTACCTCTGCTGCAGAGAAGTTCATTTAGAGTTACCAGCCTCAAAAATCACCAATTAACAAACAGCACCTCAGATTAGAGCCGTTATGAAGTCTTTACAGAGGATGCGTACTGTAGCAGACACATTTCAATATCAAGGTGATTACTGCATATTTTGGATGGCTTCAGCATTGTTTTACAGTGTAGATAGAAATAAAAATCAGGAAATTCCAAGGAATTTGAAGGTGTGTCCAAACTTTTTACTGGTAGTGTAGTGTTAGTTGAGCTTACATAAGTATTGGCCCCCTTTTATGCTTGAAACTGCTATTTTAGTTTTGGTGCAACTACTTACTATTAAATTTGAACATCAATTTGAAAAATTAATTTGAAAAATTAATTTGATAAAAAAAAAAAAGAATAGAGAGAATAAATTATCTGCGTTATTTCTACAACAAAAAAACTTCTTTTCTAGAAGGAGACTGGAGGTAGTAATAAAATATGACCACCGAGACAAGAAACCTCATCTGTTTGTGGGATTACGAGGTCTGACAGACTGTTTCTGAGCCACAATCTGTACCGATGTTTTACGGCTCGCCACAAAATGAAGGTTCTTACGACGAGTCTGCTCTAGACTGACCAACTGATTCTGGAGCACTCCTGAAAGGAGAACAAATCTAATCAAGTCTTTAAACATAAAAAAATATTAATAATCCTTAGAAGAACAAAAGGGTCCTTCACACACTATGATGTAATAGTGCTTGGGCCCTAAATATCCGAGCACCAGCCACTTTATTACAATCACTTGGACACCTGCTTCTTCATGCAATTATCTAGTCTGCCAGCAAAAGTGCAATACATAATATCATAAGGATACCAGTGTCTCAGTTAGTGTTAACCATCGTGACTTTAACGATCGCATGGATGCAGATAGAAAATATTGATCTCCTGGGATCTTAATATGCAATAGTATCAATAGTTTATACAGAATAATGCAAATCATACCAATAACAAACAAATCCAGTTTTGCATGTGGAAACATCGTGTTGATATGAGAGGTCGAAAGAGAACGTCAGACGAATGCAAGCTGATGAAATGACTCTAAAATAAAAGCTCATACTCTACATCAGTGGTAAGCTGAAAATCATACCTTAAAGAGGATGTGCTACAACAGAACCCAACCAGCCTTGTGGTAAAATTTTAGGCTGGTGCTGGGTGGTGATTTACATATATTCTTGACACACATTGGTCCCCTTCAACTGAATGCCACAGACTACTATTTACGAGTATTGTTGCTTTCCACATGCGTCACTCAACCTCAGTTAACCATCTTATAATGAGTAATTCCCTGATAATGGTCCATGACATAAAATACAAGTGATCACAAATGATTTCTATGAATATAGAAAGAGTTCAGTGTTCTTCAGTGGCCTCCGTAGTCACCAGATTAGCCCTGGGATGCTATTCACAGAATGAAACTACAGCTGGTAAAATCCGTAGCACTTATGCGATTTGTGGAATCCATGCCACAAATACTCAAGGCTCCTACCCAGTATTAGCATGTGTTTCTAATAAAGGGGCCCTTTGAATGTAAGTAATTTATCATTAATGCATCTGTGCAATCAATTATATGAATTGCATTTAACTCTCTGTAATATATTACCCTGTAGAGACATGTCAGGATTTTCCTTATGGGGGGTGATAGAGACATATGTTCCATCAGAACCACCTAAAGTAAAGAGGAGAAAATGCATAAGGAGGGGTCTTTTTTTTCTCTTCATTTTAGCATAGTGAAAAATAAAAAACTTTTTTTTTTAATGAAGAGCTTTATCTGATTCAGAAGAAAGTCTTAAAATAAGAACTTACGATTGATGGTGCATACTATATAAGTGTTGCGAGGGGTTAATATTTGGCTGGCATAATCCTGGAGGTGTCTGAACATAAACAGCAGGGTCCCCATTTCATCACACAGATCTACTAACTCTGAAGCACATGCAAACACATACATACATACACACACACACACAAACAGGTGATTATACTGGAACCCATTTTAGGGATATTGTATCAAGCCTGTGTCTCTTCGCACCTTTCATTAAGCAGAGCGTGAAACAAATAACATTAAAGACACGAGTGCTACATTAATGCTGGATGAGCCACAGGTGTAAGTAGACACCAGCAGGTATGAGTAAACTGCAAGCTTGAAATATTTACATCAAGGTCAGCTGTGAAGATGAGACTCATTACACATTTCTTCACTTCAAGATAATTTTTGCTATTACAGTGCAATTACTGTACAATTACAGTACTATTACTGAAAGGATATTCCTTTCAGCAGAGTCTTTTCTTTTAATAATTCTGCTGGAAAGTCCTTCTGAAAATGAAAGTGTATGTTTAAGGTTGTAGGGGATTACATGCTAAAGCTGGTGTTAGGTGTTAAAGCTCTTGTATATATCTTGTCTATACAATTATGAATATGTATTATTTTCAAAACTATAAGGAACTGGTTTATTGCTTACAATAAAAAATGTTCATCTGCTCATCCAGGCTGTATTGCTCAAGTGTGTTCTTTAAGTGTGTCTATAACGAATAGAGAAAAATCTCCAACAATATGTTTTGAATGTGTATACCTACCTGACTTAGGTAATCCTAGCTTGAATCTCAAATACTGCAGCAGGCAAATGATGGAGCAACTTGTGTTGACCAAGAAATTCTTGTTCTCTAAACACAGATATTCAAATACATCTTTTATAATCAAAAAAAGTTATAGGAAATGTTATTTTTTTCATATTGCCTTAGTTTCAAGTACTTTTCTACAGAGATAGAGAGGATCACAGATGACCTACCATCATGTTTTATGTAAGCAAACATCACAGGAATGTGCAGTAGAAGCCTGGCACACGATGCCTGCGGGTCAGCTTGTCTTTGTGGTGGACTGTAACAGTGACACTACAGGGCAAAGTGATGCCATTTAGCATGCGTGTCATGACAAAGCTACATTTAAAGGGCCTATGTTACTATTTTCAGGCATTTTCTATGTAATTTCTGTCTAGGCAACACATCCTACATTTTAAATTGTTTAACTGACACATTTTAAAAACTGCTTTTTTATTGTCTCTCCATGCCATTGATGATTTATCTTCATTAAAACAGCCATAAAGATTCAATATACTAACATGACGCTGAATTCGTAATGCCAATCATTTAAAAGCTGTTGATTAATTGCCTATAACAGAGGCTTTGACAGTATTTTAGCTGCATTGGAAATGACAGGTATTTAAAGTATGAATGGACTCAATTGGGCGGCACAGTGGCATAGTGGTTAGCGTTGTCGCCTTGCACCTCTAGAGTCCGGGTTCGCTTCCCAGCCAGGCTCGATTCCCGTCTCTGTGTGGATGGAGTTTGCATGTTCTCCCCATGCTTGGCGGGTTCCCAAATTGCCCGTAGTGTGTGTGTGTGTGTGTGTGTGTGTGTGTGTGTGCCCTGCGATAAACTGGCACCCTGTCCAGGGTGAACCCCATCTCGTGCCCTAAGTCCCCTGGGATAGGCTCCAGGCCACCTGCCACCCTGAATACAGAATAAAGCGGTACAGACGATGGATGAGTGAGTGAGTGAGCGGACTCAATTGAATCCATCATTGCTCCTTTAGTTCGCAGGTATTTCATCTAAATTTGATAAACAAAATAAAAATAGCTGTTATTTATTGAAGAACAAGCAAGTAATCTGTGCTGTGGTGATGATGTAAGGCAGATAAAAAGGAAATAATCTCAGGCACTAACTTGTTTCATAAATGTTCCACAAAAACTATGTGTAATGATAATATGAGAAAACAATAGAATGTCTTTGTAAGTGGTAAACTTTGCTGTGGTTTGAAAGGACTATAGTGTTTTGGGACTAGCTGTTATAGGACAATAATCAACAACTAGAGAGGTACATTTCCTGAAGAAAATGTGAGTGGTGCTTGCCGTGGCAAAACTTTGGAGTCATACTTGCAACTTCCTAAGCACTCCAGCAGTATGTTAGCAACATACTATTGATGTAGCGAACAACATGCTAATATAGTTAGCATAATGCTAGCAACATGCTAATAAGCTAAACATCATTGTAGCAACATGCTAAGCACTCTAACATTATGTTAGCGACATTCTACTGATGTTGCATGCAACATGCTAACATTGTTAGCATAATGCTAGCTACATGCTAATGAGCTAAACGTCTTGCTAGCAACATGCTAGGCACTCTAGCATAATGCTAGCAACATGCTAAACATGTTATTAGCGAAATGCTAATATAGTTAGCATAATGCTAGCGACATGCTCATATTGTTAGCATCATGCTGGCAACATGCTAATATAATTATCATAATGCTAGCGAAATGCTAATATTGTTAGCATAATGCTAGCGACATGCTAATCGTGTTAGCAACATGCTAACAGCATGATAATGATGTTGCTAGGGGGCGTGGCTTATGACCATCATGATGAATGCAAAAGACTGATTGATTGCCTGAGTAAAATGAGCCCTCCCCCATGTCTCTACGACAGTGGGATCCACAGTTAAATTCAGTTTCAAAGTTCCTATGGAAGTTACTATTGTATGTTAATTGCTCCCTGCTGGGGCAGTTTACCACTCGCCCATTAGAAAAGTCATGTCAAGCCCCCTTTCCCCGAATAAACCCAAATAAAATACATTCCCGAATGAACCACACAATTTGCCACCTGTTTCATGAAAAAGTGACAAGTCATGCACGAAATTCCTCATTATAAAGTCAATGGGGCAAATTTGGGCACCTGTTTTGCCCCCGGGGTAAAACATATACCCTAGTGTGGGGTATGTTCCAACACAGCTTGCCAGCCTCTTGAAATGTGTTAAATTTGAGATTTCTACGAAATTCCCACTTTAATCCGTCAAAGTTGGTATCAATGTTAAGTCTATGGGATTTTTTGGGATTTTTTTCGCCCCCTCAGTCAGAAAAATCTGAGAACCCCAATCCCAAATGAGCCGCACGATTTGACACCTCTTTTATGGATCTACGACAAACGATACTGTAGCAGTTATACACCAAAATCTGCATTATATGTCAATGGGGCAAATTTGGGCACCTTTTCTGCCCCGGGGGCAAAACTTATACCCTCCTGTGGGGTATGTTCTGACACAGCTTGCGACCCTCTTCAAATGTGGTAAATTTGAGATTTCTACCAAATTCTCACTCTGCACTTCAATCCGTCAGAGTTTTTCTCAATGTTGTCTATGGGGCAAATTTGGGGAGCTCTATTGCCCCGGGGGTAGAACTTATACCCTCTTGCGGGGTATGGTCTGACACAGGTTCCAACCCTCTAGAAATGTGGTAAATTTGAGCATTCTACAAAATTCCCTCTTTGCGTTACAATCCGTCAAAGTTGCTCTCAATGTTAAGTCTATGGGACTTTTTGGGGCGGTTAAGCGGGGGCAATTAACCGCCGACCCCTTAGAAAAGTCAGAGCACTCCATTCCCGACCAAGCCGCACATTTTGGTACCTCATTCATGGGTCTACGACAAACGGTGCGGGACAAGTTACGCGCCGAACTTTTGTACCGAAGAAGAAGAAGAAGAAAAAAAGGGGGAATAATATTATAATAGAGATGATAATAGTAGTGCTTCGCTTCGCAAGCACCACTAATTAGAAGATGATATAAGTGCACAGTACAACACCAGCTGTTATAAACTCTGCATAGACAGAAAAAGTAATCATTTCAGAAGGGTCAATTTATCATCATATCGTAAGCTAAGAGAAACATTAAAGCAATTGAACAGGGTTGAAATTACTGGCTCTGGGTTAAGAACTGTCGAATGCACTGTAAAAACCTGGAGGCATAGTGCTGAGGCCATCAACTTCACAGAAACATTTGGTTAGAAAAAAATAGTGAAGATCACTTAAATTGTAGGTAAATTTGGGTTGTTTATTTAAAAAACATAGACAATGAAAATCATTATTTGCAAAAAAAAATAGCATTTATAGAAAATGTGGCAAATCATACTTTTACTCGGTAAACTTTAAAAAATTAAAAAAAAAAAACAGTTTGAATGCTGATAATGTTATTAAGCTCGGTGTGGCTGGAGTATGCAGATTCAATTTTGCATAAATAAATTCCAAAAAGTTGTGACAATGGCATGCTGGGCAAAATATTACACACAAATATAGATGGATACTTTTTTACATATTTGTGATTTTTAAAATTTGATGCATTTGATGTTCACTACGGTGGCTCGGTGGGCCTGGGTTTGATTCCTGCGGCGGGTCTATGCTCATGGAGTTTTCATGATGTCCCTGTGCTTGGTGGGTTTCCTCCAGGTTCTCCGGTTTCCTCCAACAGTCCAAAAACATGCAGATTAGGCTAATTGGCGTTTCCAAATTGCCTGTAGTGTGTGTGCTAACCAGAAGTCCTACCACGGTCATACAAATAAGAAAGAATAGAATGGTCACCATTGGCCTTCACAGTCCCTAGTTGGACTAGGTTCCTAGATGGATGGATGGATGGATGGATGTGTATTATGTCTATTGTGTCCAATACAACAGTTGCAAACATTCTTAAAATGAAGGAACTAACTGGCATACTCAGCAACAGCAAAAGGCCTGGAAGACCACATAGGACAACTAAAGTGGATGACCCCAGAATTCTGTCCATTCTGGTGAAAAAGAACCTTTTCACAAAATCTAGCCAAGTCAAGAATACCCTTGAGGAGGTCGTGTCATTGTCAAAGTCTACAGTCAAGAGGCAGCTTTATAAAGTAAATACAGATGCTTCACTATGAGTTGCAAATCATTGGTATCGATCAAGAACAGAAAGGCCAGATTAGACTTTACTGGAAAACTGCCTTATTCTTTGGACTGACAAAAACAAAATTAGCTTTGACTAGAATGATGGGGAGAGAAACGTATGGAGAAAAATTGAACAACTCATGATCCAAAGCTCATGATCCATCATCTATCGAATATGGTTTGACAGTATTATGGCATAAGCGTATATGGCTGCTAACAGAACCAGATCACTGATGTTTATTGATGACATGACCACTGACAAAAGTATCAGTATGAATTCTCTGTATTGGGCCACACTTTGCTCAGATTCGTCCGAATGCTGCAAAACTGTTAGGATGCCGCTTCAAATTGTAGATTGGATAATGACCCAAAACATACAATGGAAGTTACCCAACTTTTTCTCAAGGGAAAGAAATGGTATATTTTTCACTGACCAAGTCAGTCATCTGCATTCAGGAGGACACGGAGCGGAGGAGGACACAGAGCGACCACTCTCCGCTGAGTATCAACGGCTCCTCTGTGGAGATTGTCAACAGCACCAAATTCCTGGGTGTCCACCTGGCGGAGAACCTCACCTGGTCCCTCAACACCAGCTCCTTGCACAAGAAAGCCCAACAGCGTCTTTTCCTCCTGAGAAGGCTGAGGAAGACACAGCTTCCACCATCGATCCTGCCCAACTTCTATAGAGGGACTATCGAGAGCATCCAGAGCAGCTGCATCACTGATGGTTTGGGAATTGTCCCATCTCAGACCGCAAGACCTGGACTTGTGTCTGATTGGACACACCCATCACACTCACTCTTCACCCTCCTGCCATCTGGAAAAAGGTACCGAAGCATTCAGGCACACACCTCCTGATTGGGTAACAGCTTTTTTTCCACAAGCCATCCGGCTCATCAACAAAAAGGGAATGGACTGATAAACACACACACACACACACACACACACACACACACACACACACAGGTCTGATCAACCACCATCAAACTATTGTATACACCAACCTGTAAATGCTCTGCACAATATTCTTTTTTTTTTTTTTTTTTAATTTGTACAAACTATTTTTATCTTTGCTGCTACTTATAAGGAACGTTTACTGCTTACTGTTTTTCCTCCCACAACCTCAACTCATTACCTCATTACCACAAAGTATTAAAATGTCATGTTGTCACATTGTCACTTTGTCGCTCTTGGTTGCAGATTTGCACATGCACTTTATGCTGTCTCTTTTGTATAAAACTTAGATAGTTTTTCTGTTAACTTAATATGTCAATCCTGTCTCAGCTAGCCATCTAATTAGGTTCCTTAGTTAGCTAATTAGTTTGTTGTTCATTTATGTTGTATGTAGCACCTTGGTCCTGGAGGAACATTGTTTCGTTTCTCTGTGTACTGAACTGTATATGGTTGAAATGACAATAAAAGAACTTGAACTTGACTTCACACACACACACACACACACACACACACACACACACTGTGAAGTGTTTCATTCCTTTTAAATTCAATATGGTGGCATACAAAGGCCAATTGCAAAAAAAAAGTATCTTTGTTCCAAAATTTAAGGACGATGTATGATAGATAGAGGCGGCTTAGTGGTTAGCACTAAAGTTAGGTCTTCCAAAGATATTGTCGTTTTGCATCTCCAGGTTCTGGGTTCGATTCCTGCCTCGGGTGTGCGTGCAGGGATGTGAATTTGCATGTTCTCCCCGTGCTTGGTGGATTTCCTCCAGGTGCTCTGGTTTCCTCCCACAGTCCAAAGACATGCAGATTATGCTAATTGACGTTCCAAATTACCTGTGGTATGTGTACGTCTGCCCTGCGATGAACTGGCACCCTGTCCAGGGTGTACCCTGCCTCGTGCCCCAAGTCTCCCTGTATACAGGATAAAGCGGTATAGATGAGGAGTGAGTGAACAGATCGAATTTCCAATTTTTAGAGTAACATGTAAACAGTAACAGTGTTGATCATTACTTATTTACATGTGTATGTATCTGAAAGAACTGAAAAAGGGATTAAAATGACCAAAACTGCATAAAGATGTTAAAAATCTCAAAGGTTTAGGCTTTGAATCAAAACATACGTTGGTTGTAAATGATATCATGCTAACTGTAGCAACAGTATTCCCTGAAGCTCACTTGGTAAAGCTGTGAGTTATACAGAAGTAGCACTCTCCATACCTGGTAAAACAATTCATACACCTATGTTTCTGCTTTCCGTAAAGCCAGTCATATCTGAGACAGTCTTAAGCATTTTCAGGTGGTCATTCATCTTGTGACTCTCACACCTATGTGAGAATCGTATTGATATTGATAATAACTGTACTTCCCCACTACTTTAGCTTGAATGGTCCAGTCCTGGGTTGAATCCAGTGTATAAACACATATGAAAAAATTCAAGTCAGGGAACCAGAAAACTTCAGATAAATAAAGTGGAAGGAGAAAAGAGAGCGACAATTGCTCGCGCAGTGTTTTAGCTCACAGCTAAAAACTTTCTTTTTATTTATGCTAGTGTTTCCATCTTCATGTGATTCAAATAAATCTGTTTTTAATTTTAAGTTCGTAATTAATGTTAATGTTACTGTAAAGTCAGGTTTGCAAACTGACAGATTTTATAATAAACTGTAAACCCAGACCTATGTGTATTAAATTATAAAAGGAGTTTGCTACTTTATTTGAAATGTACCCGAAGCTAACGTAATTCATGCCCTACTGTATCATGCGCAGCTTCAGCAAGCCTGATGTCAGTCTCTCCCCAAACGCAACTCCCAGCTGAAGAAGGTACCAACAGCAGTTTTAACTTAACACAGACCTAATTGGACAACCATTGCTCTAATTACACCAGAATTCATTCCCTACATAATTTCATATTACTGACACTTATTGATGGACACTGATAAGAAATAATGCATGTTTTGATTGAATTAAGCATCACCTACAACATTAACATCACCACTAGGTAAACTGAATAGCACTGATTATCAGTAATATACCAGTAACCTAGTGACAGCGTCATGGCCATCCAAAGCTCATCTGTGTGGGGACCAAGGGCCAGCCTGTCTGGCCCAATCACACAGAAAAGTCAACGCAGAACAAATTGGTGAAAAAAGTTCATGCTGGCCATGATAGTAATGCACCAGAACACCCAGTGCACCACAGTTTTCTGAATATGGAGTTTAACTGGCAAAGAGTTCAAGATTGTTGATCCAGTCAACAAATTCCCCAGATCTCAATCTGACCGGGCATCCATGGAATGTGCTGGACAAACAGGTCTGATCTATTGATGCCCTTATTTGAAACCCAAGTAGCACTGCAGCACTCAGGTCCCCCAGGAGTCTTGGTGTCATACCCCAAGGTGCCACAGCTGCCTAAGTGGAACAATAGGTTTTAAAAAATGGGCTTAATTTTTTGCCTAACATCATCATCATCATCATCATCATCATCATCATCAAAATAAATAAATAAATAAATAAATAAAAGTTTTAACACAGTATTGATTTGCTCATCATCTTCATCACTATTGAATAAAACACCAACATTCTTTATATATGTTTCTCAAACATGTTTTTGCCAGTACTCCATTCTCCATCTTGCCAAAATACTCTTCAGTAACTTGCTGGGACAGAAATGTTTGGATTCCCCCCACCCACCGACGTTATGGCAGACCTCCTTCAACATACACAAGTAAACCGCACTATTTTCACTCTCTGTGTACAGTACATAGCAGTTTCCTGGAGGGCAAGCTTAGTTTAAAGCTAGATACTTAGTTGGTCGACTTGAAACATACACACGTGGACAAAATTGTTGGTACCCTTCGGTCAATGAAAGAAAAACTCACAATGGTCACAGAAATAACTTTAATCTGACAAAAGTAATAATTAATAAGAATTCTATGAATGTTAACCAATGAAAGTCAGACATTGCTTTTCAACCATGCTTCAACAGAATTATTTTAAAAAATGAACTCATGGAACAGGCCTGGACAAAAATGATGGTACCCCTAACTTAATAGTTTGTTGCACAACCTTTTGAGACAATCACTGCAATCAAACGATTCCTGTAACTGTCAATGAGACTTCTGCACCTCTCTGCAGGTATTTTGGCCCACTCCTCATGAGCAAGCTGCTCCAGTTGTTTCCGGTTTGAAGGGCGCCTTTTCCAGACAGCATGTTTCAGCTCCTTCCAAAGATGCTCAATAGGATTGAGGTCAGGGCTCATAGAAGGCCACTTTAGAATAGTCCAATGTTTTCCTCTTAGCCATTCTTGGGTGTTTTTAGCTGTGTGTTTTGGGTCATTGTCCTGTTGCAAGACCCATGACCTGCGACTGAGACCCAGCTTTCTGACACTGGCCAGCACATTTCTCTCTAGAATCCCTTAGATAGTCTTGAGATTTCATTGTACCCTGCACAGATTCAAGACACCCTGTGCCAGATGCAGCAAAGCAGCCCCAGAACATAACAGAGCCTCCTCCATGTTTCACAGTAGGGACAGTGTTCTTTTCTTCATATGCTTCATTTTTCCGTCTGTGAACATAGAGCTGATGTGCCTTGGCAAAAAGTTCAATTTTTGTCTCATCTGTCCATAGGACATTCTCCCAGAAGCTTTGTGGCTTGTCAACATGTAGTTTGGCATATTCCAGTCTGACTTTTTCATGATTTGTTTTCAACAATGGTGTCCTCCTTGGTCGTCTCCCATGTAGTCCACTTTGGCTCAAACAACGACGGATGGTGCGATCTGACACTGATGTTCCTTGAGCATGAAGTTCACCTTGGATCTCTTTAGAAGTCTTTCTGGGCTCTTTTGTTACCATTCGGGTTATCCGTCTCTTTGATTTGTCATAAATTTTCCTCCTGCGGCCACGTCCAGGGAGGTTGGCTACAGTCCCATGGATCTTAAATTTCTGAATAATATGTGCAACTGTAGTCACAGGAACATCTAGCTGCTTGGAAATGGTCTTATAGCCTTTACCTTTAACATGCTTGTCTATACTTTTCTTTCGAATCTCCTAAGACAACTCTTTCCTTCGCTTCCTCTGGTCCATGTTGAGTGTGGTACATACCATGTCACCAAACAACACAGTGACTACCTGGAGCCCTATATATAGGCCCACTGACTGATTACAAGATTGTAGACACCTGTGATGCTATTTACTGGACACACCTTGAATTAACATGTCCCTTTGGTCACATTATTTTCAGTATTTTCTAGAGGTACCATCATTTTTGTCCAGGCCTGTTCCATGAGTTTATTTTTTAAAATAATTTTGTTGAAGCATGGTTGAAAAGCAATGTCTGACTTTCATTGGTTAACATTCATAGACTTTTTTAAAAATTATTACTTTTGTCAGATTAAAGTTATTTCTGTGACCATTGTGAGTTTTTCTTTCATTGACCGAAGGGTACCAACAATTTTTTCCATGTGTGTACATCATATGTGCATATTAAATTTAGAAAATGTAGTTACTTTTGTTTTAGCTCAATAGTACTTGCTGTGCATTTGGCATTTATTCTGATGACTGGAATGAACTTTCTGGGAAAATTTAAAATGATTTTTATTATGTTTAGTTTGAGGAACAGACATTATCTCTACATGGAGAAAAGTAAGTAATGCCTTTTAGGCTGTAAGCAGGTTAGATTAGAACCAGATTGTCAGCAATTAAGGTCTGATCTAAAACTATAAGTTATATTGCATAAAATGAGAGCAGCACCTTCCTGCGTGGGATGTTATCTACTCTTCTTGCAAAGATAGATTTGATTTGAATAGTAATCCAATTAACAATAAAGCCCACACTGTTGTAATAGCAGCACATGAGCATCCAAATGAAAATATAATAATAATAATAATAATAATAATAACATCAAGTACTCTTCAGTTATTTATTCAAAAGCAAGTACCCATGACGACATCTGTTTAAAAATCAAGCCTTTCAAAGACGTCCAAGAAAAACCTAGTGCTAACAAACAAAGGTTTTTGCCTGCATCGAGGCTGAGGTTATGCGTCACCATCACAAACTTGCTGAACAGAAAAGGAACTCATTGTAATCCAAGGCAAGATGAAGAACATGAGAGTTCAAGACTGCCAAAATAAACTTGGATAATCTTCAAGCAGCGCATTCAGTACAAGGAGAATTAACGTTTAGTATCAAAATTATGAAATCTGATCTTTGTATCTTTCAATAAAAGCATCAGTCAAATAAAGTAAAGATAAGTTTCAATTTTCCAGCTGACTTGGACTCATTAACAACAAGAAATGTGTACAGTTGGGTTTAGGAGGCAGGCTGCTTCATAGGAGCATCCGCAGTTGTAGTCTTTAAAGTGGGACTTGGTTCACATACAACGCATGGAGACTCTGTGTAATCGGGCTCGAAAGCGTCCTTCAGCTCTCGGGAGATATAAACCCAGCTCTGAAAGAAAAAGGGGTGAGAACGGCATAAAGGATTTAAATTTCATTATTATAGAATAAGTAATAATCATTAATAAAGAATCATTACGGAGATAGATACCTCAACATTGCCATTATATTTCTTAAATAAATCCTGTAAGCTCTTGCTTGGGTCAGGTACCACAGGAACGAAAACAACTTTAATCCTTCAAGTAACAAGGACAAGACTTAAAAGAAAAAAAACAACAGCAGCCAAAACATTAATAAATATATGAGTAAATCTGTGCATCTGCCTTACCGTTCACTATAGTACAACAGCAAAGAAAGGCTGACGAGGCTAATGAATCCCAGAACAGACCCCAAAACATGCCAGTACACCTGCGGCTGTGATGTAATTGTTACAGCTGGAAAGAAATATGATTAATGCAAGTTTGTGGACAGGACTAGATGAAAATGACAATTTTAAGCACTGATGTAGTGAACATCTGCACACACTGGTAAGCTTGGTTGTATTCCACTGCACTGGATCACTCCAGTCATTCGAAATATCAGAAGCACCACATCTCTCTGACATTCTGCTTTGTACTTTGAACGTATACACGACGCCACCGGAGACGGGAGACACGCAGTATGAAGTTATGTCCTTTGGTTTAGTGATCTGTTTGGGACAGAAAGACAGAATTCATGTTATTCATGTGAAAGAATGTGTCAGTGGCATGAAATATCATGGTAAACACTAAAAGTGCACACTAAGAAGTGCACATTAAAAAGAAGCAAATACAGTAGCACATTTCCATCTTTAAAGATACACAGCATTATACATCCATAGTTAATCTATGGATAAACTTCCTGGTCTCACATCACAGTAATGAAAGTGACAAATTTTCGTTATATATTAAAGCCTTTAGTTGTTTTTGTATTTACACTCCACCATATATAACCATTTGACTCATAGATATCCATCAGTCTATAAGTGATGGCGCAGGTAAATAACAATGATGAAGCCTGTTATTACAATATTACAGCCAGAGATTGGACATCTCAACATTAAGGCATTAAGGCTGCTTACCTTCCATGGGCCAGAGGCTTTCTGATAGCCTACCACATAATCCACACAATTTTGCTTCTTGAAATTATTCCTTATCCAGCTCACACAGACTGCTTCGTCTTTATCCCTTGCGGACACGGACAGGTTAAAGGGAGGGCTGAGCTTCACTGAACACACAAACAGCACATGATGCATGAGCAATCTCTGTAGTCTTAGACTGGTCATAATGTTTATTGCTTGTAAGCCGTATTTAATGCCCATACATCATTTATCATGAGTTCTCAAAGCTTTTACATCCACTCCTACTTATGCTTTTACGATTCAAACAATTGGCTTATGTTCAGAAATTATCCGACAAACTTAATGTATCAGATGTATTATTTAAAGTTAAATAATATTATTTTGGATAACAAATGTGGCCATATATATCTGAACGAAAAAACTAAATCAGAAATGTGGCTCTTAATGTGAACGCATCCTTTGAGTGTTCACTTTTCTTTGAGCGGTGCGGAGACCCGGTTAAAGGTTTTGATACAAGTTTTGTGTGTGTGGTTAGAAGGTAGTTTGTTGCTGCTTCACTTTGGCTAAAACTTAAATCCTACTGGTTTTGAACGCAGCATTTTGAGCATGTTTGTGGTTGATTTTAAGGTGTTAATTATTTTTGAATAAAACAGTTTAAAACAGTGGATTTTTTTTTTATCTAATCCCAATTTATTTAAAAAAATAATAATTTTATTAATATTTTGTATTAGCAGGTTTATAATTTAGTTAATTATTACCAATTTGAACTTGTTAATCTTTCCTTAAATGTACAAGCTTAATGCAAATTTTTAATTTTTGACATTCTCTTACCTCTTTGTTTTAGCGCTGTGTAATTTTTACAGATTGTCAAATTTCCTCCAATAGAGAGCTTTGTGTAGAAATAATCAAATCGCTTTATCGGGAGCTTAGGAAACATCCTGCATCCTACATTCTGATCGTCCTCATGGAGATACTCCGTACACTCACGGACTGATTCACCCCAAAACCTGATGAGCGAGAAATGCATTAATGCACCTTCATCCACATCAACAATAAACAGAAATACATCTATAAACAGAAATAGCTTGAAGGCTTAGTTATTGGAGAGAAAAGAGTGCTGCACGGACTCACATACTGCTGAAGGTGTAGTTTATCTGCTGCATTTGTGGTTTGTTCCAGGTGCATTCAATATACTCCAGGTTGAGAATCAAACAGTTGATGTTGAACCCGTCATCTGTCGTGACACACTGCCCATCTGCACATGGAATACAAGACAAGATCTTCAGAACACAGTGGCGCAGGCCCATGAAACATTCTTATTTATTCATTTGGTTGAGGCAACATTTCCAGCAATCAACCAGAAACTCCTGTATGGCATTTGTAACAGAGACAACAACTAGGGAGAGTAACAACTAAATGTGAAGTACTAATACTCCAGTGCAGTCATTTGTATAATTTACTTCATGTCATTTTGTTCCATTTATACCACACAACCTGCATAAAGAGAGAATGGAATGTTTGTAAAACAAGTTAGATCTAGATCCATCACTTAAAACTATACAGAAAATACAAGCGGCGTTCAAGACAAACCAAGACTTAAAACACAGTATGGTGATGAGACTTAGTTGCAGGAACACATTTGAATCAAACATTTTAAATAAGCCTGTATGTCCGTGAATGTCGATCCCAGCCAAAGTGATTCGGAGTCCACGGCAGTCGTTACCATGAACATTCAGCTAATGAAACGCTGGATCTTTGAAAATTGGCAGATAACACATGACCAACTTGTGGAAGAGTTACTGCCACATCCCCTGTGCAGTCCGGACCTAGTTTCAAGCCACTTTCACGTTTTGGCCATTAAAGGAGTTCCTGGGAGGCCAGCGTTTCAGACGTGAAGCAGACAGTCTGATCATGGCTCAATATACCAAGAAAACTGTCCACCTTGATGGTGTCCAAGCACTAGTGAAACTCTGGGGTAAGTGCTTTAGTGTAGCAGGGGATTATAAAGAGAAATAAAAGTAGTTTTTCCTCACAAAACTGTTAATCAGAACAGTCGAAAGTCCTGGTTCAGCTTGAACACCACTCGTAATTAACTCACCAATTGGATTTTCTTTTTTAATCCAATAAAACAAAAATTATGCCGGTCACATTACCATAAAGCTTTCAGTTCTACAAACTTTGCCATGTTGGAAAACTTGTACCTGACAGAGCACCACACATTTACATAAGAACAGGTCATATAGTATTTCACTGAACCACCTTTTGCTTTCATTACAGCAATGGCATTGTTTTGATAAGCTTATGTATTTATTTTCATCCAGAGTCATATTCATTTCTCTCCAAGATCTTGCAGGATTCTCCAGTACTTCCCAAAGATTCTCAATGGGGATAAGATCTGGACTCTGTGGTGGTCAATCTATGTGTGAAAAAGATTTCTCATGCTCCCTGAACCACTCTTTCACAATTTGAGCTTGATGAATTATAGCATTGTCATTTTGAAATGAAAAAAATCCATTGATGAAAAGATCTGGTCATTTAGTATATTCAGGTTATCAGCTGAACTCATTTTTGGCCACATAACATTGCTGAACCTAGACCTGACCAACCGAACTAACCCCAGATCATAAAACTGCCCCAACAGGCTTATACGGTAGGCACTCTGCATGATGGACTTCATCCGCCTCTTTTCTAATCTTGATGTGGCAAGTTTTATAGCCATGCAGATCATATACAACATAAAGTATTAAACAGCACAATGCAATCTGATTAAAAAGAAAAAAGAGAGAGCCTGCATGACAAATCTTAATGTCAAAAATGATGCATGGGGAATCCCCACAAACTTTCCGAACCTGTTTTTAGTGAAGGTAAAATCTATACCAAAGGAAATTATATTCGATTTATCTGGTTACATATTCAAAAATATATGTATTACATATTTAAAATTGTTCCTTATTCATACATAACTTTCATTATTCACAATATTTAACACAATTCAGATTCTTCCTTATTTTTTTGATCAACTCAAAATGAATGACATATTCACGAGTAATTGAGAGAGTATTTTAGACTTACTGTGTGAAAGTTGAGCTCTAGCTATCCAGCATGCCTGAAAAAATAATAAAATCACAACCAGTGGTAAACAAGTCATGCTCTCATAGTAATGTTCTCAAAAGAGCGTTGTGTGATAGACACCGCTTGTGAAACACAGGATGTAGGCAAGGACATACATCCTCATTTTAAGCGTCCTCCCACGCACTTACATGACATTGCTACGTCATGTTCATGCTGCTCAATGAGAGGAAAATACGTCGCTGGAACGGACTTCATAGGAAAATACTTTATTAATCATTTAGGAAGAAATATACATATACATAATGCTATACAGTTGTTATTGGATAACATTAATATTAAGATCTATTTCTATATTATAAAGTTACAACAGAACCAATACCAATATCCATCTCTGATCAGTTAAATTACACCATGGTCCTGTGTCGTTTGACAGTCTGTTATTCTCCAAAAAAGCAGTTTGGTTGTGTGATTTCTCTCCATATTAATGTTCATCACACAATATGTAGCAATGGTCAAACAAATCCAACTGCTTTGTCCAAAAACTTGGCGAAGTTTTCAGGCTGACCACGCTGGAATGGTAGCAGTGTAGACAGGTCCATGTCACGCAGAGTCTCTGCAAGACTGCTAGAATTGGGGAGAAAAAAAGGGTTTAAAACCTGATGACTCCTGACTATGCAAAAAATAGAAATTTATAATATTTTATGTGAGTATGTGATTTCCTATATTACCTGCACACAGGCAAAGAAGCTTTTGGCACTCATAATTAGATAATTGTACAAATGTTTGGAAGAAAACAGCTCACACCCCAAAAGCTTTTTATTTATTTTTTTAAGTATGACTATGTGCTGCTTTTAAGGCTGTGTGTGTGCTGCAAAGATAACTAAATAAGCAAATAATGAAAGTGTGCTATGGCATGGTAGGACTTGGCTTTTCATGCTGATCAAAATGTGTTATTCATATCAAAGGGTATATTCTGGTTGTCCCTTAAATAAAAAATAAAAAAACATATAAAGAAGGCCTAATTTAATGCCATTTTAAGGTTGGTGGCAGTGACACACCACAGACGTCACATTACATGAGTATGGTAATTAAAAAGGAGCATTTTTTAATGCACACTGCTGTCTTGTGACTATGTGACATGATTACATGTTTAAAAGTGATATATATGAGCCTGTCTTAGAAATACTTTGTTCTCAAAACAGATCAAACTGTTCATGGTGTCGATTCCACAAGATCTTATAAACCTTTGAGGTTCTGCTCCTTGTTGATGTGATTAAATCATACAATTTCTACAGATTTTTTCTGCAGGTTCATGCTGTGAATTTTTCTTCCTACCTCCCCTACATTTATTCTTTTGGACTTCAGATGACTGAAATGACTAAGGTGGTCAATATGAAAGATTGAAATCATTGCATTGATCATGAAATCAATACAGCAGACTTTTGCTTTGTAACACGACACATTATCATGCAACTGAACAAACAAAAAGAAACGGAACAAAATTACATGAAGTAAATTACATAAATGACTGCAGTGGAGTATTAGTAGCATTGGAAGATGGGCTTGGAAGTTGGAAGTTAATAATGCAATAATCCAATGGCTATTGGCTAATGACTTCCAGCATGATAATGTGCTGGTTATATGAAAGTCAGCAATACCTAATAAAATGGCCAATAAATGAAGATACAAAGAAATTCTAAGAAATAATGAAGCATTGGTGTGTATCCGTGTACAGATTAAATGAAGGCACATGACCCAAACCTGCAGGTGCAGTACAGGAGGTGGCCATCAGCCTGCAGTTGCTTGGCCAGCTCCAGCTGATGGTTGTCCATTAATTTATCGTTAACGACGACAAGAAGAGGCTTTCCAGCTCCTAAAACCTCCAGACAACTCCCAGCACCTAGAAAGACAAATAAACCCAGTTAAAACCACAGAGCATGGAAAGGACAAACAGAAACTTAAGGGTGCATTCTAAAATGTTTAGCATAGAAAAAAAGCTTAATGGGTTGATAAATCTATGAAAACAAGAATGAAGCAATGTCAAATCACTAGTATCATTTTTGAAAAGGAAACCACAGCCGCATCTCGGTCCTTGCAGTTCAACTGTATGACCAAATGCTCAGTGGAGGATGCAGTCAACATGGGCCTCCACTACATCCTTAACCTTGTAGATGATGCCTGTGTCTTAGGCAGAATTCTTTTGTGGTCTCTCCTTTCAGTGCTCTCATCCCTAAATGAGTGCATGCCACACTTTTTCAGCTGGATGTCCCACCTGAAGGGTGTCAGTGGATCACTAAAAGTATATGTGCCCTTCAAAAGTGCATATACTCTGCATTACTAAACTATTTATACATAAACAGCGGAATTTCTGTCCATGTCTCGGTTAAACCAACCAAGTTTGCAAATAACAGCACTGTAGCAGGTCACGTAGTGGACATTGAGGAGACAGCATACTGCATCGAAGTAGCACAATTTGTTTAAAAGCTTAAGAGTAATAACCAGCTTGGTCACTTACAAACCTGTTGAGACAGTTCAGGAACTAGTGTTGCACCGTGTACTGTTGTATGAGAGTTTGGAGAAAGTTCGGAATTATACCTACATTTTCAGACAATCAGTACTTTTAGTATGCGCATGTCTATATGGCTAACAGTAATCTCTCTTTAACACCAGTGAGGTGTATGTGGGACATCCATCTCAGAGTCTCTAAGAAACCCTGGTCAATGGCATTTGTAGTATTGTAGTCAGTTACAGAGCGTCTATAAAGTGCATGGCATAAATCTTTTGAAATAATATGAAAGTATGACGTAACCTATTCCTAGCCGATAATCAATCTAACCAGAATCACACACTATAACACATTTATTACACTAACTTTTCTAACTTATTTTTAAACTAACAAAATATATTGCTTCTGTCCCAAAGAAAACAAAAGAAAGCATCAAATTTTATGACTGTACTGGTATCAGAACAAAAATATTGGTCTTGTGACAGACAAGTCTGAATATTAAAAAAAAATAAATAAATAAAAATGTTTGGCTTTACAGAGACATTCTGGGACAATTCTGAAAGAATTCAGTTTACCTCCTCGTCCCCAAGAAACTATAACTATCAGCAATTTGGTTACCATTTCCACATATTAAGCAATATTAATATAATAATGTAATGTAAAATCTATAAAATTTAACAGGAAATATTTAAACATAATAATACATGCTTCATAATATCATACACCTTTAGAAAGTTTTATTTATCGAGTTATTCATTCAGGCAAACAGGTTTTCACACAAGTTTCTGGATTTCTGGATTTTGAACAGAATGGTGTACAAAAAAAGTCCTGTGTGTGGAGTCTGCAGGCTGAAACACCTTATTCATGAGAGAGATCAGAGGAGGACGACCAGACTGGTTTGACCTGAAAGGAAGTCTTTAGTAAGTAAAATAAGCACTCTTCACATCCATGGTGAGCAGAAAGGCATCTAACAATGATCTACCGCTAAGAACAAGATTCTAAGGCTTTCATGTTGCCCAGACTTAAGTGGACATTAAATCACTGGCGGAAAAAAGTTGACAGATTTTCTATTCTTCTGCAAGTGGGTGCCTGAATAACTACATAAATGAGCAGGTCTACAGGTGTTCCTATTACAATAAGAATATATTTTACTTGGACACATGTAGTGTGGCTTTAAATCTAATTACACTTAATTTATGTATTTGTTATACAATAGTCATGTTTGCAGGTGACAGACACACTGTATGGCCAAAAGCGTAAAATCTTCTGACCAGTGCTAGATCTTACTAATGCTATCATGGAAGAGGCCAAAATCTAGCGGAAAAAATTCCAAAAACATGTCAAAAGGTACAAAAGATGTCTGTCTGAGGGACAACCCCTGTGACATGGAAAGGAACAGTTTACTGCTCTGGCACTGAAGGAATAAAATTTCTTTCAATAGAATTTATTAAAATACATTTTTTAATGTAATAGAAATTACATGATTAATGCTTTGTTGCCCTTCCTTTAACAGCTTTAAAAGAAAAAAACTAAACCTGGGCTTAGAATGAGATGCTTGTTCTCATCAGATCTCTTTCAGACGGCCCGTGTTGACCAGGCCATGACCCTGTTGATGTTTTCCATTTCCTTTGAACTGAACTATAATTCTATTAACAGTTGAAGGGGGTATGTGAAGACTCCTAGCTATTTGTCGCTGAGACAGTCCACCTTCAGCCTGAGCGATGATCCTGGCAGAAATTTCTTTGGAATATTAATTTCTAGACATGCTTAAGGATGGAAAGAAATAGTTGACATTATTCAACCATCCAATTCAGGTCTTACCATTTGCACTGGTTCAGTAACTTAGGCGTTAACCAGCAGAATGAATAATTTTGGTTGGCAATGACCATTCAGTATGGCAGACAAAGACATTTTGGGGAACTGGTGCCTCCGAAAGTTAGGGCTCTGGGTTACCGATTTGAAGGTTGGGGGTTCAAGCCCCTGCACCACCAATCCTTCACTGTTAAGCCCTTTACGAGGCCCTTAAAGCAATCTGCTCCAGGGTCAACGAATCCTCTAGTGATGGGTCATTCCTGAACGATTTGTTCAATGAACGAATCTTAAGTGTGACTTGGGAAGAACAAGTAATTTCTGGGAATGATTTGTTCAGTCGCCCATGCGAAATATCTCAGGTTCTGTACAGAAATTAGTTCATCTGTTCCACATATTCGGATTTCCCAAGTTTTTTCACTGCGTGACAGCCCCACACTTAACCAATGCAGTCTGTGCTGGACACATTAATCACATGACAGCCCCATAAGCTTAACCGACACATTCTGAGCCAGAAAGAGAATTTATTTGTTCAACTCTTGAGTCATTACTCTAGACTAAAGACCCAGGTAAATAATTAATTCATCTTTTCTTTTTCTTATAACATTATATTTTTGTCTTGTTTGTTGTGTGATCAAAGTTGGCCTAAGTAGTTTTTTTACTAGTAGTTTTTTTAGTGAAGTAACATGTAAGCTTTTAATGATATTTTGCTAAAATTAACGAAATTAACAAAAAACGTGAAAAAATTTACTTCATAATTAA
Organism: Clarias fuscus; assembly: GCA_030347435.1. NCBI lineage: Eukaryota > Metazoa > Chordata > Actinopteri > Siluriformes > Clariidae > Clarias > Clarias fuscus. The sequence continues at coordinate 20,034,858 of CM059214.1, read as the reverse complement.
AATCAGAGTTGATTAAAATAAGATCAGAGTTGGTAAAATGATCCGAACTTCCTATCACTAGTATCCTTGGCTGACCCTGTGCGCTGACCCAAGCTTCCTAACTAGGCTATATGACTTAATCTTAAATTGCTAAAGTGATGCCAATACTTTTGGTTTGACCAATTGACCACTGTCTTTATCAAGGCTTTACATTCAAGGCTATGTGAGACACAGTCACTGCTATGCAGGTGTGAACGTGTTACATCAGTTCTTTGTTTTAACGGCGGTTCAAGCCAAATGGATGCCCTACTTGTGATTTGTATGAAGGAAGGAAGATCAGCATTTTTTTCTGAGGGTGTTGCTGAAACAATTAACGGAGAGAGCACAAGCAGAAGCATTTGAAACCCCTTTTGGACAGAATATCAGTCCCCTTTGGACCGACACTCTAAGGAATGTGAAAATAAAAATAATCATAACTGGATTTATGGATTTATTACTACGAGCCTGAGAGAAAACGGCAGAGTATGGAACGTAAGCATCCATAAACGCCGACCAGGAATAAGTTCATAAGTCAATCATCAGCTGGAATATTGATGCTTATAGTTTTCTGGGATTCTCAAGGGCCAGTATTGGAACATTATCAGGAAGAAATGATCAGGACCTCGCATGACAATGTTGCAGAATGAAGTTGCCTAAAACATTTTGAGGTGTTAAGGAGGCCTCCCTATAGTCCTGATCTTGCTCCATCAGATTTTCACCTGTTTGGTGCCCTGAGAAGCAGCCGTACGAGGACGCAGATTCACTTCTGATGAAGAAGAGAAGGCAGCAGTGCGTTTGTGCATGACACATCTCTGCTTAAAACATTTTCAATGAGGGAATATGAAAGCTTGTTGACTATGAGGGGCAAAGTGTATTGAAAAGCAAGGAGATTGTGCCAAAAAATGATGTCTTTGTATTTTCTAAAATATTAATTAAAATATATTCTAGGGCCAGAATGTGGATATTTTTTTACTCCCACTCGTACTTTACCTTTGTGGTGCTAATGTGTGTGTGTGTGTTTAATTGAGCTTCTTACCAGCGTGGCTAATGACTAGATCTGCTCTCTGAATGTCTTTGGCGATGGACTCTTTAAAACGGAAAGCCTCGTGTCTGAGCCCAGGACAGCTGCGAGCGTCAGGAACACACGAGCCTCGTCCAACCTGAAGCACCACGTCCGTGTATCCTCGGAGTTTTAACGCCTGCGAATAGGAATGAAGCTGTGTGAAGTGAAGTTTGCAGCATTTGTTTATCTTGCTAATGTTACTTAACTGAATGGCGGTTTAGTTAGCACGAGTTAAAGCTGAGGTTACTGCAGTAGCTACTCTAAATATCACTGCTTTTAATGTAATATACGCTCGGCACTGACTAACATTACCTCTATAACCTCATGTGACGTCAGGCTGACTATCAGGTCGTCAAAAGAAGTTGTTCCAACTGTCACGAAAACAGTTTTCATTGTGACAGAGACGTGATTATTTACAGAGAAATTGTCAGACTGAGCAAACAAACATGGCGGCGCCTGCTGACTCTCCTCTTCACAATAGTAGTAACTTTATTTATCACACAGCGAATGACTTTAAACTTTTTATTAATTGACGTGAATATTTTATTTATTTATTTATTTTTTTTTTTTAGTAAAATGATTCTCATGTCCAATATAAATTAAATATAAAAGCAGCTGCCGGGCTGTGAACTGGAAACACAGTGCTGTATAAAGTAGTTTTTCAGCCAGATACAACAGCGCCATCTGAAGGAGCGGAGAATAAATTACAGCAAGAGATTAGAACATTTAATAATAGCTGTAGGGTGTCTTGGAAGCAGAAAAATATGGGCAAGCATAAGGATTTACGTGACTTTGACAAGGGTCAGATTGTGATGGCTAGAGGACTGGGCCAGAGCGACTCCAAAACTGCTCCTAGTCTGCAGTGAAAAATGCTCCTAGTCTGCAGTGGTCAGGACATACCAAAAGTAATCTAAGGAAGAAAACCAGTGAAGTGGCAACAGGGTCATGGGTGGCCAAGGCTCATTGATGCACCTGGGGAGCAAAGGCTGACCCATGTAGTCTGACCAAATAGAAGAGATACTGTAGCTCAAATGATGAAAAAGTTAATGCTTGTTGTAAAGCTGTATCGTGGCAAAGGCAGGATCAACTCAATATTAGGCAGGTGGTCTTAATTTTATGACTTATGTGACTCTCCTCAAAGTGTATATTGCAATGGTTTTAGAAATGGGAGCTAAATTTAGTTTATATTTCATGTTTTAATTGAAATTCAACGTAATTCTATTTGTGTACTATGTGTTAAGAGGCTGGAAGTTCCGTATAACAGAAAGGTGTTAATATGAAGTCGACTTTTGTTATTGGAGACTCAGGTGCAAAACTGTTCCTAGGAAGAACTACTGTATAGAGCAACTGCAGTCACAAGTCCTTAGAGAACAGCTGTCTACATCAGCCGAGTCCAAGACCATCCTCATGGTAAAGTAGAATCGTCCCCAGTCACCACACACATCTCAAGCAGACAACACGGTCCTCCATGTGACGAGATCAGCAACCAGAAGCGGGACACCAGAATGAGGATAAAAGGTTCTGAGGGCAGAGGGGGTCTGGATCACTGGTAGCTCAAGAGCACCATGTGTAGTTCAACAGAAAAAGAGAGAGAGAGAGAGAGAGAACAAGAGGGAACAGGGAACAGTTATGTATGATCACACAATGTATTTGGTGAATGTATATTTAGTGCAGACTACAGGCAGGGGCAGTATGACAGTAACTATGACAGGATAACTAAAAAGGAGAGGTAGAAGGAAACAGTCAGAAATGCAATAAAAGAAATGTGAATATATGAATCAAAATAAGTCTTTTTTTTTTTTTACTTCCTCAGAATCTATCAAACTACCGAGGTTTTCAGTCCAAAGTCCTCTTTAGGCCATCCCACAGGTTTTCATTAGAATTTTAAGCTGGGCGCTGACTGGGTCAATGCAAACACTGATCATTCCTTCCTTTGTTAAATTGGGCTTGTGCTTTGTCATTTTTCACACTGGAAGGGTTCATACTTTTCATCTTCAGTGGTTTAACAAATTTTACCACATGATTTGGAATTATTATTTTTTCACTCCACCCTGGAGCCCAGAACTGAAGAATATTAGATGCAGCGCACAGCTTGACCGTACTTATCAAATATTCCTGCAGCACCTTGGAAATCTCCCTAATGACAATAAGAATACCTCCTTGGAAATTCCCCAAGTATTTTTTTCTTCTTGTCAATGTTGGAGAAACAGTCCGGTTTACATAATGTCACTGGGGTGCTACATTTTCTCCATGTGTTAATCATAGCCTTGAATGTTCTATAGTCCAGCTAATGTTTTGGCAATTGTTTATTCTCCTCTCCTGATTACAAACTTTTTATTTCATTTTTAAAAAGACATACTGTACTTGCTCTGTAAGCTATTTGTAGAACATTGATTTAATGTTCAGATAAAGCTATCAAGGAATCCTAAATGAAATTGATTTTTATTTGGGGTTAAACAATCACTTCCTCGAAGACAGCTTTTAGGATGGATACTTTTCAAAACGAGTTTGACGTTCAGATTTTTACAAGCTTACAATTTACAGTTACAATGAACTTACAAGCAATAAGGTTACTAAATGCAATTTAGCAATACTTTTCTTACTAAATGGCCTAGTCCTTGCTCTGAAGTGTTGGCATTAAAGAAAAACAAATGCGCGAATCTGAGGCGATACTATGATGTTGGTTTATGTGATTATCACAGTGTGAAACGCATTAATGCATTCTGCACAACGTTCATAAAAATTCTCCGCGTAAACCTTTACACTGCAGTTGCCTTCAGATCAGAGGAAGTGTGTACATGATTGTGTGGTTGTGAGAGAGAGAGAGAGAGAGAAAAATCAAGGAGGCAGGGAAAACGAACTCCACACAAGTTTGAAAGTGTAATTGTTTAAGGCGTCATTAATGCTCCATTTCAGAAACAATGCATACTGTCACAAAAAGCAAAAAGGCCAATGGAACATAAAAATTCAATATGTATCCATCTTTGTAATTAAACATTTTAATAAATATACTATCATAAGAGGGGAAAAGCATACATACTGTAGTTTTAAAAAATAAAACAGAAGAAAAGCAAAGTTAGATGGTCCAGGTGTCAAACCTTTGTAATGGCTATCATTTTAAAAGTAGATATCAAACATAAAATGTTAAAAGAAATCCTGGGGATGTACAACTGAGCACCGTCAGCATTTTACAGGTCGCAGAAATCTTGCTCATACATAATGTAGTTCCCCCTCTAAGAAAATAGATATTAATAGCCCTGTCACATTTGGCCCTGTTTCCAAAGTCCTCTGCCCTCCCACTGATGCTTATCATGCAGTTCCCAAAAACACCCAGTATACTGTATATATACTGTATTATATATGTGCTCTACAATACAGACACTGATGAAAGTCAGAGATTTCAAAGTCCCTGCTTCACGCTGCAGCAAAACCAAGGCTTGTCAGGTGACCTCGTCAGTCCGAGTTCAGACGGCTCAGTGACACTGGTGTGGCTCATGGGGTCAAAACATCACTGAAGCAGACACTCGTTCAAAAGGGCCTCCTGCCAGGTGCAGTGGCTATAGAAAAACCAAAACACCAAATTAGTTATTTTTGTAGTGTATAGCGTCTAAGAGTATAACCAAACCAATCTTTTGCATACAACACACCAGAAATATGACAATTAAATGTAGTAAATTGGGTTACAGTATCAGCATCAAAAGTTATCATGGACCACCATTTTTACCAACAAGGAAGCGAACAACACACTATGTAGAAACAAGTACAAATACTAATAACAGTGGCTCTCAAAGCGGGTCCGATTATTCAGGCATTATAAAAACGCTTTTAAACAGTCACTGCATTTAAATAAATCTAACAAGAACAAAGCCTATGAATAATTTCAGTTTAGAGCCAATGTAGCATATAAAGAGCAGGTAGCATATAAAGGATAAAAAGCTTTATTTATTCAATAAATAGCCAAAATTCCAATGCACTCATTTAAATAATGAGTAATATTTGAATAACTGGATTTTAGTCATACGAATCTGCTCGAAGGAGAGATTCAATAATCTGCCAGTTGAGCAAATAGCTGGCTGCAAAACCTTTAAGTCCAAACAAACCCCCTTAAATGTTAAGTGTAGGGATGGCAGCATGCTTGAGAACATCTTAAAATTCTACTGCGCCAAGACTAAAATGAACGATTATTCATTACCTCATACAATTAAATTATTTTTAAGTCATTCCCTAACTTGTTAATATTCATGGGGGGGATAAGTAAAAAAAAGTTAGAAGTTAGTAACAAACAGAACGCTCGTACACAGATTGAGCATGTGCTTCCTGTTTTTATTGTAACATGAATTATCACTCAGGACATTGGATTTTCCTCTTTGTTTGCTGGGAATCTCCCTGCTCTGCTGTTCCTGACACTGGTCTAGACTGTGCTGCTTCTTCACGCCCCACCAGTCCTTCGCTATCCTCAGACTGTGGAGTTGTTCATGCCGCATTCTTTGGCCGATCTAATGATAACAGAACCAAGCATGCCCCCGAGGTGCAGTCGAGCTGAAACCTCTCATGAACCAAACTGTAAACACTACATTGACATATTACATGGCTGTAGTTCACAAATTTATAAAAGGAAGTTTAAGGACTCGTTTTATTTCAAAACTAAAGATTCTTACATCTTAACTTGTATACAGAAATCCAAAAAAAGTGACAAACTAAGCATAGGAACATGTAGAGTGACTTTCCAGTGTGGGAGTGAGAATTTGCTAATTTAAGATACTACAATTTCAGGACAAACTCATTCCCCAAGGCATGAATTGCAAAGTATGGTAAACATTCAGTGTGAGGATATCATGATTCTTTGTCAGGACAGAATATGCAGGACCACACTGATTACAGTATGTGTGTGTGTATATATATATATATATAATTTTTATTATTATTAATACGTTTGCATTTGAGATGGTAAAACACTGCCATTCCCCCAAGTGGTGTGCTCTAAACTAGTCACATACAGCAGAGCATTCTGTGTGCTAGGAGCGAATTAGCAGCCAAGCTAGTTTATAATTGTAAAAATACCCAACACAAATTAACATTGAATCAGGAATTTTATTACTAAAGGAATTGCTAAACTAATCTGACTGGCACTTGGGTATTTTGATATTGTATCGAGTGGTCCCTGATGATTCCCAGCCCTACCCGACAGTAATAAACTTTGGAACTATTAATATTTTTAAAAGTTTGAAACTTTTAAAAATGTGTTTTTGTATCACCACAGTAATATTCCATTTCCCCAATTGTGAGGTTTTATTACGAGTTTTGCTTCAGTAGTTTTTTCTGACTTGGTTATTTTATCTTGGTCCTGTGTGTGAGAAAGGCTCACGAGTAAGTGAGTGAGGTTACTGTAGTCATTGTTCAGCTCTCGGGGCTGCACAGCTTTATAAACAATACGAGGAAGATGCTTCCTGAATTTCCCCTTCTTCCCATCCATGACCATAAAGATTCACCGATTATAGCCTAGTTCTGCTCTACTTGCTTTATCTGTGCTATTCTGTTCTTACACAAGTTTCAAGCATTTGTCTCAGTTGACAGAATTTTACAAGTAAGCAACTCTCCCTCTCACATGCTTACGTTTTATTGGCATTAAAGAAAGCGCAAGTAGACAACTCAAATCATGAACAAAAATAGCCACAAAACATTTGTGTATTGATTTAATTTCCTCCAAGTTCCTCAATGTCCAGAATTTCCTGAAGAAGTGCCGTCTAAATCATACTAGTCTCATGCTTTAGTGAGTCAATGCTCTGATGTAGGCCTTGCACAATATTTGCTTTTAAGATTTTGATAAATCAAGACATATGATCTTTCCATAAGTCATGTTTCAATTTGCATAACTGAAACTGATAACTCAATTTTTACTGCCACACTTGCCTCCTGTATATGTGGATTTGACCACATTTAGCCTGTGCACTGCTTTCAGTGAATCAGTTAAATATTTTGTGGTGCCAAACAAAATCAGGAGCCCTTTTTTTAACTAATAAAGTATTTGCATATTCGCTTACTTTAAAACGATCATTTCAGACTAAAAGGAGCCTGGTGATAAATTGTGCATGGCTTGGATAGAGTTTTGCACAGAAGTCAGAAAGAACCACATCAAGAGGACCCACATACCTGTGGAGTGTGCGGTAAGGTCATAGACCTCACTGCATCACACACGCCGTGCAGCACTGCTCCTGTTTCTCAGGCAAAGTGGCATAGTTCATCTGCCTCACAATCTCAGCAAAGAGCTCATCCACCATGGTCTTGCTCTTGGCTGAGGTCTCGATGAAGGGACAGCCCCACTCCTGCGCCAGGGCTCGGCCGTCGGACCCGGCGACCTCCCGCTCGGATTCCAGGTCCACTTTATTGCCCACCAAGATGAGAGGAACTTTCTCAAAGCGCTTCACTCGAACTATCTGGTCACGCATTGGTCTGATGTCCTAGTGAGAAACATGAAGACACGGATGTGACGACGAGATGTCAGTCTAACAAACATTTAGGACATGGTGCATTTGCAGTACAGATACTACAAAGGGGGTGGGGGGGGGGATAATTCATGTAATCCCAATCACTTCCTGTTGCTTGATCATAAGCAATACTTTAGAACTTTTTTTTTTTTTTTTAAACACAAAGCTAGACTTGAGTGTGATTGAAGCAGAGCTCACCTGAAACGACTGCTGATTTACAAGGCTGTAGACTAAGATGAAGCCTTGGCCGTTCTTTATATAAAGATCTCTCATGGAGGCGAACTGCTCGGTTCCGGCGGTGTCGAGGATCTCCAGCACTGAAGGGGACGAGTCTACCTCGATCTCTTTCCGATAGAAATCCTCGATGGTCGGGTCATATTTTTCTATGAATGTGCCGGTGACAAACTGTACGGTCAGGGCGGACTTGCCCACGCCGCCGCTGCCCAACACCACCACTTTATACTCCTTCATTTGGGACTGGGCGCAAAAACACTGAGCCAATCTCGGCTAGCTAACTAGCTAGCTTTAGCTGCTTCCCCACATAAAGCAAACAGGCCGGTAAATTAACCCGTTTTAAATTTCCACCTTTAAATCTGTTTTTTTTTTTAAGTGTTGCGCGTACTTGTTGTTTTCTCTCTCTCTCTCTCTCTTTGTGCTCTGATCTCTGATGTGGCTGCCAGGCCGGCTAGCTGTGCTAGCTAGCTAAAACCAAAACGCCCCTGCTCCATCCATGTTCGAGTTTGATTTAAATTTTGCGCAGTGCCGCTGCGTAAGTGCACATGTTTTTTTTAAAAAAAGGCGAAATATATAACCATAGAAAACAATCTTTCACTGACAGCTTGTTTAAAGACCTGTTAGCTAAAGTCGTAGGATATAAAGCGCGTTTGTGGTTCCAGCCATTTTGGCGTCCATGTGAATGCACTAGCTATGGAGCCAGCTAGCGTCCTGCACTCATTCCGAGCTAACAAGCTAAACAAGAAGAAGCAAAAGGAAAAAAAAGTCTCTGTCGCTGCACATTTACTGAATCTTCCCCAGGGAACCCGTGTGCAGCGTCTCTTTTACATCAACAGCTGGGGAAATGTGCTATACACAAGTATTTGTAGTTTACATTAAAAACCATTTAACAATCCAGCGCTCGCTTTCTCTCCTCAGCCTGTTCTGGCCTCTCCCTCCCGGCCCGCCACCACACTGTCCTCCCCTCTGCTCCTTTAAACGAGCGCAGGCTCTGTCCGAAACCGCACACTATCGCACTACATAGTAAGCAACCTACAGCAGGACCCAGAGGTGCCGAGCTGCGCCACCTACAGCACGCACACTACTTAGCGCTCTAGTATGCTGTTTAAGATTTAGCATCATCCCGAACTCATCAGTTTCTTTTGGAAATTCGCTTTATATCAGCGTTCACCGCTTATTTTACGCGCAGCTTCGTTTACAGGTCGTTTTTTTTTAACTAAAAGAAACGAGTTACTATAGAACTGCTGTGCAGCTTGTCAGATTCCTCACCTAATTCTCTACCCCATATGTTCAGTGAAGGGACCGCCATAGTAGTCTGACTGGATATTATTAATGCAGTTGATAATTCTCAGTACAGCAGTGACACTGACGATGTATCACGGCTTGTAGGGCAGATAAGACATATATCAGCATATTAATGTTCTTCCATTCATTGAAAGTGTATGCTTTAGACTATAGATCTGCTTTTGACTGGATATTTTTGCGTTGGTAAATAATTGTGAATCTAACTGTCTGTGCCAGCTGCTAAACATGTGGCATTCTATATATATCTAGTGAGAGAGAGAGAGAGAGAGAGAGAGAGAGAGAGAGCATAGTGGTTAGAATTATCCCCTTGCACCTCCAGGATCCGGATTCGATTCCCGCCTTGGCTTCAGTGTGGAGTTTGCATGTTCTCCCATGATTGATGGGTTTCCTCCGGGTGCTCCGGTTTCTCCCCCAGTCCAAAGACATGCCATGGGAATGACAATCGGCCGTCAAGCTGGCAACCCAACCCCTTAAGTAACTGACAGACACTACTCATATATTTCCAGGTTGGGGAGAATTCATCACCCGATATGTTGTGAATGGACACAAATCCAAATTAGGAATTATGAATATCTAGTGATCAACTTAGCAATTAGTAAAGATGGTTTGATCAGATCTGCCTGTGCTTTGCTGTATTTTTCGTCAGGAAGTGATTAAAACCCCAGCTACACTTTTTGCTGCACCGAAGAAGGAACACCAGCTTAGATACAGTCAATAAATTTATATCTACCAAGTGATCTGTACATGGTAATTTATCTCACAAACTGGCCAATGTGTAGATAAGTGAAGCAAAAGAAGCAGCCACAGAGGCAATAATACCTGTGCACGTGTGTAAGGTGCGTTTCTAAAAGGTCTTCATGAGCTTTACTCAATGGTGAATAGCAGTATCCTAAAGCCATGGGTCTTAATGGACATGAGACAGAAAGGATGCCAGGTTATCACAGGGCACCATGTACACACACATTTATACACTCAATCACACATAAGGGTGATTTAACACTGCCAACCCACCTGTTGTCCCACCGGATGTTTGTGAGGGGAGGCAGAGGAAGAAAACCTGTAGGAAGCCCACACAGACATGACGAGTTTTGCATGTTCTCCTCATGTCTCCTCAAGAATAGTGTTTAAAAAATACTGTTTTATGACGGAATATTCAAAAATATTAGGACATTTCATATTATATGACATCAGTAAAAGTTTAGGTTTCACCTGTTGTCTTCAAAGACAATGACAGCTTCTTTGAAAAGCATACACTCTCCAGAGTTTTCATTTAAGTGCTTTATTAAAATGTCAACCAAAAAGAACAGATCATATAAGTATGTATATTTTCTATACATTACTATAATCATAAAAGGGATTGGCAATAAGCACAATTTTTTTTTAGCACATACAAGCACAACACGCTAAATAGAAAGAGAAGCATTTCATATAAAGAGTCAGGGCATTCAGGCTTGTCCTACAGTGGGGGAAAGAGGAATCATCAGCATATGGCTTCGAAAAACAATGTGGACATTCTTTAAGCTGCTTCTGATAGAAAGCACTTATTCTGCATTTAATAAAACTACACCTGACTGACACCCTTAAAGGGACAAAACCTCAAATCTTCGACAATACACTGCATTTACATTTAAATCCATAGCATTTTACAACATAAATATGAAACTTAATCCTATACACACATTTTTTTATGGCAATACCGGCAACATCGATTTCCACACAGACTTAAATATGATGTGATTAAATATGAGTGATGGATTCCCTTGGATAAAAATGAAATAATCAACAAAAAAGCACGGTCTTTCCAGAATGTCCAGGCACAGTAAGGTGGACAGCAGAAGGGCGTTAGTAGTTGTTTTCTTCCTTCCTCTATTTAGCACAGTGGTCAAAAGTGTCCTTTTGATTGCATTCATTTATTTTCAGCATGTTCTGTAAATCAGGACTTAAGATATCGAACTTTGTGCCGAGTCCACTTAATAGTTAGAAGGTTTGGGACCAGTTTGTGAACGTGGTCCAAAGGTGCAGGAACCGACATAGACTCAGTCTCTCCCTCACTACTAGGACAAGTGCCATGGCAACAAAATTCTTGGCTTCCAAAGCAACTCTAGACCACAGAATGTACAAGATATCTCCAGGTTTCACTGTGTTAATAGGATTTCGTCTTGAAGAAATGCACCAAGATATTTAGAATTATTGATTGGGTTTTGGGAATGTGTGAGTGTTTGAACACTGAGAGGAAACCAAATACAGACACAGATATGTAACTTAAACTCCTTTTTAACCAGTTGCAATGCTTTCCCGCTGTAATCTGACCCTGATGTTGGTGGTGTGTCCTATATTCGCATGATGGTCAGCCCTCCTTTCTTACAGACAGGAGAAAAGGGTTTGGCTGCCTGTTATACCGTTTGCAGCCGGAAGGGGGCAGAACTTCACCGGTACAGATGTCACATGAGCGAAAATCCCAAAGCAGTTCCATTTTGAATCCCATTTCTTTTCAGCTCTTAGCATCATGAACACATTAAATAATAATAATAATAATAATAATAATAGTAGTAGCAGAATATATTGTGACACTAAATAGACTAACAAAGACGAGCAAGCTATTTATTCTTTGGTTTCTTAGATGCAATGCATCACCTGCATACAATTTGGGGGCCATGCTTCTTTCCAAACACCACCAACACAGTTAAGGATCAGATATAAACAGCCTCAGTGCTTGGCGTAATAGGCCTATTTTTGTAAACTACAGCAAACTATAAAGCATCTTTAAATTTTCATCTGTTTTAACAGCAAGCAACAACATGCTCATGGTGAGAAAAAGGGCATTAGCAAAAAACAAAACAAAACAAAGAATCCCTCGCATTTCTTGAATAACCTAGAAGGATAGATGTTTACCTGTATTTCGAACAATACAGTTATTTCATTTGAAAAGGTTTTTCAATATATATATATATATATATATATATGTCTATATATTTGTATTTATCTATGCATATTCAAAATAAATTCTGAATATCTTTACTCATTTATGTACATAAGTGCAAACGAGGTGAAGGACACACATTCGTACACTGATGGGGGCACAGCAGGTCCCAGCACAGCTGGGCTAAAGGCTGGCTAAAGAGCACAGGGAGAAAGAAAAAAAGAAAAGAAAAAAAAAATAGACATTACCAGGAGCGTCATGTTCTAGCTTACTACGCCCTACATCTCGTTCTGCTCCTGACATTATCATGTTAAAGTTTCAAGCACTCCTCTTCAAAATGAGTCGGTTAGATCCTTTCTGGTGTCTACCAGTCCAGACAGCCCTTAAAAAAAAAAAAAAAGACAATTCCCCACGTGAAGAGACTGTTTTGCTCCAGAAAATCTCTTTCAATTGTTAGACGTTATTGAGTTTTTCTTTACCTAATGATCCAAAAAGTCCGCTCTAAAGCTCAAACACTGATTTATATCTCAAGCAGACAACAATCCCCTTAGAAAAATAAGAAATCATAAAAAAAACAAAAACAACAACAACAACAACAATTAACATGACATCTCCAAATGGACTTTGGACTCGAAGAATCTTTTTTTTCTTTTGTACAAAATAGGCATCATTTTTAAATCCAAGGTAAGATATCTACACATTCCCTTTCAGAATAAGTTAATCTTGTACGTGAAATCGATTGAAGTGTGAAAATAATTCACAATTAAAATTCACAAAGGTAGCCATGTTGTAGTTTTGTTGCCATAGCAACAACAACTTACTATCAAGTTACAATGAATTGATCATTGTGATACAAATGTGTATATAGATTAATATTTATATAGAGAGATATTTCTTACTTGTCTCATGTACTACTAACTACACAAACTATGTATCAGATTATTCAGATTATTTCCATTTCATGCAATGAGAGTTTATGCTGTAGAATCACTAACTGATAAAAAAAAAAAAGAATGATCAACTAAAACATGTTCATTTTCAAAATGTAAAACACAATAAATTTGCTTAACGATGACGGAATACAGCTAAAATAAGTACCGTTAAGAATTAGATTAAGGTCATGTGACCTCAAATGGTGACAAAACTATAGCAAGGATGCACTAATAATATGTACATATCAGATTATCTAACTACATTACACGTGAATACACACTTCTTAAAAAGTGAGTGTTCTTAAAATGCTGAAGCCCCAAACGAGGCATGTTTTTTTTCCTTAATCAAGTATTTTGTTAATTCCAGCTGGATAGCAGTTGGAGAAGGCATAACTCTTGATATGAGAGAATAAAGTGATAGAGCGAGAGAGAGAGAGAAAGAGAGAGCGAGAGAGAGAGAGATCTATACCTTGGCTAGGCAATGAGACTCGCCCAACTACAAGAAATAATCCATTATACAAATCAACAGCTTAGTACACTCCTAAACAACTGAACAGCCAACATTTACACACACCCACACCGTAACATTTGATAAGTTGTGTACAACACAGACACTCCAATAACACAGTATATCGTCTTTTTGATTTTGCATTTGACCTCAGTTTACTCTACTGAATTTGAGCCCATCATGCTTATTCTATTTTATAATCATGGGAATAAAACATTATTTTGGGCCAGTTCCCTCAAGGCTTTAAGATGTTCAAGACTAACTGAAACTCTTACGTTTTAGTCTTGGGTTAACCTTAATTCATGTCTGAGCATTTGGCCTGAAGAGTCTCCTCTAGACAGTCTCCTCTCTACAAAATAAAAGGTCACAAATACACTATTTCCAAAGAAAATGTTTTAAATAGGTGCAGTGTTTGACCAACAAAATTTGCTTCTCAGTGTGGCTATCCGTAAAAAACAGCACAGCTGTTTCGTGTAACGACGACTGGAAAAAAAAAAGAAAAAAGAAAAAACATGACAAGGTCCTTAATAAGTCTCTTAGAATTTTGTTTCTATAGTACATCAACAGTGAATGGCATTGGGAGAATTTTTCTCCCTTGATATGTTGAAATATGTTGTGATTTGTTTCAGGAGGAAAAAAAAAGTGAGACAGGCATCCTCAAGCTTTAATGACATTCTTCTTTGTCCTAAATGTCACATTCAAATGTATTATAAGGCCCTTTCCTGGCAACGTTTGCAAGTGAGGTTCATCAGTACCCCGGCTACAGTGGATCCCCCCCCCCCCCCCCCCCCCCGCCTCTACACCTCGGCATTTTTCCCCTCCCGAATTACCGCTTTTAGCACAACGTGAAATGAACCGCTCTTATGGCTGACAGTCAGCTTTGCCCTGGTTTTTTAGAGTCTATCGACTTTTGAACATAAGGACACGATAAGTGGTCAAAATCTTGTAAGCTGGATTAAATAAACACGTTTCATAAACATAACACACAGCAACTTAATCCTGATTAAATCAGTGAGCTGCAAAAGAAAAAAAGAAGATAAAAAACAAAAGCTGGAAAAAAAAAAAAAAAAAAAAAAAACGATTACAAAAATGTTCCAGGCCTCAGTTGGTGCTTTATCTTACATCGTTGTATTTGTTTTTTCAAAACAAGCATCTACTCCAATTAAAGCTTATTAAAGGTTTCTCTGTAGATCAGCTCAGAAATGGCCTTTAGCCAGAAGCTACAAGAGCTCCAGTCATATGGAACAGTGGTATGAGGTGAATTAGGAAAGATTGAAAGCCTGAATAAGAGCACAGCATTAATGATTGCATTAGCTGTAGAGAAAATAACGTTTTCAATCAGTCTGCTTTTGGGCCTTGGCATGTAATAACTCTACTCCTTTTTTTTTCTCCCCACCAGTGATTGGCACAGAGTGACCCTGCTCTGGGAGTCATTAGCACATAAAGCAGTACACTTGTTTAAAACTCTACTGCTGCCATTAGTAATTAAATAAGACAGCCAGACTGACCGTAAACATCTAGATTCTGTACAAGTGGACTCAACAAATTTCTTTCTTTCTAACCACCATGCTATGATTTATTCTCTGAGCGGTCAACTACATTCGTCATTGTGTTTCCTGATTACATTTGCACCTGCGTATTTTGTTAAGATGTTAATTTGTGCACATTATCTTCAAATAGAAAAAAAAAAGGTTTGATGACTCTAGAAGTACTGTATAGCTTTGGTTGCTGTCACACTGCGAATATCACAGCATGGACAGTTCCCAGATCTTGTGTTACTGTGATATGTAAAAAACAGGGCTAAGCAATAAGCACAGACAAACAGACTGTCACTCAGCAGGAGGGACTGGGCCATGGATTTTGGCAGGGACTGTCCACTCTATACGGAAAGACAGAAGCAGAGATGGTGGCAGACCTGAATATAGCACAATGCCTGTGTTCGAGCAAGTCAAACATACAGCCTGGTGTGTTAGGAAAACGAGGAAGAAAAAAAAAAGTACTAGGTTACAGGAGATGAGTAATGCGCTCTGACGTGGCTGACTACAGAGAAACAGTTGGGCTTTGAAATGGCACTGCTAAAATCGATGGCCACAGCTGCTGTGCTGGCACTGCCTATCACAGTATGGTGATAAGACTCATCCTGAGCAGTCATCTATCAGACCTCCTGCGCAGCGCGGGGCTATAGGGCTGTAATCAGACCCTGCAGATCAGTGTACGTCGTCATGCACAATAAGACACGGGCGTACGCTGGGATTTCTGCTTAAGGCGGATTGCATTAAGAAAATGGAGGTATTCATAAAGGAATCTACCTAACCTCAGTCTGAATGTTTTACGAAAACAAATCTGTGGTATCTCCACACATGAAAAAAACAACTCTATGTCTAGTCAACCAGTTGCACCTTGTTGGGATTAGGCTTAAATAATCATCACTCTTACGCCAATGACACACGTGATAGATTGTGGTAGAAAAAGTGGATTGGTACATAGAATACGAATATACATGGTATTCATGTACACTGTTATTTGTTTGTCTGTGATAGGACCGTGGTTTGAGTATTCAATTCAACCAAATGCATTTATAAAACATATCACTCGCATGTCTGTCTTTTACATTTGTGTTTGAGTGAATCTGCTCAAAAGAAAATATTTAGTGTCATCTACACACCTAAGTGTTATGACTGCCCAGTCCTGCACAGGTTCTGCAATACAATGAGACATCAACACAAGAATCATGGTCCGAATATCTAAGATTATGGCTTTAAGTGAACTGTGTCACAATCACAGGGGGCCCATTTGCAGGTGTTGTATGTTCAGGTGCTTATTTACTCGATCAGAATCATGTGCAATGAATGCTATACGGACGTGTTGTTTAAGCGCCGCATCTAGTGTGAATTTCAGGTCAGGGACATCTAATGCATTTTAATGAATAAATTATGCGAGCAGTAATGTGTCTGCAAATATATATATATATATATATATATATATATATATATATATATATATATATATACACACACACACACACACACTACTGTATGGATAATTACATAAAAAGTTTAAAAAAGGCTAAAAAGAAACCTCTCATACATGCCTATCTTTGACTAAAGCCCTGTGCACATTACATTCTTTTGTTTTCTTCACAAGCTTTTGCAAAATCGTGTGTGCTGTCAGGTGACATCAAGGCCCAGCTTTACTATTCACACTGCGTTAATCCGGGTCTGAGACCTCACTCTCGTTTGAGGAGGATGCACTGTTCTCAACTTTGTGTGTGTGTGTGTGTGTGTGTGTCTACAAATCTATGTACTCGTATGGCTGTGAATTCAAAGGAACGCTCAGATTCAGCATCTTCATGCTTCTTAAGTCTCCTTGCATCATGGCACACTTCCTTAAACAGTTGAAGGTCCTAGCTTAAATATTGCCTGTTTTAGCATCAACAAAGCTTTTTTTGTGTGTGTTGACTTTTGTTGATGTGGGGCATCAAATAAGAAGATGAAAGGGTTGTCCTCGGAGGACACACTGATTAGGCACACTTTTGTTGCATTCATATGGTGAGGTTGGATTTGGGGATGGCGATAGCGGGGTGTTAACTGAGATTGCGGCTGACGCTTACTGAGTTCAGGCTCACCGGCGCCGCCACCAACAGTTTGGGGATTGGACAGAGGTGTGTTTCCACAGGAATGCAGTGGAGATCGACAGGGTCAGCATTCAGTACCTCGGCGGGGTCTACTGAATGACAAGGACACAGGAGGAAGGAGGAGGGGAAACAAAGGAAGAAGAAAGACAATGGTGTTAAGAAATAAAGTGGTTTTGGTACAGGTATCACAAAATATTCAAATGTGAAAAAAAGGACAGGAATTGTTTAAAGGCTATCTCAAAAGTAGAGAATATACTCTATACTATCTCATAAAGTATAGAAGAAACTGTAATAACCTTGATCTTCTGTTAAGGTATGTTATGTTGCCAAAAACACAGGAAATTAATAGAAGACTTCTTCACTTCACTGTTCCACCCAAATACTTATAATGCAGGTGAGCAGTGCTGACATCAAGATGGAGGACTCTGCAGTGTTTCCCCTCTTGATTAGTGCAACAGCATCACCGGGAATAAACCCTGCCAGTGACAGCAAATTGTACAGCTGGGACTCAGAACTAAATCCCTGCTGCTCTGCTATATTATGAGGTGTGCTTCAGGGATCTAAAGTCAGATGTATGTACATGAAAAGACGCAGTGTCTTTATCAGAAGTAAAGAGATTTATAACCAGTAAGTGAAAAGGTATGCCTTATAGCCAGAGTTGCCAGATTTTCACTGAATTATGAAAAAGCACATGAAACTGTGTATCATTATATATATATATATATATATATATATATATATATATATATATATATATATATATATATATTCCTAAACAAACTAAATTGAAATAAACTAAATTTGAAATTGAAAGGATAAAAAACAATAATTTTTATAATAACATGTAAAAACATCCTATTTATGTCAGGAAAACAAACAAACAAAAACAGAGATGAGGGCTCATTATCTTTTTTTTCCTCCATTTTTAATTCAAGTATAAAATTTGAAAAACAAGCCATTATCTTTTTTTATTTTTTTTTATTTCGGTGTTGAAAGAATTGAACCAATTAAAAATTAATCCATAAAGTTTTTTAGGCCTTGGATTTTTTTTTTGTTGACATGCATCTTCCTCTGGGAAACTCTACACTTTTGTTTCTGTAAACAGTGTTTCTGAGTTATTTCAGGTACTTTAAACACATGGTTGCTCTATGTTGGTTCAAATGAGATGTAGTGGGTCATTTACAAATGAACACCTGGTTGTGTTATTTCGACCCAACAACTGGGTTTAAAGAACCTGAAATACTTTAAACTGGTTTAATATTTATTCTAAATGGCAGCCTGCAAAATGTTCGAAATATTACTGTTATTGTGTCAAAAAGTGTAGTTTTAAGAGTTGTTTAGGCGAGAATGTATGTGTGTACAGCTCAAAACCTCCATCGGTTATTAAAGATGGAGGCAGTCCTGCGGAGGACTACCCCGCCCAACACAGCCTGACCTCGGCAAAAACTTCTGAAAACTACTACTGGCTGTGGTGTCTCTGCAATGGTTAAAACGGGATTTTTTTCATTTTGGGCATTTTTAAAAGGCAATCTTTGGTATAATATGGTTATGGTATAATAAGTCTGTTGGCATATTTTACAATATTTTATAGTTAAACGATAGGGGTATGTTTAATGACAGTCTTAATATGTCTTCTGTTTCTGTCTGATCCAGGATCATTCTGGGAAAAAAAAAACACCTGGTTGTGTTAATTTTACCCAGCAGTTGGTTTATTCTTTGGAGAACTTTCTGGATTCTTCACTTCTGACTGGTTCATGCTCAGATGTGTGGGGTTAATATGTTTTCTCATTCTGTTTTAAAAAATATATATATATTATTATAAAAAAAAGAAAAGAAATGTGTCATAGTTGAAAATGAGCTATATCTGCATCCTTTTAAAATATTCCGCATAAGTTGTAAATTTATCACTTAAATATTCTATTCATCTAGGGTTTTGGAGTATCCTGTTATCCCTCACACGTTACAGTACATCTTGAGGTAAATTAGTCAGAAATATACACTAAATTCATGTTCACATCACATACATTATTTTGTGTGTTTTATAAGAGAAAACGTCGTTCACAGAAATGCTTGACTTAAATGTCAGTTATATTAAAACAAGTGATGGTGTGTAACCCACAGGTGGACCAACATCGTGGAATATCTGCAAAATATGGAGATGACTGGAGACCTGACAGACCTTCGTTATTGTTGGAGGCAATGCTATTGAGACAACTCTTTGGTGGAGGCTGTTGATGTTTGTTTTTATTTTATTTTTTTTTGTCTTTGATGTTAACTACACAAAGCAGTCTTTCCACCAGGGATTTTCTCCAGCATACTGTAGATCAGATTGATGGACATGAGTCCTCATCTGTTAAATTTTTGAGGCCAACAGTTTTTTCAGCCCACATTTAATCCATAATATTTTTAAAAAGTTTTTTTGTTCTTGTTGTTAATTTGCTTTTAAAAGTAAATGGAATACTAGTAGTTAAACTAATAGTTAAATAACAAATAGTTAAAATATTAAGATTGCGACTTTACAAGATTTGTATCGAAAACCTTTATATAAAAAGTGTTTAAACATTGTATCAAACACTTTTTATATTAAAAAAAAGTGTTTAAACATTGTATTAAATGCAAATATATATATATTACAGGGGCCTATTGGTTTTATTGTTTTACAGAGAGTGTTTATGTTACATTTCTTTTATATTTAACAAAATGGCCACCTTGGGATTATATGGTTCTGTCCAACATTTTTGTTAAAATTTAGTTATTCATTTTTTTCTTATTCTATGACAATCTATTTACATTATGTGAAGTTATGCACATTTTGGGACTTTTCTGAAAATAAAATGGTTTTACCTACTAAATCAAATGGAATGTCAAGTGTTAATTTTACTTGCTTGGATCAAATAAAATAATCCAGCCCTTTAAAATTTTAACCCAGCTAGAGTGTCAGTTTTACCCACTGCACTCTAAAAAATCCTGGGTTGTTTTTGTAAACACATCGTTGGATTGTTCATGCTAGGTCAAAATTCTGGGTTATTTCCGGTACTTTAAACACATTGTTGGGTTGGGTAATGTTGGGTCAAATGAGATGTAGTGGGCCATTTACAAATGAACACCTGGTTGGGTTATTTTGACCCAACAACTGCTTTATTCTTTATTTCTCCAAACGGCAGCCTGCAAAATGTCAGAAATATTACTGTTATTGTGTCACAAAAAGTAGTTCAAGCGGGAATGTGTGTACAGCTCAAAACCTCCATCGGTTATTAAAGATAGCGTCTATTTAAAAAACTGTCCCAACGATTTCAGAGATTTGAGCTCCAGGAAATACGGGTGCTCCGCGCTCATGTAGCCGCCCAACATAGCCTCATCTCGGCAACTTCTGAAAAACTACCGCTGGTTGTGGTGTCTCTGCTGTGGTTAAAACAGCAGATTTATTTGATTTTGTGTATTTCTAACAGGCAATCTTTGGTATAATATGGTTATGGTATAATACATTTGCGGCTGTGAGAAGCATCCTGTACGCTGCGTTCTATTTGCACTATACCTCAAAACCCTCGAGTGTGCACTTCCAAGTCAAGCCAGTTCTTTGCGTTTTTGGAATTGAGACACAGCATGAAGAACTTTCTGGATTCTTCACTTCTGAAGCGGGGAGCACGCCACTTAAAGCTGGCAGTATATGAATTTTTACCTACATTTTAAATGTTGTAGTTGTGGTAGGAGCAAGCTCATTTTTATTTGTATTCGCTCTTCCACCTTTTTAGTCGCACTTTGATATGGGAGTGAGGGGTGTTCATGTTTTTATATTTTTTGCCAATAATCGCTTATAGTGTATTTTATGAGGGAAGTGCGTTTGTAGCACACAAAAAAAAACCTAAATTTACTAAATGTAATATTAAATCCAATTTTAGGTAAATTACTAGTAATCTTCACTAATGTTGTGTGTGGAAAGTCTCTTGGCATATTTTTAAACATTTAATAGGTGTCAGAAGAAGTTATTAAGATATGTTTAATGACAGCCTTAATATGTCTTCTGTTTCTGTCTGTTAAAAAAGAAAAAGAAAAAAAACTGGTTGTGTTTTTTGACCCAGCAGTTGGTTTATTCTTTGTGGAACTTTCTGGATTCTTCTGACTGGCTCATACGCAGAGCACTCAGTATTTTATGGTAAGTTAATGTACATTTTTACTTATTTTTTTTGTAAGTTGTGGTAGGAGCAAGCATATTTTATTGTTCAAATTAAATGCTTTGATATGGTGGTGTGGGGTTAATATATTTTTTTCTTTCTGTTTTTATTATTCGATAAATGAGAATGTGTCACCGTTTAAAATGTGCTTTTTCTTCATCCTTATGAAATATTTATTGTAAGTTGTAAATTCATCACTTAAATATCGTATTCATCTAGGGTTTGTTGAGAATTTGAAAAGGGGTGAATGTTTCGTATAAAATCCAGATGGAGCGCCGTATCCTGTTAACCCTCACAAGTTAAATAGTGAGGTAAATTAGTCAGAAATGTAAATTAAATTCATGTTCACATTATGTATTTTTGAGTATTGACAAGAGAAAAAATGTTTTGCATTAAATACATACATAGCTGTATGTCCTTAACAAAAATGCTTGAAATAAATGTTAGTTATATTGCAACACTAAGTGATGGTGTGTAATCCGCAGGTGGACCAGCAAGATGGGAATGATATCTGCAAAATATGGAGATGACTGGAGCACTGTTCCACATTTTGTGCCTTGGGAATGAGACAAGAGGGACCTGAACAGACCTTTCCCATTGTTGGAGGCAATGCTATTGATACAGGCAGGCTCTTTGGTGAAGGCTGTTGACGTCTGTTAAAATTTTTTTTTTTTATCTTTGATGTTAAATACACAAAGCAGTGTCTTCTCACCTGCGAGTTTCTCCAGCATACTGTAGATCAGATTGATGGACACGATTACTCATCTGTTAAATTTTTGAGGACAACAGTTTTTTCACCCCACATTTAATTAATAATATTTTTTAAAGTTTTATCGTTTTTGTTTTTAATGTAATTTTTTAAGGAAATTAAATAGTAATTGTTAAATAACTAATAGTTAAGTATAAATTTACGTATAAATATTAAGATGGGGAATGTTTGATGTCATGTGGGCATTACAGTATAAGATTTGTATTGAAAATGTTTATATAAAAAGTGTTTAAACATTGTATTAAATGCAAAAAAAATTACATTTACAGGGGCCTCTTGTTTTTATTGTTTGTACTGTATGTTACATTTATTTTATATTTAACAAATGGTCACCCTGGGATTATATGATATTGTCTGACATTTTTGTCAAAATTGAGTTATTCACATTTTCTTATTCTGTGACAATCTATTTACATTATGTGAAGTTGTGTATATTTTGCATCTTTTTTGAAAAAATAAAAAATATAATGGAATGTGCTGGGGCAGTTCTCCTACAGGTCTGTGTGTTTGTGTGTTATAGAGGGGCTGAGTGAATCAATGTGGGGGCAAGAAAATAAGATTTTTTAAATTTGAAATAATAAAAAATATATAATTTCTATGTGGAGGTCAGTGGTCACTGTAGAGGGCCCCAAAAATAAATTAGTATATGGGAAACGCTGGATTGTGCCACTAAAATGGTTTAAATAAATAAAGAAAAAATGCAAAATTTTCAACCATAATTACTAGACATGTCATAAAAGTATTCCAATCCTGCAATAAAACTGTGCCCTGGAAACACATAAAAATTCAGGACTGTGCAAAAACTTAAGCTGTCCATAATTTTTCATATTTTACTTCCAAAGAGCCAGACATTCTTGCATTTTTTCATTGTAGACTTGGGGAATAGGGCTTCAGACTCCTGAAAGACTTCACTGGCTCTCATTTTTGGTAAGTTTCCCACTCCTTGTACCTGATCAGTTTAGGTAAAACATCTGTTCCCATTTCTTTAATTTAATTTATATAGTTTTAATTTAATATGAATAAACAAGGGGTGGCTTAAGACTTTTGCACAGTACTGAAGATACATAAAAAGGTACCCTGTGTTTTTAGAACAATCTTTGTTATATATTTTTTTTATTTCATTTAAGACTTCATTATGAAGTCAGTACGAAAAGCATTTCTGAATTTCAAACACTAGTATTCTAACACAAAATTAAAAGCTCCAGATAAATATTTGTACACCCGAAAAGAAAGCAGCATAATATGTCAGAGAGCACTTTTCATTAAAAAAGAAACCTGTTGGGTTTTGCATGCAAATAAGAATTGAAATTAAACAGAAATTAAGTAAACAAAGTCAAAGAAAAACAAAGTCAATATTTGCTTTCTTGCATAATATGTTGCTTTCTTTTCTAGCAGACAAATAATTTTCTCATTTTGGCCTGAAATAGTAATGTTTGAAACTCACATTGTTTTTAGTACAACAAAGCTTGTACTAAAAATTAACACAGGGTGTCTGAGACGTATTCACAGTATTTTGTATATGCATTTTTATACATAAGGTGTTATGTATAGTACGTTAAGGTTTTTCAAGCAACAGGTGAAAACTGGTGTAAACAACTTATTACATCTGGCCCTGAGAAGCTTAAAACATTCAACAACTATCAAAATTGCGAACTGTCACTGATTAAACTCAGAAGCTAACATGAAAAACTGTTCAAAAACCAGAGAACAAATGAAGATGGGCACTTGTAATGTTTTCACTACACAGAAAATGCTGTGTGCCAACATAGAGTGGAGACATTTGATAAGGCAAGGTGAATACACGCAGAGACACGGTGACACAGGGCAACACAGAGGCTCCGCACTGGTCCACAGAGAGTTTCAATCCAGCTGGGTTTAACTAGCAAAAACAGCTAGCTCAGGTGGGTTGCCTAGGGCCGGAACTCCCATGTTAAACATATCACAAATCTGAGAAAAACAGAAGCTCATTATAGTGAGAAAGTGACTTCATTCTCATTTCTGGCATATACTTTCTGTCAAGATGGTTGTTCGTTTACACTCTCATTCATCCTCATTAACCGCTTTATCCTGATCAAACACTGTGCACATGGTAGGTAGCCTGGACTCAATTATGCCAAGGCATGTTTACACATTCACAGTTAAGGCCAATATCCATCAGTAAAAGAACATTTTATTGTGATAGCATGCTCGATCTAATAAAAATTGCTGACTAATAATGCTGGATGTGGTGCCTGTGGACCAGTGCTGGATGCCATACAGCTGAAAAGAGAAGAGGCCAAAATGAAGGGGCAAACCTGATTGGAGGCAGCTGATTCGGCAAAAGGAACATTGGTGACTGGGGTCGTAGCCGACGAAACAGTGGAAGTGGTGGCACCGTGCATCATGGGAACTTTTTTCAGGCGAGTCAGACAAGAAACAAGGGAGAAGGGGAGAGGTGGAGGGGAGGAGGAATGTTATGAGTACCATGACATTATATGCCAGAGGAAGAGGCGGAACAGTCATGGCAAGTAGCATTTATGTACTGCCAAAATGATTTTCACCCGAGAACATGCAAGTAAAACTTAAAGGTAACACTTTATAATAAAATAAGATTAGATGGATTTCTAATGTTTTTTATTTATATGGGTATCCTTATTTGGTTCATTTTTGACTTATTTTAACAATAACAGCACAATAACAATAAGAAATTATTTTTGTATATAGTTCTACAAGAACATTTGACCAAATGCATTTTTGTGTGCTTCCTTTTTTTTTATTCAACTAGCCTCACATGCCATACCAAGCTCATTTTAGTTTGCAGAATGAAAACGATGCTTAGTACAACGCAGTCATACATCTATACTAAATGTTGATGCCTTTTCCAGGCAGATTTTTCCTAACAAATTGTGGTGTAGTAAGTGATGAGTTATTTCATCAGGATACAGGCTCAAAGGGAATAAGGTACCAAGCCAACCATCTATCAATGGTTACAACTGATACAAAATTACTGAACAGCAAGAACAGATGCTCCATTCAAGGAACACAGTGGAAGACTTTTTTTTTTTGCTTCAGAGAGGAGAACTGCTCAGTATTACTTATTTTGATGCCCTGAATTAAAACAGGACAAATAAAACTACTGATTAGACACAGTTTTCAGGATATTTGGGTTTGGGTTTTTAGGGAAATGTACAGCATATTGTATATATACACTACAGTATTAATAAGAAATTGTAAACACAGCTCTTTTGATGCATGTGTTCTTGACTGATTCTTAATTTCACCCTATCTGTATATTGGTTTTTATACAAATAAGCAAATTTCTCATACTGTGTCTAATATGCACGTTTTTGTGCGTCTCTTATTATTAATGATGTATTATATGTATATTATATACAGGCCTAAAATGCAAACCCAAATATCTTGGGAACTCTAGCCAATCAGTAGTTTTAAATTCAAATTCAATTTATTTTTATTTGTCACATACACAATCATACACAGTACGATATGCAGTGAAATTCTTAAATGCTTAATTGTCCTGTTTTATGCAGCACATCAAATTAATAACAATTATCAGCTTTTCTCTCTGAAGCAAAGAAAGGCTTAAAAAGTCAAACAAAAAGGATTAATTGTTTACTCAACATGACCTCCTTAGAAATTCTTTAATAACGTTTAAAGAATCCCACCATTGACCTTCTGAAGCTTGTTACCAGAAAACTGTAGAAAAAAGACACCATTAATCTCTGGAGTGCGGAGACGAGTGCTAAAGTTATTGATCAAGTGCTGTTCTGATTTTTTCTGAATTTGCAAAAAAAAAAAAAAAAAAAATTATACTCATTCTGTCATATTTAGTATTGTCTTCCTCTACATTTTACTACATTGTTACTACAGAAAGTAACAACAAATGTAAAACTTTAAACAATAAATTGTACAAAAAAATTGCAGTAAAAAGATTTGAATGCTAGTAGAAGACAATTTGTAATGGATCTAAAAAGTAAAGATTACATTTGGCTTGTAATATATCTTATCATGTGGAACAATTTAAATGTTAGACTGATGGCACCAGGCATTAGAAATAAATAGAATATTGTTGTATTGTATAATATAATAGAAAATTATATTATATAAGAGGCCACACATGACCCGGGTATATAAATTATATTGTAATGTCCAGAAAAATTCATGTTTATTTTCTAGTGCTGTCTAAAGTCACTATAACTGGTGTAACACGCCATACAATGTGAGCGGAACTTCAAAACAATAGTTATTATAAAGTGTTACCAACTTGAAATAACTAAGATCAATATTGCAGCTGTGCACTTCAAAAAAAAAAAAAAACTCAACAAAGTCATACAATCCAATCAGACAGATATATCTGATAATTGTATTTTGATGGAGCTGGACCATGTGTTGGAAGAAAGCAAAACTAAAATAAAACTGACAAAAACAGCAGAAAATGTAGCCTACACATACAATGCATTCCAGCACAAATCTAGCTTTGAGAATATGGCAACTTCCTTCTTTGTTTTGACATACCTGCATGTATACGTGATATTTGACTGATACTAAAGACCAGTTATTTTTACATTACTAGTAGTGTAGGAATGTGTGAATGCCACACATAGGGACAGTTACCCAAACCTCCTCTCTTTGACAATCATATATAGCAGGGACGAATCTAATCCAGCATGATACATGAACAGCACCAGAATCCTACATGATATGGACACACAGTTCCCCTTGCATACACACACATTCACACTTCAAGCTGATTAAACTTTAAATTCTTGTTTGGGAAAGGTAGCAGTGCTGTAATTGCAAAGCTACCTTAGGAAGACTTCTGAGTCAATTCTACTCTTAGAACGTATGTGGGCGTATGACAATGTGTTTATAAGTGTTTAACCTACAGAATGCACGGTATCATTTGGGACTGATTTGGGACTGATGCCTTAGGGCATTGATCTGGACTTCAGCAAAGCAAATGGTGACCTGGTGATGCATCCTTATGAGCAGTGTGTGGATAAGGTGTGTGTTTGTATGTGTTTAGGGGGGCCTAGGGTTCTACCCTCACCAGTCTGTCCGGGCCCTGATAGGTAGCGGCTGTGGGGGGGCCGGCAGCTGCTCCAATCCCGCCTCTCCCAGCGGCCCTCTGCCAGTGGGCCAGGCGGTTTGAAAAGCCCTACAAAGATTTGAAGGGGAGATGACGAAGAGGAGAGGAGGAGTAGGAGTAGGAGGAAGAAAAAGGAGCACAAAGAAAACAAACAGGAACTGCTCTTAGTGAATTAGGAAAAAGGCCTTACTTTGGTCTAGCTAGCTTTGTGGCTCCATCGCTTTCATACCTGAGCACACAGGATATCACACAAATGATCTGAGAGACTGGACAGAGAGCAAAACTAAATGAGCAAACAAGGAGAGGAAAAGCAAGCGGATAGGTGACAAATAATGTGGCAGACACCACAGACACGGGATTTCACTGTCTAGATTAAAAACTTATTTTTTGGAATTTTATTTCATTTAGTCTTTATTTTTAAAACTCTTCATTTTAATTTCTACGTGTTAAACTGACTATGTGCAACAACAACAAAAAAATTTCTGATTCTTTAAAGACTATTTGAATGATGCCAGACCATCCTATTCTCTTACATAAATTTTAAATTATGTAATTAATACTGGCACATTTTTTAAAAGTTCAGGCAGGTTAGTGGCACATTTGTGCATCTTAGAAATGTAGTAGGTGTGTTTGGATCTCTCTCTCTCTCTTGCCTGCCAGAGCCTCAGCCCTGCCCTGAACCTGTGGAGCAGAGTGACTCACAAGGGACCTACCAATGCCTCCAGATGGAGCCATGCAGAGGAGGGAACCTGGTGCACCATGCACAGAGAACCCAGCACGGGGGGGTGATGGTGGGGATGGGGGTTGGGAGCAAGAGGCGAGCCAAAAAAATAGAGTTAGTGTGCCAGTAAAGACTGTGTTGGTCATCACGATCCATACAGACAACACAGAGGCCACACATGACACGGGTGAAAAAGCTGAGATGTGCTGAGGGTGGATTACTCTGCAATCAGTTTTGATACATTGTGAAATAATTTAATAAATAGGAGAGGATATGAAACCTGGATATACCAAACTATTAAATATGCATCATATCCATCTACTTACCATTGGGCATATGAAGAATATTTAGTTGTGGCTTCATGCAGTGCACAGATACACTGGAGCAGATACGTACAAAGTAAATAATGCAATTCGACACTAGGTCACAGCTCAGTGTGTGTGTGTGTGTGTGTTTGTTACGTGGGGATCTGCTAGCATGACACATGTGCAGGCTAGACTACCCAGAGATGCAGAAGATGCAGGAGCCCACGAGGAGCAAGAGAACAAGCAGGGAAAGAGCTAGGCCCAGTACTACTTAACTCTGACTCCTTGTGTTGTGTGAAAGCACTGAACAGAGTGTGTATGGAGAGGACAGAGTAAATAACAGCTGAGGCTCACCTGTGGGGATAAAGGCCGGCTGCTGAAGCTGCATGCTGGCCAGAGCCTGCTGGTAGTGGAACATGCTGGGGTTGAAGACGGCTGTAGCGCCGTTACTCTTCTCCAGGGTGGGCCTCTTTGGTAGCTGCTGCATGCTGCCTGGAGGCAAGGCCTTAGGGAAGAAGAGAGAAAATGACAGAGAGAAAGGAAGAAAGAAGAATAGAGACGAAGATGGAGTGAGAGATGAAAACAACAAAAAAAATACTAATCCCAGGTAACGATCAGATAATAAGAATAAAGCAGTTATACAGTACATGACGATAAAGCCTGCTGTCTGTAATTAGTTCTTTACAAACAGTGCTATATTTATATCTGAACTACTGTACCTGGCTACGTATTATAATTTTAATAAATGCAATCTGCATATTAAAGACATTATGCTGAAGAAAGCATGACAAGCACGCATCAAAGCTTCTGCGATACACATGCAATAAGATACTGATGCAAAGCACGTCCACACTTTGCTTCAGTTATTACCTTTACTATAGGTGCATACTAAAGCATACTAATTTTTGTTGGGTTCATAATATCAGTCTTGTCTTGGCAAAATTCTCCCTGCTTCAATTGTGAACTTACTGCCGGGTGAAATAAAAGTCATAATTTTCTCCTTTTACAATTAGGTGACTGTGCACCAGCAGACTGATCTACAAAACGTAAATAATTTATTGTGCAAGCCCAGTACTGCATAATATGCTGAAGTGCGTGTTTGTTGATAACACTGTATGATGATGATACTTTTAACAGTCATGCTTGAATGTGCACACAGTTTAATATTTGGTGGTGAAAAAAAAAAAACAGGAAAAAGTTTTTGCTTTGTTTTGTTTTAAAAAGGTGAGAGGGCAAAAGTACCAGGTCAGGGGTTGACTGCAGGTTGCGCTTCAGAGGACGCGCTGCAGGCTGAGGCCGGGGTTAGCAGGCAGTGAGCGCATGACGACAGCAAACCAATCAATGAAGACAGACAGACAGGTAGACAGACGCACAAACAAACACAGGGCACACAAGACTGTAACCAATGTGGGAATGGTGTCAGCTGAGATGGAATTTTAAAGCATAAAGTGGAGACAGAATGAAAAAAATGGAGGATGTTAGCGCAACACAGGGCACAAACGTCAGTTAATCAATCAATGGCTAGCGCAATAAGTAGTATGAGGAAAAGAGAGCAAAGGCTAAACAAAAGCAAAATGAGATGAGAACAAACAGAAACTGTGGCAAGCTGATCAGCAAGCTTGAGAACTAGAAAATGACACAACACTTCAACAAACCTGTTAAAAACACCATGCAGGAAAACTGAAAGCCTGCAAAATACTGGCTGTTGCGAAGGGGGAATTGGTATAAGCACTGCAGAGGACACGGAACAAGCGCTTGTGTCATGCGAGGGAGCGCTCACTGCAGCAAAACAGCTGTATGCAGAAGGCAGGCAGTTAGCTGGTGTTGCACAATTTCCTTTTCTCCGCTTTATCTGCTTATCCTCTCGTTTCTTCTGTCCTGCGCCTGCACCTTCGATGCAGAGCTAGTGCTTGTAACTTATCATTAAGCTGAAAGTGTCCATACATCATTGAGAAGACAAAAGATGGGCTTCTAATACATAATTTGTAAACATGGTATTAGTTTTCATTGTTATGCTGATGACACACAATTATATGTCTCAGCAAAACCAGATGAGAAAAACCAGTTTGCTAAAATTGAGCAGTGTGTGCAGGATATACGAGATTGGATGTTAATTAATTTTCTTCTGCTTAATCCTGATGAGACAGAAGTTCTGGTCATAGGACCACAAGTAGCTAGAAGTAAGCTTTCTGATCACACTGTAACTTTAGATGGCCTTTCTGTTCCATCAAGTGCAACAGTAAAAGACCTTGGTGTGATTATAGATTCCAGCCTTTCGTTTGAAGCTAATAGATAATATCACCAGGATAGCTTTCTTTCACCTTAGAAATATTGCCAAGATTAGAAACATATTGTCACTAAATGATGCAGAAAAACTAGTTCACCTCTAGGTTGGACTATTGTAACGCCTTACTGTCTGATTGTTCAACTATGTGTATAAACAAGCTTCAGTTAGTACAGAATGCAGCAGCGAGAGTCCTCACTAGAACCAGAAGATACAAGCACATCACCCCTATCTTATCTACACTGCATTGGCTCCCTGTGAAATTTCGCATCGATTTTAAGATACTACTTTTGACATATAAAGCACTAAATGGTCTCGCGCCACAGTATTTGAGTGAACTGCTAGTGTCTTACGATCCGCCACGCCTACTTCGATCAAAGAATGCAGGCTGCCTGTCAGTACCACGTATTATTAAAACTACAGCAGGGGGCAGATCTTTTTCTTACAAAGCCCCAAAGTTATGGAATAGTCTTCCTATTAATGTTTGGGACTCAGACACAGTCTCAGTGTTTAAGTCTAGGCTAAAAACCTATTTATTTAGCCAAGCATTTTTGTAAATAGATTAACCTTAGGTAAAGGAGCAGATCTGGGGCACTCATGGACGTAGAGTATTCTGGTGAACTGGTATGTTTAGATGCTGTCTTCCCCACTCTCATTGTTCACTCAGGTTTGTTGACGGTGAGGTGATTGGTAGCTTTACATCACAGGGAGCCCTCATGTCTGTGTTTCCTTCTGGCTCTCCCTTTTAGTTATGCTGTTATAGTTAGTCCTGCCGGAGTCCCTACTTGCACTTTGCACTAAATATACATTCACCTTATACATGTTGACTGTGACCATACCTAACTGCCATCTCTCCTTATTTTCTGTTCTCTCCTCTTCTGCTCTCTCCTCTCTCTCTCTCTCTCTCCTTTCCCTCTCTCTGTCTCTCTGTCGAGCTATACATGTCACTCCTGAGTGATCCAGACCCCTCTGCCCTCTGGACCCGTCTAACCCGTCCTGGAGTCCTGCTTGGGTTGGAGATCTCGTCGCATGGATGCCCCGTGTGGTCTGCCTGGATTCGTGTGGTGGCTGAGGATGGTTTCCATGAAGACTGTCCTGTCATCGATTGATGCTCTGGGGACCTGTGACTTCAGTTGTTCGATAGCTCAGGACTGGAATCTCCTACAGTCTACCTGAGCCTCCAGGAACAAACTGGACTCCTTTTAATTTTAATTTTAAACACATCTCCTGTTATACTGAACTTCCAGTTCACATTATTATGCTGATCAATCCCTGCTATCTGTTATCACCCAGATGAGGATGGGTTCCCTGTTGAGTCTGGTTCCTCTCAAGGTTTCTTCCTATTACCATCTCAGGGAGTTTTTTCTTGCCACCGTCGCCCTCGGCTTGCTCATCAGGGACAATCTTATCATTTTGATTCATACACATTGCATACAAACTTACTTCTTTTATTGTGTAAAGCTGCTTTGCGACAATGTCAATTGTTAAGAGCGCTATATAAATAAAATTGACTTGACTTGGCTTGACTTAATACTCCTATTCACCCCCTTCTGCCCCCCTCCAACACAAGAGGGATTCTAAATTATTAAGCACACTTTCCATTTACGTAGTTTTTAAAAACGGATCTAAACCAGATTTTAGCTGCTGAAGTTGCAGATTGCTGTTCCCACAATGCTCAGCCTGTGACCTTGTACCATGATCATTAGTAACGAGACCAAAACCCCCCACCTCTGCTCGTTCACACCTGTGAGGAATCCACGCTTGCGTTCTCTGGTCATTTTGACTTCGGCCTGCTAATGTTTGTGTCATTTTAATGTTACTCTGCTAGTCGTGTCTAGTTTATGCCTGTTGGTCAATCACCTGACCCTTAAACCTAATAACTGATCAGCAACAACTGCAATCAAGCGTTTGCAACAACTGGAAATGAGTCTTTCACATTGCTGTGGAGGAATTTTGGCCCACTCTTCTTTGCAGAATTGTTTTCATTTAACCACACTGGTGGGTTTTCATGCGTGAAAAGCCTGTTTAAGGTCATGCCACAGCATCATGATCGGATTTAAGTAAGATAAAATTTTTGTAGCCATTCAGAGGTGGACTTTTTTCACAGCACTATAAGTACAGAATAGATACACTGGAGGCTTGTAGTGTACAGTGTAAGGATCTATCCAATGACGGAAACTTCGTGGCACTTTTGTAAGTCGTCCTGTAGAGCGTCTGCCAAATGCCTAAATAAATGTAGTGTGTGATGTATGCCTACACTATGAATGTGCCGCATCTTTAAAAAAAAAAAAACTACAACAGACTACAACAATAGGAAAAATCACAAATAAAACATCAATAATCTTATGTAATGAAATAAACAGTGGGTGTGAATAAAAATCCCTTCATGAAAATCAACCAGTGCCTTACTTTAAAATCTGAAAAGTGTATCTTGTTTAGGCTAAAAACTTCGCCAACATTAAGTGTGTAAAGCACCTGTGCAATGCTTTAATTAAGGACAATCTCGTGTATAATCGATGTTCTGTACAAGCACTTCCATTATACAGAGAGCTCATTCATTCTCCTTAATCAGGACAACCTTAGTGAATAAGAATGTCTCATTTATTTAAATACTCCTGCTCTTGATTCCTGTACAGGTTTTCCTTTTCCTTGCATCCTACACTTCCTCAGACAGAGGAGTGGTTTTAATAAAGGCCATGACACTGCACCTGTGTTTCTGTCTGGAGCAGCATCCAGCGCATACATGCAGCGTCGCTCCTGGTGTATAATTAGCTTACTCGGCAAACCAGAGATACCAGATTTTGTTTGCAGTTAAGAATTTGAATGGACGTCTGAATTTTATTGGAAATTAACCATCTGGCAAACTTTATATCTGGCTACATGAACATGTCTGTATTAGAGTGAAACTGTCAGCTCCCAAGACTTTTGTTTTAATCTTCACGCAAATACACAGATCCCTGCAGTAAAATATTTTTTTGATATCTAACAAACACCTGAATAGAAAAGCTTAGTATTTGAATACCAGCAACTCTTAACGGTTAATTGGGCTTTCAAATATCTGTACAGACCCCTGCTAATTTTCCAGAGAATCAGAATTCTTTAAACAAAGGCTCTTCATCAATGATGCAATCAAAGTCCTTTGTGAAACCATAAGTGACACAGTGAACTATGCTGCATTTTATAATCTACAAATGGGTGACAAATTAAAAGAAAAACCAGTGGCTGTGTAGTGTTGTCAGTAGACATGGTTTAGGTCCATTTTTGCCCTTAGAGCAAAGCCATAAAAGTTACACTGACTGATCAGCATTATTGCATTTCTGTGAGATTGAATACTCTCTACCAGAGTGTCCTAACTGAATAATTTGAGATGTGTAAAAAGTGGTTTAAATTCTGTGTGATATCCTTTACAGTCGCCACATCTCAAATCAATTAAACACCTATAAGATATGCCAAGATACAATGCTCTCGTGGCTTCTGGTGGCCCAAAACCCTAATGTGCTAATTTTAACTTTGTCACCATCTGTATATGTTTACTGTTTTTATTTGGTGTACTCAATGCTTATGTAGGACTGCAGTACTCTAGGTGCCACTATTTCAGTCTCACCATGGCTGCTGCTGCTGTAGCAGCGGCACTCTGGCTAGCCTGCTGCTGCTGCTGCGCTTTAATCCTGGCCTGCAGGTGTGCCGGTGGATGGAAGTACTTGCACTTGTCCCGTGAGCAACGGCCCTTTACGTAGTCCATGCACACGATGACTGAGTTCTCGCTGCCATCCACCATGCCCGCCTCTACTGGGTGAGCGTAGCGGCACTCATTCTCACCCCGTGTGCAGTTGCCCCGCTGAAACTCGCGGCACACCTGGAAAGGAAGCAAAAGCAAAAAAATTAAACTTAGAAAGGGTCTGGGTGCATATTTTTAGTTCTAGCTTAGTTCAGGTTAGATATTAGCAGCTAAAAATGTGGACAGTTCTTTTTAACTTAGCAGATGATAGCAGCAAGCCTCCTATAACTATAACTCTGTAGTGCATCCTTTAAACACATAGTTTAACACTTTCAATGCTACTGATGCACTTTTTTATTTATTTAATGTCATCTTCTTTGTAAAGGCTAAATATAAAATACATACCGTGATACCCTAAAACCTGTGAAAATGTACTAGCTGGTTATCATATCTTGATTTTTGCATACCCCATTTGCTTCTTTTTCAATCTTAACTAACACACAACAGGTTAAACAGTTGAGAGCACAGAGCAATAGACATACCTCAAGCTTGTCTGTGCGAACATGCTTCTGAGTGGAGTTGCCGTTGCCCACAGAGATGCCCGTGGGGCTTCCCGGGACTAGCACGGGAGTGCTGGGAAGCAACTCGGGCATGAGGCCGATGCCAGGGCTCATGTGGCCCATGTATGGATTTAACGCCATACTCTGACTGGTAGCCAACGAGGGTGATACTGGGAACGTGGTCTAACATACAGGAACAGACCAAAGGAAGAGAGAAAATGATGAGGCTAGTAACTTCAGTAAAGGAGTAAAGTCTAGTCAACTGGAATTATACAGGAATTTTACAGTTCAGTTCAGTTCATTATCTCATTTAGAAAGCTTGCTGTGGCCTTGACTTCCTAATTACAAGGTTGTAGTAAATTACCCTGATTAACCTTCAATCATTGTTTAAAAGCATTCTTAATAAACCCCTCACGTTAAAAAAAAAAACATGGATGAACAAAGGAATAGCACTGGGAATGAAAAAGTGGGCTCACTATGGGCTGTAGCTGGGCTCCAGGCAGCATGAACTGCACCTGCTGAGCCAACATGGCAGCTGCTGCCTTCTGCTGGATCAGGTTGTTCCGGCCATTGATTTCTAGCTGGGTCTTCAGGTGTGGAGGCGGGTGCAGGTACTTACAATTATCACGTGTGCAGCGGCCCTGAGAAAAAAGAAAAAGCGAGAAATAGAGAGGGGATGAGGAAAAAAGAGTTGAGTGGGGTTGATGATAAATCATTCAAAAGGAATCGATGCTGGGAAAGTAAGAGATAAGGATCCTGTGATTCTGAGAATACAATTAGAAAGTAGTTCCTTACATGTGTGTGAGAGGCAAATTACATAAAGTGGTAAGAAAGCATAAAATGTAAGAAATGAGTCTCAGGAGTGCTGGAAATTTACCAGCCATTGAGAAGATAATGTAGGACTCATGTACATTGTTACTTAAGTTCTACCAGATTATGCGAACAATAATCACAGCGTCCGCAGCAAAATTTAAGCAGGTATCCTTTGAAAATATTGTGTCCTTAATGCAATTTGTCTCATGTTTATTTAGCTGTAATGTGACACAAGTGTGTTCCTGAAACAGGAACATCACCACATCGTCATGTGAGCAATAGTTCAAATCCTACTGCCAAACAAATACTGACACAGAGCTATATTCAGAGTGGAGTTTTGTGTGTGTGTGTGTGTGTGTGTGTGTGTGTGTGTGTGTGTGTGTGTGTGTAGTGAAGAGTTATTATCCATTCAGGAACATTCAGGGGTAATTTTGTCATTTGGGATTTTCAGACTTAATAATATTGTTTCAAATCTTCTAACTAATGTGATCTCCTATTAGTCTAAAAGGTTTTAGTTTCATATCTTGCATTGTTCATGACAACAAAAACTGAACACATAGCTCACCTGCAAAGGGATCATTACCATTATTAATCACCATTATTATAACACCATATTATTAGTTATCCTAGCCATGGTCATTGTGGTGTTTAGAGCCTATCTAAGAAACATTAGGAATGAGGCAGCAAATCATTCTGGATGGGACATCGGTCCATCAAAAAGCACCATGTAACGCACATATTCACAACCCCAGGGGCAATTTAGTTTAGACAGAACACCGATCAAAATGTTTTTGGCTGGAAAACTGAAGAACACAAAAGAAGCCCAATCGCACACACTAACAACCCACACAGAAAGAGGGATCGAACCAGAAGCACTGAGAGGTTGTAATGCTACCTGATGTGCCACCATGCCTATTTACTGGCAACGAACACATCCAGATTGAGGTATTATGTCATAATCTTGTATTATATATACAGATTATCTCATAATGACACATTTATGACTCACATACAGTGTCCCTGAGCAACATGGCCTCAAATGCCTAAACTGTATCAACACTCAGATCAATCAAAAGTCTCTAATGTCTATTAAAACTGAGGCTCTCAAACTGGGTTCCTACAAGGATCCAGGGTTTGTTTGTCTTTTTTTTGCTTTTTAACAGGGATAAAAATGACAAACATTTACATTTAGACATCTGGCAGGCACTCTTATCCAGAGCAACTTACAAACGTACAGTTGTGATCATCACTTGTATTATATTTAACATATAGTTATTATGGTTATTCAATGAACAATTAATAAGTAAGTTCAGCCTTTATTCATCACATATACGTTATATTGCACAGTGAAATTCTTTATTCTTTCACATCCCAGCTTCTTATTAGTAGGCTGAGGCCAGAGCACAGAGTTAAGGGGCAGGGGTAGCTCAGTGGTTAAGGCATGGGACTACGGTTCAGAAGATCCCAGGTTCAAACCTCACAACCACCAAGTTGCCACTGTTGGGCCCTTGAGCAAGGCCCTTAACCCTCAATTGCTCAGATGTAATGAGATAAAAATGTAAGTCGCTCTGGATAAGGGCGTCTCCCAAATGCCTAGATGTAGCCTAGATGTCTAGCTCAAGGGCCCAAAGGCAGCAACCTGCCAGAGCTGGGGCTCGAACCGCCATCCTCCCGATCAATAACTCAGAGCTTTAACACACCACCTAACTGCCCCTAACTTCAGCTTGGTATAACGGACTTAAAGTTACAGTGTTAATGATGCGGACTCTCCAGTTCCTAGTAACAAAATAAGATCTAATGTTACAGTTATAGAAGAGAAATTAGAGTCGCATTAGAGTCAGATTCTTCTTAAGGTTACTCATCAAAAAACCTAATTAACCTGAAAATCTGAAACAACTCATCTTATAAGAATTTTAAAAATATATATTAATTGGACATTTTTTAAACTAAAAAGTTTAATATTTCAATTAGACTTACATATGTATAACTGGATTATCTAGGCACAATCACAAGTTTCAGTGTTTTTTTTTAAACATTGCACTAGTATTATACTGCATGCATAATATTATATTATTAATATTTAAATGGTTATTAATTCATTATAATACATATGTATTTATTACAAAGTAATTGGATGTTAAGCTTTCAGACACTGCGCATGTTTTAAGGTGTGATGTATCTGGGCCAAAGTTGACTATAAACTCCTAGAGAAAATCCCATACACACTCATTGTTATTGGCAACACAAAAGCCGTCAATGTGTACCTGTCTTTA
This sequence comes from Clarias fuscus, assembly GCA_030347435.1. Lineage (NCBI taxonomy): Eukaryota > Metazoa > Chordata > Actinopteri > Siluriformes > Clariidae > Clarias > Clarias fuscus. The sequence goes on along the minus strand of CM059214.1, from coordinate 19,997,058 downwards.
GTTCCTGTTTATTCGGCTATTTGACTAACTGTAGGTTATGAAATATTTATAGACACATTATGAAAGCACATGTTAGTTTTTCACAGCCAATTTTCCCCATATGGAGCCTTCCCATCTCATGACTGATAGAGTTATTCATTTCCCATGCCTTCAGCTTCTCTTATAGTGGGGAACCATGTACATTGCAATCAGGGTCCATTAGCCAAGGGTGAAATTCAGTCAACTTAGTTAACTTCATTACCCCTGCAGAATAAATCATACTCTGTGCACAGTCTACAGAGGAAGCACAAACTTTCTGGTTCGCACACAAATACACGCACGTACACACACACACACACACACACACACACACACACACACACACACACACACACACACACACACACACACACAGTTCTGTGCAGGTTTCCAGGCAAACCTAGAATACTAGGATTTAACTTCATTAAAAGTGGACTGGACTCTACCTTCTGTCTTCACTGGCTACATCACTTTCACCACTAAAACAGTCTGCATCTATATTCAAAATGTTCATCCAACATGCCTTTGAAATTCATAAAGAATGAGTTCCTCTTCCTCTGACCCCACTCAACCCTGGCCATAAAAGTGCAAGCATGTGAACTAGAAGAACTGGAACTGAAAACGTGCAGCATGGAGGGGTTTTCACTCTGAACGTTGATGAACTGCTGGCAAACTAAGATGATGGATAGGGAAAGCTAGAGAGATGTGTTTACTCCTATCCACTGGCCCACCCACGTACGCACACTACAATCAATCACGTGACAAATGAATGCTGCGGTCTCTGTCAGAATACAGTCCCAAAAGTCACACCTCTCTCATTAAACTGTTATATTTTTGACTTATCGTGCAACAGATAACACTCTTTCTCTGTCAAATCAACAACTGGGGATTGCAACACCCACTATGAAAATTTGCCATCTCCTGAATACTAACTTCTTGCAACAGCAAGCCAGTAATTTTCCCTATACCCGAAATACCCTTGATAGGGGCCCTTGATAGGGGCTCCAAGGGCCCTTAAAAATGCCAAGGCCAAGGACTGGCTTTGTCAAGTTTGAGGGCCCGGAATGTCTTGCAACACCCCTGACCCTGCATCTTAATCTCTGTTGTTTTTATATCCTGAGTGTTTCTGAGTTTTCTGTATGCTATAATTCTTTCCTATCTTCTTGGTTTGTGTCTCTGTGACTGGTTGTATTCTGGTTAACAGTAGATTACACTTGTTTCTGGCTAGTCATTGTCACAAACAACTGCACCTCTGCAACATAGATTAGGTAGGTTTAAAGGCTGAACTACAGAGAAGGGAGTTCTCATAGCTGGAGCATAAGCTGCAAGGAACTTCCCAATCAACTACTCATCATCATCACCAGTTCCCGGCTGCTGCCAGGTTTGGATCATCTGCTGATGTGACATGTCGACCCTAGTGATTTTATGCCAGCTCATGCATCCTGACTGAATTACCACGTCAGTCTAATAATGACACAGCTGTGAATCATATACGGAGATGAAAAGAAAATGATGAAGCGTCTCAAAAAATTTGTACTGGCTTAGAGGTGAGTGGAGGCTTAGCACATCCTCTGTCCTGCTGACTATTGCGCTTGATGATTAAGATGGAAATTCCCCAAAAATCTAAGAGATTTTCTAATTATTTACGTCGAAGAGAAGATTCGGTTACTACCCTGGTTGCAGAATCAACCAAAAGTAGCCATGATGTAACTGCGTTGCAGAAGCTGAAGGCCTAAGCGGTTATGGCCACACAGTCAATGCAGCAGCAGCACCACCCGGTCCAAGCACCTTGCCAAGGCACTGCAGAGATGCAGAGCTGCACACAAAGCAAGAAGACACCAAGTAACCCTGAACAATAAACAGAACAAAAACAATCTCAATTTCCATTGATGCAATCAGCAGGCATGCAGAAAAGAATCAGACCAAACTTATACCTGGCGAAATCACCACTTAAGACAGGGTCCTGAGTGGACAAACACTAGCAGTGGCCAAAACACCAAAAAGACAGGAAACATAATGTAAAATAACATAGAATTTTTTTTTTTAAAAAGAGAAGAAAAAAAAGAAAAGAAAGACAGTGCATAAGTGGCACAACAGAGAAGCATTCACTCTATACAAAGATTGAAATTGACTATCTGGGTGGGAGGGATGACATTACTGTTTTTTGCTGTCCATCAAAGCAATACAAGCCAACTGTAGATATCTGTAAGATCATGTATGAGACTTTCCTTTGAGTCTGTTACATTGCCGTGTCATTTAGCATGAGGAAGAGGTGAAAAGATTTGACTTCCTTGTGTCTTGGAGGAGTCACATGCTTTCTTTTACCCTATAAATCTGTTATGCTACCTGAAAAAGCTAGATACTGGAAGATGACCGAAGTAGGAGGAAAATGGGAGAAAAGCAAGACAAAGAAATTCAGAAAGCAGTGTGCCTCGTCTGCTTTCATGGACCTCAAAACAAACCTGACACTAATACGTACATTTCTGGTAATGGTTAGGGCCCCTGAATTAGGCGTACATGGGCAATGCTTTATGAAGACCATACACCCTTGTACTTTTATTTGCAGATGTTAACAAAGTATGAACACAATTATGATGTAAGCAATGGTTTAATCTAATTTAAAGAAGAGCCGCTTGTGGAGGCTCCTCCACACTCATGGAGCACTGGAATCTGTAGTATGTTAAAACTTTAAAGTGCTTGAATTCCCAACAGGCTTGGTGGGTGCTCCTTTTTCCTGCACATTAATTCACAGTACCTTTGTAGACAGGGGTTTACAAATACAGACTCTTTCTTTTTAGTACAAAACAAAGGGTGTTTTGGTATAAATTGATTCAAGCTGTGAATTGTAGGTAGACTGTTGATTAAACCTATTCTTAGCAGTTTCTGATTAGATTTGATTAAACAGTTTAGTGTCCAATCTTTCTTAAGCATTTTTAAAGAATGAAAAACTTATAAAAGTACTGAATAAATATTGAAATGCTATTCAACTTTGTTTTGTTGTTTGTTTAAATGTTTCATTTTTGTTTTCTCCCCACAAATTTTCTGCTCCATTCTCTGGTCAAGTAGTTGGCGGTAATTCCAATGTCCAACCACACATGAACTCAAATAAAAAAAGCGATACTCTTGCAAAATGTGAGTATTTGTGAATGATAGTATTCTATTTGTTAAAAATGATTTAAATAGTGTGAATTGACTCTGAAACGAAACCGATCAACTGATCAATTAAATTGCTCAATTAAATAAAATCACCCCGCTCCCACATCTTACTACTGTATATGGCAGCGTTACTGCCAGAAGGTATTAGACAGTTGCAGAGGGTGAATGCGTTTCTCAGTGCATTGTGTTACTTTTCTGGTTACATTTTAATTTGAATTCAGAAATTTTGAACCTTCATAGACTCTAGTCCCATTACAATATACAGTCGTGGCCAAAAGTATTAAGACAACACATACTTGTATTGTATTGTGGTTCTCCTCATCCAAAAAACAGATGATGTCACTAGTCAGTTCTGGCCTATCAGACTGAAGAGTTGTGCTAATTAAAATCAAATGCTTGAATTAATGGATGGAACAAAACATGTGGAACAAATTTCCTGAAGCTGTTGTGTTTCTTTATTTAAAAAAATGGCTAAAACTAGGAAATTCTTAAGTGAATTGTGAATTTCTGTGACAAATATATGTACATGATCTTCAGGAAGCAATCAAGCAAGCATGGATTGAGCGAGTGACACCAGAGTACTGCAGATGTCTTTTTGACTCTTTGCCCATCCATAATAAAAATCAATTGTTGTATGGTAACTTCTTTGCATAAAATAACTGCCATACAGTCCCTACCTCTTAATTCTATCTAAACCCATATATAAGGATGAACAATGATGGTTCATTTAGTTGTTTTGTCCTGAACGTTGCTGAATGTTGAGGTTAGTAATCAAATTACCAGCCAAAAAGCTATGAAGCAATTCATCTGATTTCTAATATTAGCCAAAGGCCAGAGCCAGGAAGGTTGTTCTGATGAAGAACTCTAGAAATGAACATAAAACCACTGTGATGTATTTTATTAATTCCAACTTCATCATCATGTAAACACATCGAGTAGTGTTTCACAAGCGTCTAATGAAAGAACTAGTTCACTGGCAGTGCAATCCGATTGATAAGACGTACCCTTCAGAACCTTGTCACAGGATCTCTGGGAATGATGTGAAATGCAAGTGGTAGGAAATGAAACCAGCCAATGCAGTCATTACACCAGACACAGAAGCGATATTGAAGGCCAACATGCTTGTCTTTTAAATAATGATTACGCCAAAGCCACTTGTACAAAATAAAAGCTATACAGTATATCAGACTAGTCTAAAATCCTGCAATAGACGACATTTTTGCGGGACTGAAAAAGTCAAAAGGTAATTGTTCGGCACACCCACATTACTAGAGAAAGCACAGACAAAATTCCTTTTTAAAAGGAGGCAAAATCTTTGGTTTTAAAAAATAAAAAAAAAATTAAAAATGTAAAGTATATTTGACTCCTTGGATCCTGTGAATTGATTGTTAATAAAATAATAAGGAAGAATTTAGAGAGATTAAGTCACATTGTTATCTGAAATTTGTTCAATTTGAGTTGTGATGAAATCCTAGACTATTAATGAAAAACAAATAAAACATTTGAAATATTTTAATAGCTGCAGCATGCTTCTCCAATCAGCCATAGCATTAAACCCACCCGCCTAATATTTTGTAGGGGCCCCTGAGTCAAAAGGGCTCCTGATGACCTCTGAATGAGTGCTGTGGTACGTGGCACCAAGATGTTGGCAACCAATCTTTTAAGTCTTGTAAGTTGTTCGGTGGATCCTCCATGGAGCAAACTTTATCCAGCAAATGCCACTGATATGGTGATTTTCAAGACGAAGTCCACACCGTGAACACATTGTCATGTTGTTGTTCTTGTTTTTTTCATTCCTAAACTATTTGTGCAATGTGGCTTCCACATGATGTAGAAGAAAATGTAATTCATCAGACCAGGCCACCCTCTTCCCCCATGGAGTAGGCAAGTTCGGTCCAAGAAGAGGCACAATCCTGCAGCTCCAACTCTAATCAAACACACCTGAACAAGCGAATCAAGGTCTTCAGGATTACTAAAGCTATAGGCAGCTGAGTTTTTCTCAGGGTTAGAGCTGAAATCTGCAAGACTGCAGCTCTCTAGGACTGAACTTGCCTACATCTGGGCTAGTTATTACACTCAAGTGCCCAATGTAGGTGTGTTCAGTAGTGGAAAAGGGATCAGAGGTCATTTTGAGGCCTGCATTAACATTATCTTCTGTGAGAATGGACCAGATGACCCAGCCTTCACTCCCCACAAACATATATAAGCCTCCATTGCCCATGACCCTGTCGCTCTACCCTAGCAGTTCTACCGTGGACCAGTTTTGGAAGGTTCTGACCACCTCATAAGACCTGCTGTTTCGAAAATCCAGAGAAGTAGCCTTCACAATCTGTCTCTTGTCGGTTCTTACACTTGATCATTTTTCTGCTTCCAACACCTTTGATAAATGACTGTTACATGCTGCCTAATATACAACACCCATAGTGATAGGTGTCACTGTGATAAGATAATTAATGTTATTCACTTCAACTTTCAATGGATTTATGACTGATCACTAGGTTTATCCTAACCTATTCTTCTTCTAGTTTTTTTTCTGTTCCAAGTAATTTCTGAAACTCTTCCGCCATTATGTGCGGTTTTCTACTTTTGTAAGTTGGCACTGACTTTGGACATCAACTGAATGTAATCTGTTCATTGTCTCTTCCACAAACAAAGCACATACAGTCCATGTGTTTGCATCAGAAGTAAAGAGAGTATGTTCTGGGAGTATTTAGCAGTGAGGAGACAATCCCGTGAGAGCAGAACTCCTCAAAACACAGAGGAGAAGGCAGTTGAAAGCACAGATCAACAACAGTGCTAAGCTGGATTATTAATGGCCAAGCTGGGTGGCTAGACAACCAGAAATCCCTCACCTAAAAAGAAAGAAGTAACACGACAAGAAATAAAACCATTTTAGTCCATATGCGTACTGAATGCTGTGTTTTCCTCCTGATGCAGAAAGAAGCAGAGAGAGAATGAAAAGCTGTAAGTCATATCGTGTTGGATTCAGCAGGTCAGGGATCTCCTCCACGTAGCCATGGCAACGCACCCAGCAACTAGGAGGAAGTTTTGCCTCATCCGGTCTCCTCACCACTCATTGGTCATAGAGAGAGCGGAAGATCTTAACAGACAAGATGCTGTCAATGATTACCCGCAAATATTCCTGCCCATGCCTGTAACTTGTGGCTTGCTTTATTAGAAGCGATTCATTTGAATATTATCACAGCATCAGAGGCATTCTCGAATGTTCATTCTTGAATCAAATCCTCTTCACCATCATGGTTAGTAATACAAATTCCATATCTGAAATTTGTTTCTGCACTTTTTTTTAACACAAAAAAGGGAAATTCATTAGCAGAACACAGACATTAATCAAAGTAGCACACGGTAGAATGATATATAATGCATAATTTATGTGTGCCCAGACCAACACGCTGGCGAGTCAGAAGTAATGGATAAAGAATCGTCTCCAGCAGAAGACACCAGTTAGGAGAAAGGACATTGTGGTAGCCATTAAGAGATGTCGATAAATTAGAAGAGGGGAGGAGGAGGACAAGGAAAGAGGGTGGCATTGGGGGATGGGCTCTCGCTCGAAGAGAAATGAATGAGTACTATTAATATGAGGAGTCCTGTATAATTAAAACCTGAACTGCGACTGCAGAGGGATTGCAAAGAGTTCCTTAAGACAAAAGGGCTTGGGCTGTTCTCCCTCTCGCGCAGCACTGTGACTACGAGCCTATAGCTGCCTGCTTTTCTATGTTTGAAAAAATAATCCCATTTCACATTTGTAATCCAGACGGCGCGGCGCTGCCCAGACTATCACTAAATTAACGGCTGACGTGCTTCTTTGGTGAGAAGAATTAGTGCGCGCTTAGCTCCGGGCGCTGCTAGCTCTCAGCCCGGCTCCTGAGGAGACATTCTCTACATGAAATCCACTAAAACTTTTGAGACTTCTGACCGTGCTGTGTGTGTGCACATGTGTGCCAATGCTCTGTGATGGGGCAGCACTCAGCTCTTGAGTTGCTGAAATGGGCTCCAGGTCCTCACAACCCTATACAGGATAAGCACTGCGAAAAACTGACAGAGAGTATCTGTAGCACAGCAGGTTTCAAATTAGTCAAGCAATTAGTCACAGAATATACTTATATTCCTTCTTCACCTTCTACGCTGCTCATCACAGGCCACCTCTACAGGCATCAGACAACAATTAACCTAATACGGTTAATTGTTTGCACTGTGTGAGGAAACAGGAGTACCCTTACGAAACGCATACTGTGATGTATTACATTCTGTTAAAAAAATTATATAAGATTCTGGTTACATTTGCAATACATCTTTGCTATTACACCGCATTGTGCATACTTCGCCAAAAGTGCTTCATCATGTTTTTGCAGACGGAGTTGACCCAGGCCTGCTCTATACTTTTAAGGCCGACACAGACACACGCTGCTTTTCAGGACATCAGCAGAAGACTCATCGCAACTCAGCAAAAAACTGCCAGGAGGTGTTAGCACAAGCATACTACAGTGTGTATTTATGTATATAGATTTATGATATAATTATAAAAGATATATGGCTCTGCATTCCACACCAGAACTGACTTTGTAAAAGTGTACACTTTGAGTTAAACTAAGAAAGTGTTTATGTTTGAGGTTGGGGTTACCTTGAGGGAGTCGAAGCAGGCGATGACGCGGCCGTTTTCCACATGGCAGGTGCGAGAGGGGTGAGCAAACTTGCACTCGGTGTCAGAACGCGAGCATGAACCTCTCTGGAACTCGCGACACACCTCTAGCGTCAGCCACTTGGTGTCCCGGCCTACAGCAACGTTGACGGCCATAATGAGCGGGCGGTTAGGGTCGAATTAAAGGTTGTCTGGGGGTAAGAAAGTCCAAAGCGCACGTAGCAGGACAAAAAAAAAAAATCAGTGTGCCACAGCACAAAAAACACTCTGGTATAAGGAATGAGACATGCTCTAACGTTCAGACGGAATGGCAAAAAAACAAAAACAATGAAGAATCTATGACTCTCTGTGTTCCATATGAGCTGGATAGTTGAGCAAGGAGAAGGATGCTGAGGCAGAGCAGGTCACACAGGCATGCTGCAAAGGCTTCTTGACTGCTTCACTCAGACTGATGCACTAAAAGTGCAGACAGACACGTACTACTGGGCTGCAGTGGCCGTCCTGGCTCGTAAAACCAGCTTCTTGTCTACGTAAAACCACTTTATCCACTTTTCCCAGCCCTAAAGGCCACCGTCCCGCTGCTGCAACATCAATGTTTTCTAAAAATGCTCACATTTCCAGACAACAGAAGATGAAAAGCCTTCGTGACCAAAGTCAGGCGCGTTGAGTACAAAAGAAGAAACTAATCGACTGTCCTTGTATTAACAGGATGATACTGCAAGCAAGGTGGAGTGGGGGGAGGCTTGGAATCGAGGAACAGCAAATTGACCGTTTGCCTGTCAGAGTGAAATATAGTCTGAGTCAAGGCCAAGCGCAATCACAGATACACTTACACAGGCAAGCAGTCAGGTCTGCGGGGAACAGCAGCGTGGGAAAAAGCATGCGCCGGCACGAGGCTGCTGCAGCATCCAGTACATCCAGGCACTTAGTGGTGATGCGCGTCCTCTGCCTTCTACTTCAGTCGCATTCTTGTCCCTCCTGTTTCTCCTGTGTCTCTTCTTCTCATCGTCACCCTCCACTGTCCTTTAGGTCCTCTAATGCACGACCACCTGTCTTTAAACAGAAAAGAAGGAAAGAATTACAAAAGAGTAATGACAAGCTAAAATATGTGACTAAAAGGAGAAAATACCTTTGTAAGATAGGATATGCTGAATGAACTGTAGAAATGAGATTGGAGAAGCCAAAGCATAAAAGCGCAAGTGTTTACACTGCAAACCTGCGAATTCAGAGTGTGAGCGTGAGAGAATGAAAGTGCATGGCAGAGAGTGCATGAGCGAGAGGCAGCGAAAGAGGAAAAGAGAGGTAGAGAAGGCGTGCGGGCTTGAGGCAGGCAGCAATGCAAAGGAAAGGGCAGGCTGTGTCTTGATTAAAAGATAGAGGGAGGGAAGGAGGGAGGGAGGGAGTGAGGGGAAAAGGAAGTGGGGGGGGGGGGGCTAAGGTGTGAGAGATCACAGTCACTTTATGATCAGCATGGTCTGCGAGAACAACAAGTTGATGAAGGTTATGCCGATGATTATTTATCTTTATTTTAGAAAAAAAGGCAATAGAAGGAAGAGTTTGGAATTTGTGCATGATCCAAAAATACAGGTAGTGAAAGAGACGAGGAAGGGAAAGCCTGGCCCTCGCAACGGCAGCTGCTTAGGGCTCAGTGATGTGACAACCAATCAGTGGCCGCTTTGTAAACAGGCTGAGTGAGCAGCAGCCAATAAGGAGCAGAGCTACGCTTTGACAGTCTTCAGCTCCTCTCCTGCCTCCTCTGGAACACACTGTCATTGCATGTGCTCTTGGGCTCGACTGTAAAAAGAATGAAGCATGCCGGCCCCCCCCCCACCAGCCTTATGAGGAGAGTTTCTGTACGGGTATATCACTCGATATGTTTTCACCACATAGCCTGAGTCTCTCCCTCTTTCTCTCACAAACACACACACAGAGAAAGGATGGCTGCGTTTCTCAGTATTAGTCATATTTAAGATACTGCAGAAATTAGACAATTATAGCTAGAGTCTTATAGAGAGAAGCATTATAATCAAAACCCATGAGATCACCACGAGACTTTGGAGGACCAGTGGGAGTGAGTTCGCGTTTGTGTTTGCATGTTTGTGTCATGGGTGGTTTAACAGCTGACACACGGTCTGCAGAGAAGAACAATCGGTGATGTAATACAGATGAAGGTGGGCGATACGGTGAAGGACTAACAAGCTAAAAGTAAATCTGTGCCTCTTGCTGTAGCAGATCCCCAGTAGCGATCTAAACAGACTCTACAGACTGTATACGATGATTATTATTATTATTATTATTATTAAAGTAATTGTCTTTCTTGTTGATTTCAAGACCCTTTTTTAATATTACATTACTAACCACAGCATCATGCAAACTATTCACTTACTAAACTATAATAAAAAACTATTTAAAGAACTGTAATTAATGTTAACACTTCTATTAATTTACATTTGTATGAATGTACAGTACTGTGCAAAGGTCTTGAGCCATCCCTCTTTTTGTCATATTTTGCTTCCAAAAACTTTATAGTGTTTCGCAAAAAGAAATGTATTGATGAGGAATAGTTCCTCAGGCTTCCTGATGGACTTGCTCACCTTTCTGGCAAGGTGTTGGTTCTCATGTTCATTTCAGACCTTGTACCTAACCAGTTTCAGTGGATATAGACATGGGAGGACCAGGACCTATATTTTTGTTTATTAAGCCACACAATGACCTACAAATCCTTAACTTAAGGAATGAGAGACAGGTACAGATGATAACAGATGATAGTATACTGTTGAAGCTGGATGCTGAGTGCTTGGAACAGACGAGAGGGAAATGAGGTTGCTGCTGAGGTTGTTACATAAACAACCAATTTTTAGATTGTATCCTTAGGAACTTTCCAGCACACAGTCAAAGGCACACATTTGTTCCTATTTATATAATTTAATTTACATCATTTTATTTAATATACAGAAATGAGGGGTGGCTCAAGACTTTTGGACAGTACTGTAGATTTGACATATGCACGTTAAAAAAATCTTAGACTAAATATTATTCACTTAAATAAATAAATGCTATAATTACAGTGTGTTCATAAATGCTGATAAGTTATTGAAGTCTGGTCTCCACGTGTAAATATAGATGTATGGGTTATAAAAAGGAAAACCTTCACCACACGTGTGTAACACAAGCTGGCAAGCAAATCACTACACGGCAGTCTCTGGCAAGCCACAATTTTACTGTATAACTACAAATGGCTTGTCAAGATTTTTGACTGTGGAGCAAACTGTGGATGAAAGATTTTGATAGATAGGTGGGGGGGGGGGGGGGAATTATTATTAAATAAATACAGCCCCACAACTACACAAAAAAAGTTATTGAGCATAAAACCATGTGGTATAAACAAAATGGCCCCATTTACATAACCGAGGCATGGTGGGAATATTGCACACAGGTAGTGATGGGAGAGATGAGATCTGTCATAAGGTTTAAACAACAGCAAACAGTTTAATACTCTCTAAAACAGTCTTTTAGAGAGTATATCAGACAACCCACCACACTTAATTAGTGCGAAAGCTGCATAAAGGACAATGAACTGAAGGATGAACTGTCATTAGCTGACAGCCCTAGGCTCTTCCTGGCATTAACAGACGCAGTAAAAAGTAAAAATAAACTTTTCCAGACAAATACCACCTTCTGTTATGACTGGTTACAAGCATTTAGGTTTCATCTATGACTGGCTACAACATGACAGGCTATGACATATGAGCCATTCAGAGAGCACAAAGGCAGCAGTTTCTTTTAGCGCAGATAAGCACCTCATCAGTGAGAAACAGAAGTGAATTGGGGAGGCAACAACCTTATAGATGATAACAGCATTTGGTAAGAGATGTGAATATGCATGGCTAGCAAAAGCACCTCAGCACACAGTTCATCCACCCTTGCCGTTTTGAGATTTTGAGCTCTAAGAGAGTTTTTCACCTTAGGGTCCCAGTATTGTTTCCGAGAACACTTGACCGCATATCTGGTTAATTTTCATCAGTGCGAACTGAATAGTTCCAGGCTCAGGAACTGTGCCCGAGTCCGCATGAAAAGGTGGAGCCAAGGTGGAAGCCAATCGTCCCTGAGCACAGCAGTAGACACGATATCATCAGCCCTAGGTGATGAAGTAGGAAGGCACGAGACAGCGCTGCTTTTGACATTCTTTCCTAAATAACAGAATAATATTAGGTAGAGCGCAAAAGTTAACTTATTGGTTGTGTTCTTCTCTTGTGTTCAATGGTGGTTCACAAACCAAGTAAGTGCATACCTGAGAATGTAGAACAAAATCAACATGAACGCTATCTAGTGGGCGAGTGGGGGGAAGCAGTCATTCCTGGGCACGGTACAAATCGATCATGCCTAACGTCAAAACTAAAGTGTGCAGCCATGGTGTACCAGGAAAAGATACAGTACAGTATGTATGATTTAAAGGAATGCATTTGAAGGGCAATAACACGCATAACACCAGAAGTGTTAAAATGAGTTCATCATGAGTGGGAGAGACGACTCTGTGTGTGTTTACAAAGAAAGTGCAATCATGTACATGACGCTTTGTACATAAAGTTACAATTTGCTAAAAAGTCTTATTGTCCCCTTGGGGCCTTGGGGACATGTACCAACATATGACTTTGTAATCCACTGGGTAGACATGATCAAGTTTAATAACTTTAATATGCTGATTATGTGATAACTCTAACAAGCCAAATGAGTCAGCTACCCGATTTCACACAGCTAAAGAGACAGAACTCTGAAGTCTAATGACTGCATGTGCTCCACTTGATTAACCTAATATAACAGTTTGTAGGGTTGATGTTAGGGATCACTTGCCATAACACTGTACGTGGACAGGCATAATTAGGTTCTCCACTGGTTTAAGACATTATAGAGCTGTTTATCCTGTTCCTTGTCTTTTTACCCCCAAGAAACGATGAACAGTATTCCGGTCAAATGAGATGTCCTGGGGAAAGCTTGCTTTCATATATAATGCATTTAGTGGATTTGAATAGAACACTTTCTTACAAGGTGAGGTTTGCTTAAGGAGGTAAGAACATGTCTAATATATTATTTGCATATGCACTTGGAAAAGTTGGAATATTTCCAACCAACGAATGAAAGAGTAAGTGCACACATGAGCACTTTTACATGCTCATCGTACAATGTTTAGCTGCATCCTAAGTTGTGTAAATGGATACCCAGAAACCAAGGAATCGGCAATATTTAGCGGATTTGAAGACGCAGAACATAGGGATGAATGAATATAAGGGTACGGTGAACAAAATAGCACTGCAGTCATTGAAAAAAAGAGTGAAAAATCAGAGAGAGGGAGGCGGCGATTGAGTGAGAGCGGGAGACAGAAGGGCAGATAGGATCTGTGCCCATGTCTCACAGAAACACACACAGACGGAGGAGGCGGCGGGGGGTTCGGGAGTGTGACTGCGTAGACAGACAGCCCAGAAGGGAAGGAGAGCACTGCAGTGAAGTGGGAGAGGGTGTGAGCAGGATGATGTGAGCATGTGTCTGTGTGTGGATGATGGTGAAAGAGAGAGAGAGAGCGAGAGAGAGGTGGAGAGGAAGAAGGAAAAGAAATAAGAGAAGAAGGGAGTGGAAATGAAATTACTAACTACATACTCCAGGACAAAGGAACCTCTACATGAAGAGAAAAAAAAAAAAGAAAAAAGAAAAAGCAACAGAAGGATGCTGGGTTTTTACATGCTGCTCTACTCTTCCTGTGTACTACAGTAAAAAGGCAGCGAGGGGCCTAGTGCCCACATACACACACACACACACACCTGTTCTCTGTACAAACACACGCTGTTTCTATTCGCGTTATAGAAACATGGCAGGTGAACTGCGAGTAGAAGTGGACCTTCCATGTTCCACCTGGTCCTCATGCTAAAATTTTTTTAAATTATTAAATAAATAAAGAACAGTCATGGTTTGTACAGCATAAAACAGCTACAGACAGCTGTGAGCTACGGAGTATGGTTATAAATAAAGCGCTGATGCCATGACATGAATGTGTAGACTGAATAATTAATGGTGCAATGCAAACCGGAAGACCAGGAGTGTTCGGAGGGAGCATTTACGACATAGGCTGGACCCGGCCTGCTCATAATGAACCGAGACTGCTGCAGTGCCCTTGAAAAAAAAGTGCTCTCTGCAACTAGCAAGATCATACAAATTAGCGCGTGTCATGCAGGTCTCCATGAGAGCTCGTAGCAATGTGCTTCGACAAACATGACTCGATGACTAATGATGTTAGCATGTTGAACAGCAACTGTTTCCTCTGCCTGCACAAAGACAGCACACAAAGGATCGTCTGTTGGAGCTTAATAATATTATCAATTTATAGGACGGGCTTCGCTCGGGCGGCGTGGTGATGTCAAGCTGTTTTACAGTAACCTTCTGCCACTGCTGCGACGTGGCTAAGCAGGGACCAGATACGGTAGACATAAAGATGTGTGTGTGTGTGTGTGTGTCACCGCTGCATGTCTGAGAGCAGGCCTGCAAATATCAAGCGTCTGGAAACGCTGAGTGTATTGACTCTACAAGGTCACTCAGCCAAGAGCACCAAGACACACACACACACACACACACACACACACACACACACCCACACACAGACTTCCAATTGCAGTGACCTTCAAGAATGGAGACAAGTGAATGAGTATATACAGTGTGTGACAATGCTGACAAAATGCTGACAAAATCAGACAGTTTTTTTTTCTAAGCACATATATTAAATAATAAAGAATTAAATTCATAGTAGCAGTTTGCTGCATCTATGCCAGCTATCAGTTTCCTCATATTTTTGGTGCAGACATCTGTCTTTCATTAAACATTAACTTTGATAAACCCTCTCACTGAAAATAAAAGCTGCCGGCACTGACAGAACAAAGCTGTCTTCTGTGAGCCGTGCACCAAACGTACTAATCTGCAAGCTTCAGACGTTTGATCAACTTGATCAATACGATGTCAGGAAGCCATCCGCGGCGCAACACGCACGGCGGTGAGCCTTTCGGTCACACTGTTTCACTCTCTGTCAAAACATCCTCCACGCTATAGGCTGAAATTTAGCGAGATAATGATTAACCCCGCGTTTCCAGGTCTGTTCGCTTGCTAAGTTTTACCATCCTGTCTTTTACACAGAGCAAAGTGAACGTTACCATATCTCCCAATAAAACGAGCATGACCAAACAGGCCGTAACCTTGAAAAGATAATCAACTTAAACAAACAAAACCAACGCCTTCAGCTGCTGCCCAGGATATTTTAATACCTGATGCAGAATGTTCTTTAGATTTCTCAGCCTTACAGAAGACACACACACAGCTCTCCTGACTTAATACTGTATAACCAGGAGGGGGGAATAAATTCCATTCACTCCTTTACATTATTGAATCAGCCAAAAGTGTGACAGCAAAGCAAGTCATACAGTATAATCGTGCAGGTGCGGATCAATACCCACATCAAACAAAAACATCAGCATGTAGGGAAAGATTGTAATCTCAGTGATTTTGAACATATCAGGATCTTACAGACACAATGTGTAAAAAAATAAAGAAAAAAAAAACAATGAAGGAAATGCCTTGTTGATGAGACAGGTCAGAGGAGAATGACTGGTTTGAGATGCAGTAATACAGTAACTGAAAGGCATGCTGTGGTCCAAATCACTGACATCACATTTTTCCTTTTTGTGATCTTGAATCCAGAGTGTTAACTGAAGCTCTTGACCTGCGTCTGCATGATGATGATGACGATTATTATTATTAACATAGAAATCAGAGCAGCTGTGGTGTTAAAATGATAATGAAGTGAACTTGATAGATAGCATGGAAACTGAGCTGTTATGTTGCAGTTGGGGATGGAGATGATTTCCAGGCGGAGCATTGTGGATTAGTGGTTAGCACTGTCACCTTGCACCTCCAGAGACAGGGTTTCTTCATGGTACTCGAGTTTCCTCCCACAGTCTAAAGACATGACTGTAGGGCTGTAGCTATAGAATATTTTAGTAATCGAGTATTCTACCAAAAATTGAATCGATCAATCGAGTAATCGGATAAAATGTACTTTTGCTTAATTAAACAGCAATGTAAAATATACTGCTCAACAAAAAAAAAAAGGGAACACTTAGTCCCGGTTTGACTTGAACTTGCATACACATATGAGAGGTGTTCAAGTCAAACTGGGACTAAGTGTTCTATTTTTTTAGCAGTATATACAAGAGAAAGATTCATTGGTTTTCTTTGTAGAAAACCTTTATTTTTTTAAATACATTTTATCTAAAAATAAACATTGTGATTATTCACAATACAAGGAATAGCTTAAAGTTGACTGAGATGAATTAAGTGCATTAAATTGCCATACATTCTTATTTTAAAGCCTTTTCTCAGATGCAAAAACCAAAGAAAATAACTAAGAAAAGTTATTTCAAATGACTTTAAGTATCAAAAAAACTAAGGCTCACATTAAAATAAATAATTATACAAAAACACCAAGTTGTGCAACTTAACTTTCAGAACTAAAAGTTTCAAAATCTACAGCTCAGGCATAACATAAGCCTTTACTGACTTCTTATTGGAATGCTTTGTGATGACATTTAGGATGCAAAAATCCATGAAATCCAAGAGTCCATAACTTGTGTTTTAAGTCAATATATTCATCAGAATATAAATGTCTCTCTCTTGGACGTGTGTGCGCAGACTAGTATTTAAAGGAGCGTGTGATTGAAATGAAGAAAGGTAAGCATGTTAACATGCTCCGAACTGAGGCTTGCCCTGGAGTTGCCCTGCTGCTGAAAACAATTTTCATTGATAAAAAGTTTTTTTTTATCGCTCCCTTCCATTTCGCAGCCCGCAATAGAACGCTCCCTCAAATCAATACAGCGCTAACTGTTTGTTTAATCATTTTTTGTAATCGAATTACTCGAGGAATAACAGTGGTACGGCAGTGTCCTCACACTGTCCACATGGGTTTCCTCCTACCTTTCAAAACCATGCAAAATCTATAACTGGTGATTATAGATGGTGTAATGTATGATTGAGAATGTGTGTGTGTGTGCGCGTGTGGGAATGTCCTTGCAATGGTTTGGAACCCTACTCAGGGTGTACCCCTCTCCTTATGCCCTAAGTTCACTGGGACAGGCTCCAGGGCCTGTGAACTTACACAGTAAAACCATTATAGTTAATGGATGGATGAATGATTTCCAGAGCAGAATAACCTAAATATCAATTTCTTCCTATTCAGTAAGTGCTTACGGGTGTGAGGCAGAAATACACGCAGGACGAGAAACCAGTTTATCTCAGGGCCACAAGCCAGATTAATTTAGAGTCATCACTCCACCTACCAGCATGGTTTTGAAAGGTAGGAGGAAACCCATGTGGACAGTGTGAGGACACTACCTGCCGTACCACTGTGCCACCCACAACATAAACAGAAAGGTGAAAGGAAGAAACTAGCTCGTGTGTGGCATGGACATCTGAAACTTTTGCAATTATTATTTTACAAATTGCACCTTTAATCTTTAATCAAACCTTCATGTCCATATTGAAGTCTTTGATATACTTATTGTACAGTACAATCTCAGCAAAACTGAATTCAAACAGATTAAAATTCTACGGTATTCATTCTGTCTCCTGAAACAGCACTACCTGTGCCCTATTTGAATGTTTTGGCTAAATCTCCATAACTTGGTCTTGGGCAGTTCCCTTCCACTGGCCAGCTCAAACATCAACCGACCAACAAAGAGGATGTGGACAAAGGATGTATCCCAGTGCAGCGTAATACATGTCACCTACCCTCTTCTGTATAAACAAGCTCCATGACGTCTATGATTTGCTATTGCTGCTGTGATTGACAGGGGAGGTCATATGCCACCCCTCCTACCCTTGGCTCTTGGCCACAGATAGCTGTTGAGTTGTTGGGATTTAATCTCACCACAGAACAAAGCTTTTCTGTTGCGCCCATCAGATAAAAAAAAAAAAGAGAAAAACTCTACGTAGCAATCGCAAGTAGAGTAGATCACAGATCCTGAGAGACTCTGTCCTCTCTGTAGTCAGCTACTACACATTTCAATAGACGTCTGCCAATTGTTTTGCTCATGAACAGCACATGATGATTGAAGACTTTAAATGAAGAGCGAAAAGATATGGGAAAAAAGCCACATGCTAAAAATGATGAGCACTGTTCCTAGAGAGTTGAAACCTGATGCCTGATAGCTGAGTATTTTTACTGGTTAGGTTCTCTGTAATATGCTATCCGTCCTAAAGATTGTTATCCTCCTGATTGGATTTCAGGAGCATGCTGGAAACTCTACACTAAGTTTTTGGACATGATTATGAAATGTCAAAAAGAGACTGTTTAATAAAGACAAGCAAGAAAACTCTACAAATTATAAAACTGTAAATGATGCTCATGTGTGAGTGTGTATTATCAGTGTAAAGGTTTTAGGGAAGGGCGTGTAGGTGAAGAGCACAAAGCCGTTATTGGCAACTGAGCAGAGCAGAGGCATGATCGACACCGACAATTACAACGGCTTCCATAAACAACAAGAAGACACAAGAGCTGTGTAATATTGTAGCAAGTAACAGAGTACAGGAAATGGTGTTATTACACACACACTATGTTCAACACCATACTCACGCTTAGTGGGCAGGTTGGGTGGAGGTGAGGGTGGGAGTGAAACATAATTCCTCAGCATGGACGCTGCATACTGGTGCACTGCACAACATACCCAACGCAGACATGCAGACATGCAGTATGCAGTGCTCCTGCATAACAACTGTGTAACCTCTCACACAATGAGCTGGCGTATAGTGATGCACTGACATACAGTCATGACACGGGATATGGAGAGAAATATACAGTAATTTATCATGCTCACCTTGTCCTTTTAACACCATTTAATATCACAGCCAATATGAAATGTGAATTAGCCTATAGGATGGGACTGCAGACATTTAACTCAGCTAGGACTCCTACTAAGCAGAATTTGTTCTTGCTGGGTCGTACTTTAAACATGACCTCACTGTGCAGACAAAAGTGATTTCAGAACTCGTCAACCATGAACGTTCTCGAGTCAGACGCTGCAACTCTGCAGCTTGTTTTCAGGAACTTGGCCACTGCTGAACCCACTGAGCTAGACACTTCTTGCTTTTGCAATCCCTGCAAATCTATAAAACTACGCAAAAGCATTTGTTTTTACTATGTTCATCTCATTAGATGTTTATATGCCCAACGGTTCTTCAATCCGATTGATTTTTCGTTTATTAGTGGAATAATAGTGTCCAGGTAAATGCACCTAGTGAAATCCTAGACATCCTTCTGGCTTTGTCGTTTATGGGGAGTCCCTAAAATAATGTGCTTTGGGAAAGAGGAAACAACTTTTGTGGTCATTCATTCATGTGGATTTGATTTGATTTAGAAATACATCATGGAGGCATAAAACAATGATGCGTACAGTATGTAGAAGTAGTCCAACATATTCCATAACAAACACATTGCAACAGTTTGTGTAATGTGATGCGGTCAGGTCAGATGCAACATTTAATTGGAAATTAACTGTATTGTAAAACACAGACAGGTTTATGGTGAGGAGAGCATGATACATTATTTGGAGAATATAAATGGTTAAAACTATATGGACATGCAAAGAAAAAAGTATTTTAACTGCATAACGTGCAGAACTGAAACTGTAGGCAGTGAATCGAAAAATGAGAAGTACACCCTTCTTGAAATTAAACAAGTTGCTTGGTTTAACCATTTATCCCACACAACTTTTACAAATGAATATAACAGAACTGAAACAAACAAATTTCATTTATGCTAATCATACAAGAATACAAAAAAGATGAAACTTCTCAACTTAATCTGAATTCCCAAACCTGGGCAAAGAAAACCTGAAATATACAGTAGTGGCCAAACGTTTTGAGAATGACATAAATATTGGAAATTGGAACAGTTGCTGCTTACGTTTTTATAATAGCAATTTGCATATACTTCAGAATGTTATGAAGAGTGATCAGATGAACTGCATAGTCCTTCTTTGCCATGAAAATTAACTTAATCCTGAAAAAAACTTTACACTGCATTTCATTGCTGTCATTAAAGGACCTGCTGAGATCATTTCAGTAATCGTCTTGTTAACTCAGGTGAGAATGTTGAAGAGCACAAGGCTGGAGATCATTATGTCAGGCTAATTGGGTTAGAATGGCAGACTTGACATGTTAAAAGGAGGGTGATGCTTGAAATCATTGTTCTTTCATTGTTAACCATGGTGACCTGCAAAGAAACGTTGCATAAAAATGGCTTCACAGGCAAGGATATTGTGGCTACTAAGATTGCACCTAAATCAACAATTTATAGGATCATCAAGAACTTCAAGGAAAGAGGTTCAATCCTTGTTAAGAAGGCTTCAGGGCGTCCAAGAAAGTCCAGCAAGCGCCAGGATCATCTCCTAAAGAGGATTCAGCTGCGGGATCGGAGTGCCACCAGTGCAGAGCTTGCTCAGGAATGGCAGCAGGCAGGTGAGCGCATCTGCACGCACAGTGAAGCGAAGACTTTTGGAAGATGGCCTGGTGTCAAGAAGGGCAGCAAAGAAGCCACTTCTCTCCAAAAAAAACATCAGGGACAGATTGATCTTCTGCAAAAAGTATGGCGAATGGACTGCTGAGGACTGGGGCAAAGTCATATTCTCGGATGAAGCCTCTTTCCGATTGTTTGGGGCATCTGGAAAAAGGCTTGTCCGGAGAAGAAAAGGTGAGCGCTACCATCAGCCCTGTGTCATGCCAACAGTAAAGCATCCTGAGACCATTCATGTGTGGGGTTGCTTCTCATCCAAGGGAGTGGGCTCACTCACAATTTTGCCCAAAAACACAGCCATGAATAAAGAATGGTACCAGAACACCCTCCAACAGCAACTTCTTCCAACAATAGTTTGGTGAAGAACAATGCATTTTCCAGCACGATGGAGCACCGTGCCATAAGGCAAAAGTGATAACTAAGTGGCTCGAGGACCAAAACGTTGAAATTTTGTGTCCATGTCCTGGAAACTCCCCAGATCTTAATTCCATTGAGAACTTGTTGTCAATCCTCAAGCGGCGGGTGGACAAACAAAAACCCACTAATTCTGACAAACTCCAAGAAGTGATTATGAAAGAATGGGTTGCTATCAGTCAGGATTTGGCCCAGAAGTTGATTGAGAGCAGCCCAGTCGAATTGCAGAGGTCCTGAAAAAGAAGGGCCAACACTGCAGATACTGACTCTTTGCATAAATGTCATGTAATTGTCGATAAAAGCCTTTGAAACGTATGAAGTGCTTGTAATTATATTTCAGTACATCACAGAAACAACTGAAACAAAGATCTAAAAGCAGTTTAGCAGCAAACTTTGTGAAAACTAATATTTGTGTCATTCTCAAAACTTTTGGCCATGACTGTATTGAACTTGTATATCAACTTTATTAGAACTATTTTTTTTTGGAGCAGGTGCAATAAGTGCAGTGAGACAGCAGTCAAACTGCCATGAAGAAGGATGGGCCATCTTCCACACAGTCATGCTTTCCACTGTGTCGGAGCGAAAAATAGAGAAATAGCAGTTGAGGAGTGCGGGGCGGGAGCATGCAGAGGCAGAGCTTAAAATGGACGCCAGACAGTTGAGGTTGAGGTGAGTAAGAGGAGTGGCTAGGAGACAGGCGCCGGCAGCTGCATGAGTTAAACTGGGAGGGGGAGAGAGGGAGAGAGAGAGAGAGAGAGAGGGACCAGGTCCAAAGAGCAAAATAATTAGGTTAAGTATCTTTAATCTCCTTAGCCTAGTCCTATGCTGCAATCTCCATTCACAAAAACATCCAGTTTCCTGCATCCACTTATTACACACATATTACATTTACAGAATAAGAGCAAGAGTATGTGTCGGTTTACAGCAAACACACTTCTTCATCTGCCATTGCGTTTGGATATGGCAGCTCTTTCACAAACTGACTCCTTGAATATGCTTGTGCCTTCAGGGAAGAAAAACTTGATTAATGTGGTCATTCAGTATATTCAGGTCATCAGTTGACTTCAATTTAGTGCCACATAACGTTAATGAGTCTAGACCTGACTAACTGAAGCAACCCCATATCATAACACTGCCTCCAGAGGCTTGTACAGTGGGCATGATGCGTGCATTGCTACATGCACTGTCCTTCTTTCCCTGACACTCCCATCTCTCCAGAATAGGACCGATCTAATGTTATTAGACCATGTGACCTTTTTCCATTATTCCAAAGTCTAATCTTTATGCTCCCTACCACACTGAAGACTCTCTTTCCGATTAGTATCACTAACAAATAGTTTTCTTATATACACACAGTTATAGTCCCAATCCCATTTTTAATACTCACTAATACTATATATATAATTTGCAATTAATTTTACACATATCGCACTTTCGATGTAAACTGTGATATGTCTCTAGTAAATGTACCATTTGTATTCAAACGTATTTATTTAGCCTAACACCAAATATTTGGACAAATGATCTCATTAAGAGGATGTGTGCCAATATTTATCTATCACCTTAAATTAAATATATATATTTAAAAAACTAAGACTAAATTATTGACAAATTCTACAATTCTACATAATCCCCAGACTTTGCATTTATACCCTGTAATATATTGCCGACTTCTAAAATTAATTAATTACACAGGTCCATATTTTGACTTTTTGGGGGGGTGGGAGGGGGGGGGGGCGTGCAGCACTAGATGGTGTTACCATATAATAATCAACATCTTCTGAAAACTCAGATTAAAGATCTCAACAGCACTATGGTACTAAGAAAATTAATCAACATATTGAGACCAATCAGAGCTTGAACCTTTAACAACACTTTAGTGTAAGTGATATTAAATTTTGCTGTCATTAAAGCTTTTTCTTCTACAAGGTACAATATCAGTTTCTGATTACTATTTTTCACTCCTCTTGTGATAAAACCAGATTCTGATAAATTTCAGACAGCAACCTGAGATTAGAACGTGAGGCAACACATATGGTAATAAGTGCTAAATAAAATGTCTGAGATTACTTGGTAATAAAGAAAGATAAGCATGGGATTATATGCTTACAGCCCTGGTCTAATCCGTTATGCCCATGTACTTTATTATATACACATGCTCACCCGGGCATTCAGGCTTGATAAGCAGGTCTTTGTAATGATAATAAAGCAGGTGTTTCTTTATAAAAGATTTAAGCTCAATCGCGGTAAACACCAAAAGTTTAAACTTCTCTCTGTTCTAGGTTGCCAGTTATAGGTGGATCAGGAGCACCATGCAGCACAATTTCATATGGTAGAACTAGTCAGAACTGGCCTGTCAGGTAAAGGGGAAATGAGGACGGGTTGTATGTGTACAATAATGTCACACAGCGGTGTGGAAACTGTGATAACAGCGCAAGCAAGCTAGACAAGTGCAAAGTCCACAAGTTCAGTAAGGCATGGAGACGAGTCAGGACCTGCAGCGGGGTCATTGTAAACGACAAGCTGTAATGCCAGCGCTCTGTGCAGCCGAGCGACTTTACGGTGACCGGTTGTTTCCTCATATCACTCTGCTCTTCCTGTCCAATAACCTGCAGCAGGTCTTCTGTCTGAATGTTGCTTTGTTTACAGTTTGAAGGACTAATTATTGCTTTCCCAGTCCTTCATCATGTCCGTAACTGGCCGTTGTTTTGACTAGTTACATCAGCTCTGTGCAATGGTCTAAATGAGGAAGGGCATAACAACAAGAGCTCTCAGAGTTAGACGTTCCGCCTAAAAACAACACAGACGTGTAGAGGCGGATGATTGTGCAAGTGAGCGCTAAGATTAGCTCCAGCATTTAATATTCCCACAACAGGAAGAATATCATACCACTGCCCGCAATCAATCCCTGTGTTCGAAATGTCTTAGCTGTTATTCGTTACAAACAGAAAGTGCATTATGGGTATGCACGGATACTACGGTACAGCATTTGGCCAGTAAGCGCTTGCATTCTACGAGCACACTGTATCATCTCATTTATGCTTTCGCACATTATCTTATCCAATGGCAAAACTCTCAAAAATGTGAACTCGGTAATAAATGTGTGTTGTTATTAATGCTGTATAACCAAACCGAACGTGAAGGTGTAATCATTAATATTTGTGGAAAAAAGAAAACTTAAATTAGTGGAATTTCAAGCGAGCTCGTTGAGCCAACAACTCATTCCCACCCACATGTCCAAAGGCCCGCCCCCAAGACTTATGATGGTTCAACTAGAGTTTAACAAGGAATTTCATGGCATCACTTTCAGGCACACTTTTGGTCAGAGGACATTCAACTGCTTGAAAACCGAGTTAGAGTTAAACCATAAGACATAAGTAAAATTCTCCTCGTAATGATTTATGAAGGGAGATAAAGTGAGCAGTGCCTATAAAATATCTGACAAGAAGCCAATCCAAATACAAACATATGTTCCAGACCGGAAGACAGCTTTCCAAAGACTTAACGGCTTGTTGTTGTACACTATTTAACATTAGTGTAGTAGTAAGAAATGAAAAATCTCAACTACTGCACTGGTTTGAGAAAGAGAGAGCGAGAAAGAGAGAAAGAGAGAGAGCGAGAAAGCCACGCTTCCTGATCTTATCTGTTCACCCCATGTAGTGTGAACTCGAACAGAACGATCCGTCTCGCGTTCACACACCGTGTCCCTATACACCCTCCCTTACCCCCGACATGCTCCGTAACCTTTCTCGGTGTGACTCTTTATACATCGTAACGTGTACTAGACACGCACTGAGATCTGCAGTGAGGGAAAGGGACACGGAGGCAAAAAACAGACAGGAGCAAAAGGTCAGCGTGGTCAATCAGGACGCGCATTTCCTGTAGCCTGGACCATTAGAATAATGGCAACTGGAAGCACAGGAAACTGGTCCAGTGGCTGTAGATGAAGGAGGGAAAAAATGTGCAGGACAAACTAACAAGACATTCTGGTGGAGACCTGGATTGCAAAAATCTTGAGCAAGTGCTATTTTAAAACCCGTAAATCTTAAGCAGCAACACTACCAGAATGACATGTTAAAATGAATGTATTATAACTATTTTGGTCAGAGGAACAACCAAAAAAAAAAAAAAACACCACACGTGATCATGTGCATTTGTGCTACTTCTTTGCCTATGTGACCCATTTTTATAGTTTTTTGCTCAGTCATGTTTGTATAGTTGGTTAAAATGATATAGAATTCAGTTCATCATAATGCCTACAGTATGTTGTGCTGAAAAAAAGGATGTGTCACTGTGTACTGCACAATCCTGAGCCCTATACTGTATATGTTTATTTGTTTTGCAGGGTTTTTTTTTTAATTGGCTAAAATGTTCTAAAACATTTAAGGACTACGACTAGGTAACCCACATTAAATTGTTTTAACATATCTCTCACACACTTTTTTTAACGCCTATATTCACATTAAGCTTATCAGTGTGTTTCCTCTCTAAAAGCTGAACTGGCTGAAATGTTGCTCACCTTTCTGCCTCAATGTGACTACCGAGATGATCAACAGCTGCAACAGTCAACACACAAACTTCAAGCAAAAAACAAAAAAGAAACAAGCGGCTCTGTCTGGATATATATATATATATATATATATATATATATATATATATATATATATGATGAGACGTAATGCAAGAAGAAGAAGAATCCATTAGGAGGAAAATGACATGTCAGAACAGGCATGCTTCAAGGCCATATGCAAAGCCAGGTTAGCCCGCGGCTCACGAGCGTTATCGAAAGGCTCACGAGCGTTAACGTGATTTCACGTAACGTCAAAAGACAGAAAGAAATGTCACACGCATACACGGAGCTGTCACGCACGGACGTGTGTATGGCGCGAGCACAGCTAGTTAGCTAACTGCGCCAGAGTGAATAAGCACTTACCTGTGCAGACCCTCTTGTTCCGCTCTGGAGCGGGGAGAAGCGCTCAGGACTGCAGCTCGGCCCCTCGGATTAAAGCAAAAGCAAACAAGCGAGTCGTGTCTCTAAACAGCTGCGAGCCGCTCATTGGTTTGTGTGCAGCGCGTTTTTCTGCTGCTTCTTCTTCAGCCCTTCCCTGTGTGCAAGTTTACTTCTCCTCTCAGCTGTCGGGTTTGTGCAGCTTTCAGCGCAACGGGGGTTTGGAGGAGAAAGGACGAGAAGCGAAGGAGGAACCGTGAGGAAAACTTGCTAGCGGCGGGTAGGCAGCAGGCGAGGCGAGGCGAGGCGAGGGAGGAGGAGAGCAGAGTGTACAGGGAGTAGGGCACTACAGCGTGCACTTCACTTCCTCCATTTTAGGGGAATCCCATTCCTACTCGAAAGCCTGTTGCAAGGGTGGAGTCGGTAAAGCTAAGGAAAGGGGAAAAATATATATATACACACAAAGCCACCCCTTGCGGTAGTTGTTTAGTTGAATCCCATTATTCGTGTTAATCGGTTTGACCTCAAGTATTTACTTCTTTGACCAAACTGTCTATTTGTACAGTTTTATCGTTGGTTTATTTTTATTTTTTTTACAAAGACAACAAACTCTAATAATAATAATAATAATAATAATGTTCACGGTGTATGATTAGACAAACTCAAATATACAAAATCCAAAGATTTCATAAAACAAACGCATATTGTTTACTTCATAAAGTGTTTATAAACGGCGTCTTAACTGACCCTTTGGCGACACCTGTTGTCGATAAAGAGAACTGCATTGGGCTTTGTCTCAAACACTAATGAAGGTTCTGATTTGTGATCCAGGATTTTATACAGGTTTATCCATGTACCATCCAGCACAATGGTGACAGACACTCCACACCCTGGAGATACCCCGTCCTGTCGTTTCTCTGGCAGTTTCTTCAGGGGTCAGGTTGCCAGCTCAACGACCGATTGTCATTCACACTACGGCAATTTGGAGACACCAATCAGCTGTCTGTTAGCAATGTCTTTGGACTCACTCATCTCGTCTGTATCTATTCCTGTGTACACGGTGCCTATAAAAGAAGACTTGGAGAATGAAAGAAAGTACTCGAGATGGGGTGACAACCCCCAAAACCAAAAAATGGTCAATTGTGATTGTTTTTGGACCATGAGAGAAAACCAGAGTGGCCAGAGGAAACCCATCAAGTAAGAGGAGGACATGCAAACAGGCCACCGAGGCGGGGTTCGAGCCCTGACCCTGGAGGTGTAAGGCGATGGTGCTGACCAAGAAGTCTATAAATGAATTCTAGAAATGCTGTTATAAAAACATTATTGTTTTGTTTAGAACAAACAATACCTACGTAGCACAAACATGTAGCATGTTTATGTATGTATTACCAAAAAAACCCATACCTTTTAGTTCCCTTATGCCCACTTTTGCCCTGTGTTCGCCCAAAATCATGAAGCATATTCATTTAAAAACAAGGTTAGCACATGCTAAGCTTAGTTTGAAGGGTAGAAAATGTTATTTAAATACACAGTGAAATCACCAACAAATCAAAATGATAATACCCAAATTTCAGTGGTCACGTACCAATGTTACAATTAATATCAAAATTTATTTGAGTAGCAACAAATTGCATTCGATTACCGGCATATTCACACACATACCTTTTCGTACAATCCGTAATATAGCTTATGTTAAGAGTTACAAATAATGTGATTTGCTACAAGATTTTATATTGAAGCCAGAGGCTACATAACCAGTACAGTAAGAATGCTAGAAAATATCACACCGCCACCTACAATCAAATGTCGTAGTGAAAATTCAAATAATTAATAAAAAATAATAATATTAACCATAAAGAAAAAAACCTCTTTGATTCGATAGCATTTTCAACAACATAAATTCAGTTAAGGACTTTAAGGTACACTGGTACGTAGGGAGGATTGCAGTGCGCATGGATTTTGTGCGACATTAAAAAAGGCAGACACCAGCACAATTTACTTGTTTGTGTTCCTACTCGTGTCTATCCAACACAAACAAATGCACTTTTTCCATGTGCTATTCTAGAGCATAAAATTAGTGTTTTGTGGTTTAAATGAGTAGAAAATGCATTGTTCGGCAATTCCACTCATTTATGTTGCTTTTAATGCCTTTTGGGAAATCACCATTGCTCCACATTGTCCAAATAGTCCTCTATGGTTTCATTCTCATCATCGTCCTCCCACCATGGGTCTTCAGATTCCAGTCCTATATCTTCTTCCAGGATTTTCCCTGTCTCATCCTGCTTTGGCTCAGCAAACCTGGTAGCTAAGGACTGCCTCGTTTGAGGTGGAGTTCTAGTGGGTTTAGTCGCCTTCCCCCCTGTCCAGTGTGGCACCTTGGCACGCAGCCTACGCCTCTCCTGCTGGCGTCGTTGGCGAGCCTGGCGTCGCTCCTTCTGTCGTGCATACTGAAAGCGCTGCAGGAAGAGGTCACGTGCGTACTCGTACAGCTCCACGTCCCAGGCGTTGAGTTCACGGATGCGCTGCTGTGTCTCGGATGGGACATCAACGCTGGCGGCACGCGTGCCATTGAGCTGCGTGAAGGGTGCAATGAAGGCAAGGCGGAAGGTACGCTCAAACAAGTACTGTGTCTTGCGCTGGTACTCGGTCAGTCCGTAGAAAGCCATGCGTCTGAGGTTACGCTTGGCGCTTTCTAGTAGCACGGAGCCACGCTGCTGCTCGCTCATGATCGACGCGTTGTAGCAGCCCACGAGGCTCAGGTCGGCTAGCATGCGAGTCTGACGATTGTTGGCCAAGTTGTAGGGGCACGCCATGAACTCGGCGAGAGAACAGCCTGACCAGTCGTCACCCGTATAGCAGCTGGGAAGCTCCGCCAGAGTAGGTGCCCGTCCATCACACACGTGCAATGAGGCCTTCCACGTGGCACCGCGCTGCACGTGACGCCACTCGCTCAGGTAGCGCGACACCGGGTCCCGCAGAATCGTGATGTAGTAGTAGTTCCTGTTGAGAGGGCGCGAGAGAAAAATTAACAACAAAGCACACTGCTGTCAAATTATAAAAACAAATTAAGTGTTTATTAAACATGGGTTAAGCATACGAGTATAGAAATATCTTCACGGAGGTAGATATTAGGCTTGCGCAATATAACCACTTAATTGTTGGGCTATGAGACCGTCGCTGGACTCATCCACGATATTCTATAGACGGATGCTATCAATATATAAATATTATTAATACCAGACCAGACCGGCTTTATGTACTCTTAGGTAGGAGCTCATAGGCTTGAACATGATCCCAATGTTAAGATCAGGTGAAAACACTATCCTCATGGCAGAAGGAGCTGATGCTCAGGTAAACTACACCAGCTGATAGACACAGCAATATGTAAGATCTGCCTAAGCGGGAGGGTCAGATCTTCATCTTGATCAGATTTCCAACGATACAGTCAATCCGGTCTTCATATAACTGAGAAAACTTTAGTCCGTGCAGCACCTTCAGCTTCTCGCTGCTGTTCACACAACTGACTCACATCTGTGCAGATAACATCGTCCATCACATCCTGAATCTCATAACAAAGGTGAATTATTAAGAGTGATGCAGAGAGATTAATGTTTATGTGTCATGTGCAGAAGACAATGAGTAGATTTATTGCAAAATTTATTACACATATGCAGAAAAGGATGGCAACAAATAATTCACTTAACCTGATTTAATTGACCAGCGATGCCATGTAATATCATCGTCCATCATAACAGGACTGGGAGAGAGGATGTAATCAGATATCGCCAGTGACTAACGTATGATCAGAGCTGGTCACTGACAGACAGTGATGTCACCCATTAGACTGTTTTTTGTTTTTTTTGTAACAGGCTAATATTTTCTACAATAAGATTTACATTTTGTTTATGCTTATTTATTCTACAAATGTAAAGGTTATATCACAAAAGGTTTGTATTTGTTAGGCATTAACTTAATGTAAACAAAATGATTCTAAAATTGAACTTTAATAGGCTGATATGACATCACTTCCTGGACCTGACTGTAGCAAAGTTGTGCTAATGTGTGTGAATGCCAAATGACAAGATTTCAATCATTCTATCATAAACCCTATACTAGATGAATGTTATAGACACCGAGACCTAGAAATTGATTTCTGTCTCTGTGTTAAGCTGCAATAAATCATGTCTGTATCCATGCTGATATTCAGTATAACCACACTCATTTGTGCGACTCTGATTCATTTCAAATGCTCCCCTGTTGTGTCGCGCCAGTATTATATCTGATGTTTATTATAATAATAATAATATTATTAAATATTTATCAAAGTTATAATTCAGACTTAGCTTGTTTTTTTTCCCCCTATGTAAAAATTATGTATTGATCTGCATGACTTTTAAAAATGCTACACCGCATGAATAACGTAAGCATATTTCACCGTGTCAAGGGGGAAAAAAAAAGATCTGTGCACATGTTTATGATGCTGATGAAGACAGGGAACACACAACACAAATGCGACACACAAAAGTTGCTATAAACTCTTACACTCCAGAACAGCCATCATGAGCATGAAATCAGGACCGATAAGCAACACAAGCTCGGTGTAGATCGTTGGGGAGAATGTCTGTAATTATGAACACATTTTACTGAGAGTTTCATTCTGGCAAACTATTAACTGCTTTTCCAGTGCAGTGATTCATGAAGGTCGTGACACCGTGACAAATTAAATACTTAATATTTACGCAGCCAAACTTCAAAAGGAGTGTGATGAAATATTGCTGTTCAAAACACCGATGTGTTAAACAAGCAAAAGCTCATGTTACAAATTGATGCTGCTTAACGGTGCATGCACACTTTACTTGCTGCTCGCTCAATACTATTGTTAGTATCATAACTGTACAGCACAGTACAGGATACAACTATAACTCCTCAAAAATGTGTATTTTAGAGAACTTCTATAGAACTTCTAACTTCTAACATTATCTGACTAACTAATTTCATTTGGTCTTTCTTGCAGAAAGTAACATTTTGGTATTTAGGATCACATTACACCTGGTATTGTGAAAACACAATTATGCAAGAGAAAAATGTAAGGAAACACAACAGGGTGAAAAGTTATTGAAACAAAGTACGGTTGATGCAAGATAAAACCCTAGTTTGTTACAGGGCTGGGCCTATCCCAGAAGACTTTCGGCACAAGATAAGGTACACTCTGGACAGGGTGCCAATCCATTGCAGGGTGTGTGACCCCAAATTTTGGGGTCACTAGTTAACCAAATTTGCATGTCTTTGGACTGTGGGTGGAAACGGAAGAACGCGGAGGAAACCCACCAAGTACGGAGAGAATATGCAAACTTCACGCGCACAGACCCAAGGTGGGAACCGAACCCTCGACCCTGAACCTGCAAGGCCTGATTCTTTTTAAGTTTAGTTAATGAACCATATTTCTACAAGCATTAGTCATTATAAGTATAATTCAAACAGACGGTAATATTAAATTACATCTTGTGATAATTAATTAATTTTTTATTCATTTTAACATGATAAACGAGCAAGGTCTTGATGCATGTGCGAGTAGTATGCATGTGCTTTATCTGCTGAGTATCACAACTGAGCCAATGGTTCTCTCTCTCGCGCTGTGGAATTGTGGGTAACCGTCTCCTATGCTCAGTCTCAATGGTGTGTGTCACTCATACAGTCAAAATCTGTGCACGCATGTTGAGCATTTTTTTTTTACTTTGTGTCCAAGTGTAGTGACTGTTCTTTAGTAACTGTACTGCAACAACGGGCCCCGTGAAGAAAAAGGTTAAAAAGGCTGTAGCAGTGAGGGAGATAAATCTGTTTAACAACAATGCAACGCCACATTTCCACAATCCTCAAATGGAGGCAAAAGCAAGTGTCATTTGAGAGGTTCCTTATTAAAGATGTTTGAAAACATGAAATTTACATGCACTAATGTAAACAGACTGGTTTTACATGTGAGCATGCCTGTAACAAACCACATCAACTTCACCTTAGACTTATAAATTATATAAAGCTCCTTTTAATATCATTTGAAATGCAAAGGTCCATCATGCAACCAGGTTTAGGAGGTTTTAAAAGCACATGAAAAAGATTTCAGTGGGAAAATGGAAATATTAGTGTTTGTGTAGTTACAGTGCTTATCAAACAACATGTACCAAATAATGATACTCTCAAGCAAATATAAAATGTGAAATCGCTGGACAAAATCCCAGATGTCCAGGAATACAGAAGTGCTTATCTTTCTAACATAAGATAAATTTTATTTATTTCGAAGAAATTTTCATTTGTTTATTCATCTTCATAATGCTTTATCCTGTTCAGGGTCGCAGTAGAGAACTCATCCACGCACCAGAGACACACTTCACTAGCTATTTAAAACTACACTGACTGTACAGAAAAAGAAAAAAGCACCGTTTCAAATGAGTAAAATTATTAGCCTGCATCATGGAAAGAAACCATTACAATTACTGGAAATGCATTCACACACGCACAGACAGACAGACGCGCACAGATAATGTGTCAAGAACTCACAAGATTGGAGGGGTGGGGGGGGGGGTGCTGTGTGGCCATAAGAAACCCACATAAGAGACTAATTAGAACAAAAGGCTTCGATTTGCTAGGGAACATAAAGAATGGACTTTGGAGTGATGGAAAAAGGTAATGTGTTCTGATGAGTCCAGACTGACCCTATTCCAGAGTGATGGCTGCGTCAGGGTAAGAACACTGTACAACAACTGACTTGAATATACTGAATGACCACGGTATAACATCTAGGGAGTTTTTCTTCCCTGATGGCACAGGGATATTCCAGAACTGAAACTGTATTTTAAAAAAAATAAAAAAATTTAATGGTTACGCGATATTATTTTCACACATCAGTTGGGCACCAAATTGCGTGCTGTAAACAAAGGTAAAGATGATGAAATATTAGTGTATGTGACTTTTTGGGTGGGCAGTGCATATAGCATGCTACCAGTTACATTCTTAAATCAATAAAATAAATTTCTTACAATTTATAATTTTCTAATGGCATATTTGTTGTATTTAACCCATCAGAAGCAAGGAACGAATCTACAATAAGGTAACAAATGAATCCCTGAACAGTATCTACACTTACATACATACATAATATATAGAGAAAAAGAGAGAAACTACATGGATATAATCAAATTAACCACTTAGGTTTTAGACAAAGCTCAAAGTTTACAAAGTCACATTTTCACAGGCTCGAAAATAATTACACAACTGAAACATGTTTCGCCACATGGCCAGTGCGGGTCTGTTTTACAGTTGTTTCATGACAAATTATGGAAATAAAAGATCTGGCGTTCAGTCAAAATGTGCCATTTGGTAAATTAAGTTTATGAGAGCTCCAAATTCGCAGTTAAAAAATTTTTTTTTTAAAAGATACTGATGCAAGTGAATGAGGCCATCATTAGGCTGAAAAAAGAAAACAGACTTATCAGAAAGATAGTAGAAGCATTAGGAGCATCCAAATCAACAACATTCTTTAAAAGAAAGAATGCACTGGCAGCTCAGGGACACCAGAAGGTGATTAAAATGGATTAGCACAGAATTCTTTCCTTGGTGAAGGAAAACATCTTAACAACATCTAGCTAAGCAGGAGAACTCTGGAGGAGGGAGGTGCGTCATTGTCAAAGTCTAATGTCAAGAGACGGCTTCATGAATGTAAATATAGAGATTACTGAAACATGCAAGTCACTGAACACAAAGAACAGATGAGACCTGCTCAAAAAACTCTTCAAAAGGCCCTTCTGATACCAAATTAAATAGAACCAGAACGTTTCGAAAAGAAGAAGAATAAAGGCTCATGTTCCAAAGCTCATCACACCCTCCCTCAAACATGCTGGAGGCAGTGATATGGCATGAACATGTATGGATAGCAGTGGATGTTTACTGATGTGACTACTGATTTAGCAGAATTCGCAGGATGGATTCTAAGGTGTTTAGGTTTATATACTGTCTGCTCAGATTGAGTCAAATGCTGCATAACTGACTAAACAGTGCTTCACAGTGCAGCTCGACACTGACCCTGAACTCACAGTGAAAGCAACAAGAGAAAGAAACGGAATGTTCCATCACCGAGTCGGTCAGCTGACCTCAACCCAAATGAAAATGCTTTTCATGTACTGAAGAGAACGTCCCACAAACAAATAAAGGAGGCTGCTACATTGAAGGTCTGGAAAATCAGCTCATGGGAGGAAACTTGGTGATGTTTGTGGGTTCCAGACTTCAAGCAGTCTTTGACTGCAAATTATTTGCATCAAAGTGTTACAAACAATCCTTACTTGTATAATAATGAATGTTTGTCCACTTACATATGAGCTTGGGAAGGCACTTTGTAAACAGTGGCTGTGACTCTTAAACAGTTTAAGCAGTATATATGTTTGTTACACCAGGAATTAAAGCTGACAGTTTCCACTTCAATCGCATCATGATTGCTTCATTTCAAATCCATTGTGGAAAGAGAAAAAAAAAGTGTTGTTTTTTTTCCCCCTTACAATGAAAATGTCAGACTGATTATTGTAAAGGGCAGCTCTCTTTAAAAAAAAAAAAACATAAAAATGAGCATGAAATGTTGTGCCCAGAGAAGTGTCCACAACCCAGCTACAAATGTCTCCATTAGATTTTACAAGAGTGCTGTTATTCTCTCCATAGTACACGGCACTAAATACGAAATGTGCTGGTGATCATTTTGAAAGCAATACTTTACAGAAAACCATGTTCCACTTAAGATATTTTAGTGTTTAATCTTCATGATACAGCTATATGATATAGCTAAATGTTTAAACACACTATAGAATCTTTATTTAAACATGGCCATACAAAAGTTAAAGAAAAGTAATTGTTCTACTACAGAAAAGCAACCAAGCAGGATTCTTTTTTTTTTTTTTATGCATATGTTTGCCATCACTTTAATTATCACACACCCAGTTTTCCCCCACCTGGTCCTTGTATTTAGAGCAGTTTGGCCAGGCCTTGTCTAAAGAGTGAATAGATGTAATAATAGACCTCCTGTGGTTTAAGTTATCTAAAGAAAGAGTGCTGTTGTCTTGGTGCATCTGGTTTCCCAGTGGATTTTCTCACTGAACAATAGTGCAGGTAGAAAACAATGTGAGGAGGAGGAGAGCTCAGTTCCATCAGGATTAATAGTTTTATACTACAGATAGCTAAGTAGAAACGTATGTGTGTGTGTGTGAGAGAGAGAGAGAGAGAGAGAGAGAGAGAGAGAGAGAGAGAAACTGTAATAAAAAATAAAAAAAAAACTAAATAAACAGAACTACAGCTGGACCTGGAGTTCTCCACAGGTCTGTTCCTCACCTGGGGTTTCTGCGGGTCTGAGGAGCCTCTCGGCTGTTCATCTTGTTCGGGACGCAGCTGGTCAGCTCGGTCCAGTCGGCGTGCAGTCCGCAGCTCCAGCCCGTGGAAAAGCGCGAGAACAGCCACGTCTCTTTCTTACCGGGCCGGTAGCACGTGCACTTCTTCTGCCCGACGTGACACTCGCACGGCCGCTCGAGCTGAATGTTGCGGACGAGGTGGCGCCCGAATGTGGTGCCGCCGGTCTTCTGGATGTGCAGGAACACGATCACGTCGTCGCCCTTGATGTTGAAGTCGACGACGCGGTCCAGGTCCTGCGGCGTGAAATTG
Organism: Clarias fuscus; assembly: GCA_030347435.1. Taxonomy (NCBI): domain Eukaryota; kingdom Metazoa; phylum Chordata; class Actinopteri; order Siluriformes; family Clariidae; genus Clarias; species Clarias fuscus. The sequence continues at coordinate 19,961,571 of CM059214.1, read as the reverse complement.
AACCGCGGGACGAAGCGCGCCAGGGCGCCGTCCTCCGCCACATACGGGTCCCCGTCACGCCCGTCGCTTCCGCCGCGCAGCTCGGAGAACGAGCCCAAGTGGAGCAGCTGGCACTCGGAGCCTGGGCACACGTACTGCAGCACAATGACGCCGAACAGCAGCAGCATGAGCAGCGCGACCAGCACGCGACTGTAGCTGGACTTCTCATCCATCTTCTCGCTGAAAAATGGGAAGCATTACTCACTCAGAAAGGCGCCTCGCTAACACTCTTACTGCCCTGCCTCGCTTAAGTTACCCTCACTGCCCTGCCTCGCTCCGTGTGTGTGTGTCTGTGTATATGTGTGTGTGTTGTCCTCTGGATGCTTTGATGCTCGACAACAACCCGAGACTGGTCGAGCAGCTTTAGCGCACAGAATCCCGGAACTGCGTCTCTCTATCTCTCCCTAGCCGCGAGTTCCCGGTCTAATTCCATACCCCGGAGCTGAAATTCACATTTAAAAGCGATTATTTACGGACAAGCGTGTGATTGAAATCCCCAGCGCTCCATTATGGATCCGTACTATTCGACTCTGACCCCCTTTTTCCCAGCAGAACTTGCGTTTGTGTTTGTCGCTCCTCTTTTCCAATATAAAAGTCCTTCCACAGCGCCCGAAAACACGCTGTCGTCTACACCACGTGATTCGCTTCGCGTTTTACTGTACAGTAGAGTGTCATTAAACTTTCCCGTCGCGAGGCATTACATCAAGCTTATGAGATCATAATGCGCGTGCACGATTTATTTTATTTTATTTGATCATTTTTCGCAGTGTTGAATTTAATGCAAATGTCCCCAACTTTGTTTTAATTGTTGCTCAAAACAGAACAGGGATATTTATTTATTTTTATTATTATTATTATTATTATTATTATTATTATTTACAAAGACCTGTTGACGCTGTCGTCTACACCACGTGATTCGCATTGTGTTTCACTGTATTTAACTGAGTGTCATTTAACTTTCCCGTCGCGGGGCATTACATCAAGCTTATGAGATCATAATGCGCGTGCACGATTTATTTATTTATTTATTTCTTTTGCCGTGTTGAATTTAATGCATACGTCCCCAACTTTGTTTTAACTGTTGCTCAAAACAGAACAGGGATATTTATTTAATTTTGTTTTATACAAAAAAACCTGTCGACACCAGATTCACTCACTCACTCACTCATTGTCTATATCTGTTTCTGGTTACAGGGTTGCAGGGGCCTATCCCTGGAGACTCTTGGCATAAGGCGAGGTACACTGCAGTGCCAGTCCGTCACAGGGCACACACACACACAATCATATGCTCATTCACACATTACGGGAAACTACTATGGCGATGTTTTTGGACTGTTGGAGGAAACCGGACACAAGGAGAAAACCCATCAAGCACAGGGAGAACATGCAAACCCCACTCACACAGACCCGAGGCAGGAATCGAACACAAACCCTTGAGGTGCAAGTCAACAGTGCTAACCATTAAGCCACCAGGCCACCCTACCAAGATTCAGACCTTTGTAAAAAATAATTCAAAACACTCTTTGACACAGATTCTTTAAAAAAGTATATTTGAAAGTGATGAATTAATCCACTGATATGATAACTTGATCATTCAGTTAATTCAGGTCATCATCTGACTTCAGATAAAGAGGTGACTTCAGACAATTCCCACACATCCACACTGTCCAAGTTTCCGTAGCATTAATAAATCAAAAATACCCAACACATTTTTTAAATCTGTCGATTATTTACAGGAGTTTATTTTATTATTATCATTTCATATTCTAAAGACACCATCACCATGTTTCATGTTCTTCCTAAACCATTTGAATCATACATTTTTATTGCTTTAGGTATTTATTTTCATCCTCAATAACACACTGAAAGCATTATGTATTTGTTATTTACTAATGACATAAGTAAATCAAATTATATTATACAATCATATTGAAATACTGCAGGAAAACAGCAGTCCAAGTAAAAAACTGACTTCATATTTAAAAAATTGGCTTAAATACCATTAAAAATTAATTTCCTACTGCAATAACAACACAAACAGTATTAATATTTTATAAGCAAGCCTTTCTAAATTCAATATGAACAACATTAAAGCAGAAAACCATATTTATAAGTTATTTCTTGTTGTAGCAACATATAATGACATTAAATAAAAAGAAACAAAGCCGCAGTGGCATAGTGGTTAGCACCGTGGCTTCGCACCTCCAGAGTGTGTCTGCAAGGAGTTGGCATGTTCTCCCTGTGGTGGGTTTCCTCCCACAGTCCAAAGACATGTAGATTTGGTTGACTGGTATTTCTAAATTGCTCATAGTGTGTGTACCTGTGTGTCCTGTGATGGCTTGACATCCTGTCCCCTTGTAACCCCTTGTCCCCAAAGTCTCCTGGGATAGGCTCCAGGCTTCCCGTCACCTTGTACAGGATAAACAGTATACTGTAGAAAATGAATGAATGAAATGAAAAAAGTAAACCATTAATATAAATCTAAAAAATTCCATGAAAACACACTCACTCATCATCTATACCACTTTATCAAAAACAGTCCTTGTGCAAATTGAAGGGTTCTTAACCCAATCATTTTAAATCTCTTTAATTGTTTCTTTGCTTGATGCAGACCAATCATTTTACCATTCTGAAACAGCAACTTTTTTTTTTTTGCGCAGTGCCCAGGCAGTGTATTATCATAGTCAGGGTTAATGATAATAGGTTATAGATTGTATTATGGTGATTAGGAAGACTTATGAACCACACCAATAGCAGATGGTTATTTGGTCAGACTAGCTATTAAATCCAAATGTTTGGAGACCACAACCTTAACAAAACGTGTAAATGTATTAATGTCTTGTCATTATTAACCACACACTGTTAATTTAGTAGGTATTCAAATAATTGTGTCATGTCTTTATGTGATTGTAGGTAATGTAAATATGTTGTTTTTTAAATGATTGGGGGGTTAAACTGTGTTTTAATTAGCTTTTTTTTTACAGTCAAGTCATTAAAAGTTATTAAAATGTTATAAATAAAAATTTTATACATGTATCAATCTTCTTGCTTAATTTTTTTCCTTTAAGTTCTGCAGCTGAAAATCATATTTTGAAATGTTCTGAGGTATGATGCTACAGACATTGCACTCATTTATAAACACTCCATTTACACAGGTAAAATATAAAATGTGTATATAAATTTGTGTATTTTCAATCTTATGGAAAAAAAGATTTTATACAGTAGCTCTATAGCTTCTGAAGTATTATAGGGTTCCATAATATCCTTGCTCCAAATATATGTTTGACAAAATGATCATCTTAACAATTATTATTATATTATAATATATTCATAATGTAGGTTGGACCTCGCTGCTGGTAAACAGAGAAACACATGGTAAGATCTCTATGGTACTTAATTGCAAATCCAGATAACAAAATTTATCTTCACATGACCTGTCAAATCACATTAAGGTTAAGATCTGAGGCTGAATTAAATTAAAGCTTAACAGTATTAAACAATACACACAGTGAAACCCTAGGGGTAATCCAGGGTTTAAGGAACCACAGTTATATACACAACACCTCTTTTTTAGGCATGTTGTGACTTCCAGTGCACAATATATAATCACCAGAAAGCCTACAAATAAAGCAACACAACAATTAGTCAATCTGTCATTGTCAGGCCAGCACTTAATTGGCAGCAGTGACTCAGTGGTTAATGTGCAGGGTTATTAATCAGAAGGTTGAGGGTTCAGTCACTTCCAAGCTGTTATTTTGTGCTTGAGCAAGGTATGTAACCTGTTCTGCTCCAGGATTGTTGTATGGATATGCACAGAGAACCATTTTACTGTGTTGTGAAGGCTTAGGGCTTTCCGAATAGCATACCCACAATTTAAAAATAAAAAGCCACAAAAAAACAACAACAACAAAAAAACATAGTTTAACCCCCATCGTTTAAAAACAACATATTTACATTACCTACAGTACCAGTCACAAATTTTAATGTATTTTCTACATTTTAGAACAATACTAGGGATTTCAAAACTATGAAATAAAACATATGGCATTAGGAAATTATGGAACAATAACAGCAGTCACTTGTTATTTTAAGACACAGAGGTCAGCCTTTCTGGAATAGTTCTTGCTAGAACAGTATTTACAGTGCATTTGCAAAACCCATCAAGCACCATGATGAAACTGGCTCTCTTGAAGACCATCCTAGGAAAAAAGACCAAAACTTACCTTTGCTGCAGAGGAGAAGATCATTTAGAGTTATCAGCCTCAGAAATTACCAATCAACTGCGCTTCAGAATTGAGCCGTTATGAAGACTTTACAGAGCATAAGTAGCAGACACGTCTCAATATCCACTGTTCAAAGGAGATGATTGCATATTTTGAATGCTGTCAGTGTTGCTTTACAATATAAAAATCAATAAAGATCAGGAAAGATCGTGAAGTTAGAAGATGTGTCCAAACATTTGCCTGGTAGTGTAGATAACTAGCCAGATTGACTATCAGTTGACCAGTGCAGTGACTAGAGTGTTCAGTGTATTGTGCAAAATGTTCTTGGGATGAACACAGAACAGTCTTTATGATGCCAGCAGCTGCTTTTTGCAAGGTTATAAATACAATGTCTTTCTTGACAAGGCTGAGACAGTGATGCTACAGCAATGTCGAGGAAAATCATGAAAAGGACACTTATGCTTATGGTATTGCTAACATTAACATTATGCTGCAAATTCAAATTCCAACTTGGTCACTTCAAATTAGTGTTTAGGTCTTTTAGCTTCAAACTATTGTGCAAATTTCTCTACTTTCTCTACTTTTCTTCAACAGCTTTTTGGTGGCTTGATCAGAATTTTAGTGCAAAATGTTCTTAATATTTACGGTGGACGAGAAGTGCAAAACAAAATAACAAATCCAAAAACAAAATTGCATAACTGAAAACATAATTACAAAACCCGAAAATAAAATAACAAATTCAGAAACAAAATAACAAAACTGAAAACAAATAAATCCAAAAACAAAATAACGAATCTGAAAACAAATTTACAAAACCAAAACAAAACCAGAAACAAAATAACTACTTCAAAAACAAAATTACAAAACCAAAATTTCCAATCTTTGGATTTTTCATTTTGTTTTCGATTTTATTTTGTTTTGCACATCTTGTCCACTGCGGCGGCCGGTCAATAGGGGGTGCAGGGGCGCCGCCCCCTTAAAGTTAGGCAGAGAAGAATGCTCCATTAACATGTCATTATTAAACATAATAATTATTTATTTTAATAATGAAATAAAGTCATTTAGTCACAATATTCCGCTGTATTTCGTAATATAATTTATTTGCAATTTAAAAAATCTAAACTGTATTACGTTCATTTGTGTTCGTGTACGCAGGGCGCCGGACAAACGAGTGTCTATGTAGGCACGTACGTTTTTTGATAAGCATGTGACCTGAGGCTGAGCTCTGATTGGATTTTGTCAAATCATCCTTCAGGGCGCAGCTCTGTGCGCCCTGAACCATCCCACTTTTATTCTTGGCGAATCAATATTGTTTTTAAATATTTGGGCTCATGTGATTGGACCATTTTCAACGAGTCTTTTCCAGCACCTTTTATGACAAGCGGAGCTGCTGACGGGAGTCATGTGAGTGATGGCTTTATTTTATGCTAGTACAGTAGTAGTGTTACCTTAATCACCTGATAAATGGCTATTTACATGCGAGCATTAAAAGTTTAATTTTCATTTTGTTTGCGCCCCCCCCCTCCCCCCTATGAGTAGTGGAATGAAATAGTCAACATATTAAACACGAATAAAATGTTTACTTTTATCCTCTACACGTCAGGTCGGAATGTAAACCACATTCCGTCAATTATAACTAGGAAATGAAGTCAGATTATGACCTGAATATACAGAATAACCAGGTCATCACATCAGTGGATTAATACCTTCCTGAAAGCATGGGTATATTCCAGGATTCAAATTGTGAAACAATGGTTCAGAGAGCATGAAGAATAATTTTCACATAAATTGGCCAAAACAGTCCTGACCCTAAACCCACTGAAGATCACTGGGATGTGTTACGTCGCCCCCAACGGTGCGCGAGCGAGCAGTTCGAAAAGATGCGGTCGGTTGGCGTCACGTGGTTCGGAGGAAACACGTGATAGTCTTCGGCCCTCCCGGCTGAGTGGTAGTAGTAGCCTTAATGTGGGAGCACTAAATTAGGGAGAAAATCGGGGAAAAATCCAAAAAATAATAAATAAATAGAGTGATTCAGCTTTCCTGTTATCAAGACATTTTTTGGATAAACAAATGTATACAACTCTGGATAGAAATAAGTGTTGTGACATTGCATAAATTTGCCAAAACAATGCATATCATAATCATAGTGTAATTTAAAAAAATACTTTGTATTTGTATTATGTAGACTGTAGAAGCTTTTTGGATTGTAGAAGGACAAGGCCTGAGATAGAATAGAAAGAAACAGAGACAGATAGGGAAATCAACTTCTTCTATGCGAGAACACAATGCACGGGATGTAGATTATGTTGGCAGGGAAGTTTAAAATGGAATGGCTGGGAGAAATAAATCTCCTTTTCCATGCTGCAACTGTTTGCTGTACGAGACTTCTGAAGAAACGGTTGTGACTTTGCAGTAAATGACATACTTGTCTTTATAGTTTTCAGGAATTCCACCACAATAGTTAAAGAAGATCAAGTAAATATTAGTGTCTTGCCAGGCCGTGTAATTACTGTCTTTAATACAGTGCTGATCTGATTTTTCAGAGCATGTAGATTAATGTCCAATAGCAGGGTCGCTCTGACATTGATTCTGAATATACTGTACTGTAATGCCAATGATATTTATTTTAATGTTCACACCCCTTCACAGGAAATTCTCAGCATAAGTCTGGATATTCTCCTCTAAGCTTATCAAGTTGTTTTGCCACAAATATTCATTCATTCATTTTTAATACACCATTCTTGGCAAAATACAGTTGTGTAGAAAAATTCCATGAGGTCAGCTGTAACTGGAAAACTCAAATTGGCGGCTCGGGAACGAACAGCCATATCACAGTTAAATCCCTACAATGCTGTTTGATGTGATGTGTTTGATGTTTAATGTGAACGTTAGATCTGTGTAGTATCGGTGTGATTGCATGCATTGTGCTACCACTGCACAAGTGGTTGTTTGGATGATTGCTAAACTTGGCCTTTAACTCAGAACTAGCAGGAATCAAAGCCACAATAAATGCACGATTAAAGTCATGAAGGGCTCTTGTGTGTGAATTTTTTTTTTAATTAATTAAATATCTTACTCCTATGCATGGTCATGTTTTAATTTCAGTTTTTGTATACTAATTTATACGAATTCTTCCCTCCACCACGGTACATATTCCCGAAAAAAATAAAAATCCACCTCAGGATAAAGACATGATTTGCATTCTCTGGATTCTTTAAACCTGTATGTATGGAAAATAAGTATTTTTATTTCAGTGGATGATGTATACAGCAAATGCTTTACTTCCTTGGCAATAAACATTTAAATAATGAAAGTTCTCTGAACGGTACTGCAGTAGTGGGAAGCATACAAATGATGAAACAATCTAGTAATCTGTTTGGCCTAAATACAGCATTGGAGAAATGACAAAGAAGCACATCAAATTGAAACATCTGCAGTCTTTATTTTTGCAAGACTTCGATGTGTTTAATACATCTTTTCTCTTACATTTTTTAACATGTTCCCCCCTCCCCATGTTAAGTCTATCCTCTGAAAGAGTAAGACTTGTACTGTTATAACCTCTCAGAGACCGACCTCTCTAAACCAACAGCTCCATATTTACATCATTTACTCTCAGTAACTCGAGTCTCTCATAACTCCTTTTCAAAGATGACGCCGTTTCATTGTTCGGGGCCAACGACTACACAATATTTATTCTGTAGTTCAGGATTCCTGCTAAAGACTGTTGAATCAGAAAAGAAAAAGCAGTATTCCCAGTCTAACTGTTCATTTCACCTCAAACGGTTGTTCCATTTTTGTGCGCAAGAGAAGGAAGGTTTGTTCTGGAGACAAGTTAACCTGCTGTCTATTTATTTCCTTCATTCACAACAACGGATACGTTATTGTTGGGTGATTTTCCTGCATATAAACGTGAATGGACTCAAAGGACCATTAAAAATGCTCAACCACTGTACTGGGTTCTCTGAGTGAGCTATGCAGAACTGGCCGCCAATCAACAGACACTGACGAGATTCTTATTAGCACTCCAAGTATTGGGCTTTTTCAATAGCAAGTTAAAAAGTGCATACGACACTAAGACACTCATGAGTTCACGGGCAACATCATTCATTCTGCAGACCTTTTACATCATCCTTACTTAACTAGTGGAGGGGAAAAAGGAATGACAATGGTTTATAAACAAAAGGCTTTACATTACATAAAATTTGAAGCCAATACAAATTCAGATCATTTATGAAACTGTTAAAATGCAACCATCTACAGATATAAATATATATTTTTATCCAATACTGCACTTTATGGACATTATGTCATGTTTGTAAAAGAACTTAGACATGCAGTTAAATAACTTACTGTACAAGAGCAAGGAGGGAGCAGTTCGCTGAGAGACAGATGGGTTAATTTTAGAAGTTGTAACATTAGGACCTTTGCCGTTTTCTAATGTAACACTGTACTTGTCAGTCAACAAAAAGAAAACCTACCAGTACTTCAGCCTGTAGGGCAGTCCACAAGCCGCAAAACACACAATACAACAACTGTTGTCAGAGATGCCTTTTTCTCCCAATGTAAAGACACATTAAAAATAACGTACCACGGTTACGGGTTAGGAGAAAATAAGCTTCGAACGTAATGCAGAGATGATTATCAGATGGAAAGAATGGATTTAAATAGGGTACTCTCACAGGTCTTCATTAGACCAGTGAGAAACAAATGAAAAGAGAGAAAACATTTACACACACACAGAAACCACTCCATCTCACTCAAGTCAGCACCATCAGTCATTCTGGACAAGGCAAATTTGCTGTCGTACCCAATATATAGATTTACACCTTAGAATACATTTCTAGCAACCTTTTAAAACAATCAAATAAAACCCTGTGTTATTTTCATTATTATACTTCCATGTGTTGAAATCTGTTCTAATTAATTCACATGTACACTTTGTGCAGGTGGATGCGAATTCCTTCCTTGTGAAGCACACACGTGCACAGAACAGCCAGCGTGCGCTCAGGTTGTTTCAATCGCAGTGTGTGTTCTGTAGCTAAATGAATAAAGTTGAATGGTCATGTCTGAGCAGACTCCTCACTTAAAAGAGGTTGTTATCAGGTCACCTTGTGTATGCTGAACTTTTAAGAACTAATCAGCTCTCAGATCAGCTGAAAACTTTTCACAGTTTTCAGCTCGATTTTTCTAAAATCACTCCATACATTTGTTTATAGGACAAGTCCTCCCTAATAGAAGCTGGATTTTTTTTAAAAAGCCCCCTCAAATCTGCACATGCTAGCTATTTATTTTTACTCTGTACCATCTTCTGGGGCTTGGCCCACATGTTTTTTTACCATTACAAACAGAAAAGCTTAATGCAGGGACTTTCTTCTTAAGACTTGCCAAAATCTATGCCATACAAGTTGGCAATCAGAAGCATACACACGTAAAAGGTGTTTAACTCCGGTGATTATGTACCTGCTACATTATCGTTTAACTGAGTCTAAACATGGTATAGGAATTTATTAATAAGCTATCTTAGGAAAGGCTCTCTCAAACAATAAGTCATTCACGCTTACTTTCACACTTTTGCAAGTGCATGCTCGCACACAAACACCTAAATATAGAGCAAAGTTCAGCCTTTAAAGCTCTTTTTGAGGGGAAAAAAAAGTATATATGTGGTACTGTAAACACTGATAACTTTGTGAAGCAAGGTCCAGGTGGAAATGGTAGGAAAGGGAGGTGTTTCCATTTCAGATTCCCATGTACACAAGAGTCCATTTGTATTAAAAGAAAAAAAACAAAAACAATATTAGGGTGAAGTTATTTGAGTATTAATAACTTGGGAGTCTTTCCTAGATGACAGACAGACCATAGTCTTAAAGGCAGTCTCTTTCTTTTGTTTGTATGTTTTTTTTTTGTTTGTTTGTTTGTTTTTAAAGCCCACTGACAGTTTCTTCTCCACACTCCACCACGCTCGCCCTTTTCCTCTGAAGCACTCTTATCTGGTGTGGAACGTCAGGAGGGTCAGAACTACACCTGCCAGGGTCAGCACCATGCTGTACGGTGCCAGCCGCACACCACTGGAGGACCCTTGTGTATTCACCATCCTGACTTCAGGTTTGATGGGCTCTGGTGTTGAGGTGTCAAAACCGAAGTCACAGCCACTGCCGCTACCCTCTCCGCTGCCATCCTCTTTAACAAAAAGAGAGGAGAGAACAATTAAGTAAAAAAAAATTATGTCGGATGATGTACATGATTTACCAAAAGGCATCGTAGATAGACTTAGCAGTTTGTAAGTACAATAAACTAAGGCCCAATGCACATGAAGACTAAGCCTGTTGAGAACAGCTGAAGAACTGATGTAATATACAAAGTGATGTCGTTATGTTTAATGGGAGTCTGTGCCAGTGTGAACAGTTCTTACCGCTTTCATATGTGATGTCGTTTCCATTATGAGCGGCTTTCAGCCGTGTGGTCATTTCTTTCAGCACAGCAATCTGTCTGCGAATCACTACGTCCGGCTTGGTGATGTCCACGTCAACATGAGGATTGGAGACTTGATTGGCTAAGCCATTGCCCAAGACCACAGACTCGTACCTGAGATAGCAAAAAAAAACATGAATGAATAAAAGATTAAAGAGGTTCAAAGAAACATATTGCAATAAGTAGACCTAGCCGTGAGAAACTGTTCCCACTCACCGGCTCTTGGCTGTGCCGTTCCAGCACTCGTCACCCTGTATGACCCTGTCCCCGCCACAGAAAGTCTCTGGTAAAGTAGACCAAAACTTCTTGGCATGCTTGAGCTTCTTCTTTACATCTGCCACCTGGGGGAAGAGTTGAGTGAAAAATGATTTCTTTGATAAAATTACCTTACAACATTGGCAATTTAAACAGTGAAAGTAACTAGAAGTAGAAAAAATAAAACATTTTTTTACAAGTCTATCCATGTTGGTGCCAGCTGCAGTAGTGGGTCTGGAACCTGGGCTGTATGGTCGGAAGCGACCAGGGAATCCAGAGTCTTTAGTAGAACGCCGGGAACGTGATTGTTTCCATGGCTGCCCACAACCCTGGAATACCTAAGGGATCCAAACAGGTTGAAAATTCTACAATTACAAGCCAAGTGACATGTCTTTCTTTCCACATTCACCATGTGCCTAGTACGAAGTGTAGGAACAGTGAGAAATTCGGTTAGTATTTTTTATTTATTATTATTTTGCCCAATTCAGTTTTGTACGGAAAATATCTAGAATTAGAATACATGTCAAGATAAAATGCATTTAAAAGAAATTATGAAGATTAAAAACAGAAATTATGAAGCACAGAAAATAAACCATGTGCAATATGTAATGAGGCTTAAGTAAATGTTTTATATAATTTTAACTTAATAGTTTAATCTTTGCTACGATTTAAAATCAGCATCATTACATCCTCAAATAGTTGCTCAAATTGGTTTAATAGTAAAATATAACGTTGTTGAAAACCTGGTGTTCTATGTGATAACTAACCTTCTGCGAGATCTGCATACTGTTCTCCTGCATATTCATGATGGCGTCGGAGATCTTCACATCTATGGGATCTATTACCGACTCAAAGTTAAATGGCCCCTCCAGTCTATCAACCAGACTCAGCATAGCATCTAAAAGGCAAACACATGAGTGGGCTAAGTAGGAAAAGATTGAAAAACTTAAAAGATCCAAAGCACTGCACGTTGTAACATTTTCTGAAAACAACCTGGTTTACCTCTGCTTGAACTTTGCTTTACTGGTCATTATTTACGTTTGGTGGGAAATGGTAAACAAGAGTGGTGGCACTTAATTCCTGGAACTGAACAACGTGTATACGCATTTGTGATTGCTGCTATAACTGATGTTTACCACTTGGGGGAACCACAGAGCTGGCTAATAAGACAACACAGGCTGCCGGGCTTAAGAACAGCAAGTGGGCTTAAACAAGGCGCAATAGAGCTGCTGAATTGGGTAAGCGATGCCACCCCTAGCCAGTAACATTGTGTGTGTGTGTGTTTGTGTGTGTCAGGGTAAGTCCATTGTATTTTATCGTAGCAGCAGACTCACAGCATCTACCAGGAACTAAAAGTCCAGCAACATGCCAAGCCTTAGCCTCTAGAAGTCATTATGCACAGCCCTTAAATTTCATGTTGTCACAAAAAAAGTGGCAGGAAATGCCCAATTTCACACCAGTTCCTTACCCAGAAAGTTGTTCCACTCAGTGTCAAGGTCAGCTTGGTTAGCCAGGCAGCCACGCATCACATTGAGGCAGTAGTTTTTACAGGGCTTCAGGGCCACTTGACCTGTGCAGTATGGGCAGTACAGCATCTTCATAGCAGCACGTACACAGCTTGGAGAGGCACTCACCTGTGAAGAAATGAGAAAAAAAAAAAACACTGAGCAAGTGAAGGACCGTTAATCTGATTCAGCTGAAAAAAAAAAAGTGCAAAGGTCTACAGTAGAGGTTGATGAGTAACCGGACCAGTCAATTACAGTAGAGAGCTTTTAATCAATAACAAACCAAAAGGTAAAAAAAAAATTAAAAAAAATAAATAAAAACATAATAAGGTCACATTCTATTTCAGGATTTCATTTATCCTTGTAAATAAATCATAATCACGCTCACCATGGACACTTTGTCGACCACCTCCGGTATGAGCGCCAGGCCGAGAATGAAGGTGCGGGCAGCGATGAAGGATCTGCTCAACTGCAGTTTCAGCTTGCGTGGCACATCACCGAATGGCATTAGCTCCTCTGTATGCTGGCTCACGCACTCCATGTATGCATCGCTGAACTCAAGCTGTGCATTGAGAAGGCGGAACATACGCACAAGTAGTTCGGACCAGAACTCTGACAGCATGTCATCAAGACGCACGGCAGGGCTTCCTGATGTGTAGTAGAGCCGCAAGTCATGGAAAAACTTTTTAAAGAGCTCAGCGTTCTTCATGTACATCATTCCATAGGTGAGGACAAACATGTCGTGCAGTGATTTCTCAGCATTGTTGAGCAACTCTTTAAAGAACTCTACAAGGAACCGGGAATAGTAAAGCAGGAGAGGTTAGATTAGGTGAACAGAAGGGAATTCATACTCTTATCTATAAACAGCAAGTTCATCGCTGTTGTTTTTTTTTTAACTTTTAAAAACCTAGAGATGTTAACCGATTTATTCACTCACACACACGTACTTGCATACATATGTTTATTATACGAGAACATATACATAAACTTGTATATACAAGTTTCATACTCCAAAAAGGTTGTTTTTTTCACGACCAGAAAAGCCACTAGATTTATATCTAGCAAGGCTGGATAAGTGTCGGTTATTCTCAAAGTCATTAATACTTTTCCATTCAACCCAACAGTGTGTCCCAACACTTTCTTGCAACCTCTAGGAAAATAACTTTTTATTATGGGAGAAAAGTGCTGACGGGGGGAGTGAAAGGAAAAACGAAGGGCAGCCTACTGTTCAAATTGTAACATCTCACCCATCAAGCCAGTTGAGACTGACCACCATCAATGGCATTTTTCTGTTGTCACATTCCATCCGCTTTTTTCTTTGTCTCGCCGCTGTTCCTGCTCCATCCTTCAGAGAGGAACTTTCAATAGGATTACTGAATAATGCAGACCCCCTTCACCAAAAAGGGACCTGTACCCTGCCTCGAGCCTCTCTCATTCCCCATGCTCTGCTTTCAGTTCATCAGTTCCTTCAAAAAGCCCTCTTCAGTGGAGACGGGGAACAATGACCTACTTCATCCTGTGGAATGTCAACCCCCCTCCCCACCGCAAATAATCCAGCCCCTCTCTCCCATGAAACTCTCCCCATGGTCCAGGCTTCCTTAATCTGAACAAAATGAGAATTCCACTGAAATGCTTCAACTTTCCCCTCCATCCTCACGCATACACAGAAATAAGTATTAATACATACAGCCTTTTTCCTTGTATTAACTTTGCCCTACCTGGCATTATTTACAACAATCTGATGCACTCAAATCTCGGTGTTAAACAGTTGTTTTCATGTCTCCATTACATCAGTCCAAGTAATACCAGAAATACCGATGAGGGATTATGCCAACACTGAACTGTACCAGAACTAGCACACCACAGCACTGCTTCCAAAGACATTGACAGGCACAAATATCCTGGCTAGCCAGGCACCATCACTTCCACTTCACGCTGGCATACACTCAGAAAATGGTAGGTGGTGTGCGTGTGTGTGTACAGGGAGGGCATCTAGCCCCCTCATTTTTAAGCATATGAGCTCTTTAGTGCGATTTTACCAAATTCCCAGCCAAGCTACATGTGAAACAATGCCAAAAGTTGAACGTCGTACAGCAGATCCATACGTTATGGGTTAGAGAATTAAAAGATGAGAAAGTAGCTGGAAAAGAAGAAGAGAGCACTGAATAGAAGGATGTTAAAAACAGACACGCGTGAAAAAGAAGAGGTAAGTCACTATCCAGCAAAGGGCGAAACCATCACTATTTTTCTTTTTTTTTTTAGTTTTTGCATACTACTTTTTTTTTGTCTTTTTGAACCAGCAAGAAAGCTATTATCCAAGTCATGCTAATGTAATTAGTTTTAATCCTTGTGCCCACAGTCTGTTAGATTTCTATAAACTTTAAGGTTGATTATTTTAAAAAGTCCCCCCCCCCCCCCCCCACTCTTATGTTTCATCATTAAATTTATTTCAGTATTAAACATGTTTGAGACCTCGCACTGGTATGTCAATTAAATTGAGCTATCCATCAGCCAGTGGTTATAGGCAAGACTACTCATTTAGAGAATAAAAGTACATGAAACTTTGGCATGAGAATGGGCCAGCCTTTTTCTTTTTTTCCTTTTCAGGGGTTTGCATGCTTGTACTATTACTCAGGAAAACCTCTAGCATTTATACATGTGCCTGTACTGTCCAGAAAACAGAAGTTAAAAAAAGAAGAGGTTTCTGGTCACCACAGCTCGATGCTCTCTTCTATTCATCCTGCAATTTATTCCATGTTCCTTGACCTCTCTTGTCCCAACCAGTAATTGCTTCCCCCATTTGTACCAATTAGTTGGCGAGTTCCTTTCTTTTCTTGTGGGATTGCAGGCACCCTGCCACGCCGCTGTGGTGCAAGACATGAGAGTTTGGGTAGGGGGGTTTTAATCCTGTAGCCAATCCTGACCTGGCCACAGCTATCCAGACCAGACAGACTGAAGGGGATCTATTATGAGACATGAGTGAAACCTTGAGACTACTCTCACCACATCCCACAAACAAACATGCATACTTATGTTCATTTTTATCTTAATGACTATTTATCTTCAGTGTTTACTGTAAATATTCTACTTTGTAGTTCTGGTTGCTCAATTGTGGGTGTGTCATTATCATCCACATCTCAAGTCCACTGTTTACAATCAGTGCTGGTTCCTGTGGGCCTGCACACTTGTTTTATGTCAATGGCAACACTTTACTCCATGGGAGAAATTCACCTACTTCAACTAAATTTAACCAGCTCTTTTATGGTTTTAAAAGTTTCAAAATCAGGGTAAAAGTACGCTGTCATGTGGTGATATTTATTTAGTCTTCATTGTTAGACCAAGAGAGTCTAGCGTTTTACAGTTATATGGTTGTTTAGCTCGTTAAACAAAGTGTCTGCACCATTTTCATTGACGAGCACTTCTAAGCTTATTCCCACGGTAATAGTTCAAAAGAACCGAGAACCTGGAGCTGGCGCAGGCATGAAAGCCAGAGCAAAGGAGAGAAAAGGAACAAAGGGCAGAGAATGGGAGCAAGGAGGAGGAATAGGGGGAAGGAATAGGGCTGCCACTGCATTCCGAAACGTCACATTCCTAATCACATCTGGCTGGAGTGCATATATTCCTCAGCATCACTCCTTAAAATTTTTCTTTGACCAACAGGGATATACGCCCTGCTAGAAAAACTATGTCTCACATTCGCTTTCATTACATGCAAAACTTGTGACTTTTTCATGTGGGTGTGTTCGTGTCTCACTCCATAAAACCTCCTTGAAGAATTGTTCTTCCCCTGAAGGTCACATGATACTCGTTCTCCACTTTCTCTTCCACACAAATGCATATTCATAAAGTGTCATATGCCACCATGACGCAAGACAGATTGTCGGATTTTATTCCCCACCAGGTAATTTTCTGCCAAACACACACAAAATCCATGTAATTAGGTAAATTCTTTTTTTGGGGGGATTTTTAGCCGATTTTCTCCCTAATTTAGTCGTGTCCAATTCCTCCCCGTCACTAGGGGGCTCCCACATTGAGGCTACTACTACCACTCAGCCGGGAGGGCAGAAGACTATCACGTGTTTCCTCCGAACCACGTGACGCCAACCGACCGCATCTTTTCGAACTGCTCGCTCACGCACTGTTGGGGGCGGCATAACACACTCGGAGGACAGCGCTATCCGCTCCTTCTGTTGCGTGAGCTCACAGACGCACCTGATTGGCTGTAGAGCCGTGATTAATGCGGGAGCACTAAGTACCTCTCATCCCTCCCCTCTGAGAGAGCTCGGCCAATCAGCTCTCTCTAGACCTCCGGCTGTGAGAGGTTACAGCATCACCCAGGATTCGAACTGGCGATCTCCGGATGATAGGGCGAGCACTTTAACCACTGCGCCACGCGGAGGCCCGTAATTAGGTAAATTCTAAAATTATGCAGATATGTGCAATTTTATTATTTAGATATCTTTAATGCTAATAAAAGTTACGCTAATGAACAGATTTGGTTAACCACTAGATAAGATATTATAGAAAAATATTCCTTTGGCAACGTGCACTCTGGAGTAACTTAAAATGCAAACCTCATGTATGTTATAACTACTAAGGATTCTAAAATACTGCAACAACTTGGATACTCAGAAAAGCATGTGGGAATTCTCATTGCCTAAATAAATGGTCTATTCTTGTGGTAGCAATTTTAATACTTTCTGTCATATTTACTAAGCTAAAAAAGGAAAGTGGAAATAAAAGCTACATGCCAGAGACGCAATGGTATGAAATAAAAAGCATCACAAAGCTGTTGAGACATGCTATGCTGTGTGTGCATGCACGTGTAGCATTCACACAGAAAACAAATTCAATCAAAATACAAGGTATTCGAGTTGCTTGCATCGTCGTTTAAGCCTTATAATGGAGTTGTACTGGACATAAATGGAAACATTTTAAATTGTCTTTTGTCCTGCAAGCTTGGTACTTGGGTGCACACTCTCTGCTGCATGAGAGGATGCTGCTTAGCTTTTCATGTTTTGTCACTGATTCCACTATTTGAATTCTGGCTTCTTATAAAGATAATCAGATGTTCAGACGTGGATGCAAATTTCAAGTATTAACTTACTCCCTGAGCAGAAAGGTAAATAACAATAGATTTACAACGAACGTGTGCCTTGTAGCATGATGGGGCATGACAACAACTAGAACTTGGGTCTGAAATTAAGTGTTTATCTAAGCATCACTCGCCTGCCCCTGGTGAATCAGCTAATAAGTGCAACAGCTCCGGTAATTTCAACTCTAAATCACCCAAACTGGCATTTACAGTTAAGGGCAGCTCATGGCAAAGCTTTCATCCCAAACCACTTCATCTCGCGCTGTTTTTCAAGTTTACACCTGCAAGACTTTATGACCCGAATGTGACGATAGGTACCCTGTCTCTCTGTGCCGCACATGCATGTGTGTGTGGGGGGTTTTCCCCTCCTTGGGTGAGTCAGCAGAGCCGGTCACATGTTCCCATGCATCCCATCACCCCCGGCGGAGAAGAAATCTGATCTCCCTCCCCACTGCTTGATATTTACAGCCACATGCGCAGGAGAAAGGAAGCCTGGCTCTGGAGTGTGTGTGTGTGTGTGTGTGTGTGGTCTGTCTGACGAGCTTTTCTGTACGTGTGTGAGAGAATGTATGTTCTGTGGGACAGGTGGAAAGACGGATTGGGATCACACTGTAGGTCTCTGGACAGCAGTGTTCGAATTACCGTTCCATGCTTATCTCAGATCAGATCCTGGTTGGTTTGGTGTAGACATTTTTCATGAACATGAATAGATTAAATATTTGTATTTATTATTTAGAAACGCTGGAAACCAGCGTAAATAAATGATCAGAGCCCCTACAGTTATTTGGAGAAGCCGATCCTGGAGAGAATAACAGCACTGAAGCGCTTCCTGTAATGTTAAAAAGGTAGGACACACTTTTGTTCCTTTTTTCAGATTTTCTTCACAAATCAATTATTTAGACCTTTAGGATCTACTGGCTGTATAGTATGTTGACTGAATTATTCTTTTCTTGTTCACAGTCTGTCTGCATTTTGTCAAATATAACAAACAGGACATAAGCTAATGCATGATTTACTTACTTATCTCTAGTTATCCATGTTATTTAAAATGTCTAAGTAGGTAGCCTATAATAAATAAAGGCTGTGTAGGGTCGTCTCGAAGGTATGAACTTGTATACAAGCTGAATAAGAGGCACAATGTAACACCACTCGGTTTCACAACACCCTCTGCTGGAACCAGCTGGGAGTTTTGATCACAGTGAAGCATCGCTGGAGAAAGCAGAAGGTGGCTGACAAAACAACAGGAACGAGGGTGACTCCAAATAAAAGAAATACACCTAAATGCAGGTAAAGGATTTACACAGATGTGTTTGGTTCTAGTTCCTGTATTTGCACAGATGTGCTCTGCTGTTTTCGCTGTTTGTAGAGGAACGCTATAATTTGTGTGCGTCTGTGTGTTTGAGTGTGTGTGTGTGTGCACGCGCAAGACAAAGAGAGCATAAGACTTACGGTCAAAATGTTGGTGTCTCTGTGTGAAGGTGTTCTGCAGGTTGGTGCTCAGCTGGGAGACTGGAGCCTTCATATCCGAGCGGCTCTGCTGACTCAACTTCTCCTCCATCTCCAGAGTGCAGCATGAGAAGCCTTGAGGGCACACCTTTAGATGGGCTTCTGTAACAGACAGAAAGCAGGACAGAGCCTTTTACAGAAGTGCGCTTTAAACCACTACATGTAAATGACAAAAGAAAAAAATGAAGCTTTAATGCAATAATATATGAAAATAGCACTGAAACAGTAAGAAAAATGCTACATAAGGCATGCTACACACAGAACATAGGTTACTTTAACATAATAAGCACGCCAACTTTTATCCCCTAGGAAAAAACAAAACAGGTTTCCCAGCTTACATATTGCCATTTTAACTCCTCACAAAGGTCATTTGCAAACACAAGCATCTAGGAATCGAGCCAAGAGCAAGCAGTTAGGCAGGCAACACTGTTTAGCAGCAAGATATGAAGCAGTAGATGATTTTTTAGATAATGTCATAACGTGCACGCTATGTGACTTTCAAGAAAACAAAGTAGAAATGCCGAAACCACATAATACTTAAATCATGTGCAATGAGTTGTTTGGTGGAGGTATGGGTGTGCACACTGCATTACAGACAAGGCTGACACGCTATATAATTTTTCAGTTGGAGATATCCCTACAGAAGCGTGCCTGATCATCAGGCTTTCAAGCATGCTTTCTCAGGATTTACCTAAACACAGGAGCAGAAAATGTGCAAGAACTATTGATTGGAAAGATGGAGACAGCAACTGGAAATACAGTGCAAAAAAAAATGTATACCTTTAATGGCAGAACAATGAGTGCAAAAAATTACGACGAGTTTTAGTTAAGAATTTAGTCCTAAAATCATTTCTAGTTCACTTTGCACAATGCAAAGTGTCTAAACCAGTTTTCACTTTCCACTTGTATTCAACTTAATGCATTGCATGATAGCAACAGACAATGAGGTTGCACATTAGGTAGCACATGCCTGTGTCAAACTAACTGATATGCAATGTAGATGTGTGTTGCAACCAGAAATGGGATCTGGAATGAGTAATACATGCTACAATTAAAGCCTGAGATGTCTCTTACAACAGTGCACATCTAGTTGAAATAATAATAATTGTCAAATAATAACCTGTTTATATTAAAGAAAATACTCCCTGTTGATGTTCACTAAACAAACACACAGAGTTGTTGGCTAGCCTGCCAATCCCACGGCTAGGAATAAAAGCAAATAGTCTGGACAAGTAATCGTCCTGTTCTGGACATATAGGCTACTGATTTGTTCAACTCCTAAAAAGGTATTATGAAACAAGACCGGTTTAGCCGGACCTATTGCACTCGTGTGTCATTCACATCACTGTACCAACTGCCACAAAGTCCAGAAAGCACTGAAAATATGTAATTTTTTTTCACCAACTCATCTTCCAATCAAAGTTTTGTGCAGCAAAACTTCTGCTCTTCCTCTCCAAACTTAATTAATCTCTGAAAAGTGTTGAGATTTCACAGTGACGTCAGTCAGTTATTATTACGATGGAGCCAAATGGCTTAACCTTGGTACGGGTTGCACCTAATCTCATTTTATCTTACTGGAAGTAGCATTGTTTGGGACAGTGTGCAGACATCAACAGAGAGAATTTGGCTCTCAATTTTTTCAATTTGAACGGACAGCAATAATAAAATAACTCGCTAAGTCTCATTAAAATCAAATAAAAATAGGCTTACTTTCACAGGGAGATTTATGTGATTTAAATGTGGCACCGTCGCTCGGCCAGGGTACTGACAGATCTGCATTTGGGTTTGTTGCCATTGCCGAGCCGTGGCGAGTTGTGCTGTTCAGTGGACAAGTGTTGAAGTACTGAGAGTTTTAAACATGGCATGGACATTCACAGATCAGAGTCCAACATTTCAGTCGATCCACAAGTGCAAGAGGGTGCAAAACGCGCTGACTGTCACTGTACAGGGGGAGTGGGAGTCACAGGCGTAGTCACAGCTGCAATAATGTTTTGTTTTTCTAACTTTTTAATGTGGTCGCTGGAATTGAGGGACAACACAAGGGGCCTTTCAGTGGACAGGCTGTTTGGTTTTCTCTGCCAGCCTGCTGGAGTTGTTGCTACTCCAGTCTACAGACAGACACTTCCACTCATTCACAGCAACGGCCGCTACTGAGAGCCAAACAGGCTGCTGTACAATATTTACAACTCCGCTCAAGTGACCCTGGCATGCAGAAAAACTGGCGTAAATGGATGCGATTGAAAGCGTGCATGTATAATAAAGCAACAGTTTTCATTTGATTTTATGACAGTAGTAGAAATTATGTTTTGTGAGCAGACATGTTGATTTTATTAGCTTGTCTGGTCATTCAAACATTTGCAGTGAGGAGCCACCAACACACAAAAGTGACAGAACTATAAAGTAAGTAATGATCGAGTACGAACAACAACAGAAGCAAACATCCAGGGATTATCATGATGCTCCAAGCCACAGTTCCACAGCTCACAACAATATCCACAGGCCCTGGCTCAAATAGAGCTTTAAGTCTTGCGGTGTAGTGAGGACCTAGTGTGTAAAAGGAGCAATGTTTGGCCTTCTGAATGTCTGGCATTTGATTGTCAAACCCTTAATGGTTTTATTACTCATTCAAATAATGCTCTGTCCTTCAAGTAAGACACTGCTGTTGAACAAACACTGATGTGGGCTAAACACTGAAATGACCAAACTGGACCCCTATAGGTCTGCAGAAGCATGCACACACGCTGTTCTAGCTATTGGTCACTTTAAATATAAATACAAGAACAGAAAGAGGAATTGGATCTGTTTAAGCTGATTTAAATTGATTAAATATCATACAGGAAACACAATCCCATAACTACACATTCCAGCAAACACAAATGAGGTGCATACTATCCTGTCAATGCTGAAATACATGAGGCCCCTCTTCAATGCCCTACCTACACACACATGCACCATAAAATCCCTTCCACCTTCATATTTCTCCCTAACACTTAGCTCTTTGTATGGGACAAAGTGAGTGTGAGGGGCGGGCAGAAAAACCTGAGTGAAACGAGTAAAACACAGGAGTGATTTTTGTTTTTAAAAAGGTGGAAAAGAACCTTGGGTCTAGTAAACTGTCGTGCTTTCGAGCTGTCCACAGAAACTAAAAAACACACCACTGGGATTTTGCTGACTTTTAAACTGTTTTAACAATCACAACCCACACAAAATTACGTAAAATAATTAATCGATTAATTAACTCACTGCTCTTTATAGTAATTTTTGAAGCCCATGACTAGAGTCTCACCTGTTATTTACTCCATTACCCGTCATACTGAGGAAACTGTAAAAAATTGTCTTAAATTTATGAAGCATCAATTATATAAAACACAGACTGAGTGAATTTTCCTCTGGTAACAAAACAACCCTTTCTCCAACACTTCTCCGCACAATAAATTCAAATTAATCAGTAATCTGAAAAAGCTGTGCTGCCTTCCAATGTGTGAACAGTTTAGACCACGCCACCTGTAGCATTATAGAAGAATGGCCAACCGACTCTCAAAAATGCAAAAAAATTAAAAATAAAGTAAAAATAACTACATAGTTACACTGATACCAGTGCACCAGTTAAACAGAACCTTTGAAAGCCTTTAGCTTTAGGTAAAATACTTTAGCAATGTGCGCAAGAAACTTATTTAGCTGAGCTTTGCTAGAATGAGCTTATAATGAAGATTGAATACTGACAGAATCTGACTGGGATGAATTTACCTGAGAACTTCCACTGGTCGAAAGACCTTGAACAAAATTGAAAGGCAAACTTACGTCACATACAATAGTTAGCATGACACAGGATGAGTTGGAAAACAATAATACTTGATGTTAAATTAATACATTCAACACTGATCAAAAATACTACACAAACTTAATATTAATTTAATCCCTTTTGTTGTTCTGCAATTGAATTCAACTGCATATTGGTGTGCGCATCCTTGCACCCTTGTTGTGACTGTTGACCGGGCACGAGAGTACAGGGGCACAGATAATAGTACAGCAGGGCTGTATGCAATGACGAGCGCTTGTGAAACGTTCATGAACGAACAACAGATAAACACTCTGATGAATTGTCTCCACTCTCGCTACTGAATGCAGCCCTGCTGTGCTATCATGCTGGGCAGCCAGATGTAGGAGTAGAGAGTGTCTCTGAGACTGCGGCATGCCTTTTCGATTTTATTTTTTTTGTGGAGGGGTGCCAGCCACTGGTGACAGTCTGGATAAAAACTAGTTACAAAATAAAAACATCTGGCACCGTTACAATCACCATCTCCCACTATAACTTGTGTGTGTGCGCGCAAGTGTGTGTGTAGGAGTTAAAAAACACTGCTGTTAACTATTAGACTACGAATGACGAGTGGTAGTAGGCCACAGTCTAAAAAGAGTTAAGGAGCAAGAATGAAGAAATTTGTGCTCTGTATAATATTGTTTAAAATGAGAAACCCTGAGGAACCCCCGCTCAGGCATTATTTGCTCCATGAGAATGTGGTACCAGGACAACTGTACCTCAGCCTTGTGTTAGCCTAATAACAGACTTCTCATCTCATTATACCCATGATATAATATACTGCATACCCTCTTCCCATCAAGTTCATACTTTATCATGCTGAATAGCTGCTCACATGCAATGCTATAAGCTTCTGGCCATTATGGAATTATTGTTGACATGGCTGGGAATTGTTCTGCTATGAATGCCACACTGGTTTTGTACTAAGTGTTCGACTACATCTTCTGTGCCATTAAAACTGCTGGTCACAATTGTCTGTTTTCACCATTACATACATTCCAGTATGTTCGACCTTTGGCTAAATTTAGACTTTTAAGATTAATTAGTAGTGCAAGATATGTCAGAGCTAGTACCAATCCTACTAAATTGACAAGCAGACTTACAAAATGTTTCATTAAGTGATATGAGTTTCAGGACAATCATCTCATCTGTTGATCTGGACCTGTGACAATGCTCAAATATTTTATTTTGTTAAGTTATATGCCATGCTAGAAAGTACAGTAATGATGCTATGCAATGCAATGTAATGTAATGTGGGATAATATGTGAAAAATATAATAATATCACTTATTAGCCTATTTCTGAAAATATAGTATTGGCTCAAGAAATACAAACCTGGACTGCAAGTTAACAAGTAAACAATTTCCCCATGTATGTTAATGTTAGAGTTTTTTTTTAATAAATGAAAAAAATAAATAAAATAAAAACACAGAATTTTTAAAAAATAAAACCATATATATCCTTCCATATGATTGAATACAAGATGATGTGCCAAAACAATCAAAAACTCACTAAAAAAAAAAGGTAAACTGAAGTAACAGTTGTACAAAGTTTTAATGGATGTGGGGATTTATTGCACTGCACTGTCCCTGTATGCTCACTTTAATATTACACTTCAGTAGATCACACAGCAGATAAATTGAAGTATTCATCTGATTGTTGTTGTCTTCAGGTCATTTAATAGGGTGCTGTAATCGACCCCTTTCCTTCCCACAGTCCATTTTAAAAAGTGGTATAGAGGCAAGCTATACTGTAATACTGTATGTCTGAATAATTTATCACTGTTCACATAAACATTTTCTCTTTCATTTACTTTCGCTTCAAGTTTCCTGGTGGTCCAAATGTTAACTGGCCCAAATGTGGCTATTTTTACAGGAGCAAAAAAAAAAAAAAAAAAACTCCTTTATAACTGACAAACCCTATAGTCAAGCCAGGAGGCCATCATCTCCATCCTTCACCGCAATTCTTGCAATTCTTATCATGCTTTTTTATTTTGTGTCTTTTTCTAAACAATGTGGAAATATACTGCACCTTATCTATACCTTAAATCATTGTTCCTCTCTATAATAATAATAATTACAATTACTAGCAGCAGAATATAAAAGCAAACAATGATGCACACAAAATAAAAGCCAAGACGACTGTAAAGTCTCTTTATTTTCACCATTTATACTTGGTGGCAAGTGTTCTCTCGAAAAGTTGCATCGGTTTTTCATTAACAACAAAGTCATTTCCTCATTTCCTGTTTACCTCCTGCATTTTTCAGCTACAGTCCATTTTGGTAGAAAGAGGAATGTGGGTGAAACCTAAATTAGCTCTCATGCCCTTACAACCTAACCTCATGCTTTTTATGCCCCCAGCCTTTCTCCAGACCTCAGACAGACTTCAATGCCCATCCCTCAACGAAACCAGCTTCCAAGCTTAACCATTAGGGTCAGAGGTTAACAGCCACTCCTCTGAGAAAGGCCGTGCACTCTGACCCTGACGGGCATTGGCCCGCAGACCCACCGCCTACATGCACACACACCAACATACACATTCTTCCACCAGCCCTGGGCCTACTGAGTCAGAAGTCATAAATTCTCAAGGGGATTATTTCAGGTTGCCAGCCGCTATAAAACTGTGACAGCCGCCACATCAACGTGCCGTTACGAGAAAGACGGAGTAACGGGATCCCCTTGTAGTCTGTCTACGGGACGTTCATTATTGTCGGAAAAGAGCCAGTGTGGTTGCAGGTTTTTATTTAAATCAAGCAAAAGCCACACCTGATATTCAACTAAAGGGCAAGATCAACTAAAACAGGTGAAATCTGACTTGGATTTTGTTTGGTTAGAACTTGCTTCATATGCATAAGCAAATCTTATGTGGCAGATTCTACAAACCAACACAGATGTTATAAATACAAGGGTTCTCCTGAAGTCGCACTTCATATTTTTTTAATGCAAAACTAATTATTTTATCAACAGGAACCTTAATAAAAATACTTAATAAAAAATTATAATCTCAGCCCTTGCTCTAAGGAGAGCACTCCTAGGACATACACCTACAAAACAAACTCAAGAGCAACCCCCCACAGCTATATCTTACTTCTCGTTTTGACTTAACATAAGCTACAATTACTACTGAGGGAGTGAAACTCCCATTTGTCGAGGAACATCTTTCTCCCCCTGTACAGCAATGATAAACACACCCTCCTGAAAGCAGAGAAGCTCCACGTACATTCCTGTTGTGCTAGGTGCAGACTAAAGAATTTAGATTAAAGGGATAAGCATAAGAGTGAAACATTGCAGGAACATTAACAGGAGATAAAAGCTGGATATTTGATTTGTAAATCATAGATATTATGCTGCTCTAGTTGTACCTTCCAAAATCTGGCTTTCGTGTCAGGACAAGACAACACTGTTTGCCTTCAGTGCTTTTCTCTCTCTCTCTCTCTCTCTCTCTCTCTCTCTCTCTGCCCCAGCTGCTGGAGCAATATTTCTATCTCTCCTCCATCTCTTTCGTCCTCGCTGTGTGGCCTTAAGGCATTTTGAGTGTGTACATCAGTCACTTGCATTCCCCCAAAGCACTGCACTACGAGCTATAGGCTGCTCAGAACAACCTCCTTCTCCCAAATATTTCCCATTTAGCCACATACAAAGATCGTCTGTAAACTCGGGGAATTATTATACACACTATACAGCTGAAAGATTGTAGACACCAGGACATTATAACCAAATATGCTTTCTGAACATCCCCCAGACCCTAAATCCACCCCCACCCCTTGTACTGTTATAACAGACGCTCAGTCAAGCACTAATGTCGAATGAAGAGGCCTGGTGAGCATTCGGCATTCCAAATGATCCCCAAAGTGTTCTGTGGGGTTGAGGTCAGAGCTTTGAGTAGGCCACGTCAGGTCTTCTTCTCCAACCTTAGCAAACCATATCTTTATAGCGCTCGGGGCATTTTCATGCTGGAACAGTTTTGAGCCTTTTCGGTCTTATGAAGGAACTTTGGGATGCTACACGATACGAAAACATTTTATACATGATTGTGCGATTCATAAAGTGTGGCACCAGTTTGGGGCAAGGTGCACATATGGGTGTGATATTCATGAGTCCACAAACTTTTGCCAATATAGTGTACAAATCCTTTTACATAAAAAAATAAATTCTATCGTGCTACATTTATGTTCCTGGTCCTTGGTGTTCTAGACAAATTTGTGCCCTTTGTTTAAAATCCTGATAAGGCAAAAATATATATTTTTTTTTTCCTCAGAAAACCAAAGCTTTTGTTAGAGCTCTAAACCACATTTACAACATGTTCTATGTGGACTTTCCACCTCAGTAGAAGTGTATTAAAAAGGAACGATTGTAACCTGAAACCAATATTAGAGCCCAAGAGCTCATATGGAGCCGATTAGTATGGGCATTGTTTTTTCTCCCCTTATTTCTATCCAATATCTTGAAAATACTAGCAAAAACAAGTTTAGAAGATTTTTCCCCGCACTATAACAACTCTCATGGCTTGCAATAAAAAGCATGACAAAGGCTGTATTTTGCAATAGTTCATAACATCAAGCAAAACATTTTCATTCAATTCCACCCAAGAAATAGAGTTGTTTCACTTTAACAGATATGTTGGTTATCATTGGCTATCTTATGAAGAAGCTAATGAAAATAATAAACTTAAATAAAAAAATTAAAAAAGTACAAACTGTTCTGGCTAAAAAGAACATACAATCCTTAAAAGCAACTCCAATAGAACTGGCCACATTCCTAAAGTCTGACACCATGAAAAAATAATGAGCTGAGAACCTAACTCTAGAAGAGCAGCGTTATTACCAAAGCTCTTCCCTTTCCCAAATCCTCTTTCCATTCCCAACACAATTTTACATACACCCCATCTGTCACTTCTCCATTAAGTACATATCCACATAGCACGCTGCGAATACCCAGAATCCTCTTCACTGGTGTACATTTTCGGCATCTGGCTGTCCTTAGAGAATTACCACTTCCATTCAAAAAAGCATGGGGGAGCATTTGTAAGGGTGCAGTAATACCCCATGGGGCAGGTGTTGTTTAGTGAGGAAGCAAATTAACAAGACGGATTTCCAAAAACCCAAACAATACAGCACATTTGCACTGGTCAGGCACTTTGAAAAAGGCACCAACAAGTCTCACTGCACTCACAATATGGACAAGAAGAAAGGTCAGAAAGTCCATTATTTATTATATGATCGTGATTCGGCTTTAACCTTTTCCCCATTACGTCTATTATTTAATATAAAATATTGGGATGACTAAAAATTCCAAGTGGAGAAGTATTTTATAGTGTAAAAAGTGTAGAACTGACCATGGTGCATACAGTACATCTGCTTCTACTAGTCCTTTTAAATTAAGTAAAATATAGACCAGAAGGAATGTTTATATTAAGAGTGAAAGAGACTGAAGATTAATGTATATTTAAAAACAAAACAACAAAAAAAAAAACATTAACATTCACTTATAAATGGTTTGGGAATCAGGAATTACACTTGCAGCCACTACAATTTGCAAAAAAATGTTTTACAGTAGAGCGCACAGCCACAAGTCCTTGGAAAGCATGTGTGTAAAATGTTTCCTTAAATAAATCACAAATTAAAATCTCTTGCCAAACACAGCTGTCAAAACACTATGCAACCTGATTTTTTTTCAGATGGCACGTAGTTGAGAGAGAAAAAAAAATGAATATGCAGAAGCAGAAACAATGAGTCCATCTAGCGCTTTTTCAAAAAGTCAGCATTAGAGCAGCACGTGTTTAATCACAGATCTCACAGTCTAGACAGCTGTGTGATCATTAACCAGGACGATATTGTAGCATAGCAAAGGCTACAGCTTCTCTCATTTTCTCATTAACACATAGTACGGTTCCAAAATGTATTAATCAGAGCACATGGCAGCGAGACAACACAAACTAGACAACTTGTGATGAAACAGAAGGCATTGTGGGAAATCCTGGTTAATAGCCACTTGTATGAAAGGTGTTAAAAACTGAATATTTTGTGTGTACAGCAAGGCAGGAAAAAAAAAACCCTCTTCTGCTTCAAGTTCACCCCTGATTACAAAACCAGGCAGAGAGTCTGGCCAATTAAAACTCCCCACTGGTGAACATTCCAAAAGGTTGTCATCCATGAACATTCACCCAGAAGCCCGGGGAAGATTCTACAACATGGATCTGGCCTCTCATTCTCCGTCTGGCTACATCTCCCTCCCCAGTGTGCCGTCTCTTGCTTTGTCTCTGTACACAAAAGCTCCCTGCCTACACCACTTCCCAGGTCAGCTCATTGTAAAACATTTAACTTGTTTCATAATTGTCATAGAAACTCTATGAATTCACTTTCATACAGCTGACAAACGAGCATTTAGCTGGAAAGAGCAGGGGCTCTCTGTTATGTATTAAGAGATTTGGGGTACGTAGGAACATTGGAATGCAGGGCCTCATGACAACAAGGGAAGAACAATCAGGTCACAAGTGAACCAGCAAGAGCTGTGTGTGATCGATGAACTTAAACCGACTGTACAGCACACAGACAGTCTAACCGAGCAGAGCCTGCGGCCTAGCAATTCCATTTTCTCGAACCATACAACCAAAGAGAGTGAGAGAATGAGGCTAATTATCTGGCAAATAAGTGGAAGACATTGCCAACGTGGAATTTAGCATGACGACTAAGACAGGAAACGTTTACATTGGGCACGATTGATTTGTACCGTGCCCATGAATGATTGCTTTTACTCCGTACTTGGGTACACTTGCATATTTTCATCCTCCGATATGACAGGTGGCAGTATGCACCTAGCTGCCATTAAATACAAGGAGAAGAAGAAAACAAGGACATCAATCTTCATTCTATCCCTAATATTACTGATATTTCGACAAAATTGTCAAGAGGGAGAGTTTGCTCTTGACAATTTGTTCCCCATGCCTTCCTACTTTATCACCCATGGCTGTGTAAGTCAGAGGATGAGGTTTGCGTGTGCTACAGGCACAAGGAGATTAGCGGTCACTGATGACATTGGGTTCACTTCCATTCTCAGGTGTGATTGGTTTCCATATCTGGTTCGATCCGTGCCCAAGTACACTATATCATTCTGGAGACCACCTTTTACAGTGGCAGAGCATGAACCAGGCTTGGGTGTTGAGTGTTCTCAGAAACAATCCCAAGCCATAATGTGAAAAAGCCCTTAAAGCATGAATCCAGAAATGGAGACCTGAATCCAAGGAAAGAAAAAAAAAATCAAAAGCTGATTAAGCTGATGCCACCAGGTGTAATCAGTGGCATTGAGAATTAATTTGGTATACCCACCCAGAGCAAACGTACACTAATGTTTACATACACATACAAACAAGTGTATGTGTGTCCATGTGAGCACACAAAACCACAGTCTTCCAGGATGTGAAGTGGATAAATTTGGTGGAATTCGTGTGGGGTAGAGAAAAGGAATGCAAAACCTTGCGGGGCCATATGAGCATTAACCAGGTATGTACCACCTACAATCTTCAGGCAGTGCCTTAGTATTAATTAATATTAGGCTTAATAGTGTATGTTACCTTGGGGGGGTGTACATTAAAATTGTAATACCTAATTCCATTAGACTTAGACAACATTGATGTTAAAGATTTGCAAGGGAAAAAAAAAGGTGAATCTCCAGACATAACGTCACAGCACCACTTTGTTAGAGAAAACATCTGAGCAAAAGACTGGCTCATCCCTTGTCCCAAAAGACCTTGTCTCTATACCCTGTTCTATCATGCTTAAATGAAAGGAGACAAGCTAAAACTTTCGGCTTGAAAACAAATTTCCCTCCCTCACTGAGAAAGTGATTTACAGGAACACCACAAAAGCAACTCATTGTACCAAAAGCAAGATCTAAATATCTAAAAAAAGAAAAAATCCTAGTACAAACAGTTAAACATTGACAAGGTAGGTAAGACTTGATGAAATCTGCCAGATGTCAAACCTGAAGGATAAGCAGTAGAACTGTGTGTGAATAGAGTGAGAGGGGCCCACTGGCAGGATGAGGTCAAACCCATGATCATGTTTCCAAGCCCTCAATGCGACAACACAGCCACAATGATTCTGATATTGCTGTTGGGCTCAGGAAACTGGATAGCAGTGAAGTCGGTGGGAAGAGCAGCACTATTAGCCAAGTGCAAAAAATGAAAACTTACACCAAGGTACTATGCTTTAGTCATGGACATCCCTTAGACCATCTCCAATGTGATACAGGTGATACGCACAGCTATGTCAATAAATCACTGAGGCCTATGTGTAGAAGCTGAAGGAATCTGATCAGATTCTATTAAAATAGAACTCCGTCACAAAGCAATGTAAAGTAGGTCACACAGTAATAACGACATGAGTGACTGAAAAGGTGGGTAGTGAGCTTAGCTTCTTGTAGGTTATGGAGATAGAGGT
Organism: Clarias fuscus; assembly: GCA_030347435.1. Taxonomy (NCBI): domain Eukaryota; kingdom Metazoa; phylum Chordata; class Actinopteri; order Siluriformes; family Clariidae; genus Clarias; species Clarias fuscus. The sequence continues at coordinate 19,930,226 of CM059214.1, read as the reverse complement.
TAAAAAATAATTAGATAAAATCAAGTAAATATTGTGATCATTTTGGGTGAACATGCATGTACCACCAAAAGAAATTGAACTCGCAAAATAAAATTTACATTTAACTCATAAAATTAATTTCATATAAAATGTGTATAAAATAAAATATGTACATGTTTGCATTTTAAGGAGTAAAATTGTGCCATTCCTCTATAATTCTGCAGGTGGTGTACTCTAAACTCCTCACTCATTGGAAGTAGGGAATTATTTGCCAAAATTGTTTAGAACTGTAAAAAAAAAATATATATATATATATGAGAGAGAGAGAGTTATTTATTAATTAATTATATATCTGGAATTGTGACTGTGATACAGAATACCAGCATCTAGGTATTGTAATATCATAACATAAGGTCTGGGTGATTCCCATCCCAGCAATATTATTATTATTAATTATTATTTGTATGTCAATATATGCATGAAAAAAAACTTGTATAAATATTATAATAATACTAAATTTATTGCTATATGCTATATATTGAACAATATGATATATTGTATGTATACACACACATTTTATATACATTTTATTGCAAGTAGACCTAAATTTAAAGAGTGTCAGACAGTTGACAGCCATCACACACCTGACCAACGCTCATTGAAGGACACTAAATACTTGTTGCAGGTGTTCATGGTGCTGGGAGTGACCAGAAATTTTAATTTCAGCTATTGTATGGTCAGTTTTAATAAAAGCCTATTAAAATTAAAAAGGGGTCTGTGAGAACCAGAAGTCACTTAACTTCGCCTCAGTTTTACCACAGCACACTGGTGGTAACACAAATCAACACTGTGCCTTTTTATTCTTTTCAAAAGACTTTATGACGTGTTCCAAAGGTCTGTAAAAGTAGAATGAGGGAATCACATAGGTAGTAGGAAAGTGTGTTTGAATTACCAGTGAGAGTTGAGAGCTGGTTTTAGGCTCATCAAGGCTAGTCTTGATGAAACTTATGGGAATAATTAGCAAAGATTACAGAGGTTCTGGAACGTTAGCAAAGCTGGGGATTTTGCCCAAAACCCACGCCAAATCCCTGGCGCATGTCCTTCCTCTGTCTCTACAGCCACAAAATGTTTCTCTGGGACCATAAAAAGACCACAGTTATTGGCACTGTCAGTACTATTATTCCCATTAACATCATTACTAGTGGACGGCAACTGTCCCGTGGCTTAATTTGCAATGCCTCTCCACCAAGGGAGTTTCATATGGAATGGTGCCTGGTAAGAGAAGGGTAACATATGGGAACACATGCTAGAGACTCTGGGATCTGGTGGACTTGTGCTAGTGCTCTATTACATGCACAGATGAAACATGACAGCACAATGTCTTCTTTCAAAAATACTTTATTTTCTCTTGAAATTCTCTCTCTTGAGCAGTTAGTCTCTACAACAGATCCAAAGAGCACGTTTGAACATGACCACGTAACAACAATGTCTGTCAAGGTAAACATACAAAACAACGGGTTCTGGTATTAAATTCAACTGAAAAAGAGGAGAGAGTAGAAAGAAAAAACAATAAAGGATAATAAAAGAGAAGAGACCAGACCTTGGATGAGGCCTTGGAGCAAGCCAGAACGGATAAAATGGCCCAACAGAATGAGGACAAAAGAAAGAAAAGCTTCTAGATGTTAGGGCCAGATAAAAAGGAATGCCTGCATCAACACTTCCTACAAAGCATGCTCTTTAAGACAAGGCAGGATGCATGAGCCAAGTGAATGGGCCCCAGGGAACTGCACATGCAAATTGGAAGTGTTAACAAGGAGCTTCGGTGGCGGCCCCTATCTGTCTTGTGGTGAGGAAAAGGCACAAATGTGCAAGCAGTTTTTACAGAAGTGTCAATCAGAAGTGGCACTGCACTGTACTGCACAGCCTGATTCTCTCAGAGAAGAACAAACAGAGTTAAACAATGTCACCAGAGAGACAAGTTTCAAAGCTGTTTGAGTGTAGGGGGATAAAAAAAAAAGGTCAGTAAGAATATGCCTCATCCATATGGAGAGTATGTGTATATGGGTAAAAGCAAACACATCAGGGCCCGGGCAAGGCTCCAGAGATATCCAGCAAGCCCCCTAAAGCGCAACACTCAAGCTTGCTTAAATCAAAACTCCTGAGTTTTGTTCTCGTACTCAGACTAGGATCCCCTTCACCCTGTAAGTTTCGGTCAGTGGTGCAGCCCGTCAATCCTCAGCTGGCAGCCAAGCTTTTCTATTGGGCTCCCAATGTGCAGGTCTTGGTGGTCTCATGTGGTATGTATTTTTTGAGACCCAGATTGGTGGGTGGTGGAGGTGGGGGAGGAGGTCACCCAATTGTTCCTACACACTGAATCCACCCCCTGCTGGGCCGTCACTCACTGGAGGCTGTGCAGTTCTACAAAACCTTGTCGAGAAACTTGTGCAGCATTAATGTTACTTAGCTAGGTAACAAACTCCTGTGGTTTCTAAAAAAATAACAGAGCAAAACATGACAAGACTCAAAACTTGGAGTTACATTCTGAGACCACAGACATGGACAAAATGCTAATGCAGCCCATTTCAGACATGGGCTATGCAACACTGGTGACAGCACTTTCAGACAAAGGTCACTTCTATATTAATGTTTCTCAAGGCTTTATTCAGGCATACCCATGACTGTGACAGAGACAAAAATGAGTGAGAATTTGTTCCACTTGCATTATTGTTGTTACAGTGATTCTCCAAAACAAAAACATTGTTTTTGAGTAACCTGGGCACCGCAGAAAGACATGAGACACATGCAAGATCTCACCCTCCGCATGAAAGGAGAGCAGCTCCCTGATCTTGAACAATTCCCAGAAATTGAGTGTGCCTTTTGTTCAAGAATCCTACAAAACAATTCTTTTCTACAGTAAAATCATAGCTCTTATATAATGTCTAGAATAAGGTTGCAGCTTTTAAAACATCACTTCCTAGACTGCTGTGATGGTTAGGCTCAATATACATAACAATTATACTGATATCAATATATCTCAGGCACACACAAGATTATGTTGTACTATCTGTTAATATGTGACTTCACACAATTGGGACTTAATAAAAGACCTTGTTAAAAGGGATAGTCCACCTAGTAAGATTGCCATGACAATTTTTATGGATAACCGACCGGGGTGCTCATTTATATGGCGTTATATTCCTGCCACAATTCTGAGCGTGCGGTTCGACATTTTAAGAGCAGGCAAAGCACTCTATTCGCGTGCAGTGTCTCCACTGCGCGCTCAACAGCTCAATTCTGCGCGTGCAGTGTCTCCCCTGCTCGCTCAACATGTTTTCCGCGTGCGCTCAACTCTGCCTGTATGCTCGCTCAACTTTGTCCTGTGTTACAAAACTGCCATAAAACCAGCCAATCACAGACTTCCACACACGGCTTCTGATTGGCTGTTCAGACAGACAGAATCGAGCGCGCGCGAACATGTTGAGTGAGCAGGGGGGGACACTGCACGCGCAGAATTGAGCTGTTGAGCACGCAGTGGAGACACTGCACGCGCACAGAGTGCTTTGCCTGCTCTCAAAATGTCGAACCGCGCGAATTGTGGCAGGAATATAACGCCATACATTTAGACATGAAACATACTGTACATATTCTGATGCTGTTAGGTTAATGGAAAGGACAGCATGTCTGAAAGGGCTTTGCATTTTGCTCCAAGCAAGTTGACTAGACCAGCTGAATTAGTAACTGATTTATAGCTTCCTTTATTTAACCACCTAAAAATATATGTCTCAAAGTCACTGATTATTCCACACAAGGAAGTATCTGAGATAACAGTAACTCATGATTTGCCTGTTACCTAGGCCATGTGTTTCAATGTAGAAATGAACCTAAGGAACTATAACATTGATGCCTGAACCTCAACATATGCACCAAATATAGAAAGCCCACTTTGTTAAAAAGTGAAACAACTTTAAAAAATGCAAAGCTGACAGTTCTAAGACTTCTACATCCTCAAAACACCCACTTACACTTTGCATAATATGTGTCAATGTTACATATCTTCTTTCTGATAGCCAAATAGTCAGCCAGCTAGCAAGCCAGCCAGCCACAGGGCCTGGCCATGACACAGAACAGGCTGCAGCAAGGTCATTTCAGCCTTGCCCATGGCCCGATTCTTTAATTACCCTTACTGATCTCTTCGTCCAGCTCAATAACAGTATCTCAAAAATGCTGCCAATGCCCTAAAGTACAGATTTATATATACTTTTGGATTGAAAATATTTTTTTCCATTCGCAGAATGATGACAAATTAGTCTAAATCTATATTTGTACTAAAATAGCAAAATTGTGACAAAATATATTGTCTCAAACATAGACAATTTCAAACGGACAATTTTTAAGCATATCATTCAGACAGCAAATCTCGCAAAAGCAGTGCAATTTATAAAGTAATGCACAGACATGTCGTTTAATGCTTACAAAGATTAGAGAAAAAAAAACTAAAATTTTGATTTTTTACAATTGCACCAAAAAATAAATAAATAAATACACCCATTGAATGCCATCAGAAATAACTGTTCACACACTTCATCAGATTACTCTACACATATCTTTAAGCAACACTTCTGTTTTAAGGGTCAGGGAGGTTAGCAAAAATGACAGCAAAATACTTTTTTTTTTTTTTACACCACGTGTGCTTAGGCTTGTAATCTTCCTGACAACAGGGAGGAACAGTTTCTGTTAAGCCAGGATCAATTTCCTTCATTGATACTGTTGATATTCTAGTGGCCTGTTTCCTGACAAAAGAGTTAATCCTTAGTCACTGACAAAGAGAAATATAATTCCTAATGCGTTTGCTCTTACCCATCAACCTATACAAAGAACACCAGACTGTGTTCACACCAGTCATGTGTTTAAGTTTAACTGCCACTGCATATTTTACATGTCCCAAAAAAGCTGCCAAAATGCTGCTAGATTTTGAGACCAGGGTAATGACTGCATTCTGAAAATATGTTAATATGTAAAACCTCTGTATGCACTAAACACCCTTATTAACATAGCTAGGTTTAATGTTGAAAAAGAAAAAACATTGATTACACACATTAATTGTGTAAATATATGATGCCTAACTAACCCACAGCATAGATTTTTAATGTCAGCACTTGTTTCAGGCAAGGTTTTATCTACTGAAAAAAATGCAAGCATAAACGAAGCCAGAGGCTGCTCTGCTGCTGAAATAACTACTCTGCTATCCAATAATTAGCTTTCTGGGATTAAAGTCTAGATGACACTGATCAGGAAATATTAATTCAACTGAAAAATTCTTAGCACATCACCAAAAAAAAGCTTTTTTTAAATTTTATTTTATTTTTTAGTAGTTTGGCATGGCAGGGCCCTTACTTGATCCATGTCTTATCTTGGCAGTGATATGGCTGTTAGTCAATTATTTACCATAATGCAACAGTGAGGCATATGGTGAACATAAGGTATGACCTCCAAATAAAAATGTCAAATATTTCAAGCATTAAGCATGCCCATATAAGAGCATGTATAGATATACTATATGAGGAAGTCGAGAGACTGTGCTCCTGTGGTTCTTTGGTTATAACACACTAAAGTAATTAGAACAGGAATAATCCTTCAAGCGTAAAGAAGGAAGAGCCTTTGATCTTCATCACCGTCCATACCTGAGGCATGACATAAGACCCAGCTGCCAATATGAAGGAAAACAGACTGCTCTAGCGCAGGAAAGAGTGTTCCGCTGTCTCCCAATAAGAAACTGTTGACACAAAGAGATACCAATCTGGTCAGTGCTAACCACTCTGCTTTTGAAGAGCCATTGCGCAGCAGGAACTCAACGCACACGTTTTACAACATCTAGGCCAATCATCAACCATCACAAACAGTGGGGCTTTTCTTTAAAAGGCCAAGACCCTCTCTGCTTTGGTTAGGAATGAGAGGGTGTGAAATCTTCAGACCTTAGTGGGGAACTGTGTACTTCAGGTCCCCTAAGATATTATAATCCTTCGTATCTCACAAACAGAAAGAATCTGAGGAGACCAACTGGTTGCCAAATAAACACCTAAATCTACAACAGTAAGGAGAAGTAAAAAAAAAAATGTACACCAGAATGTGGAAAATTAATTCCACTGCTTTTTCCACATACACGGATCGTCCCTCAGTTCAACCTCCTCGTCAAACCCTAAACATGCACTTCGAACAATGGAAATGACAAAAAAGCACTACCCTTGTAAATGACAAAAAAGGAAACAAGACCAATGAAATATATGTTAATGCTGGTCTAGGTATGAACTTGTGGAAAATCTTTTCAGCTTGTCATAAAAAAAGTTACAAAAAAAAGAAAGTTAAAAAAAGGAAATAAAAGTAAACATTTATAACATGACAGGAATCTCTCAATCATTTTCTTGCCCTGGATCATGTGCAAAACACCACAAGAACTAGGTCTTAATTCAAAGGACAGAGATTTAGCAGGCCAATACTATAATTTTTCTACCATAAACTAAAAACAAAAGATCCTTGTGGCTGGAGAATCACTGGTCATGTTTGAAACTTCATCTAAAAAATTACTCTTCATGTTCAGGTTCTAGTTGGGTGAAGATGGAATGGCGAAGCTTTACAGCACCAAGTTTACAATGAGTATATTATTATATGATTTAAAATACCAACAGGCCCAAAACATTGAAATGAAGACCAACATTTTGATGATTTTTTTTGGCCACCTTGGCTGGAACATACCATCCGAGAAAAAAAAAACTGCAGAGGGCAAAAATAATAATACCCTTGCTGATTAATCACAGAAAAGCAGAAACGTTGGCTTGGAAAGGATATAATTTTGGCCATCAGTGCTGTGTTGGATGTACTTGGCCGAATTTTGGATATAATGTGAATTCAGGATCATGGAAATATGGAGAATAGATGTTCTGACTACCAGGTGAAAAGGGCCAGTGCTGAAAGCCAAAATCAGAAGGGACACTGACAGTTCAATTACATTCTACTGTGGACCGTTTTCACCCTAGCCACAGGAGACATTGTTATCCAAAAGCAGAGCTTTTTGTGTTCTCTTTCCGCTTTCTAAGAAGCCTCCACCCTTCAGTGACAGTAGACCTTGTTACTCTCACTGGATCAATTATCTCAAGCTCTATTATTGACAAAGAAAAGAGGCTGATGCATATCAGGGTCTTTTGTGAGATGCACATGTGCATGGCATCCAGAATGTTCAACAAGCCATTATAACATGTTCCTGTTAACCATCACGACAAAACCAGAGTTGCACTACAATAAGAGATTATCAATGCAGGTGAGCTTGAGGACAATCTGCCAAATTTTACATTACAATGAAACACAGGAGAAAACAATGGGCTATTGGCCTGGTGTAAAGTACAAGGCAAATTACAAGCAAATTGTGTCCAAGATTTAGGACAGCTGTTCTATTTTCATTGCAATGCAGCTTACAACGACTAAAACTTTAAATTCACCTGCTAACTTCCGATAAATACAGGCTCATTTAACACAAAACAATTATCTGAAGCAGATATGAAAAAAAAAAAAATGCAACAAGTCTCTAGGACAAGGAGAGGACATATTCCATTACATAGGCGTATGTCCGCAGGTTATTTTATAGTTAGTATAAAAATTATGTAATATTCCAATTTGCAAAAGAAAAGGTATAGCGCACAAGTTACAATTATGATGGATTTGATGATGATGAAAGTAACAGAGTACTTCTGTAACACACCATTATATTACACCACATCATTAAATAAAATAATTCCACCCAAAAAGGGCTTCAGTAACAGCAAAAATGATCTGTTTAGCATAGACTACACATTAAGCCCAAACACATGGGAATGAATAAAGTAGGCTCATTTTACAAAAACAAACACCAAAGTATAACTGAACTTTCATACAAAATAACTATGCTTACTTGTGTAAAGCAAAAAGTGTTGCCCTATACATCAAAAGCATATCCATGACACTAGTTAGATACAACGGATAAAAACGAAACTTGTCTGGTCTGAAATGGGCTGTAACCTTCAAATGCTCAGTTGTATAAATGAACTAAATGTACACTATTAATGCACGTGGCAGCTTGTTAGCCTAGAACTGTTATTCTTACTTCAGGTGAAAGAGGTCTCAGACAGACAAATCCTTGTGTGTTGTGAAACTGTGTTCAGTGTTAGATTAACTTGAAGTCCTCTGGATCGCAGGCTAAAAAAAAACAGTCACATACACTTGAAATGCATCTTGCTCGGTATTGCTAAAACTTTAGATTCAGGTTTCCTTTACTCCAGTGAAACATGTGGAACGATATAAACAGAGTGGATCCTAGAGGCAGCTTTGCTCATCCTGAACCACGCAGAAGCGCTCAGACCCACCCCACCCCCACTCAGCCACCAGATAAAAATCACTACATTTACATGGCCATTATGGTCTACTACGATAAGGGTTGGATTTAGAACCGGAGATTTTAATTACTTTTGCTTTTAAGTGCAGTACAGCCAAAGTGTGCGCGTCGTTAAGAATATAAATTAAGAGCAAAACCCCAGTTAAGGAAACCGCAGAATCTCTCCACATCAGCGCTGATTTGCTTCCTCGTACAAAAAGAAACAAGGTTTCCCGACGTAAAATCACAGCAAGGCGCCTAGTCTGAGCGGTTTACACGAAATTACAACATCGCCTAATGCCTGGCCTATATATAATGGACTTAGCATTGTTATCATAAATCTAAACTGGAAAGCTATTTGAGCTTAGCAAACTTTTCCACTCCAGCCGCGTCGTGCTGGTTATAAGGAGCAGAAGCTCGAGCTATATATCCGCTCGTTCATTGTAGTCAGGACAGACAGCTCTGTGGCAAGAGTAATAAATGTGTTCAGAGTCAGTTTTCTTTGAGAGGCCGGAAAGTTGAATGAGAAAGGCCGAGAGTAACTCTTACCATACACTCCTTTGTTGGGGACGTCGTTGCTGTTGAAGCCCTTCGAGCTGTACGCCGTCCGGACCTCATTGCAGTTCTTTGACTTCTGTTCACTCGGGCTGGCAGAGGCAAAAATCACCACGGACACATAAACTGCAAACGCAACAACCGCCTTCATCGTTGTGTCCGACTGCCAAAGGCTTTAAAAAAGTACACACAACCGCTCACAGAACAGACTTTCGCCCCGGTTACAATGTGTCTGAGCAGCGCGTCGGAGCTCCGTAGGGAGATGCGCCGTCTCGCAGATTTCACTTTAAAAACAGATAAAGTTTTAGCGACTCGATGGACTTGTTCACACACGGTAGTTTTCGCCCTCCGTTTCTGGTTAAAACTTGGTTTAAAATCCAAAAACGCTGAAAATATGAAATTCTGTTTTAGAAAAGACTTCGGCAGTGTCGCGAGGTCAAACTTTTGCGTGAAAAAGAAAGCCAGTTGCCGGAGAGCCTCGCGTTAACACGTTAAAACACACACACAACTTGTACTAAAACGGCTTCGAACGATGTTTTCGCTGGAAGATATCCACTCGCGCTGTGATTCCGTCTGAAGAGAATGAAAGTTTGTGTGAAGTTTGTTCCTTCGTCCCAGCGCGGTGTAGTTTTCAAGACGGGACGCTTTAAGGCTGGAGTCAACTCGCCGTGTGCTCGAGCGTTGCCTGCGCGCGCGCGCGCGCGGTACGACGTCTTCGGCGGGCAGGCTTGCGCGCGCTCACGTGAACAGCGCTCCAGACAAAGCAGCGTGCACGCGCAAAACGCGTTCACCTGGAGCTATCTGAGTCAGGTATCTGAAAACATTGAGAGAGGGGGGTAAAGGACAAGTTAAAAATTAAACCAGTTTAAAAACTAAAGTATGGAGAGAGAAGAATTCTTCCTGGAGCGAAAATGTCTCTTATAAAAAAAAAACTTTTAGGTACAAGACAGTTCAAGAATGTATGTGTGGTTAAATAGTATAATCTCACACGAATACGGTATATAAGAGGAAATAGAATCTGTAATTAACTAGATTTATTCCAATAAATAAGTTGAAAATAATCCTTCTTATAAATTAAAAATTAATTTTTAACAAAATTGAATGTATAAAAATTACTGGTGCCACCACATGTGGTATATTTTGCAACCTCCCTTTGCTAGTATAAACACAGAGTCTGAGATGTTTCATGAATCTCCTCATTGGTTAACACCAAGTTTCCAATGGGGTGTAGATCAGGGGACTGAGATGATCATGTAAAAACTTGGGTTTGTGGTCACCAAGTAAAACTTTGCAGAGACTTAAATACTGTACATACATGTAAATAAAAAAATATCCATTCGTAGCTGCTTGACACAAATAACGAGATTTCTAAAAAAAAAAATGTTTCTGGTAATTTACTGCATCTATGATGCGATGTACCCTGAAAGATTTGACCTTTAAAGGAAAAAAAGCACTGCAACATTACATCACAGACTCTCTACCATACCGTAAAATTACCCACCTTGAGCGCTTGATGCCAAAAGTCTCTATTTTTGTCTCATCTGACCATAGAACCAGCCACAGCATTTCAGTTTAAATTTCACTAGTGTCTGTGTGGTAAGACAAATGAAAAGGCATGGCTTCCATACAGTTTGTTGGCATTGAGGTGTCTAATTGTATATTTGGAGAATCTGGTGACCTCGAAATGCTACAGTCATCTCTCCAGCTGTGATCCTCAGAGAAATAGTTGGCTCTCTAACTATGCTATTTCTATGTGTGTGTCCTCCTCCAGACAGGTTTATTACAGCTCTGGTTCTTTTAGAATTATTAATTATTGCTCTATTCTCAGATTCATGTATCTAGTTTTGTAGTCATTGCTTGATATATGACTTTTGTGCATTGTGTTTCTTTCACACATTGACAAATTACTAAAGACCTCTGTCTCACCTCATGTGTATATCCTACTGAAACAGGAAGTCATTAATGATGGCTTATGAGTTCCTAAACTTTTTAGCATTAATAAAGTAAATGTGAATGTGAAATGTGCTAATAATTATGATTGTGTTATTAAATATATCACCTAATAAAATGTATAAATTTAAAGATTTGATTTTTCCTCATACATTTAGTGTATTTCAGTGTATAAGCTGTTAACCACGAAGATGTTTTTCCCCATAAGACTTTCTAACCCCATAAAAACTTTTTTTCTAATTTTTATCAGTAATAAAAACAGTAATGCTGTACTTGATTATATAATGCAAAATCAGGGTAATATCAGGCATCAGGGAACACTTGATACATTAAGGAAAGTTTGTGACCTTGTTCTCAAATAATCATGGATCTGAATTAGTTGAAATACAAAAATGATATAAACTGCATTTCATATTTAAACTATATTATTGCTTCTTAATGTAAATATCTAATCAGTCATTCACATGGCAGCAACGCAATGCATTTGGGCATGTAGACATGGTCAAGATGATCTCCTGAAGAAATGGGGAAGAAAGGTGATTTAAGTGACTTTGAATGTGGCATGATTGTCGGTGCCAGAAGGGCTGGTCTGAATATTCTCGAAACTGCTGATCTACTGGGTTTTTCACACACAACCATCTCTACGGTTTACATAAAATGGTCTGGAAAAGAGAAAATATCAAATGAGTGGCAGTTCTCTGGGCAAAAATGCCTTGTTGATGCCAGAGGACAGAGGAGAATGGCCAGACTGGTTCAAGCTGTTAGAAAGGCAGCAGTAACTCAAATATCATCTTCTCACAACTGAGGTATGCAAAGATACCAAACATGGAATCAGATAAGCTACAGCAGCACAAGACCACACCGGGTGCCTCTCTTGTCAGCTAAGAACAGAAAACTGAGGCTACAATTCACATAGGCTCACCAAAATTGAACAGGAAAAGATTGAAAAAACTTTGAGTCTTTGAGTCTTGATTTCTGCTACAATATTTGCATAGTAGAGTCAGAATTTGGAGTAAATCACCTGAAAGCATACATTCACGTTATAGAATAGATTTGGCCCCTTAGTCCAGATTAAGCATTGTTTCAATCTAACATCTTACCTGAGTTAGTCCATCCATTTGTGACAACTGGATAATGTGCCATGTCACAAAACCAAAGTCATCTCAAACTGGTTTCTTAAACATGAAAATGAGGTCACTGTTCTCATATGAGCTCCATGGTCACCAGATCTCAATCCAATAGAGTACTCTGTGATGTGGTGGAATGGGAGATCCACATCATGGATGTCATGCTATCATGTCAATATGGACAGAAATCTCTAAGGAACTATTTCTAAGGAGGTGTCCATCACTTGAATCTTTGCAACAAAGCATTGTAGCAGGTTGTAGTATGCAAAATGGATCCAAATCCGTGCTAGCAAGGTGATATTATTAGTACTAGAAAAAAAGAAAAAAGAGAAGAAAAAAAAAATATATAAATTGTTACTAACACACACCTATTATATATAATTCCTAAGGATTATTAGGAACACCATACTAATACGGTGTTTGACCCCCTTTCGCCTTCAGAACTGCCTTAATTCTACATGGCATTGATACAACAAGGTGCTGAATGCATTCTTTAGAAACGTTGGCCCATATTGATGGGATAGCATCTTGCAGTTGATGGAGATTTGCACATCCAGGGCACGAAGCTCCCGTTCCACCACATCCCAAAGATGCTCTATTGGGTTGAGATCTGGTGACTGTGGGGGCCATTTTAGTACAGTGAATTCATTGTCATGTTCAAGAAACCAATTTGAAATGATTCGAGCTTTGTGACATGGTGCATTATCCTGCTGGAAGTAGCCATCAGAGGATGGATACATGGTGGTCATAAAGGGATGGACATGGTCAGAAACAATGCTCAGGTAGGCCGTGGCATTTAAACGATGCCCAATTGGCACTAAGTGGCCTAAAGTGTGCCAAGAAAAGATCCCCCACACCATTACAGCACCAGCACCAGCCTGCACAGTGGTAACAAGGCATGATGGATCCATGTTCTCATTCTGTTTACGCCAAATTCTGACTCTACCATTTGAATGTCTCAACAGAAATCGAGACTCATCAGACCAGGCAACAGTCCAGTCTTCAACTGTCCAATTTTGATGCGCTCGTGCAAATTGTAGCCTCTTCTTCCTATTTGTAGTGGAGATGAGTGGTACCCGGTGGGGTCTTCTGCTGTTGTAGCCCATCCGCCTCAAGGTTGTGCGTGTTGTGGCTTCATAAATGCTTTGCTGCATACATCTGTTGTAACGGGTGGTTATTTCAGTCAAAGTTGCTCTTCTATCAGCTTGAATCAGTCGGCACATTCTCCTCTGACTTCTAGCATCAACACGGCATTTTCGCCCACAGGACTGCCGCATACTGGATGTTTTTCCCTTTTCACACCATTCTTTGTAAACCCTAGAAATGGTTGTGCGTGAAAATCCCAGTAACTGAGCAGATTGTGAAATACTCAGACCGGCCCGTCTGGCACCAACAACCATGCCACGCTCAAAATGCTTTTTTTTTTTACCTTTCTTTCCCATTCTGAAATTCAGTTTGGAGTTCAGGAGATTGTCTTGACCAGGACCACACCCCTAAATGCATTGAAGCAACTGCCATGTGATTGGTTGATCAGATAATTGCATTAATGAGAAATTCCTTATAATCCTTTAGGTGAGTGTGTGTGTGTATATATATATATATATATATATATATATATATATATATATATATATATATATATATATATATTTTAATAATATACAGTATATACTGTCTTAAACATATACATACTGTCTTAAACATCTTAAAGTGACTGACTAATAAATATTCTAATATTCTATATTATGCATTTCTTTTCCTCTTTTTTTGCTATGGAAAAAGAGCGGCCAAATGAAAAAAAGCACTGGATGGAAAAGGGAAATTTTTCTTCAAGGTGGAGTGAGGTGAATCAGACGGGAAATGTCAAGGCTTTATAAACACACTTAAGGCAGCAATAATGACAGATCAAAACAGTTCCTGTTGTCAAGAGAAACATCACTCATCAGCAGCGGCATTATTATTCATGATTTTTTTATCTCATGATTTTTCCCATTATTTTTTACATTTCTTTTATCAACCTATTATTTGAAAAATAAACATTGGACTTGACATTGGATAACAATGAACTGCCACAATAACAGTAAACAATACACTGGAGAAACATGGACACAATACCAAATGTGTCCATTAACATTTTGCCTATACTATAGAGAAGCACAAATAGTAAAACACATTATATGGCCATGAGCCATAAGCACATGCAGCCTTCTGATATGTCTGCATGTCATGAAATGTGACACAGTCATATGAACACGCTGAGTAGCAGCGTGTTTTGCTAGAGGCAATGCAATCCAAGTCTTGTTTCTGTATCATGATGGCAGAAAGCTTCACACTCTCATTCACTTTCTACCAATGGAGATCATTGGATGCACGACTTAACTGTATGCACTATAAACACGAGTCAACTCGTTAAATTCGCACCGGACTACACGAGTTTAATAAGTGTATGTCAGATAACAAAAAAAGTTCAATGTTGAACACAAATGGCTCTAAGTGATAACATGTTTTCTTCCAACCCTGTGGTAAAATGTTACATACTGCAGAAGTCGTGACAGATCATAAATTTTAAGGAGATTCTCTTGATGCTGTCTCTGACATACATTTGTGAGTGTGTGTGGTTGCTGTGAGATTCCTGGGGTTAGGCTTGCAAGTGAGAATGGGGAACAAATGGAGGACGCCAGTTTTACTTCGCCAACTTAGCTTTAACTTAGTTCACAAAACAGGAGAATATAGTCTTATGGATTACCGTCTAAATCACATGATTTGTGTTTCTTTTTTTAGGACTTCATTCCTGTGCAGAACGTACCTACAATCAATTCCTGTATATAATAAAACCACTGAAACTTTAGAAAAACACGGTTTTCCAAAACACTCCTAAAAATGAACAAATTATTTATGATGTGCTGAATTTGTTTAAAGTTTTATGTGCAGCATTAATATACTTTGAGTAATACATAGTTATAAAAGCAATCACCTTATAATTAGAAAAAAAAATGTTTTAGTCTTTTATTAAAAAATAAGAAATATAAAACAATAAAAACATATTAAAAGTTAAGAATTTAAAAATCAAATGTAGAAAGTATCCTTCACTATTTAAAGACATTCTCTCATGCACACACTACAATAAAGTTGTGATTTAAATTACTATTTGGCTGACTCATCAGTAGCCAGTTTCAAAAAAATGTATGTTATTTCCTATGCTGATGTTTTGACAAGCCATTTGGTTCACTCTGTGACCAAGAGAGAGGCAATAATTTATGACTGATGGCAAAAGCTAGAAATGCAATTTATAGCTTCTTTAAATTAGACCCATGATTTATCACTTAATGTCACACTGGTAATCGTGTATTTATGCACTCTTGGCCTAAAGTATATTTTCCCACACCAAACTTCATCAAGAGCACACTTGGGGCCTCAACATGTCTGGATTCGTGAAAGCATGTGTATGTACTACTGCGGCTGTGTGTGTGTCTGCATGGTTTGGGGGAGGCTTTCAGCAACATCGCATTCCGACTATTGTGCCCCGCATTCCTAAGCCGGCCCCATTCATTCTGTGTGACTGTGGCTTGGAAAGCGGATGCCCAATGGAAAGCCAATGAGCAGTTCTGGGGATCTGTTGACTATGGATGTGAAAGTGGGCTGGTGTTACTTTCAGTGGACAACAAAAGGTGAGCACTATTTGTCTCAGAACTCTCACTAATGGACAAATTTGTGACCCTGGAATTCCACAGAACATGAATAGGATTGAGTGTATAAAAAAAAAAGAAAAGAAAAGAAAAGAAAAAGAATTATGTTTGTTTCAGAAATGGCTCTTAGAGCAACATCAGTTTCATTAACTTCTCAGTAGGAAATGGCTAGAGTGAAGCATTTCGTTACAGCTTGATATCACATGGGTGATTAATTCACAATTAACCAATATGTAACTTTTCAAATGCTCTATACATAATGAGTTTTGTGGCAGAATCATTATCTCACAGTGATCTAACAATGAGCTGATAATATCTGTAAAAAAAAAAATTAGCCTAATTGATGTTCTCAGTAATAGATAAATCAGTCTACCCTCAGTTCCCTAGTGCCCCATTCACCCCCACATAATATGGACCAGTTGACCCTAAAATTGGGTCGTCCTTGTATTGCCACTTTATTACCCTAAGAAAACATTCATCCTACGCATCTCAATGGGTCTGTTTGCCCATTCGCCCATCCCTATTAACATTCAGAGTGTAGGCAGGAGCTGGGGTCAGCTCAGCTGCTGCCTCCCTCTCTCAAGCCCCCACTGGCCCAGGCCTGATAACCAGGCTTTCGTTACCATTCTAAAGGTTCTTCGCAAGTTCTGAGAGAAAGGCACAGCTAGAGACGGACAAGCTTTATCTGGCTTTGAGGGAGAAAGGAGCAAGTGTGAGAATGCAAAACACGCTGCCTCAGGGTGTGTGGCCCCACGGTCAGTTAGGTGGCCAGATTAGGCGGGTAATGGGAAATAAATTAGAGCCTGCTAAATACATTGGTGGGGGGCATTAGAAGGTAAACACTCGGGCAAAATGAGGTTTGTTTGCTGCTATTGGTGTGAAACTCTATAGCTGTGTCTGACACTTTTTTTTTTTTACAGATCAAAGGAGTTGATGAATGAATAAGAAGATTGCATTTTGTTTATGTAGTTGGCCTTGTGTGGCTCCTCATACCTTAATTAGTCTGCATTTTTGACACACATTCGTGAAACTGGATATCAAAAAGGCTCCTATGAGCCGAAAAGCAAGAACTCAAACTTTAGAAAGATCCATTGTGTCTCAACAACTAAAAAGAAAACCACAAGCATAAGTATAAAACCACAGAGGAAACTCACAGCACAACGTGAACATGTTTACTGACTTTAATAAATATGAAAACTGTGAAATCAGAATGCAGTCTCAAAGCCAGAAACCATCTGAATCTGGTTTGGTTGTGACACACCCTGTTAACACATACTCCAAAAAGCATCAATAATGGCTTCCACAAATCACACATACTGGTCAACCGAGGAGAAGTGAGGCAAATACAAGAAGAAACTCATCATTGAATGTTGAACAGGGTAACTGGTGAGAATAAAAGTCTTCAGAGCTGCCAAATGGCCTTAGATTACACCCCGCCCCACGCACACACACCCAAACTCAATCAGCTTTAATATAAACAGCAATGAGGGAATTTGGTGCTTAATTACAGGACTTCTTAACACAATTCTCTACAGGCCGATGTGTATTAACCAATTTAATACCCACTGGATTGTAAATGTAAGTTAATTCCTGAGTCCTAGATTGTTTACTTGAACTTGCCTATTGCTTTCAGATGAGAATGGAATGAGACACTTTTACTTCAGAGCCTCCAAGCCTGCTATATGTCTGGCCAACACATGACTGTAGATACTGACTCGCTTCTTCAAACACAGCTCAGAAGAACATATATGAGAATTTTTATTACTTTACAATGTGAAAAAAATACTGTATATTGACTGGGATCTACAGGGCTGTGGTTGAGGCTCTGGGCTGATTGGAGGGTCAGGGGTTCGAGCCTTGCGACCACTGGGTAGGGTAGCCACATTTGGGCTCTTATTGGGCAAGGTCTTTAACCCTGTGCCTATAAATAATCACTCCATCACTGCCATCCCAAAGCCCGGATGAGAAAGGAGAAGGGTTAGACATTGGGCTAGCCAACCTGGACCTGTGAAAATCACCACTGCTATAGAAAGAACAGAACACAACACACAATGGGCGCAACAGCATGGGAGTAAAAAAAAAAAGGATTCTACTGTAAACAGCTGTATAATTAGAACAGTACATTTGTTTGCAGTACGATACCAGAAGACACAATGCATAGGGGAATATTTAAAGTTTTAGTTCAGATTGACATTGTATCTACATATGAAAATTAGCATAACTTAATTTGATCAACTCATTAAAGTCAACTCATTCCCTCTTTGATGTAAGTTTATATTCTAGTAAAGACATCAGGTTAGTAAAGGACAAGTTTTCTTCTTTCATTGTGAGGTATTTCAGTGGTAGAGTTGGTTGACGGGATGCAAACTAGTTGAAGGGAATGGTAGCTCAGTGCTTAAGCCTTAAAGCTACAGATCAGAACGTCGTAAAATTCAAATCCCAGCACTGCCAGACTGCTATGGTTGAAGTCTTACCTTCAACAGCTCAGGTATTAAGTTTTATATAATGTAGTATAAAAGCATTAGCCAAATTAGTAAATGGAAATCTAATAGACTATGTCTTATTTATAATTTACAGTATATTACTAAAAGTATACAGTGATATACTGTAAAAAAAAAAAAAAAAAAGATCTGTAAATATATCACAGTACTTTGCTGTCAATATGCTCTATGATTATTTACTATTTATTTATTATTACAGAGGTCTATAGGCTATTCGATTTTATTTGTATACCGCTTTTAACGATGGTTATTGTCGCCAAGCAGCTATCCATTTATATCCCTTTGTGTGCCAATTTTATAAGAATAAAACACTTGAGCCATCAACACAACACCCCTTTCTTGGACACCATTGTCATGGCAACTTGGCAACATAGCAAAACATATCTTTAATTATACAGCTCTTTCAGACACCTAAGTATGACATGGCCTGTCACTGCGAGAGACAGAGAAGGATACAGGGAGAGAGAAAGAAATATACGTCACTAATTTGAAGCAAAAGCTTCTTTTCTAATGAACAGTTATCTCTCCAAATAAATTTGAGCCGGTGTCACCCTGCAGCAAGAAGATTTTCACAACGACACACCAATCCCTTGATCTCCTGCAAGGATCATTTACTGCAGAGGAAATGAGTGGCAGAATTAGGATGCAATGTGTGTGTGTGTGTGTGTGTGTGTGTGTGTGTGTGTGTGTGTGTGTGTGTGTGTGTGTGTGCGTGTGTGTGTGCGTGTGTGTGTGTGTGTGTGTGTGTGTGTGCTTGTCCAAAAATTAGACAGACCCCATGTCCACTTTTTCCCCAAATCCCCATTAGTCCACGGTCTTCCTCTTCTAGAATGTCCAATAAATTACAAAAGCATGTCCGCCAAAAGAAAAAGAAAAAAAGAGGGTTAAGTTCTTTACCTACTGGAAACTCTAGTCTTTGTGTAAAGCCATGAGTAAAACACCAGAAAGCAAATAATATCCCATGTAAAACAGATGACTGTACTGTGAGATAAAAGCACAAAGGAATACAGTTAGGATACGGTGTGTATTTATCATGCTCTGGGAGAGTACCTCTTTAATGGTTTGGCAAGCAAACAGGTCCTTGTGGAAATACAAAAAAAAGAGAGAAAAAAAGACGTTCATTAAGTAAAAGCAGAGATAGCACACATAAAGGGAGAAAGAGTCTTCTGTCCTCAGCCTAGATCATCTTTCACTGTATGTACAAAGGGTCAGCTGTGATGTCCTTTCAAATGCACTGGCCAGTTTATAGGACAGTCAGGAGTTGATGGAGAGGGATTCTGAAGTGGAGTTTGTGTAAAACAGACTGGAGGATTCACTGAAATCCAAAAAGAAGAAGGAGGAGCATGGACAGAATGAAGACACGAGCAGAGACGCGCAGGCCGTCTGCTGCTCCGGGTACAGACGCTCCGCCGTGCGCGTCTGTGGAGAGTCTCGGGGTCAGGAGCAACTCGTGAAAGGTCAAGTCATCCATTGCCAGATTATCTGCCAGATCTGAAAGCAAAAAAAAAACAGAGACAGGAAAAAGAAAATCAGTTTCATCTGAAGTGGAAAGAAAGTAAAAGCTTGGCCTCTTACCTTAAGTGGACCTAAACATTGGAAAAGCTCTGTCACACCTTTCAACGTTAGAGTAACCTGGTGTAACACTTTAAAATGGTATACTGTTATAACATTTTTAACACAGTAAGAAAACCTGATTATGATCATATGATATGTTGTACATGACATTCTATTGGAATCTTACTTTACATTATCTGCTTTCTAAAGTCCATTTCCAGGCTTACTTCACTGTACGCCCTTTAAGATTTCTCTTACTGTCATGATCCGAAGCACATGGTTTCTGTCTGCAACAACTTGCCCCCCCAGGCATATCATCACCCCGATAGGAAACGAAAAAAAAAGGAGCTTTTCATTTATGTCAGCGTCCCTTATTGGTGTACGTGGTCTGAGAAATGTACAAGAGGGGCACTGTAGTGACTACTGTAGATACAGTATTAGTAGTGAGTTATGAGAAAGGCCAAGAGGATATCAGTAATAAAAGACCACTAAAGAGAGGCACTTCAGCTATGTGTGGAAGCGCCTCCTATCAAGCCAGCTGTGCAGACCCTCATTCTTTCAGAGCCTAAAGACACACACACATACAAGAACATGTGCGCAGACTCACAGCATACATACAATACCCTACACACATGCACCCAGTGAAGGATTTCATTTCTGACATAGCTTTCCTATGATAGCCGTATACACTCATTCCGCATTATCCTAGATACAACAACCACACGGCACGCACTCGAACGACACACCAAACCGCATATCATATTCGCTATGCTTATACAAGTCCAAGACATTTTAGCTGAGTCATAACAAACCACATATAATCACAAGGATCTGAGGGCTAGGACATTAACGTTAATCAAAATACAGAAATACCACTGTTGCTTGCTGTGTTTTCTAAAATCTCTTAATTGTGTCCGCATAAGAGCCAAACCATCAACCCAAGACATACAGTTTAGTGCTTGGTAACTCCAGCAAAATTCATGACTACTGTAAGGATTGTTAATGGCACTATCTGCTATTTTTATTATTTCTGACTTTGTTCCATTACTAGTGTATTTTATTATTAAAGAACGAGAAGCTGTTCTTTAATAATCATCATCAGCTCGTCATGGGAGACACGGGAATGTTATGTGCGACACAGGTGAATAAATTACATCCTGTGTGCGGCCACACCCTCTCAGGTCATTATTTATTCATTCACTATAAAGCGTATAAATAATGAAGTAAAACTGAAAAGCTGAAACAATCCTATGAGCTTAAGGAGCTGAGAGGAAAAACGGCCATGATTAACTCTTTACCCATCTGCCAACAGTGCCTGCGTCCCACCTTATAAGGATATTTGAGGATGTGCTTAATGAGGAGGGGATGTGCTTTTTCCTGTGTGCATGACAGGAAAAAGGACACAGGGTAAGAAAACATTATTGCGCCCTAGGGCATTGAATAAATCAGAGCTTTCAGTAAATAAACAGATGTCTGCATTGAAGTTCATTCTCTGCACATCGTTATAAATGAGGCCCCGGGGCCTTAATGTCACTCACTTCTGCACTGTAATGTCACTGCTCCCATTTTACAGCTATTGCTCCACAGGGAGGAAGTCGGCCATTTGCGCGAGTGGCTGCGTGGTGCTGGGAACGGCAGGAAAGTCTGAAACGTAATGAATTGTGGGACTCGATCGGCTGGCAGTGAGAACCAGGCCGAGTGCGGGACAGGCAAAGAGATTGAGGCCTAATTCTGGGGAGGTGTCTACATGCCAAGGGGCCCGTTTCAGCGCTGCCACCTTTAAAACAGGGGAAGGGGGTGAACAAATAAAGCTTGGGTAGTGCAAACTGCTGGAAATTTCTTTGCAATTACGACAAAGCTTGAAACCCAGCCAGAGGACAATTAACTTTTTCTTCCCCTGCCTCCATGGCCGGGCCAGTGGTTAGGGCACACCTCTAGCCTGAAAGGTTGATTTGTCATTATGACAGCAGCACACTGTACAGCCACTACTATTAAAGCAGACATGCAATTTGATACAGCTTTTATATACACTCTGCCCTGCTTGGGAAGCATGCAAGTGTGTAAGAGCATTGTTCAGGGGAAGTATGGTGAGCTGCAAAAGGGTATGAATCATTTAGTAAAAATCTTGGCCTTCAGAGACATTCACTGTGTAGAAAAAAAATGCGAAAGGGGTGGGTAACTGGTGAAACTATACACTCCACACAAGTGGTGTTTGAAAAAGACCTTGTGATGCAGGATTTTCAGAACAAGCCAACAGGGGCTAAGTATTATAGAAACAGCGGGTCCACTAGTACAGTACAGTACGTCCCTACTCCTTAGTAGTGGAACTAATGTGCTATTGTGATCGGCCAGAAACACACGTGTTTATGTGTGAAAAAGGAGAAACATGAGAAAAAAAAGATGTAAATGTTCTTCCTTTCTCAAGGCTACAATAAGAAGCCTATGTATACTAACAAAGACTGAATCGTTAACTAAAGGAGTGCATAGATGCAACAGGTCCAGTACCAATATAACCAGCATCCTGACTGGAACATTCTTACACACAGTATAGGAGGGTCTTCCTGGTGCTGGAACAGCCTAAAATCACTTTCCTAAAGGATAACGCCCCAGGGGTCAGTGCTGTGCTATGGTGGTATCAGAAAGTCAGTGGATCTTGTTACCACTCAGGGTGAAAGGTCAAAAGGAAGCTACAGGTGGGACATAGATGGCACAGTTGTAGTAGTGCATTATATCATACATACACACATAAAAAAAAACAAGTTGCTTGCACAGTCGCCGAGATCATTATCATACTGTATCCACAAAAATCGCTCTATTCGGTCATCTTATTTTGAGAACATAATATCCATGCATTGACGATCAAAAAAATAAAAATAAAATAAATGTAATCCTTATACTCCCAGCAGACTCTACTGTTACCCATGTGTCCGATTATTGCAGTACATTCCTTGAATCATAAAAGCTCTCCAGGGAGCCTTGAACAGTATATATTATAAAAACCTTTCTCAGATGTTCCAGACAAAAGATGAACATCCACCTGTACATTCACAGTGTTTATTCTGCGGGCCTGAGTCCTGTACAGGTGTGCCTCAGAACTGCATGGTCTATGGAATGTGAATTTCTAAACACAGGTGCTTCTCATGAAATGGGAATCGGTTCATATTGCAGCTGCATGCTTATGAAAATACACATGAATGTAACAATTTTATTGTGTATTCCACCAGCTTAGCTGGGCTTTTTACATCATTGCTTGCAAATAAGTAGCATTATAAAGTCTGGCAGTGTATGTATGTTTCGACATAAGGGGCAGAATTTTATGTACTTTTGCATATATCGAATTATGGGGTAGCTCAGTGGTTAAGGTGTTGGACTACTGAAAGGAAGGTCCCAGATTCAAACCCCAGCACCTTCTTTCAACAATATTTTTTTTTAATTTTAAACAGGGATATAACAGGGTAAACATGTAACGTTTCAATACACATTTTATAGCCCCCTTATAAAACCCTATACCACCCACCCCACCCCTCCCTGACTTCAAGCCAGCTATACATGTATAGGAAAGGCTAGGCACCAGGCATAATTAAAAAAGGAGAGAAATGAAAAGAAAAGAAAAAAAAGTGGATCTGAAAGTTTTGGTTCTGCATGCAAACAAACAAACAAACAAACAAACAAACAATTAAATAGGAACGGAATCAAACTATAAATGTATATGAAAAAAGCGAACAAAGGGCCCCCACACCTGTTGAAATTTCAAGTCCAAATGGCGGATTGAGTAGTGAATCTTCTCCAGGGATAAACAGGACATAATATCTCTGAGCCACTGGGAATGAGTGGGTGAGGTGGCATCCTTCCACTTAAGTAAAAGAGAACGCCTGGCCAGGAGTGTCGCAAAAGACAAATGCTGTTTAGCTGGAGTTAGACGCTTATCTTCCTCTCCAGTAATACTGTACCAAAACGAGCAATCAGATGGTCTGGTTCAAGATTGCATTTCAATATGTACGACAAGGTTTTAAAGACATCCCTCCAGAATTTGTCCAAATTCGGGCATGTCCAGTACATATGAATAAGAGTCGCATCTCTGCTTTTACATTTATTACAACAAGGATCAACGTCTGGGTAGAAACGGGAAAGCTTGAGTTTGGAGAAATGAGCCCTGTGTACAACCTTAAACTGTAATAAAGAGTGCCGGGCGCATAAGGAGGTTGAGTTGACAAGCTTGAGAATTGAACTCCAAGTATCATCTGACAGTGTCAAATTTAGGTCTTTCTCCCAAGCAGTTTTGATTTTACTCAAAGAGGTGTGACTCAAACCCATCAGTCCACCATAAATAGTGGATATTAGGACAAACAGAGGAGATTATCTATCATATTTGCTTAAGGAGCCTCAGGGAACTTTGGTATTGATGAACTAATGAAGTGTCTTACTTGCACATATCTGAAAAAATGAGAATTGGGTAAATTAAACCTCTCAGAAAGCTGTTCAAATGATGCAAACCCCAGCACTTTCAAGCTGCCACTGTCGCTCAGAATAAGGGTGTCTGCCAAATGCCATAAACGTAAAATTGTAAAGTAAATGTTCCAGCAGCTTACCAGTATGAAGTCTGTGTGAACAAGAAGAAAAACAAATCTCACAGTTGGCTAGGACCACATTTTCATAAAATTTCCAGCAATGCTCTATAACAGGCTTAAGTGTAAACACAACCTTTAACGGATGATAGTAAGAGTCAGTATATACAGTATGTAAGTAATCATGATCACATGCCTGGCCAAATAAAAAAGTTAAATTTAAACACATCAAATTACTGGCCTGCATCAAGCAAAGAAAATATTGAATTGAATGCATTAAATAAAACCTGGAAGGATAATGCTGAACAAAAAAAATATATGACTAACATCAGAAATCAATTAATAACATGATGAATTTGCATGGAAAATAATTACATTTCCACATGCACATTTTCACCAAAACTAATAAGATTCACACTACAATTCTTGGCTTTGGAGCAATGGAGAAAGGTCATGTGGTCTGATGAGTCCAGATTTACCCTATTCCAGAGCGATGGGTGTGTTATGTTAAGGAGGTTCACATGAAATGCTTCACCCATCATGCATAGTGTCCCTTGTCCAAGCCTCTGGAGGCAGTGTTATGATCTGGGGCTGGTCAGGTCTAGACTCAGCAACATCATGTGGTAAAAAAAATGAAGTCAGTTGATGACCTGAATGTACTGAATGACCAGGCCCTTTGTCACATATTTTTACACTGATTGCGCGGGTAAAATATGTGAAAGCTAGGGGTGGGTAACTGAGTATTTTGCGATTCAGGAATATATTACAAGCCTGAAAATGATAGACATTATAGAACCATAGGCTTGGACGTTTGAGTTTAAGGTCACCATTTTTTTTCTTCCCAAACTCTAATTATTTGTGTTTACAATGGTCGTTGCAGTCAAAACCAAATACAAAGTCTAAGTAGACAAAGTGAGACATGAGAATTAAATCTATTATTGATTTCATTGACATTATTTCACAGAAATAGTAGAGCCTTCTAAGTAAGATAGGTGAAGATATTTGAACACACCAATTAAGTCTGTGCTGGAATTGTAGGCATCAGTGGCCTGCTCGGGTCAGACTGTGGACATGTGAGGAAGGGAATGTGAATGTCAGCTTCCACACCCATCTTTCTGACCAAAGGGTCAACCCAAAAGGCCTGCCAAGAACAATCCACCAACCCTGAGAAGGCTGAACCCCACCTAAAGCATTCAGCACAGTGTCTTAAACAACATTCACTCACGATCACTGCGCTCTCAGTCCAGGCCTCCCAGACAGAGACAGAGAGATAGGAAGGGGGGGGGGGGTGTTCTTGTAGTAATAAATCAAAATATGTGAATATGTGGCATAACGGTGAGTTGAAATTAATTGCTCATATGAGGGACTTCATCGCTTTTAAACTGACAAAGCATCTTTAAAAAAGTGGCGAAATGCTTTCAAGGTTATAGCCTGAGTCATCATCTTGAATAGTACAAAACATTTCAAATGACCTGGAGGAGTAAAAACATTTATCAAAAAAGACAACTGGAAAAAAGTGCGGAAAAGACTGTAGCAGTTAAAAAAAATCAGCCAGGAGGCAAAAAACAAAAGAGATGTGCGAAAGGGCAAGCCTCTGTCTCTCTTAATGACTCAAGCAGACTAATGCAGGAAATATGACTACAAGTTTGGAGATAATTGATTCCTTTCCCCTAAAGCTGGACCGCAGCAACCCATAGCCAACATTCCCCACTGCTCTCCAACGGGCCCCTTGTTCAGCCAACTTCAAGTCAACAGCTATTAATTAGACACACTGGTGTCTGCAGAGAGATGACCAACACACTGCAGTCATAATACCGCTCTCAATAAAGCCTGACACAATTAGATTTGCCCTTGTGTATATATATATCTCTCTGAACTTCTGGTGGAGGCAAATCAAATGTTTGAAGCCGAAGTCAGAACGGCAGATGTACTGTAGAAAGAAATAAGACAAGTAGCGTATTAGTGGATACAATAAATATACGGATATAGAGCTATGATTCCAGACATGAATTAAGCATGGCATGGCTCACACGGAGGTGGAAATATTAACAATGTGAAGGATTATGGGTAACTTGGAAAAGCACTAGTAGTTACAAAAGAGAGTTACAGGAGATACTGCTGTAGTCATAGATGCAGAGTGCAAAGATCTGTATTCATCTCCTTCTGATCATCTAAATCATCATTGTTATTAATGTCATAAACTGAAATATGTCGACACTTATTCGTCCACATCCAAGTCCGTTATCTCAGAAGTGAATGAAGAATGCAAGTCTAATAATCGTCGTCATCTATACCACTTAATCCTGTATTCAGGGACGCGGGAGGCCCGGAGCCTATCCCAGTAGACTAGGAGGACCAGGCAGGGTACACACTGGACAGGGTGTCAATCCATTCACACACTACGGGCAATTTGTGAACGCCAATTAACCTAACCTACATGTCTTTGGGACGAAACCGGAGTACCCGGAGGAAACCCACCAAGCACGGGGAGAACATGCAAACTCAGACCCAGACCCTGGAGGTGCAAGGCGACAGTGCTAACCACTACACCACCGTGCCGCCCTAGTCTAATAATCTTGTTAAAGTATTTCATTAAATCTGCAAAGCATTTCAACTCATAGTACGATCCTTCTCTAAAACTTTCACAATGCTGCAGAAGGCTTTGTTTTATTTCTCTTACCACAATTAGGTGATAACTCGTAATGTGAAAAGCAACTGTAACTAGCTTGGCTGGATTTAGACATGCTAGCCAGCTAAATTTAATTGCTGAATACCGTTTATACTCATACAATACAGAGGATTTTCCACAGGCCACAGTGGGCTGACATAACATTCTCAAGCCCTACACTGTTAAATATTTGGGATATAATGGTGATTATATGCATTATAAGCGCCACAGAAGCAGCCAAGGGACCAGCTGTTTGAGAGACATGAGAGTTCAGCCTGGGGAGACTCCAGCAGGAGAGAATAAAGAAATCATGCGTGATCGTACAAAGATCTCCCAAAACCATGTTTCTCACTTATGAATCGATGCCGTGCTCTTTTCTACTATTTATTACTATTATTATTATTATTATTATTTAAAAAGTACAGCTTCAGAGGAAGTTATTCAGGTCACTTTGTTTCAGCGTTACCTCTTAGTTTCCGGCCACCACAGACATGAATAGATGAGTCCTGATGCTTTCCCCTGGCTTGAGTCTCTAGAGAATGTAGTCATGTTGACAGACATGCCACAAGAAACCGTCTGGAGTCAATTTGTTACGTCAAAAGCTCTTGCTCGTGTAAATAAAACTCTTGAACAAACAAGCAGGATTTTTTGAAGGAGAAAGGCAGGACTCATGTGAATGGACGAGGCTCCCTGTAGATTATGGTAAATATTGTTTGGATTTCTTTAGGATTTTCTCTTCACACAGCTGAAGTCAGACTTCACGCCATTTTCCCACCATCTTCATGATCTGCCTCCTCAAGTGCTCTATTATATGAAACAATGTGATGTGACAGGTTTAAATTCCCACTGATCAAATTGTCTTATAGTGGGAACCAGCAAGGACCATAAAACATCCACAGAGGCCATCCATCACAATCGTGCGCACATCAGGCCAGATGCTGTTTACACAGATGGTGGTTAAGTCTCATTATTTTTGTGAGTGTGTGTAGTCGGACATTTATGTGCGAGCTGTGCGAGAGCGAGGAAGGACTGGTGTTTATAAGCCAGGGAAGAGGGGAGGGAACGATGCACAATCCTCCAGATCTGCTGCTCCGTTCCTCAAGGCAAACTTCCGCTCACTACGATCAGGATGATTTGCAGATGAGATGGTGCCGCCACTGCTGCTTCCTCCTGCGAGGGAAACATTTCTTCCCTCTGCTTCATTTCGGTTTAATGAGCTTATTTTCCAAACCGGCCATTAACCAATTAAATGGCCACCGGTACTATAAGGTAGACCGTGCTGCACCGTGATCACTATGGCTCTAATCTATCCACCTTATCAGATTACTGGGTCGTTTGTTGCATGTGAATGTGATCAAGTTCCGGCTTACTGATCAGAGCTCAGAGCGTTCCCACATTGCAATTAAAGACAAGAACCGGCACTGGATCATCACGTCTCTATGACAGCATTGCTTTTTCCAACAGACAGGGTGAAAGTGTTTTCAGTAAATCCCAACTGGTTAAACAGCTCGAATGTGTCACACCTGTAGTTCAACTACATTTCCCAGGATCCTTAGCCACCAATTGACATCATGTAAAAAATCACATGACACATATCCACGAACAGGCACTGAGTTTTGGTTAGGCACACCTGTCTATAATTATACACACCCATCTTAATCAACCCAGAGCCCCAAGAGATCTTTCTGAACCCTCGCGCCTGCATCCTGCATGTGAAGTTACTAGCTTATTATTCTGTATATCCTGGCTTGACTTTGGTTTTTACTTTTGATCCAGATCCGACTCTTTGAATGATCCTGTCTCTGATTACGGCCCTGCCCTTTCGGTTTGTTTGCCCTGACCTCAACCCAGTATTTGTATCCAAGTCCAACTCCTTACAGGATCAACTGGATCAAATGGAAAATGCTGATTTTAAAATGACAAACGCTACTGCTAAGATATAATGCTAGCATTTAACTGGTGTATAAAACAATTACAAGGTTTTGGCCTTTCGTCTACATGCAAACGACGTTTTGCTCGTTGAAAATGGAGCTTTCGGAAAACTCCGTCCAATGTGAAGATTTTCCAAAACTCTGTTTTCAGTGGTGCTGTGTGGACAGAGGAAACACAGAGTTTGCTAGTCACCTTGATTTGACTTCAGCTTTGTTTATGAGAATATTTGTGCAATAGTGGACTTGCGTACAGTAAACAGGTAATGACGTTCCTGGCTTCTGATTGGCCCCCTGTAGATTAGGGACGCTCCTGACAGCACATAACAGGTGGTTTTGCGTTTTTATTTGGACAAAGATATTTTTAAAACGTAGTTCGTTTGGACAGAATATTTTTTTAAAAATCTGGCTACGTGTGGACGAGACGTAACCACTGGTGTGGAGAGTGCTAATGAGCCATGGGATGATTTTTAAGATCATTAATAAACTCTCAGTTGCTAAAAGGCAGAATTCAATATAATTTAAAGAGTTCATAGATTTCATTTTACAAGATCCAAATTACCCATTAAAATTCCCAATGTGTGCAAAGTGTAGTATTGAAGAAGGAATTGTAGCATATCCATTGTACTAAAACATCTGTTTTTATAGTCTGTCTTTCATTTTATTATAATTTTTTTTTCGCCAAACAGTTTGTCAGAGTTAGTTCTACAGATCCAGTATGAGCTATATTAAGCTCAAAATCCTCAAATCTGATCCGAAGATCAGAATCAGGTCATCTCTCTTGGTGTCTTCTTTGCAAAAAGATTAATTTTACAATTATGTAAATTTAAAGCTCTACCCAGGTTTCAGCTGTGGTTCAGAGATCTAATTAGCGTACTCCATTCACAGCAAATGCAGTGTAATCTAGATGACAGATCTGAAGCTTTTGCTAGAATAACAACTGATTCTGAGTCATACAGGAAGATAAAAAATTGTTATAGACACATAGTCATATATAGAACAATAAAGAAGGAAGCCACTGACACGCTCTGCTGCTCAAGTCTCTGCAAGAATAAGTTCTGTAGTTAAGGTGTGATTATTTGTATGTACAAGTCACACTGTTTTTATTACCGAACACAATGTGGCGGCCAATTCGTGTATGAAAATGATTCCTCATGCTCCCAGGACAAATTTACAAATTGACTCCTGGACTATAACCTTACCACCAGGGAAGAAAAAAAAACAGGTGATGTGATAACCTGGTTTTTCAATACTTTCAGGTAGTCATGTGACTACATTTTATTGCCAAGCCTAGACCAGACCAACTGAAGAAACCCACACATTGCCCACTCTGGAATAGAGTTAATCAGACTTCATACACTTTCCCATTGTTCCAAAGTCTAATCTTCATGCTCCCCAGCAAACTGAAGTCTTTTCAATTTCAGGTTCCTGTTTTATCCTACTTCCTGCGAATTTCTACCGTTGATTCCTTATGATGCAACTTTACCAACAATTTAAGTGATCTCTGAGTCATTCAGGATTTTTTTTCATGTTTTAATAAAGGGTTGGACAGTTCTTAACACAATTTCAATAAATTTTGCAATATTCTTGGTTTTCTTTACCTAATCCACAAACTCCAGATTTTTTTTTCTTTGGCCAGGTGTATAAAAACCAGTTATGACAAAGTTGTTACTGATGTTACTGTCAACTACAATTACATCAGCAACAACATGAAGTGTATTCTGCTTAACATATGTTCTCATTATATACACTACCGGGCCAAAAAAAAGTCACACACATTAATATTTAGTTGGTCCGTCTTTTGCTTTGATTACAGTACGCACTTGCCATGACATCGTGTCGATAAGTAAAGCCTTTATTTTGTCACATATACATTCCAGCACAGTGAAATTCCTTCTTCGCATATCCCAGCGCAACTGGGGTCAGAGCGCAGGGTCAGCCATGATACAGTTATGACAGTTATGGAGCAGTTGGGGTTAAGGGCCTTGCTCAAGGGCCCAACAGTGGCAACCTGGCTGAGCTGGGAATCAAACCGCCGATCTTCTGATCGGTAACTCAGTGCCTTAGCCCTCTGAGCCACCACTGCCCTTAAGCTTATGAAACAAAATTTATTTCTGTCCAGTGGTGCATTCACTTCCCTCCAAGATCTAGTATGGATGATGGGAGCGTTGGACCCATAACACTGCGTCCACAGGCTTGTATGGAAGACACTGGACATGATGGATGTATCACTCCATCCACCTCTCTTCTTACGCTGATGCGCCATTACTCTGAAACCGGGTAAAACTGGACTCATCAGCCTACATGACCTTTTTCCAATGTTCCACAGTCCATTCTTTATGCTCTTTAACAAGCCATTTTTTCAGATTAGCCTCACTGTTAAGTGGTTTCCTTAAGGCAACACAGCTTTTTAGTTATCTTCACATTCTGTATGTGTGGAAATGTTCTTACTTTCACTGTTAAAGAAGGCTGTGAGTTTACTTGTCAGTTTTTTATGATCAGAGATCACTTTTCAATCATTAAAAAAAAAATTGGACTACATTTCTTCCTGAAAGATGATGGTTCACCACTATCCTTCCAGGATTGTTTACAATACGTTTGACTGTTTTAATTTAAGTAGTTGCAGTAATCCAGTAATCTCCTTAGTTGTTGTCTTTGCTTGATGCGGGCCAGTAATTTGACCCAGCTGAACAAGAGTAACATCTTTCCATCCATGACGAGAGGATATGCCTTCTGACAGGGTTGTTTAAGAAAAGAGAAGCTACCCACTTCATCAATTAGGGTTAAATTAAATAACTAGTTGCCTGGAATAATTATCCAATGGATGGCTCTCACCTATTTAGGGAGTTTAAATCCAGGCGTTGACTTTTTTTTGCCATGCAGTGTACTACAAAAAACTATTAACGATTTTCGAAAGCAAATCTAATTTAAGCTGTACATTGAAATCCCTTGCATAAATGCTCAACTTTATCAAAATGTAATGAGAAAAACCCCAAACTTACCCTTTTCATTTATAATGCAGTTTAATGCTTCAAATACTCAGTTTTGTATTTGCATATATGTTTAGTCATTTTACAAGCTCTATGAAAAGTAAGTCGATCTAAAAAAAAAAAAAGATTCTTATTGTAGATTGAAAAAACAACTTTAGTTTATTTAATCTACTTAACAGAGCAGAACATCTAATCAAGTGAAAGATTAGTAAGAACATAACCTCACAAGCCCTCGAGAGGGATTTCGTTTCACTGTAGTTACTAAATAATTATAATGGTAACTGAATAATATGCTTTAAGCTAAATACATGAATAATAAACTGATTTGACCTTAGAATTACCTTTAGTTACAGGCTAGAAAACTCCTTTTGGCATAAGTAAAGCAATAGTCATGGGGTTTGTTGGTTTTAATAGAAACCGGGCTCTTTGCTCCTCACCTATCAGGTGCTTACGGGTCAAAGGTGCCACATGGAGCTCATTAGCATTCCAGCCTTCAAAATGGAGAAAGCATGGGATAAAATCTGTGTATTTTGGAAAGAGGGTACTGTGCATGTGTGTGTATGTGTGTGTGTGCGCGCACATTCATTAGTGTGAGTGAAACATACTTCTGGTGTCTATCACTGTCTCTGGAGTTCCACTCCATCCCTCTACTTGCCACTTACCGTGTTTGAGTAAATTTGTAGCAGACCTAAGGTTCGGGAAAGGCCCAGACTCTTGTGGCGAGCTGCGTGTTTCACATTGCAGGCATATTTCCACACTCTATTTTGCTAACCTCTGCCTGCTGATAAAGGGCCAAAGATCACTGAAGGAAAAAAAAAAGAGCGCGCTTCACCGCACGTACAGTGACTGAGTGTCTGCTGAGCGCTGGAAAATAACAAGAGCTCATCTGACACAGAGCTCACTGTGTGGCGCAGAGCTAGGGCACTTCCAGTCCTGCAGGGAAGCCTCTACTACATGGCTCAGGGCCTATAGTGACAGCTACATTTGTCAACTTTTCCTGGGTTTCGTTGCTGTAACGATAATTAAATGGGGGTATGGAATGCAAAGCAAACACTTCTTTAAAGTATACAAAGATAAGGCACAACACATCGCAGAATTTTCCAAACCATGAGAAATATCATAAATAATATAAATGGAACCAAGGGAAGAAATGAGAAGAGATGAGAAAGAAAGAGAGAGAGAGAGAGAGAGAGCTGGAGAGAATGAGGGAAAGGAAGCATCCAGGTTAAACATGAGAGGCGGTATAGGACAGAGAGGCAATAAAATGCACAAAGACCTTTAAAGGCAACACAGATTTCCTTTAGTTTAACATCTAGCAGTTGTCATGCATAAAAGCCATTATCACTATCATCTTTATGCTCTGCTGTTTCATTAGCATCATTGATCTTTAGAATCAAGAAAAAAAAATACCACTGCATTGACAAAACCTCAAATTGATATTTCATATAAAGGCATCTTAATAGACTAGAAGGTCTAAGACCCTAGACGAAGCCAAGTACAACAGCACCACCTGTTATAGGTCGACATAGGTTTGTTACTGATAAACTGAGTTAAACTGTCAGATAATTACACATTTTGTGTGCCTGATGTGTTTCCACCCATGCTGGCCACACATTTGAAACTTTTAGCATGTGTGGAGAAAGACAGTCACTGTTGTGACTTCCAGAACTATGTTGAAATCAAGTGAACAAAGTAAATTAAAAAATAAATGCTGGAATCATGACTGCTGCTCGTCTGGCTGTGTGTATCTGCTTTTAAGTGTATGAGTGAGCCTATGTAATTGATTATTTAGCCCTGTTGATAGATGCATCTAATTATTATGACAAGCAATTACAACATTTATACCTCTTCTGTTCTTGATTATATGCAGTTTATACCCCTCAAACCAAGAGACACATCAGATAAAAAAAAATAAAAAAAAATAAAACTTGGAGGTAATGGGCAATGGTTCCACAGGGTAGTGTCTGGCTCAGAGGAACAGGACATGGCTCGGCAGCAGTAGGATCTAGCTTGGCAGTGACAGGGCATGGTTCGGCAGTAGTGGATTCTGGCTCAGCAGTGACTGGTTGTGGTTTCGCAGTAATTGGGTCTGGCTTGGCAGTAGCAGGGTGTGGATCAGCATTAGTGGGTTCTCTCTTGGCGGTAATGGGGTGTGGTTCAGCAGTAGTGTGTTCTGGCTCTGTAGTAACCGGGCATGGTTAGGCAGTACTGGGCTCTAGCTTGGTGGTAACCAGGCATGGTCTGGCAGTACTGGGCTCTAGCTAGGTGGTAACTGGAAGTGGTTCTGCAGTAGTGGGGTCTGTTTCGGTGATAAAAGGTATGGTTTGACAGTAGCCCATTTACTTAGACTCCACCATACTGACAAGCAGTGAAAGAGAGGGAATTTGAGATGCAAAAAACATTATGTGAGGGGTATTTTAAATGGATTATTAACAGACTTTATGGGACCTCTATGACTGTTACTAATGTGTTAAAATAATATCAAAACATATGAGCTTTAAACCTCCCAGCCATCCAATGAACATCAACTGCATGGAAATGCTTATTACAGAGGTGACTATTTTGAGTGAGACTTAATTGTCTCTATGGAACATAATGAGACACTGAGCCTGTACCTGAGATCAATTAAAAACTAATAAAAAATTTGTACACTTGTACACTGGGTTAATTGTGTCTCATATCGACTGTATATTGCAAAACAAAAATGCACCTGACATTGTAGAGTCATGTTATCAGGGGACACTAGTCTTAACTCTGTACTCACTGACTGTCTGGACTGGACACACACAGACACACACACACACACACGCACACACACACACACACAGAGACTGCCTGGACTGGAATAGCTCTGTTGGCCTGGAATGCTTCACAGAATGCATCGGGGTTAATTCCATGGCCAGAGAGAGAGAGAGAATAGGGAGGGACTAGAAGGGGGGTTAAGATGGCTGGAATCCCATGCCAGAGTTAAACACCATCGATCAATCACTTCAGTCCATCCCTAATGTGGTCAGGTGACTGACAGCTTTGACTTAGCAGCGTCTGAGTCCTGGCCTTAAGCTGTCTGCACCTTGTTGCTGACTTGCTAGGCTCCCCTCCTTGTGCTCTCTCCCCCTTGCAGAGCTTTGTGAAACCAGATCCACGTCGTCTATCTCCTGGCACCAGGCACAGACAGGCCTCCCATTACAGAATCTGCCTGCCGATGACCTTTGGCACACTGACCTCTCACTCCCTCAGGCCCATTCGTCCAAAACGGGATGAAGAAACTCAGAGGTCAACCATATTTTACTAGGTCATCAGCAGCTACCAAGTTATCAGCTGCTATCTGTATGCTTGCCTCACAGAGACACCCACAAGGACTTCAAACAGGAACGGAGCACAAACAGTCTCACACACACACACACACACACACACACACACACACACACACACACACACACACAAGGTCTTGATGTATTTAACACAGGTCCATGCAAGGACACCTATAACACTCTTCTAACAATTGGGCGAATTCCTTTCATTCTCTGTAATTAAAGCAGTAAATCCACTCAAAGTTTCTCAGTTTCAGAAAACTTTTCAAGCAATGGACTGTGACACGATTCTGATTGGATGTACTGCCTGTGAACTCAGTGTGAGTGTTAATTATCAGCTTTATTCAACCATTTCACATGTAGTGGACACAGCAGAGTTTAGCCTCATGTCTAGGCCTCTGAAGGTGCTACACAAAGTGCTACAACAACATGGCCAGGCCGTGTTTGTTCAGCTGGGCGAGTTTTGTCAAGCAGTATCAAACTCCTTGTTCCTACCTCTCTCCTGTTATTCTTTGATTGTGTTTGGTTTCTTTACATTTGTACGGTTTGTTGGCTCTTTAAAGCTTTGCTTTGCATCAACAGAAACCGCGTGTGTTTTCCACCGTTCTGTGCTCTTTTTACCAGCAATAAAATCAAGAAGTAACTGATTAAACCAAAAAGATGCTTTACCTGTTGAACTCCTGGGCCACCACAATAAAAGTAGTCTAGATATTCATGAATAGAAAAGAGGACGTGACAGTTAATTAAACGCTAAACGAGGGAAAAGACCTGCGACGGGTCTGTGTGTTTAACGTTTCACTTGGGTGATTTCTCTAATCACTCTGTGAAAATGAGAAGGGTTGGATTAGCACTGGAGCTGTATTTAAATATCTCTTGCGCAAGTCACATTTAAACGTCTTAATCTGAAGAAGTAGAAGAAGTTCAACTGACCGGCGAAAACACGTAAACGTTTGCGTCGCGTCGGTGGACCAAGTCCTGAAACTCCAGTGCATTCATCTTCATCGTCACAGTCGCCACTTTCCAGACCTTCATCATCCTCTTGGTTCAGTCGATCTGGATCTCTCCGAGATGCGCCGCCTCCTGGCCGAGCCCTCCATCGCTTCTCCGGCGAGGTCACCATGCGTAACAGCTGAGGAGACAAATAAGAGGTAAGAGATAAGAGCTCGGCACAGTGGTGTAGTGGTTAGCATTGTCGCCTTGCACCGCCAGGGTCCGGGTCGATTCCCGTCTCTGTGTGCATGTTCTCCCCGTGCTTGGTGGGTTTCCTCCGGGTACTCCGGTTTCCTCCCACAGTCCAAAGACATGTAGGTTAGGCTAATTGGCGTTCCCAAATTGTCCGTAGTGAATGAAATGAGTGAGTGTATGTGAGTGTGCCCTGTGATGGATTGGCACCCTGTCCACCCTGTCCCTGTCCATGTGCCCTAAGTCTCCTGGGATAGGCTCCAGGCCCCCCGTGACCCTGAATACAGGATTAAGCAGTATAGATGATGAGTGAGTGACAGTGAGAGAGATAAGAGCTTCGTTGTGATCCGGATATGCCGTTCCTTAAGTGATGTGTTTATACTGTGATGAACGGCTGAAAGTTATACTGTAGCAAGGATCAACCTAGATATCGCTGACACTACATCCGACTTAATACATTTTTCTAATGAGCCTTACAAAAGGAATAAATAAATAAACAAACCTGAGTAATCATAGCAACATAGAGCTGTTATTAAGAAACCAGGTATTTTATTTCTCTTCATTATGTATTCACTGGTGACAAATTACTATAATTTAGGTGCTATTAGAGACTATATGTAATTTGTTGTCTGCTCAAACGTGTGTTGTCCCAGTTACATTGCTGATGATGTCTGTGCAACTAAGCACATAAGCATCTCAGCATTTAAACTGAGATGAATCTAAAGTAGGGCTATCAGTATTAGCACATTAACGCATTGGGCCGGTGGTGGATCAGTGTGTTACGGCTTTGAATTACTGATCAGGTCACTGGTTCGAAATCCCCGGCTTCCAGCAGGTTCCTGCTGTTGGGCCCATGAGCAAGACCCTTAACCCTGTGTGCTCCAGGGGTGCTGTATAATGGCTGAGCCTGTGCCCTGACCTCAGTCTCCTAACAAAGCTGGGATATGAGAAGAATAAAGAACTTTATTGCGCTGAACTTAACACCTGCATGTAATGTAAAATCCTTAACACATTAAAATGACGTAACAGAAACAAATTCAAATTCAAACTTCTTAAATGTGACTCAGGGTGCATTTGACTTAACAAATTCTACACCCATACATTATGTGGTACAGAAGAGTACAGTTCTAGAGTCTGGGCCTATTAGGTTGAACCAGTTCTGAGATCATTTCAGTTTTTTTTGCATCTCCTACTTCTAGCTCTAGAATTTGTCAAATCAGATGCACCTTGTGTCCCATTGAGGACGTACAGAGCCACTAGCAACTTCTACACACCACCGTCTTACTAAAAATATCAGAAAGTATTTGGGTATGCAAGCATGTTATCTATGAACTGTTGCATATGCTTGCATTAACTGATGAAAATGATACAAAAAAAAAAACACACCTAATAAAAACCCTAAATACATTTTTTTGACTTTTTGTACACCAGTCAAAGAGAAGCAAAATAAATGCACCTAATTAAATGTATATATATATATTTTTATGTTATTTTATAATGTCATTCACTGTATCTAACACTAGCGTTAGCACCCATCGTTGATGGGAAAAGAATCAGAAGGTTAAAGCTAAAAATAAGCTGATCAGCTTTAATGTAATCAGTGATGTTACAATTTCAGGTTGAAGCCCGTGTACAGTCTTTCTGTACAGTTTATTAATATTGTGAAATAAAAGGTTGAGTATCTTTACGCTAAATTGTAGTTCTTTCGTCATCAGTCAAATACACTCCCTGTTCCCTGTTCGGTAATCTGAGAGTAAAACACAGATGAGAAATCAAAAACGTTCTCAGATAAAGACTAAGTTTTGTCTAAAAATGACTTCGCCTATATCACTTCAGCGCTGTTATTTCAGCCGTGAACATATACAGAAATCCTAGTAAAAATATTCAGTTTAGATTTTCTTATTAATATCTATTACTGTAGGTGTTTGTTTACACTGAGCAAGTAGCTTATTAATAGCTTTAAGTAAATTATTAAATCTGGCACATTACTATTCGTAACATCAGTTTTACACAGAGTTTACACTTATGGTGCAGGTTAAACTTCAGGCAGATATCTACTGTATGTACTGCAAAGGTTTCATTAAATTCCGTCCAGCAGTCGATTTAAAGACTAACTTTAATTCTAATGAAAGCATTTTGATTTCTTTTATGGCGCAGGTTCCACTTCAAGCAAATAGCAAATTACTGGCAAAGTTTCATTCAATTCTGGCCAGCCAGTTTTTTTGCCTGATGCTGTGACAAAATCAAGCTGGACAGACATACAGACATACAGACAGCCTGGTTTCGGGTCCTCCAATGTCTGAAACGCCAGTGATATCAATAGATACCATTGAAAGACCAACGTACAGTCAAAACCTTTCTTTTATTTATAGATGACTACACTACTTCTAAAACACAGTTTGAAAAGTCTTTCACCTGGCACAAACCAACATTTCCAATAAAAACACTAGAACTGATATCTGACATCAAATGTCAGATATCTACATAATACATGGAGTATTGCTGTAATGCTTAATGGTTTAGACAAAAAGCTTTTCAGTCATGCAAAATCAAAATGAAAGATTTATTTGAAATGTATGGAGAATCTAATGTGGCAAAACAGCAACGGAAAAACAACACGGATGTTCAATACGTTTTCCACAACAAACAAGTTCAATGGTTTGCCAAAGTAAATTACACTACGCTCCACGCCTTCTGCCTTTTCCTTTCATCTTTGCCTTCTGTCTTCTGACTCTTTCTTTTTTTTTATTGATTTCCTTCCGATGTGCAGACGCACAAGCATGTGCTTGTTGTTGTTTTTGTGATTTCTTTTTTTTTCCCTTTTCCTTTTCTTTTTCCACCAGAGAAAATTGAGATCAGGTGGGTCACGCTCTGGACGGCTTTTCTCAAAAACACAAATCCGCAAACCATGGTCCATGACAGGGACCTTAATAAGGCGAGTGCGATAATCATCAAATTGCATCAAACAGCCGCAGCAACTTATCCTGCGCACCACACATCTGCGCCACATTTTAATGCTGGCTTAATTCTGGAGGTCAGCGAGGACGCACATACAACATTTTCCACCAGAGTACCAAACAAGCCTCCATTCAGGGCCAGATACTGGAGGCATACATGAGTCTCTCTCTCTCACACATACACACACTCCCTCTCTCTCTAAAAGCACTGCTACTGCTTTTGGCCAAAGGAACTTGTGGTAAACACAGATTCCTTTAAACAGACTGCTCACCAGAGCTCCCTCACACTGAAACAGCATCGTTCTGTATGATGAAGGCCCAAGCAGAGTCAAATCCAGCAGCAAAGGGGCTTTACTGAATGCCAGCTGCTGAAACTCCTTTCCACTGGGTACAAACTGTTCCAATGAGTGTAAGCGAACCTAACACAAGTGTGCTCTTTTTCTCCCTACGCTCGACTTTCAGTAACGAATGAGATGTTAATGCATCTGGCCCTGTCTTCTCTTGGGGCTTTTCCAGTAAGCAAGTATACCACACATGTTCCTCTCTTTCACTATGTTTGATTTTTGGCACCAACTGTTTTTTTTTTTATAAATGCATCCGGTTCTCTCTTCTTTAAGCAGCGGGTTTGCGTGTGCCGCATGTGCCAGAGGCCTCAATGCAAGTTGCCCGGAATTCCTTCCCAAAAATGGTTGCCTGGAAACAGCGGGAGCCACGCTGTCCCGCAGAACAAATGAAACTAAAGGCAAACAGTCATAAAGAGGGAGCATGAGTGGCGGTTGAGGGGATTTCAAAACAAACCCCTAATAAAGCAGGCTGAGGTGGAACTAGGACGAAAAAAAGCTCTGCGCGCTCGGTGCCCTGTTTGACGTGAGGTTTTGCGGAGAACTGGATACGCCGACAGAGACCGTGAACTTCCCCTCACCCACTAACACGTGCACACACACATACGCGTGTACACACAAACATACCGCACCCTGCTGCGGTGGCATGGAATGGTTGCGCAGAAAGTGACGTTTCGCTCTAGGCAGCTGGGTCTCAGGGAACACCACAAGAGGAAAAAAAACAAAAAACACCCTCGATTCAGAATTCATTAAAAACACTCTCTAACACTCGAACGCACACATACGAACACATGAGGCGAAAGGAATCATCGAAGAAAACAAATGAAAACATCTGAAAAATCAAGAACATGCCTTATATATTAAGAACCGAATCAAGCCCCCTTCCCCCCCCCCACCTTCCCCTTTGCGGTTTGCAGGCAAGAGCCACACAGATCCTCTGGAATGTTGCAGAGCCGAACAACACGAAACATGCAATCAGAATGTCTGCGAGCCTCCTCTCCCATAGCAGCGAGTCACAATGGAAAACAGAGAGGGAATAGGTCCGCTCGAGGGCCAGCATATGGTGGATTGTTCGACGCACTCTGGAGAGACGTACAGGACCACAGGACAGCTGTGTTAGCACTGAACTGCAGCACCGTCCTGTCTAATAGTGTGTTTTAACTGATCAACATACCTTCTTCTGTAGTGTCAGGCTTTGCGTTACTGCCGCTGCTATTTTCCCGACATTTCTCAAAGTGGATGACTTTAGGTTGGAATTAGATCACCAGCAGTTTGTCATAAGAAAGATATGTGAAAGAGATAAAATAGACAAGTGACTCATCTTTTCTGTTCAGATTTGGCATCTACTTAGTAATTGCTCAAATACTGAACTATTGCATTAATCTTTCCAGGAATTTGACCCCAGTTTGCACTCGCAGGTATTTCCGGCTTGTACAGGTATATGCATAAAATGAGCTTATGACTGATGTTGTGATATCCTGATGGTGTGCATTGATAAACCTAACCACTGAAAAGTCAGCAGTATTTGCAGAAACTCCCTGTCCTAATATCCACCTGATTTCCTCTTTTGATGTTATCACTCTCCCATCGGTAAACGTAACCACTCCCAGATTTACAGATCTTTTCCCCCTCTTCGACTAATAATTCAAGTGTCTCCACCTCAACCGTAACTCCTGTTTACAGTAACATCTGCAGCGGGAGCCTAGCAGACTCCTTGTTCTCCAGCAAGAGCAGACATGCTTTTTTTGTCCTGCCGTCTTTTGTAACCACAACACACACAGCATGGAGGTGGTGAGTGAGAGACAGAACGTTGTTAAGGGCCAGGGGTGATGGACCCCAGAGGGAGCCCAGATAATGCCTGTGGTTTGGTCCCATGCGTCATGCAGCAGCATGTTATTTGGTGTGTATCCAGCATGAAGTGGCGGCATCCTCGGGTTCACAAAAACATGACCTTTATGTACGGTTATAGATGAGGGCCCGAAGAAAGCCGGTTCCCTCTAACACACTTTTTTGATAAGCATCAGGCTGCACATCCTCTCTTTTGGACGAGCGTGGACACGCAAAGACGTGTAAAGTCTCGTACAGCCTGTGGACTGGAGCTTAGATACAGTAACGTTGTGACTAGTGCCAGGATCCGTGACTAAAAATCCTACATACTATACCACTGTATGCTTTAATTAAGAGTGGTATGAGTGCTCAGATCGTTTCAGGGCGCACCGGTGTAAACCTGGTATATTTTATTAAAGTTAAAGGGGCCGAATATCCAAATAAGCTTAGGGCTTAAAGATTTTTTTATTTATTTGATTGCCTTTTAATCTCAATTTCCTGCATTCTTCACATTGTTAAATTATTAAGTAGGATCTACAGGGAATCCATTTGAATTCGCTCTCTAAATCACACACACACACATACACACACACACACACACACACACACACACACACACACACACACTTGTATAATTACAAAGAGGACTTTACATTGATGCAATGACTTACATCTGATCGTTATAATAACTTCAGTAAACATGTCGTGATTTAAAAAAAAAAAGCTGTAGGTTTTATAAAAAATAAAAAATCTCATAAGAACCAGTCAAAACTGTCAGTTATTCCTGTCCTTGTGGCAATATTTGGTCACCAACAACATACCCCCCCCCCCCTAAGTGTCTGTAAAGTGTTTAAGAGTTTAAGGAGGTTAAGGATATCTGGAGGCTCAGATCTACAAGAGCGCAGATGAAGGAAAATGAGCCAAGGTGTGACTCATGGCACACGTTCACAGATGAATAACCAGGAATTACACATACAAACAACCTTTACACGTTACTTGAAAAGTGAAAAAAGGGTTTCGACTGTGCTATATATATTTAACTCACGGTTTTACAATCTGTATTGAGAGCAATCACGTGGAATCGAAGAATCTGCGGATAGATTCATTATTCAGTATCAGTAATTCTGTGCTTGAGTGAGAGTGCGAGAGAGAGATAGATAGAGAGAGAGAGAGAGAGAGAGAGAGAGAGAGAGAGAGAGAGAGGGAGGGACGGAGAGACAGAAAGAGACAGAGAGAGAGAACGTCTGCTCCACTGGGCATTTAAAACTGGGTGTGTGCCACTTTTACAATGAATTACTATTCTCTTTCTAGGTCATGTTAAAATCTAAAACATGTTTTCAGGATCCTAATATTTCTCCTCGCTCCACCTCCAGCCTCAACTAATGACGCATTTTCAACAAAGGAACTTTTTTTTTTATGTTCAGCAAATACGCATGCAAATACATGCTTTGGGGAAAAAACAACATCACATTTAATACCTACACTGATCTGAGAACTGCTCTGGCTTCAAAATATAATAACTATAATACCGAGAGTCGTGAGATGCTGGTTCAGGAGGAGAAGACGGATGTTACGAAGGGCAGCAATACAGCACTGAATCACTGCTACTATTATTGTTTTTTTGTTTTGTTTTGTTTCTGTCATTAAGGATTTCACAAAAACATTCTTAAATCTTAAACGCTTATTAGTTAAGGAAATCATTTGACTGGAGTGGAGAAAATTAGCAAGTAAGTTATTGTAATATAATATTATATAGTATATACTATATTACAATACAGTATAATATATAGTACTATATTATTATATACTATACTCATGTATCATGCATAGTAATATAGTATAACAGAATTATACACAGCACTGGCGCCTTGCACCTCCAGGCTCCGGGTTCGATTCCCGGTCATGGAGTTTGAATGTTCTCCCCGTGCTTGCTGGGTTTCCTCCGGGTACTCCGGTTTCCTTGCACGGTCCAAAGACATGTAGGTTAGGTTAATTGGCGTTCCCAAATTGTCAGGTAGAGTGTGAATGTGTGTGTGAGTGTATATGTGTATATGTGTGTGGCCTGCGTTGGATTGGCACCCTGTCCAGGGTCTACCCCTCCTTGTGTCCTAAGTCTCCTGGATAGGCTCCAGGCGCCCCGTGATTAAGTGGTATAGATGATCAATGAGTGAGGGAGTGAGAATTTTACACCGATCAGCCATAACATTAACACCACATAACATTATCAATTATATAGCAGCAAACTGAATCTGAATAATCAGAAAAGTCTGAATAATCAGAATGAGAAATGCCTTACTAAACCACCTCAATCAAAACATTCTTCCCGATCCGACCTGACTTTGGTGAAGGATGGGACACTGTTTGGGTCGTATAGCACATGTGGAGAAGCTTCTAACCAATCAGAGATGATGCTGTATTCTTGTAGCCAGTCATAATGCAGAAAACAGGATTTTTGTTAGAAAACATGGGAAGCTATTCTTGTTCTTCCAGCAGATTAAATGTAAGTACGAATAATTATTGTGTCCATGTCAGAAAACATATATTCTAACCACTTGGAGTATGTAAACACACATCTTATCGGCTTAGCGTCCAACAGTCTAATTTGACCATCGGAAATATTGATCATGTAAACATAGTATACGGACTGTAGGAATTTCAAAATGCTCAACGTATCAATATGCTGTGATTGGTCAGGTGTCTACAAATATTTTTCCATAGATTAATAGCTCATTTAGAGAATTTATGTGATCTATTCTGTAAATAATACAAATATATGATGTTATTTACCCAGAAAAAAACAAGATTTCATTGACATGGACCACTGTAATAGCATGGGAGTTTTCCACCGTGAGAGAGAGAGAGAGAAGCTTGCGCTTTGTGGTTTCTTGATAAGATGACAAGCTACATTTTTTTGTCTTATTAACTTCAATACAGAGGGGGGGGGGGGGGGGGGAAAGGAAGGGGATAAAGGAATGTCTGGAAGTGATAACAGAAACAAACTTGCCTCACAGATGTTCCTCGACATTATGGGTAAATTGAAATGGTTAAAAAGCTAAATGTGCAATTCATTAATGAATAGAAAAGACAAGCCTTGGCGAATCACTGTGTTGTAAGAGAAATAAAACACTTCATGATGTGTTGTCGGAAAATAACACCTCAGTCTTCA
The DNA here is from genome assembly GCA_030347435.1 of Clarias fuscus. Taxonomy (NCBI): domain Eukaryota; kingdom Metazoa; phylum Chordata; class Actinopteri; order Siluriformes; family Clariidae; genus Clarias; species Clarias fuscus. The sequence goes on along the minus strand of CM059214.1, from coordinate 19,885,541 downwards.
TCACATCATACCACTGATACCATCATCCCCTGTTGTGTTTAATGCCTTACATATACCATGTGAAATCGGTTTAAATGTGTTTAAAATTTTGCTTTAATATATTTTTGTTTATTATGTGACATGACCATTTGTGAGACACAAATGAACGAGGTGTATTTTGCCACCTCATTCCTAACTTCAGGCTTATCACGACAGCCAGTGACACTCAGCAGTCCTTTCACACTCGCTATGTGTGAGACCGTACTCCCTCGCCTTCTCTCTCATTGTAGAAATGCAGGCCAGGGTCGAGAGGCCCCCATAACAAAAGGGAAGAGACGTGGAGGGGTACGCGACCCTCGCAAGTAGACCCTCTGATGACCTGGCGCAGACAGGAAACAGGAAGTGGGACCTCTGACCTTTACGAGAGGCTCCCTTTGTGCTTCCTGGAGTGAAAATTGCTGACGGAAGGTCCGCGTGAGGGCCGCAGTACTGAGCCATGAGAACGGACCGGAGCGGCCGATCTCTCCCATGCAACCCGGGGGAGGCTCTGATTACAACTGCAGTGTGAGAAAGAATGCAGGAACGCTGCCACCTGTAGGCCTCTTTCTTTCTCAGGAACTACAGACTTGGGAAGCAGCAATGACCTGAGCTGCATGTGTAGTGAACTATTTGTGCATGAAGAAGAAGAAGGAGGAGGTTAATCAAAGTTCTGTTTGAATTTGAACCATTTTTAAACATGCTATCCATTTGCGCCAGTTACCTTAAAAGCTGCAGGATCTACAATAATATGGTGAGCTACATGGACTTGACTATAATATCATCTTTTCACTGGCATTAATTGACTTCCTGCTTAATAAAGGTCTTGAAATGATCATAAGTAAATAAACACATATTAAATGCTATTTGTAACAATTATGCTGATGTCGGCTTTACGACGCCTGTGGGAATTAGAATGGTGCTCCGACCTTGACGTCTATGAACGTATTATAATTTACTTTGAGTCAGCTCTCCTACTGCATCCTTGCCGGGAGGCTGTTGTCGACCTACAGTGGGGTAATTGCAGTCTGCCGGGGGGGATTAAGTAGGAGATGGGAGGTAAAGGGTGGAATAGGAGGGGTAGATCAACCTCGGGCTTCCGGGCTAAGGGGGCAGATACGGAGCAAGAGAGGGAGGAAAGAAGAGGTTCAGCCTCATTAGTAGCCAACTAATTGGAAGGAAAAGACCTCTTACATTCTCCACCTAACCTCCTAGCCAGCAGGGGAGAGAGTGAATGATAGAAGCAGTATGAGAGGAAGATGAATAAGAGAGAACAAGAATGCAAGCTTGAGTTGTACAGCAGATGTATGGAGAGGAAGTGAGGCAGCTTGCTAAAACAAAGCAGAGAATTCAGGGGTAGAAATTGAAAAAAAAAAAAAAACCTTAGACATAATTCATGAGAGACAGATAGTAAAGAGCTGAAGAAAAAAAAAAGCTAGGTTAGCATGGGGGAAAGAACACTGTGGGAATCATACTGGGTTCCACCTACTGAATATAAAAAGGCAAGGTGAGTGAATGATTAAAGACAGGAAGGGGCTGCAATGAGGCGGTGCGAAGTTGTGAAATGTCGAATCTTCCCCCGTCAAGTGACACACTTTATCGGCGGAACTCTCACCCTTCTGTTCTGGATCATGTTATACTGGTTGATAAAAGTGTCTCTTCCATCTGTAACACCAGCAAGTGATCCACTCAGCTGAGAAGTTCATAGACTGTGAGCTCACCAAAACAAGCACCTCGACACCATCGAGAGAACCGCAGTGAAAACTGCTGCTGACACCAAACATACAAGCAACCACTTGTTTGTCAAGCTGCCATCACAGAGGTGCTACAGATCCACCACCACCCAAACAACACACTATCCGTCCCTCTCCATAGCCACCCTACTGAACCAGCTCAGGTTTTTTTTGCATTGCACTTTGCACACACTGAAACTCTTGCCTCATGTCTCTTGTCTAATGTCAAGTCTAATGATGGGTAATCACAAAGGCTGTTGCAACAGCTATTTTCCTTTGTCTATTCATTGTAAAAATGGTGTCTACTGACCTGTCAGATCCTGCTGCGCTGTTCCCTTGGTGCACTCTCAGTTAATGTTGCTGCATTTTATGTTTAGGTGTACTGTTTTATGTCATACAATGTTGTACACCTAACCAAAACCATTCCCTGTGATCAGAATTGAATGAAAGCAATAAAGTTTCTCACTCGCATGGGGACTGTGGGGTGAGACAGGGTACCTGGGCCTTGACTAACACTGGACTAAGCCAGTACAACGCAGGGCACACAAGCACACACACATGGCAGAGTCTCCGGGTAAGACCAGTTAGCATAATCTGCATGTCATTGGACAGCAGGGGAAAACCAGAGTACCCAGAGGAAACCCATTAAGCACGGGGGAACAAACTCCAGGCACACAGACCCGAGGTGGGAATCAACCCTGGAGGTGCCAGGCCACTACGCCACCATGTTGCCTCTAAAGTGTTTCTAAAAAAAATCCAGTTTTCTGTCAGAAGCAAATAGAACTGTGCTTTCTTTTTAACAATGTATTAAAGTTGATTTTGTGGGCAAATATTTTTGATTTCTCCAAGTTCTCTTTACAAAAAGTGATGCAACAGAAAAGCATTAGCTTCATCATCTGGGAAGTAGTGAGTTCGGTATGAAGTAAACATAATATAAAAGTTGCTGTGTCTGTACGTAAAAACATAATTTGAGGGGATGTAAGATGAGTAACCGAGCAAATCAAGATAGTTTTTCTAATTTTTATCTTTTGTTTGTTTGTGCATGCATCACATAGAAACTACTGGACAAATTTTAATGGGATGTTCATTTGTGTATTTGGCAGAGCTTGAGGTAACATTCAGGCTTTGTTTCATCGCAATCAGCCCATGTGAAGAAATTTAATGGAAAACTTATAAAGAAAACACTTATACCATAAAAAAAAAAAAAAATCAGCCCTGAAAAAATCTTTTGCTTTGTTGCATCACTTTTTGTGTAAAAAAATTTAGTTAATTCCAAAATTCAACAGAGGGTGTAAATAAAAAAAAAAAGCGCTTATGAGTGTGCAATTAAAAATTCCACGCGAACATCACGGGCACATCTAGTAACCAATATACTGCATGCCTTTGCATTTTAGGCTGCTAGCATGCTGATGCTTGTGCCTAATCCCATATCATTCTATGCATTTCTATCACAGAAAATTCAACCAGAATAGTTTCTATTTATCTAAAATCCGGTAAAATCAATCGCTTTGGCTCAGTGTTAAGTTATCACCATGACAAATCTATTAATTGTATTTTGTCATTTTTTACACCCCATATCCTGTGTAGGGTCGTGGGACCTGGAGCCTATCCCAGATAACTCAATGCACAAGGTGGGGGTATAACCTAGATGGGGGTCGCCAACCCATCCCAGGGTACACACACACACACACACACACGCACACGCACACACGCACACACACACACACACACACCACACCACATCATACACTATGCCCAATTTAGACACACGAATCTGCCTACAACGCATAACTTTGGACTGTGGGAGGAAACCGGAGTACCAAGAGGAAATCCACAAAGCACAGGAAAAACATGCAAACTCCGCATACACAGAATGGAGGTAAGATTCAAACCCCCAATCCTGGAGGTGTGAGACTGGTAATCACTGAGTCAGCATGTCCTCCAGGTATTAAAACGAGGCTCCAATAATAGGGATTTTGAAGGTTATTACTGAAATAAAGAACCAAAGTTAAACAGGGGAAATTAATCAGTGGTCAGAGAAGCGAAAACAGACATTTTACTGGAAAGTGCACCAAACTAAAGCTAGGCCACTAATGCTAATGTATTACTTCATTAATGCGTAACTTCCTTTAAGCGGTCGAAATCAATAACTTCAACAACCACAAAAACAAAACAAAAAAAAACTTGTCTTGTACATGTCATCTTTCATGGAATTACTATTTATCAGAATATTATTGTACCTTGTATAGATGAACTACAATTCAGTTCATCGTATTGCCTTATTGTGCTGAAAAAAGGATATGTATCACTCTATACAATCCCGAGCCCTATAAACTGTACAGTATGTTTATTTTAAAAACTGCAAAACAAAGAATAGCTGAAATGCTCTGAGCTTTAGGGGCTACAGTAATGTATCTGCTTGTGTTCATTCACAAAAGATGATCACTTTTCAATTATTGAAAAAAATTATAATAAAAAAGCCGTTTAGGAAATATTTTTATATTATCATGCTCATGTTTTTTATTTCAACTGCAGTAGGTCAAATACATAAAGAGAAAAATTATTCCTTTTTACCTTCATTTTTTAGATTTTTTTTTGTTTAAAGCCTTATGCTATGCAATATGGATGTATTCTGTATATTCTATATATCACATTCTCCTTTTGATTGTAAAGCTGCTTTGCTACAGTGACAATTGTTAAAAGCACTATACAAATAAAATTGAATTGAATTGAATTGAATTGACCCATTGGCATATCTTCAGCGCCATAGATTTCATACGAATTTAATTTAGTTATCTAATGTGATTAGCTTTAAAACCTTGAGTAGGTTGGACTTCCTACATTTCCCGTCAGTTGATCCCTCAATTTCCCATGTAATTTTCCATGTAAGGAGTAAATGCTATATTCTCCATCTAGAAGCATAACATAAAGAGAATCACTGCCTAGCAGCATAGACCGCTAACACTGAGCATGCTTTGTGTGTCGGTGTGTGCGTGTATGTATGTATGTGTGTGTGTGTGTGTGTGTGTGTGTGTGTGTGTGTGTGTGTGTGTGTGTGTGTGTGTGTGTGTGTGTGTGTGTGTGTGTGTTTAAAAGAGAAATAGTAAAGGAACGAGATCAGGAACAGGACTGTAGTGTGTCATATAACAAAAGAGGTGAGAGCAGAAAAACTCTTGGGAGGGACCGAGAAAAGAATGGAGCGTGAAAAAGAAAAGGGAGTGAACAGAACTGCAGTTACAGAGCCGTAATAAAGGAAAATGGCACCACAGGACAAATTAAGAAGTCATGAAGTCCTGATGAAGAGAGAGTGAAAAGAAACAGAAATGCAGGGGTGGTTACTGAATGATGCAATCAGAGATTACAAGCTGCAAATATATATGAACTTGTTTGAAAGCACAACAAAATCTGTTTTATTTCCATTAAAAAAAAAAAGTAAGGACATCTTATTGACACTCCTTGTGCCTCCGCACCTCTCCAGCCGTGCTCAAACGCTTCTCAGAGTTTGGCCCAGGAATCAAAGGCCAATCAGATAATTGCAGCATTTTAATTCGCACTGCAGTGCTCGCTGGGAGAGAGGCTGCCCTCTGCAGTAATCCAATACTCTGGGAATTTCGACAGATGGTTTCAATGAAGGTAGAGACAGCAAGACATGTTACACAAATATTAAAATCTAATTCAACAATCAGTGTAAGCGAAACTACACGCATTGCCACAGAGATCACAGATCACATGAGAGCATGACGACGTTCCACGGGTCTTTCTCCCGTTTCTCCCCAGAGTGCTCGCAAGCAACACGCTTATATAAACAAAAAACACAAGGATTAGTCTTCTACAAATGAGAAGAAAATCCTTCTCCAGCACTCTTCCTTTTCCAAAACAAAGTGCAACACTAAGCTTCATTCATGACCGGCCCATGTAAGGCTGTTTGTGTTGAGGCATACCATCACCATTACCACTGGGTTCCCGAATGTGGGTATATTTGTATAATATATGTTTTCAGAAAATGTTTAATATTTCTTCGCAGCATTTAGAGTACAAAAGTTCAAGGTCAAAGGTGAGAAAAAGGGAACAGGAGAAAGCCGCGCTATAACCCAAAAGGATTTAAGAGGAGAGACCCTTAACAAGCTATTTACCTAATGCTTTCAATAATACTAATACTATATAATATATACATATATTTACATTTGCTGCGACTGCTTATGTGCTTATAGTTCTATTTTACAAGCCTCCAAATAGTTAAGGTGGAGGTCCTTGATGACCATGTTATAAGCATGCAGTGTCTCTTCTTCAATATGCTGATATTTTACATTTGATATGATTCTTTTAATTTTTTTTTTTAATCACCTCATATTACATTTGACATCAATCTGCTTCCTCAGTCTGCTTTTTCTATCCCCCAGTCCATTAGGCCTTAAAGGAATAGTTTTTTTTTTAAAGTCCACCTTAAATCATCTTAAACCATCTTCAAGTTTGTACAATGTAAGTAATCAGAGTTCAGCTGAGACTCATATGAAGCCTGTGCAGTCCCACTGAGCCACACTGAGTACTGAGCTGGTACTGTTCACAGTTACACAGTTAATGAGCTCTTTTCTTTCACTGGAACTAGTCGTATGGGTTAGCTCCCCTCACCACTACAACTTCCCAACAGCTTTTTTTTGACTGCTGGAACTCCTAGCTAGTAACCTAGTAACCCAGTGTAGGGAAATATCCAATGATGGAAACATCAAAACACTTTTGTTTAAAGTGGCTCCGGACAAGAGCGTCTGCCAAATGCCGAAATGTAAATATAACCAAAACTAGCCTCAAATCAGTCTCAGCTGAGCTTTAGAACACATTTTTGCATGGAATGAAACTACATGCATTGCGTGGTCAAAACAGGAATAATTCTAACAACCAAGAACCCAATTTTGATTTAAGACAGAAAAATCCATTTAAGAAAAGTGCCTATTTTTAAAGCCAATGGTCTACAGTACAGTACAGTATGTACTACTGGAAAATCAGTTCCTGAAATTAAAGAACCAACATTTTTTCACTTAAGGAGCCAAATATGAATAGCTTTCCCTACATAAATATTAACATATCTTTGAAAATTACATTTTCAATACAATGTGATTGTGACGGCATGTAATGGAAAGCACCAACAGACTGTTTGTTTGCTTTGTGTGTTCTCATCCTGACAAAATCTGATTTGTACTATTTTGAGCAAATGAGACATAATCACAGTAGACAGCACAGATTTCGAAAATCTGCCTTGATGTCGGCACACAGACGATTCCAAAGAGGATTGATTATCACGTGATTACAATTATGGCCCTAAAACAATCTTATTCCTTTGATCGCTTATTGTCGGTTTGCCTGTAAACAGGTTAAAAACATTTCTGACCTAGACACTCTCACTCACTTATTGTCTATACAGCTTTATCCTGTTTCCCGGGGGGTCTGGAGCCTTTACCAGGAGACTTTGGGCACGAGACGGGGTTCACCCTGCACAGGGTGCCAATCCATCCCGGACCCTGGAGGTGCAAGGCGACAATGCTAACCACTACACCATCGTGCCGCCTGACCTAGGCTATAAATAAATATAAACTTATTATATAGTTGACGACTCACCAATGTACCCATTTACAGCTATACAAAAACTGACCATCACACAAGCACATGCTGTGAGCCATATAAACATGTGTGTAGCATTATGTTCACAAACATGTCTTTCTAATTCCTAAGCAACAGCTATTAAACAGCTGATAATTACTTTCATACGGGGCATGCGCCGATACTTTCCAGCAATATTTACAGACAGAGGAATTCACAGCAAACCTTTCTATAAATGTCGAGAAACTATAGTTCGGCACGCAGATAAGATCTCAGACTGTATGTACTTTGAATGATTGCGCACATTAAATAACTTCAGCACACAGTCATTTCATTCCCTCAGTTTATGGAAGTGTGTTTGCTTTGAACTTGACCCGACTCGGGCATTACATCAGCCGCGTTTGGGCGTGAGAAAGCCGATCCTGAAGCGTCGAAGCAGGCTAAGGTTTCCTTATTTTCCAATTCCATAAACTGTTTCTGAGTGTTTAGCACAGTCCCTGCTGTTCTAGTGTCAGGAGAGGTAGTTAATCTAAAACCAAATACTTCTTCACTGAACCATTGAGCTCCACCAGTGCTAGCCACCCATAAGCCATTAGAGAGAAGCTAGTCACGCAAGGCGTCTGAAACAATGTCTCTAATGTTGGAGCGCTATTTAACTGTTCCATAAAAATGACTCGGTCAACACCCAGACTTGTTTTATAGTTATAGAGCCGTATCAGTGTTTCCCACAGTTCTGAAATATACTTGGGTTAGGGGACCGGAGACTGGGCGGGGCGGGGGGCTGTCATGTACTAGTATGTTTAATATATATTGAAACAAATATTTCATGTATAATTTATACGACTGAATGACATGACAGATATTAGAAATAAAAAACGAACACACTTGCTCTCACTTTATCTCTTTCATATCTCTCTCTCTCTCTCTCTCGCTTACCAGCATTTTGAATCAGTGTGATGTGTCTCTTTATAGAAAGATTTGTAATTTAGCCTATTTACTGCTGTTGTTCCATGTTCCATGGCCTCCTACAACTAGAGGAAATATAAAATATAAATGCACATCACTGTAAGAAATCATGCTTCTCATGCAAGAGTAAAAATCATAAAATCTGACAAATCTACAATATTAAGGATGAATTTGTCATTTTGATGAGGGGCATGTGTTACAAACACTGCGGTGTGGTTAAAAGAGTGTTGAAAGAGTTTTCACAAATGACTTTCTGCTAAAAAAAACAAAACAAAAAAAAAGAGATGTGACCTGAGTACATTAAAAACGGATTGTAAGTGATCGCGTTGCGCGGCATAATGTGTTATCTATTATCTTGTTCTTGTCGATTTGTCCATATTACTGTTTTACAAGCAACATTACTTGATTAAAGCATGTTATTGATGGCTGGATGTCATCATGTGCTCTGCTATTGCGCAGTTTGTCTGCTTTTTTTTTAGATTTAAGGTTAGTAGCTTGCAATCAAATGGCAATAAAGTGGGGAGAGTGCCTCCACTCGTAGTCATGCTGAATAGTTTAACACTGGCTAATTGAATAATTCGGCTTGTGTTGCTGATTATTTCATTTTAGGATGGCATCTGGTTTGCCAACTTTGTGTGTTTCAGCCTCATTTTTTTGTTTTTGTTTTTTTGTTCAAGATGTTTAGAGAAACTTTCACTGCTGTTCTACTTTGTGGTTTCTCAGCAGTGTTGTCGTATCCGGGTCATGCATCAGGTCTTATTTGATTATAAGGTGATTTAAAATGATTGACCCATTGACCCACATGCCGACCCGTCCCAGGGAAGGAGTGAACCTCACCCAGACCCCTGGGCTTCCCGCACCTTTTTGTTTAGATCCGTCTCTCTGTCGGGTTTAAACAAAGCACAATGTTAATCCACTTAGACATGCCTGTTAAGAGCAGGGTCACAATGATCCCATCTCTTTTAGATACCAAAATGAGATAGCACATTTAGAGTTTAGAGCACTTTCTAGAAAACCACCATTGAGAATACATCGTAGTGATCTCTAGGGAACGGATCCTGCATGGTGCTGTGGCTGGGAATGCATGTGTAGTTGTTCTAAATCCCAGTGTTATGGATGAATGTGGTTTCTGTGGGCTTAGAGAACTAAATCTGTGGGAAGCACTTGATACAGGAAAGACATTAGATATGTGTGGTCACGTGTCGTGCCGTGTTGTTTTATGTATCACTATGGTGACGGTGGTGTTTTTTTTCACTATATACTGTTCTTGAAATGACACTTTGCCCTGTATGAAGGGCAAAGCCACTTTGCCCTTCATACACACAGCTTTTTGTACGTTTCCCTAACCAAAAAAACAAATGAATTTGAATTCCTGCCTGTAGAAACCTAACAGAGATCTGGTTTATTTGAAAAACAAAAATAGCACGCAGGCCTAACCAGAAACAAACTGTGACAGATGAAATTCGGATAAACCCTACGCAACAGGCACGCCGGATGTTAATTCAGTGCCTGGGCTGTTTGAACAGCAACGCTGTAATCTAGCTAAATCATTTTGATTGTTCATCCTAAGAAAACAGAATAAAGACATTTCGATTTATTCGGCAGTGTTTATGCGGTTGCTGTTGCAACTTGTTCGAATCCGCCTCTCTTGGGACGGTGTACAGTATAATCAGGTTAAGTTTGTGGTACATGTAGTATGATAGCTCACGGAGTCTCTCATGCTTGTTGGTGTTTGTGATGGAGCTGTCTGTACTCTACCCTCACATAATCGTGAAACTCCCAACCAGCATCTCTAAACTTTTTACAAACTTCCTCTTGTGTGTGTGTGTGGGTGTATGTGTGTTTATAAGAATAACAGATGTGTTTGCCCTTCGCTTACAGGAACCCATCTCCGCCGAAGCACACTCAGTGTGTCAGCAATGCTGATCTGCCTTCACAGCCTCCATAGACCTGAACCGTGATCACGTGATCAGTGTGTGTGTGTGTGTGTGTGTGTGTGTGTGTGTGTGTGTGTGTGTTTGCTTGGCAATTTGTGGTCATACCAGCATGTCTGGAATGTCTATCTACATTTATCAAGCACGCGTTCTCAAGCCAAAGCCAGGCTATCCGCTTCACATAGAGCGCTGGGGAGAAGAAGCCTGCTGGCATGAGGTAATGCAGTGGAGTAATTGAGAAAATGACGCCTTGTCCCAGAGGAGGAGTGAACCTAGCCCAGACCCCTGGACTTCCCCCACCTCCTGCTCAGATCTGCCGCTCCATCCTGTTTAAACAAGAGCACCATGTTAATCCACTCAGACATGCCTGGTGAGCGCCATGCCGCAGTGGCTTCTCTCTCTCTCTCTCTCTCTCTCTCTCTTGTTAACACACACAAACATACATAAATTCTCATATGCATATACAGACAGTATACACACATAACGCAACACACATATAACATGTCCATAAACTTCAGTTCTCACTCACACACACACACACACACACACACACACACACACACACACACACACACACACACACACACACACACACACACACACACAAGGAAGCAGGGGTAATCCTGACTTATGGCTCTCCACACCAAGGTTTCAACACCACATAATTTTTGCGATGAACAAGACACAACCAAGTGGAACTGAGTCAAAAACCACAGCTTTCTGCTCCAGTGCGACGGCTAAGATACTGTAATTTACACTAAACAAACTTGGAGTAAGATGGCGAATTCTGAAATATTTTTGTATGACGATGACGCTCTATGACTCTAATATTGCAAATGTTTCAAATTCTTAAAAATGCATTAATGAATGACACGTCGTGCTTTAGGCCTTTTAAACTCTACAGAATGTCCACAATACTCGACAGTGATGCAGTCCGGTTTCTCAGTAACACTCACAAGCTTTGCTCTTGGTCTCCTTAGCTTTAATAAAGAGCCAAAACAGTGAATGGCGATGGAAAGCACGAAGAAGTTTTGTGTCAAAAAATCTGGAAACTCCTTCAGGATCGATAAAGTATTGTACCTATCTATATATCCATCTACTAGCTTTACAAAGCACTCAGCTTTAAATTGTACAACATCATCATGCTTCCTTTTGTATTTTTAATTCATGTGTTATTAGGTATAAATTGTGGGATGCACCTTCCATACAATCTCTGTTATTATAGAAACATTACCGTGTCTATAATTTAGGATTACGCTGTATACTTATAGAAAATTACTCCACACCATGTGACCTGCACTACTATCAATGTGCACAGGTATTCCGTTTTAGTGTGAAATCAAAGATGCTGCTCGAACTTCCAGCACCTCAACCTAAAACACCTTCTGGGTCCCTGGTTACTGACAGTAAAGTCCGGTTATTTAGTAGGCAAACCCAGTGCCTACTAGTTTTTTTTTCTTAATAAACTGCATATGCAACAAATAATAATGAAAAAAAGTGCAAATCTCAAATATTCGTGACAGCATCCTGTAGGGATAATGGATTTTTTTGTGGGTTTGTGACTTTTTGTGGGAGAAGTGTAGCAGAAAGCAAAATGATTCAAGTTTTGTTGGCTTGTATAAGTCAAGTAGATACTGTACATAGAGTGATGAAAAAATACGCCTTCAGGTATGTATACACAGTGTATATATAACAAAGTATAAATAAATTATAGTGCAACATAAAGTGCACAAGTGTGTGAAAACACTGCACGATGATACAATTTCTACTTAATAAAAAGAAAAAATGGCTCATACAAATTTATCTGAATATGTATCTCTCTCTCTCTCTCCAGATTTGCCGCCCACTAAACTCTGACTGAGGTGATGGAGGATCTGACAGAATTGCCTCCTGTGGAATGGCGTTTACTGTATATCTACCTGATAAACAATCCAAGTATGTAGACTAAATAGGTCTATGTTGTTTTCCACCATGTATTAATAAATGTGAAACTACAACTCATCTGTTAATTCTTTGTATAATAAGTCTTGAACATGACCATTCCGGACAGTTACACGCTTCTAAAGATTAATATGCACGCTGGTCGTTCTAGTTTGGCTACTTTAGTCATAATTTGTTATCTGGAGAGTAAATTAGGATGCGAACCGAAGCTTACATAGCACTGCTGATAACCCTAACCCACTCATCATTACTGGACGGAAAGTCAACAGCTTATGTTTTATGTCACTATTAAGTTTCCGTTATCTTACTTTTCCCATCTTGAATGTTTTAATCAACTGAAAATGAAAAGTCATCCACTGTGGAAAATCAAACCTGCATTAAATCCAGAGAGCACCTTATTGTTTCACCCTGAATTTCAATCTTCTGTATGTTTACATGCCAAATATTTATTTTATTTATTATTAAACTGTACTTATTGATTGTGCTGCAGCATTATTTAATGATTACTATAAAACTACAATACAATTATGATTTATTTATTTATTTATTTTTACTTTATGCATTGTGTTCTGTGTATGAACAATTCAGGAAAGCAATGGTGTCTTTTTTGCAACAATGTTTTCAGCTTATATATTTTTTTATACACATTAAATGCATAATAATTATAAAGGCTGAAAGTTTAAATAGTTATTAAATGTTAATTTTGTTAAACCTTTTTTATTTATAATGTCCTAAAAATATTCACATTTTTTGAAGAATATTTATGAACACTGTATGTAGTCATGTGCCTATGGATCATAATATTTGAAGAGGAAACGTGGCTGAAACACAATAAACGCAAGCAAACAGTAATATATTCTGTTACGTGGCACCAGACATTTTTCAATCAAAGCAGAGTTTACTCAGGATATCAGATTTAAAGATGGCAATCAGTGATCTGTGTGATCCTGAGTTGTATTTAAATTGTACACATTTTTACCAAGCCCAAAAGGTTTTAAAAATCACATCTGTACACATGGAGAGAGAAAAGCTGATTTGTTGATCACCTGCTGTATTGTCAAGGGATCAAGGCAGGCTTTTGCTGTGTCTCCGGCACTGGTCTATTTTGAAGATACCTGCAGCCCTCATGACTGGGTTCCTCCTGATAAAGCACCTCTACAAAGCCCAATGTGTGTGTTGAGTTGTGAAAATAGACAAACAGAAAATCTGTGTGTGGGTGTGCGTGTGTGTGTTCGTGTGTGCATGTACAGATTCAAACTCACCTGGTTGATGTGTTTGAGTTTGTCAATGATCTGGCTGACAACAGGCTCAGGGTGCTTGTGTTTGGCGTCTGATCCGTGAGGGTGGCTCTTCCTCGGGCCCGGCCCTGAAAGCCTATTCAAACACAACAAAGACATTAAGCTATGTGATCAAAATCATGGGCCGTGCTCTCCACTTATTTTATTTCGCAAATGACAAAACATACAGTATAACTGAAATCTGGTAAGAGCATTTCAATTGAAGCTGAGTTATGAGAGTAAATGTGGACTATAGTGCCATCTAGAGGTGAAAGGAACAAAAAGGCTCCATGAATTTAATACATAACTATATTTACGTACTCAGACAGGACGTTACAGCTCACTCTCCCAGGACAATGGCTGCACTTTATGTGGAGATAAAATTTGATATCATCTACTTCACAAATGAAAAAGCTTAGAGTTTTGCAGTGAAGCTCCATAAATCGGCAATTGACTATCACATCCATTTACACACCAATCATAAAATGTGCACACATATACAGGACTGTATAAACGCCTTGAGCCTCCCCTCAGTTTTTATTTTATTTTTTTATATTGTGCTTCCAAGTTCCAAACTTCCTTGTATTTTTAATGTAGTCTTGAGGAATAGTTCTCCAGGCTTTCTGAAGGACTTCTTTGGATCTAATTTTATTTATAAAGTTATTGGATCTGATTTTCAGTCCAGTTCCTGTACCGGAGCAGTTTCAGATGAATATTCTTGTTTGTTAAGTCATACAGTAATGCATGTATCATTAAAACATAAAAAACATCTAACGTAAGGCATGAACCAGTGAGAAACAGGTGCAGATGATCAGGACGGTGATTAATATACTGCTGATGCTGAATGATTGGACCAGAAAGAGAGGAAATGAGATTGCTACTGAGTTTAACACACACACACACACACACACAAACACACACACACACACACACACACACACACACACACACACACACACACACACACACACACACACACACACACACACACACACCACACACACACTGTGTATATACTGTATGTATATATATATGCAGTACAAAGCCAAACAAAAGTAATATGCAATAATGCTTTTTAAAACATTTCTACATTAAAAGAAACTTTTATAAAAAGCACTAAGTAATAACATAAACAATAAACGGTCAATATTTGGTGTGGAAACTCTTTGCTTGAACATAAGCAGTAGTGTTTAACACAGATGTGTGCAGTATTCTACGTAAAACAGCTGTTAGGTTTTACTGAGCATGCTGGAGAATATGAGTTCTTCTGGTAACTTTGACACACACGCTCCTTTCTGTTTTCATGCAGAATCCAGGAGTCTACATTATTGATTTTTTTTCTTTCCCATCTGAAAACTGGTCTGTCATGAAATATGTCGCTTTCTTTACAGTCATGCAAATATTCTTCTGTAATCTTATTTATTTATTAATTTTAGTGTATCTTTAAAAATGCAGACATAAGCTTATTCAACAAAATGTGGACTACAGATTATATGCCGCCTAAGACTAAAACTTTTGCACAGTTTTTATACATATATACAGTATAAAGCCATTCTGTCACAGCTAAACATTTGGTCCTCTTTCTTTAATTTAATTGAATGTAATTTACTAAAATGTAACATGAAGGAATGAGGGGTGGCTCAAAACTTTTTCACAGTACTGTCTATAAATAGTTCTGAATTTTCCTTGCATAGGACATGCTTGAAAATTATATGGGTAGGCATGTTCGTGTGCAAGTGTGTGTGTGTGTGTGTGTGTGTGTGTGTGTGTGTGTGTGTGTGTGTGTGTTTATATGTGCTTCTCTCTAGTTCTCCCTCTTTCTCAGAAGACCAATGAAACTCATGTTCCAGTACATTACTCCAGTTAAAATGTAATTAGTGTACTAGAGACTTACTTGGTCAGAGACTGAGGGACACAGAAGCACTGAGCAACTGCCACAAATCCTACGCTGACACACAACTTCCACTTGCACTAACACTACACTGTCAATCTCACAACTCCACTACAGTCAATAAAACGGTTCATAACCTGTTTGGTTGTGGTAGGCTGTGAGCATTACCCATAAAATGTGACTTTTCATCAGCACCAGCCACAAAGAAAGTAAATAAGACTTACTATCACATCACACCAAAACAAACGACTCATTAAAAAAATAACAGCGAGAGAAAGGAGAGAGAGAGAGAGAGAGAGAGAGAGAGAGAGAGAGGGAGGGAGAAACAAGGATATGAGATCATGGGCAATTCTTAGCAATGAAATAAGCCATCATCATTCACAGTCTCATCGCCCCTATCCCGAGTTTCTTCATTAAACCAAATTACATTTGCATACTTATTTATACTCCTTATTAGCCTTGATGACAGGCCACCTTCCGGCCTTAATTATTACATTAATAATACATACACATATTCCAGAACAAAGAGATATGAACATAGAAAAGATTAACAGAAAAGAGAGATGAAGAGAGAGAGAGAGAAAGAGAGAGAGAGAGAGAGAGAGAGAGAGAGAGAGAGAGAGAGAGAGAGAGAGAGAGAAAGTGTGTATGGGTGCCTAAACTACGTCTTCAATGGCAAAGCTGAATGTATATGATCTTAAGATTAATCAATTTTAATTGCTTAAATATGACATTTATGTAAAGATTAATTAAGAAGCGCCTCTTCAGTATACAGTCTGAACATATGGCTGTCCCAGTTAAAGTCACATTCTAGGATCCAGGCATCTTTGATTCATTTTAAATGTCCAATTTGACAAAAATGAACCCTGAAAGAGGTGAAACTTCAACACTGGGGATTTTGCTGAGAAACCCTGCTGATTACCACACCTTGGAGATGGAAGTAACTTTTCAAAGCTCACAGTCACTTTGGAGGTACAACATAACCTTTACTGACTTATTTACTAAAAAAATCTTAAATGAAACTGCTGCCTCTTACAGTATGTATTAAATGCATGTATTATGTATTAAATACATATTAACTGTTTAATAACTATATAATTACTATAAATTTTTCATTAAGTACGGTGTTAATATTTGTATTGCATGTTAAATTTTGCTTTAAATCAATTACTCTGGTTTGGGTTTTGTGTTATGATATGTAATATATCAATTTAATTAACTTCTCTGTAATTGTTCGAGTCTGTTATGTTTCAGCATTACGCATATTACATAAGTGGGGAAAAAGTAATGAAGTTATATAAATTGATGCTAAATATCAATTACCCTGCCAATCAGCAAACCAGCCTTAATAAAACTGATTAAAAACCTCCACAACGACTTTCAGGTTACCAAATTAAACTTCGCAACGTGCCTAAAATCTTCCAAAGATGTAGTATTTCAGGTTGTTATTTTCATTTGTTTTGGAGCGTAAAGATGGATAAAAAAAGGAGGAAGAAGTAATACAGCTGAAAATGGTACGGTTCAGTTCTGAGAAATAGTTAAATCCACCAATCCACACCAAACACATTCTTGCAAATGCACATATGATTGGAAGGAGAAAGACGATGGGTCACAAATGTGCTAGAACTAGTGCCGGACTAACACACTACTCAGAACACACTCCCCAGCACACACACTCTAGTCCTTCAAATTACTGATTACTACATCCTGAAACTCATCACACGACTCACACCATATATCCATCCATCCATCCATCCATCCATCTTGGAACCTCTGTAGTGCACTTAGGGACCGTGGAGGCCAATGGTGACTATTGTGAACTCCAACTAGCCTAAACTGCATGTCTTTGAACTGTTGGAAGAAACTGGAGAACAACTCCATGCACACAGACCCGAGGCAGGAACCAAACCCAAGAAGTGCAGGAGAACAGTGCTAACCACTAAGCACACCACTAAGGCTGTCAATTCACTCACCAAACAGCAAAGTAATGTCCTGTCTTTTCCCTGCAAGGTTCCTGCCAAGCCGTTTTTATTCCTATGCGTTATTCTTGTTTATGTCTGTTATACAGATTGTCCATCAGTGGAGAAATAAACATACCATTTCAATGAGCAGTTCCTGATCCAGGAACTGCCGGAATGCAGCTTTCATCACTGTCTCATTCCATCCACTGCCCGCAGCGAGCACACAGAATTCCACAGCATATCAGAGGTGCCTCTTTTTCCTGTTTTAAGGTCAAGCGAGAAGCTATGTCGAAATTGATGCCAAGTTTGAAGAGCTTGACAAAGTGATCAGAGAAAGACATTGAACATAGAACCTTGTTTCCAGACCACCGTAGCCAAGTGTACTGGGAAGCAGCCAGATAAAACTGGTGACTTTTTTGTGCTGCTCAGTCCATCCTATCTGGGTAGAGAACATTGTAGAAGGCAGCATTGTAGCAGCAGCCCCTGGCAGTTTCTGCATCGCCTGTGTATTTCTCAGTGTAGGTAATGACTGCATAACTTGGGGAGAAAAGCCTTGGTTATATGTTAAGCGTGGCCTGCCATTATCCTTCCCAAGCAGCCAAAACAACATACTAGTGAGCCTCCTCTACTGCGTCCACAAGTCATCTCTCAAATAAGCAAATGCAGTTGAAACTTGAAATGAGCAAAGACCAGGCTATACAATCCAAAACAGAAAGTAAGAATGTGGTCAAAAAAACAAACAAAAGATGTGCTTAAATAGGAGATGGTTGGATGCAAACGAGTGAGCAAAATTCTAGGCAGAATTCCAGGGAGCAACAGCTTGCAGGTGGAGAGCCGTGATGGGCGCTGAGGTTTGCAGCAGCCATGATTGTAGTTTACCATTAAATCTAGGAATTGCATGAAATCAGTGGCTTTTGAATTTTTATTTGATTCTGAGATTGCTAACCAACATACATGTTTTTTTTCCGAATTCTTCAGAAAAGTTACTTGACCTGCAATTGTGTTTTGTCCAACATTGAATGAGAAAATACCTCGCCATCTTCACCTCCTAGAGAACCAAGAGCAGTACACCAAGAAGCGGCACTTGGACCTCGAACAAGTACATGAACAAATTGTGCAGCTGACTCGCTGCTCGAACGGAGAAATTTTCTCTGGAGCCCAGGCGGTGCATCGACTCTGATGCTGACTATTCTCCACTAGCCAAGAGTGAGCAGGCCAAGATTGCCCAATTCATCTGCCTCCTGACCGGAAAGGCTCTCGGTGGACTACAGAGGTTTAGAATCAAGGTAGAGAAAGCATTACCTATGAATTCTATGAATGTTAACCAATGAAAGTCAGACATTGCTTTTCAAACATGCTTCAACAGAATTATTTAAAAAAATAAACTCATGGAACAGGCCTGGACAAAAATGATGGTACCCCTAGAAAATACTGAAAATAATGTGACCAAAGGGACATTCAAGGTTCAAGGTGTGTCCACTAATTAGCATCACAGGTGTCTACAATCTTGTAATCAGTCAGTGGACCTATATATAGGGCTCCAGGTAGTCACTGTGTGGTTTGGTGACATGGTATGTACCACACTCAACATGGACCAGAGGAAGCGAAGGAAAGAGTTGTCTCAGGAGATTCGAAAGAAAATTATAGACAAGCATGTTAAAGGTAAAGGCTATAAGACCATTTCCAAGCAGCTAGATGTTCCTGTGACTACAGTTGCACATATTATTCAGAAATTTACGATCCATGGGACTGTAGCCAACCTCCCTGGACGTGGCCGCAGGAGGAAAATTGATGACAAATCAAAGAGACGGATAATCCGAATGTTAACAAAAGAGCCCAGAAAGACTTCTAAAGAGATCCAAGGTGAACTTCATGCTCAAGGAACATCAGTGTCAGATCGCACCATCCGTCGTTGTTTGAGCCAAAGTGGACTACATGGGAGCCGACCAAGGAGGACACCATTGTTGAAAACAAATCATAAAAAAGCCAGACTGGAATATGCCAAACTACATGTTGACAAGCCACAAAGCTTCTGGGAGAATGTCCTATGGACAGATGAGACAAAAATGGAACTTTTTGCCAAGTCACATCAGCTCTATGTTCACAGACGGAAAAATGAAGCATATCAAGAAAAGAACACTGTCCCTACTGTGAAACATGGAGGAGGCTCTGTTATGTTCTGGGGCTGCTTTGCTGCATCTGGCACAGGGTGTCTTGAATCTGTGCAGGGAACAATGAAATCTCAAGACTCTCAAGGGATTCTAGAGAGAAATGTGCTGGCCAGTGTCAGAAAGCTGGGTCTCAGGCGCAGGTCATGGGTCTTGCAACAGGACAATGACCCAAAACACACAGCTAAAAACACTCAAGAATGGCTAAGAGGAAAACATTGGACTATTCTAAAGTGGCCTTCTATGAGCCCTGACCTCAATCCTATTGAGCATCTTTGGAAGGAGCTGAAACATGCTGTCTGGAAAAGGCACCCTTCAAACCGGAAACAACTGGAGTAGCTTGCTCATGAGGAGTGGGCCAAAATACCTGCAGAGAGGTGCAGAAGTCTCATTGACAGTTACAGGAATCGTTTGATTGCAGTGATTGCCTCAAAAGGTTGTGCAACAAACTATTAAGTTAGGGGTACCATCATTTTTGTCCAGGCCTGTTCCATGAGTTCATTTTTTTTTATAATTCTGTTGAAGCATTGTTGAAAAGCAATGCCTGACTTTCATTGGTTAACATTCATAGAATTCTTATTTATTATTACTTTTGTCAGATTAAAGTTATTTCTGTGACCATTGTGAGTTTTTCTTTCATTGACTGAAGGGTACCAACAATTTTGTCCATGTGTGTATGTTGGTCAACCCACTCGCCAGCATGGGCTGTGTTATTTTTTTGTATTAAAAAAGAAGAGTGGACTCAGGCCCTGCATTGATTATCTGGGGCTAAACAAAACCACTGTCAAATGAATTTGATCTGCTATCCCAAAGGAACTACTATAACTGTTTGGATTTTGTAAATACCTACCTTTGCTTCATCAGTAATTTCAGTATGATGGCAGCCTCTTTATCACTCTTCTAAAGAAAGCGACGTCCACCGATTCTTGCCGGAAACCAAACAATCCGGACCCTTAAATGTATATCAGTTTCCAGTCTAAAATATCCTGAGCTATTCCAAACCTTTATTGTGGACTTAGATGTACAGCATAAGAGAATGGTGTCGGGGTTGCTCTAGCCAAAGTAGTACAGACAATAGGATTTGTCAGAATTTGTGCAGAGATGCATAGATAAGAATGCAGGAATGAGAAACACAAAAGCTCAATGTGTTTTTTTTCTTTCTCCTATATTTCCCCAGACAGTGTTGAGCAAAAGATGCCCTGCGATGACCTGCAAGTGATGAGAACGCATGTTTCTAGGCTAATTTCAGACTGGACTCTCTCTTTAATATGAAAATTCTTGCATGAAGATAAGAAATAACTTTCCCATGGTTTGCATTTTGCAAAAGTTTCAACGATCCAACAATCACACACACTAAAGACTGTTTTGTAGTTTTAATACAGTCTTGAGGAGTAGCCCTCCAGGCTCCCCAAAGCAAAGGAGTTTTTTGGCTCTTCTCCTTGGTGATCAGTTTCAGAGGAATGTTTTTTTTTTTTAAAGCCACACAGAGACCTATGAATCATTCATACCATTCAGAATACCGGGTCTACACACTGCACTGGGCCTAGCAGATTGTCATAGTATATCATATACATATTCGTATATGCAAAGTTAAAAATATATATATATTACACAGTTTTGTATAAGTAGTGGTTAGCACTGTCGCCTTGCACCTCCAGGGTCCAGGTTCGATTCCCATCTCTGTGTGCATGAAGTTTGCATGTTCTCCCCGTGCTTGGTGGGTTTCCCTCGGGTTTCCTCCCACAGTCCAAAGACATGTAAGTTAGGTTAATTGGCGTTCCCAAATTGGCCGTAGTGTGTTAATGTGTGTATGTGTCTGTGCCCTGCAATGGATTGGCACCCTGTCCAGAGTGTACCCCGCCTTGTGCCCTAAGTCTCCTGGGATAGGCTCCAGGCCCCCCGTGACCATGAATACAAGATTAAGCGGTATAGACGATGAATGAGTTAGTGAGTGAGTTTTGTACAATTTATTCAACTGATTTTCAAAATAATTAAAATCTAGAGACTAAGAGTCATGTCTCAAAACATTAATAGCTTAGGATTGTTGTTTCAGCGTTTTGGTATTTTATATGTAATGTATTTGGACAAATGCAACAACTGAGATCCTGAAAACTGAGCACTAAGTGTATAAATGTATCTTATATATTTCTTAGTGGTGCCAATATACTGTGTTCAATATTTTTGAGAAAAAATACTATTCATTGGCAGTCTTATGAGAATTACTGTTGTTAGAGCAAAGTTAAATATACTTTTAGGAATTATACTGTAGGAGGGTTGATCAGCTGGCACTAAAAAAGAACCCTTAAAGAAGTTATGTAAAACTATATATGATGTTTTGCCCTATAATTCTGTATATAATTTCACTATATTCCGGGCAAACTATCACATCTCATCACAAATGTTATTTCCTTTGTGCATCTGCACATTGTCTACAGCTCTGTGCTATTTGTCTGGTTCTCATTATCTCTGGAAGGTGGGAGAGTGGCCACTGACATTCTCTAGCTGCTGACATTCCTAAAGCTCGCTGCCCATCAGCTTACAGTGATTGAGCTTAGCTGCTGCTTTCTATTCTCCTCACTGTCACGTCTCAAATCTAAAGCACCTGAGTGAGTAGCTTAGCTCCAATATGCTGACACACAAAAAAATACAACAGTGACATATACTGTATATAGCACGTCCATCACGGGTACAGCAGCATGACACCAGTATGAACCCAGTTGCCATGTAGATAGACACCAAGAAATAAATATATTCCAAACAAATTGTTCTAATTATAACATTATAATGACCTAATGCCACTGAGGGCAGTACAGATTAACATGAGTTTAACATCATCCTTATTTTATAATTGCACAGATGCACAAATGTAGTCTGCATCCAGTTATCCAGGCTCAGATCAAAAGTGAGAGAAGGTTCTGGAAGGTGGAAGTGCAGGGACACAAGGCGAAGTGAAATACAGCAAACTCCAAATTGGGTTCCACTGGGTGAGCGCAGAGCCACACAGAGGCGGTGAACGCGTTGGAAGGAGCAATTAAGCAAGCGGAGAGAAGCAACAGCTTCGACGACATTAATAACCCTTCACGCAGCCTGAGTCAAGATTTACACCCCAACGCCTGTCAAGCGAGGGATGGAGTGTGCAGAGCTCATCACTTCTCGACAAATACAACCTTCAGTTCACCTACCTCCGCTCTCTCTGCCTCAGGCACACCACACAACCAAAGTCAATCGCCTCCCATACAAAATATTGCTCGGCATTACATTACAAACAGCAGCATATAATATGTTTCCTTGGGAGATTATGAAATGTCAATATCCTAGGAAGGAATGTGGGAAGATAAATGCATAACATTCTGCTTTATAGTCCATAGTGCTCCATGAGATAAATGATGCATGAAAACATATACTAAAATGAATAGGGCATTCATATACAATAGAGTCCATGTGTACTCTGAGCCTGTTTACTCACTTGTCTGTCATCTCCTGCCCGTTCCAGCAGAGGGAGCCGTTGGGGAGTGCCGCTGGCTCACGGCTGCACAGCGTCTCCCCAAGATTGCCATAGAAGAAACTGAAGCCCCTCAGACTCTGGATAAACTCTCTAAAAATACAAAAAAAAAGAGCAGACATGAATGTATGAAAAGGGTCATGTTTGAAAAAGTAATATGGATTAGTTGAGAGATTTCAGGAAAAAAAAACACTATAGATTCAAACATCTAAAAATATATAAAGGAAATGGGGGGGGGAGGGAAGATGGGAAAATCGGATCCTCTCCATTTCCTCGTGCTCGACGTGTAAAAATAAGTTAATTTGCAGTGTTTTGATAGTAAATGGACATTGAGGATCAGACTTCACAGCCTGCTGCGCTGGCTCACATGCACTCATCTGTTCATCAGTGAGCGGGAGGGAGGGAGGGAGTAAGATGGAAAAGGCAGAAGGCAGCTCAATGTCACTGTCACGGCAGGAGACAAAGCCAGTGTTAATGAGCCGCTCTCCGTCAGCATCACCTCACACACACACACACACACACACACACACACACACACACACACACACACACACACACACACACACACACACATAGAGCACATTCTAACCTGGAGACACACCTGTAAATATCAAATACATTTCACTACTGAAATACATAAAGTATAACTATTTAATTTTATCTGTAAACAAAATAAAATGTCAATTTTTTTCATTTAATAGAAATTTGAATTTTAATTAAAGATCAATAAGTATCTATCTATCTATCTATCTATCTATCTATCTATCTATCTATCTATCTATCTAAGTATTTTCCGTAGCCATATTACACATTACACAAACCCATAAAAACTTGCCTTGTAGTGTTGGAATTTAAATGTATTTTTTGTCATATTTTTCTCATATAGAAGTAACACAGTACTACACACACACTCCCACACACACATACTGTACACACACAGAGACACACTCAGACACATACACACACTCTATTAAACACAAACTGTAAACACACATACACACTCAGACACATACACACATTCTAATACACACATCCACACACACACACACACACACACACACACTCCCAGACACACATACACAGGCCAGCATTGCTAAAGCCATCATTAAGAGGTGACTCGAGTCAGAGCTGAACACAAGTCCTCTGGACAGCCAGGTGAAGGTTAAGGGCAGAATCAGAGGACAGCCCTGAATATTATACTTGCTGAGAGCGCACTGAAAGTGTGTGTGGAGTGCTGTGCTGGAGAGCTATCTATTACAGCACGCCAGCCAGCTCTCGGGACTGCCGCTGTACAAGACACCAGCGGATTGTTTGAGTTGTAGATAAGACACAAATGCACCGTGAGTAGCTCCAATCATTATTCAACCATTAGATATACTATTGACTTCCTGTCATTTTTTTATCTTTTTTTTGTTTCCAATGTAATGTAATGTACTACAGCTATCTCAAGTAGTCAGACTGCACAGTATAGCCAAGTACAGTAAATCTTATGTGTAAATTTTACACATCTTTTGATAAAGCTATCCAGACGTCTGGTGATGTTTTATTGCAAATTTTGTTTCTATCAATAATCTAATTTCATGGACATTAATTTTAATATCATATTTTAATTAATTTATAACTGTCACATGCAACCGAAGGATAAACTGAAACCCAAACGCGGAAGCAGCACGAATAGGCAGGATAACTACGCGATTAGTCTAAGAACTCTCTTACGCAAAGAGCAAGGATCTACACAAATAAACCCGCGTTCTAGCAACACACACTCAATCAAAGAAGCAACCCGAATCGGTGAGTACTCACAGAATAGTCGGCGTAGCGTCAGCAAAGGCATGGGCGAACTCAATGACTGAGCAATGTGAAGCGCCATTTTGTCTCCTTTTATGCTTCCTGGAAACCCGACCGTACTACTTCCCGTCCTGGAGTCCTGCTTCTGGTTGGAGATCTCGTCGCATGGATGCCCCGTGTGGTCTGCCTGGATTCGTGTGGTGGCTGGGGATGGTTTCCATTAAGACTGTCCTATCATCGATTGATGCTCTGGGGACCTGTGACTTCAGTTGTTCGATAGCTCAGGATTGGAATCTCCTACAGTCTACCTGAGCCTTCAGGAACGAACTGGACTCCTTTTAATTTTAATTTTAAACACATCTCCTGTTACACTGAACTTCCAGTACACATTATTATGCTGATCAATCCCTGCTATCCGTTATCACCCAGATGAGGATGGGTTCCCTGTTGAGTCTGGTTCCTCTCAAGGTTTCTTCCTATTACCATCTCAGGGAGTTTTTCCTTGCCACCGTCGCCCTCGGCTTGCTCATCAGGGACAATCTTATCATTTTGATTCATACACATTGCATACAAACTTACTTCTTTTTATTGTGTAAAGCTGCTTTGCGACAATATCAATTGTTAAAAGCGCTATATCAATAAAATTGACTTGACTTGACTTGACTTCCGGGTCCTAGTGCCGGTCGTGTTACGAGTGTGCATGACAGTACCCCATGGGTGACGTCGTTAAGGGTTTGATTTGTGAGGTATGGAATACTGGATGGATCCGGAGCACCGCAGGCAGCTGGAGCCGGTAGGTGACAGGGTTGATGCAGAGGGTGACGCGGTAGGGGCCGATGAACCTTAATGATAATTTCTTTGATTCTGTATGGCGGTGCAGGTTTTTTGTGGACAGCCACACTTTGTCACCTACGTGGTACAATCGTCCCGGAGTCGACGGCGATGTTGCGTGGTGTAACGAGTGTTAGCACGTTGGATTGCTTCCTTGGGTAGGACCCACGACCGTCGACACCTGCGGACCAACTGTTGAACTGTTCGAACATCAGAGGTTGGAAACCCTGGCACACCTCAAAGGGACTTAACTTGGTGGTGGAGGAAACATGGAGGTTATGGGAAAGTTCAGCCCAGATGAGGTAGCGGGCCCAGGAGTGATGATGGTTGGCGACAAAGCATCTCAGGTAGCGCTCCAGTTGTTGGTTGGTCCGTTCCGTCTGACCATTAGTCTGAGGAGAGTAACCTGAGGAGAGACTGCAGGTGGAATTGATCAGACGGCAGAAGGCCTTCCAGAACCATGCAGTGAACTGGGGCCCCCTGTCCAAGACGATGTCCTTGGGGAACCCATGCAGACGGACTACGTGCTCTAAAATCAGCTCGGCTGTCCTTTTAGATGACGGGAGTCCGGCGAGGGCCACCAGGTGCACAGCTTTAGAGAACCGATCCACAATGGTCAAGATGGCATTTTTCCCTTCGGAGACCGGCAGGCCCGTGATGAGGTCGATGGCAATGTGTGTCCAGGGCCGACGGGGAACAGGAAGCGGTTGGAGTTCCCCGGGTGTTGGTTGATTGGTGTCCTTGGCCCTGGCACGCTTGAACAAACTCGCCGATGTCCTTGGCCATAGATGGCTACCAGAAGGCACGCTGCACGTATTGTAGGGTGCGCTGCGTGCCTGGGTGCCCTGATAGAGGGGAGGAATATCCCCATTGGATGACTTCAGTCCGGGTGTTCTTGGGGACATAGAGTCGTCCAGGCGGCACACCTGCCGGTTCGTTCTCTGCGGCTTGTGCTTCGTCTCCAGTTCCCAGCAAAGTGGGGCAATGATCTTGGAGGGGGGAAGAACAGGCGCGGGGTATGATAGGTGGAAATCATAATGTTCAAAGAACAGAGCCTACCGCGCCTGCCTTGGGTTGAGCTGTTTGAGGTTCCGGATGGTGATGAGATTCTGGTGGTCAGTCCAGACGATAAACGGCTCCCTGGCGCCCTGGAGCCAGTGTCGCCATTCCTCCAATGCCCACTTTATGGCCAGCAGCTCGTGGTCCCCTACCCCGTATCGCTGAGTGGGGTAAAAATTTTTGGAGAAGAAACTACAAGGGTGTAGCCTCTGGTCTGGAGAGAACAGCCCTGGCGCCCACATCCGAAGCATCCACCTCCACAACAAACGGTTTGTTTGCATCTGGATGGAGAAGAATCGGGGCAGTGGTGAATCGACGGTAGAGTTGAGATGGAAGTGATGAGACGATGGCCGAGTCAGAGCGGTTAATGGTGCTGCAACCGTACTGTAGTCCCGGATAAAGCGACGATAGAAGTTCGCAAACCCGAGAAACCGTCGAAGTTGTCTGAGAGTCTTGGGTAGGGGCCAATGACGTACAACTTCTAGCTTCTGTGGGTCCATGGCCACACCCTGGGACGAGATGACAAAACCCAGGAACGTGGTGGAGCGCTCGTGAAAAGCGTACTTCTCCAACTTACAGTACAGCTGGTGAGCGAGCAGTCTCTTAAGAACCGCTCTGACGTGTTGAACATGTTCTTCAGCGGAGCGAGAGTAGATAAGGATATCATCCAGGTAGACGAATACCCATCGGCCCAACATGTCCCGGAGAACGTCATTGATGATACGTTGAAAAGCTGCTGGTGCATTACAGAGACCAAATGGAATGACTAAATTCTCGTAATGCCCAGTGGGGGTGATGAATGCCATCTTCCACTCATTGCCCTCTCTGATACGCACCAAATTGCAGGCACTCCGGAGGTCCAACTTTTTTTAAAGATGGTGGCACCAGAGAGGGCGTCCAGGGCAGAGTTGGTAAGAGGCAATGGGTGTCGGTTTTTAATGGTGATGTTGGTGAGCCCCCGATAGTCGACACAAGGACGTAGTTCGCTGAATTTCTTCTTTACAAAGAAAAATCCCGCGGCGGCGGGCGAGGAGGAGGGTCGTATGGTGCCTTGGCGGAGAGCTGAGGATACATACTCCTCCATCGCCCGCGTCTCAGAGTGGAGAGAGTACAGGTGGCCGCGGGGGGAACAGAACCTGCCTGAAGTTCAATGGCCAGGTGGCGATGAGGAGGAAGATGGGTGGCGCGTCTTTTGCAGAAGACTTCAGCCAGGTCCAGATAAGCCTCGGGGATGGCGTTGGTGTTGACATCAGGGGCCTCGGACTCCCTAGAGCACGTCCCAGCCGGTGCCCGCAGGCAGAATTCGAGACAGGTCGGCCCCCATTGGAGGATCCGGGTCTGAGACCATGAGATGAGAGGATCATGCTGCAGAAGCCAGGAGTGTCCGAAGATGATGGGTGGAGAGGAGATGGAGGTGAGGTGAAATCGGACTGTTTCCTGGTGTTGGTCGATGATGAGGGTTATGGGTCGAGTCTGGGCGATGATGGGGCTGGAGGAGAGGGGCCGACCGTCGACAGATGTAATCCGAACTGGCTGGGATAACGCTTCAGTCTCCAACCCCAATCTTTTGGCATATGAAGAGTCAATAAAGTTTCCCGCAGCACCGGAGTCGATGAACGCAGAACTTCTGACTCGTTTGTGGCCAAATTGGAGGTGTACCTGAACCGTGAGACGAGAGATGCTGGGCGTGGTGGCGGAGAGATGGAGGGAGCCCGGTGAACTGCTTCCATGGTTCACCAGGCCTGGGCGTTTTTCGGGCGAAGAGGGCAGATGGCTCTACGGTGCGCTCCTGACCCACAATAGGCACAAAGTCCCTCCCTGAAGCGTCGTTCTCGCTCAGCAGTGTTCAAGGAGGTGCGTCCTAATTGCATGGGTTCCCCGGCTCCGGTGTCAACCACGGCGGGAGGTGGAGATCCGGTGGGTGCCATAGCGGTGGTGATGAAGGCTGGTGGTCAGGATGTGGCGTATGAAAAAGATGGCATGATGGGCGGCAGGGTCTGGGGGGCTGGCCTCGGACGGGAGAGCAGGCGCTGGTCAATCCGGAGAGCGAGCTGAATCAGTCCCTCCAGTGTGGTCGGAAGCTCCCGTCCGGCGAGTTAATCTTTTATGCGTGAAGCCAGTACCTCGTAGTAGGTCGTCCGGAGGGCAGCGTCTCCCCAGGTGGTCTGCACAGCGAGAGTACAGAAATCCGCGGTGTAGCGACTCACGGACGACCCTCCCTGCCGCAGATGGTACAATTTCATATCGGTCTCCACCTCAGCAGCAGGATGTTCAAATGTTAGCTTTAGTTGAAGGGTGAATTCTCCATATGAATAAGCAGTGTCTGAATCTGATCGGAGAACCGCCGTGGCCCACTCAGCTGCCTGCCCAGATAGCAACAAGACGAGAAGCGCAACGCGCAGTCGGTCTGTGGAGTATCTGGTGGAATTGAACTCAAACACAAGATCCAATGCGGTTAGAAAAACGCTGCATTTCCCATCTGTGCCATCCCACTTATCCGGTAGAGCTATGAAAACATCAGAAGAGGAAGGGGGCCGCGCTGCAGCCGCAGCGACGGGCGTGGCAACAGCCAACTGAGCAGCCACCCCGCGGAGGGTCGCGTTCTCCTGCCGTAACTCCGCCACCTTGCAGCGCAAGGCCGCGACGTCTTGGAGGTCTTTTCGGAGAGACGCGACTTCACCACGGAGCTTATTGATCAGTTCGGCATGTTGGTCAACCACATCACAGAGACGAGCAAACTCCGCTGGGTTTACTGCTTTTGGCTCAGTCATTCTGTCACGTGCAACTGAAGGATAAACTGAAAAGCCTTAGCAGTTAGCCCTGTAGCGTGGATGGTAAACCCAAACGCGGAAGCAGCACTAATAGGCAGGATAACCACGCGATTAGGCTAAGAACTCTCTTACGCAAAGAGCAAGGATCTACACAAATAAACCTGCATTCTAGCAACACACACTCAATCAAAGAAGCAACCCAAATCGGTGAGTACTCACAGAATAGTCGGCGTAGCGTCAGCAAAGGCATGTGCGAACTCATTTTGTCTCCTTTTATGCTTCCTGGAAACCCAACCGTACTACTTCCGGGTCCTAGTGCCGGTCGTGTTACGAGTGTGCATGACAATAACATCCCAAATATATTTGATGGCAACTAGCCTAGGCGTTTTTTACGTTTTGTACTTCACATGGAACTTACAAAGTAATTGTAGGAAGCGAAAGCGAAGACGTTTTTTTTTTTAAAGTACTGTAATCAAATGAAATATTTGGCTCTCAACTGCTTTGCTCTCTGCATTTCTGTCTGTCTCACTCAGTCAGGCACTCATGCACTTTCGGTAAATGTTTTATCTTGGACAGGGTTGTGGGAGATACAGAGTCTAGAAAATGTTGATCATTTATTAAAGGACAAAACAACTGCAATGGAATGCTTTCGATAACTAGAGATCTGTCTTTGTCAATCAATGTGGAATTCTGGCCAATTCTTCTTTGCAGAGTTGCTTTATTTCAGCCACACTGGGAGCCTGTTTAAGGTCCTGCCACTGCATCTCCTTGGAGTTTAAATCAGGTCAAGGCCAAAGCTATTTCAAACCCGAACTTTTTTCAGATTGCGGTCTTGCTGCATAATTCAACTATGCTCAAGCTTCACGTCACAGCCTGATGAATGGACATTCTCCTTCAGGATTTTGCAGGTAGAAAGCAGAATGTATGTTTCCATCAATTATGGACAGGCCCTGAAGCAGCGAAACTTACCCACACATCAAACTATCACCCACAATGCTGTTGGCATGATGTTTTTTTATATCAGAATGATGGGTTAACTTCATGACAGATTCAGTGGGTTCTGTGCCCATTATGGTCCTTGCGGGGAAAACATGAGACATGCCATTGTTTATTTTGGTCAGCAGAAGTTTTAGCCTTCCAACTCCTCCACAGATAACAACCTTCCCCAGTCTCCTTCTAAATGTGGAACCATGAACGCTGCATTCTTAGGAAGTCTGCCAAGTCTGAAAAGATTCACTACTGTGAATTAAGTTTTCACTCACTGTATAATGTCTCTCACTGAATAATGTCTCTCATTTAACTGTCAATTCTTCCAGAATTGGCTTTTTACCTCTTTTTAAACTGATATTTTCAATATCTTTATTTCTTATCTTTTCCCGAATTTCAGCTTTTTAAAACCTCTCAGCACGCTATACTGTATATAGGCGGAAGTGTTCTATTGACGCAATGTTGTAATTTAATAGAGCTGAAATCATTTGGGTCTGGCGAGCCTAATTGAACCCAATTATCATTTACAGTTGGTCAATACACTTTCATCAAATTTAGTAAATATACCTCCTTATTGACCGTGAGATTTTCGTTCTGTATGTGTGAGTGTGTGTGTGCGCGTGTGTGTGTGTGTGTGTGTGTGTGTGTGTGTGTGTGTGTGTGTGTGTGTGTGTGTGTGTGTGTGTGTGTGTGTGTGTGTGTGTGCTAAAAAATAATTCAAGCTTGGACCTGAGTCTATAAATGGAAAAATCAAAAAGTGGCACTAACTGCTATACACAACACTGCTCTAGCCAATCAGCAACAGGGTGCATTCGTGCTCGGTGACATTTTATACTCATATTGGTCAGCTAGCCTGGGCCATATATTTGGGGGCCAGACGTTCTGACAGAGCAATGGATGCAGAGAGGAGTCTGTTTCGCTGATGTGTTTAAATATCAACAACCTTTCTTGAGTGTCACTGACTCCTCCTTTAATTGGATGATTGAGAAACTAAGGGGACCATAACCTTTACACAAAGGGCCGATTGGTGTTGGATAATGTTTTATGCTCATTAAATGTAAAAAAAAAAAAAAAAAAAAAAAAAACATGTTTTATAAACAAATTGATTCATGTTTAAAAAATTTATATATATAAAATATACATTTTTGCCACTGTCTATATATATATATATAGACAGTGGCAAGAATAAACTCCCTGAGATGGCAGAGGGAAGAAACATTGTGAGGAAAATTGAGAGGGGAGGAACCCATCCTCATTTGGATGAAAACAGATAGAACTATATATATATATATATATGTTGATGGAATACCATGTTATTATAGACTTTACAAAACTGTAGTGTAAGCAATGTACAGAAAAATAATGTTACAAAACTTCGATTATACACAAGCAATTTGTGTAGAAGAGACATAAGATGCACATGCTGTGTGTGCATTCACTTTGTCTGGTTCTGTCTACTATTACTGTAAGGTTATAAACCTTAAAGGATGACTGACGGACATGCAGATGGTTGATTTACAAACGGATGACACACCTTGACTATGATAAGGCACTGTCGGCTATAACCGAAATGAAACTAAACCTATACTGTAGGAGGAGGCTGATGATGACGTTTTTGTATTGCATGTATTGTTTCTCATGATCCTCAAAAAAATACCATTATATGGTTTAATACTTTAATATGGTTAGAACAGAAAATACCACAAAACTCTGCAGTGTTATGGCTCGGGTGCAGGACAACACCTCCGCACTACTGTATCAAACACTTGGCTACTTTTGTATTAAACCCACACACACATATTCGTTCATCCGTTACCTGCGCTGTCCAGAGAGAGTCTCGTCTGGATCAAAGTTGACGGGCTGAATGACTAGCGCCTGCTCCACCGGCGATATCACTGCACGAGCCTTACGCTGGGGTGTGTGAGAACACATGCTGCTCACCTGAAAAACATAAAGATTACATGCCCAAATGACTAAACCTGTGGCGACACACTGTGCTATTTAATACATTGTATTGTGCAGCTTTGAACAGTGCCTAAGCATTTCATTCAGAGACAAGGAAGACAAGGTTCTCGAAAAAAAAAACCTTTAAATTTCCCCTGTCAACTTGCAGTTTCCCTTGGGGGAATTCCCGCTGGCATCTTTAGGGCCTTCCGAGTGTACAAGTGCTTGGTGAAAACAACTCTGGAATGCAGGGCAAGAGGGAAGACATTAATGAGCCAGAACGCCCCGAAACTTTTTTCCCCTTATTCAGCTAATCACTTGGCTTGCCGCACAGCCTCCTTCTCCAGTTTGTTTATTTGGGCGAATTATGACAATAGAATTTACATAACAAAGCTACAACGCTGTCAAGCTAGTCAGCCACTTGCACCTTGTTCTTTCCCCTAATCATCATCCGTGTGCAGCCTCTTGTTCTCGCTGATAAACGCCATTGTTTTTATATGGAACAACATCATTATATTAAACACAGAGGCTCTTCTCTGTGCCGGGATGATAATAGAAAGTGTCTATTGTATTCAGGTGCAATAAAAATGCAAATGCATGTTACTGTTTAGCTCGTGCTTTAATGAATTGCTGCTGGATTAATTTCCCAGGGGGGTCGAGAACTTAATTCTTAATTCTGGACTGAATTCTGCGGAGTAATGTTAGCGGCTAATTGTGCCCGGCTGGCTATAAGTGAATATGTGCAGTGCACCAGCTGTAGAATACCAATGGGACCAAGCATTGTATAGACATCTTCATCAAAAGGTGGGGGTGAAAAAAACACATCTATACTAGCATAGCAATTGTGAAAATAGTAATGTGTAAAAACAAAGATCACAAACACACACAGCACAATTCAACCTCACATTTGCCTGCCACATCTGTAGCATACAGTACTGTATGTGTGAACTCCATCCATCCATTTAGGAACCTCTGTGGTATACTAGGGGCCGTGGAGGCCAATGGTGACCATTTTATTTATTCACCTTTGCACAGCCGTGGTAGGATCTCCGTTCAGCATTCACATGCACATTCACACACTACGGGCAATTTCGGAAATTATAATTAGTCGAATCTGCATGTCTTTAGACTATGGGAGGAAACCGGAGAACCGGGGGGAAACCCTCTTAGAAACCATGCAAACTGCATGCACACAGACCCGAAATGGGAATCGTACCCAGGACATGGAAGTGCAAGGTGACAGCGCTAACCACTAAACCACCAACCCGCATATGTGCGAACTATTTCAACATATTTATTTACTTCCAGAAAGAAAAACAGAAAATGTTTCCCAGAACTCAGATCTAAATCAAATTAGCTGTATTTCGTCAATACGCATTTCTGTAACTGTACAGCAGTCATGTCTTTCAATTCTACATTTACATTTTAAAACAGATTTTTTTTTAACAATCCATAGATTTCATTTACCAAACACTATGTTTGTCAAGTAGGATAGGACATCTACTTTATGCATGACTTTAGAAACCTCTGATGCTGAGGCTAATTCACATGATTTGAATCAATTGGGGGTGTATCTCTGGATGAATATTACGGCCTAGCTTCAAACGCTTTGATTGACATCATGGGAAAATCAAAAGAAATCAGACCAGACCAAGCCAAAAAACATTTCTGGAGGTACCACGTTCATCAGTAAATACAATATTAAGCAGCATCATGAGTACTGTATAAACACTGCACCATGCAGCCACCATGCCAATTAGGAAGAAGATACAGAAGAGACAAATAAAATTTGGTATAAAAAGTACAAATCATTCTGAGAACAACAGCAAAGGACCTTGTAACAGTTACAAACATATGTATGCCAAAGACCAGTACTGACGTAACCTGAAAGGCTGCAATCAAGGAAGAATCAACTGCTTCAAAACCCACTAGCCAGACTACGGTTTGCAGCTGCACACAGATCTTAATTTTCTGGAGCAATAGCCTCTGGACTGATGAAACAAAAATGGAACTGTTGGCCATAATGACTTTTGTTATGCCTGGAGGAAAAAGGGGGAGGATTACAAGCCGAAGAACACCATCTAAACCGTGAGGCACTGGGGTGCTATCATCATTTGGGGGGGGCGGGGGGTTGGGGGGGGGGGTTGGAGGGGGGGGGTTGCTTTAGGAGGGACTGGTGCACTTCACAATGGCATCATGAGGAAAGAAGATAATGTGGATATATTGAAGCAACATCTCAATACATCAGCCAGGAAATTCAAGCTTGCTCGCAAATGGCTCTTCCAAATGGATAATCACCCCAAGCAAACTTCCAAAGTGAGCAAAACGTGTGCGAGTAAAGAAGCCTACAACCCTCACTCAGTTACACCAGTTCTGTCAGGAGGAAAGGGCCAAAATTCCAGCAACTTATTGTTAGAAGCTCTTACGATAAGTAAGAAGGCTCCATGAAAGGTTATACCCAAGTCAAACAAATTAAACGCAAAGCGGCCAAATAATAACTAAGTGTACGTTAACATTTGATCCACTGGGAATTTGATGAAAGCAATAAAAGCTGAAATTAATCTTTCGGTCTATTATTATTCTGACATTTCATGCATTTAAACTAAAGTAGTGATCCTGATTGACCCAAGACTTGTGAAAAACTGAGTTTAAGCATATTTGGAAAAGGTGTACGCAAACTTTTGACTTAAACTGGCAATAAACAAAAAGGTTACATTCACTGAGATGCCTTTCAGCTACCAAATACATTTTAAGGAAATTGGTTTTATGTACTTTTCTGAGAAACAGAACATGTTGAATGATGTCATGTATCTAAACTATGAAATGCACTAGAAGTACTTTCAATCACATTGTGTTGTTTGTTTCATCATCATCATCATCATCATCATCGAGAACCGTCAAATCTTCAGCTGTTTGTCTCTTCTACCTATTGGTCAGTTCTTGCAAGGAATCCGATCCTCATCATGCCTTTCCATTATCTAACCGTTCTCTTAGTGCTATTCCTCTCTTGTTCTTGCCATCCATCATTCCAAACATTAGCATCTTAGACTTCCTAGAGTTGTTAGTGTTTGCATTACATTTCTTTTCTGTAAATGTGTTTTTGAGAATGTTTGTCATGCTGTCTTTTATTGTCTCATATTTTTTTTTACCATATTCCGTTGTTAATGGTTGTTCATAAATTACATAGCGCATCTTAGCATGTAGCATGCATCCATAGTATAGCCAATAGGAATTACAGGCAATCAAGCAAGGAATAAAATACTTCAGGATTTGGGGTTATAGGGAAATATTTAACAGAGATGATGTATTCCATCTCAAGTATCTCAAAATAGCAAACAATTTATTTTAATTAAATGAATATTAGTTTGAATTATTTATCTGTTTGGGTTTGCTCCTACAATCACAGCTACTGTATAAACAATCTCTCTCTCTCTCTCTATTAAAAAAGTGCAAAGCCCTGTGTCTTAAAGACTTTCCCACGTACTGTAGGAAAACTGAAAGATACAGTTGTTTCCCTCTTGCTATTACAAATTGCTGACACTGGAGACTTCTTCTAAAAACGGTAAACAAATAACTCATGAACAGCTACCTGTGTGCCCCCACCCCACACTTTCACCCCAAGTTAATCTTAGCAATTCTCACCCACTACCCAACCCTCATATATCACAGGACAACAATGACAAACAGGGGAAGTTGGGGCAAATAAATGCATTCTCTTAAACCTCTTCATCTGTTGCCCCCAAAGACAGTGTAACATATACGGAGAAAAGGGCCAAGGAAATATGACGCAAGAAATTCAGAGAGCAAGGCCATTACACATGGAGCGTCCACCAAACAAGATCCTGTCTACCGCTCTAGACGTCACATACTAGGACTGTTCAGTTTACCTTGGACTATGATGAAATTTCTTATGAATGAAGACATAAAACCTATTGACATTTACAGAAGACCTCAAGCACAGTACAGTGATGAGGTCGCAGTAAAACATATGAATGGTACGAATGTTTTAAAGAAAGCCGCACATCCGTAAATGACGAACCCAATCGAGGTGCGGCTTGGACTCTACTGCAGTCGTTCCTATAGACATTTTTGCAGTGGAACACCTGATCCTTTAAAAAAAGACAGATAACTTGTATCCAACTAGAAAAAAACGAATCTTGTGCGAAATGTACACACTATCCTACACAAATAGTATGTGCACATTACAGGAACTTGGCTGGGAGTTTTTGCCACGTTCACTGTACAGTCATGATCAGGCCTTTTTTTTTTTTTTTTTTGAGCCTGAGAGGTCGTGGGAGGCCAGCATTTCAGACATGAAGCATACTGAGACAAACTTTCTTCCTAAGCACTAGTAAAATGGAGATTATATACATAAATAAAGGGGATTTAAAATACCCTCATAACTAGTGTTTATTCTGGAAAATCAGAAATCCCAGTTTGACTTACAAAAAAAAAACTCTTGTATTATAATGATAGCATTAATATAAACCTGTGAGTTAATTTGCAGTTAAGACTGCTATCATTGCTCAAGTAGCTCAAAATTAATGAACACCTTCTGTCCAGTTATATTGTAGAACATATCGGTGCTGCGGTAATATTATGTAATATAATATAAGAACCGATTATATTACATAACTATGTACTAGAATATTTATTACATCTACACGGGGGTACCTACTGCCCAAAACACAGGGACACACACACACACACATGCACACACCTTTTTAAGCTCAGTGATTTTACCATCAATGAAGATCAATATAAACTCCTTTTACAAGGCAAACCCACAGGGGACTCAAATCTTGCTGGAGCGCTTTTAGAGACAGGAAGAGTGAGAGAAGGTGATCACACTATTCATAACACAATTTCAATTTTTATTTATATTGAATCATGATGCAATAGGCTGTATACTAGTGCAAGTCCAGATTCTCTCTGCAACACTCATGCTCCGCACACACTTGCACCATTCTCCCAAACACACACACACACACACATACACACCCACACTAATTCACAGCCACAGCACACTCTCTACTTCTAATGCTCTTCCTCGTGCTTGCTCTGGGGAAATCATTAGTGGCCAGCCTCTTCCAGTGTAATTTTGTGTGTGTGTGTGTGTAGAGGCCCTTCCCACCCCTGGCCTTGATTAATGTGGGGCTTGTGCTTTTCCTCCGGGTCTGGCGGCTGCACGTGTGGGACTCGGGGGACTTGTGGCATCGGGGAGAGTGTGGGTGAGATTGTTTCTCTCATTAGCAGAGTATTTGTAACATGGAGAAGCGGTAGCCTTGCTATTGAATGAGACCGCCGAGGAGATAAGAGCCGTGTCAATGAGGCTTCTGAAATCTATCTACCAGATATCTTGTATCTGTATTCCACAAACATGGAGAGGGGAGGAAAGCAGGATAGTGAGGCCAGGCGTTGAAAGAATTCTGTTATGATTATATACACACTATAATGTATATTGTGCATGCTGGATATTTGTTTCGCAACTCCCAGTCATATGTGATAAACAGTAAAGCAGCTCAAGGAATACTGTAATGCTTTTCAACTTAATCTTTTCCTAATGTAGCTGTAGAAACACCATTTAGATTAGTTTCTCTGCATCGACCAAATAATACAGTCGTCAGGACAAGTATGGTGCTTCAAGTTTTTCTTTCTTCACAATTTAATAACACGATGACAGTGTAAGGGAGCAGCATTTTAATAGAGCGCATTGAGGAACGTTTCCCCGTGTCCCTGTGGGTCTCCTCTGGGTTCTCAAGGTTCCTCTCACCTCTCAAAAACATGCTAGTAAGCAGATTAGATAGGAGTAAGTGCTACTTGGTGTGAATAAGTGTATGAATTGTATTGTGTGTGTGTGTGTGTGTGTGTGTGTGTGTGTGTGTGTGTGTGTGTGTGTGTGTGTGTGTGTGTGGTGCCCTGCAATGAATTGGGATGCCATCCAGGGTGTATTCCTGGCTTGCGTTCATGAGATATGCTCCAGATGCAGTGCCACTTACTATAGATAAATATATGAATGAAAAACATTTACATTCAGGCATTTGTTTTATCCAGAGCGACTTACGAAGGTGCTTTGATGTTTCATCAGTCTAAGCTATTTGTAAATCAAGATCTATAGCTATACTGTATACAGTTAGCCAATCAGCCGGTTACAGCAGCAGCAGCAGCACAATCTATTAAATCCAGCACACACAGGTCAAAGCTTCAGTTCACATCAAAATGAGGGGAAAAGAATAATCTCAGTGATTTTAATCATGGCGTGAATGTTGGTTACGGATTGACTGGTGTTAGCATTGCCTTGGATTGACACACTTAACACTCACAGATATAGCCAACCTACACTGTAGACCCGAATAAGTTGGCAAAACTCAAAAAATTTGAGGTAATCAGTTACATAAAAAATTTTTTTAAGGATTGATGTTTCCAATTTTAATTAAACAGAACTATCAGCTTTTGAGTTTGTTTTACTCGGCCGGTCAATACGGGGCGCAGGGGCCCATCTTAAAGTTAGGCAGAGAAGAATGCTACTTTAACATGTAATTATTTAACATAATAATTATTCATTTTAATAATTAAATAACGTCATTTAGTCACAAAATTCTGCTGTATTTCTTAATATAATTTATTTACAATAAAAAAAACTCTAAACTGTATTACGTTCATTTGTGTTCGTGTACGGGCGCCGGACAAACAAATGTCTATGTAGGCACTTAAACTTTTGAAAAGCATGTGACTCGAGGCTGAGCTCTGATTGGATTTAGTCAAATCCCACTTTTGTTCTTAGCGAATCAATATTGTTTTTAAATATTTGGGCTCATGTGATTGGACCATTCTCAACGAGTCTTCCAGCACTTCTTATGGTAAGCGAAGCTTCTTACTGGATGTGATGTGAGTCATGTCTTTATTTTATACTAGTAGTAATGATGCGCAATCACCTGATAAATGGCTATTTACAGGCGAGTATTAAAAGTTTAATTTTCATTTTGTTTGCGCCCCCCCCCCCAAAATTTTTTTGCACCAGCCGCCACTGCTCATTCATATTAATCCTTCTTTACTTGCATTACTGAGTAGCCTAACTTATACTATCATTTTTTTTTTGTTGCAAATTAAATAAATTGTTGTTGGTCTTTCATCTGCTCCTGGTAATGAGTGGCCACAGCGGTTTGTCCCAAGTTTTTACACTAGATGCCGTTCTGAACACAACCCTCCCGTTTTTCTCTGGGTTTGGGACAGGCACTTCATCCAGTG
Source organism: Clarias fuscus (assembly GCA_030347435.1). Taxonomy (NCBI): domain Eukaryota; kingdom Metazoa; phylum Chordata; class Actinopteri; order Siluriformes; family Clariidae; genus Clarias; species Clarias fuscus. The sequence continues at coordinate 19,845,933 of CM059214.1, read as the reverse complement.
GCTGGGAATCGAACCCGGCCCTTTCGCATGGCAGGCAAAACACCTACAGTACCACTGAGCCACCAGTGCTCCGGTACAAATCAAATAAGTATTATTTGACAACTTTAGCCTGCCCAGATTTGTTAAGATTATACTTACAGCATCATGCGAAGACAGACCAATCCACCATCTTGATCAAAACAATTAAATGTGGGCAGTTTACAGTACATGTGCATTGATGACATCAGACACAAAATCGCTAGGCTGAAAGATTTTAAATTGGTGGAACTTTAAGTTACTGTGGCTTAAAAGATCAAATTTGTTCAGCTAACTTGAAAAGTGTCATTTCTACAAATTTGAACTTATTGTAATTGTCAATGTTAACAGTATTCAATATGTTTAATTACTTTGAGCATTAGGGTTTACAGTGTAGACACCTTTTTTTCCCTCATTCTTAACTGTACAGCCTGTGAGGGTGTGACCCCATGATAGACTGGCACTCTTTCTCTTTCTTACCTAAAAGGAGTGCAACCTGATGTGGTCTTCAGCTGTTATAGCTTAAAGGAGACATATTAGAAATGAAAAAAAATTATCATACAGTAACTTGTTTACATAGACACTGAACCAGCATGTCTGGTAGAGGAGTGAAGCCGAGAGAGTTTGAGGCATAAAATCGCCTTATCTGAAGGGTATTTCAGCTGGATCAGCTGATAACAGACTGGACACTCTAGAAAACCTCTGTCAGATCAGACAAGTCTGGTCACTTTTCTCTAGTCTTTCATCAGCAAGGTGTTTCAGGGCCCTGCAAACCTTCTGTTTAGTCAAGATTCCTTCCAAGAATCATTTTTACCCATTTTGATGTTTGATGTGGACATTAATGAAAGCTCTTCACCTGTATCTTCACCTGACTTTATGTACTGTGCTGCTGCCAATAGATTTGGTTACGGCACAAATGAGCAGAGCAGGTGTATAGGCGTGTGTGTGTGTACTGTATATGTGTTTGTTACAAATGTTACAGGTGATGCAATCACACTGACACTGACACTACAGATGCTGTGAATTTAAATCAGGCCAAAAAAAAAAAACGAAAAAAAAAAAAATCCTTGTCTTGTTCATGCATAAATTATTGAATGCAGCATAAAATTTTGCCTTCAAAATAAGTTATTAATGACCTCATGGAAATGCGTCATGCAAATTATTGATGCAGCTGACAAACCGTTCCCCTTATGCCCACGTTAAAACTTTTTTCGGTGCGGTAGAACTGCTAAACGAAATTGGACCACTGAGAAATGAATAATAGTGGATATCCAAAGTGTGCACCAGACAGACATTTATTCTTTTCCTCCATGATGCCAAGTGGACAATCAGAGCATCAGACAACCACATCCATCTATTTCCATCTCCTGCACACGTTCTGGTTATGTGTTTATGTTTGTATTTTTACAAACCTACTTTCTTCTCCTGAGACTTACTGTACACAAATCAAACTCCTCAATAGCCATTCATGTTCTTGAAATCACTCTCCTAATCCTTCTTTCCCTTCATCCTAATCCTCTCTCGTCCACTCATCATCATTATTTTTCTACTTCTACTTAGTAACTGGTAAAAATAGTGCTTCATAAATCATGCATCCTCTTTTTGTCGCTCTTTCTCACACACAGAGATGTAATAGAGAGAAAGGAAATAATAGAAAGAATGCAAATTTGATGAGCGCGGATGTCATCTGGGTTCAGATATAATATGGCACGTTTAAAAGTGGTGAAAAGTATGGAGTTTTTTTTTTTTTTTTTACTTTTTCTTTCTTGGACTGATTAAGACCAGCAGCTTCAGACTGCCTTCCAGTGAAAAAAATATCAGCGTCCTGCTCGAGCACGCTCACTTAGTCTTCCACCTTCTAAATATATATCATGGATCACTCCTCTGGTTACACACCATAATCAATAGGGGACACTTCACATCTTTATACTCAAAACTCTCTAACCACAGTTACACACATACACATGCACTTAGGTTCTTTTAACAGTAGGGCTGCGTTACACATCTGCACTATATCGCAGTCAAGGGCAAGGACACTGCAATATGAAACTGCACTCTATTGTGATGCCGATGCTACCGAGCCTGTGTCCACACTGATGCCTACTCCCTAATCCCTACAGGTGACAAAGTGAATTTGGGCATTAGGTATCCTTTTTGTATTTTATTTAAAAACAAACATATTCTATGGATATTTCTTGGATTTCATGAAGACACCATGCTATTGGATGATCACAGGACACTGGACAATTATATTGTTAAGTCCTCATGCATTTTGGCTGGATGTCAGTCAGTAAAAACATTGACGGCACAAATCTACTTATCATTTAAAGCACATTCTCCTACCAAGCAATCTTCCCATATTCATAGTAGCCACAAAATATCTTTGGACTGAATGTGATTAAAATAAACAGTCCTGTGAAATGGGAAATTACTTTCAATCTCATTAAACCAGAACTGCAGTTATTTCGCTTCTTCCACAGCAAACCTGCAGTACTCCATCAGCTGTCTCCTAGACACTTCATTATCTGTCATACCCTATGTTCAGAGTCTGGTGTACAAACCGGAAAATGCATAATCCTTCTTTTCAACGTAACAGCTGCAAATTGGCTGGATTATTGCTGCATTGTTTTACTGGATGCCGAAAAATATATATATAAAGTCAAAACTTTTGACTGGTAGTGCAATGAAGATCATTTGATCATAGTGCGTCTCAGCATTAGGCAAATATAACCTCAGACGAACAACAACATAGAACTTTTTTTACTGTGCAATTATTATTTTTTTTTTTTTAAGTGGCCAATAGGTGGCATGGTGGTTTAGTGGTTAGCACCGTCGCCTTGCACCTCCAGGGTCCTGGCCAGGTTCGATTCCCGTCTCGAGTTTGCATGTTCTCCCCGTGCTTAGTGGGTTTCCTCAGGGTACTCCGGTTTCCTCCCACAGTCCAAAGACATGTGGGTTAGGCTAATTGGCGTTCCCAAATTGCGTATAGTGTATATGTGTGTGTGCCCTGCGATGGTTTGGCACCCTGTCCAGGGTATACTCCGCCTTGTGCCCTAAGTCTCCTGGGATAGGCTCCAGGCACCCTGTGACCCTAAATACAGGATTAAGCGATATAGATGATGAGTGAGTGAGTAAAGTGGGCAATACTACATGACTAAATACCCCCTTGTTGTACCCAAGTGCTGCTAATCATCAGCCTGTGTTTAAGTATGAAGCCTTCTGTCCTGACTGAAAGTTTTGTTGTAATTGGGTCATGCAACAGGACAATGATCTGAAGCACGCCACTAAATCTACATCAGAAATGCTGAAAAAGGAAAGAACAAAGGTTTTGAAATGACCTAGTTGAAGTTCAGACCTCGACCGAATTGAAATGCTGTGGCGGGACCTTAAGAAAGCTGCGCAGAAGCGAATGCCCAAAAACCTCAATGAACCGGAGAAATGTTGCAAAGATTAATGATCCAAAGATTGACTGTGAGAGACTGATAAAGTCATACAGGAAATTATTCCTTTAAGTTATTATTGGTGCTAAAGGGGGATCTACAAGCCTTAGAATCATGTGGAGTATTCAGTATTATTTTTTCTTTTTGGCTTCATTTATAATAAATTATAATAAAGGGCATAGTGATTGTCATCCGTCTGGGGTTGTATTTGCCTAATACTAAGATGAGATATGATTAGATGATTGGTATAATGTATTTACAGAAAAACACATAGAATTATAAGAGGGGTACTAACTTTTGAACATGACTGTATTTTAGATCCAGATTGTACAGTATAATTGTGGAATTGTACCAGATCATATCTGTCCCATTATTCTTTCTGCCCAGTGTTCCATCATAATGTCATTTAAACCGACCACACCAGCCATGCCCATGTTAACTCCATTGTTCATATCGCAAACTTAAGTACCTTCTCTATTGACTGGACTATCAGATTGCATTGATTATAGCGAAAAAGAATCCCAACTTTGTTGCTTGGTTGCTAAACCAGCTTCATCACTCCCACTTCAACTCATGTAGAGGCTGATAATTACCTGATGTGTCGAATCAGATGTTTTAAAGCAGAAAAAGCCGGAAAATGTGCAGCGTGTGCCCTTTCAAGTATCGAGTCTGACATCCAAGTTTCACACCACTTTATAGATGAAATCAAAAATGCTGTTGCAGCAAGTGGCTTCCTGCTGACATTTCACACTTTAACATGGAGCTGAAATAAAGTGAAACATACAGAATGAAATGCCTCCATCTAGTGCTCTCTAGAAACTGAAGCCTGGACCAAGAACGCACTTCTCAGGGTAAATTTGTACATGGACACGCACACACACACACACACACACACACACACACACACACGCACACACACACACACACACAGACATACAGCAGAGGATAAGCAGGTATTTTAATATAATATGCTTGTTTATTATAGCTGTGTGTGTGTGAGTGTGTGAGTATGTGTGTGTGTTGTGTGTGTGTGAGAGAGAGAGAGAGAGAGAGAGAGAGAGAGAGAGAGAGAGAGAGAGAAAGTGGCATGTGAGTGTTAAAGACACCACCATGGAGAAACTGGATACAGATCCAGGGCTTATTTTTTAATATTTCATGAGCATTTGCCCTCATACAACAGGAGCAACTGGAGTGTGTTATTGCTGTTTAACTCCATGTGCCTCACTGAAAGGGTCAGCACTGTGCAGGGAGATGAGATGCACTTGGGGGCTTGTCAGGCCCTGCTTTATACAGTAGAAAGTGCTGCATACACCATTCAGAGCTGGAGAGGCACACAGCATTCGGTGCAGGGGTTAACGAAACAAAAACGAAAGCTTTCTAGGCAGATAGATTTTTTTTTTAAAAATGTGTAAATCAGTTTTCACTCATTTCACTCAGGGGCTTTAAGAGCTAACGGAATGATCCAGTGCTTTTCAAACCTCATCTCTGTCTACAGTAGCGTGTGTCCTGGTAACAGTCCGGAATTGAGAGGAATTGATTGTTTCCTTCCACTGAGAAGAAAATGGGAAATGTACTTACTTATAATTGTAGTCTAAGGGCGGTCACTGGGGAGCACCAGTTTCAGCCCTTTTTTCAGCGCAGAGAAATAATGTGTTAAAATGATTGTCTGTGGAAACTGCACATGCGCTGTAGAACTGGTGCATAGAAATCATGTTTAAACAGCGACAACAGTAACGGTATTATTCCATTAATGCATTAATTACGTTCGCCCGTAGACCTGTATAGGCTTTAGAGAATTTCTTAGGCACACCAAAAGCAGTAGAAACTGAAGAAAAAGAGTTAATGTAAAGAACATGATTGCAGCTGCCCTGTGAATAACTACAGAATGTTGCCTAGTTATAACTGACCTGGGCGTTCACTCTGCTCTTGGCTCCCACGATGTGTCTGAGAGCCATCCGGATGGTGACATGGAGCCTGAGCACCACCGCCTCAATGTCCTGTTCTCCTCTCATGGCAGCTGCCAAAGTGCCCAGTCCCTCCACGTAGGTCCTCCAGTGTGGTTGCACTTCTGCTGCCCCGCCGAGACAGGTGCCCATCGTTACCAGGCACATTGGCTTACATGGTCGCGCTTCCAGCAGGCCTTGGCACAGTGGACAGTACCACAGGCGGAGCAGTGCCCGTCCGCACTCCCGTCCCGCCTTGAGGTGCTGCGTGGTGTTCACCACCTCGATGCCCAGGTTCAGCGCCTGGAGGAAGAAACGCGTGGCCAGCAGTGACCGAGAGAGGCGTGTCATCATTAGCTTGGGGTGAGAGCCAAAGGCTGATGCGTCGCGCCACATCCGGTGCAAGCATTCATCTGAGATTCCTGACGCTGCCCCATTACCCAAGAGGCGGCGGTAGGCAAGAGGAAAGAGGCGCGAGAAGAAGGAGGTCACCATGTCGTCCACATTGGCATCGGAACCAAGGATGTAGAGAGACATGTCCAGGAAAAGCTGAGTGACGGCACCGTTGGCTCCACTACCCAGGCCTGGGAACTCCTCCCTCAGCAGGGTGAGAGTAGAGTTTCGGCCCAAGCGCAACACCATGTCAAAGGCCTCTGAGAGAGAGAGAGAGAGAGAGAGAGGAATAAAGAGTCATATGAATATAATAATATAATAATTTACTTTATATGCCTCATTAATCCTGTTTGAAATGTTTACACCCCACTGATGTACAGATTTAATAACAGTATATCACACATCAGAAAACGTCTAGTCCTCTGCAGATGTCACGCTCTGCGGATGACAGACAGCCAGAAAGAATCCGAAGCATCCCTTATTCCCACAGCAATTGGAAACCACAGTTTTCAGAAGTGACCTTCCCGAACAACAAAGGCAGCTTTTCAACAGTTTTAAAGACTTAAAAGGAGAGCATTCATCCACACTGGAGGCTGTTTGAGATGCTGAGCCTCAAAGATGCTGAGAGAAGAAAACGGCACAAATTGTAAGCCTCAGAAATAATCAGATGCATATGAAAGCTCTCAGTGGAGTCTTATCAGTGCCGAAGCATAGAAGGGCTCCGTTCCAAATCCACACCAGCGAGCAGGGGAGAGGGAGGGGGGGTGCAGAGGGGAGACGCCGAGATTTCGGAACATGAAGAGAGGGAATAAGATTGGGTTATATGAGCGAGGCATATCACTGCAAGCATGCGAGTCACTTATTAAGATGTGTGCAGTATTTCGTTGCTGTTCGGTATATAACTGCGTGTACAGTACGCTTTATCATGTGCATGCACTCAGTCGCTTCTTTATTAGCGAGATAAATCCACCTAGCGCATAGACTACCTAAACGGCCTGCCTCTCACTCCATACGAAATGGACTAGCACTGATCGTATGATATTTAAGGAGTGGATAAGTCTCTTAAAAAACAGCAGGCGCAGTGCTAGTATGAGTTTATCAAGTGTAGCAGCGAAACACCATGTCCAGTAGCTCTCCATCACAGACAGATTTATTCATAAATCGTTCACAGGAGCATCCACACAAGAAATTATGTATTCATGAAAATTTTATGAGTTTAGAAAAACATTTCTTCCGAGTGTGTGTCCATTAATGCAGAGGAAACTGACGCAGCCTTGACTGATCATGTTCAAATAAATATAAATGGAGTATATATATAAATCGCACTTTTAAGTTCAGGTGCAAATTATATTTCTCGAAAACCTGGCATCTTCTGAAAATCAATCAATCAATAAATAAAATGTTTTTTTTTTTTTTTTTGGGTTTTAGAAAGAGAGAGTTTGAAAAAGTGAAAATACACTTTGAGCAAACATACAAAAAACAACAGTTTTTCTTACTCAAGAATGCGTAACTCATACACCACCTTTTATTACAGTAGCTGTATGTGTGTGCTGTTAGCAGCAGAATTTTGTACACATACTTGGGATTCTGTAGTGTAAAGAGACCACTTTACTTTACGCACAGACAATCTTCTTTGCAACGTGATACATATACTGTATAATGCCCATGCTTAGCATTAGCTAAAAACTATATAACATAAAGCAAGCAACAATACATCAATAAAGTAAGTCCAGTCATACAGCTAGCTATACCAAAAGTAGATATACAAAAGTTGGGGCAGCACAGTGGCTTAGGGGTCTTGCACCTCCAGGTTTGGGGTTCGATTCCCTCCTCGGGTCTGTGTGCATGGAGTTTGCATGTTCTCCCCGTGCTTGGTGGGTTTCCTCCAAATTTCCTCCCACAGTCTAAATACAGGCAGGCTAGGCTAACTAGCGTTCCCAAATTACCTGTAGCGTTTAAATGACAATCCGGTGTCGAGCTGGTAACCCAACCACTTAAGTAACTGCCACAATGGATCAGAGTGGGGAGTATCCATCGTCCAGTGTGTCGGGTGGCACGTGGACAGACTAAAATAGCACAAAAAAAAAAAAAAAAAACAGAAAAAAAGAGTATGCTGTGATGGTGTGTAAGTCACTTATGTGTGGCGGTGCATCATAATTACCGTGCACCATTTTATTAGAGCCAGAGCTACAGTAAGTGTCCAATCTGGTGTGTCTCAAGTGTCTCAAACAGTAAGGTTACGTACTGTACCCTCTCTAGTGTGCCACTACTGGGCTTCTTCTTTTTTTGATCTACACTTTCAAATCAGCAGCAGAGGGTAAACATTGCTTTGACTGAAAAAAAGAAAAAAAACGTTTCCCTTTACTGATTTGCTTGGGGTCCAAAAATCACCTGTGTACAGTCTTTCTGAATTTTTATGTGAAACTTGTTCCCCTCATTTAATTAACCTCTAGCTTCCCTCCAGGCTTTTTTTTCAGGTGCTGTTCCACTGTTAAATAAAATACACTATATATTCCTATTAGCATGAATATATTAGTCTTTTTTATTCTTTAATAGTCATTTTAGCTGTGCAAGCTTTTATGGAGGTTTGTGGGCGTCAGAAGGAAAATCAGCATTTCTGGAGCTCATCATCTGAAAAGATTGATGAGTGAGGTTTTATTGTGTGTAAATGAGACACACCTTCTCTGTTATTCCATCTTGTAGGAGGAGTTTGAGAGTAGTTCCATGCCCAGTGCGTGTTAATCATGATCTATTCTATCACCATGACAGTTTCTAGGCACCGAACTGCTGTTAATTGGATATTTTTGGTTGGGTGGCTATCCTTAAGCTTGACAGTGACATCCTGGCAATTGTACCAAACTATGTCCGTGTCATGGTTATGCTGGAAACCATCTGGTCAAGGGCCTTAAGGTGGCCTACGAAAATTAATAATTAGTGAATGAATGCACTACAGGCATTAATTGTACAAAAAGCAATTATATGGTAAGGTTGCAAATTAAACTGTCCCCTATTTACTGATGTACCAATATTAACCAGTCAATCAATTCTCAATACTGATAAATGAAACAACAAAAACGTAAACACAAAAACTTTGTAATGAATATGAATTAGACCAAGTTAAACAATTCAGAGAGAACGTCTAAGAAGAGAAAAGTCAGGAAAGGTATCCATGAAAAGTCTGGCATCATTAATGAACAGGTCAGAGAGGCTGAAGGTGATCCAAAAGAGTGGAGACTCTAATTAGGCCACGCTCCTGGAGTGCCGTGACATCAGCATGCTGCTAAGCAGACTGTTTTCAGCCGCAATCATTAACTACGCCATCCATCTCGACCAGCGAGTGCCGCTGTCAGGGGCCAAGGCTGTTACTAAATCAACACAAGCTGGATGAATCTGTAACATTCACCGATGGAGTCGTAACAGAAATCGCTAAACCGCAGAAGGGTGAAAGGTTTAAAGCCGACTTAAGACGGACAAAAAACAAGTTTGGTAGCCTTTTCATCCAGCCAGTTTGCAGGTTGGTGTTTTTTATGCTGTATGAGTACAAGTCTGTGCTCCTTTGCTTGTGAAAGGTGCTAAAACCTGTTGCCGTGGTTGCAAGATAAAGGCTGGTCCGAGTTTTGGAAAGGTTCCTCACCTGGTTAAAAACTTCCTTTTAAAATTGGAAACATGTTCCATCTGAAACACAACAGCACCTGAAGCCTCAGGTCAGACCCCAAAACTTTCTGCATGTTTTGCTCACCTTAGCAGATACAAAACTGCATAATTTTCTTTTGCAGCCTCAGGACATTGCGAAAGGTGGTAATCAGAAAAATAGAGAGAAATATTCATGCATTCCAAAAGACCAAAAGAAATTATAAGGACCTGTATTAGACACGATAGTTCTTAAAATTCCCCAAAGGCTAGCTTTTGGCTCATAATAGCTCACAAAGTGCAATGCCGTGATGATTACGGAAATGAAGTGGAAGTACTGTACGTGGCTCTGTATTGTACACGCATGAAACATGAAGGATAAAGGTTAGAAAGGTTTTAAAGGGTTTGGATATAATAGTCCACAGTGACTCAGCCTCAGTCGACCCGTTGAGTCTCAGACAGACTTACACTGCTCAAAAGGACCTTTTTATAAGGACCACACTTACTGTACATACTGTACACAAAACTAAGTGTACTCACACAATGTTAAACACATCCACCCACATGCAAACACATCAGTTATGAAAAAAGATGCACACATTACAATTTTTTTTACATATTTACATATTCCCAAATGAACAGATTTGTTTCTAATGACCATGTTTAAAGAAAGAAAAAAAAAAAACATATTGCAGGACGCACTGCAGGACGTCTTCAGGACCATCCAACCTAGACACTAGTTGGGGACATCTTCAGGGCGAATCAAACCACTCAGATGCATTAAGTATTAAGTTAACTAATTTCAAGATTTATACTCACTCTAAATCCTCATACAGTACTGAAGTCATGTTTAGGGTTAAACGTTACAGAGTATTTAATAATACCTTGTTTTCGTGAAGACTAAAGACTTCTTAATAACAGGTCTTGAGTTTTAAAGACCTTCTACAGATGACCTAAAGCTAGTCTGCATTCCCACTGGGTAGTGTTCAAAGGATGTCACATGATCAATTGAGTCAATTGAATTTATTATTCATCAAACGTCTCGCTAGTTAACAATCGAGACGCTAGCTGTCAAGCAAGCTAAATCTTGTAGCTATTTTAAGCATAGAAGAAAACATGGAAAGTATTCTATATTCTGAGGAGCTTTGAGGAGTTTCCCACTCGCGTGTGCAAATCTGCACAAAAGAAGAAGCAAATGACTTCAAATCACATAGTTTGCATGGATAACCTCCACTTAAATATATGTATTATACCGTCAAGTTTAAATCGCTTATGTTAATTACCTTTAAAGCATTTATGTGTCTTGGCAGTTTAAAAAAAAAAATGGCCCCTATGCTACCCACTGTAGGTCATGTCTGAAAAATCAATGCAAACCCATTAATTAAGACAAGTTAAACTAGCTATTCAATTAAAACAAAGAAAATGCCACTGTATAAACTGAGGAGAGGCTGATGTGTCACATGGCAACCGGAGGGAATCAGGAGACTAGCAGTTTGCCCGTGTAGCGTGGAGGATAAACCCAAACGCGGAAGCAGCGCGAGCAGGCAGGATAACCACGCGATTTATTCTTAGAACTCTCTCACACAGAGAGCAAGAGTTTACACAATTAAACCCGCGTTCTAACAACACACACTCAATCAGGAAAATGGCACAAAATGGTGAGTACTCACGAAATTGGTGAGATAGCGTCGGAGACGGCATTGGAAAACTCAATGACTGAGCGATGTGCGGCGCCATTTTGTTTCCTTTTATACTTCCTGAATCGCGACCGTACTACTTCCGGGTCCTAGTGCCGGTCGCGGTGAGTGCGCATGACAGTACCCCCCCCGTCCAGGACCAACTCCTGATGGTCCTGGGGTGGAGGATACCTGACGACGGTAGTCCCGTATAAGCTCGGGGTCGAGAATGAACCGGGCCGGGATCCAAGACCGTTCCTCGGGGCCATAGCCCTCCCAGTCGACCAGGTACTGCATACCTCTGCCCCGAGGCCGTGAGTCGAGGATCCGCCGTACAGTATAGACGGGACCGCCCTCGATGATCCGGGGAGGAGGAGTTGGGTGGGTGGGTGGAACCATAGGTGAAGTGATAAAGGGTTTGAGCTGAGAGGTGTGGAATACCGGGTGGGTTCAGAGCGCTGCAGGCACCTGGAGCCGGTAGGTGACAGGGTTGATCCGGAGGCTGACACGGTAAGGGCCGATGAACCTGGGTGAAAGTTTACGGGATTCTGTGTGAAGATGCAGATTCTTTGTTGATAGCCAGACCTTGTCACCTACATTGTACAACCGTCCCGGAGGGTGTCGACGGCGATGTTGAGTGGTGTAGCGGGTGTTGGCACGATGGATGGCTGCTCTTGCTTGGTCCCACAGCCGCCGACACCTACGGACCAACCGTTGGGCCGACGGCACATCAACCTCCGGTTCTTGGTGGTTGAACATCGAAGGTTGGAAACCGTGGCATACCTCAAATGGACTCAACTCGGTGGCGGACGAAACGTGGAGATTGTGGGAGAGTTCAGCCCAGATGAGGTAGCAGGCCCAGGAGCGCTGACGATCGGCGGCGAAGCATCTCAGATAGCGCTCCAGTTGTTGGTTGGCCCGTTCCGTCTGACCATTAGTCTGAGGGTGGTATCCGGATGAGAGACTACAGGTGGAGTTGATCAGACGGCAGAAGGCCTTCCAGAATCAAGCAGTGAACTGGGGCCCTCTGTCCGAGACGATGTCCTTTGGGAACCCATGCAAGCGGACTACATGCTCTAATATCAGCTCGGCTGTGGTTTTAGCTGACGGGAGTCCGGTGAGGGCCACCAAGTGCACGGCTTTGGAGAATCGTTCAACGATGGTCATGATGTTATCCTTCCCTTCGCAGGCCCGTGATGAAGTCAACAGCAATGTGTGTCCAGGGCCGACAGGGAACCGGTGTTGGCTGGTTGGTGTCTTTAGCCCTGGCACACACTGGGCATGCCTGGACGAATTCCTCAGTGTCCTTTGCCATGGACGGCCACCAGAAGGCACGCCGGATGAATTGGAGGGTGCGTTTGGTGCCGGGGTGTCCGGAGAGGGTGGATGAGTGGCCCCATTGAAGGACCTCCGTTCTGACGTCACAAGGCACATAGAGTCGTCTAGGCAGCACTCCTGCCGGTTCCATCTCCGCAGCCTGTGCCTGGCGAACCCTTGTCTCCAAATCCTAGCGGAGAGGTGCAATTATTTTGGATGGTGGGAGGACAGGCGCGGGGTCCGCCCGGGGAACATCCTCTTCGTATTGTCGAGAGAGGGCGTCGGCTTTGGTGTTCTTGGACACCGGGCGGTACGACAGATGGAAATTGTAGTGCTCGAAGAAAAGAGCCCACCGTGCCTGTCTTGGGTTGAGCTGTCTTAGATTCCGGATGGTGATTAGGTTTTGATGGTCGTTCCAGATGATGAACGGCTCTCTGGTGGCCTGGAGCCAGTGTCGCCATTCCTCCAGGGCCCACTTTATGGCCAGCAGCTCGCGGTCCCCTACCCCGTATCGCTGCTGAGTGGGGTTAAATTTCCTGGAGAAGAAACTACAAGGATGTAGCTTCTGGTCTGGACCTCGTTGGGAGAGAACGGCTCCGGCGCCCACATCCGAAGTGTCCACCTCCACAACGAATGGCTTACTTGCATCTGGATGGAGGAGGATTGGTGCGGTGGTGAAGCGATGACACAGTTCCTGAAAGGCGGAGATGGCGGTACAGTTGAGGATGAAGGGGTGAGATGATGGTCATGTCAGGGCGGTTAAAGGTGCTGCAACTGTACTGTAGCCCCAGATAAAGCGACGGTAGAAGTTCACAAACCCGAGAAACCGTTGAAGTTGCTTGAGGGTCTTGGGTAGGGGCCAATGACGCACAACTTCCAGTTTCTGCGGGTCCATGGCCACACCCTGGGGCGAGATGACGAAACCCAGGAACGTGGTGGAACGCTTGTGAAAGGCGCACTTCTCCAACTTACAAAACAGTTGATGGGCGAGCAGTCTCTTGAGGACCGCCCTGACGTGTTGGACATGTTCATCAACGGTACGGGAGTATATGAGAATGTCGTCTAAGTAGACAAAAACCCACCGGCCTAACATATCCCGGAGGACGTCATTAATAAACTGCTGAAAGGCGGCGGGGGCGTTACAGAGTCCGAAAGGTATGACCAGGCTTTCATAGTGTCCTGTTGGGGTGATGAAAGCCATCTTCCACTCATCGCCCTCTCTGATGCGCACCAAGTTGTAGGCGCTCCGTAGGTCCAACTTTGTGAAAATGGTGGCGCCAGAGAGGGCGTCCAGGGCAGAGTTGGTAAGAGGCAATGGGTGACAATTTTTGATGGTCATATTGTTGAGCCCCCGATAGTTGACACACGGGCGTAGGTCGTTACCTTTTTTCTTGACAAAGAAGAACCCCGCGGCAGCAGGTGAGGAGGAGGGCCGGATGGTGCCGTTACGGAGGGCATCGGTGACATACTTCTCCATGGCCTGCGTCTCGGTGGCAGAGAGCGAGTAGAGGTGGCCGCGGGGAGGAACAGAACCCGGCTGAAGGACCGTCGACAGATGTAATCCGAACGGGCTGGGATAACGCCTCGAGTTAGCATAGGATGAGTCAATGAAGTTGCCAGCGGCACTGGAGTCGATAAATGCCGTACTTCTGACCCTTTTGTGGCCAAACTGGAGGTGTACTTGCAGCGTGAGACGGGAAATGTTGGTAGTGGTAGCAGAGAGGGAAGGAGGGAACCCGGCGAGTCGCCCTCCTTACTCACTGGGCCGAAGCGAAGAGGGCAGATAGCTCTGTGATGCAACGCTGACCCACAATATGCACAGAGCCCTCCTCTGAAACGTCATTCTCTCTCTGCAGCGGGCAAGGAGGCGCATCCTAATTGCATGGGTTCCCAGGCTCCGGTGTCAACCACGGCGGGAGGTGGAGATCCGACAGGTCCGGTGGTGGTGGCAGTGGAAAAGGGGCGTGCTTCAGGGACTGGATTGTAGGCGAGGAACGTGGAGGGTCGTGGCGTGGTCGGAGATGGTGATGAAGTGGCAGGCGGCAGGGTCCAGGGAGCTGGCCTCGGACAAGAGAGCAGTCGTTGGTCTATTCGGAGGGCGAGTTGGATCAGCCCCTCCAAAGTAGCGAGAAGCTCTCGTCCGGCGAGTGCGTCCTTTATACGGGAAGCCAGTCCCTCGTAGTAGGCCGTCCGGAGGGCGGTGTCTCCCCAGGTGGTTTGGATGGCGAGGATCCTGAAATCTGCCGTGTAGCGGCTCACGGACAAATCTCCCTGCCGCAGATGGTATAACTTGAGTCGGTCTCCACCTCGGCAGCAGGATGTTCAAAAGTGAGTTTTAGTTGGCGGGTGAACTCATTATATGAATGTGCTGTATCCGAATCGGAGCAAAGAACCGCCGTGGCCCACTCAGCTGCCTGCCCTGACAGCAACGAGACGAGAAGGGCAATGCGCAACCGGTCTGTGGAGTATCTGGTGGAATTAAACTCAAACACAAGATCCAGTGTGGTTAAAAAAACATTACACTTCCCATCTGTGCTGTTCTATTTATCCGGTAAAGCTAAATACCGCGACGGGCGACGGCCTAGCCGGCCGAGAAGCCGCCTCGCGGATGTCTTGGACGCTAGCACGGAGAGTTGCGACCTCACTGCGCAGCTGCTCAATCAGCCTAGCATGTCCGTCCACCACATCGCAGAGGTGAGCGTAATCCGCTGGGTTTACTGCTGGCTCAGTCATTCTGTCACAGGGCAACCGAAGGCGAATCAGAAGACTAGCAGTTTGCCCGTGTAGAGTGGAGGATAAACCCAAGCGCGGAAGCAGCACAAGCAGGCAGGGTAACCACGCGATTTATTCTTAGAACTCTCTCACACAGAGAGCAAGAGTTTACACAATTAAACCCGCGTTCTAACAACACACACTCAATCAGGAAAATGGCACAAAATGGTGAGTACTCCGTGAGAGACGGCATTGGAAAACTCAATGACTGAGCGATGTGCGGCGCCATTTAGTTTCATTTTATACTTCCTGAATCGCGACCGTACTACTTCCGGGTCCTAGTGCCGGTCGCGTTGAGTGTGCATGACATGATGTGTCTATAGACAGGCATAAGCTGACAAAAAGATTCAATGCACATCGGGATGAAGGCTGGATTTTAATTCGCTTCTGTTTGTCACCTCATCATCTTTTAATACGGTGCAACACTTCCAACATATCCACTTTTTTTTTAAATAGCAGCTTCCCTTTGTGATGTGCTTGGTGTCCAAGATCACCTGGGTATAGTGTAGCACTTGTTATTTATTTATTTTTTTTCTACTCAATTTTCTATTCACACTATTTTCTTGTCACCTCTTATGAAATTCACACCCAGCTCAACTTGCCTCTAGGTTTCGGCCTTTTCAGGTCATGTTGCACTGCAGAATTACACCATCTTCTGCTTCTTCTTCCACCAGTTAGTAGTCATCTCGTGTTTCCGGCCATCTGAGCGCTTGACCTTTTATGGAGATTTGGTGGGCATCGGTAAAGGAGAATGAGATGTATCGGTGAGACGCTTTGCAATTTCTTGTTGACAAACGTGTGCATGTGATTACAATGGAAATGATCATTCATTAAACTTTTGCAGAATATCTGAGTGCAGTTTGTCGTAGGCAAATATTTACATAATGTTTTGTCCGTTTTCGCAATTTTATCATCTTTGTTTTTTTTAACCTTGATTCAGATTTTTTGGTCTATCACTTTAGATTTGGTCTTAAAGGGTCTGAACTCGCAACTGTATCTCTGCCCTCGACCCAGTCCATTAAAGCCAGTGTTTGCCTTACTGATTTAGTGCGTTAAAACAGAGTGTGGTTTCTGAAGGGTACATTATGATGGCCCTAAAGTGCATAACACAAACCAATAGAAACCATAACCGATACATATAATGCAAAAGCAAAACCACACCAGGAAAAGTGAAAATAAAAGCAGTAAACACAAAAGCACAACGCCAATTTGTTGAGTTGCCAGACTACCCACAGTACAATGCCCCTCCGATGAATAACACAAACAAATAAAAACCAACACCAAAAGTGAAAACACAACAGCAAATTATTATATGAAACTTGAAAATCTGCTAAATGAAATCAAAACGTTGAGCAGAAGTGACATTATGAGCAGTTATGTGCCGGATTATGTCACAGCATCTAGCAAATTTTTGGACAAATATAGAGCATTTTCAACACACTAGTTTACCGAAACTACACAGAGTATACAGAAGACAGAGGAACAATTATATTATATTATGTAATTACATTACAGTCCTATGACCTTTAACGCGCTAGAAATTTTAAGACAAAACCTAATCTTTATCTGATAAGATGTAAATGATCAGATAAAGATACATGATCTTTATCTGATCTATTGTGTCGATTTCTCATCTGTGATTCACTCTCACTGATTACTGAATAGGGAGTGTATTTGGTTGACGATGAAAGACACATCGTAAACAACTTGACGTAAACAAGGCGTAAGATACTCAACCTTGCAAAATTTTATTTCTTTCTGTTAATAAGTTAGGCAGAGAGACAGGCAGACATGCATGTGGGCTTCACTAATATCACTGATATGAATCTTTTTCTGTGAACGATGAGTACTTATGCTAGTTAATAATAATAATAATAATAATAATAATATTAATAATAATAAGAGAACACAACAGCAAATTCAAAAGCACAACTGCAATAGTGAAAACAGAAAAGCTAATTCATAGCACACAAAAACACAACAAATATATATATATTTTTTAAAAATATTTTTTATGTTTTTATTTTTATTATTATTATTTTTTTATTATTATTAATCAAATGACATTGTTCTGACGGCACGGTGGTGTAGTGGTTAGCACTGTCGCCTTGCACTGCCAGGGTCCAGGTTCGATCCCCGGCCAGGCTCGATTCCTGTCTCTGTGTGCATGGAGTTTGCATGTTCTCCTCCTGTTTGGTGGGTTTCCTCCGGGTACTCCGGTTTCCTCCCACAGTCCAAAGACATGTAGGTTAGGCTAATTGGCGTTCCCAAATTGCCCGTAGTGTGTGAATGAGTGAGTGTATGTGTGAGTGTCTGTGTACTGCGATGGATTGGCACCCTGTCCAGGGTGTACCCTGCCATGTGTCCTAAGTCTCCTGGGATAGGCTCCAGGCCCCCCGTGACCCTGAATACAGGATTAAGCGGTATAGATGATGAGTGAATGAGTGAGTGTGTGAGTGACATTGTTCTGTACCCATGTGGACCACACAGTTCTGACAGTACAGCACTCTTTCACATTGACCAATGAGGAGAAATTCTTTCTTCTGGATAACCCGGCTTCTTTTACTTGTGTTTTCAACGAGCGCAAACTGAATTTTTTCACTGTCGGATGAATTTTGCAGCTCACTTAAAATAACATCATATGAATGTCCTCGAAGAAAAATAAACACCAAGAATTATTAAATTAATTTATGCTTATTTTCCTCCTGATAAGCCTTGTTTGCAACAATTCCTGTTTCCAGGACGTATTCGGGCTGCAGCCACGCGAGATGTTTAATAAGGATTTACCATTTCCACTGTGAGTAAACGTTGTGTTGTGTGCTTTTGCTGTTGTGTTGTCACTTTTGTTCTTGTGTCTGACTTTTTCCTGTTGTGTTTTTGAACTTGCTGCAATGTTTTGTTTTTCCCCTGTTGTGTTTTGTTTTTCTTTTGCTGTTATCATTTGTTTTTCCTGTTGTTTTCAAATTCGCTGTTGTGTTTTCACATTTGTTTTTTTTTTCTCTGTTGCTGTTTTGTTTTGCTCTTGTTGCTGTTTTTTAGTTACTTATGTTTTCACTTTTGCTGTTGTGTTTTGTTTCTATCTTTTGCAATATCAGAGCCACTGAAGTACAGAGCGATATAAATCCTCCATCAAAATGTTAATATGACTCGTATCAAATGAAGTGCCACTGCTCAAATCACCAGTACTCGTCTCTCTTAATTTTTCTGCATTTTAAATCTTTTTTTGATAGCCATTGTTTTTAAAAAAAAATTTTTTTTTTGAACGCTTTATATTTGCCGGTGTTAATTATGTGCCAACACATCTTGATGCATCTTTTCTCATCACACTTTCATTTCAGTAAAACACAGACAAAAGTCACACAACGAAGCTCTGTTTATATTTAGGAGTTATAGGAGTATTACAAAAAGGGATTTCATCTTCTCTCATATGCACACATAAGCGTCTAAAACCTAAAAGCTAATGATGTGTTTGAATCACTTAGAGATGAGCAATAGAAGAAGGGGCAGAAGGAGGAGCAAAAGAGAGTCTCTCTTTATTTAATGTTTTATTTTATTAAAAGGGTCACACAGGTCAGGGGAATTGTGCAATGTTCTGCGCTTTCCTATTGTTTCTCAGATCGGGGGGTCTGCATCCACCGGCAGGTCCCATATCAGGTATCTGCTAATGGAGAAAGCAAAGTTGCCTGACACAGCACGGGCATGTAGCGAACAGAGAACGCTTATCTTTTCTAATGGATTACACATCCCCTTCACAGGGGCATTGCTGTGGCCTGACCTCATTGAGCAGAAAGCTTCTGTCCGATAATGTTCTTTGTAGAAATAGAAAAATCTGTTATATGAAGGCCGGAGGATATACTGTACAGTCGATTGATCTGTGCATGGGGAGGATTTACATTGAGAAGGCTCTTAAATGGCTCTCAAAATACGTGCATCATAGAAGAGACAATGTACAGAAGGAGAGCAGCTTATCCAAATCTCCTGTTTCATTTCACTCAGTGACGCTGCTTACCTCAAGGGTCAATGTTTTTATGGACAAAACTGTTACACTTGAAATTCTAAAATGGTAGCATAGCAGATACATTCTTGGCCCGCTTGAACTTTAAACTGTGAGCATGTTCTTTATAGGAAAGCAAATCAAATTAACCCAAACACTGGCATTACGCTGGAGGCGTTCGAGTCAAATCGGGACGTGTGATGAAATTTTTTATGAATGAAGGCGTAAAACCCGGCTGACATTTAGAGAAGACTTGAAGCAGAGTCTGGTAATGAGACTGTAAAACATTTAAATTTTTTAAAGAAGGCCGCACGTCCGTGAATGACGATCCCAGCCGAGGTGGCTCGGTGCCACCATTCAGCAAGTGCGACGCCTGATGCTGAAAACGACGAATAAAAAAACAGGTTGACAAGTTTGTGGAAGAAATGCATCCATTGTGGAAACTGTGCACATAATCATTCATACATGACAGAAATTAAGCTGGGAGTTATTGCAACATATACAGTCCTGGTCTTGCTCCAAGCCATTTTCACATGTTTGGGCCATTAAAGGAGTTCCTGGGAGGCCAGCATTTCAGACGTGAATGGTACCCAAGCATTTCTGAAACACTGGGATATATTCTATACTGGGAGATATTATTAGAACAGGATAAATACAATTATTGCGAAATTATAGCAGGACTGCTATAATTGCTGACATTATGGAAAATTAATTAACAACTTCTGTCTAGGCATATTACAGAATATAGCAGTAAGGTGCTAATATAATACAGTACAGTATAATAAATGATTATATTACATATCTCTGTGCAAGAATATTTACTACGCCTACACAGGGGTGCCTACAGCCTAAAACACACACATAGACACACACGCGCGTAGACAAACACCTTTTAAGCTCAGTGATTTTACCGTCAATGAATATCAATATAAATTTTTTCCACAATACAAACCCACAGGGGACTCAAATGTTGCTGGAGCGCTTTTAGAGAAAAAGAGAAATAAAGGTCGTTTTTAACTCTCGTAACTGCGTTCTGTTAGTCTGCACAATCAAAAGCCCCATTTGACTTGAGAACCCATAACATGACTTGAACACCAATCATAACATTTGGTACAATTTAAAAATGTCCAATGCTATGAAAGCTAGCAACCTTGCAACACAGGTATGGGACATGGCTGCATGCTTTGTCTTTTTTCCCCGGTTTCCTTTTCTTTTCTCTTTTTTTTTAAACCGGGCACCTAATGGCTTTAACCTTTTCGTCGTCTTCTTTTCTTTAACAAGCATCATGACATTACCCACCTTCAATTAAGAGTCAAGACTAAACCATTTCACCCTGGGGGTTTGTAGACACGTTATACAGTATATTACGCTAAATGATTTTGCACACAAAACCCGAAGAATTTAATATACCTGCAAAGGTCGAGAGTACAGTAGATCTGTATATTCACAGTATAACAGCGGTTTATTCGGTAGTATTTGCAGTGCTGTAAAAAGTTAAATGTGAGCCTTTTTTCCCTGCTCCCCACACAGTCGAGCTTCCAGTAGGGAGAGCCGTGATGGTGTCTATCTCATTGCATCCCTCCCCATCTCATACAGGTGAGTGGGAGACCGTCCCAGTCAGTACCCCGCCTTGCTCACAGCACCAGCAACATTAATTGACCCACAAGATGACATCAAAAATGTGACTTGCAATCGAGCAACAGAAAACTGATGTTATCATTCTGAACGTTTCTTTCCCCCCGCATGCTCCGTGCCGCTCCCCAGCAAGATGCCACCTTGGGCAGTTGGCCATGTCGCCCATATCTAAATCTACTACTGTTGTTGTGGCTCGGAAATTATTCATACAGTAATATATTAGTTAGTATCTAGATTAATAAGGATGAGTAATAAGGAATAGGATCAAGCTATCATACAATGAAGGAATTCTGAAATATTCTTTAAAAAGAAACTCTACTCAGCCCTCTGCATGGTTTATGGTTGTTTATATCACGTGATGAAACACACATTGACACAGCCACTTTTACAAGTTTGTATGTAGTCATTATCATGCATCACAAATTTTTCCCCAAGCAATATCAGCCCCGAGTTGCAATTCCAATTGTACATGTTCGGCCCAGTGGTCCAGGACCAGTTTTAGACCTTGCTGTCACAGCATTCTTTAAGGGGAGGGGGATCAGATTTGTTGGAAATTTCCCCTCTTAGAAAAGTTCAACTGCTTTTTTTTTTATTCACGTTAGCATGATGTACTTTTGTTTACATTCCCATGTGCTTCTGTTTCTGTTCCTGTCTCCTCTCCTGTTCTGTCATTAGCGTGCTATCCGAATGTGCTCCGCTGTTCCGTGTTTAGTCCTTAATTAGGTTGTCTATTTATACCCTGCTATTTCCTTGTCTCATCACAAAAAGTATTATCATGCATTTGTTATTCTAAATCTAAGCTTTGTTTTCATGTTCCAGCTTCTCTTCCCTTTGTCCCGGGTTCGATTCTCACCTCGGATCTGTGTGCATGGAGTTTGCATGTTCTCCCCGCTATTCGCCGTTCCCAAATTGCCCGTAGTGTGTGAATGAACGTCTGAGTGTGTTTTTGTGTGCCCTGTGATGGATTCGCCCACCATCCAGGGTGTACCCTGCGTCGTGCCCTAAGTCTCCTGTGAAAGGCCCCGCATGACCCTGCATACAGGCTAAAGCGGTATAGATGACGACTCTCTACCACATTGTGCTCATACAGTAAGTTCGCTGTGTCTCGTTACTATCCTGTTAAATATCCATGCATCCAAGTTGATTGTCTTTCTATGGCAACTACTCTGATACTTTCATGTTGTTTGAAAAATACGATCATTTGCAGGCACTGAAAATAACATACCTTAGCTAGATAAACACTTTCTGTCTCATTATTAGTCACCTCATTTCGCCTTGATAAACACCTAAACAGGAATATTAATTTAGATTAGGGTTTAATCGATATGCCCATGTACTTGGTGCTCATCTAAACGAGGTTCTTGTCCCAGCTGACAGACACGCACTGGCAATCCCAGCTCTGCTACACAGACCCTTCGGACATCAATCAGAAGCCCATGAACTCATTATCCCCGCTAGGGGCGGATCATCAATAAATTAGCCGTGCAACGAGCACAATCAATTTCCCTGATGGAGTGTCACCTCTAGCCGCCAGGGAGAGCGATGAGGAGGAGCGGCGCCACCTGGCCATCGCCACTAATACAGTCACTACCTGCCAGATGAGAGCTACGCTTCATATATCACCTAAGCATTCTGTTCATTTCCACTGGTTCTATTGATTAGAAGCAAGGAGCTTATGCAAAGCAGAAAGCATGATGGAAGGCTTATAATCACTTAGAGCTCGAGGGTAACCCGAGAAGACATCGGACACACCTGTGGAAGACTGTCTGCGGGTTCAGCGCGAGGTGAATTGCATCTGACCACCAGGGCGCTGCAGAGATTTGTGCGGGAACCCAGCTCACACCGAGAGGGGGTTGGTGCTTCCAGTAAGGAATGAGACGGAGTTCTGGTAAGGGCGCAATACCATCGTTCAGGCCAGAGACCGACGCAGCGACGGATCATCAGATGAGGGCATTAAGTTACTCACTTACCCAAGCCATCGCTCATCTCTGCCTGCTGCTATCTCGCTCAGACAAATGGGCTGCTATAAACAGATGGATTGCTGACCTGAATACAGCAGCAGATTCTTCATACTTCTTCATACGTTACTTCTCTCCGAGCAAAACAGCGAAGCGAAAATGTACTTAAGCGAAAATGTTTGTTTTTTTAACGCATAAGTAAAGCATAGTCCAAACATGTCAGCAAATTCCCTTCTATCTGGGACATTTTAGAAAACCTTCTGCTTGACTAAAGCACACAGCATTATTAAGCTCCCCGGTCATCATAGCCTCACTTTCTTTGATCTTCTACCATCTGGCAGGTACTTTAACTCTACAGAACTATCCTCCAAGGGTAGTATTAGATTTGAACTGACTTAAGGATTTTTGTATACATGAATGTAGATATCAGCATGTAAAAATGCAGGCTGTATGTATAGTACAGTAGGTGTATATCTGTATATGTACTGTACTGTATATTTAAATGTGTAAATTATAGCTGTTCCCGTTTCCTTTTACTCACATATGCATTTTATTATTACAATGCACCCAGGAGGCTCAAAACCGTGCCAGACGTGGTGGTTCAAAAACATGCCTGAACTTGCCCAAAGAGCCTTTGAAACCCTAATCAAAGGCAGCCAGAGCCAAGCGATAGTAATCTCACAGTCACATGAAACACTCAATAAAACTTGAGTCACAGCCATTTCTTCAAAGTCCTTTTGTATGAATGCCTTCCATGTTTCATGCCGTATGCGTCTGATGAACACATGCAGCAGTTCAATGGCATTGTGTTTCGTTCTCGGTTTTACACACAGCTAGACGGCACCTCTGAAAAGAACACACAAAAAGACGAGAGAGTCAGTCGGAAAAAAGAAAGACATATCGCCACAAAGGAAACCAGATGACAGAAAGACTTGCATCCGCTCGCTGACCTACCTTTCGAAGGATGGCATTTGTTCTAAAATAAATAGAAACGCTCATCCTACACATCTCCTAGACCTTTTTTCATCTTTCTTCCTGGTTCTGCTATTCCTAAAGATCATGCCCATCCATCCACTTACTCTCTCCACACACTACACAGGACTGTGTCGTATTTTTGGGTCGGGTCTCATTTAGTACTAAACACACATATTAGGATAGTGTGTGTTGTGTATTAATATAAATGGAGAGCTTTTGTACTGTATTGAATAGTAATGAAGTGATAGCGAATGAAAACTCGCCTCCTTTCTGAAGCAGATCTTTGAAGGCAGATTAAAGAGCATGGTGTTGAATTTAAAAGCAGACCAGTAAAGGGAGCGAGACAGGTTTTGAAGTGTTTGTGCCAGATGTAAGCGCACTGAGAAAGTGACAATGGGAGAGGGAGTATGAAGAAGGAAGACAGACAAAAATACAGGAAGGCACACAAATAAAAAAATAAAAAAAAGAAAAGAAAAAAAGAAGCCATTTGTGGTGTTCGGTCCGTCCATGTGGACGTGAAGAGCTCGGAATATCTATGCTTTTTATTTCTGTATTCTGATATATCTGACCTCCTCAGACACCACTACATACTGCTGGGATTCTTTCAACATATTATTACCAGGTTTCTTTACAGTATTGTCAATATTGGACAATTAATCACGAAAATTAACAGACAGAAGAACAACGTCAATGAGACGGTCAGTAAAATGATACCAGAACAATATCCTGCCATTTTACTCAAAAAAAGGTTTTGGTTTTCTTATCTCTTATAGCACAGATTTTTTTTTTTTACCCTTAATCGTGTTAAGTTTATTTTCATCTTGTCAATCCATACGTTTTTTTTTTTTTTTTTAATGCAGTCTGGTATTTAATAAATTAGATTTTCACACTTTAATCTCTAACAGCATTTTCCTTAGATCATATTCTCTCTGTCTCTCTCTCTCTCTCTCTCTCTCTCACAAACACTCGATTCTAAGGGCAAATAGAGTCTGAAAACTATTATGTGAATTCAAAATGACAAACTTTACACTCTAGCAAAATGCTTTATGATGAGACAAAATTAAACGTTTTCTCACAATTGTTCTTGCATAGTTTTACTTATGCTTCACACACATTAAGGGTGTTTAAGTTAAAGCAGGACTTTTGTTTGTGCAGGAATCACGGTTATCAGAGCAAAAACTCCCTTTAATTCTCTACATACGAGGGGCGGGTTCATATCATTCATATTGCTAAGGAAAAATAATGTGATGAAAACGAACATTGGTTCTGAGCTTGGTCCTTCTTTACATCTCGTCCACATAAGGTGACACACTTTTAATGACACACGGAGACCGTCTTCAGCCTTCGTTTTTGGCTCTTGAGAAAAAGTCCCACCTCGCCGTCATCAGACGCCTGTCACAAATTGGTTTCTTCAAGTGATGGAAGAGGAAGAAGTCACTGGGTGCGAGGTCGGGGGAGTAAAGGGAGGCTGAGGCTGAATTTCATCCCTGCAAGGTTCACCATTTCTTGAGCTGAATGATCAAGTGCGTTGTCATGAAGATGGCGAACCCCCTTTGTGGGTATTTCACGACGCTTGCGGAACTACACTATACCACGGGTTATTTAAACAAGACGAAACGTTTATTTTTTTCAGAATTGTGCTTTTTTTTCCATACGATAATAATAATTTTATAACTGCCCCTCATAATCCCCGGCTACACTTATGCACTTATCCCAGAGTTTCACTAGAGCGTTCTATGGTCAAGGTAAAAAGCTTTCTCATTACACTGGAGCCATGGTCACGTCTGAAACGCTGGCCTCCAAGGAACTCCTTAAATGGCCCTAACAAGTGAAAATGCCTTGTAGATCAGGACTGTATGAGGGATGTGGCAGTAAGACCCAGCCAAGCTCCTGTCATGTGCAAGTGGTGATCATGAATGATTGTGTGTCCAGTTCCCACAGACAGATGCGTCTCTTCTGCAAGTTGGCGACAAGTTATCCATTGATTTTCAAGGTGTTCCATTTGATGAATGTTCATGACTGCAGTGGGCTCCGAACCACCTCGGCTGTCATTCACTGACATGTGGCCTTCTTTAGAAGGTTTGTCGTCAATGTTCTCATAGTTTTGTCTGTGAAGGGACAAATTATGTACTTCTGTGGATTAATACTTGAGCAAATCGTGAGCAATACCTCATTCATTTATCATCAATCACCTCTTTATCCTGGTCAGGATTCCTTTCTATTCTAATAGTCTGCTTCAGTAACACAAGGCACAAGGCAGGAGAATTTATGCCAGATGGGACACCAGTCCATTTCCAGACCAACAAGCACACACACACACACACACACACACACACACACACACACACACACACACATTCACACCTAGGGCCAATCGAGCCGAGCCAAACTGCCTAGCTGCGTGTTTTTGGACAGAGGGAGGAAGCCAAAGAACCTCAAGGAGACCCATGTGACCACAGTGGCAGTGCTGCTGACTCACTCTATAATCCTGAATTTGTTAACGTTTTCAACGGAAATATGTATATCACTAAAATGTTTACTGACATCAGTTGTCCTTAGAGTTCCAATGGAAGTGAGATTTTAGTGTTTATTATGGACATTTCATCCATGCCGGGTAACTAACTCAAATTCTTGTCTGTGATGATCACACAATGCAGCACATGTAACAGAGATCAGGTTGAAAATATTTGAAAATATTTTATTGTAATTTATACAATATAATAAAATATTTTATTGTAATTTATTATTTATTGTTGAAAATATTTTATTGTAATTATTTTTTTATATGATTTGTTTTATTGCTTGCATGTATTCTTTGGTCCATTACTGTGATATGTTGTGTTACATTAATGTATATTGCTACAACATAAAATATATATTTGGTATAATGTAAATGTATAATGTATATTTTATTCTGTAAAATTGCATAACATTGTAATTTATTAATGAGTTAAGTTTTAAAAGTTGAATTCTTTAGTGAAAATTTATTCAGATTTTTTAGACAGCAGTAAAAAAAAAGAAATAAATCGCATATTTGAATTTCATTTCTTTTTTGATATTTTGTATATAAATATGAAAAAATAAAGAGCTGTCATTCTTACATGCCACTCTGAGCATAAATGGCAAAAATGGTTAAATTGAGGCAAATATTCTGTACTTCAGTTTATAAAGTATATATATTATATATACTGGGTATAGGGCTTGTTCTGGGGTATAGGGCCGTAACTAAAAAAGTACCACTGTTCACTTTTTCCGGCTTCACTGTACTGTATATGATTAACCTCAATTTCCGGAGTCATGAGTTTGAGGCGATGTAACTCAAGTAGGACAGATTTACCTGCATGATAATCAACATCAACCATGTGGAAGGAAGCGTGACTGTCAGCTTTAAGTCTGGTGTGATCCTAATTAAAACTCGTTCATTAGCAAACAGTTGCTGGATGTACTGTAGGTCTGCAATGTAAAACATGTATGATTCAAAAGTCATAGTTGTGAACCATGCATGTCTACAGACCATAAACATGCATGTACTATACATGTGCAATATGATACATGAGGAAATGCTGCCCATTATCTTGTGCACGGAGGATAACAGGCAGCATTTCGACATGTATTATATTCCACATGCGCTCAGGAGAAACTGCGCCATCTACTCTTACCGTCCATAAAAGCTTCACGATGTAGAACGGTCTTCAGTATTATTAAGCACACTTTAAATGGCTCACTATGGCGCACAGTTATACCTGATTTCTTCTTTGTCTTTGGTGCATGCACTGGCTGAAACACCATCAAACAGGACATTCAAAAGTAAAAGCGAAGCCTTTTAAATGTAATCAGATTTCTAAATGCCATATTCAGCGCTACACAAACAGACGGCATTAAAATCAAATGTGGAAAAAGTCACAACGGTGCCTTGGGGTAGGCATTTAAATCAGATTGTCATCTGACTTAGCTCCACCGCCTGCCTCAGATGATGGAGCGGGCTGCAGTTTTGAAAGATCCTGTCTAGTTGGAAGGCAGGCGTTGCCGTTATTAGCTCTGATCCACGGCCCCTCCGGCTCCTGGAGGGAGCTGATCCCCCAGCTGACTAGGACATTAGTTCCACGCCGCAGAGCACTGCTCAAGTGCGAATGGCCAGTCAGGTAAGATCCATATCTCAGCGCCGCTTTGACAGCCCTCACTGTCAGCTGTGATAAATGCAGCATGCGTAGAAAGCGCTGTGGGTGTAGGGCTAGATCAAAAGACCAAATTTCCTGCTTCAATAACAACAACTTTGAGCTGTAAGTGCAGAGCCGCAATCCGACCGCGCGTCCTAGTTAGCAGAGCTCGGGTCTGGTCATCAAAATTGGACAGTGCAGATGTGGAAGGAGGTGATGAAGAGGGACAATAAAACTGCTAAAGGGTCTATATGCTGGCAAAGACAGCTGCTCGGTGTGATTAAAAGTTTGCCGTCACTTTTAAGTACCTCTGTGAGGCCAGTCGTGTTTTAAACCAAGTTTTTTTTACGAGGTGATCCTTTAAAATAGGTATTTTTTGCTCGAGCGGGGCACATTTTTCAACTTACTGTGCATTCATACATGAGAGAATGCCAATGGCTCGGTAGGAGCGGAGAATAATTTTCACCTAGCGGTTGGCATGCTCTTCATAGTCATGAAAAATCCCCCCACTGAGTCACACTTATTTACAGGCCCAACTGGAGAAGTGTTTACAGTTATTTTGCCCATATCCCTCCAGGAAACTGATTTCCACCACGTCTGATTAAAAATGCTCAAGCTGGGCAGATCTTTGTAATTCATGTGCG
Source organism: Clarias fuscus (assembly GCA_030347435.1). NCBI lineage: Eukaryota > Metazoa > Chordata > Actinopteri > Siluriformes > Clariidae > Clarias > Clarias fuscus. The sequence goes on along the minus strand of CM059214.1, from coordinate 19,817,384 downwards.
CCTGAATGAATATCCAAAAAAGGGGAATATTGGCTGCGAGGTTGTAGGCGAAATGTGTGTGTGTGCGTGTGTAATACTCACTCACAAGGTACGTAGCTGGTGAAACAAAAGTGCACAGAAACACAGAGAGAGCAGAAGAGGATAAGAAAAATCTGATCCACCCACACAGCTGTGAGATCACTGGTGGAGCAGACCTCTCTGTTAGGTTGTTTGCCTCTTGTTAGGTTGATAGGAATAGCATTAGCGCAGACGCTCCACGCATGGCTTCACCCCTAAAACTCGCTGCCTCTTAAGCTGTCACTCTGATCAAAGATCCACAACACATCTCATTTCTTCTTACTTTTGTGAACTCATATTATACGTGTATCTTCTTTGTAATATTAAGGGATATTTTACTTCTAGTGAATGGAACATGAGCACTTTACAGACATCAGTAAAGGCGAAAGTAGTCAGTCATAGTACAGTACTGTAGGTATTAATCTGAATACCTAAAATAGCTTTAATTGAAAGCACGCTGCTTCTTATTACATTTCCTGTACGTCTTTGGTTCATGTGCTCACGTCAGCACTATACACATGATTTCATGAAACCTCTCAGCACAAACAATAACTACATCTCTCCTTTTAATCATCGCAGCAGTCAGGAGGGACACAGCCTTCCTAACCCTTTCTGGGTTGCAATTTTTTCCCTGATCGTCTTTTACATCATATCTCCTTCTCTCTCTCTTTCTCTCTCTCGCGCTCCCCAAAGTCATAATGATGAATAGGTGAGAGCCGGCATCTGGACGCCCACCGGCGAAACGTGAGGCCGTTTTCAGCCGCTCTCCTAGATCTGGACGGAAAAGAGATTAATTAATCCAGCAGACTGGGAGGCAGGACACTCTGGGTATACTGGTATGTGTGTGAGGAATGAGGTTGATGAGGTCTTTAAATAAACGCCACAAAGGTACACAGAAGAGCAGCCAGAGGCAAGGCATAACAGTTTGTCCTTGACCTCCGAGCACATACACACAAATCTCAACATCAGCCTTTCCCAACTAAGGGGGAGGGTAACGTTCAGAGGGCTATTCTTAAACACACGGCACGGCAAGGCACGCCATTACTTCCTTCATCAGTACAGCATCGTAATACTGTGATGAAACGGTAAGTGATCCGTCTGCCCTCGCAACCACCGTGTCCTTCAGACCTGCCGAATATGTCCTTCCCAGCCCTATCCTGCTACATGGAGAAGAACTCTGGGGCTCGAATCATCTATCCATGCTCAATGGCAGTCCTGTGACTGAAAAAAAAAATAATAATAAATCACCGCCCTGGTTTTACATCTTCTTCTTGTTCACCTCACTGAGAGTCATTTGTTTTAAAATGACAACTGCAACCTTCTGTAAAAAGCAGTCTTCCTCGAAATGTGAAACAGTGGAACGTGCGGTTTAAAGGAAGACAACTGGCAACTGAGCTTCTTTTGATTCATGATGAATAATGTTAAACAATTATGTATACACACACACATACACTTCATACTAGGCAGTACTGTCAAGCATTACATTTACACTAATGAAGACAGTGCTGGACATACAGGAAGTTGATGAAAATAACACACACACACACACACAAAAAGATGCAGGGATATTCCCATTTGTCTCCCATCCCAGCAGACAAGTGCAGTGACCCACATAGAGCAGACTGGAATAGCAACAGGGTTGGGAAACAACAGAGATGGAGGTATGAGTCAGAGAGAATAGGGTTGTTGTAATGATGTTTTTTTACTTTTCTTAAAGTTAGGCGAGATGGAAAAACAAAACCTGGAAGGCACAGAGTATATGTGACAACCTCAAGAATATGTGAACACATTGTATTTCTGATGCTGAACAGCATCAACATGGAAAAAATATTGAATTAATCCTGACATCCCCTTAATCTACATGATAATATATAATCATCAAAGCCAATTTCCTGTTGATAAACCACATGCCTCAATCCTAAATATTCCACAAAGTTTTGTAGCCTTCTACTGATAACAGCTTAATTTTAAACATCGGAGAGAGAGAATACATACTGCACTGAATGGACCATGTCAGACACCAACACAGTCAATGGACGTTATTATTCTCTTATTGGATGAATGGAGGTTATTATCCTGTTATTATTTTCCCGCTCTTCACAGCAGAGTTTCGTTTTTTTAAAGCAACATTTATATCCGTCATCTCCTTTGGTAGAGTTCTACTGAATAGCACCCCAAGCTATACAGAAGCAGAGAATAATAACAGAATAGAAGAAAGGAGGAGAAAGGTCATCGTGTCCTTCTGCGGGAGAAGTAGCCCACTATTCCACTCTTTATAGTCTAACAAATGCACTTTTGCAACTCTTTCCTGGTGCCATCAACGCACAGAGCTGAAGAGAGAATGAGAAAGACTAAGAGCAAAAGAGAATTTTTATTACAGGTTTCAAAAATCTGACAGGCAAAGTGCCAAAGTGTGCTACCAGATATAACTTTTATCTTCTAATGTAAACAAACAGAACATATACTGTAAAATAAAAGTCTACACTGTAAGCGCTCAGGCAGGGTGAGATTCAAAAGGAACAGATTTTACATTATAATTTACCTTCTAAATGTGAAGGCTGATCACATACAACACACAATATGCACACCCTCTGGCTTCTCCTTTGTGTACAGGTAGGTAGACACTGAATTTCCTTTCCACATTGCTGCATTGTGCCTCACTGACCTTAACACCGTCTTCAACTATGTACCGATTTAGATCTGATACTCACGAACCACAAAAATGTTCAACAAATCCATTTTACGAGGAAAAAAAAAAGAGAGAGAAAAAAAATCACAAAGGCCAATGCTAAGATCTACTCTTTGAATACTTTCATTCGTTTTGATTAAAGAGCACAGCCTGCATGTAGCAGCCTGACCCATTTCTACAAAAGAACTTCGACAGAACCTTCGCAACTCATCCAGAAGGTGTTGAAACAGAACACTCCAAAGCTTCCCACGGGTTTCCTGGCTCCTGCAGCACAGGAAATACAATCATCTCTATTGGCTAAATATAGAGCAACAGAACACTAGACAGAACTGGTATAAGCTTGCCCAAAGGCCTTGTGTGTTTCTTTGCTGCTCTTCTCTCGTCTTAATGCTCCATTGATTTGGTTCCTGTTTTCTCAGTATCAACCTTTGGACACTTACTTTGTTTCATTAGCAGTGGCTCTGGTGACAAGTTCAGCTGAGACCCTGGACTGCTGAATATTTACATATCTGATTACCTAATCAGATCAGGTTTTAGAACAAGCACCGTTTTCAGACTTGTTGTACTTAACACTGATTCCAAATATAAACAAATCAGCTTTTTAGTCCATATCACATCCATCTTGTATTTTGTATTCACAGATCATAGGGATTCATTCATTATAAGTGGAGATTAACTTCTTCACGTAGACTGCCATATGACCATTGCACTGTAACAAAAGAGGCAAGCCTTAACTTTTATCTTTTGGGGAAAAAAACTTTAAATATATTAATTATAATTTCAGACAGGCTCTCTTGCAAAGTCGTTGTACATACAGTATTATGCCTTTAAATAAAAGAGGAAAGCTGATGAAAAGAGAGAAAAAGTTAAAGTGGCGCACATAAATGCACTGATGTTACTGAGAGGTGGAGGGTGTGAAGCTCAAAAAGACCTGCCGATATAAAAGTCAAAGTCAAAAGCACCTATAAAGTATCGTCTTTGGCAGATGAAAAGGACGCGGGAGAGAAAGTTTAAAGACTGAAAGAAAGCAACGAGAAAGGAGAGAGGCAGAAATGATAGATGATCTGGAACTGTCCATAGTGCTGAAATATTTGACTGACAAATGTGTGTGTATGTTTGTGTGAGTGGGGGGTGGTGGTGGGGGGTGGTAGGTGTGCATGCGTGCGTGTATGGGTGTGTGTGTGTGTGCATGCATGGCAACAACTTGCCAGTCTCCCTGTCGCTCAGACAAATATTGAACAGCAGCAACCTAAAGCTGAAAACCCCAAGGAAGCCAGGATGCATTTGAAGCCATAGCCAGCCATGAAAGCTATACGCACACACACATCAATCAGAGATAGTAACATGCCACAGATAGGATGGAACACTACATTAAAACTCTATGACTTCCATAACTAAGTCCAGCAATCAGTTGGAGGTCTGACAAACTATGCGAGGATATCACCCAGGCACTCTCCATGCCCACAGTTCTATCCACAAGCCTCATTTTGGAAGTAGTTTGTTCCTTTGCTGTCAGTTCAATCGCAGTGTGTTATGGTGAACCATTAGACAACTGCAAGGGGTTTTCCAAAGCAATGGAGAGATAGACAGGGAAAATATGCCCATGACTGGCCTAATCTAACAGACTTGTTAACAAACATGTCTTGTTAGTTTCTACCTGCATGCAGGGATCTAGTTTTACTTGTACATCCACATAACTGTGATCTAAGTCACCAGATAGAATGGGAGTCCTAAAATAGTCCTTTTAAGCAGCAGGCCAAAATCGCAATCATAAGGAAGAAGTTGGAGATTAAAATCAGCTTGAAGGTACTGCTGACAGACATCAGGGAGGAGAATATCTGCTGCAGTAGGTCTCAATCAGAGCAGTTGAAACACAGAGAACTGGGGTTTAAAAAAAAAAAAAAGACTGCCAAGAACAGGAGAGAACGCATTTCTGGGTAATAGATGAATCCTGCAATGATGATGCCAGCTACCAGCAGTGCCTAGTAGGACATTTGTATCCATTTCCAAAGATAAATCTGATACTCTTCCTCTGTCTTTATTTCTGTAGAACACCTGATAGAGGAGTTTATATCACAATTTAAACAATTTACCCTTTAACTATTTTTTATCGAAGTGAACTTAAAGTGTATGCTGCTTGAGCAAATAAAAAAGTTTGCATGTAGCTCCACCATGAAAGTGCATCACCGCTGAGGTATAAATCTATATAATATACAAATAGTTAATATAATCAGAGTTATATGGTTTACTGTGGTGAGATGTGATGTGGGCAGCAAGTAAACATCTAATTTGACACACTCCACAAATCAAAAGACTTCAGTTCCAAATTACCTGCAGTATTCATACACAGGCAATGAGCACCAGGTCTCTGTAGAGCTTCGTTTTATTTGTCCCTGTTCCTCCTGCACAGCCGAGCACTAATAAGGACAGTGAAATGTTAATCTCAGCAAGCAACTCTGGCCCAGACAGAACACGATCAAAGACAAAATCCCCCGGATCCCTCCTGCTGGACATTTCACTCAACCACGGTGCACACACACACAGTAATCGAGAGAGTAGCACATCGATGAAACGGATCGATACTCCAACCTAATGCGCTACCTCAGCCCGGCAATCATTTACTTACAACCCAGTGTCATTCTGAGCCCCAATTGCAGAACTGAGTAGGCTGATGAGATGTTCTTTTGTTGCAAATGCTTAGTCATAAGAATTAGCTGTTGTTGTAGTGTGTGAACTGAGAAGATGTATGTCATGTAAAGAAGGAAGGCAAAAACATAGCTTGTATAATTAGGCATGGCTGTGATCCAGTCAGTCGGCCTCCCCGATCGGACCACCTGTTGGCACACGGAGCTGTCTGAGGCAGGTTAATTAGACAAGATGGAGCTGTCTAGGATAGTAAACAGATCCTGTGTTAGTCACCAACTAACAAAAAGACACACTCAAACAGTCATAAGAATCTATCCCAGTACTCCATCATCAAACAAGCACATAGTCATGTACTGAGAGAAATCTGGCCCAGCAGCACCTGCTCAGTCTGGCAATGGCAGATTAATCAGAGGAGTGAACTCCCAGCTGTCTAATGATCAGCTGGAGTCTGGCACTAACTCACCTCCTCAACACAGCAGTAAAGCTGACTCATTCGCTTAAACACTGCGAGACTTCTGCTTAAGTTATGTGTGAATGTGATGCATTCAGGACACTCTGTCAGTATCAGAAGTATCACTGACATCAATCTACCATCAACGGAACTATGTGCATTTTTAACAAGAACCTTTATATTTCAAGCCAAAAACTACCTGAGTTCATTAATTTATCATTTGTTTTTACTACCTGCTTTATTCGCGTGAGTTACTCCTGAAACAATGGGTGTGATGTATGAGAATTCAACCCCTGGAACACCTGTCTATTACATGGCACCATCCACACACTCATTCACTGACACTAATCATTCACTGATACACTCACTGATACTCATTCACGGCTGTCTAGATGCATGTTAAGAAAGGAGGAAACCTGGAGGAAACCCACATGAAAGCAGGAAACCTCAGGATTCAATCCCAGACCCTTGGCCAGTGAGACAGCAAGGCTACCCGGTGCTGCCCAATACTCAAATTTTTGTCGCACTGGAAGTCACACAAATCTCAAGTCCTTGAATATTACTTTAGCTTACCATGACAACCATGAGATTTTTTCCACCCAAAAGGAATTGAAAAAAAGTAACAGAAAGGAAAAAGAGGAAGAGGAGAAAGAAGAGAGCCACAGTAGATGTTGTGAAGGATGTGGACTCCTGAGTAATGTGTAAGTCTGATGTAGTTGCCTTAATAATGCGACTGAGCATGCATGCGTGTTCATGAACTGGATGTGCCACATGATATGATCCCATACAGTCTGCGACATAGAAGCAACATGGACGAGAACTATTTCATTAGCGAGAATTATCTTATTTTTCCTAATTATTTTAATAGTTGAGTATGCCCGTAGTCCAAACCTTGGCAGTAAAAAAAAGGGGGTTGGGGGGTTGGATCCAATAAAAATCCTTACTTAATCATAATCAAGGTAACTCAATTAATCGTGATGAGGTTGTATCACCCAGCCCTACCCATAGTATATGATTGGGTGTGTTTGTTTGTGTCCTGTAATTGACTTGGGTGTACTCTGCCTTATGCCCAAAGTTCTCCGGGGATAGGCGCCAAGTTCTACACAACCCGACCCAGGATAAGTGATACAGATAACGCATGGATGGAAATTCGTAATAAAGTTGTGCAGTGTAATGGCTGAGATATGTGAGAAAATAGTGATGAAAGAAAGAAAGAGAAAAAAAAAAGAAAACGCAGATGGGTAGTGAGTGACAGCAAGAGTGCGACTGAGGTAGAACGTGAGCAACATAAAGCTGGGAAGAGGCAGAGGTTTCATTAAGATACCGTCATGCTTGAAGAGATGTGAAGCTGCTGGACAGCAAGATAAGTGTTGAGAGGAAGGCTGAGCATGTCGGACAGTGCAGCATACAGTCAAAACACAGCCTGTAGCCAGAGAAGGAGCGTCAACGGAGGAACCAGCTCAAGGCCTGGCAGTTAGTGAGCAGCACCAGCGATGAAGAGGAAATCGGCCGTCCCTCTAGCAACGCTCTCTTTCTCTTTTCATTTATCTATTCAGTCTAAACATTCCTGTTTCTTTTAAATGCTGATGCTCATTCAGGTCCATCTCAAAACGGCGTTAACTGCAACATCAATTTACTCGTGTAGAGAATTCATTTGCTCTTCCACTGGTCTTCAGCCAAAGCCGTTATACAAAACCTCATTACTACTTCCAACAAATTTTCTGCTAACCATTCTGTTTAACGCTAATTTGAAATATAGCTGGAGAATTACTCCTTGCTCCGAAACCAGAGTCTACTTTTAATTGTTAATCTACATTTAAATCCCCTTTTTCACTCCATGCACGGGATAAGGCATGCTAATAGATTTTTCTCGGAGAAACACTCGGAGAAAAATAATGCTGAGAGGCATTTTTGTGGTTTTCATTAACAATGAGGACAGAATAGTGTGCATGCTCCTAACTCTTCCCAGACAACGTGAGACTCTGCATGCTTCTCAGGGGAAGTCAAAGCAAACTCCAAACTGATACTGTTGGATTGTAAACAAGCCCCCATTGCTGCATCCACTTCCTTCTTTTTAAACTTTTCAGGATTATGGCTCCGTGCGTTTAAGGTACACATTCGAGGCTTCCCTTTCCACCTTACTAAAGTAGCAGAGCGGCGATCGAGGCTGCTCTGCCAAATGGCCTCAGACGTTTGGTCCTGAGGTCACAAATCTGCCCTTAATGAGGCGAGAAGCAGTGGGAAAAAAATATTTCTACCAACACCACTCATCTTGTACAGCCAGAGGGTTTAGTCAACATCTCTCCATCTTTACAGAAAACTCAAGCTTTCGCACCGAATTCCCCCTGCTGTTGTCTTGCTTTTACAAACAAAGGCCAAAAAGGCAAAGCTAAGCACTGGAGCTGTCAGCGTGGGAGATATCACTAAAACAATGAAGTAATGGAAAGAAATGAAAAGTGTGAGGGTTGGTGCAAACAAACCCACTGAAAAAAAATGCAGTATGGTGCTCTCTAGGGGCTTTTATTTGAGATCCAATAGCAAACACACACACACACACACTGAATTGTGTTAAGCAAGGACATAATGACATGACTCACTGCCTTTGCCTGGAGATCAAGGTAAGATGATGTGCAGATGGCACTTACACATAATGACACTTTCGAACAACTTCATTCCCTTAGAGGGCACAGGTGAAAATGTGGAGTATGTGTGAGACGTGTGTGTGTGTGTGTAGTGTAGAACGTGTGAAAATGGAGTAGGTAACAGATGGTGAAGTGGAAACCAGCACAGACCAAGCAGCATGACGGGTAACAGGATGGCCAGTCAGCCTCGAGCAGCATGGACACAACAGAGCAGAAGCCACTCAGCAGGACGCTGAGCTCCTTCTCACAGCTACAGGAACCACGGCCTCTCTCAACCAATCGCAGAGCCACAAACGGAAAGGAAATAGAGTGGGGGGATGTATGGAGCAATGTTTTAACAGGTCTGCTCTCAACATGACACAGAGGGTGTGAGGAAGAATGGAAATTCAGATGAGTAAAAGGGGGAGAAACATAAAAAAAAGATATTAGACTAGGAATAGAAGAACATGTCGAGAAAAAAAAAAAAGAGAAAAAGTGTCATGTCATAGTCGATGCATAGAGCCATTTCATTCTGCAAAGTAGCCTTGAATAATTCAGCCAGCAGGTTAAGAGTGCAAGCGTCTAGTTTAGAGTTCAGTCTCTCCGTGTCCCATGTGACTCGCTCACGTCATGCCGTAGAGGAAATCTTAAAGTGCCATTAAAACTGCATGAACCGCTGACCTTTACGCGACTCCTCATACAATAAAAATATGCAGATATGAGAAAAGCGGCTTAAATAGACACGACTAGGATGTTGAATTAAATAGAATTACACATGATCACACATAGTGAACTAAGTAAGCACTGTGGGTCGGACTTCTGTCCTGTTTTGTATCTTGAATGAAAAATGAACGAAAGTCCACAAAATCTGCTGTTACCTAATTTTGCCACATTTTGCAAGCTAAGCACTGCCAAGATAGTAACGGATCGAATATTAAAGCAAACCGGTTGGCATCATACCCTATACACCACAGTAACCACTATTCACCATCAACTGCATTAACACTGGTCTGTCAAGTAATACCTCCAAAATCTGAATTCACTTGACCTCCGGAGTGACACAATCACCCTCATCTCCCCAGTGTGAGAGAATGTGTGAGAATGAGTGACAGGATGATCCTGTGAACACCGGCATTCCCAGCTCTTCAGGGGCGCCCAGAAGCACATTCAGCCTCGGTAAACAGCTAGAGTGGCCAGAGATCCTTAATAATTAATGGAGGAAGATTCCCCTAGCTGGCCAGAGCTCTGACCACAGTCAACACCATCAACACTTCCTCCAGACCACCCTTATTGTAACCAGACTTCAGTAACCATTGCCCTGAAGTGAGAATGTAAAGCCTGTTTAAAGCCGAGGAGTTGATTATATGATGAGGTTTCATCATGAGAACATGCTAAATGCTCAGCTCCAGTGTCCCTGTAACATAATATATTGTGTACCTATGAGAAAATGATCAAAGGCAAGGTTGTGATACCGCAAGGGTGTTTATTTTCCGATTACAGATTACAACATGACAAAGTGTTTTATTCTTGTTACACCACAGCAATTATCGTATTTATTATGTAATTCATTCATTCATTTATTCAATCTCAACCCACTTATTGATGATACAGTATATGTGTTTTTAACAAAATTAGTAGCACACCTTGAAATCAAAAAGCAAAAATATGTTTATTTCCTAATTTATTATTTTATATGCTAATGTGATCATTAATTCATAGAATTGTCAAATAAAACCTTGCTTTGGGAATGTTCATAAGCTGGATAGTGAATCAAAGAATGCAAAAAAATGCAAAAGGTAAATCATATACCTGCCGTGCACATATTATATACATATATTAAAAGAAAAACCTGTGTTCATCAAGCAGGGGATGCATTATGAATGAAAGGGCACTCAATCTGGACCAAATCAATACTAACATGGTTCAAGTTAACTGCACCAGCACAGGGGACCCTGTTTGTCTGCCATCTCGCTTCACCACACATGCACACAAACACAGACACACATATACATCGCTCACACACACATCATCTTTAGCTATAAGACCCTGTGATTGCAGCAAGCAGTTATCCGGCCTTTTCAGTGTCACAAACAGCTGGATGCCTGCTTTTCAATGAGACTTGGTCTCACGCATACAATGCAGGCGTTCACAAACAAGGACAGGAAGGGCAGCAGACGTTTCATCCTCTTCCCATTTATACATGCATCGGTATTCATCCATCAGTGAAGGTGTCTGGCTGCTGCTGTCAGGGGCTAGGATCATGAAGACAGAGGTTGATCGGGCATAGCGATCGGCTGCCTTCATCATGCCAGTTAGTTCTGAGGTTCAGTTCAGTGTCAGAGTGGGCAGGAAAACTGACAAGCACATATTAAACAGCCTGCCTCGTCTTTTCAAACCAATCTTTACATGTAAGGAGTGAAAAAGAAGAAAGAGATTCCCTTCCACTGTGGTCTCAGGACACTGGCTGCCTTTACATGTTTGTTGCATAAACTGCTCAATAATGTAAGGTACGGAATGAAAAATACATCCGCAAGATTTTAAATACATGGGCAGTTCGGGGGCAAGAGAAGTCTTTCAGTGCCAAGGTTAAGACGACGAGCACAAACATCCACTATTAAAGGGGCAAAGAGAAATACCTATGGTGTCAAAAAGCCATGCGCGACAGAAAGCAATAATGTTCAGTACATGTGTAGGACCACTTACACCAAAGACACCTTTAAAGCCTTAAACTTCAACAATAGAGTTAAACTGGTTTAACCATGATAATACTGGAAAAGTGATTTAAAAAAAATAATAGAAAAGATTTTAGTGAAAAGCTTTAATACAGAGTGCTAAATCTTTATCTTAATTAAAATGAAAAGGATTTTGGATTAAACAAGATTACAAGCCAATATCCAGTGCATCTACAGTCTAATAAACAACTCCATTATATAAACACTTTTCCCTTAAAATATGTGAGATAAAGCATATACAAGCAGGATTAAGAATAAATGCCTCAAGAAATGTTAATAATAATAATTAGCATGACATTTCCGTGGTTTTAACATTCAGAAACATGATATGCCAGTGACAGTGCTGTACACATACATTGCGATGCTGTATGCTGTAACTGTGAGCAGTCAGAGATGGTGCTTATACTGTACCATGCTACATCAGCTAATGCATCCTGTTTGCCCTTTCCTGTCTAATGTGCTGTTTTTTCCCCCCTTTCCTCCACTAGCTCGGACATCGCTATAAACCATTTCATTGTTGTAGTCAGAAGCTCAGCTTTCGCCTTTCTGCTGTGTGATAATTTGGCTGCTGGTGTACCTTTCCCGAGCTACAGTTTAAATAAAAATGCTAATGTACCGCATGCAGTGCTCGCTGCACTATCAACAGAGAGCCAGCTGCTGAAGTTAGAGAGAATGGACCAAATCGAATGACAGACGGACAATTACACACACGAACACACAAAATGCACAGAACAGTGGGTATGTTTTCTTTTTTTCTCCTTTTTTTTTTTTTGTGGCCCCAGCATGTAAACGGCAATATTACGCATCATAAAGCATGTGATGATAGCCAGGTGAGATAAGCTAAGAAGGAAGGAGCAGACAGTGTTAACGGAGAATTTACTGGAGGATTTGTAACACGGCCACCACTACATGATCCAGTGACAGAACTGGGACATACTGAACAACAAGAACGTGGCGATGTAGTTTCCATGTGAAGATTTCCTGTGCCGTCCTTGACGCAGAGGTGTGTATCGGAGCTAATCTACATAAAGTCAGGAGCAATGAGCATTTTCCTGTATTATGGGACATTTGCCCTCAGCTTCGCGGGATTTCTCAGCTGTGTCTCTGGGGTTCACTCCATCGCTCACTCTCACCATCTGCTTCATCGGGACTCCAATCCCCTGCTCCACTGCTCCCTCTCACCCACAAGCCGCAAACATTCAAACTGCATTCTATTCAGACAGACAAGCACCATGACTGAAAGATGAGGGATGCCAGTACCTTTACTCCAGTATTAACTTTCCAGCCAGCATTAACCACACAAGGCCTTAAAAAAACTGAAATTTAACTCGTGCTTTATTTGTTCCTTTATTTTACCTATAAAATTAGAACAATTTCAAAAAGTGTCCCACTTTTTGTCTTGTGAACGCTCCAAGTATAGATATGGATTTTAAAATGACTTCATAAAAGGTTAACGACATGCATCTATGCCGACATCACAGCTTTGGTCAATGATGAATCTAAAAAAACTGCTTATATGGAAAATAATATATAAGGCTTATGCTGGTGTGTGTTGACAGGGGAGGCTTCAAACATCAACATCACACTCTGCATTTTGTTTTCAGATATGTCAGGTAGAACCAAAGTTATCATTACATTATCAAAACCTGTAAATTTTACGGCTACCGGAATATGGGCATAATGTTGCAAAAAATGTCAACTTCGTATTTTATGATTATTATTATTATTAGTCATAGAGATGGCTGAAAACAACCAAAAAACACACAATCATGTGTATCTCTGCTATTTCCGTGCCTATGTGACTCTTTTTTAATTTTCTGCTCAGTCATGTTGGTTAAAATGAAATAAAATTCAGTTCATCATATTGCCTAGGTTGTACTGAAAAAAGCATGTAAGAGCAGGACAAATCTAGACACCCTAAGGAAAAAACACTTAAATGTTCTATGTTGCAACAATTATAAATTATTTATAAAAAATCAAGTCTGAAAACAGGTGGCAGTGATAGCTCATTGATTAAGCAGCTGGGCCTACATGATGGCAAGGGGTTCATATTTCATCATTCCCACCCTTCCACAGTTGGGTCCTTGAGCAAGATCCTTAACCCTTCAACTGGTCGGCTATAATTTGAATCTAATCAAAATAACCCCTGAAGAACTCTTAAGCCTAGTGCACGCGGCACCATTTCAGCCACGATTTCGCCGTCACAGACTCATTTCGGGGCTGAATGTATGCTCTCTGTTAAACAACTACTTGCTGCATGCACCTGTAGCGGCCACTTACGTGTGAACTTATCAGTGCGTGAGCTAGTGCTGAAGCTGGAATGTTTTCAGGCATTGGCAATAAATCATGCAGTGTGAACCCCTCCGCAAAAGAACGGCACTGCGAAACAGCCAGTGAGAATCGAAAAGAAAATCAAACTCATTTGCTGTAATGCACAGCGGATTCCTGAATCCAGTTTATTATCCATCTATTTGCATGGGGTGAGGGCGAAATGGAAGCACCATCCTCTATACATCATACTTAAAAGGTCATTAGGGACAGCAACAATAAATGCTTCCTGATGACTATACGTCCACTTCTCATTGCAAAACATTCTCCCCTAACTAAACCAATTATTCTTCAAATTTTTTCTCTTATTTTCTTTTTCTTGTTTCATACAAATAGCGGTGTAGCACAAAGTACTGTATTATAGTATACTGTACAGCTCTCATGTTTCTTTTCATGACCTAGCAAGCTCATGTGTGATCAAAAGTCATCTAATGTGTCAGTCCATCTGTGGGCAACTGTGATGCATGCACACCCCTGCTGCACGTCCTCAAAAACTGATAACTGTAATAGTAATTATGTAGTAAGTCATGTAGCAGGTCAGCAATTTTAGATTGTGTACATGGCTTAGTAGTATATACAGTGTATAGTAAACATTGAAGCCATCCAGGGTATATTCTGTCTTTGTGTCCAGTGATTCTAAGATCCACGGCATCCAGAAGTAAAACAAAGATGTCACTGAAGATTAATAAATGCATGAATATATCTGTATGTTAATCAATATCTGTGTATTACAACTGGATCTAGATCAAATATAAGAGGACTTTATTCTTTGAGCATCTATTGCAAAGTAAGAAAATGATGAGTTATCTAAACAAGGACAAGTTCTGATGATTTTTTTGTCCCCATCAGCAATATCAAATAAAATCTACCCCAAAACTAAACTTTACTTTAAGGAACAAAGGTTTCTAACTGGTTATCGATTCCTGACCAGGTTCGATTCCTGTCCCTGTGTGCATGGAGTTTGCATGTTCTCCCCGTGCTTGCTCCTCCGGGTATTCCGGTTTCCTCCCACACTCCAAAGACATGTAGGTTAGTTTAATTGGCATTCCCAAAATTGGCTGTAGTGTGTTAATGAGTGTGTGAATGAGTGAGTGTGTGTGCCCTGCGATGGATTGGCATCTTTTCCAGGGTGTACCCCACCTTGTCCCCTAAGTCTCCTGGGATAGGCTCCAGGCCCCCCGTGACCCTGAATACAGGATTAAGAGGTATAGCTGATGAGTTAGTGAGTGAGAAAGCTGTTTCCCGAGGGACATACGGAAAAACTTTTAGAGTCCTAGCTGGAACCTGCCTAAATGTATCACGATACAAGTTTATGTGTATTATGTAGCTTGGCTTATTGCGATATTGATAACATTTCAGCCTGGTCGAGGTGTCTCCAGCCACAAAAACAACCATAAAGCGACAGAGTTGGAAAACTAATTATAAGTTGATTGCAAAAGATGCGATAATGACCAGTCTATTCATGCTCATCAGGCAAATGATGCACGGAGGGCTTGTTTGTGAGATGACACTGCCTCTTTTACCATCATTAAGCGATTAAATTTGCCCCAGGCGATGAGACAACAACATAGAAACCGCTGCATGTCTGGCTGTTATTAGGTTATGGCAAAACTTCCACAGAGAAGTAAATTACTCCAGTGATTGAGTGAGACAGGCAGTATCAAACATGAGTATGGCTGCTAAAGATCAACAACCCCCAAAAAGGAGGTAAAGACTATTCTTATGGACATGTACTAATGAGGATAGAACATGCCGTGCATTAGGGTTCCGATCATTACGAACTCATTAACATTGAGAGGGAAGATGTCTAATTGTAAGACGTGTGCATTACTGCGTCTACATGTTGAGCGCATGAAGTAAATGCTTCTAGTAATTAAAGCCTATTCAGATGAGAGGGCATAGGGTCATCGATGTTAGCTGGTTATGCGATTTTTTAATGAGATCAATATAAAATAATATCCACAAGGGTTACTCAATATACAGTACTCTAATACCCTCTGCAGAGTCTAAAGGTTTTCTAAGTGGAGTTATGGAATTCTCATGACCTCCCTGTTATTCACATACTCCTTCTTTCAGCCTGGCTGTTTAGTCACCACATTACTGCTATACGGCTATACACGACTGCTTCTTTACATGTATTTATATAGGTCTGTATATCATCTTATACTGTATATTATATTCTGTTTTTCTATTATTTACTTCTGTTCAAGCATGAACTAGTGGAAACTAGATGTCTATTGCCTTACTCTCCTTGCTGCGGGATCTTTCCTTCTGGATCAATGAAGTATCTATCTATCTATCTATCTATCTATCTAACATTTTTTAATTTGAGATTTTCTGAAATGGACAGATTTGTTTACGTAATTCATGCACTTACTGTAGTAACATTTGCATGTTGTCAGTGGATCCAGTGTCTAACACTGGGTGAGTGGCACAATAAGTCTACACACCATATGGGGAACCATTCTGCCTCAGGCCTGGGTTAACCTAATGTACTTGCTAAATTAATTCACCTAATTATTTCCTGCATTTTGTCACTGCAGACAAGCAGCAGCTCATATAATTTGAGAGTGTGCTTACTTGTTCCTACCTGATTCTTCAAAGTTTCCTGGTTCTTTAGGTTCAAAACATTTGCCTGGATCTTTAACTTCATATAACATGCATTATATCCATATGTGTGTGTATATATCCCAAACTGTTAGAAGCACACTATTGTATGGAATGTCTATATATGCTGTAGCATTACAAATTCCTCCCACTTGAACTAAGATGCTCAAGCCTGGTCTAGCTTGACAATGCCACTGTGAACACATGGAGGTCCATGAAGACAAGGTTTGCCAAGGTTGGAAACGAAAGAACCTGAATTGCATACACAGAGCCCTTACCTCAACCCAACAGACCGCCTCCTCGCCCAAAATCACTGTCTGACTCACTAATGCCCTTGTGGATGAATGGGCAAATTGCCTATGGGCAGCTCTGCTCCGAATTCTAGCACAAAGCCTTCCCAGACGACTGAATCGTCTTAAAAGAGCAAAGGGAGGAATAAATCTGGAAAGTTTCAAACATGACATATGGGTGTGATGGTCAGGCATCTACAAACTTTTTGTCATACAGTGTAGTCTGTAAGTATTTCACACACAGTTTTAGGTAAAGGAATGGGAATTTAAAAATGTCTTACAATTTAACTGAAGCCTTAATACAAAGCTTACCTTGTGAAATGACACAGATTCAGATTTAAGCTAGGATGTTTGAAGAATACCTTAAAATGACTTTTTTTTTTCCTGGCCTGTAATCATTTGTTCCATATACAGTATATTCTTTCTAACACCTTTAAAGTTAATTGAGTGATGTGAAAAAAAATAATAATAATAACTGGGAGCAAATGGTGTAATTGTTGGAACTGCGATCCACTAACATGAATCTTAGTTTGAGTCCTGCTGTGGGTGAACACATCTGGCGCACCACTTTTAAACCGAGACTTTTGATTGTGCTGAATAACACAATTACAAGAGTTAAAGCTACCTTTATTACGCTACATGATCCCCTGCTACACCAAAGCACTTATCCTAGCGTTTCACTAATGCTCAGATACCTTTAAAGTAGAAAGTTTTCTCAGTACGCTGGTGCCATGATCAGACTGCCTGCTTCATGCCTGAAATTATGGCCCCCCGTGAACTTGTTGACAAGTTGTTTGTTTATTTTCAAGGATGAGGCATTCCACTCGCTGAGTGTTCATGGGAACGACTGCAGTGGGCTCCTGGCCTTGGGTGCAATCGTCATTCATGGACATACGGCCTGCTTTAAAACGGTCGCACCATTCAAATGTTTTACTGCAGCTAAGAGTTTCGTCACCGTCCTGTGCTTGAAGTAAATGTCATTTGGTCCCGGTTTCACTTGAACACACAGTGTGTTTAAACTCGCTTGCATTTATGCCACAAGAAATCATGACAAATCTAGTATTAATAAAATATTCTCAGCATAAACAGGGTAAACACAGAGCATTTAACAGCAGAATAAAAAATATATATGACTTTGCTTTATATTAGGGTCCTTTATATGGGAATTGCATGCTAATTTGTTGTTTCTTTTAATGAATAAGAGACGGTGTAAATTAGTCCTGTCTTTAAGCAGCTAAACAAAGCCTGGAGTAGCTTTAATAAATCCTCCCAGACTCAGTCACATTAATTAAGCTGTCAATCACTATTAATGACATGTGGGTTACAAAAAAACCTGAGTAGGTTTTTTGATCTTTAGTATTGGGGGTAATTACTTATTTTAATGAACATATTAACATATAACAAAAAGGTGCTTTTCTGTCTATGTACAGTAGGATTTAAAATAACCTGTATGTTTTTGTTCCTAAACCCGGTAAGTGAACAGACGCCTCCACCTGGAAATGTCAAGAAAATATCCATTTATTAAATACAGCTGAACAATTAACAATTCAATGGTAAGAACACAACAGGCAGCTTATGTGACAGACTGCAGTTCATACTTACTTTTGCTCTAAATATGCCCAAGAAGATAAAGCACAGGAAAATAGAAAATCCTGTGAAAGCGTGTCCTTGTTGAGTTTCTACGAGCTCTGAGCATAGCTCCCTTTTTCCAGGTCCTCCTAATTAAGTAGGCCAATTGAAGTCTGAAACCTTGCCTAAGGGCACTATAACTGTGGTATGCATGTATAAAGCATCAGAGACAGTTATCAGTATTTGAGTCTGATTATAAAGGTTTAATCACCGTGTTTTGTGTACAATTATGCAATTAGCAAAAGAAAATATTTGCTAAGATTCACTTTGAATGCAGTCTGACTACGTCTTCAGCTGTTTTTTTCTTTATTGCCTGTGTTATGCCTATATAAAGAGAATCCATCCATCCAGGTACTTCTGTAGTCCAACTAGGGAGCATGGAGACCACTGCCAGCTCCAGTCAACACTCACATTCACATACTATGGTCAATTTGGGAGCCTAATCTGCATGTTTTTGGACTGTGGAGGAAACCGGAGAACCTGTAGGAAACCCAACAACCACAGGGAGAACATGCAAACTCCATGCACACAGACCCGATACGGAAATCGAACCCGGGTGCAAGGCGACAGTGCTAACCTCTATGCCATTGATAGAAAATGCAAACCAGCCTGTCTCTTCATTTGAGGCTTATATGTTGTATCCACAATAAAGGACACCATGTTGCTAAATCCAACAAGAGGAAAAAGAGGAGAGCTAAGAAAACTAGCTGTGCTCAGAAGTGTGCCATGATGCAAGCAACTTGTCATCAGATCCATGGGAAGGTCCCAGTGACAGATCCTCTTAACTTTTATGATCGTTTGACAAAGTTGACTTCAAAGGAATAAACCTTTAGCCGTGTTTTGCGGCGGCATGAGAAAAGCCAGGTTGGCTTGGGGAGGGGCAGCAGGGGCTCGTGGGAGTGAAGGACGAGTGAGTAAGGAAGATGCTGAGGAGGAAAGGGGAAGCCCTTTGATCTGTCTCAACAGCAAAAACTACAAAAAGATAAAAAGCAATAGGGAGAGAAGAGAAGATTGCAAGCGAGGCTCGCCTGCTATTCCCCAAAGGACGGTGCTGGGGCGAAAAAGAAGAGATAAGAAGCTGTTTTAGAGATTCCCCCGGCCTGCTTGGGGATTTTTTTTCCAGGCCTGTCACTGAACGAATTTGCATTGAACCACATGCCTAAGTAGACATAGGTCCAGCCACCACCAGTGCCTCTAACACTGTTAGTATAAAGCAATTACCTGAGGCTACCGACTCATAGCAAACAAGACAATTTGTTTAAGTGACAGGTCATTGGATCCATTATAGGTGTTCTTGTGTGCATTAACCTGTAAGATAACCTATTCTGCAATCCCTTGCTGCTTGCATTGTGAGCATACTGAGCTGACTGACCTTGAAAGAGGGCCGCATTCTGGATGATGAGGAGTTTGAGCTGGGCGCTGCTGGCCTGCAGATTCGACTCCAAGTTCTGTTTGGCGCTGAGGAGGTAACGCTCTTCCATTTTGCGAGAGCAGCAAGTGAGGCCTTTCGACTGACACACTTGCAGGTCTGAGCCTGTTATAGACAGAGAGGGAAAGGGAGAGAGATGTTTGGTGTTTGCATTTCATCATTCAAAAAAAGGAAATAGACACTGCTGCTGCTGCTGTAGTGTTCTGTACAATCCTCCTGAGAATGAGCTTGTCTAGTGAGTTGGGCGAGCAGAAGAGCAACAGCAAATAGGTTGTGTCAAAGAACCAAATGCTCAAATAATCTATTGTATATGAACCTGAAATCAAATCACAGGTGTATGTTAAATCGACATTTTAAATGTTAGTTTAGCAACTAAGCAGTTATACACAACTGTATAATGTAGATCCATGAGCAGAAAAATATGAATGACAGCAAATGACTGCCTCTGACTTTGCAGCACTTGGGTATATACTGAATACTAAAACATGAATCATTTCATAACGTATCAGATATGAAATCAGACATGCAAAGATTGTTTAGGGCTGATCCTGATAGACGACTGACTTTGGATAATACAAGTTCTATTTAATCTTCTATTGTTGATTTCGAACCGATTTTGGATCTGAAATGAAAACATAAACATCAAAATTCATATGAGTAATCCAGACTTTTGGTCTACACTGTATACCGTTGATTCTTCATTTACACACATACATGTCACAGCTTTATCATGTACGAATTAAGCATATTGAATTCAATTTTATTTGTATAGCACTTTTAATAGCTGTCATTGTCGCAAACCAGCTTTACACAATCAAAAGTTTGTATGAAATGTGAATGTGTATGAATCAAAATGATAAGATTGTCCCTGATGAACAAGCCGAGAGCAACAGCTGCAAGGAAAAAACTCCCTGAGATGGCAGTAGAAAGAAACCTTGAGAGGAATCAGACTCAACAGGGAACCCATCCTCATTTGGGTGATATCAGATAGCAGGGATTGATCTGCAGTCATACTGTGTGTTAGGAGGCTGGAAGTTCAGTATAACAGGAGACATGCAGTATGATATGAGATTCCTGAAAGAGTAGACTATGTACAGTGTACTCTGTATTCTGCATTACATTAATGAGAAGTCTAAGTATGCAGGTCATTTCTCTTGTTTTCTTTCTGCAAATGGTCCAGCCACAGCATCACATATAGCTTAAACCACTGTCTCTTCATTAGCTTCACTGATACAGAAACACCCAACTACACTCAATCCATATGCAATTTCTAAAAAAAATAGCACTGTATATCATTTGCATCAACTCACTAAGGTCTAATTGTAAACCATATCATGCATGCCTGGTAGGCAGATAGTCTCATGAGATCCACAATACCTTATGAAAAAAAGCACAGTTTTACTGTGGAATTGAGGAGAGACAGTTAAAGTTGCAAATCTACTGTGCATAAAAGAAAAACAAGGCATAAATTAATGTCATGAAATGATTATGCGATCTCTGACCATCTAGATTTAAATAATTGGCTAACAATTAAAATTCTATTTTTGTTTTCAGTCTGGATCCATCACAGAGGTTTGGATATTGTGATGCTTCAAGGAATTATAAAATGTACAGTAAAATAAATATTTACTGGCAGTTAAATAAATAGGAATAGGGGTTGCAAAGAGGTAGATTCCAGAGTTTCATAATGTATGTGTTGAGTAGTGCACTATTTGATGCCCATGTTTAAATTGTTTTTGTCACATACACAAAATGTCAGTGATAAGTTTACACTGAAATGCATGTTTGAAAGGTCAGGTACTCTACAGCTGTGCAGCACAAAATGATATACATCAGAAAATAAAGGGTGGAGAGAGAGAGAGAGAGAGAGAGAGAGAGAGAGAGAGAGAGAGCGAGAGGAAAGAAGTGATTATTTACAAATATATACAATATACATACAGTACAAAACATATAAAAGTCTTATGTCTAGTTAGTATGTAAGCAAGGTAAATGATGTCACAGTATGTAAAAAAAGGTAATACACTGCCCAAAAAAATAAAGGGAACACTAAAATTATACATCCTAGATCTGAATGAATTAAATATTCGTATTAAATATTATGTTGTTTTCATAGTTGAATGCGCTGACAACAAAATCACACAAAAATTATCAATGGGAATCAAATGTATTAACCCATGGAGGTCTGGATTTGGAGTCACACTGTGATGTAATGTCCTTAAAGCAAGTCAAAATGAGGCTCAATAGTGTGTGTGGCCTCCGTACCGGCACATGGTTTCACAAGGGGTCTGAGGATCTCATCTCGGTACCTAATGGCAGTCAGGCCACCTCTGGCGAGCACATGGAGGGCTGTACGGCCCTCCAAAGAAATGCCACCCAACACTATTACTGCCCCACTGCTAAACCGGTCATGCTGGAGGATGTTGCAGGCAGCAGAACTTTCTCCAGGGCGTCTCCAGACTCTGTCACGTCTGTCACATGTGCTCAGTGTGAACCTGCTGAATTGGCGAATTTGCCAATCTTGGTGTTCTCTGGCAAATGACAAACGTCCTGCACAGTGTTGGGCTGTAAGGACGTCGGGCCCTCATAGCACCCTCATGGAGTCTGTTTCTGACCGTTTTAGCAGACACAAGCACATTTGTGGCCTGCTGGAGGTCATTTTGCAGGGCTCTGGCAGTGCTCCTCCTGCTCCTTCTTGCACAAAGGCAGTGGTAGCAGTCTTGCTTCTGGATCTCCATGTCTCCTGATGTACTGTCCTGTCTCCTGGTAGCACCTCCATGCTCTGGACACTATGCTGACAGACACAGCAAACCTTTTTGCCACAGCTCGCATAGATGAGCCATCCTGGATGAGCTGCACTACCTGAGCCACTTGTGTGGGTTGCAGACTCCGTCTCATGCTACCACTAGAGTGAAAGCACTGCCAGCATTCAAAAGTGACCAAAACATCAGTCAGAAAGCATAGGAACTAGGAAGTGGTCTGTGGTCTGCAGAACCACCCATTTATTGGGGGTGTCTTGTTAATTGCCTATAATTTCCACCTGTTGTCTATTCCATTTGCACAACAGCATGTGAAACTGATTGTCAATCAGTGTTGCTCCCTAAGCGGGCAGTTTGATTTCACAGAAGTGTGATTGACTTGGCGTTACATTGTGTTGTTTAAGTGTTCTCTTAATTTTTTTAAGCAGTGTACAATAGTAGCTCTCTGCAGTTACCTTAAAATGATAAAATGGACAATTAGATTAGAAGTAGTAGTTTGTGTAGATTGATTTGAATAATATAAATATAATCAATATATCAATAAATTGCACAAATGGCTTAATCCTTAATCCTAATTATATGGTAATGGTGGCAACAAGCCCAAAAGTCACAGAAACCTATGATGAGATGTGCATGAGTGTCTCAGAGCTGACAGTGAGCTGACCAGTGTGTGCGGGAGGTATTTGAGGCGTGAGTGAATGTGTGAGAGAAGGAGAAATGACTGGATTATGGTTTATTCAGAATCCTGATGGCCTGCAGGTAGAAACTGTTCTTCAGCCTGTTGGTTCTGGATTGAATGCCGAGGTGCCGTCTGCCTAATGGCAGTCTGGTAAACAGTCTGTGTGCCGGATGATTGCGGTCCTTGATGATTTTGTAAGCCTTTCACACACATGAAAGATATCCTGTAAGGCTGGGAGTTTGTTACCAGTAATGAGGTTAGCTGCTCTCATGACTCTTGAAGGAACTTGCAGTTATGGAGAGAGAAGCAGACAAACCACACTCATGTATCCAGTCAGGATCCGCTTTGGCCTTCATCTGTAGACGTTGGACACAGTTTTTTTTGGAGGGGAACCCAAACTTTCTTAGCCACCACAGAAAGTAGAGTAACTGATGAACATATTTCAGCAGTGGCTTTAGTTTTGTTGTCAGAACCTGATGATGGGATCATATCCTACTCATATATAACACCCTTACTTTAATGGTTAAATCTGAGCCCGGAATTGATTTTCCTATTAAAGGGTCTATGTAGGACTCGACTGCAGAATAATTCCCCATCAGAGAGGGTACCGCTATAGGAAGTTAAACCACTGTAAAAGAAAGATCACATCTAAAACCTAACCTTACATCACAGATGTAATTTGTCTACCTTGTGGGCCTCCGAGTGGTGCAGTGGTAAATTGCTCACCCTATCATCCAGAGATTGTGAGTTCGTTCCCGGGTGATGCTGTAACCTCTCGCAGCCGGAGGTCTAGAGAGAGCTGATTGGCCGAGCTCTCTCAGAGGAGAGGGATCTATCTATCCTTCCTCCAGTAGCAGAATTGTTGATTTTTTTATTCTGCCTGGTCAGAAGCTGTTGATTAATTTTAATTGATATTCTGTAACAGCGTGGCTCTGCCAGTTTTAAAACATTTTAACATCCAGTAGCCAGAGGTGAAAAGTAACGAATTACATTTATTCGCATTACCTTAATTGAGAAGTTTTTTTGTGTACTTCTACTTTTTAAAGTAGTTTTTAAAATCTTACTTTTACTTAAGTATGTATTGTTTGAAGTATTGTAATTCGCTATATTTTAAATCATATTCACTACTGAGTAAAACAAATGAATGAAAATGTAAAAATAAAAATGCTTCGTTGCGCTCGCGTGTGTGTATCGTGTCCTGGTCGCGCGCCGCTCCAGACTCCTCTCCAGGTTTTCTGACTGTCCCCACATCGGCGTCTACCTGACCTTCCACATGGTCGCTTCCACCCTGAGAGTGACGTCATCAACCAGCGCGACCATATATAAACACGAGAGAGACGCGGGAAAGAGGAAAGAGATTGTGATTTTTGCCGTTTTGATATTTGGTTGTGTATTCTGGTTTTGACTTTTTGCCTCCAATTGACTTTAATTTTTTTTTTTTTTTTTTTTTGCTGTACAGCCCAACACTAGACTGGGACGTAACGATCAGTAACTTTAACTCGGTAACAGTAAATTTTTTATGAGCTACTTTTTACTTTTACTTGAGTAGATTTTTATAATGGTAACTTTACTTGTACTTCAGTAAAATTTCATGGAAGTAACAGTACTTTTACTTGAGTACAAAATTTTTGTACTCTTTCCACCTCTGCTAGTAGCTTCAGCATGATAGTTTTTTGTCTGCATTTTTGTCTTACTAACTGTGATGGAGAGAAGCTGGTCAGAAAAGACCGTTTGAAACGACTGATTGCTGACCTTTGGACATTCCACAACATTAAATGTAGAAATAAAAATCATGGAATGGAAATCACGACAGGCAGCACGATGGTGTAGTGGTTAGCATTGTCGCCTTGCACCTCCAGGGTCCGGGTTCAATTCCCAGCCAGGCTTGATTCCCTTCTCTCTGTGCATGGAGTTTGCATGTTCTCCCCGTGCTTTGCGGTTTTCCTCCCGCAGTCCAAAGACATGCATATTGCACATCCTTAAATTGCCCTTAGTGTGTGTCCTGCGATGGATTGGCACTGTGTCCAGGGTGTACCCCGCCCCATGCCCTAGAATGGGATAGGCTCCAAGCCCCCTGTGACCCTGAATACAGGATAAAACAGTATAGATGATGAGTGAGTGAGAAATCATGACATACTGCAGTATTAGAAATAAAACACATGGGCCAGTCATGCTTTATTCTTCAGTTCAGTGTGGGTAATTGCATGGCTCAAACCCAGTGAAAATGGGCAGAACTTAAATGTTTTAATTACCTTTTAGTCTGTTAATTTCCTTCTAGCTGGAAGTCACAGCCCATTAATTCTATATGCAGCACTGCCTAGTTTTACAGCATTGTTCCTAAATAATTAGTGTGTAGAGCACTTCTACAGCAGAATTGTAGTCTCTGCCAGAACCACACCCAGTTCAAATAAATTAACTGAATTAGTTTCTTGCACGACTTGTTCCCAAGTCTTAGATTTTCAGCTTTAAATGCGGTGATCCCCTATCAGAACTGGTTTCTCACCATTTGTTTTATAACCACTAGTCAATTAATTATCAAACCTGTTCTAAAATAAATGAGAAATTTTCTAAGCTAAATGAGAACAGAAAGAACAGTACACACTGCGGTATTGTTCCTGACATGTATTGTGATACTCACACTGTAAACCTGAGGATTGCTTGAAGGCTGCCCCAATGTATTATGTCAGTTACAAATACACAAAAGGCAACAATGTCATGTACTTGCAGCTACTTGTCAAAATGCAAACAAACCTACAAAATAAACCTATTGACATCTGCTTAGTAAAAGAAAGTGAAGAACCAGGAAAGGAACATCTAATGCAGATGGATTGAAATCCATTTTATACATATATATATATATATATATATATATATATATATATACATATATATACATATATATATATATATATATATATATATATATATATATATATATTATATGGCATGCCGTTTAGGAAAATATTCATGAGAGAACTTAATGAAAACTCTGAATATATTGAATGAAACGTGAGAATATTGAATGGATTCCGATTATATATTGATTGAAAATATATATATATTGAATGAAATCTGAATATATGGATTGAAAACTGATATATTGAATGGAAAGTCTGAATATATTGAATGAAAACTAAGTATATATTGAATGAAACATGACGTCATCGAAACACAGCGCCATCTTTAGAAAGGATGAGTGAGTTGGCGAGAAACTTGGTTGCTGCAATTCTGAGAAATGAAGAGATGGTCAATACATTGGTGTGTGCGTGTACGGCCCAAAGTGGTGGCACAAGCTGCACTCAGTATCAGACTACGGATGAAGACATTTATAGGTCCTTCTCAAAAAATTAGCATATTCTGATAAAGTTCATCATTTTCTGTAATGTACTGATAAAGATTCCTGAGGCTTTTAAAAACTCCCAGCCTGGTTTATTACTCAAAACCGCAATCATGGGTAAGACTGCCGACCTGACTGCTGTCCAGAAGGCCATCATTGACACCTCAGTGGGAAGTCTGCGGGAAGGAAAAAGTGTGGCAGAAAACGCTGCACAACGAGAAGAGGTGACCGGACCCTGAAGAAGATTGTGGAGAAGGACCGATTCCAGACCTTGGAGGACCTGCGGAAGCAGTGGACTGAGTCTGGAGTAGAAACATCCAGAGCCACCGTGTACACGTGTGTGCAGGAAATGGGCTACAGGTGCCGCATTCCCCAGGTCAAGCCACTTTTGAACCAGAAACAGCGGCAGAAGCGCCTGACCTGGGCTACAGAGAAGCAGCACTGGACTGTTGCTCAGTGGTCCAAAGTACTTTTTTCGGATGAAAGCAAATTTGGAAATGCCAAAATGCCTGAAGTCCAGTGTCAAGTACCCACAGTCAGTGATGGTCTGGGGTGCCATGTCAGTTGCTGGTGTTGGTACACTGTGTTTTATCAAGGGCAGGGTCAATCCAGCTAGCTATCAGGAGATTTTGGAGCACTTCATGCTTCCATCTGCTGAAAAGCTTTATGGAGATGAAAATTTCACTTTTCAGCACGACCTGGCACCTGCTCGCAGTGCCAAAACCACTGGTAAATGGTTTACTGACCATGGTATTACTGTGCTCAATTGGCCTGCCAACTCTCCTCACCTGAACCCCATACAGAATCTGTGGGATATTGTGAAGAGAAAGTTGAGAGACGCAAGACCCAACACTCTGGATGAGCTTAAGGCCGCTATCGAAGCATCCTGGGCTTCCATAACACCTCAGCAGTGCCACAGGCTGATTGCCTCCATGCCACGCCGCATTGAAGCAGTCATTTCTGCAAAAGGATTCCCGACCAAGTATTGAGTGCATAACTGAACATAATTATTTGAAGGTTGACTTTTTTTGTATTAAAAACACTTTTCTTTTATTGGTCGGATGAAATATGCTAATTTTTTGAGATATATGAAATTTTGTCTATCTCATCAATATTAAAACAATAAAAGGCTTGAACTACTTCAGTTGTGTGTAATGAATCTAAAATATATGAAAGTCTAATGTTTATCAGTACATTACAGAAAATAATGAACTTTATCAGACTATGCTAATTTTTTGAGAAGGACCTGTATTCGCTATTTCACCGCGGAAGACCGGTGTTACGCGCTAAAATGCCCCCCCCTGCCACAGAATGCACCCCCCCTACATAATCTCTATCAAATATTGTATTACAAATGTATAGGTTTATGATTTAGAAATTACAAATTAGACCAAATGGATTTGATTATAAAATAAGCATTATAAAAAATTACATGTTGTATAGGGAAAAAAATATAAATTATATTTTTTTTATATAGAAGATGTATTTTTGATATTGCTTATTTAATAATAAAAACCATTTCGTTAAATTTTTCATCATAAATATTTATTTATTGCAAACATTTTTGTATTACATGACAAATCCCTGTAAAATAAATGTGCCACAAAATAAACATTATATGGGAATTATGGTCTCGACACCTGTCACGTGCCTAGGGTTAATTATAATAGTTATATCATATTTGATAACAATAAACCTATGAATTTATGTTGTAATATAATATTTGATAGAGATTATGTGGGGGGGGACTCTGTGGCAGGGGAGCATTTTAGCGCATAACACCTGTCTTCCGCGGTGAAATAGCGAATAAATGTCTTCATCCGTAGTCTGATACTGAGTGCGGCTTGGCCACCACTTTGGGCCGTACACGCACTCATCAATGTGTTGACCCTCTCTTCATTTCTCACAATTGCAGCAACCAAGTTTCTCGCCGACTCACTCATCCTTTCTAAAGATGGCGCTGTGTTTCGATGACGTCATGTTTCATTCAATATATACTTAGTTTTCATTCAATATATTCAGACTTTCCATTCAATATATCAGTTTTCAATCCATATATTTAGATTTCATTCAATATACAGTGCCTTGCGAAAGTATTCGGCCCCCTTGAACTTTGTGAACTTTTGCCACATTTCAGGCTTCAAACATAAAGATATAAAACTGTAATTTTTTGTGAACAATCAACAACAAGTGGGACACAATCATGAAGTGGAACGAAATTTATTGGATATTTCAAACTTTTTTAACAAATAAAAAACGGAAAAATTGGGCGTGCAAAATTATTCAGCCCCTTTACTTTCAGTGCAGCAAACTCTCTCCAGAAGTTCAGTGAGGATCTCTGAATGATCCAATGTTGTCCCAAATGACTAATGATGATAAGTAGAATCCACCTGTGTGTAATCAAGTCTCCGTATAAATGCACCTGAACTGCGATAGTCTCAGAGGTCCGTTTAAAGCGCAGAGAGCACCATGAAGAACAAGGAACACACCAGGCAGGTCCGAGATACTGTTGTGGAGAAGTTTAAAGCCGGATTTGGATACAAAAAGATTTCCCAAGCTCTAAACATCCCAAGGAGCACTGTGCAAGCGATAATATTGAAATGGAAGGAGTATCAGACCACTGCAAATCTACCAAGACCTGGCCGTCCTTCTAAACTTTCAGCTCATACAAGGAGAAGACTGATCAGAGATGCAGCCAAGAGGCCCATGATCACTCTGGATGAACTGCAGAGATCTACAGCTGAGGTGGGAGACTCTGTCCATAGGACAACAATCAGTCGTATACTGCACAAATCTGGCCTTCATGGAAGAGTGGCAAGAAGAAAGAAAGTGTCGTTTAACGTTTGCCACAAGCCACCTGGGAGACACACCAAACATGTGGAAGAAGGTGCTCTGGTCAGATGAGACCAAAATCGAACTTTTGGGCAACAATGCAATACAGCTCATCACCCTGAACACACCATCCCCACTGTCAAACATGGTGGTGGCAGCATCATGGTTTGGGCCTGCTTTTCTTCAGCAGGGACAGGGAAGATGGTTAAAATTGATGGGAAGATGGATGGAGCCAAATACAGGACCATTCTGGAAGAAAACCTGACGGAGTCTGCAAAAGACCCGAGACTGGGACGGAGATTTGTCTTCCAACAAGACAATGATCCAAAACATAAAGCAAAATCTACAGTGGAATGGTTCACAAATAAACATATCCAGGTGTTACAATGGCCAAGTCAAAGTCCAGACCTGAATCCAATCGAGAATCTGTGGAAAGAACTGAAAACTGCTGTTCACAAATGCTCTCCATCCAACCTCACTGAGCTCGGGCTGTTTTGCAAGGAGGAAGGGGCAAAAATTTCAGTCTCTCAATGTGCAAAACTGATAGAGACATACCCCAAGCGACTTATAGCTGTAATCGCAGCAAAAGGTGGCGCTACAAAGTATTAACTTAAGGGGGCTGAATAATTTTGCACGCCCAATTTTTCTGTTTTTTATTTGTTAAAAAAGTTTGAAATATCCAATAAATTTCGTTCCACTTCATGATTGTGTCCCACTTGTTGTTGATTGTTCACAAAAAATTACAGTTTTATATCTTTATGTTTGAAGCCTGAAATGTGGCAAAAGGTCACAAAGTTCAAGGGGGCCAAATACTTTCGCAAGGCACTGTATATATATTCAATCAATATATTCGGAATCCATTCAATATTCTCACACTTCATTCAATATATTCAGAGTTTTCATTAAGTTCTCTCATGAATATTTTCCTAAACGGCATGCCATTATTTTTATATATATATCTTATGATAAGGTTCTTGGGAACGAGACAACACATTAACAAAAGCTCTCTTGCTTATATTATTCCCATGCAAAAGGTGAGCCTTCCAGATGGATTTTATTTCAAATATGAATTCAGATGAATATAAGACCATGTTCTGGTCAAACCGGGACAAATAACAAAATGTGAATCTAAATTCTGAATGGGTAAATTAGTAAAATCGAAACTATATAATGATCAAATGTTTATGATCCTGATAAACTTTTGAATGTTTGCACAGCGTATATTCCTTCCTCAGAGTTGAACTGCAGGTGACTTTTGTGTCTTTGAACTGCTAAGGGAATGGAACTAGACTGATTGATGGTGCTATAAACAACCATAAGATGTGTCAAAATTTGTCAGAGTGCACACAGGGGGTGAAGAAGATAGCGATATGAAGAAGGGGTATGAAAGGAGACAGTTGGTTGGAGGGATGGGGAGGCATTGACACAGTTTAGGGAGAGACAAACGATAAACGAGCTGGTATGCAGCAGTCTGTATGAAGAAATGTGGAAAACCACCATAGGTAACTAAATATAGAGTTAGATCACACGGGGTCACATTGACACGAGATTATCACCGTAAGTGACTGATGCTGACAGATGCCAACAGGCAGCGTTATGATGGATGGACAAGTGCAAGAATGATGGATGGACAGGTCTAAGTGATGGAAATGGGTATTTCAGTGTCTTGCTACAGAATAGGGGATATGTAGATTTGCTAAACACTTACTATACAACTTTAAACGGAGTTATCTGTTTATTCACATACTATTTAAAAGAAAGGATTAAGAGCTAAACAAAAGAGGACATTCTGAAGAAAAAAAAATTTACCAGCACCAGTCTATCAGGCAAATTACTTCATTTAGATGTGGAAGTTAATTTGCTTAATTCTGCGGGACTAATTTATCAGTTATTGAATGGGGCTTCAGAGTAGCAGAAGCAGCCCCGGGCTCTAGACTCGAAAAGAAAACCCAGAGGACCTCCAGAATCCTCGAGTCTGTGGTGAGAGCGTGCTCATGTGCACTATAGAAAAATGGCAAAGTGTTCGCTTTCACGGACAATTCAGCACACGTCATTCTCAACCCATGCCTTTCTTTTCCTCTCATCCTTGCCACTGATAACAGGATAATTTTGAGTAAGTATATATATATATATATATATATATACACAGTCGTGGCCAAAAGTTTTGAGAATGACACAAATATTAGTTTTCACAAAGTTTGCTGCTAAACTGCTTTTAGATCTTTGTTTCAGTTGTTTCTGTGATGTACTGAAATATAATTACAAGCACTTCATACATTTCAAAGGCTTTTATCGACAATTACATGACATTTATGCAAAGAGTCAGTATTTGCAGTGTTGGCCCTTCTTTTTCAGGACCTCTGCAATTCGACTGGGCTGCTCTCAATCAACTTCTGGGCCAAATCCTGACTGATAGCAACCCATTCTTTCATAATCACTTCTTGGAGTGTGTCAGAATTAGTGGGTTTTTGTTTGTCCACCCACCTCTTGAGGATTGACCACAAGTTCTCAATAGGGTGAAGATCTGGGGAGTTTCCAGGCCATGGACCCAAAATTTCAACGTTTTGGTCTCCAAGCCACTTAGTTATCACTTTTGCCTTATGGCACAGTGCTCCATCGTGCTGGAAAATGCATTGTTCTTCACCAAACTGTTGTTGGATTGTTGGAAGAAGTTGCTGTTGGAGGGTGTTTTGGTACCATTCTTTATTCATGGCTGTGTTTTTGGGCAAAATTGTGAGTGAGCCCACTCCCTTGGATGAGAAGCAACCCCACACATGAATGGTCTCAGGATGCTTTACTATTGGCATGACACAGGACTGACGGTAGCGCTCACCTTTTCTTCTCCGGACAAGCCTTTTTCCAGATGCCCCAAACAATCGGAAAGAGGCTTCATCCGAGAATATGACTTTGCCCCAGTCCTCAGCAGTCCATTCGCCATACTTTTTGCAGAAGATTAATCTGTCCCTGATGTTTTTTTTGGAGAGAAGTGGCTTCTTTGCTGCCCTTCTTGACACCAGGCCATCTTCCAAAAGTCTTCGCCTCACTGTGCGTGCAGATGCGCTCACACCTGCCTGCTGCCATTCCTGAGCAAGCTCTGCACTGGTGGCACTCCGATCCCGCAGCTGAATCCTCGTTAGGAGACGATCCTGCCGCTTGCTGGACTTTCTTGGACGCCCTGAAGCCTTTTCCAATTTCCAATATTTATTAACTTTTCCAATTTCCAATATTTATTCTCAAAACTTTTGGCCACGACTGTAGATGTGTGTGTGTGTGTGTGTGTGTGTGTGTGTGTGTGTGTGTGTGTGTGTGTGTGTGTGTGTGTGTGTGTAAAAAACACATGTAAAAATCTAAGACCAAAAGACCCCACAGTAAAAAAGCAAACATTTTTTGCCATGTGCTTCAAATAAAGAGTAGAGTAGATGACCTATTAGAATAGATGCTATTTGTGCCTGTATACATACAGTAGCCGGACCTCCCTACACATACGTTGCATAGAGCACTGAATTTAAAAAAGAGAAAATCAAGCCCCTCCACCTGGTGTCAGAGCTACTGTCAGTGGACGAATTTCGAGAGGATGAAGTGTAATTATTTTCTGGGACATTAAAAAAAGAGAAAAGCAACTCCATGAGAGTGGAGGAACAGCTCTCTGGCAAGAGCAGTATTTTTCAATGTAATGTCAGATATAACTCAGATGTTAAATTGACTGAGTGTGTATCTCTCTACGTTGCTCACCTAGCTGGGTAGTTGCCTCTTTGTCTGCCTACAATACGCCTTGCTCGGTAGCTTGTTGGCCTTACCCAGACATAGTGCTTGACAAAAGTTGATAATGCGTCACATATACTGTATGTGTTTGCACTGAAAATGTGCTTTTTAGCAACAACAACGATTAGTATCAGTGCAGACAATATGGATGTCATGGCACTCCTCATTGCAATACATCATTTTGAAATAATGAGTTGTCAATCTATAAATGACGACTCAAGACGTATCTGTTTCTTCAATATTGGATTAAACCCCCCTTCCAAAAAAAAAAAAACTTTCCCAACTGTGTTTGACTGATGGCACTTAGTTAGTAACCTATTATCCCAGTGTAAGTATCTATCCAGTGACGGAAACCTCAAAGCACTTTTTGTAAGTCGCTCTGGATACGAGCATCTGCCAAATGCCTAAATGTAAGCTTGCCTTTTTGTCACTTTATTGGAGGTTCAGTTTTGTAGCATAGTGGAAACTTTTTTTAAAAAAATGACAACTAAGGCTTCTTTCAGTTTACTGATTGAACATGCTGTGGTGAAATACAATAAATACTGTTTTCCTAGCATCATAGCATCACTAGGCAAAAGCATCATTCAAGCTCACGAGAGTGTCCAGACACATAGACCTTCAATTTACAAAAAAAAAAGTTGTTAATGCTGTATTGGTCTATTTGTTTACTGAGGGATGGAGCAAGCTGTCCTACAGGAGGGGGGTTGTAGAGGGAGCGCCGGGTGTCAGGTGTGCTAATAGGAAAGGGCTTATAGTACAGGAGGAGGACATCTTCTTAGCAGATTTTTGCTTAGGGCCCAGTAAAGGTTAGGTCTCGTTCAAAGTGTAGAACAGGCAGCTGCCAAAAGTGGCCTAGTTAAAATTGTTTTTAAAAAAAACAAAGATCTCGCCAGAACTTTGGATACTAACATAATTTTTAACAAAATAAGTGAATAAATTTATTGCCATTAAATTCCTTTACAAACCCACCTTTACATTATTGGAATATATTTGGAAAACACACACACACACACAGAGCAAAGGAGAAGCTGCCAGATTGGCCAGCTACTGAGTTTTGTTCTCACACTGACAGGCTTAATATCCTAAATCAATACTTGCAAAAGATTGGTGACAGATACGATCAAGTTAATTTCAGATCCCGGTGCAAATTTATTAAGCCGTCAATAACAAATGGCAAGCAGGGAAAGCACAGGTATGAGAGGATGAAGAAAGCAGGCAGATTCTGTAATTATCTGCAGCAAAACAGACAATTTCCCCTGTCTTTCGTGTGGAGATGATAAATGTATTTCATTAGAAAAGTTTGGAGCAGAGAGGAAAAGTGAAGGCCTATGGGGATAGATTATTCCCCACAGAGACACATGAACAAAGACTGTATCATACTGTCTAAATAAAGCCTGCTCGTGGGGACTGATGGTAAAGGAGGAAACTTCACGTAGACGGCAAGGAGAAAACGTCAGCCTTACAGATAAATCATACTGTCTCACTGTTCACAGTATACAACGTTATACAAGCTTTTATACACTACAGTATTGCATTCCTTCTTCTACGGACACCAACACAGTCAGGTAGCAGTCTGCGTGCAAGTGACACAGCACTCTTCCCCTGTTTTATTTTAATCACCCTCCACCTTCTGTTTCTTCACAGTGAGCGACTTGTCCCCGTGAGCACTCACTGTCTCTACACTGCATAAAAACAGCTTCATGTGCATGCGGATGCATTATTAAAGAAAGCCACCTTGGCGAATCAGCAAATCTAGCTGTCAAAGTCAATTAATAAAGTTCACTACAACTCCTTCTGACCAGCGATTTCCACACCCTGTAAAAGACACACTTCTATCCTCCGTGGCCTTTCCTCCCGCCGTGCGATCCGCAATCTCGTCTCCAGTAAATACCTCGGCGAAGCCGAGATGAGCACAGCACTTCCAGCTCCTGAGGCTAGTGCACACATCTCATCCAGCTACTCCTCCCTTCCAGCTGGGAGATATGGAATACCACCAAACTATACCCATAACCAGTTTCTTCGACGACTCTCAGCATGGAGTAATAAAACCTAAAAGGTTTTTAGTTTAAAAAAAAATTTTTTTATAATTACCTGGGATAAGAGCCATGTGAAAACTGAGGCACAGCATTATGAATACTAATGAATAGTAAAGTAAGACAGGATAATATTTTGATCATCAAGGCAATATTAATAGTGCTATAGCTACAATTAACAGTGTCAGAATGCTAATGAGAAAAAAATGAACCTACGCTGTTAGTCGATTGATATTTCATGCTTGGACATTTATCGCTGTAGCTTCTATAGGCAAAGTAATAAATACTCTAAACTGCTATTAAAGAGCACATATTATAATGAATTATAAAATTCACAGAGTAAAAAACTTCTCTTCAATCTCAAAGAGCTGCAGCTGCTTCCTCAGCAAGAGGTTCAAACTGATAAGGCTGTGAGCCAAGTGTTTGCTTATCTAGCTCATTACTATTAACATACTTGAAACCATTATGAGACACACTGAGACCTTTAAAATGAAACAAAAGTATAACTCCTATTTAAAGCTGTAAGGGGAAACACAGACTGGCAGCATGTGACCAGTATGACAGCAAAACACAATAATACGATATACTTATACTGATATATCAAAACATTTCATTTGAAACCTACGTACTTGACAGTAAGTCCCCTACATGAGAACGTTCGAGTTACAAACATGCATTTTTTTTTTGTGTTAAATCGCCCTATCATCCAGAGATTACGTGTTCGATTCCCGGGTGATGCTGTCGCCTCTCGCAGCCGGGGGCCTACAGAGAGCTGATTAGCCGAGGTCTCTCAGCGGGGTGGGATGGGAAGCACTTGGTGCTCCCACATCAATAATGGCTCTATAGCCAATCATGAGTGTCTATGAGCTTATGCAAGTGAAAGGAGCGGATAGTGCTGTTCTTTGCACCATTTGGGGTGGCGTGGCTGGCATTGCAAGATGTCGGTAAGCAAGCATAAAAGCAGTGGTGATGAATCTGGTACTGCTAAGAAATGCCAAGCATTAATGATGGAGACAAAAATGAAAATAATAGAGGAAAAAGTGAAAGTCGTTGAGAGAATGGAGCAAAGTGGAAAAAATCTCAGGTATTGCATATTATTTTAATATGAATCGTTCAACCATCTGTTCTAAAGAACAAAGACGAAATGATGGAGCGTGTTAGTTTTATACGGTGTAGAGCCAATAGTTTTAGCATCCTAGTACCTAGACAATGTTTATTGGATATACAGTTAAAATAAATTGGACTCTCGGAACAGAACTTTTTTTTTGAGCAAAGCATCACACAAGCCGCCAGTGTTCTGAGCAAAAGCCTCACAGCTTGCTTCTTTCTGCCACATAATCAGCAAAGCGAAGATAATTCCTTTGCAACACATTGGCTGCCGTGAGTGAACTAAATGTGTTCAGTGGGTTTGTAGAGAATGTTAAAGGCAAGTAAAAGAATCTTACACTCTTACTGCTGTTGTAGTATCCCACATAGCACATAGCTTTGTAAAGTATATGACATGTTGTCCAAACAACATCCAGATTGCATGATGTGCTAATGCACTGAACATTCTGCAGATATGAAGTGACATATAATAGACAGGTGTACGGCACTCAATGTCTGTGATGCAATTTGAATGTTGCGTGAACACCATGTCATATACAGTACAATGTTATATAGGACACTGTAGTGTATGCAGAGAAATAATGGTCCAAAACTTCAATCTGCACAAGCGATATGTGCACAGTAGACATGGGATGTAAAGTATGCACTGTGTGTGAGAAGCTGTACGTTAAAGAGATATCAGTTAAAGGAGGAGAATGAGGATGCTGTAAACTGAAGGTTTGGTATTGCTTATAATGTTGCTCTTGATCTTCAACAATCTTTGTAATTACACACGTGGACAAAATTGTTGGTACCCTTCGGTCAATGAAAGAAAAACTCACAATGGTCACAGAAATAACTTTAATCTGACAAAAGTAATAATTAATAAGAATTCTATGAATGTTAACCAATGAAAGTCAGACATTGCTTTTCAACCATGCTTCAACAGAATTATTTTAAAAAATGAACTCATGGAACAGGCCTGGACAAAAATGATGGTACCCCTAACTTAATAGTTTGTTGCACAACCTTTTGAGACAATCACTGCAATCAAACGATTCCTGTAACTGTCAATGAGACTTCTGCACCTCTCTGCAGGTATTTTGACCCACTCCTCATGAGCAAGCTACTCCAGTTGTTTCCAATTTTTGAAGGGTGCCTTTTCCAGACAGCATGTTTCAGCTCCTTCCAAAGATGCTCAATAGGATTGAGGTCAGGGCTCATAGAAGGCCACTTTAGAATAGTCCAATGTTTTCCTCTTAGCCATTCTTGGGTGTTTTTAGCTGTGTGTTTTGGGTCATTGTCCTGTTGCAAGACCCATGACCTGCGACTGAGACCCAGCTTTCTGACACTGGCCAGCACATTTCTCTCTAAAATCCCTTGATAGTCTTGAGATTTCATTGTACCCTGCACAGATTCAAGACACCCTGTGCCAGATGCAGCAAAGCAGCCCCAGAACATAACAGAGCCTCCTCCATGTTTCACAGTAGGGACAGTGTTCTTTTCTTCATATGCTTCATTTTTCCGTCTGTGAACATAGAGCTGATGTGCCTTGGCAAAAAGTTCAATTTTTGTCTCATCTGTCCATAGGACATTCTCCCAGAAGCTTTGTGGCTTGTCAACATGTAGTTTGGCATATTCCAGTCGGACTTTTTCATGATTTGTTTTCAACAATGGTGTCCTCCTTGGTCATCTCCCATGTAGTCCACTTTGGCTCAAACAACGACGGATGGTGCGATCTGACACTGATGTTCCTTGAGCATGAAGTTCACCTTGGATCTCTTTAGAAGTCTTTCTGGGCTCTTTTGTTACCATTCGGATTATCCGTCTCTTTGATTTGTCATAAATTTTCCTCCTGCGGCCACGTCCAGGGAGGTTGGCTACAGTCCCATGGATCTTAAATTTCTGAATAATATGTGCAACTGAAGTCACAGGAACATCTAGCTGCTTGGAAATGGTCTTATAGCCTTTACCTTTAACATGCTTGTCTATACTTTTCTTTCGAATCTCCTGAGACAACTCTTTCCTTCGCTTCCTCTGGTCCATGTTGAGTGTGGTACATACCATGTCACCAAACAACACAGTGACTACCTGGAGCCCTATATATAGGCCCACTGACTGATTACAAGATTGTAGACACCTGTGATGCTAATTAGTGGACACACCTTGAATTAACATGTCCCTTTGGTCACATTATTTTCAGTATTTTCTAGGGGTACCATCATTTTTGTCCAGGCCTGTTCCATGAGTTTATTTTTTAAAATAATTTTGTTGAAGCATGGTTGAAAAGCAATGTCTGACTTTCATTGGTTAACATTCATAGACTTTTTAAAAATTATTACTTTTGTCAGATTAAAGTTATTTCTGTGACCATTGTGAGTTTTTCTTTCATTGACCGAAGGGTACCAACAATTTTTTCCATGTGTGTAAAAAGGTTTTGTCTGCAATAAAACGCAACTCTTTTTTTCCCTCTATTTAATTTGCTGCTGCTACTTGCTGTCTGAATCACTACACAATTACAGTCAAAGCATGAGGTTGCAATAGTTTATGAAAAATCAACCAACATATTACTGCTATATATTATTATAATATAATATATACTTATTATATGAATAATTATAGTATATTATTATAATTATATATAATTGCATACTTAATTACAAATGTAATCACAAACACAACTGCAGACTGATCTATCTGTTGAGCTAAAACTGTGGGAGTGGGCTTATAGCTTATAGCACAAGATCCACATTGACTTTTTGGAATTTGTGTCTTGTTACAGCCTTGTGACTCAAAGAAAAAAAAATGCGCCAAATATTCTCTTTGTAAATATTCTCTTCTCAGGATGCAATACTTCTTGCTTCATCTGAAGATTTTCTTTTAAAACCATAAAATTGATTTCTCTCGTTTTGTTGTCTCAGTTTCAGATGCTCTGTTCATAGCTGTCAGAATGCCTGATACTTCTGTACGGTTATATGGTTGGCCATCAGTGGCTTAATGACTGCAAGCCGACTGGCTTTGCACACTTGTATATCTACACCTCTTTGCAACAGTTTTCAAAAAGCAGTTTATTGGTTCTAAAAAGGCCAATGAGTACATCAGGATTGTTCTTAAAATGAAGCTTTGGGCAGAATTGGCACACTGTTAAATGGTGATCAGCAGTAATAGGCTAGTGGATCTTTTCTATAATGAAAATGCACTTGGTGGACTTTCACAGTTTAACAAACCAAGCCATTTAGTAATATTGAATTACCCTGAAAGATTTTAGACCAATCAAGAAAACACTCACAACATTTACTCTGGCTGAAATTCGTAAAAATACGAAACCCACTGGACTGGAATCAAAGATACGAAGATACAGTGCAAATCAAAAAATCTAAGTCTGGGTTAGGCTTAACAAGCAAAATTGATCGGAAAACTGCCTACAACGTTTTCAGTCTTTTGTGAATAATTATTTCATTATTTATATTCATTATATTATTTTCAATTTCATGGTAAATATGATTAGTTATTTGCAGTTGCGATTTCTTTTTAAACGTTATAAAAATTTATTCAATCCAAAGCTACCATTAAGGCCATAAAATACAAATATTAAATTAGTAGGAATAAGGGGATCGTTATGTCAGTTATGTAAAAAATATATATATAAATATATATATAATGCATTTCTGAAGAACAAAAACTGACATTCTAAGCTATGAGTGCTTGTTTTTCCCGAGTCTTTCATGTTCATGCACCTCAGTTTGACCAGGCAGTGAGTAAGCATCAGGACACAGAGAGGCAGACTAGACATTTTTCTCCTTTCAGTCCTCACCATAATCAGATTAAGCCCTGAAAATCTATATAGATCTATAGTTTAATTGAAAGTCTGGTTTCAAACATTACTAGGAAAACAAAAAAGAAAAAGGAAAAAAACGCCCAGGCCAGGGCTTATGATCTATCACCTTCACATGGACATCTCTAAACGATTTCACTGAAAGCCTGGCCCAAATCATTACGACGTAATTACAGAACCTCCAGGGACATTTAGCATGATCTGACACTACTGCGCTACTCACGGGGCTGTTTCCAGCACCCCCGTCACAAGAATGACAATTTGCTCCAATTTTCCTTCTCTTTTTCATCCAACGACATAGAGCGTTTTCTTTCTGTCTGTTATGCGAAACTAACCTCAGTGGGGAATTAATTATCCATACATGCATAACATATATTAAAGCATCATCTCTGTTGCTACAATGTCCTAGAAAACAACAGTGTTTCTCTAAATATGATGAATACTTTCAATGATCGAGGGCAGCATGAGCTCTAGTAATTCCATCCACAATTAAAGCCATTAAAACAAAAACATCCGCTTGTTTGAGGTCAGCTATGTCCTAATGCTTTGATCAATTTGTGCAGATGGATAATAACTCACTTTTTTTTTTTTTTTTTACATGACACAGCCTGCTTTGAGAGAGTGCAATACGACTCTAAGCTAGATGATGATTCTTCTTTTTTTTCCTCTGTATGGATCCCAGGACAGCTGGAGTTGACCTCCTCTCCTCTGCTACTAATTACTCAATTACAAATTAATTACTAAAGACTGAAAGGACCTTGGTACAGTAGTAATGAAAGAATTTTCTTTTAGGAGGCAACCTAGTCCGAGTTGTCTGTAAGAGAACTATGTTTCAGCCATGATCACTGTTTTTAGGAAAATGATATACTGTTTCAAGGGCTCCCGGCAAGGAAATGACAGAAAGGTGACTGTTGTTAAGCCAATGTGTATTTGTGTGGGTGCACGGCGTTAAGCCTGAAAGGACAGCAATTTGTCCTTTATGCTCTGACATCCAACTCTCATTAATATGTGCAAACCTCTCCTCGTGGGCAGGGAGGCTGGAACGCGTGAAGCTTCCGTAACGCAGAGGAAAGGTTAAAAAAATCCACACTGGCTTTTTGGGTTTTGTGCCCCTTGGCACCAGATGCAGCATCATTAAAATTCAGCTCAATCTTGCTGTGTCTATGCAACAGCCTCCTTCTTCTTCTTGCACAGCCCAAGCACTGAGCCATCGTATCTCTATCGCGTGCATTCCACACAGAGCTCGCAAACATGACCACCAGAAGAGTTAAATGCCTGTATTCGTAAACTACTACATTTCATTCCGCTCACAAACACCACTGGAGGCAGCAGCTGGCAAAAGTACTGACAAAGTAGTGAGTCTATACCCATGACTAATCTTCCCACATAGCAACATGGGCTCCACATGGGTTCAGGTTTACCAGAATAATATCTGTGGAGTTAGTTAGAATATATTCCAGGGAGACATGTAAAAGAACAGCGTATCGCAACATGAGATCATGGTTACACAGCTTACAGGCAGTATTTCAAGGGCTGAGACAAGAAGCAAATGCAAAGTTAACAGAGTCAAGCTTGAGTACTTTTCGATAAAGGAGATTTGTAGTAGTGTGAATACAAACCACATTATCAAACCAAAAAAATCCAAAAGCGTATCAGTAAAAAACAAGACAAAAAAAAAAATCAAGGAAAAAAACACAACAGCAAAATCAGAAACACAACCTTGAGTAGGTTCTTGACTGTTTTTTTTTTTTTTTTTTTGATGGAGTGTTATTGGATGGTTAACGTTACAGATCACCACAGGATCTGCTAATAAAAACTGTAACAATGTATTATAAATAGTGAAGAATCGACATATATGCATGAACCCCTGGCAAACGCCTGACGTGTGTGAAAGTCTAAGAGGAATAAATGGAATCCTACCATGGCGACCTCTCCACTACTACAGTCATTTACCACTCCAATGCCAGACGTCCATAATGTTTCATTGGCGAGGGCGATTATTTCTGCTAAAACACTTTGACCCATGCTTCTCAGTTATGTGCAGGAGGCAATGAATTGTTTCACAAAACCATGAACACAGCCATTAGAGTTTCACAAACCTGGGAGAATGAGTGATGAGAGCTTGGAGTTGAGTTGGAAAAATTATACCTTTGTTTTTTTATCAGTTCTGTAGCTTGTACTTTGTGTATTATATTATAGCTTCATTGCACTCATAATTGACACGGGCAGTGCTATTTGCTTCACGCTGTTACATAGTCTGACATCAAAGCCAAGTAAAAGGACAAATAATAATTAAAGTTGCAAGCAACGATGACGGGCCCAAGCAACGGGCGCGGTCCCCACCCCGGGCGCACCGCACAACCTGCGTGTTATTCGAGTGTGTCAAAACCTCAAAAAAGTCATTGGCACCCGGTTGCACCGCAGAACTTGCACACAGAACGTCACACATCATACTGGGCTAATATCAGTTTGGGCCCTAAATATTTGTGTGTGTGTGTGTGTGACTAGTTAATGTGTCAGTCTGTCTCTGATGAGTAAATGTGTTTTTGTGTGTTTGTGTGTGTGTGGTGTGTGAATCTGTGTGTTAACATTAGTGATGTGTGTGTTAGTATGTCCAAGACATGTGACTTGTTAGTGGATGTGTGTGTTTCTGCGTGAGACAGAGATGTGAGTGTGTGAGTGTTATAATTTGTGATGTTATAATGTGTGTGTGTATGTAGGTGCTCATTTGTGTGATGTATGAGTGTATTTGTTTGTGTTTGTGCATGCATGTGTGTGCGTGTGTGTGAGATGTGTTTGTGTCTTTGTGTGTGTTTATTTAGTGTGTTAACATTAGTGATGTGTGC
Organism: Clarias fuscus; assembly: GCA_030347435.1. NCBI lineage: Eukaryota > Metazoa > Chordata > Actinopteri > Siluriformes > Clariidae > Clarias > Clarias fuscus. The sequence goes on along the minus strand of CM059214.1, from coordinate 19,774,739 downwards.
TTGTGTTTGTGCATGTTTGTGTGTATGGTGTGTTCAAATATTAGTGATTTGTGTGTGATTAATAATTGTTCGGTGTAAGTTTAAGACATTATCACTGCTGACCCGTTTGAGAGATCAAAATGTGTGATGTGATGTGATGTGTGTGTGAGAGTGAGGGAGAGATGTGTGTGAGTGATGTGATGTGATGTGATGTGATTTGTGTGTGTGTGTGTGTGTGTGTGGGAGGTTTAGTGTGTGTGAGAGTGAGGGACAGAGGTGTGTGAGATGTAGATGTGTCAGTCTGTGTGTGACGAGTAAATGTGCTTGTGTTTGTGCGTGTTTGTGTATATTAGATTAGATTAGATTAGATTCAACTTTATTGTCATTGCACGCAGTCACAAGGCAACGAAATGCAGTTAGCATCTAACCAGAAGTGCAAGTTAGCAGTGCAATATAAACATATATACAGATCTATAGAAATTTGTATGATAGAATTAAGGTCTATGTATAAATTGTATTACAGAAAAAAAAAAAAAAAAAAAAATTATATATATATATATATATATATGGAGTGTGTGTGTGTGTTTGTGTGTATGGTGTGTGAGTCTGTGTGTGAACATTAGTGATGTGTGTTATTAATAATTTTTCAGTGTAAGTTTAAGGATGTTCCTGAATGTGATGTCACTGTCCGTGTCACTGAATATAATGAGTGAGTGTGTGTGTGTGTGAGTGTGTGTGTGTCGTGAGAGATGTGTGCTATAGATGTGCAGGACCCTCTTGTTTTCCTAAGGATCATTCTTTTCTTTTCTTTTTTAATGTAGTGTGTTGACATTAGTGATGTGTGTGTTATTAATCATTTTTCGTTGTGTAAGTTTAAGACATTAGTACGGCTGAGACATTTGAGATATCAAAACTGATTTGCAATTAAAAACTCACCCACACACTATAGGTGCGCAGGAGCCTCTTGTTTAAGGATCTTTTTCCTTTTTCATGATATATTGATTTTTATTTAGTCAGGTACCATTAGTGACGTGTGCTTGTGATGTGTGTGTGTGCATGTAGGATAGTTAGTGTGTTCATATTGTGTATTTGTCGGGATGTGTACATGACCGATGTGTAGAATGTGTGGTCTGGTGTGTATATCGCCGCGCTTGTCCACCAGACTGAATGTTGCACAGTGGGCAATTTAAATGTTTGTATTGTTTATTTTTTATGATTTCTGCATATGTTTAAATAATAAACATGAAGCCATAGTAAATGAGAAGGGGAAAGACCTGACTGCAGAATACCTGCCTACTACTGCCATCTACTGGACATATTTTATTACTGCAGGAGTCAGTACAGAAAATTCAGACCAAGGCTGATAAATATACTGTAAAAATTGTTGGGAGCTGTGTGAGCATCACAAAAACATGAAACTCAAGAAATCTACTCAGAAGCAGTTGTTCTTTCTACATAAAATGTTTGGGCACATTAGGACTTTCCACTTGGTGGATATAAGTATCTTATGTTTGCTCCAAATGATATGTTGCCATATCAACACTATTCAACGTATCAAAAAATCCTTTACAGTGTGACATCAGCCGTGTCTTCCAATTATTGTGCCTGATGTTGAAGCCAATTTGCTGAAAATTAGTCACAAAAGAATTTAATTTCTAAAAGTAGACACTTTCTGCTGCCAGTTGGTGGCGCTATGACTGAGACTCACGGGACCCATGTCACTGTGAGCAGGACTCTTCTCTTAACCTACTGCTGAGGTTTGATGAACGTCACTCAATTTATACAGAAGTTATTAGCCACTTCCTGTTTCCTGTTATTCGCCATAGGTTTAAGGGCTCGCCACGGCCGACCCGTTTAAGATATCAACCAGCCCTTCACAATATTAGATCCTCAATCTCTTGAGATTATATTAGACCCTGTTTGGTCAAAAACCTATTAATCCTGTAAGAGTAGTAGATCACATTCCAATGGGTGCGTTTTTCAAACAACGCCAAATAACTGACTTCCTGTTCAGCGGATTCCATGACATGGGGTATGCAAGTTGTTCATCTTAATGAGATCTAAATTTATACTGGGTCTCATTCATATATGTGAAAGTGGATATGAGTTATGCAGCTGAAACTTTACAAAGTTCCAGGGGGCGCTGTACAGGCCCTGTGCCACGCCCGGGCTCCAGGCTCTCAGGGATTCCTCACAATCAGTTAGAGTCTACACCCATACAATTTGGGACCCGTAGGTCTTTCCACTCGTAAGATATGAGAAGAATAGTTGTCTTCGATTTTTTCTTGAGTTAAATCGTCACCATAGCAACACGATTCAAATTAGAAAAAAAATCCTCCATGTTTTCAAATGACCCATGTCTTTTCATTATTCTGACTGATTTTGAACCAAATCAGGTGAAAGTAAAGGACAAAATATTACTGATTTCCAAAAGTGACACACTTCCTGCTGCCACTTGGTGGCGCTATGACATAGACTCATGATTGTCATATGATGTGATCAGCTTCCTACTCTTAACATACCTGTAAACTTTCATGTGCCTAACTTAATGTACACAGAAGTTATTAGCCACTTCCTGTTTCATTTTATTCGCCATAATTTTAAAGCGTCGCCACGGCCGAACCGTTCGAGGTATCAAAAAGATCTCTGCAATTTTGCATCGGCAACTTGTTTAGATCATATTTAGCTGGTTTGGTGCGAATTGTAAAAAGTTCCTAGGAGGAGTATTTCAAATTCCATTGGGTGCGTTTTGCAAACAACTCAAAATAACTCACTTCCTGTTGATTAGTCCTGATGACATGCAGCGCGAAACTTGTTCAGTTTGATGAGATCTAAATGTTCACCGAGTTTTATAAGTATATGTGCAAGTGTGTCTGAGCTATAAGGCAAGACTCTGTAGGGGGCGCTGTGTGGGGCGTGTGCGACGCCCCGGGCCGAGCCCCACTGAGGACCTGTTGGCCGCAGATTCCAATCTGTGTGCAACTTTTGGTGAGTTTTTGAGTATGTTAAGAGGCCCGAAAGTGCCCGGATGATTGAAAGAAAAATAATAAAAAGAAAAAAAAAAAAATAATAATAATAATAATCCTAACGAAAACAATAGGGCCCTGCGCACTCAGTGCTTGGGCCCTAACTACTCTGAGTCTGTGACTTTGCTTCATGAGAAATAGCATTATTTTATATTGCCTGTGGCACACAACTCTCCAAAGCTTGCATTTGGTTAGTCCCCTTAGTGGAAAGTAATAAAGGCAGTGTTGAGCTAAAATAGCTACTAAAGTTCATACAAGACTGTACAAGTGGTGATGTAGAGATCTTATGTACAAAATTTTTATTAACAATGTTAAATAAATGCAAATATTAAAAACTGTAGCCACAACTTTGGAATCAAAATCATTTTCAAATGTATTGACATATTTTAAACTTTAAAGTCATCGCATTTGTGCCATAAGCCATTCGATCCCCCTGTGGTAACATGTCAAACATCAGTTTGTACTGCAGGTGCATAGAGACATCAGGTTTTATATTTGATGGATCCACTCGAACAAGATGATGCATAATACATGACAAGCTTTTAGGACAAGCATGTAGGACCACTCTGATACTCGTTTCCTTTTCCTGTAAGTTATTCCATTTCATTCCAGTCTAACCCCAGTGAGGGTCACATGTTAATATTCATTCCTCTGAGGTAATAGGGTAATGGAGTATGCTAGGCTATGAAAGCATTTTAGTCCCATTTGCCGGACCTGATTTAAATTGCAAATAAAAAGATTTTTTTTTAATTCAAAGAAAATTATGTTAATCAAATGTGACTATCAGAAAGTATGCGTTAGTCCCCGAAGAAGAACCAGCTCTTCTCATCACCCCTGAAACAGAAGAGTCCTCACCATAATAAACCAACGTAACATGTGGCTCGTTAAAAAGAAGGGGTTAAATAGCATAAATCAGCCTATCATCAAATGGTGCAAATACTTAACTGCTGATACTTAAATTATTCTGTTTCATTTGAGTTTTTGGAAACTGTTTTGTACTTAAAGCAAACTACAAAAATGTGTTGTTCAGAGAGAAATCTTATGCTTTTTTTGTGTCCAGTTGAAGCGGTGACATCAAAATAAAGCAACGAGGGAGATGTCAAACAGGGGGTCACCCAACCACCATGTCCGTTAGTTTATCTAAACTTCTCAGTTTTCTCTACTGGGAAATGAGGCTGCCCAAGTAAATTTACTACTACAGCAGACAGTGTATACTAGACAGGGATACACTTAGAGTTCTCCCCAGGCAATGCTGGAAATCCCTACACACACACACATACAGAATTGCAATTGTAATCAGAACAGGCTGGGGGAATAGATTTTCCGAAAGAAAAAAGTGAACACTTTGATAATAATAATAATAATAATAATAGAATGTGGGATCAGACTATTTTTTTCAGTCTTTTAGAAGAATGAACATTTATGAATTTATGACAGCTGTTTAGATGTATAGTTATCAAAAAAAAAAGATGTCTTTGCCCACTTTACCTGAGACAGGGCTTTCCGGAGCCCACTTGGTGCCAGGGTGCAGGAGCTGGAAGGATGAGCGCACTTCGTGGCACTTTAGGAGCTGAGTGCTCGGCTCGGAAAGCGGCAAAAACAAAGCGCATAAAACCCACGACCCGATAAAGTTCACTCCGCACATGGTCACTGCCAAAAGACTCTTGTGATCATTAATGATCCCCGTACTTAATTAAAGTAGATATTCACGAACCGCGTCCTGTTTCTGATTCCGCCAAATCTAGCCTAGTCTAAAGCATCCGCTGCTCAGGACACAGCAGCCCACAAACTGTCCTCCTGGAGATCTTCCTCCTCCTCCTCCTCCTGATCAGCAAGGATCCTCGTTATCAGGAGTAGGTACAGTAGTTATACAGCAGATCTGCAGTTGACATGAACAGCCTTCATGCTGCCGATGTGTTCTTTTAGAAACTCTTCTTCCATTGGCGGCATCCACAGCTGAAGGGTTGCCAGGTCTGTACAGAGGCGCGCACATGTGCGCTAGAACATCGCCCTCCAGTGTGCGCGCGGCATCAGTCACCAGTTCAGACAATACATCAGATTTAAAGACATATTCAGCTCATCGCATCATTTTTTTTTTTTTTTTTACCCACTAAGATTTTCGCACAAAACAGAACTTAGGGTTAATTGATGCAGATTTGGGCTATGCAAACTCGATTGCTTTACATTGTGAACTTTCCTCTGATTAAAAAGTGTCTGGTGACACTTTATGTCTCTCCTTGGCAGTATATCTTATTTATCTTATCAGTCATTATCCCTTCTTAAATAGTATAATAATCCATAGTCACGTGATTAAGCACGCCTTTACACATCGTTCGTAAAAGTTCCTGAAATATTTGCAAGATTGAAAAACTTAGTTTTTAATGCATTTATTTTAAAGAGATGTGACATGTTGTACAAATTGTGCGCTTTAACGTTAAGATGTTAAAATATGTTTCTTTTAATTTTTTTATATTAGAAATTAAGCGAACACATGTTTAAGCATTACAAATAAACCGACCACACAGGTCCTAGATATAGTACTAGTAAAAATCTATACTACTATACTGGTTTTCCCAAAAAAAAAAAAAAAAAAAAACATGCAAACACTAAATCAGCAATGTTTTAATGCAAATAATTTATACCAAGTTTGTCTTCCCCCTTGTAAACTTTTTATTAAACTTTACGCTATCCTTGCTTACTGTGTAAGACCTACTGTATGCCACTTATCACAAAGATAGCCATCTCTTGACAGAAGTGCACGAAGAGGCAACCAAGTAAAACTGATTTATCGTTGTAAAATAAATTTATTGTTTAACACACATAAAAAGTCAGGGGGGAAAGTGTATGCAAAGCATTAAAAAAAAAAAGTCATTACACTTAACATTCAAAGAGCATTTTATTTCACCATTCGAACAAAACGAACTGGACGTTTAGCCGAACTTTAGATCAGTACAATCTAAATATTGTAGGAAAAGAGATTTTATTCACCCGACTCTACACTGCCATCTTGTGGTCTTACTGTACGCCTTAGTGAGTGGCAAAAACGGATGATTTAACACCAGATAGAGGAGTATTTTGATTTATTAATATTTACATTAAAAAGGATGATGATACATAAAACTAGCGTAAGTAATCGCCACAAGTATATTTGTAAAAGTCTGTGTGGGGGTCACGTGATCCAGCGGATTACAGATGGATACCGTGCAATTTTTCATAGAAAAAAATCAAGTATTGCTAAAATTGCAAAGTCATCCACCCGGAAACAGCGAGACAATTTACATGCAGCTAGAACAAGAGTGACATACATACATAAATAAAGACATTAAATATAATTAAATAAATAAATAAGGTTCGTGTGGCCTAGCTAGTGAAGCAAATGAATGTACACACTCTTTCCCAAAAAGGTACATGCATACAACAAGCGTTTGCACGGTAATTATAACCCAAAGGCTGCCTTGTGATGATTAATTTTAGTTTTAGCCTTTTTTTGTGAAGCTTTCCTCTGTAACCGCCAGTTTTGCATGGATTTGCACAGCACATTATATTAAGGCTGGATGCAATCCTGCAAAACTCGCCGTGCAACAGAGCATTCTCAGAGCTGCTCCAAATATCCTGATGCAGATGACCGGCAATACATGAAGTGCACACACTGCAGTAGATCTGCGGCCACTACCTGCACTGTGAGCACTTTGGAACTGCCAGGACGACAAGCCGCACGCGCAAAGTGCCACCGAGAGTGTGTTAACAAACAGGAAAGCATGGTTAATAATTCAATAAGGTTTCCACACGCTTAACACAGGACACGGCTTCCAGTCGTTTAATATACACTGTCTCCTGCCGGAAGGAGCATCTAGCGCAGTAGATACTACACTAATTCACTGACTACACAAGATGCACCTTAGCAAGAAAAGTGTGAATTGGCCTTTAAAGTGCTTTTATAGGAGGCAGGACTCTCAGGAATTTCCAACACCCTGTAGAACAAAAACATCACATCAAATTACAATAATCCCAGCTGACAGAATTAATGATGAATGAAACACGTGGTCGATCATTTGGGAAATGTTTAAAGTGCGCCCCAAAACAAACCGAATAACTTGATTAACTGGGCACGGGGAAAAATGACAACAATTATAAACGCACATGATTTAAAATTCGAGGGAGGAAGTCAACTGCCACAAACATTAACCACTTTAGTATCTTAATTGAAAACATGTTACCAGTTGAGTTTTAAATTTCCTATATAAATTTCATAATGCAAAGGGTTAATAAGTAATTCATATAATTTAATACAAAAAAAATGTCAAATATAACTTCGCTACTTGAATAACAGAGTCTGATGACCGATCACGTGGCCTTCTTAATCACCTAATGAAGTAAAATATTGGAGAAGCAGATTAATGGAGGACTACAATGCAGGAACCAAGCACAAGCACGTCTGATGTTTTCGTTTGTTTTTATATAAATCCATTTAAAATATCAGATTTTCTTAATGCACATGCTTAATTCGTAAAATTGCTTCATCATAAACTCTTGTCCAAACCTGGGTTACTTCAATGTGGTAGGAATTTGGTGGTAAGTCACGTGGCCTTCCCAATCCCTAGTGAATACTATTAAAGATTTATTACAAACATAATCTGAAATTTTAGGTTACGTGTCAGAACTTTTTTTTTTTTTATATAGTTTTGTGGTTGAAATGTAAAGTAAAAATTTAGCAGACCGAATTTTAAGCGCATTATCTGAGTTCTTCAGCAGCGTGTCGTCCACGCGCCATTCATCATCAAAATGGAGGATCTCCATTGAGAAGAACGGAAGGAACCAACAGAGAGTAACACCAAACCGAAAACCTACAGCAAGCTTAAAAAATAGGATCTGGTTTATTATTTTCAAACTACATCTATAACAACTTATAAACATGACATTTCCCTCGTGACCTCAGTACAATAAATAAATAAATAAATAAATAAATAAAGCAGTAGGAATGCCTCTCCTAACGCCTCCTCATTGTTGTATGAAGAACTCGTGGAAGATGATCAGCTTCTCAGAAACTTCCGCAGGATTTCGTGGTTGGGCCTTATATGGTACAACTATGAGAAAGTAACATAAAAAGCTGATAAACCAGCACAACCGGTAAGCCTAAAGTTGTGCGAGACTGAGATGTGCTTTAGGCCACCTGCAACCTAAAAGCAAACACGTTTAAAGGGGGAAGGGGAGTCAGAATCACCACCAGAACTGCTGGTGTAAAGTTTAGAAAGATATCAAAGTGGACTAACCCACACTAACAGACAATTTTCAAATATCCACATATGTTCTACAATCATCTAGGGCGTTTAAATAGGGTATACAGTTCAAATATTTAATAACCCAATTTTAAGAAGCTTCATGAAATAACCTCAATTTGACTGATGAATTTGTCCAACGTTACGAAATGTTGCTGTGAATCCACTTTGGGTCCCTAATAGGTCTATCTGGACTAGAAGGAACTCCAGATTTTGAAGTATTGGGGTTGGGTTTCACCTATGAAAGCCAGTGAGTTGAGATCAACACAGAAACAAAGATATCGCATTCGACCCGATACGCGTGGATAACAAAACTGAGAAAACAAGGACGATAAAATACGTTGTATCTCAATTCATTTAAAAAATAATAATAAAAACACAGATATGTTGTGAAGGGCTAACTTGATTTAAATGTTACTGTCTGGTCATACCCCACACTGACTGTTTCTCCTTTCTAATATCTAGCGGTTAATTCAGGCTTTCTGTGTTCAATCAAACAGGTAGTTATTGTGTTTTTTTTTGTATTATTATTATTATTCTTATTATTCTTTAATAGGTGTCAAAATAGAACTGAAGCATTTCTCGTAAACTGAGAAAACAAGTCTTTAAAAAAAAAATATGAACACGGTGAAAACGTTTTAGCAATATATTAACAACACGTTCGTCTACATCTTAACTATAGTTAAAGTTATCTATAATGGAAGCTGTGGTTTGTCACACAACAGCCTCTCCAACGAAAACACTGAGTTTTTACACACATACTCAAGTCGGGCGATCACAAACAAAATGGAAAAGTAGCAGAAAGTAAATTTGCCAAAATGAATTAAATGAGATCAAACGAACGAACGATTTCTACAACATTTATAAAAGTTAAATGTATCAGTTACCTCTTCGAAAACTTGTTTTGAATCTTCGAGAATCCAAAAGAGGCGCGAACGTCTGGTCATGTGTCGGGTTTGAGCGCCTCCCCAATGTGCTCTCTCTTTCTCTTACACACACACACACACACACACACAAAATTCCCTGCACCCAGGGCACGACAACATCCGCTACAATTCAATTTGCATAATTGTTGCGGCTTCTCTGTCTTTGATTCCTGCTTATTAAACCAAATGAACACAATCTGATATGATTCACCACGTTACCTCTTTCAATGGTCTAAAATAACTTCCATCATCATAATGAACTTGAGTATTTGAACAGTTTTTTTTAAACAACTACTTAAAATCCTGATAACTAACATTAAACACCACAAATCCACTTTGATCGTTTGATCTTAAAGGTTCGTTTAAAAAAAGGAACAATGAAACCAAAAATAGTTGGGATCATAAAGCAGTAAATCTCAATTATTATTATTATTATATTATATAATATTCGTGTTGTTGTCCAGTTTAATTATGGCCAAAAATCATCTTATTGTACTGGGATTTTTACAAATCATACACAAAACCTAATCGTGAGACTCTTTGCAGAGAGCTAGTGCGCAGATGTTTCATGTTGAAGCCATGTCGCCTGTTCTCGATTGACCACAAAAAGTTATGTCAAGCATGTAATTGAAGAGCATCTTTTTTCCTGGGGGTTGGGCAAGAGCAAAGAGAAGCTTGTGCAACTATATATATATAAAATAAGACTGGGAAAGCATCAGTGCGTAAGAAAATATCTCTTAGTTGTAGAGTTGGCCAAACACTTTAAGTGTGTTTCTGAAGTATTTCCTTTTGGTTTAGGCGCCTTATCGAATAGCTGGAAATCTAAAAAAGGCTGAAATGACCTCTGCCCTGTGTAAACCCTACCCCCCACAACTCTATAGGGCCATTGTGCTGTGCATCAAAGGCAGAGTTTTCCCTAAACATTCCCGTGTGGACTTTCCTCTAATCACCAGCCCGACAACTACCGTCACTTATTTACCCGCTAGTGGGTTTTTGTTTATTTGTCAGAAGTAGTCTGAAAAAGTACAATTTGCATTCCTACTATCAAATACTGGTTATTCTGTACGTATACATTGGAGCTAGTATATCTTATCTGAATTTAGTATTTATAAATATGGTTGATAATTTGGTTTGATTTATTTACTAATAATAATTATAATAAGTGTAATATTGTCATACTATTAGGCATACACCACTGTTCATGCACAAAAAGTCCAAAAGTTTATCTAGATGCTATATTAGATGTTATGCCAAGTTTAGTTCATTATATATATATTTTTTAATAAAATATAAGATACGTATAAGTAAAACAATTTATTATGATATATTTATTTTCGTTTCTTTTATATATATAAAAGAAATGAAAAAATGCATTAATATATAAGCTATACTGAAAGACATTAATACTGACAGCGCCTCGGTCTTCTTTGTCTTTCGGCTGCTCCCTTTTAGGGATCGCCACAGCGAATCTTCTGCCTCCATCTAACCCTATCGTCTGCATCCTCTTCTCTCACTTCATCCATAAATCTTCTTTTTGGTCTCTATCTACCTCCTGACTATTGTTTTAATATTTGAAAGTGTTATTCCTAGGTCAGGCCAGTAGGGAGCAGTGTGAACACACAGAACAACATGTACTGTACATCCAGCATATTTTGTTGTTATAGAAAGCGCTGGTGTGCATTAGCAGTTACACCACTAGATGGCGATATTTTACAAAAACGGGAAGGTTTCATAAAAGATGCAAAACGTTGCGTTGCTTCCGTGTTTGTTTTCTTCCTCGATATAAACTATAAATTTAACAAAACGAGTTCAGTCATCACAGTTGCATATGCGTTGAATATACGTAATCCAGTCCTCCATGGTTACTAATGTAAACACACACACACACCTCCACGCACACAAAGAAAAGTGCCATTTTTCTCATGCTCTCATGAACAAGTAGCTGTTTCTGTCCAGATCTGCCGTTAATTTTTAAGTAGTCTTTATTAACGTGTTCAGGAGGGAGAAAAAATGACTGAGGGCATTGCAGGAGCGCATGAAGAACTTGACTCCAATCTGCACTGGGTGGAAAAACTGTTTCCACCTCACTTCACTTTTCAAGACTTGCTAGAAGGCAAGGTCTACAATGCTGAAGAACCACAAATCGATTGTTTACCGTTAAACCTGACCTCTGATAGGGCAGAGTCTAAGAAGCAAATCTATAAAAATGTATTAAGAAGCGTACAACAGGACGAGATGCTCAAGAGAAGAAACCTGGTAAAGAGAATGATCAGAGGTGACAGTCCAGTGGATAGACATAATCCTCAAACTGATGGACTGGATAAGCATTTTTGTGAGAAGGCAAATACCACAAGGTGCATATGGAACGAGGAGGACATCTCAACCCTCCGAGCGACCTTGAATCAAATAGAAAGAGACCGATGGAGGCTGAGAGAGCAGCTCAAAACGTCTGAGGAACTCCTGAGCAAAAAGCGAGAGGAGAAGATTCAGCTGCATGGCCTGCTGGAGGAACGTGATGAGCAGCTCAAGGACTCGAGGAAAGAGGCAGCACGTCAAACCTTGGTAGTGAAGACTCTGAAGATGGAAATTCACAAAATGAATGTTCAGTTAAAGGAGCTTGCTGAGCAGAGCCAAGAAAAAGACATGGAGGCAAATAGGCTAAGGACTGATGTAAGAAAAGCCAATGCTGCATATCGTCAAGTCAGGCAGGAGTGCTCAGATTTAACTGAAGAATTGAAGAGAGTGAAGGAGCAACAGAAGATTGTGTGTGCAAGGGAAGTACAGGCAGCCAGGATAGAGCATGAGGCTGCTGTGGTGAAACTGCAGCTAGAGCTGGATGAGACTCAAACACAACTCAGGGTGGAGAAGGAGAACCATGCACAGAAGCTCACAGAGCATATACACCCCAAGTGACTTGGTTTAAAGTTGAGTGTGTCTTTATGTGATTTTTAACTGCAGAGCACAGAGATATGTAGATATTAGCATTGCATTTTAATTCAATGGTATGGTTATTGATAAGAATTTAAAAAACTCTATAAAAACATAACCTGTCTACAGGGAATGTGAGCACATCAGAGATGAGATGGTGAAACTACTACTTCTAAAAATGTCAGGTTTGCAGGAAAAGTGTCCATGTTTACTGCATGTCTGCATAATGGGTTAAGTGACATTTTTAACAGGAAGAGATTTTGCTGTTTGTTATAGTACCATAAGAAAACTGACTTCCTTTCCAAAGTCACATTTGCTGTAACTTGTTTGCTGATACATTTATTTGTGGTCAAAGAAGAAGGTAGCACATTGGGATAGAACTCTCAGCTCCAGAGCACCTATGCAAGCATTTTAATAACCAGTGACTTGCCAAAGGACAAGAAAATCCAGTGTTCATTTTAAGCCACATCACTGTAGCATATGCTTCCCCTGCTCAGACACTTAGAGGATTGAACAGAAGAAGAAAAAATAAGTTAAAGTATAAACTGTAGAAAATGTGGGCCTGTCTGTGGGACTGAGAGCAAAGAACACTGAGACAGTGTGTGCATACTCAATACAGCATTACACTTCCATGTCCTCTATAAATAGATTTTTCTTCTGAACCACATCAGTTTTTTTTTTTTTTTTAAATGAGTTACTGTTCAAAAATATGCTCACATGTTTTGAAAAAGAGGTACAGCACAAGTTAACAGCTTAACCAGATCTCTGGTGGCTCTTACAACTGACATGTAGGTGTTTTTCAATTCACCCTTTTTAATGATTATTGAGCCATGCACAGTCGTTTATTTTATTTCCAATATGTCTTCACATTCATTTCTTAAAATAGACCTTTAAGTAAATATACAATCCCAACAGAAAACATACAGGAAACTGAAAGTGGAGTAAAACGCACTGTATATTTAAGCCTAATTCTGAAGCCAGAAACCCCAAATAAAAAGTAAAAGTGGACATTGTAGTTCTCAATAACTTGTTAAACGTTCATAATTAAAACTTGATGACAAAGGCTGGCGTTTACAACCAGTTAAAAACTGCCCACCCTTAATAGAAACTACTTAGCTAAACAATTAAACTTATTTTGACCCATTGTTCATGTAGTGACTATTGTACAGATTACATAAACTAATAGAAGTTTGTGCTGACTGTATAGGACTAATCTTTGTATGATGGAGTTTCACAGTCACACACTCATTTGTAAAAAAGACTAAAAGGCGGTATATTGATATTATTAAACTCTACGTGATATTCACATCTGCTTATTTTGGCACCATCATTCTCTATTAAAAAGGGATTTTACTCTATGAACTGATATCACTAAAACATTCACATACATTCAAGAGTACCATATCAGCACAGATCACAGTTAACGTTTTCCCTTGTGGATCCTATTCAGCAACTGAAGGGCAAAATTTGTTATGCAAGATAATGTAAAATCTTATAATTGGCCACCCCGGTAATCTAACCTAAAACTGGTCGGGGGGGGGGGGGGGGGGGGAGAGACGGGGGACACTTAAGTACATAGCACTTAAGTAACTCAAATCCTAGGAGGTATATTAAATAGAGTTTGTGCAAACATAGTACATTGAATACAAGGTTGAAGTTAAAATACACTCGCTAATCCTTAGAAGGCTTTTCTGTAGAATCCTGTTTTGCAAAAGAGACATTCCAATAACCAAGATTTATGGAAAAGTGCAAAATAAATTTGAACCTAAAAATACAATCTTGAGATAGAACATATTTCCACAGTTTTGATTAATTCAAGGTTGACAGTACAGATCATGGTATGGGAATTGTGTTAAATGTGGTTTTTGCTTTTGGAGTCATCTGTTAAAGGCTTCAGCGGTCTCTAGGTTCATGTGCGTAGGCTGAAATTCAAAACACAGCACCTTAGGAGCATCAAACATGGATGTGCAATCATTTTTACCATTTTACAGAGATTGTGAAGAGGTTATGGTTCGACATGTTATGCATCTATCAGTGAAATAAGCAAACCAGATTTAGTTTCCCAGCTAATAAATCCAACACCCAGTTTTTAAATCTATATCATAAATAGTCTCGCATCCAGTTTAAACAGCATGCTGACCTAACTAAATCAGAATAATAGCGTAAAGACAATGCGCTGTGAGATTTAAACAATCAATGATTTGTAAATAATGGAAGCACTCTGGAAAGTGAGCACGTGGTCAGAAATGAGACAGCAAATCTATAAAGTCTGCAAGTCATGATTTATAGACAGGGTTGCTTGAAATTCTCCTATGAAAGATTAAAAAAAAAATCCCAATTGGTTTTGGAGAGAATGGTTTTGATAAGCTTGTTTTAAAACATTTGCTTTACTTTCTAAATTCATAACATACCTGTGACCCAACTTCTGCTTCAAAGATTTTAACATTTGCTTTTAATGCACCCCTAAAACAGCTTTGAGAGCCTACTTAAGTCTTGAAATGTAGTAGAAATGACTGCGTGAAATGACTTCCTTCACTTCCTGCTTCATTAAAAAAAAAAAAAAAAAACGTTCAAAAAACAAAATCAAATAAATGTTTCACACATAAGGGAGAAATGCTCTAGAGTTTCAACAGAGTGCTTGTGTCCCTCATGCTTTTCACACAGCAAATTCACACTTTCTTTCCTAAGCAAACAGAAAACAAAAAACAGTTTGTGAATATCGACTATAACATTGTACATTTTGGAGGACAGCTGCAAAGAAATGTGATCCGAGGGAGGCCTGTTGTCATACTTTCATTGTTATTTCCTTAACTGCATAAAACATGTCACCACCCCAACTGTTCAGTCCTGTTCTTCTTTATGCTTCCTCCGGTGGTGCTGGCCTCCTGAGATCTCGTATCTGCTTGATGAGATAGTTCTTTTCATCACAGAATTGCTCGTCCTCCGAACGGTCTGTTTGGAATTGGCTCAGGAACTCCACCAGTTTTGATTGGTTCTTCAGCAGGATGTCCAAAACAGGTTGTGTCTTATTTGGGTTTGCCACAAACACCTGGTGAATACACCAGACAAAAAAAAGTGTGTTTAAAATTATGCGGAGATTATTTCATCCAGCAAGACTGTGGTTTAAATGAAGGATAACATTACCCAAGATAGCCCGGCATTCAAATATTGATTTTTAAATGTGCCTTTACAAAATTGGTCATTTCAGCATAGAATAATCCTTGTCACCATGTTTAAAGGCCATAACATTACTAGTTCAAGTAAGTTTTGTTAAATGACCCAAGTGGAGACCAGTAACAGCAACATAATAAACAGATACAGACTGTAGCAAGTATATGGTACCAAGGAGTCATTTCAAATAGGTTACTCCTGCTGGCATGTGTAAGCACAGTCCAACCCTCCTGTCCTTGGGCTACAAATGTCCACTCAAGTGAATTAACACATGAATTTTCAAATTATAAGTAAATGTCAATGTTAAAGATGAGGATGAAAAGCAGATGTTCAGTTACTGATAAAGTACAAACATTTCCACACACACACAATGCGATAACTCACAGAATCGGGGTTAATCAGCTGTGACCATAAGAAAACCACTTGTTAGTGGGACTACTTAAAAAAAGGCTTCAGTTTTCTACGAACCATATAGATTGGACTTTGGAGAAATAGAAAAAGGCCATGTGGTCTGATAAATCAGAATGACCCTATGAGGTCAGGGTAAGAAGAGCGTATGAAGTAGTTCCTCCCCACCTCATGTGTAATGCCTTCTGTATAAGGCTCTGGAGGCAATGTAATGATCTGGGGTTGCTTCAGTTGGTCAGGTTTAGGCTCAGCAACGTTATGTGGCAATAAAATGAAGTCAGCTGATGACTCGAACATACTGCATGACCAGGGTGTAGCATCTATGGAGTTTTTCTTCCTTAATGACGGCCGTATTCCAGGACTCAAACTGTGAAAGAGTAGTTCTGGGAGCACGAGGAATCATTTTCACACATGAATGGTCCAACACATTGTGCACCATGATCAAAGGTAAATGTCAGTCAGTAAGAGTAGAGACGTGGCTGTAATTAACTGTGCCACTCTGCCTGCAGCTGATTAGTAGCCGTGCTGATATTTAGCACAGCTGCCCTTTTGCTCGCACATCTTGGCTGAATAAGAACATACTGACCACGGCAACAGCCTCCTGTTTGCTGACTGGAACTTGCTACATGCCTCTAACAAGTGATGTCAGAACAAGTTAAAACTAAACTATGTTTGAATTGTTCACTTACTTATTTGTCATAAATGGCAGAAAAGCTGTAATTTAGTTGTTTTCACTGATTTTTATGCTATTCCAGACTGTAGAAAAATTATTCGCACCAGAGACAGCACGGTGCCAACAGCAACATACCTTAAAGACATGAAAAGCTTCAAACTGGATGTTGCGGCTGTTGTCTCTCAACATGTTCATCATCAGTTTCAGGTTCTCGGCTCGACTGATATATTTGGTCATGACTGTAAAGTTGTGTCTGTCCAGCAAGAGTTCTCCCAAGAGCTGTGTGTGAAATATTAAAGAAAGAGTCTTCAAGAACGCCATTTCAAGCAGATCCACAAAATGTGATTTCCTGAATGTCAATGTTAAATGCATAATGTATCTCCACACCATAGGGACATACTTGTTTGAAACGTTCATCTAACTTGATGCTTAATTCGTCACCCATGCAAAAAATCTCTATTTTAAACACAGAACGGCTAAAATATGGACAGCAAGCCAATTTTAACATAATTAAATGATAAATACATCAAGAACAACAGGACATTTCATTCTAAAGCAAAATTCTCCAAATATGTGGAAATTCCAGTCACAAAGAAGAAACAAAATGCAATCCGAGATTCCAAGAAGCTATGTGTTGTGTTCTCTCTAAACAGATAAGCATCGGTTTTAATGTCATGGTTAACATGTGACAAGTGTTTGAAAAGTATCCCTACCTTTAGAGACTGACGTTTGGTGACATAATTATCAGAATGCAGCAGCTTTTCGTACTCTGTAAATACCTGGAAAAAGATGCGTTTCTGTGAAGCTTTGAAAAACCATGCAGATCACCTTTTTACCATACAACTGAATTATTATATAAATAAAGTAGAAATCTAGGAAAAGTGATGCTTACCCGGTCATAATTTGCCTCCAAGAAATCTGCACACATGATTTTGTGTCTTGTTAGGAGATCCTAAAAATAAGAAAAACATGCAAAAAGTATGTCAATTAAACTGGTTTTAACTGAACTCATACAAACAATTGTAGAAAATAACTCACTTTAAATGAAGCAAAGGCATCTGAGGCAATGTCGAAAGTGGAAAGTTCCACATAGTGGAAGAAGCGGTAGAAGTCCTCAGAGAAGAGAACGGTGCGGGCCAAGGGCTCATGACGCAGACACTCCCTCAACATCATGCCGCAATTCAGAGCCACTTCTGGAGTCTCATAACTGCAATTATCAGAGAATACATGGCCACTGCTGAAGATCACCTCTGAAGAATAACTAATTACTGTCCAGTAAAAAGTAAAAACCTAGGTCCACAAATGAAATCTGCTTATTTATTTTAGCAGTTGTGACATTTCATTCATCAATATAGATAATAGAAAAACAAGATTATAGACTGGCAGCAAAAATTCTCATATTGAAGAAAAAAAGAAAAGAAAGAAAGAAAAAAAAAAGACCAATATTAACTGATGTAATACCAGGTATTAGCCAAAAGCACTATTCAGGCGGGATAGGATATTTCCTGATGCGTGTCTGTTAAGTAATGCTGTTGTAAGTAAAGTTCACACTTCATCTCATGTTTCTCTTGACCAGGAAGATGGCCGTGGACTCTGCTGATGCAGGCAGTTTTTCCTCTTGCCACAACATGTCTTTAGGCTTTACTAGGCCCTCAACATAACTACAGCCCCAGATGGGTCTAAAACTCCAGATATACAAAGGCACTAATTACTGTATTCTACCTAACTAGCAAATCCGATCAGAATAAAGCACAAGACCTACAATATCCTAACCATAACCAAGTAAACTATACATTGCATAAACTGTGCACAAGCTGAGTCAGTAGATCCATTTGATATCCATATGATATTATATTAAACAGCTACTACACTGCACTGTCTACATAAAATATATAGCAAATAGGATTCTGATCAGTGACTTAGAAATTAACCAAATAATGCAATTATTGGGAATCAACTCCGAAGTTTTGGACTGGATAGAAAATTTTTACTCCCTGATGATCACCAGTCAGTTCCCACACACTTCCCAAACCTTAGCTAAAATTTTCAATTTGAAAATAAAGCCAGTATTTTAGTTTGAGGTGCCACAAATGTAGGCCATAGCACATCTGAATTTGCATAGAGTATAATGCCAAATGCAAAATTCTGTGTGAATAACCTCACCAACACACCTATGAATGACCAGCATAGTGCTTAACCAGCAAGGTCTTCACAGGCAAGAGACACTAAAACAACTGAAAGTAATCAAGTAAGCACTCATATTAAAGGTCAGTGGAGCTAAGAAATAAACCAGACCATTAGCTGAACATGTGAACAAGATAACCAAGCAATAAATGTGTTCGCACTAATTACACACACGAAAAGCAGTGGAGTGCTTGAGGCTCTAAGACCAGAACTAGTGAAATGCACACTCTGTAGCCAGAACATAGTAGAACAGCAGATCAGTAATAGCAACTGGAACTGACAGCATAATCAATGCTTTTTGGAGAAAGCACTGATCATGACTGTGCCCTGAGGCCTGGAAAACTCACCCTTTCAGCAGCATAAAGAGGATCTGAGAGTGGGAGGAAATGTACTCGACTGTGGGTGTGCGGGTGCCAATCTGACGCCGCACTATGTTGCTGAACAGATGAACCACATCCTTCTTTCCCTTTAGGGAGCAAAATTAAATCAAATTAAGTGCAAATGACAAATACGACAAAACGATACGCATGAACAAAGTTAACCAGTAAAGAATAACCACATAAAATCAGCTATTCATAACTAAATGAAAAAAGCTTCTTTTTTTTTTGCAGCCTTATTAGCAAGTCTGAATTTATAGGATGATCTGTAAGCATGGGAGCACAAAAACACCAGCAGCAACTAGATTTTTCATCCCCACACAAAAACATATTAAATGCACCAAATAAAATATGTAAATAAATAAAAAGAGAAAAAAAATCCAAACTGAAAAACCACCTCAAAGTCGATCCTCTGCAGGTTGGCTATGAGGGCGATGAAGAGGTTGGTGTTGTAAAGCTCCTGTGCTAGCTGGGCCACTGCTTCTGTTTGAGGCTCCTTGTCTCCAGTACCACACAACACCTCTTTCAATGAGGCTAAATTCTTTGAAACTTCCTCAGCAACCTGTTGAAAAAAACCTGTCAGCTTACCACCCACATCACTACTGCCTTGGCATGGACTGATGAGATTTCAAGCCCCAAAACTTACATCATTGTTTTAAATACAAAGATCGCTGAACAACATATACACACTGGCACAGACATTGCTGTGGTTTACCTTTTCACTCTTCTTGTTGTCGGATGATTCAAGCTTCTCTAAGCATGCCACGTTCTCCTTGAGATTTTTCACAATCTCTGCTGGACTCTTCTGTGACTTCCCAAATGGGAATGGCATGTTGTTTAAATGGTGTGCTTGACTTTGGATGTATCAAGAAACCTTCTTCTGAGGAACAAAAATACAAAATCTGCTGTCATACAATGTATTTAAAAAAAATAAAAAATAAATTTATATATATCTATATTCTATGTAACTGCTTTGTAGCTACATTTTGACAGTTATGTCTACCATATAGGTGAACTAGTACACCACTAGCCATGTACAACTTGTTAGCAATGCTGTGTGTAAAACCACAACGTACCACCATGGGTCCAGCACTAACCAGATATTCATCTGCACCATTCCCAAGTACATGGGGAATTCAGATACTGTACATACTGTATGACAGTAGATGTTAGTAATTGTAGGGATGCATGTGCATAGGATTAAGCAGAATCGATGTTGAACATTTAAGACTGTAATGTCATTGCTGAATAGACAATCAACCAAATGAATGTTGTGGTTAACTCAAACACAGGTTAGATAATTATCAACACACATTGTGCATAGGAAAAACGAACCAACTATCCTAAGTAAATTAAAGGTTTTGTCTAAACATTGGCCAGAACCCACTCCTTCAATTATCTCTGTACATTTCAGACACTGGAGGACCACAAACAGTCTCAGAAAAATAGCTGTCAGTATGTCAGAACGCTGAACCTTTCACCACCTTTGATTAAATCAAAATGTTGAGTATAAGGGAAGTTATGAGCAGTTATGTGTCAGATGTAACTGATCAACTTATTTTTAGCTTTAACCTTTTAACTATTTCTACAAACTCTTTACCCCTCAACGACTGGTCATAACGCTAGTAATCTCTAAATGTAGATGTACAGAGAGGATCAAACAGGTGTGGGGGGGGTCTAATATTGTAGTGAATAAATGTATACAAAACAGTAGCATGTATTCCTGAACAGTGTAGGCCCAAAATGTGCAAAGCAATACATTAGAGACAGTTACCATTACTGATGGGAAGACCATTAATCATAGTCAATGATCAGTCAATTTCTTGCGATTATGATTTTAATTGTTAATAATTCCTAAAACACACCAGGTATTTCTGCACATCAAGTGTAGAGGAAACATGGTAACTCCGCATGTTCACAACACTGTTGTGTAAAATGGTGGATAATGTTTTACACAGTAAACTGTTACATAATTTTCCTGGGAAAAGACTGCTTCCAGGTATTGGTCTAAACTTGTTTCAGGAGAAATTATACAGGTAAACCACCAACAAAGCACATGATATGCAAAATCTGTCAGAAGGAGTGTGCGTACAATGGTAAACAGTAGTTGGCTTACAATGACAGTGTACTTCTGCTTTGACAGCTGTGTCGTGTTTGTAACGTTAATGTACAATAGGGGCTTATGTGAGTAATCCTAGTTGATGTACATATGTGTAATGTACTTTGGGTGCATTAACAGTTAATCATGGTGGGATTGATTTTCAGGAAGCACAATGCATGCAAAAAGTGTTGCAACGTACAAATAAAACCTGTAAAAAAAATCATTAGTTATTAGTTAATATAAATCCACCAGATGCCGCATAAAGTTGCCCCATTGCAAATTATTATAAATTTTTTAATGTACTGTATATGGGATTGTCCAAACAGTCACGGTTAAACAGTAAAGATCCTGTTTGAACTGAGGCAGGAGGACATTTAATAGATAGTCAAAAGATCAGAAAGAAAAAAAAATCATTAAATTTGTGCCGTGTAGAGGGTGGAGCAATAAAAACTTGAAAGGTGATGCAGTCTCGCATCGCATGCCAGGATTTTTTTCCTTTGACTGTCAAAGCCTCTCAATCATTGATTTGCCATTCAAAGTTAGCAACTTTTTGTCCACAGACATCACAAAGCACGTCAAAAATGATGGCAAAAGGGTGTTCTAGCTTCACTGAAAGAAGTAGGCTACATTTTAATTTCAAAATCTGGCAGTCTCTCAAACATAGGCCACATCAGAGTTAACCAAGCGAATTTCCTTCCTTTAGCAGCAAAACAAGTAGATATTTAAATCTCAGGGCAAAGACAAAAATAGAAATAAAAAAAGCTCCTTATATGGATGTTTTATTATACATAAATTATCATCATTTAAGTGAATAAAAAATAAAAAAAAAGATGTTGACTCTTTGGGCTGGTTCAATTACAGAAATCAAAGTAATATGCAAACTTTGCAAAAAAAAATTAAATAATTAATACTTTATAAAATTAATCTTGATTAATAGGTCAGTAGAAATAAGTTTATACAATTTATAAATAAGTTATAGTTCATAATTAAATACATTTATATGGACCATTTCATAGGACTTTTCACTTTTTCGTTTTTATTTGCAGGCTGCTCAGCAAGCAGTATATATATATATTTTTTTTTTTCTTCTTCTTGGGAACAACTAGCTGGTGCATTTTTCTTTTACATTTATATACTTTCTGACCAAAAGTTTGTGTTGGTAACTAATATTTTAGCCTTGGTTACAGTGCACAATGTGGCCAATCCATGTGTGAAAGTGATTCCTCATGCTTCGAGAACCACTCTTTGTCCTGACTTATGCCATCAGGGAAAACAGAGTATAATGATTGTATAACCTGATCATTTAGTACATTCAGGTCATCATCAGAGTTAATTTTTTTTGCCACATAACATTACTAATCCAAGACCTGAACAACTGCTCATCACTCTGGAATAGGGTCAATCTGGATTCATCAGATCACACGACCTTTTTCCAATTTGCTCCTGTCTCAACTTCATGCTGCCTAGCAAATTCAATCCTTTTCTTTTCTTTTTTATTAGTCTCACTAACAAGTGCCTTCTCCATCCTGTGAGCTCTCATTGCATCACACTGTGCGAGTGGAAATGCTCTTACTTTCACTATTAATCATGGTTGTAATTTCCACTGTTAATTTTTTACAATAAATATTCAAACATTTAAGTGATCTCTGATCATAATCATTCATGATTTTTTTCCCCCCGACCACATTTCTTCCACAATGCTGACTGTTCAGTACCATCCTTCCAGGTTTTAATATTGTGTTATATTGCTCTTAACCCAGTTCCAGTAATTGTAATGGTTTCTTTGCTTGATGCAGGCCAATAATATGACCCTTCTGAAACGGCAACTTTTTTGGGGCCAGGCAGTGCATTACATCCAACTCCATTTTCTACAGACACATGTTTGCTATAGGATGGTGGGGAGGACTCACTGAGGCATTACAGGTATCATGCTGCCAGTAATACTACAGTTAGATGTGAGTAAATGTGGGTAACTGTCTTTTAACTTAAATTCCGTATTAATTTACATTCACAACCCACCTATTGCATGGTTCCCTTTTACTTAAAGGACCAAATGAGCAGTAATCCAGCACTTTCATTTATTTTTGTCAGCACTGCAATGTAATTACTCATTAAGTCTTTGATTAAAAACTTAACTTGATGTTGCCTCTGTACATGCTTATGAACTTACCAGCCAAGTACAGGACACCTTTGTAGCCTAAGAGTCAGTAGCCTTTTCTGTCTTCTCTCTTCTTGTCAACTCTCTTCTCTTAACAGGCTGAAATCCTCCTTAATATTTAGTCAATTTAATCCATAAAGATTTTACCATTTAAACAGACTGCCTGTCATCAAATACAGAGCTGAAATATAGTTGCACTTTTTTTAACATATATAAACTTTTACAAATACTGTGCCAGGTCAGTTATGAGGTCTGGCTGCTGATTTCAAATTAATTAAAGGCATAATCTATTATAAGCCTTTTCATAACATTTTTGTACCAGTCAGGACTGTTGCAGAAGCTGTTATAGCCAGATATCTGCAATGTAAGAACCCGATTAGACAGGCTTTATTATGAACATATTTAGTTATAAGTTGATAAGTTGATGGGCAGGATTTCCCATAATTCAGACACTGCCCCATTACACACAGCCCCATTCATATTTCACACAGCAACTTGTCTCTAATGATCTGCCATGTCTGATAAAGCTGTCTTTACTCAAAACCACACCTCCAAAACACACAGACATGGAACTTATGAGCAAGAACATGTGAATGCTAGAACACAGAAGGGAGAAGACAGGCAAGTAGAGACGTCTCCTTGTCCTGATAGCAGGGTGAGTACAGTCCAAATAATGTACAGTTTGCACCGTGCCACTGTACCTACGTTTTTTACGCAAACCTGAACTGATGTTTTATGTGACAGTGTCAAGAGTCGAGAGAAAGGTATACCTTAATATTATATTACAAAAAGTGCTCTGATCTGCTTTAGCATCCACACACTTTTGAATATCCTGTTGCTGCTTCCTCTTTAGCAGACAGTTTTAAAAACTTTTGTTAGGTTCACATTAACTTCCATAGTATCGTCTACAGTCATGGTAATCATTTCATGACAATAGATTTCACTTGGGCTGATTACATACGAGGGTCATTAAATAAATAAGGTGAATTTTTCGGTATAAGGACTTTTAATACAGATAGAAACTTACTTTTTTTTTAATTATTTTTCAACGTAGTCTCCCAGCACTGTCATGTAAAAAAAGAAGTTAAAAAAAAATAAAATAAATAAATAATAAAAAAAAGTAAGCCTTATCTGTATTAGAAGTCCTTATACCGAAAAATTCACCTTATTTATTGAATGACCCTCATATTTTCTAGTGAAACATAAGTTCTTACTTGGTCCTTTGGGGCATTTGTTATGTTTTATAGCTATATACACCAATCAGCCATAACATTAACACCACCACCAGTCAATGCTGGGCATAATGGGAAGACACCAACCTCCAATCCACAGCACCCAACGGATCCAGTGCCAACATCCTGGTGCCACAAACCTCTAGAGGTCATGTGGCATCATGCCCTGAGGGGTGGCACAAAGGGGAACACAAAACCTAAGCAGTTATAATGTGAATGGTTTTAAACGTTATGGCTGATTGGTGTATAATGTGTCAATTTCCTCAGCATTTCCTTACAAATCTTACAGTTGTTTTTTTTTTCTAAATCATTTAGTACCTCACCAGTCTACATTTCTAGAATTCTTTACCCTCAAAAGCAACAATGCTGACTTTTTTTTTGGTGTACAGTACAAACACAATCGCTATGAACAGTGAACAAAAACAAAAGCGAGCAGACATTTCATTTATTAAACTAGAGGATCTGTGACAGCTTGAAAGGTCTTTTGCTGCATAAAAGGTTTTAAGATTTCCATCTTGAGATTCACTCTCCAAGAGTCCATGGTAATTAATTGCACTAATAGTTTATAGGATTTTCATGTATGTAGTGTGAATGTTATGAAATTACACTGTATGGCATTTCTGGGACGTGCACATGAGTCTTGCAATAGCTTTGTGACCATTCATTATAAACTATGAAGTCATGAGGTGATGATAATGAACTGTCCGGGTGTAGTGCTCTCTAACCGAGTCAGAGGTAGTTAGCTGAACTGGCTAGGCTATTAGACAAACAAAATGATGCCTGGCAGCTATTGATCAACACACCCAATCAAAATGACTGACAGAGGCAGGAGGTATCGACCAACTTTTAATTAATTTAGAAAAAGTCTCATTTTAGAGAGTAATGTTGCTTTTTAAAGTACTCATAACCTGTGTGATACAACTTCCGCTCATGTTACACTCATTTCTACGCTAGCTAGCGTTAGCCCACCAGGTAACTCAAGTCGATTTCCTGTCTTTAGCAGGAAGCTAAAGGGTGCTGACTCTAAAACGAAATGCTAGACGAGAGATTTATTTCGGATTGTACACGTGTTTACGCTTGTTTAAAGGGGTTTAGTCAGGTTGAACAATGTTTTTGTTTTTACACTGCCACGAGCAAAGTGCATCCAAGCACTGAACTTTTCCACTGACAGCCAGCTAACGCAACTGATCACGCACATCAACAAAAACTCGCTGAGCTAACCGAACACGGAAATAAATATGGATGTGCGAAGAACACGAGAGCAGCCTGGGTCTCGGTTACTCTGACCAGCCACGTTGGCTAGCACGAGCCCGAATCAGGTTAGGCAGTTGTGAGAGAGCTGGAGCGGGGTACTCACCACATTCACTGCTCACACGGCGACTTAGAAAACCTCGCAGTACAAGTTAGCTCGGTCGAAAGAACACGTTAACTCGTAGAAAAAGGAAATAAAAAGTCAACGTATTCAACTTTGTACATGCTAGTCACGTCCCAAAAATGTTTGCTGTCGCTGACGAAAACTGTCAAGATTTCCTGTTACCCGTTTTATCTTCTGTAGCTCACTGTACTCTCGTTACTTATGACTGCGAAGCTTGTGGTGGGGCAGAAAGGGGCGGGTCCAAATAAAGGACTGTACCATCTCCGTGAGCGCGACGTGAACAATGACATCACCACTGACGTGACCAATCAGCATACTGTGCGGCCCTAGTAGCGCGACACTGGATACTCAGCTATTATTTTGAATGGATCCACAAAGAAGAGAAGGAATATACTGTATAGCAACATTTTAAAGGAATTTAGGAATTACTCTAATAAATTGCTAGAATGCAGTCTAGGTAGATTTGGAGATAATAGTTATATATAAATATTGTCAAAAAGGTTATTTATTTCAGTAATTCATTTTAAAAAGTGAAACTTATATTATATAGATTATTTACACACAGACTGATATTTCAAACGTGTATTATTTTAATTTGTCATGATTATGGCTTACAGCTAATGAAAACCCAAAATGTCTGTGGCACTGCTGAGGTGTTATGGAAGCCCAGGTTGCTCTGATAGCGGCCTTCAGCTCTTCTACGTTCTTGGGTCTGGTGTCTCGTATCTTCCTCTTCGCAACACCGCCATAGATTCTTAATGGGGTTTAGGTCGGGCGAGTTTAATGGCCAATCAAACACAGGGATACCATGGTGCTTAAATAAGGTATTGGTACTTTTGGCAGTGTGGGCAGGTGCCAAGTCCTGCTGGATAATGAAATCGCCATCTCCGAAAAGCCTTTCGGCAGAGGGAAGCATGAAGGGCTCTAAAACTTCCTGGTAGACGGCTGCGCTGACCTAATAAACCATCATAGTTTGGTTTCACTAAACATAGTGAATCAACACCAGCAGATGACATGGCTCCAAAACCACTGCTGACTGTGCAAAATTGACACTGGATACTGTGTCTCTCCTCTCCCCCTCCAGACTCCAGAACTTGATTTTCAAATAAAATGCTAAATTTACTTTCATCTGAAAAGAGGAATTTGGCCCACTGATCAAAGTGGCTTGACACAAGGAATGTGACAATTATAGCCCATGTCCTGAATACGTCTTTGCGTGGTGGCTCTTGAAGCACTGAACCCATCTATAGTCCACTCCTTGTAAATCTTCTTGAACAGACTTCATTTCACAAGCCTCACAAGGCTGCAGTTATCCCTGTTATCTTGTTATTAAGCTGAGATCAGAGCACAGGGTTAGGCATGATATGGAGCCCCTGGAGCAGACAGGGTCAAGGGCCTTGCTCAGGGCTCAACAGCGGCAACCTGGCAGAGCTGGGGCTATAGATAGACAGAGAGAGTTCACTTTCTACACTCACACACACACACACACGCACTTTGCACAACCCATCCAGCACCACGCTGTGCAAAAGTCTTAGGCACCCTATTAATATTATTATCAGTACAAATTCTGTTATATATGTTTATCATGTCTATATTATTATGTACACAACCATTCTCTATATTATAACATAAATGTAAATATAATAAATAAATAAAAAACATTACAAATAAATAGTTTTACATACACAGTTTGTAAAAGAGTTTTCAGATAAAAAAGTAGGCTCCTTTAACATGAAAATAGAAAAGGATTGTGACAAAGTTACCAGAACAACAAAGCTTAACCGAATAATAGCTATATCAGCGGTGTTCTGAAGTGTTCGCAGATGTGCCCACCACTCATGACTGACAGTATTTCTGATCAATGGGAGCAAGTAATTGATTGGTGGGATATTTGTTTTTTGTTTAACATTTCGATTTAACGATTTTAACGCAAGGAGCATTTTGTCAGCTGTAAATGATCATGGATTGTACATATGCAACAATGATATATAAATCAGACATTCACAACAGTTTTTCTTAAACCTCCTCCTAGCAGACCCCACTGCATTAGTGTTTATTCCAGCTCTATCACACCCACTTGTATTCATGATTCCAACTCTCTTTATTGTTTTGAAAATTTTTAACAGACATACAGCATAGATTAAACAAAAGGCATATTTAAATATAAAACATGTGTAAACAAAGGTGCAACTGTATGTCATCCCAGATCCTATAATCCCCCCCCCCCCCCCACCACCCATCCCATCACAGGCCATTCCCCAGGAGAGACAAAGACCCATAGTAATACAACATCAAAATGTACCCATCCAGTGAGCACTGAGCATATACATATATATACATATACACACATACACATATATACATATATATACACACATACACATAGGAGGGGATGCAGAATGAAGTGGATGAGATAAATAGTAAGTGAGGTATGTAAACGCATACATACACACACGCACACACATACATGCATACACGTCTGCATACAAATGCATATACATATACAAAATAAAATTTACACAAGTAAATAAGTAAATAAATAAATAAAGGGGGTGGAATAATAAAATAAAACATTAAAAGAAAATAGGAAAAAGAAAAAAGGGGGGAAACCCCTCTCCCTAACCGTCCTCTAGGTCTTGAGGACAATCAGGTGAGGTAGTAATATCTAGAAAGGGATCCCATGATCCCATGTCTTACCCTGTAGAGCTCCTGAGAGATAATCTAAGCTTCTCGAGTTGTAGGTTATAGAGAACCTCCACCCACTTGTATTCATGTATTCAAATGTTTAATTAAATCATATGTGCTGGGACTTGAAAAAACACTAAAACATACAGTACAGTATTTGGTTGAAAATGAATAAATTGTATGCAACACATTCAAATTTCTATCAACTTATGCACATAATAAAATCAATGAAATAAAATGCATTGTATTTGCTTACCTCTTCCAGTAGCTTTGTTCCAATAAACAACAATTCTTCATAATGATTTTATTGCCTACATTAACTGCTGTTAAATAAGTCCTGTTTTACCTTTCCAGTCCTTTAAGTCTGTTTCTAGTCCTTTAAGTCTGTTTAACCACAGTTCGCACAATGGTGGCATAGCCAGTTCCAGGGTTATCAGATGTTCTTCATGCTGTGCCACCACAAAGCTGGTTCACATCAGTGGAACTGCATGATGCATATTTTCCTGGTTCCATTACCCTAGCCTCCTGAGACCCAGACTCTGCTGTTGTGTACATTGCATTTTCTCCTCACTGTTTCTTTTAACTAGCCCCTGATAATTATTAAATAAACCAATGTCTTTAAACAGAAAGACGTTTGGCAAAAGAATGATACCCAATTTTTCTCATATGAGGATTGCACAATAAGATATATACAGTATACAGTAGTTGAGAGAAAATTACATGTCCTCATACGGGCGCATTCATGTCTCAGGAGGCTAGAAAAGATGTTTCCTTATCTTTTCCATTCTTACCCATCAAGGCCCACTAAGGATAGTGTCTTATTTATTCAACTAGCTTACAGTATATGTGTCCCAACCATCCAGCAAGTCACCCATGACACCTTATCCCTTTTTGCATATTTTACTGCACTTAGTCTTGGGGTAATCTTAGCCACAAGATTTTTCTGATTTGAAGCTAGATTTACTACCCAGTCTTCCCAGAATGTTGGTCTATTTAGCCCCCAAATACTATTTGCTGGTTTTCAGACACCATAGGTGGACCTAATCTTCTGATGCCAAATTTCCCTGCTGTTGATTGAACAACTTCCTGGGCTAAATAATCCACTAGGTCAGAATGCACTAGCTCATGATTGGCCACACTGTTCACTATGGGCATTTCTGCCTCTCCTGCCAACTTCGGTCCCATTGCACAAGCCTGCTTATGTTTGCTTAATGGCTTCCTTTTTAATTGGTGATCTTAGCAGGGAAAAGAAAGCATTTGTCATCTTTTTCCATAAATATGTGTGTTATACCAAATTAAGAAAATTATTTGTCACCATCAGCTAGGCCATGTACATCTGTAAATTTAGCCTCTTGGACTGAACATCAGGAGGGCCGTGACCCAAAAGTCTAAGACACACTTCAAGAGCTCCAAGTGCAGGAGTTTTGGTCTCTGTGCTCTTGAAACTCCTAAACATGTGCACATGTGTCACAGCCTGAATCACCTCTCATTCATTTTCCACATTCCCTTAAAAGCAAAATGTGGGATTTCATCTTTGAAAAGGAATTCCTTGAGATCCTCCCTATAAGTGTATGCAAGAAGCCAAATTTAAGTCTCTCTGAAGTCAGACTTTTTTGCAATCACTTTGGTAAAAAAGAATATGAAAACTACTCTATAACTTGTCTTGCATGTGTTGGTGGTTGTGTAGTGGTGTCTGCAATGCCCATTCGGACCAATCTGATGAGTTGGTTTCTCATGATATTGTGACATAAGTTATTAAGGTCATTCTCAATGCCGAAATAGCAAATACGTCATATTCAATGGTTAGTATCCCCTCTTTTAGAGACTGAAATGTGTTTTTGTGTAAAAACATAATAAAAGGCATCCGCACTTAGTGGATCTTGGTTGCATGACCAAATTCCCAAAATCCTCAATAAAGTTAAGCAACATTATGGAGAAGAATGGATGAAAATTCCTCCACAATGATGTGAGATACTGATAACATCATACAGGAAATTATTATTTCAAGTTATTGTGGATCTACAGGCTATTGAATCATGCGGGTATTTAGTATAGCTCGCACGTTTTTTTCTTGCATGGTGAAAAAAGTTAGATGTTGTTATTCGTCTGAGGTTGTATTTGCTTAATACTAAGACCGACTATGATGAGATTTATTATGTTTTACACAAAAACACAGAATTAAAAAGAGGGTACTAACTATTGAACATGACTGTAAGACAGGTAAAACCAGTTGACCAGCTGTCTTACTGTCTCGTATGGGAACAATCTTTGCAGCAGCTTCTTCCCTGAGGCAATCAGACTATTCAACCCACTGTTACAATTATCCACTTGGTGTAATCAAACCCTTTTCAACAACTTTACTGTCATCTATTTGCACTTTAAGTAAATACTTGCTACTTTTCTAGCAATCACTGTTAGGCCATTTGGAAAGTGTTACTAGCTTGGTAGCTAAACCACTTTTGCTTTTATAAACATCTTGTATAAAAACATGCTTGTATATAGGACACAACTGAATTTTGTACTGTTTAGGTGTCAAGCGCTAATTAAATATGTATCTCTGTTTCATTAGAGACCATAGAACCACCAGGAGTGCGAGAATCCACTGGATATCTTGGGTGCATGTTACAAAAGTTAAGCCAAGTGGATTTTATTGCCATTCCCCTATATAACTTGTATACACAGAAACAAAATGTAATGTCTATCTTAGTCAAATGTAATGCAGATCTTAGCATGCCTGTGCACAGGTCTCCAATGATGGGCCCTAAATGATGGGAAAACAAATATTTTATTTAAAAAAAAAACTGTTGACAGATGGTTAGAACTTGAGTGTATGTTTGTTTAAAAAAAACCCTGTTTTCAGACCATTTGGCTCAGAATGGCGGCACAGTGGCTTAACACTGTCACCTTGCACCTCTATGGTGCATCTCGAGTCTGTGTGCATGGAGTCCTAAGTGTGTCCTAAGTCTCCTGGGATAGGCACCTGGCCCCCTGTGAATCTATTACTACTGGATAAAGTGGTATAGACAATATCAGAATATCACTCATGGCAATTTATTTATTGAAGCATATGCACTTCAAGGGTGCCACAATTCTGGACATGACTGTTAAACATACATAAAAAAAATAAAAAAAGACACACTGTGGCCTCACACCTTCAGGGGCAAGGTTTCAAGTCTGCCTCGGGCCTGTGTGTGCGGAGTTTTCTTGTTCTTTCTGTGTTTGGTGGGTTTCCTCCAAATATAGAAGATATAGTATGAATACTAATAATGTAATTCTAAAAGTATATAAAAAAGAGTTCTATTGCTCGCACCTGCTTCTTTCTATCACATTTGAAGGAAGTTGTAACGGAAAGGCAATTCCCTGAAGGGAATTTATGGTTAATAAAATAATATTGGCACACAGCCCATGGAGGATTGTGAAAAGTGCGGTGTGGTACGTGTAAAAAAATAAATACAAGTTGAAAATAAACCGCTTGTTTAATCGTTTGAGCTGATACTCTGATCCACACTTGGTTTTTCTAAAAATCAGAAAACCTGTAGTAAAGGGAACACAAACAGGCCGAATAGTATTGTAATGAGACGCGGCCACCTTTAGGGGGCGTGGCCTTAACATCCGTGGTGAACAAACGTGCTTTTTGCAGTAGCCAATGCAACGTAACTTGAATGCCCTGCAATGGCTGGAAATGAGCTGCAGCCGTTCAGTGCTCAGTAGACGGAAGAGGTTCACGCCACCAACATTCTGCTTCCCATCCGTACTAGAGTAACGTGATCGAAACAGATCCGTGGTAAGGACTAATTATATGACATTTTTTCAGAGGCCAGATTACAGAGTGAGTGTGTGATGAAGTGAGGAACAGTAATGTTTCTAGTCTCTCCGCGCTTGGTTTGATGTAACACCTATGGCGGGCTGAACATGGGGCGCGCGGAAAACCGACTAAACCCTACCAAACGTGAAGATGTTCCGCGTCTGACCCATAGTAATATACAAAAAGTAAGTTGACATGAATACTTCGGGAAATGATTGGCCTCGTGGAACTCGGGCCTTAGCGGAGTGTTCATGTCCATGTCTGATATTTACTTCTTATCTTTTTAACGATTCGGTGTCATTCCGTTGAAAATTTGCATCAGAGTCAACAAACTATAGAATACACTGAAATTAAACAGTTTAAATATGAGCCGTCATGTCAGCTTTAGGGGTTGGGCCTAGGTTTCCACACCTTTATCGACACAAGAAGTGTACACGGCTGTAATGTGCTTTCTGCTCTACTTTTCATTGAGACTCAGAGATCTTATTCTTGGATGTTTACTACACGCTACTTCTGCACGTTGTGTTGTGTTTCGGTGTTTGTGCCGCCGCTGCTTCGCCTTTCTCAGCTTTATCATGGCAGCAGGCCTGCTAGCGCTAAAGCAAACCCGAGGAAAAATTTTACGTAAAAACTAGTAATGATT
This sequence comes from Clarias fuscus, assembly GCA_030347435.1. Taxonomy (NCBI): domain Eukaryota; kingdom Metazoa; phylum Chordata; class Actinopteri; order Siluriformes; family Clariidae; genus Clarias; species Clarias fuscus. Next base: position 19,741,792 of record CM059214.1, on the reverse strand, counting down.
TTAGCTGAACTGGAGCAATAAAAAGATTTAACGTTTCCATAACAGGCGGAAAAAACTCCTCAAGGTTACCTCGACGCAACGGCAGATTTTGCTCAGTAGTTGTGTGTGTTAGCTGTGTCCTGGCTTTGAGTTTCAAAGTGAGCTAACCAGCTGCGCCACTGTTTCCACTCCACGTTTTGTCTGAAAATATGAAATAAAATGTTTACCTGGACGTAGTTTAAGCCTTAATAATTTGCTCTGTACCCTGGAATCGTGTGAGTTCAGTGTCGGGCGCTTCAGTTTCACTTTCGCGCGTTTTTGCGGAGGGGATTTCATAATTTCGTCTTTCACTATAAACTTAATTTAGCCTAAATAAAGACCGTCTACAAACAAAATGCTTGATAAGTTAAACATTTCGACTAATGGCGGATATATATTTTTTATCCACACATGGGCTCGTTGTGTTCTCTTTAGGTAGTGTGTTTAGTTCATCAGGCCTGTTACCACACTGTCTTTAGGAGAGATTTTCTTTTAATATTAAAGTTGTAATTAGTCATATCACTACGGTGTGCGTATGTTAGCATATTTCACTCGCCTATGAATTCAGATAACGTTTAAAGACATTTATTTGAGAAGTAATGTCGTAACACCGGGGACGGCGCAAAATAAGCCGCACGAACAGCGAATTAAACGCGTTACAAAATCGTCACATCAAACGCGGCGCGAACATGTGAGCCCAGGATATGAAACATCGCGTTACAAAGAAATAAATGATCCCTCAGGCACATCCACCTGCCTGGCCACTCCTCACCTCATCCTCACTGCTCTCACATTGTTCCACAGCTTTTTTCACCACCTTAACTACAACTCGCAAGATGGTTAACTATATTGCACGCAAACGCACTCAACATGCAGTGTATAAAGCCAATAAATACAGCATCTCTGTTTTAACAGAAAAAAAAACCTATTCTGTCATGATTCTCAGATACATGTTAAACTTTAACATTATGTCGTACATTGCTCATCATTATACACTACTCTTAGACTGACCACCTGATAACAACATCGCTGTATACAGGTATATAGATAAAGATATATAAGTACGCTATCAGTAAAAGTTCGGACACGCACCTTCTAATTTCGTGGACATTCCTGATTTCTATTTATTTCTACACTGTAAAACAATTCTGAAGGTATCCAAAATATGCAGTAATTGCTATTGAGATGTGTCTGTTACTTATGCTCTGTAAAGCCTTTATAACAGCTCAAATCTGAGGTGCTGTTAATTGGTCATTTCTGAGTAACACTAAATGAGCTTCTCTTCTGAAGTAGAGGTAAGTTTTGGTCTTGCTGTCCTGGGATGGTCTTCATGAGAGCCAGTTTCATCATGGCGCTTGATGGGTTTTGCAATTGAACTTAACAATACTCTTCTTGCAAGAACTATTCCTGAGCAGCAGACCACCTTACTTACTTACTTATGTTGTTACTTAATTACCTATTGTCATATTTATTTAATAGTTTTGAGAAGAAAAAAAATCCAGTATTGTTCTAGAATGTAGAAAATAAATCCAAACTTGTGTTCAGACTTTCGACTGGTACTCTGTATACAGTAACGTTAAAATAATTAAAAACTACTGAGAAGGGTATAAACACACCATTGTCATAACGAAGCACTTTGGCTGTTCGTCTTCGCACATTCTTTGTATCTTTGTAATTTTTGCCCTTTTTATCCCAACCGCATTAGCTGATCCACTTGTTGAATATTGAGGCGTGACATCAAGCTGCATTGTGATTGGTCAGAGGCATTCCTGCCTGTGGCAAGAAGTTGATACAAATTGACCTAGGATGCTAAAAGAAGAAAAAAATTATAATTCTGCTTTCCCATAGGGAAATTCTGTTGCTGTCAGCTGTTCTATTGGGAATTCTTTGTTTAAAGAATATTGACAAGCAGCAAAAAAACACTTTGGAAATTCTCTGATGAGCAAGTTAATTTGTCAGATAATTTAAAGAGCTGGTTTTCACATACACTATAAAAATTGAGACATTGAGAGCCTTAATACAACTATACTGCACTGATATTGGGAATGGGAATCATTGATATTAGGAATGGGAATCACTGGGGACCACCCGATACGTTGATATCGCAATACCCAGGTGCCGATTAGATCTGTATTGCAATTCTATAAGTATCATGATTTTGTAAATATTCCAATTTGATATAATTTCTTTCTTTGGATTTTGTTACAATTCTAAACAAACTAAAGTCAATAATAATAATACATTTGAAATATAGTTGCAAGCAACGATGACGGGCCCAAGCACCCTGTGCCATTGCTACCGTCTTATTCGAGTGTGTTAAGACCTCGAAAAAGCCATCACCACTCGGTTGCACTGCACACATTATACAGGGCTAATGTCGTTTGTGTGTGTGTGTGTGAGTGTTAACATTTGTGATGTGTATGTGAGTACAATAGGCCACAGATGCTGGAAAATAAGCATCACACTATGATGTTCCTGAATGTGATGTCACTGAACGTGGCATTGAATATAATGCCACACAGTTATTAATAATTTTTTGGTGTAAGTTTAAGACATTATCCCGTTTGAGATATCGAAAATCCCTCCGCAATTTTGCATCCTCAATGTCTTTAGATCTCTTCGGCCCGGTTTGGTGGCGATCGTATAAATTCCCTAGGAGGAGTATATAAAAATCCATCCGGTGTGTTTTTGCAAATGACCCAAAATAACCGGCCTCCTGTTGAGTTGAGCCCAGGACATGCAGTGTGAAAGTTGTTCTGCTCGATGAGCTCTAAATGTGTACCGAGTTTCGTGTGCCTACGTGAAAGTCTGAGCTATGCAGCAAAATCTCATGTGGGGGCCCCGGGCCATAAGACTCTCAGGCATCCTGATGGCAGCAGATTCCAACCTGTCTGCCAAGTTTCATGAGTTTTCGAGCATGTTAAGACCCTTGAAAAGCCCAAAAGGGTGGGGGGGGGGAAATCCTTAGGAAAACAAGAGGGTCCTGCGCACCTTCTAGTGCTTGGGCTCTAAAAAGAATCCGTAGGAAAACAAGAGGGTCCTGCGCACATTATAGTGCTTGGGCCCTAATAAACTAGAGGTACATTTTGTGAAGAAAATGTGAGCGGTGCTTGCCATCGCATCATAGGCATAGCTGATGGTCTCAATGTCAAGTCACACGAATTGACGCCTCTTTCATGGGTCTACGACAAATGGTGCGGGACTAGTTACGCGCCAAACTTTTGTACGGAATAAAATAAATAAATAAATAAAAAGCCTGTGAGATAACAATAGTAGTGCTTCGCGTCGCAAGCACCACTAATAAGTTGCTCCGAGCAAAACATGATGCTCTGCTATCTGTCAATGTGTAAAGTTTAGAGCACACCACCAGCAGGATTGTAGAGGAATTGCGTTCTAAGGAACGTTTTACCACCTCGTATGCAAACGTATATAAATAAAAAAAATAATTCTATTCAGAAAAATCTATTTTGGAGTCATCAACTGCAACACAAAAGAAAAATTATGCGTCACTGAATCGATTTTTTTTTAAATTTTTATAATTATTCATGCGCTCACCTTGCTCACACATTTAGTTCATGCGCTCCTACAATGGGATTTATTTATAGAATGTAGATTACATTATTTATAGAATATTTGCAATATTTATATGTTTGCCATACATGTTTTGTAACTTACAATGATGGCCTACTTTAAACTTTGGTACAAATACAAATTGAATTAATGGAAATGAAGATTACTATAAAAAGCATGTCCACACTCCCTGCGTATTGGTTTCTGTACCAATTTGTAACTCACCATGAAGATTTATAATCACAAGATCATTTCAGTTTAATCAGCTCTGTAAATAAGATACTAATTAGGATAATTACCCCCCACCCATATTCCTTTTTGCACAGGTCCGTTTACTGACAGCAACGTTGCTAATTAGAGGAATCAACTCAAGTGGAACTTGCTAGCCATGTCAGGCCAAAGGAAAGGAGCTTCGGCGCGTCTGCCAAAATGTGCCTTCTGTAGAACAAACCGAGAGAAGGAATGTGGTCAGCTACTGGTATCAGACAACCAGAAGGTGGCAGCCCACCACAAATGCATGGTGAGTGGACAGCCTTCAAGCTGCAAGATTTTATATGTTCAACCGTACCAAAAAAAAAAAAGTCAACTTATTTGAGCAACTTGTAGTTAATGTAAAATTTGATTACTGAATTAAATTTAAGAAAATTTAACAAGTGGTTTTAGGGCATGACCTGAAATGATCTGGAAAATGTTTTTGACTGTCACCTATTTTAACTACATACGTTTCAGTGCTTTCCCCCCCATATTAAAATATCCTTTCTAAATTTATTTTGCAGCTTTTCTCATCAGCCCTAGTAACGTCTCACTCAGACAGTGAAAACATTGGGGGATTTTCTATTGAGGATGTAAAAAAAGAGATCAAAAGAGGAAACAAATTGGTAAGTGGCGAGCAAGTGTCACACATGGCACATCAGATGTAATGGGGTTTATGCTTTTAGGCTGCATATAAATCAGACCCTTTTTTTTGTTTTGTTTTTTTTGTAAGATTTCAAATTACATCACACACAATGTTACATCCATTCATATATTACAAAGGGTAGATGCACATTGTTAGACAGTTTATCTACTAAGATATGTATAATAGTATCGCAATTTTTTAAATATACATTAATATTGCATGGTTTTAAGAATTTAAATGTTCAGTAGTCAGTGTGCACTTTCGTGTTGCCACTATCAGGCACCATTTTTCAAAATTCTTATTTATAGCTAATTATAACAATACAGATTGCCCACAAACTCACAGAAATGGTGCAGGACCATTAAAACAGGACTACCCAGACACACATTTTTACACAGGCAAGCAAAGTTATGACACAGCCCATTTAAAAAAAATAAAAATTTTAAATAAATTTCTTTTGCGATTGTTTAGTTTTTGGGGTTACATTACAAAATGAACGGTTCTAGGCAAAGTTTATAGTAGCAAATGCAATGAGTAATGTATTGGTACATCAGCATGGCTCCCAGCATGGAGTGTCATAAGCTCTGTGGGAGACCAATTAATAAACAGGTGGTTAGAATTACGCTAAACGTCTGATTACTTTGGGCGCTGGTGGTGCTGTGGCAGAAGTCCGTTTGCATCCCAGCTGCACATTTATCCACTTTTGTTGCAGCCACTCATATTGACAGTAAAGGAACTGGATGTGCTCGGGTTTTACGCCTGCTAATAAGGCAATATTGTTGCCTGTATGATGATGTGAAATATTGTAATTGGCTGAATTCAATGCAACTCGGACAAACTGTATTACACACACAATATGGTATTTAATATTAGCTTGCTACTTAATATTTGATTTTGGCACAGTAAAAACCAAACGTTGACTGAAGGTCCTACCACATTCGTAAAATGGGAATAAATATAATGGTCACCATTAGCCTCCATGGTTCCCAGTTGGACTAAATAGCTTCCTAGATGTTTGGATAGACCAACGTTTATTGGGTGAAATTTCCTTTCACAATGAAATTCAGAAGATGATTTAATTGTGTATAGGTTAAAAATGTAAAGGGATAACGAAGTGTGATGTTACTTAGAAGCTAAGTACAGAGATTACTATTAACATCTTTAACATATAATTTACAATTTTTACGGATTTATCCGTAATATGTTTGGCAAATTGAGGATTTATGAACGTTATCCCTTTTTTTATGTTTTGTAACTAAAGACTATTATGGGATTAGGGTTAGTTATTGCACATTTATTGACTTATTATAGTATAAAAGAAGCATCATCTGTCTTTTATTTATATATTTCAAAATGCAGTGAAAACCAGTGAAATCGCCCCACTGTTTTAGAGCACAAAATATAAATATATTTGTTTCTTGCATATTTATGAGAATGAAGCTGAGATTTATTTATTTGCTTGCTTATTCTCTAACAGTACTTGATGCCCAAAAACTGGTTGGTTATTTACCATTCTTTGGGGCACTGCGTTTAATTCTGTCACACATTTAACCTGCTTTAGATAAAAACATCTGGCTTCTGATGACGTCAAAACAAATGAATGTAAATGTTCTCATCTTTTTTCCACCGTGTAAACAGACGTGCTCGTCCTGCCGTCGGCCAGGAGCTACCATAGGCTGTGATGTTAAGACATGTCGGAGGACGTATCACTACTGCTGCGCCCTGTGGGACAAAGCCCAGACCAAGGAGAACCCCTCACAAGGCATTTACCTGTAAGGGAACGTTTCTCTTCCATTTATTTTTTTTAAAGCAGTTTTAAAATAAAATGAAATAAAATAAAATCTTCTTTTTCTCCCTCAGTGTTTACTGTCGTAAACATCGTGATGCCTCCCAAGATGCCAGCGATGGTAATAATAGTATTTAATTTATTGAAGGGAAAAGTCTTTAGTTTTGTATTTTACAAATGTAACAGTCAGTGCCAACAAGAATATCGAAATGGTTTGATGTGAAAGTATGCGGGGCATTCAGATCAAACAAGGCTTTTTGCCTGTGCAGAATAACAGTTATGAAAGTAAAAACTCTTTATTTTTCTATATAATCCCCTGCTACAGTAATGAACCTATCCCAGCATTTCATTAGTGCTTGGATACCATCAAGGTATTAAGTTTACTCATTTGGGTCATTGGCTTCTCAGGAACTCCTTTAATGACCCAAACATGTGGAAATGACTTGGAGCAAGGTCAGGACTGTACGAGGGATGTAGCAATAACCGAGTTCCTGTAATGTGCAAGAGATGTTTGTGAATGATTGTGTGTACTAGTGTTAATTTTGTCAGCTAGATCTATTTTAATCTTAGTCCTGGGATAAATGTCCTTGTTAGTTTTTATTATATCTAGTCAATCTTCTCCTATTTTTGTTTAGTCAAGTTTTAGTTGACTAAAAGTCTGTGCATTTTAGTTTAGAGATTATTATTTATAATTAATAATAACACAATTAATTTTCACAAAACAATTATCTTAACAATTAAGATACAAAACATACATTCACTGTATCTTTTCATCTGATGTTTTCAGTTTATTATATTTAACCATTACAACAACTGCTGCATGTCCAGTACACACCCATAGTTTTGTCTTATTAAAAAAACAAACAAAAAAAAAAAACAATAGGAGTAGTATGGACACGACCGTGTTTTTGAAACTTAAAAAAAAATTTATATATGAATTTACACACTTGGACCGTTGTAGCATACCTCCTATAGGTCACAATCATTTGCTTAATGGGTGTTGCAACGGTTTAGCTGTAAAATACAATAAAATGCATCACGTATAACAAAACATGATTAACACAAAGAGGCTGTAGAACTGGGTGACTTTTCTGTTATGCCTTGATGCGTCTCTTCAGGTTTGTTTTACTGTCCCTAAGGGTCTCCTCACCATATTGTGCTTATTAAGCCTTCTGTAAATGTCACGCTCCCTTTTATGAGAAATTTTATCAAAAGTCACAGTTTGACTTGAATGGCCCTTGTACTAACTGCTACAAGTAAATGCTGTTACATATCTTGCATATGTTAAATATTTGTCATGTGTTCACTCTGTCAGAGGATCAAGGAGTCGCAGCCAATGATTCAGATTCATCCCCACCTCGGAGCAGAGGGCGTGGCAGATTTGAGAAGAGCCGGATAAGAGGTGTAACTCGTGGCCAGTCAGAAGACACCCGCTCAACTTCTTCACAAGGCGTAGATGAAACAGAGAGCTCTTCAAATGTAGGAACTTACTCCCCTCCCCCCCCCCCCACCCTTTTTTCCTTTTTTTTTTTAATTTCCTTTGTGAAACACTAAAAGCTAAAGCAATGGTGTATAATATGCAGATCTGTTGCTTGATGATTGTCTTGTCTTTATTCAAAAGAAGATCTCCTGACTGCGTCAACCAATCATTTAGCATGTACCAGAGAAGGCAGTGTTTTGCATGCTAATGTGTGGTGGTTGTGGTTGCAGCGGGACCGGTCCCCTTTGAGGGGCAGCCCCAGCGAGTCAGGCCTTCGCTGTGGATTTTGCCACGCCGGTGACGAGGAGAATCAGACCCGCGGGGTTCTCCATTGTGATAACGCAAAAAAGGTCGCCGCCCATTATAAATGCATGGTGAGTCCTGTGTCAGCGTAATCATTGGAATGTACAGTGCCTTATGCTTCCCTCTTCAGATATAAACATCAAATAATGTTTTAAATCAGATCCAAAAGATAAACTACTGTGATGTATTGATGCATTATTGGATGTGTTTGATGTCAATTATTGTTTTAAAAATGTAAAATAATTAGATTGGGTAATAATTATTATTATTATTTCTTTTTATGTTTTTGACAGCTTTTCTCTTCAGGGACTGTCCAGCTTACTACCACGTCACGTGCAGAATTTGGTAACTTTGACATTAAAACAGTCATTCAGGAAATAAAGAGAGGAAAAAGAATGGTAAGCTCTTGTAATTTTCAAAGCTGTTGGAATCTAATGTATTGCTGTGCATGATTCAGATGTTTGTCTTTATACAGAAATGCTAGCACTAGCAAGGTACTTGTAGGACAATGTTGTGGGATGGGTTGTTCTGCACTTCCGTCCAGGGCAAATCCAATTCACAGCAGCAAGTGCCAAGTCAGGATGCATTGATTTCAGGGCTGTTGCCAGCTGTATGCCAGATTAGTATTGATGTACTGAAACTTATTTACTTCGTATTGTTAAAGTTAGTGCAGCTTAATTTAACTGCAGCACAGCAGTGATTCAGTTTTTGTGGTCAAAGGACGTACCTGGTGCTGAAACAACTCACAGAAGTGCATAACCAAAAGCATTTGGTTATCTGTAAACACAATTTGGAACGATACCCTCAGGAAGGTAAAATTATCTTGAAGAAAATCATGAGTGGTGATGAGACGCACATTCATCACTACGAGCCTGAGAGTAAACGGTGGAATATGGAATGGAAACATCTGCAATCACTGACCAAGTAACAAGTCAATAATGGCCTGGAAAATTGATGCGTACAGTTTTATGGTTTCGCAAGAGTTGAAAGGTTTAACAAGCAACAGTGCTCATTACAATGAGATGCTTATTAGAAGCTGAAGCCTAAACTTGTAGCCTACCTGTAGTCCTGATTTTGCTATATTAGACTTTCACCTCTTTGTCATCTGAAAGCAGCTCTATGAGAATGAAGATTTACTTCTGATGAAGAGCAGAGTGTTGCATTTGTGGCTTGCAGCCTCAGCCTAAACATTTTTTTTTTAAATAAGGGGGTGCAGGGCCTCCGAGTGGCGCAGTGGTAAAGTGCTCGCCCTATCATCCAGAGATCGCTAGTTCGAATCCCGGGTGATGCTGTAACCTCTCGCAGCCGGAGGTCTAGAAAGACCTGATTGGCCGAGCTCTCTCTGAGGGGAGGGATGAGAGGTACTTGGTGCTCCCACATTAATCACGGCTCTACAGCCAGTCAGAGGCGTCTGTGAGCTCGCGCAACGGAGGGAGCGGATAGCGCTGTCCTCCGAGTGTGTTACGCCGCCCCCAACGGTGCGCGAGCGAGCAGTTCGAAAAGATGCGGTCGGCTGGCGTCACGTGGTTCGGAGGAAACACGTGATAGTCTTCGGCCCTCCCGGCTGAGTGGTAGTAGTAGCCTTAATGTGAGAGCCCCCTAGTGACGGGGAGGAATTGGACACGACTAAATTAGGGAGAAAATCGGGGAAAAATCCAAAAAATAAATGAATAAGGGGGTGCAAAAATTTTTGACCGATGGGAATGGAAGTGTATTAGTGTATTATAATAAAAATAAAAAAAAAACAGCCAGTGTGTGGATAAATTTTGCGTTAATCACTTGTGTGCGCACACGTGTATATATTTACAGGTAGTCCTCGACTTACAAACGAGTTCCGTTCTGGCGACACTTTTGTAAGTCCGATTTGATCTCAAGTCCGGCAAATCGAGTCTTGTATGCATTATACGATGTAAAGCATACCAATCCACTTGACTAAATCTGTCCCCTTTCCCCACACTGCCATCATGTGACCAAAAACATAATTGCGCCTAAGGAAATGAATCTCACAGTGAAATGTTGTCTCTGCGCCTAAATCTCGAGGGGAATCCCGAATGACATTTTGTCTCTGAGCTGTTTTCCACTGTTTTGGACCATGAACTCTGTTTTATTTATCATTGTGCTCCCAGTCTGATTCATTGAAACCGATGAGACCCACTCATTTCCCCTGCACCCCCACATGCACACATAAAATATACCGGACTTTAGACATTGAATACATTTACTTACACACTGAAAATATAGAATTGTAAATCCTGGAATCTCGTGCAATGCTGTTTGTTGATTTTTTTTTTGTGTGTGTGTGTGTGTGTGTGTGTGTGTGTGTGTGTGTGTGTGTGTGTGTGTGTGTGTGAAATACACATGACCTACTTTCGTGATTGAACTGGAAGTAGAACCGCAGTCCGTTTGTATCTACGTAAATTTGTAACTGTAATGTTCCTAAGTCTGGGACTACCCGTGTATGTATACATGAATGCATATATATATATATATATATATATATATATACACATAGACACACATGCTCCATATTGGCTGGGTGAAAATTAACTAGGCAATATTTAATGACTATAGAATTTGTAGAGTACTTGCTCTTACTGTGTGCATGGTTAGACCAGCATTTTCCAGGATGTCGGCCTCCAAGAAGCTCAGTTTCTTTTTTTTCCCCCTTTTTTCCCCTCCTCTTGTGTGGCTACACATACGTAGGAGGAGGTGTACAGGGTAAAGCCTTGCACACTAAAGAACTTAGAGAGATGGATTTGAGAGGTTCTCGCCAATATCCCAAATGACTTCCTTTTATAAGACATTTCATCCCAGGGCGTTTGAGGGTACTGGTTGACGCCATCGGTGCCTACATTGGAATCTAAAAGATTTACTTTCATTTTTCTATGTAATAAAAAAAAACGTGTAGAATTTGTTTTAATTAATTCATATCGGAAACATGGACTTTATTAACAATTAATACTAACACAGTTACTTTTCACCTACTGTGTGTGTGTGTGTGTGTGTGTGTGTGTGTGTGTGTGTGTGTGTGTGTGTGTGTGTATGTGAACACGTTGTGTGCACCTGCGTCAGCGCTAGGGGTTCCACAACTATTCAGTTTTGATAATGAGCCAGTAATGTTTCATAAATGGTCTAAATGTAGATGGCTAGTCTTTTCAGATTCTGTCACACATCTGTGTCAGAGTGTAACTATTTTAGACTATTTGATTGGCACAGAAATGCTGATGGCCATCAGCAGAGAACGTGTCAAACCACACATTAAACTAATCTACAGAGGCTGCAGGTGCATTTCTAACTTGATTAGTTCATGTAAATTAATTACTGTGTAAAATCAGCTTTAAAGCAAAATCACATATTGGGATGAATTTCCTACGGAGAATTGTTTGCATGTGGTAGTTTTTTCAGTAGTTAATGTTTAAAGGGGCGACAGCTTCTATTGTGTTGTTGTTCTTATCTTTTGAATGAATTAATTTAGGTTTGTCCCCTAGACATTCATTACTACTTTATTTAACTTGTATATTATAACGTTCATAGACATTTTTTCATTCGTCTTATGTAATACAGGATATAACTGATTGTCTAAATAAGGTACTTGCATGTTATATTTATCCTGTGATGTTAACATGATGTATTTCTTTTAGAAATGCACTTTGTGCAGTCAGCTCGGCGCTACCATTGGATGCGAGATAAAAGCATGTGTGAAAACCTACCACTACCACTGCGGTCTGCAAGACAAGGCCAAATACATAGAGAACATGGCCAGAGGCATTTACAAGTAAGTATATATTTTTCTTTGTTTCCACTTACTGTATAGAAGGGTTACAAGAGTGAGGCTCATTATATTGGTGTTGATGCTGCCTCAAGCATGTAAACTGCGTCCATAAATATTTTAAGTGACTTCAGTTTAAGTCAAGTCAAGTCAAATTTATTTATAGCACATTTAAAAAACAACCGAAGTTGACCAAAGTGCTGTACAATGACAATAAAAAATAAAAAATAAAAATAATAATAAAATATTTAAAAAAAAAAAAATTAAATAATAATAATCATCATCATCATCATCATAATAATACAGAATTAAAAAGCATAAAAAATAAAATGAAATATAACTATGTAAAAAGTAAATAAAATCAGTTAGTGACAGTTACTAAGAACAATAATCAAATGAAATCATGCATAATAATTTAATGTAAAAAAATAATCAATTAAACTTAACTAAAAAAGTAGAACAAATATAATTAAAAAGAATAAAAGGGAATCAAATGTCTCAGCCAGGTGTAAAGGCCATTGAAAAGAAATGAGCTTTCAGTCTGGATTTAAAAGTTTCTAATGTAGGTGCTGCTCTAATATTAAACGGTAAACCATTCCATAATTTAGGCGCAGCGACAGCAAACGCTCGGTCACCTCTGAGCTTTAATCTAGACCTCGGGACAGAGAGGAGTAACTGGTCTGAGGATCTGAGATTTCTAGATATTGTGTGCGGTTGTAAAAGCTCAGAGATGTACAGAGGTGTAAAACCATTCAGTGATTTAAAAACGAGTAATAAAATTTTAAAATCAATCCTGTAGCGAACCGGGAGCCAGTGAAGTGACTTTAATACCGGAGTGATGTGATCACTTTTGCGTGTACCGGTTAAAAGTCGCGCAGCAGAATTTTGGACAAGCTGTAGACGAGAGAGAGATGACTGACTGATCCCTGTGTATAACGCATTACAGTAATCAAGTCGAGATGAAATAAAGGCATGAATTACTTTCTCGAAATTTTTGAACGATAGAAAAGGCTTAATCTTAGCTAAAATTCTCAGTTGAAAGAAACTAGATTTAACCACTGAGTTTATTTGTTTATCAAATTTAAAATCATCAAATATTACGCCTAAATTCCTTACAAATGGTTTACAGTAATTCGCTAATGGAGCAAAGTCGCTGCCAGGAGCACACAAAGAATCAATTTTTCCAAAGACGACAATCTGTTTTATTTTCATTTAATTTGAGAAAATTTAGAGACATCCATGCTTTAATGTCATCTAAACAAGCTATAAGGGACTTTATGGCAAAAGTTTTTTCTTTAAAGGCAAATAGATCTGAGTGTCGTCAGCATAACAGTGAAAAGAGATACCGTGCTTGTTTATGACGGAACCCAGGGGCAGCATATATAAAGAAAAGAGGATGGGACCCAGGATGGGACCCTGCGGTACCCCACAAGTTAGTGGAGCCTCTGAAGAAGAAAAGCCACCTAGGCTCACTGAAAAGGTTCTGTTAGTCAGATAGGATTTAATCCAGTTCAGAGCCAATCCTCGGATGCCACAGCAGTTTTCGAGGCGTGAGATAAGAATGTTGTGATCTATAGTATCAAACGCCGCACTAAGATCTAAAAGCACTAAAATAGCAGGATCTCCTGAATCAGCGGACAATAAAAGATCGTTAAAGACTTTTAAAAGTGCAGTTTCTGTGCTGTGATATGCTTTAAAACCAGACTGAAATAATTCAAAAATTGCATTTTCATTTAGAAAAGTCTGCAGCTGTAAGCACACAACCTTCTCTAATACTTTCGAGAGAAATGGCAGTTTTGATATCGGTCTGAAATTTGTTAGGTCTGTGGGGTCAAGATTGGGCTTTTTCAGCAGAGGCTGGACAACAGCATGTTTAAAAGCATCAGGAACAATTTAAGGTTAAGGGGATTTACATCCGAATTTGGTGGACAGCATTTTTATAATGTGCACTCCTGTTTAAGATATACCAAAAGTAATTGGATAAACTAACAAGTAAAAACAATATACTTTTTTTAATACTTGAAATACTTGAAACTCGCAGGCATCACACCAGATACTGGGTTTCATCTCTGGTGGTGACTTGCTAGGTGTTTACTGTAGCTGTCTTCAGTTCTTGCTTGTTTCAGCAAGGGGAAATTCATGCTCAATTGGCTCCGGGTCATGTGATTTAATATGGTCCTTGAAGAACATTCCACTTTACTTAAAAAAATTTTTTTTAAGTTGCTTCGAAGCATAGTTCAGTTTGCTTATTGACCATCTGCGCTGTAAAGCGCTGCCCGATTAAATTTTAAGCATTTGGCCAAATCTGAGCAGATGATATAAACTTAAATACTTGATAAATTATCTTGCTGCCTTTGACAATCAGGCATGTCCACACAATGAGCTGTGGTGTGGTATGCTTCAGATCTTGCTTGAGCAGTTCCTTTTCACGTTCTCCATACTTCTCCATCATTACAGAACAGATGATTTTTTGATCTGAAAATTTTGATCAAAGGTTGATCTGTCCATATGATCTGTTTTCAGCAGACTGTATTCTGTCCTTCCTGTTTTGAGGCTTACCAGAGGATTACATCTTGTGTGAAACCCATTCTATTAATTTGGTGAAGCCTTTTCTTGATTGTTGACTGACATGTCTACCTCATGGAGGAAGTTCTTATTCTGGCCATGGTTGTGAAGGACCTTGTTCACCAAGAAAAGAATGACTTAACCTTCTTGGGCTTTTGTGTTCCTGAGCTCACCAATGCTAATAATGCTTTTTCTCTCAAGAACTATTATAATTGCTTACTAATATTTGCTTACACCAATTTTCCAACACATTGAATGTAAGAGCTGCTTACCTTTTAGTCAGATAATGAGGGAACATGGTTTGACAAGCCAGTTGTTCAATACATAGTTCTTATATAATGTCACAACGTACTGGAAACACCATCATTGGTGGGAAGCTGTAAAAAGCTTTACGCTTGGCTAATGAACATGGTGCCCTTTTTTTTTTTTTTTTTTTTTTTTTTTAGTTAACCAAGTCGTATCAAGGAATCGTTTGCGCTTCATAACATCGTGTATATTGTACTAGATTAACCTTAGAGCACATGATGGCTAGTTAGGTGGATTCTTCGCCAGCTGATTAGTTTAAGCCACCAGGATCAGCAGCATCCTGTCCGAACGGAATTCTATGTATGTGTGTTCCAAGCATGTTCAAGCCTGTTTTGCACCAGCTACAATTTCAGCAACAAATTCTCACCTGAGCAGTACAAGCTACATTTCAGAAATAATTTATATATTCCGAATTAACCAGCTATACGTATTGTAAGCAACCATAACTATTTTTAGGGACCAAAACCGTTGCTCAGCTGTTCTGTGTCGAGGTGTTGGACGTTGTATCATTTCCCTTGCACATAAGCAGATAAAATGTGTTCATTTAAAGTGTGGCATTTGTATTTAGAATCTGCTTCAAAATCGAGAGAGATGACTTCCAGTGAAGCAAACCATTAGTATGCAAAAAAAGTTTATAGTTCATTGCCTTCTTAAACATGGAGAATAGCAGAAATGTGCTTGATTATTATTTTTGTTTATATGTAACTATATTTTAACCAAACAAGCATTAATATCTAAATAGCTAATTAAAAAAATATAAGTTTTGTGAAGTAATACCATTCTGGTTTGGAAAAAATGTCTTTCCTTAAGTTATTTTTTTGTACTTTGAAGTTCCAGATTTTCAGTCATTGGACATGTCTTAAAGAGTAGAATATTTGCACAAGTATAGTCCTGTGTCATTCAGTAGCAGCGCACTTTGTGTAAATGGCATTTTCTTATTATAACCTTCTGATTAGTGCAGGGCGGCAAAGCATTCAGTCTAGCAGCAGGCATTCAATTAAAAAAATGCACCGCACCAACCTGGCTGCGTGCCTCTCCTAAACTCGCCGTTCGGGTTCAGTGGTCACTAGCCAACAAAGGTGGTACTGCCAAGAAGGTCATGTGACCTGGCTATGAGAGCTATGTATTACCTTTTAAAACCATTTAAAAAGGCAAGGCCTCTTAAATAAATGTTGGAAGTTTGCACCTTAATCTCATTCATTCTTAACTTTTTTCCCCAATTTTTTTTATTTTTTATTATAAATGACTAAATATTTATGGACCTAACTGTACATTTACCACAGCCGCCACAGTTTACTGAAAACATGCTGTGACTTGCAGTAATCCTGCCTTTACTGTACTCATAAAAGTTTTTGTCAGAGTCCAATAAATACTGTGTATGCTGATCTAAGCCGTTAAATGTGTTTCCACAAATAGACTGTACTGTAAGAATCACAGTGGAAATGAGGAGCGGGATGAAGAGGATGAGGAGAGGGAGTGTCGCAGTAGAGAGAGGGCTGCCAATAACAGTGCTGGAAGCCCTGCTCCATCTCAAGTGAATGGCAACTAGGTGAGTTTCTGGAAATTTAAGGTCCCTTTTCTTTTTATATGGAAATCTTGTATTTCAGAAGACTACTACTATTCCGTAGCTCTTTAACATGATTTAAAACTATATCAATCTTTTACAGATGGTGGTTGGAGGTGCTGGAGAAAGAACAAAATATTTTTTTATTGTGCTCTGTTAGAAACTAGGGGCCAGCTCACGATATTGACAGCTTCAGTTTTTCCTCTAATTGCCAGAAACCCCATAAACATTCATAACAAGCCATACATTTCTCAGCAGTTTTTCCGCAATATTTCAAGAATATCATGAACGAGACTGGCGAGTGCAGATAGAAAGCCCAACCAAGAGATGGAGAGGATTTAAAGAATGGAAATATCAATTGACATTATAGTTGAGACTAATTTGAATCTCTGCCTGAAAAATATTGTGTGTAAGGCCACAAAAACTGAAGGTTTCATGACCGGACCAATGGACGCTTTTGCCTCAAGAGCTCTCTTCCCAGTTTCTTTCATAATAAAATGTTTTTGGACTGGACCCATTTTCTTTTTATTCTTTTATTTTTGACTGCCTTCTGGTTGTTTTTACTCGCTTCCAAATCATGAGCCTGTCCCTCTAATTTCCTGTCAATGAACTGACATTATCTTTACCTCTTATTTCTCTTGTATCATGTATTATATTTTATTACTGTATTATAATCATAAGTATTGTTGAATATCTGTGACTTTCTTTATAGTCTTGAGTCAGGATTAAAGATCATTGACTAGCATGCACTTTTCTTTACACTGAGCTGTGTTGTAGTCCTTTCTTCATGCATTTTGGAAAATTACATTCCTTCATTCAAGGTATGTTTGACTGAAATATAAATAGTTTACATGACGTGAGTTCAAGAATGGACACTGCACTGCCAGCAAAGGACAGGGTTTGCAGTTATAATATTATTAAGCAGACTACTGTGAGGCTTAAAAAGTAGCTATTGTGGTACAACACAATCCATCATAATATTAAGTAACCTATGTTAGGTCAGGTATGTTTGGTCAGTTTAATTTAACTTTCAATGGGCTATGAAATTATAGATGTAAATTAATTTAATGGGGTGACTGCTTTTATGATGTTTATGCTTGAACACTTTTGTAAACTGAATTAAGAAGGAGATGCATTTCTAGTTATCATGTACAGTGCACCGGTATTGGATACAATTAAGATTCATTAATTTCTCTTTTCAAAAGGACAGTTAACTGGAAAATTACAGTCTTGGATGTTTGCTTAAAAATCAACATCACTATAGCAGACAGACAGACCTGTCCCATATGCAGTGTAACTGCTTCTTAGTAGCTATTTGTTTCATTCTTATAGTTTTAGAACAAAGGTTCTCATGTCTGAAGGTTTACATTTACCAGGTTAATGGAAACAATCATATATTCCTTGCGTCATTGCCCATACAATAAAATAAAAAGATTAGTCTGGCAAATATTAACTCTGACTGCACCTGGCTTGTTATAAACAGCCTTGTATTACAGGTTAAGCAGTCCATTTCTTGTAATCAAGACATCTAGATAACCAACCAACCTTATGTTTATACGGTGCCAGCCCTAAGAAAATGGTCAAATTATTGTATCAAGCAAAGAAAATAACTATGGAGATTTAACATTATACTAGAATTGAGTTAAAGAAGCCTTAAATACAATATTACAACCTGGACTTGTGGAGATAAACAGTCAGTTTCAATGAAGAAATGCTGTCAGAAAAAAATTTATCAATGGACATCACAAACACTTGACTATGTTGCAATGTAAAATAATTAAAAGGCAAGTTTAATAGTGAAAATAAGAGCATTTCCACACAATGTGATGAGAACACAGGATTGGGTCTAAAAGTGGCTTCTTAGTTTCTAACCAAAATGAAGACTTAAATTTGCTCTGGAACATAAAAATCAGACTTTCGTTTAGACTAGTCAAGAGCAATGTGCATATTAAGAAGGGAGTGATGCATATGGAGCTTATGGAGGCAGTGTTATGATCATGGGTTGCTTTAGTGGGTCAGGTTTAGTCTCAATGATGTTATGTGGCAGTAAAATCAGTCAAAAAGTCAGCTATGATCTGGATGTATTGAATGAATGTATTTTTCTTCCCTGATAGCACAGGAATATTTCTGGATAGCAGTGCCAAAATTCATCCGATTAAATTATGAATTAGTGATTCTGGGAGAATGAGAAAGCCTGTTTATATGGGTCCTGATCTTAATCCAATTAAAAGCCTTTGGTGCTGGAGTACTGGAGAAAACTTATGCAATAGTTTTACTCTCCCATCAATACAAGATCTTAACCAAAACCTACTCGATAGGCAGCTCTACTACACTGTGTGATTCCAAAAACAACAACCTTTCTCCAGGAACTACTTGTCATAGACTTTATGCTACTTGTGTATATGGTACTTACTGCAGTATACCATGAATATCATGCCTCTGCGAGGACATGTTAAGGACTTGAAAAAAGGAACTACATGGTCTGGTTATAAGCTTTGTCTGCATACATGACTAGATGACTCAGCATGATGCTGTAGTTGAAGTTGCAGAGTGTTACTTGCACTGCCCAGTATGTGGTTTATGCGACAATTCAGACCGAGCACCAAAAAACTCTTCTTCAACCATCTGTCTCTCACAGAGATAAAAATTAGGGTAATATTTATGTATTAGATTTAACTGGATGCCAACAATTATTATTATTTCTTTTTATTTAGATACAGTGTACATTTTCAACATTTTGTTATGTTTCATCCACAAACGTAAATGTGTTTTACTGGGATTTTATGTGATAGATCACCATAAAGTGGAAGTAAAATAATAAATTAAAAAACTTCAAATAAATATCTGAAAAGTGTGGCGTGCATTTGTATTCAGAAAAAAAGAGAGTCTTGGGACTGGGGCGAAGGTTAATCTTCCAGTAGGACAACGACCCTAAACATACAGCCAGAGCTGCAATGGAATGATTTAGATCAAAGCATATTCATGTGTTAGAATGGCTCGGTCAAACTCCAGACTTAGACCCAATTTAGAATTTGACTTGGTAAGACTTGAAAATTTTTGTTCACAGATGCTCTCCGTCCAATCTGACTGAGCTTGACCGATTTTGCAAAGATGAATGGGATTTCCATCTCTAAATGTGCAAAACTGGTAGAAATATACCCCAAAAGACTTGCAGCTGTAATTGCAGCAAAAGGTTGTTATACAAAGTACTGCCTCGAGGGCTGAATACAAATCCGTGCCACACTTTTCAGAAATTTATTTGTAAAAGAAAATTTAAGACCATTTTCCTATTCTATTTTCCTTCCACTTCACAATTATGTTAATGTTTATTAGAAGCATTCATCTTCTTTCATTGTCCACCATATACAGTTCCCTCAGTACTGTAACAGCAAGGCCAATTCTTTTGTTTTTGCTATACACTGAACACATTTAAGCTTAAGATAAAAACATGAATATGAAAAGAAAGAACAGAATTTCAGAATTAATTCCCTGATATGTATGTACATCTATATATGCTCAATTACCTGCACATTTGGTGACAGGCCACCTGATTTTCAAGTAAGCAAAAGTAACGGAGCATATAATCTTAAAGTAAATAACACACGGCTATCACGATAACACGCTTTTCAGGTCTTTTTGGTCATTTGTTTCAGAGGTCTGGTGATTGCTTGATCTGTCTAAAACATTTCACTTTCTCCTTGATGAAATGCTTTGTTTTGCTAGCAGTTTGTTTTGTCATTATCTCCAACCATGATAATACAGGGAAAAAATACATTAAAAAAAGCAATTAAGAAATATCTTGGGATTTCAAGAGGTGTACTTTGTGGTGCTCACCAATTAGATTATTCTGGTAGTTTGGAGTTACATTTTCATATGACCTGGAAAGTATTGAAGAAATTGACATTTTTAATTATACAATAACTGTCCACAGGTAACAGAACAAAAAAATAAATAGAGGATATAGTATAAGCAAACTTAACAAGAATGTGTAAATAAATAATAACAATAGACAGAGTAAACCAACCAACAAACAAATAAAAAAAAGAGGAAAAACAGAGAAAATAAACTAAGTAAATGGGGACAAAATCACAGTGTTTTATTGATTAAATCTAAATGTCGAGACAAGAAATGAGACTTGTGTTTGTTTGTTTCTAGGTTTAACTTGTTCAAGAGGTTTGGGATTTCACAGAGAAAATGTGATTTTTTGGGATGTGATCTAGAAAATGTACATTTATGAATGTAGGATTTGTAATGATATATTGCAATGATTTGTTACTATAGCAGGAAAAAAGGAAAATTACGTATACCCTTCAACGTGAAAATTATCAATTTTGAGTACGTGACATATGAACATACTCACCAATCACTTTCAAGCAGGCAGCACGCCTAATGTAAACACCCAATGGCTGCACACTTTCTATACATGCGCGCTCCATCGTGCATGGATTCTACGCGCTACCTAGTGCACTACGCATTAATGGTAAGGGGTTTGGAACACAGCCCTGTGTATTTACTCTAAACCCGCCCGCTCGCCGTGCGGAAGCACCAGTGTGTCCTGCAGCAGAGCGCGTTGAGCTTGGCTTCGCGGGTAAAAAAGAGACACCGGGTTGCAGTGGAACGAGTAAAGGTGGTGAATTTTACACGGCTGACGGTTTGGCCATGGCGTCCAGCAACTCCTGTGTGGTGGTATGTACTGCTGTCTACCGTCTGTTGTTTTTTCCCCCCTCTCTCGCTCATTCCTCACCCTGCCTCTACTATCTATATTAGGTAGCGCCGTACTGCAGCTACAGGCATCTCAGACTTTATTCTATTACGTTTTAACTTCCTGGAAAGGCGTTAACCCTATGGCTGCAAAATATTACAGTTACGTTTTTAAATATATATTTTTTCCAGGTGTTTAGTGTTTTGTGCAGCTAGCATAGCACGTATAGATTTAGGGCCTCGGGGCACGCACGCGCGGCTTTATGGCAAGCATGACACATGGAGACTAAACCCTGCTGCTCTCTCCACGGTTTAGATCTTACTCTTACTGTACAGTCAAACGGTATATCAATGGATAGCACGTTGGGATAATTTAATAGAGGAATTAAACTACATATGAGTGCCTGGATCTCCATTAACCTCAATCCCATCTCATTTTATATTTGAATATCTCTTCTATATAATAAACCTGAAGTAACTACATTCTGCATAAGTCTGAATCCTGTAAGTAACTGAATGTGCTTATGGAGGTCATTACGGTACACTTCTGTAAGCGGGTTACTTTGATCTCTGGCGTTGTAATTTAAAATCGGCCTGAATTCTGTCATGGCGTTACAATGGTGATGATGATTAATTGCAGTTTCTTTACAGAAAAATAGATTTCTCTGTATCCTACAACACCTACTTCTCATTCATTTGATCGAAGAAAAATGTATATTGTATTAATCTCTTTGAGTAATTCATCTACATACTGTATTGCCCTGTTGATATTAAAACCCTTGAGACAGACGTATGCAGACACGCACATACAGACAGACTACCAATCAAAAGTCTGCACACACCTTCTAACTCCATGGTCTTTCCTGATTTTTATTTCTTTCTACACTGTAAAACAATGCTAAAGGGACCCAAAATATGCACTATTCTCTAGTGAACAGTTGATATTGAAATGTATCTGCTCTGTATTGTGTGTGTATATATATATATTTTTTAAAGCAGTAGCGAGAACTTAATATAACGAGACACATTGAGCATTTTCTTACACTCTGAATCGAATGTGGAGCGCACCTGCTTCCTAAAGACCATGATTGCAAAAGTCTGGAAGGCAAAGTTGGTTTTAGCAGTCTTGTATGCATCCATTTTTTTTTAAAGAATATTCTACAATTTCTGTATATATGTATGCAGTTATATTAAAATAAATTGTAGGTTTTAATTACAACCACTGTGCTTTAGTGGTTTAGTGTTATTTTTGAGGAAAACATGTTCAGCTTAAATGGCAAATAAATCTAATCTCATTAAATATTTATATTATAAATGAAATGGCATCAGGCATAGTGTCCCCCCTCAGGTCTGTGTGCGTGGAGTTTGCATATTCCACACATTGAAAGAGGCACAGGTTAGGCTAATTGGCATTTCATAATTTCACATAGCGCTTGTGTGTGCGCTTGTGTGTGCGCGCTGCTGACTAGTGTTCCGAATGCTCCAGGTTCCAGCTCCCAATAATAGACCTTTTGTATGTTTTATATAAGATCAAATTAATAACAGTCTAACATTTATTGTTTGCAAATTAATTTTGCTTACTAATGAAAATGATGCACAACCATCTGAATGTAGGTGGTTAAGAAACCATGCCTTGAAAGTTTGCACTGGGTAACCCCCACCATGATTTTGTTGGTTACCTTTAGGTTGCAGATAAGGGCTGTCTGTGTGTCAAGGTTTGAGAACTGTGAACTGCAAATAGTAAGTTCCATTTGGAAAAGAATACAGCAGTCAAAAAGAAAACAGAAATAAAGCAAGAGAGCTGTGTAAGAAACAAAATCCAAAAGCAAAATTGTTTTGTCTCCCAAGTGTCTGTCGTTCAACAAATTCACAGCATTCACTTGAGCTATAAATGGGTGGATAAAGGTTTTTTTTTTTTTTTTTTTTTTTTTTTTTGCATTATAAAAGCAACTGATCACATTATTGCTTGATATAAATGGCTATGAGTAACCTGGTCAAAACGTTGCTATTTCAGAAGAGTCAAACTATTGGCCTGCATCAAGCAAAGCAATTGCATTATAAACCGTTGAATGCATTATTAAGCATGGGAAAGATAGTGATGAACTGTTTGCTTCACAGAAGAAATGTGATTAGAAAAAATCATGAATGACTGTTATTGGAGATCACTTAAACGCTTGGAAGTTGCATTGTAAATAATCAAGAGTTTTAAACACAGCTTTGTTTAATAGTAAATATAATGGCGTTTCCACATGCACAATATGATGAACAGCTGTGTGGCCATAAGAACACTTGGGACCATAAAGATTAGACTTTGTAGCAATGGAAAAAGGTCACATGTTCTGATGAGTAAAGATTGACTCTGTACCAAAGAGATGAGCATGTCAGGGTAAGAAAGGAAAGCGCATGATGTGATTCACCAATTATGCCTAGTGCCCACTGTTGGTCAGGGTCACCAACATTATGTGGCAGTAAAATGAAGTCAGCAGATGACTAGAATGACCAGTTTATCACATTTACAAAGTTTTTCCTTCCTTGATGGCACAGGCATATTTCAGGACTGTAAAATGCCATGTGGTTCTGGGAGCATGAGGAAACATTTTCACATATGAACTGGCTAACACACTGTAATCAAAGTAAACGGTGGTTAAACAGAATGTTAAAGTGCAGTGTATTTACTTCCAGAATATGAAAAACCACCAATATACAACATCCAGAAGGACTTGAGAGGACTCATACTTGTGGTTAAATATTAAACCATCTCACTCACTCACTCACTCATCTATACCGCTTAATCCTATATTCAGGGTCACGGGGGGCCTGGAGCCTATCCCAGGAGACTTGGGGCACAAGGCGGGGTACACCCTGGACAGGGTGCCAGGGCACATACACCCGCACACACACACACTCATTCACACACTATGACCAATTTGGGAATGTCAATTAACCTAACCTACATGTCTTTGGACTGTGGGAGGAAACCGGAGTACCCGGAGGAAACCCACTAAGCACGGGGAGAACATGCAAACGCCATGCACACAGAGACGGGAATCGTATCTGGACCCTGGAGGTGCAAGGCGACAGTGTTAACCACCTAACTATACCACCGTGCTGCCATATTAAACCATATAGAGTCTAATTGAACACATTACTGTTTCTATAGTAACAACTTCACAGGAACTTTTATGCCAGACGGTTGTCCCAATTTAAGGCTAATAACAGATAAAAAAAAAAACGAAGATTAAATTATATAACACTAATGTCTCTGAACTTTATAAATTTTAAGTCTTCCCACCGCGGGAAAGTCTTCAGATTGCATTTTAGTTTCTCTGTATTTTTAGTCCATTTGTGTATCCATCCGAAATCCATCTTCAGAACAAGTGGTTGAATGTTTGTAACATTTATACAATATCATTTGTAACCAGCATAATCTATATGATTAGATTTTGGAATCAATCCAAAGATGGTTCAGGTCACAACACGGTCAGATCTCTTAAATTTTTGTTTTTTTACCATATTTTATCCCATTTTTATGTCAACTTAATTTTAATTTTATTTATATAGCACTTTTTACATGGTCATACAGAATAAAAAAAGTAAATAAAAGAAAATGCAAAAAAATGTTAGGACCTATGCATAACTAATAATTATCACTTTGTCCCTGATGAGCAAGCCGATGGCAACTGTGGCGAGGAAAACTTGCCCAGTCCATAACCATCTTCATGGTCAAGTGGAACTATCCCCAGTCACCACACGCATCCCAAGCAAACTCCAAGTTTTAATGAAATGTATTTGTGGCATACAGATTAGTAGCAAGAAAGACTAGACTGAGGTGTCCCTGTCAGCACTGTTGACATTGAATTCTTTTGTTTGTGTTATTAATGCACTTGTCTTGTGTCTGTTCAGTGATGTTTAATGTAATTATGAAAAGTTAAACTCGACGTGTACTTTTGTTGAGGTAAAATGGAAAGATAAGGCTGTTTTCTAATGGCAGCACATCCTGTCATGTTTTTTTCCCCCTGATATAATGTTTGATCATATCTTATGATGCAAGAATAATCCAGATGTAAAATCTGATGAATGCAGATCTGCTTGTTTTACATGATTTCATGACAAAGGTACTTGCATCATTAATTATCAACAAGGTTCATGTGGTTTAAAATATTGTACTACTTATGATTAGTGATCTTGGTGATTAGTTCAAATATTACAGATAATATTAGGAGCTTATTGTCACATTTTAAAGCTAATTATAAACTGTTTTACTTGTATGATAAATCTCACTCCAGAGAAAGTTGAGACAAAGATTGCGTGGTTCTCTATTGTAATGTATAAAAATGCAGCCAGTCCTTCTTGCTGGTTGACATGCATCATTGCTTACCTAAGCTTCCTGGACAACGGGATGTCGTCTCTGTCATTTCTTTTCTATTTTTGGTTACATTTCACCTTGCCTTAATAACCACACCAGTTCTGTCGGGTAAGAATTCCATCAGTGTCTTGAACCTGCTGTTCCAGCATTCTTTTAATGGGATTGAGGTTTTGATTTTGCATGCCAGTCAAAGTGTGCTGGTAAAGCAACTCAAATTAGACCCTATACACCCTGCAGTTTTTGTCCTGGAACATGATGGTCTTGTGATCTGCTTGGACAAGAGATTAAATCAAACTTGAACATGTTCTGCTTTTGTGTTATGTTACAAACACAATCTATGTGTACAGTAAGGCCATTTAGTTAATGGGTGGAACTTTTTATTTTTGTCCTGCAAACTTAGCAACCAGCAGTCAAAGGCCCTGATTCAGTGTTGTCTTTTTTCAGAGTCACTTTTGCAGAGAGACAACAACAATGTAAAACTGACACCAGGCTTACTAATGTGACACGTTCCCAAACAGGATGCTGCTTTTTATAACCATGTGCTGCAATTGAATTTTAATAAGCTATTTACCTTGCACATGAATTCAGAAACTTGGTTAAATTCAGATTCATTTCTCAGTTTAAGTTTAGCCTTAAAATCTAAATCTGTTTGCTTGTGTTATGTTTCACAGAACTCTTTAGTTTTCTTTTATTTTCTATACTGAAACAAATCATGTAGTCCAAGCCATCGATCGTATTCTCAGAAAAAAACAAATTAGAGAGTGGATAGTACTGGCTTATCCAGTACTTTGTCCTACTGGCTTTGTCCTACTCAGACAAAAGAGACAATCTGATCAGCCTGATTGTGCCCTTGAGAACTCTTTAGCCCCACCCACTTGTATTTTGAACTAATTTGCATAACGATTGAAACCTATTGTTGCATACTGCTCCTAGGATGTTTTAAGAGTGATGAGATGTTAAAAAAAAGGCCATTCACCAGATCAGGCAGGGCTGAGTTTAATTTAATCAAAAACCTAGTGCTGTTGGGAAAAGGTCTTGAAAATTAAAGTATAAAACATTTTCCAAATTGAACATTCCGCTTTAATAGTTATGATCAGGCTAATGTCTAAAAACATCAGTGTCTCTATTAATACAATATTTGATTCAGTGTACAATGTATAGTGAACACATTTTGCACCATGGCTACACCACATAAATTAAACACTGAATTGTGAAGTTTGTGTGAGATGCCTTTATTTGGCATTGACGTGTATTAATTTTGTATTAACTGTATTATAACGGCACATACAATGTCTGATCAGTTCTTTAAATGTCCTTGTACATTGCGATGTGTATGGTAATACTGTATGTAGCCTATATGACCCAAGAGTTGAGTGGTGGGTTAATTAACCTTCCCCTAGTGCCCTACTTCTGTGCAACTTCTGTCTCACTTTCGAGTTCAGATAGACACTAACCAGGAATTTAATTTATCATTTCAGATTGGTGATGATGAGCAGGGTTATGATCTTGACCTCTTCTGCATACCAAAGCACTACGCTTCTGACCTGGAACGTGTCTATATACCTCACGGACTAATCATGGACAGGTATTTGACAAACATCCAACATTCCCATATGAAAGATTTTTCTCAGTCATTGGAAGGTTGAGTAACCAGCACAAGTTTAGATAGCAGACTAAATGACCTTTGCTTGTTTAAAGTCCTGAAAACTGATAAAGTCCTGACTTTGAACATAAAACGGAATACAGCAGCTTCACTATGCCCTGATTCCCGCAGGACTGAGCGACTGGCCAGAGAAATCATGAAGGACATGGGGGGACACCACATTGTTGCCCTCTGCGTGCTCAAGGGAGGATACAAGTTCTTTGCAGACCTGCTGGACTACATCAAAGCACTGAACCGCAACAGTGATCGCTCCATTCCAATGACTGTGGACTTTATACGCCTCAAAAGCTACCAAGTAAAAAAAAAAAAAAATGAATTACATTTTTGCACATATTCACCTGTGTTCAACATGCATCATGTTAGCATGATGATGACCTAAATAATACTTGGTCTTTCAGTCTTTCATGTGGCTCGTACTAACCAGGATTATGTTCAGATTGAGATTATCCACATAAAAATGCACAAAATAAAAAGATGCATTAAAACATTTTAATCCAGTCACTAAAAGTGTACAACTCCTACCAGTACCCCTGCCTCACACATGCATACACAGACAATCTTCCAACACTACTAAAATATAACGATCAAAAACAAGGTGATGCTAAAATGTGACATGGCCATTTGCATATTAACACAATGCAACTACTGGAATTATAATTGTAATCCCATGCATCTACATTTAATCTGAATTCCAACCAGATACAGGTTTGCCAGGTGAAAATGAGGTCAAATGACCATTTAGTCAGGAAGTAGGTTTCACCACTCACTTTTTAGATGATCTCACTTTTACGCAAATTAGCGGCGTTCCTATGCAATTACAAACTGCACAGTCATGAGGTCATTAAAGCTTTCCCAGTACACTGAAAGTAAAAGTGACATTTCGTCTGTACAGAGGCAGTGGTTCGTGTTGTACGCTTGTTTCATAGAGCTGGAGTGTAAAAAGGAAGTGCATCTGATTTTTCACACACAAACAATACTTCTTTTTTTTTTTTTTTTTTACATTCTTACAGAATGACCAGTCTACAGGTGATATTAAGGTGATTGGTGGAGATGATCTGTCCACTCTCACAGGGAAGGTAAGTGAGAAGAAGCATGCAACTGTTGCTTTGCTTTTAATAATGTGCAACAAATACAGACACTTTTACAAAAGAAAGCAGAGAAACTGAGTCATGGATGCTGCAGGTGTCCAAAATGATTTAAATACTGACCCCCCTCTCTCTCTCTTCCCCCATGTTTCACTGAAGAATGTCTTGATTGTTGAGGTATGATTCAATTCATGGTATATAACACATTACAATGTCTCATCATTTGCTTTGTCATTAATGGAGGTTTTGTTCTTAAGGATATAATTGACACTGGGAAGACAATGCAGACATTGTTAGAGCTCCTCAAGCAGTACAATCCAAAAATGGTAAAGGTTGCCAGGTAAGGAGATGGGGAGGGATATAAAGTCAGATTTTTAGATCTTTTGACTAGTCAGTATTTGAAAGCAAAACATTTTGACACTAGTGAGCTTTATTGGTTAAAACCACAATTGCAAAAGAAAAATTCTCTGTTTGTTTAGTTTACTTGTGAAGAGGACTCCAAGGAGTGTTGGCTACAGACCTGATTGTAAGTTGAATTATTAAAATTAATAATTTATTGAATTTAAAACATTAATTGCTGATTCCGTAGATTAGTGTTTCTTTACAATATCTGTAGGTGTATTAGCTACATGTACATGGATAATATTTCTTTAGTGGGATTAAAATCGTTTTTTGAGATTTCGGCGTAAATGCTTATATGGAAGCTGATCCAGTAAGATATGCGTGTTTACATGCTCAAAGCATAGATGAAATTTTTTTAGACTTATAGACACGTTATTCTGTTCACCTTGAAGCAGTTAGTCTGCCGGTAATATGACAAAAGTATTTGTAGTATGACAAAAGTATTTTTCTCCAGCGTGAAGTTGGGTTATGCATCCCAGGTTTTCTGATGAATGCTACCTCCTGCATTATGATTGATTACAGGAATTCTCATCCATAATTAGTAGGATGCTTTAGTATGTATGAAATCTGATTTTAAAAAATTCAGTGCCCTACCCTCAGCGGATGAAGGCAGATATGTTAAGAGTTTACTGATAAGGAACAGAAGCAATATTTCCCTTCCAGAAGCTCATCAATTATCCTAATGTTACCCCCATCCGGAGCAAACGTTCACATACACGTCTGTATATTTGAAAAAGTCATATATACCTTAGCCAAATATACCTTGAAAATTATAAATAAATAAATTTATAATAATAAATAAATAACATTACGGAAGAATATTTGTATGTCTATAAACAAAGCAACATATGACAGTAGTTTTCAGATTTAAAAAAAGAAACACTAATGTAGTCTCTTGGATTTATGTGGCTTCAATTTCCTATTCAAATTATTATTATTGTTGTTGTTGTTATTATTCGTCCCAGATTTTCTCCCGAATTTAGACATAGCCGATTCCAACCTGTCTCTGTTAGGACACACTCCCATTAAGGTGACAGCTAACCCGGTAGCGGGTGAAGATTATCATTGGCTTCTTTTTGATAAACTTTACGTCAGTCAAACACAATCGGAGGAAAGAGCTAGCCGTCCATTCCGCTTGCATGAGCTTATAATCGCCATAATTGATAAGAGTGCAGGTATCCCTCCATCCCAAGAGAGCACGGGCAATCTGCTGCTCTAGCTGGCTGTTTCTAGGGTGGCTGTATTATTGAATGGTTTATCGAAATTTTACACCACCCCTCATTCCGATCAGTCCAGATGTTCTGACAGATGTTTTCACAAAGCACATTTTATTTTATTTATTTATTTTATTTTATTACACATTTTTATTACAATTGGGCTATTATTTCTACTATTAGTGTAATATTTGGATCCAATTTTTACAACAGCTATTGATGACTGTTGTAAATATTTAGAAGATTTTTTTATGCTCAAGGTCACATACTTAGCTTGTCCATTTAAACAACATACGCCTTGTATTTTACTCCATTTTCTTTCTGTTTTTCTTCCTAGTTGTAGGATTCGAGGTCCCTGACAAATTTGTGGTGGGCTACGCACTAGATTACAATGAGTACTTTAGAGATTTAAATGTAAGTTAGTTTCATTTTTCTAAGAAAATCTTAGCAAGCATCCAGATGTCCTGCTTATACTGACAGTTTTTCCATGGGTTACCTTTCAGCATATCTGTGTCATCAGTGAAACAGGAAAAGATAAGTACAAAGCTTGAGGTGTTCTGCACCTCCCCCTTTTAGCTGTGCATAATAATTTTTACGGATGACCATTTAATATTACATCTGGATTGTAATTTTAACGAGTGCTGCTTGCTGCAGACATGGCTCCTTTTTTTCAGGAGTGAAAAGTGCAGAGACGTGGTTCCTTTCAAGGCATGATGGTTCACTCGTACTGTGACCCCAAGCTTTTCTCTGCTGAATCACAGATGTATTTTTGTTTGAATGTATTCAACTAGAAAAAAATTTATATATATGGTAGTATATTCCTTTAATTTATTTTGTATAATTTTTTTAAATAATTGCCCTTTTTTTCTATGTTAAATATTAACTTTATTCAGCATGATTTAGAGAGCTTGCAGCCAAACTTAAGAGCTTGATTGATTGGATCAATCTTGTGTATATTTGCTCACTGAACAAAAATGCATTACTAGTCAACCTTCTCCACTTTAAAAGCCATGATATGAACAATCAATGAACTTTTTTTTCTCCTTTTTTTTTTTTTAAGTAATGTAATTTTTTATGCACAATTATTTCAAGTTGTCTGGATTTAAAAATGAGATGGACCGCTGTATTATGGATCCCAAAATATTTTTGACCCACAGAATGTTTACCCTGTCTTTTTCTTTTTATAACCATTATTACGGCCTGTTTTTATGACTGCATATTACAGATTATTAAAGCTTTTGTGAGCACATTCAACTTTTAATGCAAAGGGGGTAAAATGTTATGGTGCCTTATGAGAAGTCATACAGCCACAAAAACATGCAAGAATAATTTGAGCTCTTCTCCATGTATTTGCAATTTTCATTAGCTGGTGTATGAGATTAGAGGGTAATAAAAAGCAATCTGGGTTATATATATTTAATTCTAAACTGTTTTATGGTTTGAGATGTACACATTGTTGCCAGCATCACACCTCTGAAGCAGCTTTGGCGAACAGATTGTTGGGCAATGTAACTGGATCAATGTATACCAATGTATTAGACTGAAAAAAAAAAATTGAGAGACGACATTAAATATTATTTCATTTCAACATGGAAAAAAGCTATTCCCCCCCCCCCCCCCCCCCCCCTCAGCTTCACTTAAAATAAGTAATGGACTCGGATGTAATATCATGTCATATGGTGCACAGATGGTCCAAGTGGTGTCTGAATCAACACTACTCCATGCAACCTGATCCTGGAAAATTCTTAGAAATTACAAACGGCCAGAGAAATCCTGTTGGCTTTCATAAGCAAGGGCATGCACACCCCCATTACTCACTTTAAGTCTATCTTTGTAAGAGCTGTAATGAGATGATGAACTTCACTATACCTGGGATGAAATACAATTATGAAGAAACAAATTACCACTGAAGTGTAAATTAAGTAAAATATATTCCCCTTTTTTACGGGGAAGGTTCCAAGCCAAATATGTCCTTTATCAACAAACACGTATACCACACAGATCTTGTGTTTTGAGTAGAATTTTATTCTGTGATTTAATATACATACTAAATACAACATTTTAATGGTGTTGTTGAGACCTAGGTTTGTGTAGACAGGCCTTACTAGAGCAGAACAATAACACTGGATTCCCCAACGTCCAACTCCAGTATTGACGTGCTGCTATAACACAGCTCATACACACACATCCTTAAAGTCGAACGATATGTTATAAAGTTTGTGCCAAGATCGTCTGACTGGAGAAAGTGCTGGAATTTTACCAGCAGCTCCTCATGATCTGCATCTCCTTTATCACTACAAACCATGATGTGCTGCTACTAAAGTTACCAGCAATAGAAATAAAACCAATACTTATAGCACGGACTCAAAGGCAGTCCATGGAAATGAACAAAGCTTGTTGCACCATACACGTGTGTGTCTACACAGATAGAGAGAGTCAGCCAAAAATAATTTATACACTCTTCAGGAAAAGAAAAAATTATAAATATTTGAAATATTTAAGTTTAAATATTTTAATACTAATTTTGTTATACATTATATATTTATATATATGATATTAATATTATATACATTATAATCTTTTCCTGACTCTTCATACATGTGTTTTTTGTTTATATATAAATATATATACTGTATATGGCAGCAAGCTTGCTTAGTGGTTCGCACATTCGCCTTGCAACTCCAGGGTCCAGGTTTGATTCCTGCCTCGGGGTCTGTTTGCATATGCTTGGTGGTTTCCTCTGGGACATAATGACATTTAGGATGCAAAAATTCATGGACAGGAACAAGAGTCCTACATTGTCATACATTGTGTTTTAAGTCTATATATTTATCAGAATATAAATGTCTCTCTCTTGGACGTGTCTGCGCACACACTAGTCTTTAAAGGAACATGTGATTGCGATGAAGTAAGGTAAGCATGTCAACATGCTCCGAACTGTGGCTTGTCCTCAAAAGCAATGTTTCCTGCTGCTGAAAACATTTTTCATTGATAAAAGTTTTTTTAATCGCTCTCTTATATTTCGCACTCCCTCAAATCAATACACAGCTAATGTTCTCCTTCCCCGTTGTTGGTGACGTAAGCCCTTCTTCTTCGTCTGTGTTTTCTGGCAGCTTGCATCCGGAAGTACGCTGTGTCACCCCAAACAAATAATTGCGCAAAAACATAACGTAAGCTTTTAAAATTAATTAAAAGAAGCTTTGAGGCAGAAGATTTTGCCTCAATCATTTTTTGTAATCTAATTACTCGAGTTACTCGATGAATCGTTTCAGCCCTACTGTAAAGAAAGTGACATATTACATGACAGACTAGTTTTCAGGTGGGGGAAGAAAAAAAACCCCAATAATATAGGCTCCTGGGTTTTGCATGAAAACAAAGGAGCGAGTGTGACAAAGTTACCAAAAGAACTCATATTCTTCTGCATGCTCAGTAAAACTGAACAGCTGTTTAACGTAGAATACTGCACAAATCTGTATCGAACACTACCACCTATGTTCAAGCAAAGAGTTTCCACACCAAATATTGACCGTTTATTGTTTGTTATTACTTGCCTTTTATAAAAGTTTCTTTTAATGTAGAAATGTTTTAAAAAGCCTCATTGCAAGACTTTTGCACAGTACTGTAAATACAACAGCTGTTAGGTTTTACTGAGCATGCTGGGGAATATGAGTTCTTTTGGTAACTTCGTTACACTCGCTCCTTTCTATTGTCATGCAGAACCCAGGAGTCTACATAACTGACATTTTCCCCCCATTTGAAAACTGGTCTGTCATGTAATATGTCGCTTTATTTACAGGCATGCAAATATTCTTCTGTAATGTTATTTATTCATTAATTGTAGCGTTTCTTTGTAGAGAATGGTCTTGTACATAACAATGCAGACAATAAACTTATATAACAAAATTTGTCCTACATATAATATGGTGCCTAAGACTTTTCCACAGTACCGTATATATAATTTGAGCCTTGTGGAGAGTTTATAGTTAATCAAGCAGGTTGTAAGATAAAATGGACCCAGGGATATAAAACATGTGTAGATCAGCACCTAATTTGAAATTGTAAATGGGGAAAATGTCGAAGTATAAACTTTTTTTTTTTTATCTAATGAGTGTAAACATTAATTGCATGCAAGCGCTTCGATACAAAAACGTTTGCGTGAGAGAAGACTGCCCTCTACAGGCATCCGAGAAAATAACAGGACATCTTAGTGGCTTTACCTTAGGGACAAGCCTCAGCTTGCTTGCCGTTTCTGTCTGGTTCTAAGCACAGTGGCTTCCCTGGAACTAAACGCAGAGAAATCTGATCTGCAGTCGTGGGTAATCAACAGTGGGGCTGAGTGTAATATTATTGCATTATCTACTTGCATATGTGCGACATATAGACAGACGGATAGTAGTGAAGCACTCCTACCTGCTGAATAAACAACGACAATAAAATAATTACACAAGTGAAAGCAGAACTGATGTAATAAGGGGCTCTGACAAGTGAAGTCCCGAGCTGAGACAGTCCTCTCACTGTGGTGCGGTCTGGTCCGGTTTCTTCTGTAAAGTCTCACCAATTAAAACACACTATACAATTATATATACTTTGAAGTAATTGCTAGGGTTTTTTTTTTTTTGTATTGTTATTGTACTACCTGCTGTGAAAAAATAGCCTTTTTGCTTGAGACTACATGGACGACAAAAACAAGTCTCTACATGCCGGTGTTGACAAATCAATAGGCATTATTGCTCTCTCAGCAAAAACAAACGTAGTTTTTTTTTTTTTTTTGCGGCAAATGAAATGTTAACATAACTGTTAACTAAGTTGCATTTTCAAAGATTTGTTTAGTAACAAAGTAGCCTTTATCGTTTTGAGACAGCCTCTCTCTCTCTTTATATATATACAGTACATACACAGTATGGCCCCTATAGTGCAGCACTTATTCTAACTCTGCTGTTACTGCGCGGAACTGAAACGCTCACAACACTTTCGGCGATACAACAGATACAAATATTAAAACACACCGGTCCACACCAGGTGCTTTGTCGCGCGTTTTAAAGCGTATAAACTCTAAAATCGCGCTTCAAACATCTTTTAAACACAACTACAAAGAAAACTGATCGAAATGGGTCTTTAAGGAAACGCCGCTCAAATGAAATCAACATAAATGAAATCTCTTCAAAAGCACAACTAAACTAATTACCAGCATATACACGTTTCACACGAGTTCACTGACACACTAAGAGAATAATAATAATAAAAAATACTGAAAAATATTACACCGAAAACCCTTAAACTTACCTCCTTCCCAATCGAAAATGGCGCCGAAACGTAAAAAAGTCTGAATTTTGGTTGCACGGTCTCCTGCAAAGCTTTGTGGGAGCCTGAGTGCTGCAGCTTGTCTCTCTCTCTCTCTCTCTCTCACACACACACACACACACACAGAGAAAGGAGGGAGGAGTGCAGCCCAGCGGCCACCTTCTTACTACACACATCTACTCGCCAAAGTGTTAGATAACCTCAAGTGTATTCATTTTGCAGTTTACTTCTTTGTCTCTTTCCATTTCTCACCCCAGC
Source organism: Clarias fuscus (assembly GCA_030347435.1). Classification (NCBI taxonomy): domain Eukaryota; kingdom Metazoa; phylum Chordata; class Actinopteri; order Siluriformes; family Clariidae; genus Clarias; species Clarias fuscus. The sequence continues at coordinate 19,706,543 of CM059214.1, read as the reverse complement.
TTTGTGCAGTTTTCCACACAAGAGAATGCTCTTCAGACTTTGACCCTAAGAAATGCTAATACTTCTGCTGCTATGCAGCATGTTTCACACGTCTAATCCGCATTCACAATCATTCATTCTCTCTTTCGCATACTCATTATCTATTACTCTAAAGAATGGAAATGCTGTACAGAATTATTTAAAACCAAATGGCAAGATGGCGCATGTGTGTTGCTAAACATGGCTAGAAAAGTAAGATTTAAATAATTACATGATAATTACATTTATATCAAATTCCTTCCGAGGTTTGCGAGGTTTCTTGACTCACTTTGTGATGAATGAGTCTGAGCAATTCTAAAACTGTAATTCTTCTGGGATGTTCTCACCAAACGTACCAAAAGTGGTCCAAGGAAAGAAAATTGGTGAGCCAGTGACAGGGTTATCTGTGACCAAGTCTCAGTGATGTGCATAGAGATCAAAGGCTGGCCTGTGTAGTCCGATCCAATAGATAGCATTAACTATTTCAGCTCACTCTGCAGAAATAGTTAATGCTTGTTCTGATATAAAGGTGTTAATCACAGTGCATTTTAGTTTGTTTTGTATGGGGCTGTGTGGTTGCAGACCGTTCAGGGTGCCCATGCTGACTCGTGTCCACCACCAAAAGTGCCTACAGTGGGCACATAAGCATCAGAACTGGAAGGTGGCCTGGTCAGATGAATCATGTTTTCTTTTACATGATGTGGATGCTCGAGTGTATAATGCTTTGGGCAATGTTTTGCTTGGAAACCATCGGTCCTTCCATTCATGTGGAGGTCACTTTGACATGTACCAGCTAGCTAAACATTATTGCTGGCCATGATGGCAGGGGCCTCTTTCAGTGGAATAATGTGCCCTGCTACACTGCAGAAGTGATTGTAAATGGTTTGAGGACCATAACAATGAGTTTAGGGTTTTGATTTGGCCTCCAAGTTCTCCAAATCTCAAACCAATTAATCATCTGTGGGGTGTGCTTGAACAAAAAAATCACATCCATAGGGGCACCTAGCAACTTACAAGACTTCAAGGAGTTGCTATTGATGCCTTCATGTCAGATACAACAGCATACCTTCAGAGGTGTAGTAGAGTCCATGCCTCGATGGGTCAGGGCTGTTTTGGTGGCAAAAGGGGGACCTAATCAATGTAGAGATAGGTAGAGATAATGGTCAGATTTAGTGGTTGGGTCCTGAACACAAATTAACAGATGCTTTATTGTTTCTCAAAAGTCTTCTGCGGCCTGTGTTGGAAATAGTGGAGACATAAAACACTTGAGTCAAGAGTTTTAGGACAGAATATGCAGTTTGAATTATGGCAGAAACAGAGCATAGCTACTGTAGGTAGTAATCTAACAGGTGACAAGTATAGTTGTATTAATGGAAAGGAGGTGAGAAAGGACAACACACTGCTGAATTGACAGGAGGGCCAATATCAGCAGGTAGTCGATCAATATTGTGGATAAAACAGGAAACCAATAATCCTAGTGGAAAATTAAAGGAATTTCAAACATTAAAATCAGAATTTCATTACAAGTTTCATTACTCAGTTTGTCCTTCCAAGAACTTGTTGACTTTATCAGGGCGTGTGCCTACATGAACATCACTTGACCTGAGTAATGGCTTTGTAACATCATCCCGCATTATGGGTAGAAAAAAAAAACTTCTGTCTGCTGACAGACCACATGCTGTGATCGTTATGGTGCTTAAACATGTGACTCTTTAATTTCACACAGCCAGTGAGCTCTGTATATAAATTATATTATGAAACATTAGGCTCATGTGTGTAAGCTGTGGACAATCTGAAATAGGTCATTTTTTAGTCTATAAACAAATTCGGTATGAATTCAGCAACAGTTCCTCAGAGCTTTAGAATTTATTATACAACTTTAAAGCTTATTTTGGGCCAGATTAATTAATATAATAATGATTTCATATGATGGGTTGTCCAAAGATACTGTATTTACATTATATAAGCACATTCTCTATTGTTATGGAAGATAGGAAGAAGCAAAACAACTCTGTGGAAATCCAATGTTGAGAAACTCAAAATAGACAGTAACCTGAGCTGTGGATTAAACTAGGCAGCATAAAGCTGTGAGGTGGCAGCACTACCTGCTGTGCGACTGTGCCAAGCAAGTTAAATATACTGTAGTTTAGTTGTAAACTATAGTCATTAAACGTATGGTTCACGTGAAATGGCATACCGCTTTATCCTGAATAAAGGGTTGCAGCCTGTTTCAGGAGATAGGCGGAGTACACCCTGGACGAGGTGCGAATCCATCGCTGGACTCACACACACACACACATACACTATGGGCAATCTGGGAACGGCAATTAGTCTAATTTGCATGTCTTTGGACTGTGGGAAGAAACCAGAGAAAACTCACCAAGCACTGGAACATGCAAACTCCATGCACACAGACCCAAGGTGGGAATTGAACCCAGACACTGAAGGTGCAAGTACTAACCACTAAGCCACAGTGCTGCCAATGATCAATATAAAGGTGTAAACCCTAATAGGAATGCAACAAAATAACACTATCTGTATCACTTAAATGCTTTAAAGATTTCATATCTATATCCCTATTCAACCTGAATTGGCCTAAATTGGATATTTTTAAATATGAACATTATCAAGATGTCATTAAAAACATACTACTCATACTAAAAACAGACAAGAATTTGAAGACAGAATTTATGGGATACAGAAATACGAAAAAGATTGTATTACTTTCTGGGCAGCTTAAAGTCTTTATAATGCATAAACAAAGTATGAGTAACATGAATCGTCAGTTAGACAGAGAGAATTAAAAAATAAATAACAGGAACTCCACTGTTATTAAAACAATACATAAGAGTAAGTACAGTGAAAGTGTCGGCACATGGGAACACAAAGAATACAGAAAAGATATGAATCATACATTCCAATGCTCTCGTCAGAAATACAGAAAGTGCAATAATATGGAATAATAAGGAGTTGGTAGTTTAAAGCTGTGAAATGTGAATATGGTTAAACTGTAGTAGGCTGGTCAGTCTGGGGAAAGAGCCGAGAAGAGAGGGTGTCTGCTGCAGGAGAGGTAAGGCCGTAAAACCCAGGCTAGCTTTTGAGTTTTCTACGCGTTATGTTTTCTGGCTTTCAAACAGATTAAGCAATCAGGTTTTAAGAAATCAACGGTAACATTATTTTTTAAAAACATGTCTTCTACTCACATAGCTTAGCAGCTTTTTGGGTTCTGATTACTGCTAGGCCTACCCCTATTGGCCTACATGGCTGCTATTATGTGTATTATGGGTGCTTTTAAAAGTGTTCGAGGATATAAATGCATTTTTATTATGATACGCTGCTTTAGTGTAAACGTTTGAACAGACTTTATATCTTGCATTTTAAAGTATAATTTCTAATATAACTTTGCCAACAAAGAGCTCAAGACACGCATGCGTTTCCATGGGCCGAAAGTTAAGGCGGCACAAGATGACGTCAGACTACGACATTGTCAGGAAGTAGGTTTAGGTTGCGATTTCATTGGCTATTCGCGTGCTGATTTCCCTTTCAAAAACGCACGCCGGTGGTAGCCGATATGTTGGATTGGCTGTAATGCCTGTCAATCATCCGCTGAAAACAGCAGGGGCGGAACGGCTTGGTTGAGTCTCGATGTTCACTGCATCGTCTAAAGGGATAAGCACAAGTTTGAGTGAAATGGTCGATTCATCCGCGTTATCTATTCGCTGCCACCGCTGCTCAGACAGGAAAGTGGACAGATAAAGGATGCGAGAAATAAGTTGTTTGTTTGTTCAGTAACACCAGTTGGCGGGTTAGCAATGCGTGCTAGGGCATCAGAGCAGAATATCTAGGCAGGCTAATTAGCCAGGAAGCTAGTCAGCCTTCTCAAAGATGGCCAACTGAGCGTTATTGTGCTTTAACAGTGAGTTAGTGAGCGCTGAATAAAATACTAGGTCTCGTCGATTCAGGAAAGGTCTGTGTGCTTTTATGTCGGAGAGGTTTTATGAAACCTCTTTCATTTTTCCCTCTCAAACGTCTGCAGGATTTGGGTTTGTACTTGCTGGAGTCTGACGAGTGTGCACCAAGCTAAGCTAACAAGCCTGATCCAGCAAACCCCGTGTAGAAGCTGGCGAAATCGCGTGTTCATTCATCTTAAAGCTAAAAACTTGTATTAAAGAAAGTTTCGAGATGGACGCAGGGTTTAGGTTTCGGGTTGCTGATCTCGAGTCGGTCTGGTCTTGCATGTAGCTAGCAGCTGCTCTCTGTTGTAGACGTCCGTAAGCGTGCAGATATCGTTAGCCTTTAACAGCTAACCGCCAGAAAACTACGAGATGAGCAACTAAAAACAAAACAAAAAGCAAAGTGTTCTACTAGCGTTGGCTCCTTTAAGACGTTCAACGATGTAGGTTTCTAGCAGAGAAGCTTTCCTCGGTACTGGACAAATTCGGACATTAGGACGATTGAACCATTGAACAATCAAGCGATGATGGCGCAGGAGAAGATGGAGCTGGACTTGGACATGCCGTCGGCTCTGCTTCAGGGAGACGGGCACTTGAGGCGATCCAACAGCGAGCCTATGATAAACGGCTTAAGGTTGATTTACCGTCATGACTTTTACCCTAAATAACTTTCAAGCTTGTTTCTCAAAAAAAAAAAAAAAAAAAAACTACTACAGTGAATTGCATGGCTGTTATTTACCACAGTCTTGGATGTCTTGACTGTGGAATCACAGACTTGCTAAAGCAAACAAACAAATCACTGAGTCCACAGGACCATCAGTCTTAAAGTACAGCCTGTATTGGTAGTAGACGACTCGCACAATGTCTGTGCAGAGACATTCTACACTTTGTTTTCCCTGGTTGCTTTGTTTAATGCAAACATTAAACATTAAACTCCATGTCTTACAGTGACACCTCTCAGGTTTTCCAAAGGGAGATTCTACGCAGCAGACGAAACAGCACGACTCTCGTTAATCGACCTAACATGGTGTGTGACATGTCATGAAACTGGTTAATTTTGCAGCCATTTTTTCCTCACAAAGAGTTTCTGTACTTATTGTTCTTTATGTAACACCTAGGTTCCATCTTCCCCGGTTCGCATCCCTAGCACCAGGCTTGAACGAATCAAACAGGTAAATCTATGTCTGCATCATTGTGTTAATCTGGTGCATGTGGTGTTTCTAGATTGTGATTTGATGGTGTAACCTAACATACTATATCGTAATGGTGTCAGAATATTTGTGGAACACTTGAATGCAAGCTTTTTGGAATGTATACCTTAGTCTAAACAGAAACTCAAATCTCATAAATGTACTTTTGTTCTCAGTATTTGAGAATGAACTTTCCAGTAACACATTTGTTATAAAAGATAGTGGGTTTAATGAAACTAACAGAGCTGTGCAAAATAAATAGATAAATAAAATTCTCACACGATTAGTTTTGCAAAACTAAGAGTTTGAGATTAAATTGCACTTGCTTCAGTTTTATAGTGCAGCCAATGAACTTGCATGTTTAAGATGGTATTGCATGAGTAATAAGAACTTTGAACGTCTTTGTAGGAGGAGGGAGTCGATGTGATGAACAGGGAAACAGCTCATGAACGGTAAATAACTGGCTTTCCGGATGCTGTTATCTTCTTCATTATGGGTGACTATAACAAACCACTTTTTAAGCAGATGAAATTTTGGCATCAACAAACACTCTGTGGTCTTGCCTTCATCCATTAAAAAAAAAAATAGTTTCCTGATTTATCTATTATCTTTTATCTTTTGGGGCCAATTAGGGAGGTGCAGGCAGCCATGCAAATGAGCCAGTCATGGGAGGAAAGTCTTAGTCTGGTAAGGCTTACTATAACACCGTGGTGTTGTACATCAGGTACTTTATAAAACTCGTACCATTTTTGTCTTCTCTAACACTTGTGCTCCACTTGTTTAAGAAATGCACAAGCTTTGTGTATTTTGATGTAGATTACCTTTAATCTATTTTTAAAAAACTGATAAATGATAAAAATGTGAAGTTTGCATGCAGTGGCTTTGCTGCCACAACATGTCCACCCTTTCCCAATGATGAGATCGTGGATGTAGAAACAGCATGCTATAGTAACATGGAGTTAACAGGGCCAGCAGTCTCTCAAGAGCAGACTGCATTGGTAGTATAGCACTCCTATAATTACTCATAAGAATTAAAAGAAATATAAATTGATAAATGTATTTGTGAATTGACTGCGGGTGTATCTTGTTTTATCTCAGAGTGACAATGATTTTGAGAAGTCCTCATCATCGTCCCCGAAGCGTATTGATTTTGTGCCTGTGTCTCCGGCTCCATCTCCCACCAGAGGAATTGGGAAGAAGGTATTGTGTGTTATGATTGCGTAGTGCTTCGCGTGATGTATTTTTTTTATTGTCCTGATTTTGATATGTTTCTTCCTTGATGAGCAGCAGTGCTTCTCCCCATCTCTGCAAATCTTGGTGAGCAGCAATGGCCTAACTCCCAGCCCCATCCCCAGTCCAACACGTCGCTTCAGGTGAATGCATACACTTTTTTTGCCTGACAAGTTTTTATCTTTATTTGTAAAAAAAAAAAGAAGCTTGTGGTGAAACCTGTTGTGTGTGTTTAGCAGGAGGAGTCAGAGCCCCATTAACTGCATTCGACCCAGCATTTTGGGGCCTATCAAACGGAAAGGTAAAATTATCAGCTTTCTTACAGAATTGGACTTTCCTGACCCCATCAAGGAGTTCTGACTCAGTGGGGTGGTATTCCTTTCTTGGCTCTTATGCAGGCAGCAATTTAATAAAAAGTTGCTTTAAACAAGAAAACACAAGTACAGTGGAACCTTGGATTACGAGCATAATTCGTTCTGGAAGCGGGCTCGTATTCCAAAAACACTCGTAAACCAAATAGAATTTTCCCATAAGAAATAATGGAAACTCAAATTATTCATTCTACAGCCCAAAACAATAAATAATACAATATATAAAGTAAAAATAAAACAAATTAACCTGCACTTAACATTTTAAAAAAGTTGAAATAAATCCAGACAGAAGTGTTTCCGTGTGTGCGCGTGTGTGGAATTAGCCCCTCGCCTCGTCTTAAACAGTAAAACTCCTCCTCCCTCCACCCACCTTGCTTTTTAAGTTTCACAACTAACATACACAATGCAAACACTGTTTTAACGGGGGGGAAAGAAATCTCTCTAATGATACTCGCGTGAGCGCATACTAACGGAATCACTGCTGTAAAGTAAAAAATAACAAATGAACCAACACCTTACCTTTGAAAAGAATCGCGACAGAGCTGAGTTTTCTGTGTAAATAAAGCGTGTGTGTCTGTCTGTATGTGTGTGTCGCACAGTGTCAAATTACGCGCGCACACAAAGAAGAGAGAGGGAGATGTTGATTTATACCAGTAAGAGAAGAGCACTAAGATGCAGCAGGGGAGATGATTACCCACAATTCCCGCTGCGCAAGAGAGAGGAAAATCATTGGCTCAGTTGTGATCACTTGCTGCTCGGTGTCAAAATAAGAGTCGCATGCGTGATGCATGATACTTGGCGCTTGGCCCCCTGATGAAACATACTTGCTCGGTTTCCGATTAAAAATTTATTAAAAATCTTTGCTCGGTTTGCGGAACACTCGTAAACCACGTTACTCGCAATCCAAGGTTCCACTGTAACACGGTTGCATAATTGTGGACTCCCTTATAATGGGGCATGTGACCTTTTACTCAGCATTACCAATTCTATTCAAATTCAATGAAATGATGCTGATAAACACCTGTAGGATTCAATAGGATTTTTGGTTTCTCTTTCTTGGTTTATGCAAATGTGGCCTGCAAAGAGCTTACAGAAGTTGTACAATAATCTTTGTTAAAATTTCTGATCAGAAATTAAATATTTTCTCAAATTGGTGCGGGAAGCAAAGCTTGTTTGCTTATTTATTTTATCTAATTTGATTTGATCTTGAGCGAAATTATAGGAAAACGTTTAAAAAAAAACATATATATATAACCCTTTACAATGAATTTAAAGTTAACTTTATTTAATTTTTTTTATCATAAGAGAGGGTGCTTTTTGAGCATGTATTTTTCATTTTACATTAAAGATTTTGGGAGCAGCAGGGGATCTGAAATTATTTATATTGGATTATTCTTGCTTCAGAAAAAGCAGAAAAAGCTCCAATTTCACCTGGAGTGTAAAGACGTTATGTTCACTGTATGTGTGAAACTAAGAAGGAAAATGTGTTGGTCTTTTCCATGCCAGTCTTGATGGTGGTCATAAAACAAATGGGATGTATTAGTTTACTTATGGACACAGGTTAATTAAACAACACAATGTTGGGATTTATGTATTTTATTTTATTGCATCACCTCCTAGTTTCAGGCGAGTTGGAAGCAGAAAGTCAGCCAAAGAGACTTTTCCAGGGGACTACCACCATGTTGTCAACGGAGACAGCCCATCTGTCTGAAATCAGCTCATGGTATGTCTCCTGTTGTGGTGACTTATGCAATCATTTAATAATTATTTCAGTTTAAATACTCTAATTGTCTGCATTACTGTTTTATCCTGAATCACATGTTTAAGATGATTAATTCAAGTTAAATACACTGCCTGGCCAAACAAAGTCGCAAACAGATTTCATTTGCATTCCAAATCTGACATGCTGCCAGAACCTCTCTTTTTACAATTTGAATACATAATACACCTATGGCATCAGAAAGGATAAACTTCAGTGGTAAAAACCTGGTCATTCAATTTGTCAGCTGATGTGTCATTAATGAGCCTAGACATGATCAACTGAAGCAACCCCAGATCATAACACTGCCTCCAGAGGCTTGTAGAGTGGCTACTATGCATGAGTGAATCACTTCATGTGCTTCCCTTGATGCACCCTTCCTACTGGTACAGGGTCAGTCTGAACTCATCAGACCACATAACCTTTTTCCATTGCTCCAAATTCTAATCTTTATTCTCCCTAGCAAATTTAAGTATCTTTTCCCCCTCACTAATGTGAGAAGTCCCCTGAACAAGTGCTTTTCTTATGACCACACAGTTTAGTCCCAATCTTTTGAGTGAGTTCTCATCTGTGTGTGTGGAAATTCTTTTACTTTCACTTTTAAACATGGCTAAGGTTTTTAATTTTGGGTTGTTTTGTGGAAGGAAGATCATAAATGCAAATCCATTCATGATCTTCCTTCCTCAAAGTTGAAAGTTTAGCACTATTCTTCCAAGTTTTGGACGGACGTTTAAATTTCTTTTCTTGATGCAGCTCAATAATTTGACTCTTCTAAAATGGCAACTTTATTTTGCCAGGCAATTTCTTTTTAAACTAGCCTATGTTTGAGCTAAATGTGTGTTTTTGTTTATTTATTTAATTCTTATAGTTTATCCCCTGACCTGCTTGATGGAAGCCTCAGCAGTGTTGGTTCCTCTTCAGGTTCTCCAGCTAAGATGGAAGGGGTTTCACCCTCCTCCAGCAACTCTCCCTTCACCCCACTCCAGGACCTTTCACCTAAGTGATCATATATATTACACACAAAAAAAAGGCCACATGAGTCTCTGGAGTTTCTTGTACATCTGTTCCATGACTTCTCAGCTGTGCTTTTGTTCTTGTCTTTGATTTTTCTGGTGAAGATTTGCTTTTTCAACAAGACAGTTTGGGGACGATCTGTGATGATTAAAATATATATATATATCAAGCCAAAGCCCTCCAGGTATTTTGGACGGACAGGACTTTTTGGCATAGTGGCAGGGATGAAGACTTCACCAGGATGAAATGCTGTTTGCACCAGCTGCTATATAAAGGTGTAATGTTTGGGGTGAAGCCCCCTGATGAAACAAACAGCATTTCAAACCCCTGTAGTTTCTATATGAATTTGTATTCTTGTAACGCTCTCAAATTAGGGGGAATGCTAATATTCAAATAAATCAAGCTCTTAGAGAGTGAAGCATTCCCTCTCATAGTAGTACCATTTAGGTTAGGTATGGTGTGAAAGAATTTAACTTATTGTTTGGTCCCAATAATTTTTTTTGTAAGTATGTACATATGGTGTGATGGCTATTAGTCAATTGTATTGGGCGATGGAGGGAATGCGTGCAGTGCTTGAACAGATAACTGACAATTGGGTCCGTCTGCACTTGCGTACATTCACGACGGAGTTTGTGTCTGCCTTCGGTCAAGTGTATACGGATCAGCCTTTCATTATTTGTGTAGATGGAAGGAGGCGGCAACACCATTGATGAGTGCCTGTTTATCACTCTTAGTGCTTCATTAAGTTTTTTCTAATGAAGATAACAATTGCCGTCAGCTACTTAGGAATCAAGAGCAAATGTTGGTTGAATGCAATATTAATGGGGATGTGTACCACTAAATCCAGGATTTGAACACTACAGCACATTTGACCGCCTGAGTTGCAATTTGTCCTACCATCCAAGGACTTTTTTTTTTTTTTTAAAGAGAAATGAACTGCATCCTTGCAGTGTTTTACTGCCCTTTAAATGCAGTGGCTTCATCCCTGTTCACGTGTCTCTGGAACATCACTGCGTGACTGACCAACCTTAAACCAATGAGTTTTCTGTTTTAATCCTTTTTTGGGGGGGTAAACTTCTGCAAACCACCGTTGAAGGAATTTTAGAGATGAATTCCTGAAGCAGGTTAGATAAATAGAAGTATAGAGAACAGAGTTGTTTGAACATGAAATAGAAATGTGTCATGTCTGGACGAAGGTCATCTACTGATTCATGAAAGTAGTGTGCCATTTATGGTCTGTAAATAAGAAAGATGTAAAAATTGTACTTGTGTAAGTTGTTATTTGAGCTTTTATTTTAGTAAATAGTATTTTTTGTAAATGGTTTTATGAATTTGTTTCCTTAAAAAAAAAAAGAGAGAGAAAGAAATGGGTTTATTTCCTTAAAGCATGGTGCATCATGAACAATGTTTTTATTTGCAAGCAAGAAAATGATTGTAAATTTTGGTTTTTCATGGAAGTGAAATTGTCAGTTTGGTTTATTGCCCCATATTGGAAATATTGCTGAGGTGAATCAGCATTATACATCCTTTCTCTGAATGTGTTTTTTCAAAGAGTGGGAAAAAAAGCAGTAAGTGGGTGACGCAGGTCTCCTTTTTGTAAGTTTTGGTGGTTGAAGTGTTCGTGGTTTGATTTGCCAATTTGCTTTTTTTTCCTTTCTTTTTTTTTTTGTCGTCCTGTGGACTTGTCTGATATTTTATTTAAATGAACGCTGTCCTCTTTCAAGAGCGTAAACTTTCAGCTTGTTGAGTGAGTCGAGTGCTTTGCTGAGCTCTGCTCTAAATGGACAAAAAAGATATTTTCTTGTCACCTTTATCAAGTGGTGATCAGATTACAGAATAAATTATTTGTCTGGCAATTCACAGTGTGGACATTTTATTTCCTGGCTTCTTGCTGAGTAAGAGTTTTTGTCCTTTTAAGAAAATCTTTTTGTAGCAATAGGATTAAGAATTGAATTAAATTCGAAGAATTTAATTAAAGAATTTTAAGAACATGTAAATGTTACAATACTATAAGCTTGTCACCTTTTATAACAAAAGTCCTGAATGTACGATTAAATAAGTAATTTCTTATCACTTTAGCGGGTTTGGGTTTACAAGCTCACTGTACACCGATCAGCCATGACATTGTGACCACTGAGAGATGTAAACAACATTATCTTGTTACAGTGGCACCTGGAAGTGGGTGAGCTATATTAGGCAGCGAGTGAACATTTTGTTGATGTGTTATAAGCAGAAATAAAATCGGCAGACGTAAGGATTTAAGCAACTTTGACATGGTCCAAATTATGATGGCAAGACAGCTGTGTCATAGTAACTCCAGAACTACCGCTCTTGTGAGATATTTCCGGTCTGCAGTGGTTAGGACTTACCAAAAATTGTCCAAGTAAGGAAAAACCAGTGGGTGTTGTAGTCTGATCCAATAGAAGAGCTAGAAGAGCTCAAGTTGCTGAAAGAATTAACACTGGTCAGACAAAAAGGCTTCTGAACACAGTGCATTGCAGTTTGTCGTGTAGCCACAGACCAGTCAGGGTGCCCATGCTGTCCCAGGTCCAGCACCAAAAGCCCTTAGAATGAACATCTGAGCATTAGAAGCCACAGAGCAGTGGAAGAAGAAGGTGGCCTGGGCTGTTGAATAACATTTTCTTGACTTCATGTGGATGGTCCAGTGTGTCTGCTCCAGGATGCACTGTGCGAACAATGTGGCAGTGTGGCTCTGTTGTCCATCTGGATGTTACTTTGACATGTGCAACCTTATTAAACATTTTTGCTGACAAAGTACACCCCTACATGAAATCCCCTTGATGGCGAGAGCCTTTTCTAGCCTTCTGCCACACTGCAGAAATGGTTCGAGGAAATAGTGAATTTGAGCTGTTGACTTGACTTGACTTGACCTCCAAATCCTCCATCATCTGTGAGATGTGCTGAAAAAACAAGTCAGATCCATGAATGCCCCACCTCACAACGTTCAGATACCACAGCACACCTTCAGGTATCTAGTGAAGTCCAGGCCTCAATGGGTCAGTGCTGTTTGGGTGGCAGAAGGCCGACCTACTCAATATTAAGACGGTGGTTATAATGTTATGGCCAATCGTTATATATATACACATGTGGACAAAATTGTTGGTACCCTTCGGTCAATGAAAGAAAAACTCACAATGGTCACAGAAATAACTTTAATCTGACAAAAGTAATAATAAATAAGAATTCTATGAATGTTAACCAATGAAAGTCAGACATTGCTTTTCAACCATGCTTCTACGGAATTATTTAAAAAATGAACTCATGGAACAGGCCTGGACAAAAATGATGGTACCCCTAACTTAATAGTTTGTTGCACAACCTTTTGAGGCAATCACTGCAATCAAACGATTCTTCTAACCGTCAATGAGACTTCTGCACCTCTCTGCAGGTATTTTGGCCCACTCCTCATGAGCAAGCTGCTCCAGTTGTGTCCGGTTTGAAGGGCGCCTTTTCCAGAGGCATGTTTCAGCTCCTTCCAAAGATGCTCAATAGGATTGAGGTCAGGGCTCATAGAAGGCCACTTTAGAATAGTCCAATGTTTTCCTCTTAGCCATTCTTGGGTGTTTTTAGCTGTGTGTTTTGAGTCATTGTCCTATTGCAAGACCCATGACCTGCGACTGAGACCCAGCTTTCTGACACTGGCCAGCACGTTTCTCTCTAGAATCCCTTGATAGTCTTGAGATTTCATTGTTCCCTGCACAGATTCAAGACACCCTGTGCCAGATGCAGCAAAGCAGCCCCAGAACATAACAGAGCCTCCTCCATGTTTCACAGTAGGGACAGTGTTCTTTTCTTCATATGCTTCATTTTTCCGTCTGTGAACATAGAGCTGATGTGCCTTGGCAAAAAGTTCCATTTTTGTTTCATCTGTCCAGAGGACATTCTCCCAGAAGCTTTGTGGCTTGTCCTGTAGTTTGGCACATTACAGTCTGGCTTTTTTATGATTTGTTTTCAACAACGGTGTCCTCCTTGGTCGTCTCCCATGTAGTCCACTTTGGCTCAAACAACGACGGATGGTGCGATCTGACACTGATGTTCCTTGAGCATGAAGTTCACCTTGAATCTCTTTAGAAGTCTTTCTGGGCTCTTTTGTTACCATTCGGATTATCCGTCTCTTTGATTTGTCATCAATTTTCCTCCTGCGGCCACGTCCAGGGAGGTTGGCTACAGTCCCATGGATCTTAAATTTCTGAATAATATGTGCAACTGTAGTCACAGGAACATCTAGCTGCTTGGAAATGGTCTTATAGCCTTTACCTTTAACATGCTTGTCTATAGTTTTCTTTCGAATCTCCTGAGACAACTCTTTCCTTCGCTTCCTCTGGTCCATGTTGAGTGTGGTACATACCATGTCACCAAACAACACAGTGACTACCTGGAGCCCTATATATAGGCCCACTGACTGATTACAAGATTGTAGAAACCTGTGATGCTAATTAGTGGACGCACCTTGAATTAACATGTCCCTTTGGTCACATTATTTTCAGTATTTTCTAGGGGTACCATCATTTTTGTGCAGGCCTGTTCCATGAGTTTATTATTTTTTTAATAATTCCGTAGAAGCATGGTTGAAAAGCAATGTCTGACTTTCATTGGTTAACATTCATAGAATTTTTAAAAATTATTACTTTTGTCAGATTAAAGTTATTTCTGTGACCATTGTGAGTTTTTCTTTCATTGACCGAAGGGTACCAACAATTTTGTCCACATGTGTATATATAGATGTGCCCTGTGGTGGCACTCTGGTTTCCTTCCACAGTCCAAAGACATGTAGGTTAGGTTCATTGGCATTCGCAAAATTGCCCCTAGTGTGTGTGTGTGTGTGTATGCCCTGCGTTGGATTGGCACCCCATCCAGTGTGTACCCCACCTTGTGCCCTAAGTCTCCTGGGGTAGGCTCCAGGCCCACCATGACCCTGAATACAGGGTTAAGCGGTATAGACAATGAGGAGTGAGTGAGTTAAGCCACCGTGCCACTAACATACAAACACTTTTTGTGAAACACATAACGTTTAACTTGAATGCACCAGACAGAATGTGTGCGTTTGTCTCCAACACTAACAGCATGAGGGACATACACAGAGTGCTTTTTTTTTCTTCATTTACTTCAGCAACACAGTTTATGGTCAAAATGCCATTTTTATAGACAATACAACACACAGTTAGCAACAGACCGACCTGCCTATCATACTTTCCCACTCAACGATACAACATGGGCTAATCCTCGATACTGTCACTACTTTCAATTGTTTTTTCACTATTTAACGATTTGTACATGATAATTGTTTAACTGTTTGTTTATTCCTTATGAGCATTTTTTTGCACGAATGAAAACCCAACAAGAAGCGACATGTGCAACAGCATGTCTAATAATTTCATCATGCACATTCGTTACAAGCTTTACGGCAGCGACAAAACGGCACAGACACCAAGGATATGAAGTAAAACACATTTAATGTAACTTTATTTTATTTTATCATGGTTATGCACACAACCTTCCCGCCATCCCTGATAGTCAGCGTGGCTCAGTCGCCAGCTCAGTCAGTGTTTCTTGGTATCCACCTTCTCCCTTTCCCCATGATCTTTGCATCTTCATTGAGTGAACATTTTTGTAACATCATTTAAGCAGTTAGTTCCTGTTAAAAGGGTGGCTTTAATCTATCACATGGGCTCATCCCCTTTTTTTTTCTCACAACTCTTCTGGTTGTGCAAATGTCTATTTCCCTTCTCGTTTTCTTCAGTTCCTCTCTGTACAAAGCCATCAGACTGTGGCTGACTTCATGTGCGGAGGATGACCATTGTAAGAAGACCTGCATTCACAGAAAGGAAAAAAAAAAACATTTATCAATATCTACATGCAATCAAATAAATACACCATTAGTAAAAAATTAAGATATTAGGCATGCATAACCCCAGCTGTGTTAACATGAGTTCATTGGAAGGGAGAAAAGTTGGTATTGACAAAGAAATCTCAATTATATATACTATATTTTAGTAACTGGTTATGATACAACTTTGTAACAATTCACAGTGTAGCTCACCTAACACATAAGCAGCTACGAGTTTCTTATTAACACTTAAGTGGAGGTAGACAGGCACTGTGGATTCCTGCTCTCCCAGAGTAGGGAGCATGAGGGCAGCCATACACACAAGGCCCAAAAGGACAGTTAGCAGACTCGGGCCCCCTGATGCTGCACGGTTCTCTGTGGAAAAACACACACACACACACACACACACACACACACACACACACACACACACACACTTTATGAAACATTACTGTTTATGAACAAGGGTTTCTGCTGCCACCCAGTGACATAAAAATGAACTGCAGAATCATCTTGTAACATTTCTACATTTTGAATATGAAAAATACCTCAATACCAGAATATTTTTAGCTCTGCATGAAACCCATGAACCTTTGGGAAAATGTCCTATCACTCAAGGAACATGCATTATGTTTTTCGGTGCTTTGGTCTGTCCGTATGCCATCCAGCACACCGGGTGATATATGCTCCCAACCCTGGAGATATACAGTATCCATTATTTTAATAGCAGTTACTTAAGGGGTCGGGTTGCCAGCTCCTGCCTGGTTGTCATTTGCACGCTACAGGGAATTATTTTTTGGTTTTCTCCCTAATTTAGTCGCGTCCAATTCCTCCCCGTCACTAGGAGCCTCCCACATTAAGGCTACTACTACCACTCAGCCTGGAGGGCTGAAGACTATCACGTGTTTCCCCCGAACCATGTGATGTCAGCCGACCGCCTCTTTTCGAACTGCTCACTCACGCACAGTTGGGGGCGGCATAACACACTCAGAGGACAGCACTGTCCCCTCCTTCCGCTTGTGCGAGCTCACAGACGCTCCTGATTGGCTGTAGAGCCGTGATTAATGTGGGAGCACCAAGTACCTCTCATCCCTGCCCTCTGAGAGAGCTCGGCCAATCAGCTCTCTAGAGAGGTTGTGAGAGGTTACAGCATCACCCGGGGATCGAACTAGCAATCTCCATATGATAGGGCGAGCACTTCACTACTGCGACACTCGGAGGCTACTACAGGGAATTTTTTTGCGAATGCCAAATTGGCCTAACCTGCAGCTCTTTAGAAACCGGAGTACCCAGATGAAACCCACCAAGCACGGGGAGAACATGCAAACTCCATGCACTCGGACCCAAGGTGGAAAGCGAAACCCTCGACTCTGGAGGCACAATGCAAGTGTTAACCACCGTGCCGCATCCCGCCACTACTAAGCCCTGTACAAAGTTAGCTAGATTATTGACTAAATACATTAATTACGGTATGAGGTAATATTGTAATCCAGAGATTCACTTTGTAGTGAACACAACTGTAGTGTAGAACCAATAACTGCTGATGGTCAAGAACAACATACCCGACAAAAGCTGTTATTTTGACTTTTCTAGATGCTGCCATTAATAAACTCCTTGTGTTGTTTAAGATGTTTTATGTATTAAGGTACGTAAAACATTGTACTTGCATTGTAGCAAGATGCTGCAGTTCCTGTTCTCGATCTATTTGCTAGGCACAGTTTGCAGTCTGCTTTGCTTTGATTGCCATCATTAGTCAGGGAATACTTTCAGACTGCTGTGATTTCGTGCCTTCTGCTCATTAGTACGACACCGTACACTAGGCTTACATCACACAGCATAAGGGGGCAGCGGAAGTGATAGCGTCTGTTTAGCAGTACAAATCAAGAGGCATGGTAACGGACTGAGACCAGAGACCATTACTGACTATGGTGCACTCCTACTTCACAACCAATTTAATTATTTCAAAATATATTATGAAATAAATATACAAATATTTATATGAATAATATATATAAATGTATGTCAACGATCAGAATCAAGCACTCAGCTTAAAGCAACATATATCAAATCAATATCAATAAAAAACATATTAGACATGACTCCCACATGATTACTCATGATTCGAATCTCGTGAGACGCCACAGTTCCAGTGCAGATAGTCATTACCTGTCTGGAATGCAGTCTGCTCAAAGAACAAGCTGTCAGCGAGCTGCTCCTTCAATCTGCGCTCCTCCTCCTGGGGCCGGCTTTGAGGCAGCTCCTGAGCTGCTGAGGGCAGCAGGGTGGCCATCACCTCCTTCCGGCCCAGAGCTTTCCTCTGGCTCTGCTCAGACACCTGCAGCCGGAACTTATCGATCACTCCATAGTGGCACGCCCGCACGTCTCGGTGCCGAATCACTCTGAGCGGTGGGAGGAAGCGGCAAAAGGTCAAAGTGGAAATGATTACGAACCAGCCCTTAATAATAATATGTTTTATTTATAATGCACTTTATATTTAAAGCAAATCTTTAAGTGCTACAAATTATTTTAAACCAAAAAGTTTTAAGACCAGATTTAAAAGCATCAACAGTCTGAGGAGTCCTCAAATATTCTGTAGGTGCAGCTGAGCAAAAAGCCCGATCTCGAAGCTTGGTCTTAGGAGGTGTCAAAAAATGTACTGACACAGAACATGGGAAGAGTGATGGGAAGAAAAGAAAGTTTTACACCCATCTTGAATTATAGGTTATTTATTTATCAGGAAGAATAACAATAGAAAAACAGATCCTTAGCAACTAAAAACTGCAAACAACCTCAGGTGACCAAAAAATATATATATCTCTACAGTATATTATATAGATTATATTTATCTTTTATACAGGTTTATACAGGTCCTAAATGTGAACCAATATTTGGAAACCAAGGAGGAATAAATCAGTCCAAACTATAATTCAGTAATATGCTAAAAATTTTAATATGTTAATTTAGCAAAAATAACATGAAGTAAATGTTTTCTGCAGAAGATCATCAGTCTCTCTAATTATTTTAGATAGATTTTAGCCCACTCTTGTTTATCACATCGCTTTAGCCCATTTCTGATTGACAGCAAGCATTTATGCACTGATCTCTAAAGATCCAGGAGAAGCTCAATGCGTCTGACGTCTAGACTTTGGCCTTTTTTTTTTGTTATTCTTAGGCCATTAAGATGTTGACTTACTAGTGTGCTTGGCATCACTGTCCTGTTACATGACCCGATTTCAGCCCAGCTTAAGCTGCTTGAACACATGGCTTTACATTTGTTGTAAGAATATTCTGATATGAAGTGGAAGTTTTCTCACTGTCTCTCCTGATTCTTTGGCTACAAAACAAGCCCCAATCATACACACATCTGCACCATTATGCTTGACAGTTGGTATGACGTGTTTCACTTATAAAGTGTTTGGTTTTCATCAAACATGGTGCTATGCTCGTTGACCAAACATCTACATCTTGGTCTAATCAGTTCACCAATTTGGCAAAAAACCAAATTGGTATTATTAATCCAGAGTCTGTTAAGAAGCAATTGTCCAAACTTACCTCATTCTCCACATTTATGTTCCCCCCCCCCCCCAAGCCCCTCTTTTATGAAAGCCATACTTGTTTAATCTGTTTCTGATTGAACTGTCACAAACAGTAATATTTAATGTGCTTGCAGAGACTTGTAGGTCACACGATGTAGCGAGAGGATTTTCCTTCATATCACACTGTAATAAACAAACGATCTCATTTTGAACTGACATCCACCTGAGGGAGGATTGGCACCTGCCTTGAAAGCTTTCTAGTTGTAAATAGCCATTCTTACTATATATTGGTGAATTTCATATTATTTGGAGATGGCGTTATAACCCTCTCCATACTGAAGAGGAGTCCAGTAATGGCTGCTTCTCGGAGGTCACAGCTGATGTCCTTACATTTTGGCATGATGTAGACACACAGCTGAATGCTCTAGTACAAAATCCTGCCAAAATATTCTGCTAATAAAGGGACACACTACTTGATGATTAACTAGTATGCGATTCATTAGCAATATTATTTTTTATTCTCTTTAAATAAATGAATACACATTCTTTTTTGTTTTTTTGAAGTTATTTGATAAGTGATATAACCAGACAGCTGTTATTCAGACACTGATAAATTAAACCACACAATTGAAGAAGGATGTACTTTCTTTTTTCCCCATGATTCTATGTTCTGTTCATGCCATAATAAACCATTGCCAAATTTACTCTATAGGCTCTTTAATCCATATGCATTAGGTTAAAGTCATTGTAACCTGGCGGAGAGAAAGACTGGTCTTTGCAAATATGCAAAAGGACCAAAAGGCTGACTTTGGACACCGTCACGAGATGGGTGCATAAACATGTCCTTCTACCTTTAATTTAAATAAATAAATATATGTATGTCTTGTTAAGATAATATACACACACACACACACACGCACCTAAAGGATTATTAGGAACACCTGTTCAATTTCTCATTAATGCAATTATCTAATCAACCAATCACATGGCAGTTGCTTCAATGCATTTAGGGGTGTGGTCCTGGTCTCCTGCACTCCAAACTGAATGTCATAATGTTAAAGAAAGGTGATTTAAGCAATTTTGAGCGTGGCATGGTTGTTGGTGCCAGACGGGCCGGTCTGAGTATTTCACAATCTGCTCAGTTACTGGGATTTTCACTCACAACCATTTCTAGGGTTTACAAAGAATGGTGTGAAAAGGGAAAAACATCCAGTATGCGGCAGTCCTGTGGGCGAAAATGCCTTGTTGATGCCAGAGGTCAGAGGAGAATGGGCCGACTGATTCAAGCTGATAGAAGAGCAACTTTGACTGAAATAACCACTCGTTACAACCGGGGTATGCAGCAAAGCATTTGTGAAGCCACAACACGCACAACCTTGAGGCGGATGGGCTTCAACAGCAGAAGACCCCACCGGGTACCACTCATCTCCACTACAAATAGGAAGAAGAGGCTAAAATTTGCATGAGCGCACCAAAATTGGACAGTTGGAAAAATGTTGCCTGGTCTGATGAGTCTCAATTTCTGTTGAGACATTCAAATGGTAGAGTCAGAATTTGGTGTAAACAGAATGAGAACATGGATCCATCATGCCTTGTTACCACTGTGCAGGCTGGTGCTGTAATGGTGTGGGGGATCTTTTCTTGGCACCCTTTAGGCCACTTAGTGCCAATTGGGCATCGTTTAAATGCCACGGCCTACCTGAGCATTGTTTCTGACCATGTCCATCCCTTTATGACCACCATGTATCCATCCTCTGATGGCTACTTCCAGCAGGATAATGCACCATGTCACAAAGCTCGAATCATTTCAAATTGGTTTCTTGAACATGACAATGAGTTCACTGTACTAAAATGACCCCCACAGTCACCAGATCTCAAGCCAATAGAGCATCTATGGGATGTGGTGGAACGGGAGCTTGGTGCCCTGGATGTGCATCCCACAAATTTCCATCAACTGCAAGATGCTATCCTATCAATATGGGCCAGCGTTTCTAAAGAATGCTTTCAGCACCTTGTTGAATCAATGCCACGTAGAATTAAGGCAGTTCTGAAGGCGAAAGGAGGTCAAACACCGTATTAGTATGGTGTTCCTAATAATCCTTTCTCTCTCTTTAAAATCTACAGCCAGGTGTTCTCAGATTTTCTTGCTATAAAATTTTAAATGAAGGCTTGGATCATCAATAGATTTCTGAATAAAGTTCTGTAGTGAAAGTGACAGTTAAGAAACTTCTGAAGCAGCTTACATGTCTACACAGCATTGTGGTTTCACGGCACCTGTGGCATCCACTACTGCATACTTATTTGGTGCTGTGCACAGAACTGAGAGAGCAAAACACACAGTGACACGAGTGCAACATTTGTAGTACACTGACAGAAAGTCATGTGTTGCTTATAGACTTGAATTTTGATCTTACCTTTAAACTTGAGTGCAAATTCATATGGGTTGTAGAGGGTAAGCACTTGCTTGTGCGAGGCCTGCTCGTCTGCATAAAAAAACAGCTCGGTGGGGAATACGAACACTGGAAGCCTTCCTTCCACTAGGTCGGGCTGTCGGCTGTGCTGCTGCATTGGCACAGACTGAGCGAACCTAGTCCTTCAGCTTATACTCTCTTTTTGACTTAGAGTGTGCTGAAGCTCCCATAAACATCAGCTAGCCTCGCTCACTCAGTTCCTTTGCAGCATGATGATTAGACTAAAAACACAATGGAGTTGGTACAAAACAGGAGTCAGTGCACCATAAGTAGTGTGGCACAAAGAGTTCAAAGAATAATGCTTTTAAGGGGAAAGAGGAAAGTGAATAATTTGTGCTAATATAAGGTGGGATTTACATGTTATTCATAAAAAAGGCAAAACTTTAAATTGTATATATTATAGCAAATGCTCAAATTGACTGTTGCTGACTTCATGGCACCTGTGTATATGCTGAATACAAAACACTTTATATTTATTCACACACACACACCTGCATAATTTATAGCATTCTATTTTAATTCTATTTTATTTTAATAACTTCTGTAAATATTGTAAATTTTCAGCCAGAATAAAAAAATCATATTCTTCTTATATTACTTTAATTGGAAAAAGAAATTCTATTTAATTGTACTCTCACTCGTAGAGAAATCTTTCTTCTTTTTAAGTCATGAGTAGTCATATAAGCATTTCATTGCATATCGTACTGTGCATGGTTGTGCATTTTGTGGATGTTGTTAGTCTTTCGGGTGCTCCCGTCAAGGGGTCACTACAGCAGACTATCCAATGCACACACAAACTGGCACAACTTAAAAAAAAAAAAAAATAATTATGCCAGATGTCCTTCTTAATGCAACCCATTTTATCTGGGTTGGGGACCAGCAATGCATGGGTTTGGGCACTGGGTGGGAATTGAACCCGGGCCTTCTGCACGGCAGGTGAGAAACCTATTATGGTTCTGTATGCGATAAATACATTAAAAAAATTTTTTTGTATGTATCAGAACTTATGATTTTACATGCAGAGATGATTTCCTCCTTTATTGCAATGATTGTGCAGGGCTGACTCAGATACACTACTGACTACAGATGACCGCAAAGAAAAAGTGGTGTTAGGTCTGATTATATTTGATCTTCAATTATTAGTTTTGAAACCATTTTAGGTCTGAAATAAAAATTAAAAATTAAATATTTAATATGAGTAATCGTGTCAATGCCAGAATTTTGTTCTACTCTAGATATTAAAGATGAAAAATCGCAATTCCTTTGAGTGGAAATTCACACTGGAATATTTATTCATTTTTTTTTTTTATATTGTCATAGAGAATAGCAATACAAATCAACTCAGCACCTAGGTATCATAATAATATCGTATTGGGACGTCCCTGGTGATTCTTTTCCCTACTGGATATTAGAATAAAGACTACAAATGACCAATCTTGATAGGCATGTAAACAAAGTCTTACAGGAAAACTGACACACACACACACACACTCTGACTCAATACCGCTTATTACAGGGTCATGGGAGGCCTGGCGCCTATCCCAGGGGACTCGGGACACAAGTTTGTACCAATCCTTCATAGGGTACATAAGCACACACACTCACACACTACAGGCAGTTTGAATACATCTATTAGCCTACTCTCACTGCATGAAAAGAGCTGTATCCGGACAAATATGGTATGGGAAATCCCCGCTAAACTTTAAGTTTGCCATATGTATGAGGCAGAGTGCTTGGAAAGGGAGAATGCAAAAGGAAATTTTGTGAAACGACCAGATACCTCATGTATGTGGATGTATACGGGAATCTGTGAAATTTTTTAGGAGTCTTCACAGCTAGCAGTGAGAGGTGATGGCTGTGAGGTGTAAAAGCCTTTTGTATGTTAATGACTAGCAGAAAGAGGTGCTGTCCTTCTTATCATAGCCGGGTGGGGGGATTGGCCATGGTCTGCCTTTGTCTCTTCAACTTGAGAGTTTGAAGGAGAAGCAAGCTGCACACACTGCTCTTCTTAAAGAGGCTATCCAGTGTCTTCATGCATTTGAGTGCAAGTTTGATGAAAGAAAACCGCAGGAAGAGTCAAGCCATGTGAATAGAAGAGCTAAGAGCGTGCATAACATGGGTATTGCCGTAAGTTGACCTTTATGTTAGCTGACAATATAGTACTAATTTATACCTTGCCAAGTTAGCTTAAGCACTTAGCCACACATCTACTTTTTGTTACTTGCATTGTTGTAGGTGTCCAGCATATTAAACAGTTTGTCATCAGAATTATACGATGTTGTTTAAAAATGTATCTATTATATCGTTTTTAATTCAACGTTACAGGAAGCTGTAAGGAGCCTCCATAATTCAGAAGACAACCCACATAAATACAATCCACAACCTGGGTAAGAATGTTGTTTCTTTACCTGCTATGTATGGGGTTTTACATAATCATTTTAAATGTAATTAATGACAGGACTCTCTTTCCGCACAGAATAAGTGCACTTCATGATCAGGCGGTGATGACATATCTGCTGGAGGAATTAAAGATGACTTTTGCAGATGCAGACCCTGAGTGTATAAAGGGTAATCAAATTGTTATTGTATTTATTTTCATGTCCCTTAATTTTTGTCCCTCTCATAATTTGAATTGTTTCTGTCACTTATATGATTTTTTATTTATGTTTTTTATCCAGCATGTTACCGGACTTACTATGAGACACTGCAGAGGAAATACTCTTTGTCTCTGCCAGGAAAGTCTCAGCTAAGAGACTCCATTAAGACAAGGGCTAAAAACCGACAAAGATAAGTAAGTGTACAAATTCATCTATATATTAAGTTCGGTACTTTTCTGAGTGTTTTTAGAGGTTAATGTATGGTATGTTTTGCAGTTGCTGGAGTCCAGGTGTAGAGTCGTTCACTCAGATGCAGAGAGAGAACTGTGTCAGACTGCAATGCTGGAGCTGTTGTCTGATGAGGAGGATGCCATTGCGTGCCATGCCGTCAGCATGTAATATCTAACGGGACCGAGCTAGAAGGACATTTATTTTGTACATCTAACAAGCACTGCATGTTTGTTTTAGTATTGCTTTCAATTTAATTGCACCTTCATAAATGCACATTTGTTAATTTTTTCCCATTTTTTTTTACCCCTTATTCTTACTTTGCTTTGTATTTTTTAATAAAAAAAAATCATATTGATTTTAATAAATCAATTCTATTGTCATTTTGTAAAGGATGTGGAGGATGTATAGTACTGTGGCGGGGGGAATTTGATGTATACGGTCAGTGGTACTTGTAGATACTTCCGAAAATCAGTGGTGTATACGGAAGTTTCCTAGTACAGATACACCTCTTTTCATGCAGTGTCTGCATTTCTATGGACTGTGGGAGGAAGCCTGAGTACATGGAGGAAACACACCTGCCACATGGAGAACATGCAAGCTCCATACACACACACACACAGACCCGAGACGGGACTCTCACCCTCACACCCTTCACAGTGTTAACCGCTACACCACTGTGCCCACACACACACACACACACACACACACACAAAAACTTATGTCTGTATTACTGTGTATATCTGATCAGTGCACTAGATGGACGGCGGTTATACAGGTGTAGGAGAACAACAACAGTGCAGGTCCAAGGCATTCTTCGACCAAGGAGAAAAAAACGGAAAGCTTTTGGCACGTCGTCGCAAACCTACACGTGGCTAGTCACGTGACCATGTTTACAGGCATATCTAGCGCGTGCGCTATTACTTGCATTTACGTCAAGGGCTACACTACACGTAACGGAGTCTGTTATAGTAAGGTAGATTAGGATTTAAAACAAACGTCTTGTCTAAGTAATTATGGATATAGCATTTATGAAATGCCGTTCGGTCGAAGGGAAGTTGTGTCGATAAATTAAGCGAATATGTCCAATATACCGAGCGCGAGCTAACATTAAAGCGTAAACAGCCTGCTATAATACGGCGATCCGTTAGCGAGGTGGCCCTGGACTCACATTAACACTAAGGTTTGTCTCATGTTGTCCAAGATGTCCTGGTCACCTATCGTATTTGGTTACCATTAGGTAACACTACGACTAGCTAATGTAGCTACAGCAGCCTGTGCGATAGACATATTGTGACGTGAGCTAGCTGAGCATTCTTTAAAGTTAACATCAGGTTTAAATGTGATGATGATGATGATGATGAAGACGAGTCTACAAATATTATGATCATAACAGCGTCCTAATCCCGATGTGATCCTGTGTGTTGTGTATCCTGTTGATCAGCTGGATCTGCTAGCCCGATGTAAAGATGCCTTATAAACCCGGACAGACGTAGTGACAACAAATATTTTAACGCTAACATCTCTGTGTGAACTGATTAACATTAAAACTTTACCTTTTTCTTGACTATTGTTGTTGATGCGGGGTATTGTGCAAATCCCACCCTTGTTTTTCTTTTTTCTTTGTCAGTGCGGTGCAGTCCGCGCACTGGATTCTGGGATACCGGAGGGCGTTCGTTTCGTTCCGTTCTGTGACGCAATAGATCTCCATACAATAATCGCGGACATGCTGTACTCTTCCGTGTTTACGATCGCTTGTTACACCTGGCAATTTTAAGAATAAATCCTCTTTTTGATCGAGAAGAAGTGGCGAAATCCAGAGGATATAAGCGCGTGGATGAGATGCAGTTGTTATAATTACAGGCATACTAATTAAAAATAAGACCTGACCACAAGTAAAAACCTGATGTATTTAGAAGAAATGAACTAAAGGCTAAAATGAATAAGATAAACATACAGTCAGGCTGGAAAAAAAACACTTCTGTATAATAACCTACTGATTCCTCCGTCAAGGACATTCCCCTCTAAGACGCAAACTCATGAGCTCACATTAAATATATGAAATATGCTACTTTCTTTCCAAGATAAATCAACTCAAAACTATAGATTAGGATGCACAATACCTTATTCATGTTTAATGCTGACCTGCACTATGGCTGACAATGTGTCTTTTCAAGTACTAAATTGTGCTGGAATAGGCTTACTGTCTGTGGTCACAGTGCCCCTGGGGATTCAACCTTCCACCTCAGAAGCAAAGACATAGGAGGTGTATGGCTAATGTATGTGCTGGCAGGATTCGTGAAACCTGGACGAGATATCAAACTGAGAGTACAATTTGATATCTCCCCATTGTTAATAATCCTGTCAGTACATCCATTATTATGAGCCATGAATGAAACATAAATAATTAAAGCATAGATACATACCTGGTTAAAAGTAAATATAGGAATAAAAATAACAATACCACATGGGTCAGCACTGTTGCCTTGCACCTCCATGGTCCAGGTTTGATTCCTGCCTCAGGTCTGTGTGCTTGGTGGGTTCCCGTCTGGTACTCTGGTTTCCTTCCACAATCCAAAGACATGCAGATATAGCCAACTGGCATTCCCAAATTGCCCATAGTGTGTGAATAAGAGTGTATATGTGTGTGTCCTGTGATGGATTGGCATCCCATCCAGGGTGTACACTGCCACGTGCCATAAGTCTCCTGGGATAGGCTCCAGGCCCCCCTTTGACCCTGTACAGGATAAAGCAGAATAGACAATGAGTGAGTGAGAAACCACAGGTTGCTGAAAGAAAGTTCAGCAGTGTCGTCTGTACAAGGCGGTCACCTTTACCTTTGCATTTTTTTACATAGTAAATATGTGAAATAATTTAAATCAGTACATCATACTACTCTACAAGTGGAGCAATCGATCTGACAATGAATAAATATCAGAAACAGTTTGTGCATGGCCTTTACATTTCGAGAACAGGAAAACCCAAATGTGTTATCTTAGCTGTGTCGGTTGTGGGCGGGTCTTCGCTAACTGTTACATGAAGCTGTCCTAAAGAGAGGCGATAAAAAAATGTGACGTGGATCATCGCTTCTCATGTACAGTGTAATAATGTCCTTTCTATCCTTATCCGAGATGCAACATTCCAACTTAAAAGCGTCCAGTTGAGATCCTCGTGGCCATGTGAACACGCATGTCGCAGGGATTATGTGATTGGGCTTTATAATATAATATCTCGCTATCGTTTCATATGTTGCACAAAAACGGGCAGGATCCCCCTCCCCCACTTTCTGCAGTGTTCGTATTGCAAAGGGCATGTACATGCATGAGGGCACAGTATTTGTGTATCATAATTCACAAGAAGCTCCGGACGTTTTTGAGCTCTTCAAAGAAGTGCAGCTTGGAACGTAAACATGACGCTTTTCTATCGAGGCAGGCAAGAACATAGGAAGGTTCAGGGGTAGCAATTATTATAAAAATCGCATTGATAAGCACCGAGCAGTTCCTCACCCCATCAAGACACACAGACAAGTGCTATTAAAGCACGACGTTTGATCGGTATCATCTAAAAAAAAAAACACGTCGTGCACAAATTATAAAAAATAAATACAAAAACGCATGCCTGTTAATATGTATCCAATGGCGTATCATACTCGTGTTTAAAACTGAAGTGGAGAGCCCGACGTGCCTGCGGTCCCCCCTCACACCGAGAAGGAAGAAAAAGTGTTAGGCGGGTGAGAAGCGCTCAAAGACCATATTACATATTTATGAGGCATGGGCGTGGCCACTGTGACTCTGCTCAGCCAATGGGGTGCGAACGGCGGAGCGAGGGCGTGCCGGTCCGTTCGGAAGAGAAGTTGTGTGAGCGCGAGCTCCAGCACTGCTCAGAAAAGACAGATAGAGAGTCAGGCGGCGGTGAAGGGTGGCAGTGCGACCCTCTTTCTGAGGGGGGGGGGGGTCTGATTATAACAAAATATAACACACCATATATGCATGCCCAGGCCGGTCATATGCCGATCATAGGGATTTTAGTAAACATCTAGATCTATATATATACATTTCAAAATGCCTATTTTACTTTTTCTGATAGACACGTCCGCGTCTATGAATCAGCGCACATATTTGGGTACGACGTATCTGGACATTGCTAAAGGCGCGGTTGAGATCTTTATGAAGGTAAAGAATAATTTTACCCCGACTTTTACCGCTTACTGTTGTACCTTGTGGCAGTTAAGGATCCCTGTGATAGGATCAAGTCGAAATTAATGCTTATTGTTTCGTTTTCTTTAACAGCTGCGTGCCCGAGACCCGGCTAGTAGAGGCGACAGGTACATGCTAGTTACATTTGACGATCCGCCATACGGAGTAAAGGTAAATAAATACTGCTAAATTGTTTGTATGTGGTTAAATCGTAGATTTTTTTTCTGACAGTGAGACTCTACTGTCCCTTTGGTTCGTAGCATCGGGTCAGACGGCTTCCCGGTGACGAAAACGGCAATTTTTTGTTAAAATACCCGCAGACGCGGAGCAGCGCAGCCTCTGAACATGGCGGACATTTTGCTTTTGTGTTGGGAAGCTCTCGGGCGCTTAGATGGAGGCGGAGAGATTTATTATCTACCGTGACGTATCGCGTGACGCGATGGTGGGCTAACTCGCCCGGGATTGGACAAGCGATCTGCCCTTCTCCGTCTAGCCCGCCTCTCTCGGCGCGCTGTGGCTGACCTCTGTGCTTTCTTATTGGCCAATAAAGACTAAACAAATCAAAACTGATTTGATTTGTGAAAAAGCCATCAATAAGAAAACTAGAGTGCATTTAACTTAGGGTAGTGTTTTCTTTCCCCTCATTGGTTAATGATATATATTAACGTCAGTATTGATAACGAGTGCATATTTCTAACAAGCATCAGTTTTCTGCCACTTACTTCTCTTCATTTGAGTACATGAATCACCCTCCCATTTATGTTTCCCCAATGTCAAATCCCATGAAACCACATCACAAATGGCCTTCTACTGAAGTTACATGATTTGCATTGCTTAAACAAACAGCCTCCTGACAGGGATGAAAAGTCACACGCTGCAGTGTGTGTCCTGCACAATGTTTTAAATGAGTAAACCTAAATAAGTTAAATACATTCACTTTCCCAGGTTACTAAAAGTACATATATACAGCTGAGAGTACCTCCTCAGTCATAAACATTTCCAACCTGAAAAGGACTATTTGCACATTTTCTTGTTTCCCCTAAGAGTTTAGCAAGAGGAGGTTGTATTTGTCTGGTTCCCTTTTACATCTTTTTTTTAAATCACGTTTCATGTCTTACATTCCCCAAACCTGTCATCAGGCCAAGACTTGCACTGCGTTGCATTGCCGTTACATCGTAGTTGCACACCCTTTTTATTAGTTTCATTGTAATGACTAAATAATTAATATTAGTAATTCGGTAATAGGCTTTTCCTGGGAAAATGAACAACAAGAAACAACAAGCAGAGCATTTAAGTGCATAAGAAGTATATGATAAATACTTCTAAAGAATATTCTTCATATTCCTAAGAATACCAGGAGATCCATATATATACTGTGCAGGGAATTATTCAGCACCACACAGTTTTAAGCACAGTTTGTATTAAAGTGTGTTTTCATTTGGACAATAGAACTAAACATTCTGCTTTTGTCCTGAGATGGATTTCAGGATCTGTGGATGTGACTTGCCACAGCATGTGCAAATGCGTCCTTCATTAGCTGGTTGACATTGACAATGTGAGTGGCTTCATTCCCAGGCAGTTCATTAGTGTTTTCTTTCTGGCAGGTGGCCAGGCACTCTCTTGGGGGTTTTTCTAAACCCACACTCCTTTCCAGGCTTATCCTAGAAAGTCTGAAACTACTTTTTCAGTGCCTCACAACTTTATAAAATACGGTCCTGTCAGAGTTAGCGTCAGTCTAGCGTCTTACTGCAGACATATTCTATACACATCATGATTTGTTCTTTGTATAGATTTTTCTGTTCATTGTTTGTAGTCCTTCCAGGCATCTATTTCAGGTTGCCATTAAGCTTACTAAGCTGAGAGCTCTGTGTGTGTTTGTGTTTGCTATTCATCCCCAGCTTGTCCCACCCACCTGTTTAAAAACACTCTTCTCAACCAAGCTTTACCATGTCGGAATTAGTCACCAGGCTAACCCAGTTCCCAACAACAATACGATGTGTACGAGCCAACAGAGTGAGCTAGAATCTGGCTACAGTGTCTGAGAGAGAGACTTTTTAATTTCCTGTCAATTATTCATGAGATTTTCAGCAGCTAGTCAGTGAAGAGTTGCAGTGAGCTTCCGGCCCTGACAAAGCTGTCTTTTCTGGGCAGTGTGCTTCACTTGTCTCATTCTTGGACAAGCAGATCATTATTCTTAGTCCTGCCCACTTTCTGAAGTTGTTTTCTCAGACATTTTTCCCTTAGCTGTATGTTAGTGATCATGTTGGTGGAACTGGCTTTGGGCTTCAATTGTGTATTATTACATGGAAAAGAACGTTCTGCAAAAGTCACCACTAATTTTTTTTTTGCGGATGAAATAAACAAAGGCGTGCATATGGAATCAGTTTTGGAGATAATAATCGAGTTTACTTTTGAAGTTTTGGTAGACGGGCAGACCTCAGAGGCTCTAAAATATCAGTGGAAATGGAAATGTTTCAAATGATGATTAGATTTATGGGAGAATTTCTAAAAGTATGAGGCTTTTTTTTTTTGTGTCTGATCCTGATCTGAATCAGGCTACTGGAGGATGATTTCATTTGCATGCTTGAAATAAGTGCAACGTAATTGCTACCAATTACACTGGATTGGTACACTGTGGTTTGGTCAAATTGTCAGCACACCTCCTTCTGTTTTGCGAAGACTTTCAATTCAAGCATGAAGAGAAACAAGCAATGCCTGTAATGTTTCAGGGTCAGGACCTTGTTCTTACTGCCCAAGATGTAGAATAGCTTTTTACAAGTACGCCTTTGACTAGCCCTTATTACATCACCGTTAGCCTGCAAATCACCTTTATGTCTTCACACATGACAAGCACCTGCAGGTCATCAGGACTTTTATTTATTTTTGCTACAGATCTAGAGGCTGGAATTCTGCTTATAGGTTGACTAAAGAAAAAGGAAGCCTGATCTTGGAACAAAGCAGACCCACAGGGAGCGTCTCTCTCAGTAGCACTTACTTGTACAATATGCTCCGGTATCAAACACATACAGTACTACATTCCCAGCTAACAGAGAAAACTCATCAGTACTCAGCGCTAGAACATCCAGTAAGCATTAGAGCCTTTATTCTATATTCAGTTCAGGTTGTAAGAAGATAACAGTATTTGTAGAAATATCGATACACTTGTCATAATAAAAGAAAGATGTGCTATAGCGTTCCCCTTCTTGTTCCCACTAAGACATAATACACTGCCTGGCCCAAAAAAAAATTGCACACACTCACTAAGATTTAAATCAGTCACCTTTAGCTTTTATTACCCCACACAATGAGGTGCCAATTCATGTGTGAAAATCTTCACGCTCCCAGAACCACTCTTTCAAAATTCTGGAGTCCTGGAGTATGCCTGTGCCATCAGGGAAGTAAAACTCCATAGACGTGATAACCTGGGGATCCAGTACTTTTAGGTCGTCGGCTGACTTTATTTTATTGCTACATAACATTACTTAGTCTAGACCTGACCAACTGAAGCAACCCCAGATCATAACACTTCCTCCAGAGGTTTGAATAGTGGCCATTATACAGTACATGATGGGAGCACCTCCACTTCATGGCCTTCCATTCTTACCCTGCACTCTGGAATAGGCTCAATAGGGTCTGAATATGAATGCATCAGACTACATGACCTTTTCCCATTGCTCCAATCACATTGTGTGCGTTTGGAAATGCTTTTGCGCTTACTATTTAACATAGCTATGGTTTTCACTGTTGATTATTACCAAGGTGGTGTAGTGGTTGGCACTGTGGCCTCACACATCCAGTTTTGAGGTGTGTGTGTGTGTGTGTGTGTCTGTGTGTGTGTGTGTGTCTGTGTGTGTATGTGTGTGTGTGTGTGTGTGTGTGTGCTCTGCGTGGGATTGGCACCCTGTCCAGTGTGTACGGTGCCTCACACACAAAGTCTCCTGGGATAGGCTCCAGTCCCCCGTGTCCCTGTATGAATAAATTATTTTTTTTTACCATGCAACTTCACCAAGTGTTTAAGTGATCTCTATTCATGATTCCCCCCCCCCCCCCCCCCCAAACTACATTTCTTGCTTAAAGTTCAGTATTATCCTTCCAGAAGCTGATAATGTATTACCTTTTTGTACCCAATTCCAGTCATTCAAAATTTCCTTAGTTGCTTTCTTTGCTTGATGCAGCACAATAATTTGACGCAGTGTACGTATCCAATGGACATGTAGCATAGGTTCATACATGCATAAGTTCGTACAGTATCTAAAAGTGGGAAAGAACACCCAGAACATGTGACAGATTGAGTGTTATTTAATAAAAAAAAAATCCTAAACCCATAATGCTCTGAAAATATTTAGCTAGCCAAAATGTTAGCTGGTTTGTTACCATGGTTACCTCAGCTACACTAAGTAGCCTGTTTCATTTAAAAAGCAGCACCCTTGCAAGGCACGCTTTCTAGGCTGAGATCATACGATAAAGGTTATGCACGAGGACGCGTCTCTGCTAAGGTTTGATTTGGATACATCTGGAGATGATAATGCCTGAGATCTACTTGGCAACGGCGATAGTTATTAGAGTTATAGTGAGAGTTTGAAGCACTGAAAACAATATGTTAATTAAAGAGACAGATAAAGATCAAGACATGCTATTTAAATTCAGTATGCTGACATTCTAAAGTGTGATGAAAGTTCAGGCAATTTTTCTGTTATGGAAATATAATGCATGCTGTGTGAGTCCACCCCAGGCTGTCACACGTCTGGTTGTGCCAAGACGATTCCTGCTGTTCTATCACAAGCGCTGTATTTATACGGGTGCTGGTTTTCTCATAACCGTGGCTTAACAGGGAACAAGTCCTTATCTGTCAGTTTACGCTGTGCAGCTCATTTGTACTAGCCACCTGTCCTGCATTTGGATAAGGAAGACGGAGTCGTGTTTGGGTTGTATATTAATGGCACTGTGCCTCTCGTCTACTTTACTCGTGTTTTCTCTCGAAAGAAAACCATCAGGATTATTATATAAACTAACAGCTGGTATTTTTTTCCCCTAGTTGCTCTTGGTGGATTTGAGCTCTGTTGTATTGCTTTGACACAGAATATCAGCAAAAATGGTGTATGACATGTACATACACTGTCTGGCCAAAAAAGTTGCTGTTTGGATTGAAATAACCAAAATGCTTAGGAGCCTATGATTAAATAATTACTGGAGATATTAATATGTTTCAGCTGGTAATCATTTTTAAAACTGAGTAGCCTCTCATTACATAAATGTCAGAAGATGTAGAGTAGTGGAAACTGTTTCTAGGTTTCAGAAGGGCCAAATTATTGGCCTGCATTGGTTAGCACTGTCGCCTTGCACCTACATGGTCGGGTTTGATTCCCGGCCAGGTTCGATTCCCGCCTCGGGGTATGTATGCATAGAGATGGCTTGGTGGGTTTCCTCCCGGTTTTCTCCCACAGTTCAAAAACATGCAGATTAGACTAATTGGTGTTCACAAATTGTCCATAGTGTGTGAATGAGTGTGTGTGTGTGCTCTGCAATGTATTGGCAATCTGTCCAAGGTGATCACAGGATGAAGCGGTATAGATGATGAGTGAGTGAGTGAGATCACTTCGATGCTTGGTGCTATATAAAAAAGAAAGAGGTGCTAAAAAATCAACACTATAAATCAAAGTGATGTTAAATAGAAAAAGTAAGAGCAATTCCACACAGATGTGATGATAATCTTTGGGACTGTGACTAAACCGCAGTGTGGCCACAAGAAAGCCACTTGTTAGTTTTCTAAGAATAATTAGAAAATGCTTCATTCAGCAAGGGAACATAAAGATTGGACTTTGAGCAATGGAAAAAAGGTCATGTGATCTGATGAGTCCAGATTGACCTTATTATAGAGCGAAGGGTTTCTTACAAGGATAGGGAAGGAAGTGCATAGCGCACACTGTACAAGCCTCTGGAGGCGGTGTCATGATCTGGGTGGCAGTAAAATAAAGTCAGCTGTCTACGTTAGTGTACTGAATGACCAGGTTATTGTAGTGAATTTTCTTCTTTCTCGATGGCACGGACATATTATAGGACATCAAAGCCAAGATTCACGGGGCTCAAATTGTGGAAGGCTGTTTCTGTGAGCATGAGGAGTCATTTTCAGGAGTCCTGACCTTAACCCCACTCAAGGGCTTTTCCGTGATGGAGGGGACTTTACAGAGTGGTTGCTGTGACATTGCATAAGGTTGTCTAAACAATGCTGTGGTAAAGGCTCGCCATAATTTAAGCTGAAGTAGACCCTAGGAACTATTAGCATGTGGCTTTTATTTATTTTTTGGCCATGCACTGTGTGTCTCTATCAGTGCTACAGTGACAGAAGTATGCAGTCCTTGTTTTCCTCACACTGAAGAGTTTTTCTAGTTTTCTCTCTCTCTCTCTCTCTCGCTCTCTCTCGCACATTGTGTCAGTGGACGTGGCAAGAAAGGACTCTGATTGCAGTCACACCTGTTGATAAATTGTTAAAGTAGATGGAAAGCAATATAGA
The DNA here is from genome assembly GCA_030347435.1 of Clarias fuscus. Taxonomy (NCBI): domain Eukaryota; kingdom Metazoa; phylum Chordata; class Actinopteri; order Siluriformes; family Clariidae; genus Clarias; species Clarias fuscus. The sequence continues at coordinate 19,671,621 of CM059214.1, read as the reverse complement.
ATTAGCAGGAACAATAGGCACACTAACTGAATTATTGAGTGCCACAGAAGATACTCGTGTGTGTTCGTTTTCTGAACATACAGGAGCCCTGAAATGACCTGAACCCCTGTAAAGTTAAATACGCACATGTTTGATTCTTATAGGAACGACCTCTGATCGTTATGCAGCACTAAATTCAAGGCTGAACAATCTCTGATTGGAGACCTGGCGCTTTTTTTGGTCTGGGTTCAGCATTTCCATCCAGTGCACTGATTTCTTGTGAAAGAACTATTTCATTCTTTGACCGAGGGTCTTATGTTGATGTTACGGACCATTAAGCACATTCGTTACCCGGGAAGTGGATCTGTGATGTCATGTGCGCACAAAATGAAACCTCTTCATGTGCGTATTCTTATGAAGATGCCACGATTTGCACAGTAATGATAAAATGATTTTTGTAAGAGATTAAAGCAAATCTGATCATGGGTTGTGTAAGTGCATTTTATTACACACATTTGCCGTTGACACACTTATTATTACAGTTGTTAGTTTTTTCCCAACCTGTCTTCACGAGGACAAAATTGTCAGATATTCATACGCTTTTATTTTTTTTATGTGGTTTTTAGATCTACACCATGTCCACGCAAAGACACACGGCTTATCCGTGCTTCTCTGTCACGTCCTCGTTCCCCGTATGTGCTCGGGAAGCCTGCGGGTCATCTCTAGATTAAGCATAACGCTGTAACGGTAAGGCACTTGACCTCGCTGGAGGAACCGGCGAGTCAATCCAAACGCAGCCGGATTCATTAGCCTGTGCTCTGCTGTGTAGGCTTTGATCGCGTTTTGTACTACATGTCATCTGATACCGTGTGCGAGGCTGCATGTGTTTGTGTCTTCACAGCGTTGCAGTGTGACCTAATGCTCTCTCTGACTTGCTCTTACAGTGCTTTGCATCTCGTGTGAATCCTTTTTTCCCCCCTGTGTGTTTTTCTGCACCATAGGCAGGCTGGAAAGAGAACCATGCCACCTTTATGAGTGAACTGAAGAATCTGCAGGCATGCGGACTGACCACTCTTGGTAATGCTCTCCGGACTGCCTTCGACCTGCTCAATCTCAACAGACTGGTGTCTGGCATCGACAACTATGGCCAGGTATTAATGACACTCGTTCGTCTGGTGAAGCGGAAAATAAGCGGCGCAGCCAAAACGACGCCTTTGCCTGAGCGTCCTGAAAATCAGTAACCGTTAGAAGTAAGATGTAGAAGCCGTGATTTCATAGGAGGGCTTCATGATGATGTCAAAACTGATCCTTATTGTTCGTTCAGGTATTCAGAACTGAATATGAAGAATATTAGACTGCGGACATATAAACAGGAACATACAAGAGTCTTCCTAAGTTCTTTAAAAGTGTTTTTTCACTTTATAATACAAGACGTTGTGATTAAATGCACACTTTGTCAAAGCTCACTGGATGCCAGAGTTTTAGTTTGATTAAATAGATCAATCTAATCTAATGACCACGATTTACATATAATTAATAGTGCAGCTCATTTTTCTAGCCCTCATTACATCTACAGTATATCATACAGCATTTATGTATATACGCTATGAAGGACTAAGCCATTTGGCATTCAGCCCCCGAATTGCACAAGTGTCTGAACGCCTATCCTCTAAAATACAGTACAGGATAAAGATAGAAAATTAAATCACAGCAGCATGTCTATTCTCAGTGTAGTCCGTCTGTAGCAATCTTCCATCTATCCAGTGCTGCTAAAATCCACCGCACTCAGCCGGACTGCGTTAAATATATGAACGGAGGAGTCAATAATATTGTAGCTTCAGGGCTGCTGCATTTGCAAGCACTTACTTCCTACTTTGAGAACGATCTTATTTTTATAACCCTACAGGCTAGTGGGGAGACGGTAACAGGTCGCTAAGTCTAGGCTGCAGTGTAGATGTGCTGTGTTCGATTGTAAAGCAAAATGGCATAGTCTTACATCATCAACATCAAGTCAGTGAAATAACCAATATAAATTTCCACCAAACAGCGATGCGTTTAAACAATTTTAAGAAGCTCAGAGGTAGGTGTCTTAATATTGCAACATATTCTTTACATATTAGATTTTGTGTGCATTCGTAAAACCAGGAAGGATGCATTAGTGAAAACGTTTAAAACTCTTGCAAATGTACACGTATGTTAACGTCCCTTTGTATTAGGAATGGGTGATATGGACCAAAAAAATTCTAACAATGTAACAAGTGTAATCCTTTCCAGTACTATGCAGCAAAAAGTGAGGAGAATAAACCCCGGGTCTGGTGAACATACAGTATTAATATTATTAATAATATTTTTTTTTATTATTAATTCATTCATTTTTTAAAATTTTTTATTCTGCTTTAGCATATAAACTTCCAGGTTCTGAGGCTGAATCTCACATAGCAGTAAATGAAAAACTAATGGAAGTTAGGTTGATCAGGGTTTAGAGAGGGATTTGGGATTCAGCCTTGTGTTAAATGCTGGTTAGTTTTGTAGCTCCCATTAGCAATGAACAGAACACTATTATACACATTATCAGATGTGGTTTCTTGCTGAAAGGGCGTCCGTGACTGGTTTGGGATGTGGGATTTGGCCGGCAGCTGCTCTCTTGTTTTTCCAGAACTGCAGATTGTACTGACTGATTTTCACCCATGCTGCGACCGACAGTTTAATTCAGTGTAATTAACGATTGTAGAACACCTGTGACAAGAATTGATGCATATAGTTAGTCCCAGTGATGTTACGGGGCTGTACGTAAGGGTGTGAGAAAGGAGAGATACAGACGCTGGCACAGATTCGCAGATGAATCAGGTCCTGTAACACAGCCTTAACATGGCATTGCCATTTGCTCTTTCCATGTTTTCCATTCTTTTCTGCTTTTTGATTTGTACCTTGTCATTAATGGGCCGATCAGCTATAACATTATGACTCATGTCAGGTGAACTGAGCAACATCGATTATCCAGAAAACTGGTGACGGGATCATGGGCACTCAAGTCTCACCCAAGTTCAGCCCATCCATGCCCATAACGCAGAAAAGCCAAAAAAGCAAAAAATAAGTCAAATATTTTTTTAATATTATATAATTAAAGCCAAATAAGAAAATGGTCGCCCCAGGACACCCAGTACACCACGGCTCGCCATGTACAGGGCCCAGAGAGCCCAAGGCCGCCAAAATTCCTAGATCCCTATCCAATTGAGGACTCATGGGATGCATCGCTCAAGCATGTGTGATCCACAGAGACCCAACCCCACAACCCACGGCACCCAAAGGACCCAATGCCCTTGTGCCAGACACCACAGCACACCCCAGAGGAGTAATGCCCTGAGGGGCCAGACCTGCCCTGGTGTCACAATGGGAATCTAAAACCTAGGTGTTTTTAACGTTAATGGTTTTAATGTTACAGCTGATTGGTGTATAATCTTATTCACTTACACAGGCATTTCTGTAGTCACGACCAAATGCCATAAGAGTGTTTTTCTTTCCTTTCAGGGTCGGAATCCCTTTTTCCTGGAGCCGTCAGTCATCATTACCATAACGGATGGGAACAAGCTGACACACAGCTCTGGAGTGCAAGATGAGGTGAGAAAGAGTGACCCACCATTCGGACTATCTGGATTCTCTATCTAAACTGCACTGTATTATTCTGAAAGGTTTTTTACTCATCTATGTAGTAGAAGTAGGACTCAATAGTTTTATTTCTGTGCTTTAAACAGATTGTATCTGTTTAAAGCACATCTCATCACCTCTTGCATGCTCTCGTTTTACCGTCTACACAGCTTCACCTGCCTCTGAACTCCCCGCTACCTGGGAGTGAGCTGACCAAGGAGCCGTTCCGCTGGGACCAGCGTCTCTTCGCCCTGGTGCTGCGCATGCCCGGTGCAGCTGTCCCCGACACCGAGCAGCTTGGCAGTGTGCCCAGTGATGAATCAGCCATCACCCAGATGTGCGAGGTTACCGGAGGTACTGGCACAACTTATTCAAAGACACTTGAAGGCACTTAGCGGAGGAGAGTTATGCTGTCTGCAATGCCCTCACTGTCCTTCCCACACTATTTATAAAAGTGTTTCACCTATATGATGTGAGGGATCACATGTTCCTATAGAAAGACACTTATTTCCGGCAGTCGAATTGATATTTCATGGATATTTTTAGATTGTAAAGACTTATGTTTGTGATATGCACCTAAAGTCTACAGAGACGATAACATGTCAGGTGATCTAATAAAGCTGTGCTACTAAAATAACGGGAAGTCTTAAACTTCTCGTAGGGGAAAAATGCTAAGGACAAGTCAGCCAGCAGCATAATAGACTGATACTTGTAAAGAGAGTCCACCTAGTAGGAAGTAATATATGTAATTACTAAGCTAATTGAACAGGCTCCTATCTAAACAGCAGGTGATTTACAAATACATATCACAAATATCATTTTATTGGGCATCTAAGGCACTACATAGAGTGGAGACGAGATCAAATTTCAGGTTTTTGTTATGGGAAAAATGTAAAAGTAGTCATGTCAGATCTTTTTCTACCTGTGATGTGATGTATCTTTAAACGTATTTATCATACATCTCTCCTAAGTGAAGTGATTCTGATTAACGTCAAACAAAGATCATAACTGTCAATGAGTGACAGTGTGACAGCAACAATAATGAGGCATCCCTCCAATAATGATAAAAGGACACGAAGAAAACGTATCAGACAGATGGTCAAGAGGTTTACAGTAACAATCAAGAACTGCAGGAATGTCTTGTAAGCCCTGGTCTCTTGTATTCGTCAAATGTCTGGGCTGTGAGGTAGGATGTCTAGACGGACACAAAAATCACCTTCAGCTTGGTAAATGAATGGCCTCAGAAGAGAAAGGTCAGTGTTTTGGAATGGTCCAGTCCGACTGCCGATCCTCCTTCCCTTTCATACATATAGAAGTCCGACAAGAAATCTTGTAGAGAGCAATTTTGGTGAGAAAATGGTCATTTCATGACCTAGAAATTGGTGGTACATCATGGATGTACAGATTTGAGGAGAACTTTGACAAGAACAGGGCGTGTCCAGTAAGTGTATGTAGAAGAACCGGGAAAATCTACCAATCTTCATGGTTTCATGAACGGCGGGAATGAGGAGTGCTCGTATGGGAACGTGGAGAGGCGAGGAGTGCTCAACAAGAGCATCATGATCTACAGTAGGCACGAGAGAACAACACCAGCACCTTATGTGCCCTTTGGCTCTTTGCGGGAGTTCTCGGCAGCGCTGTCCCTGATCTCACCAACTCTCTCCTGGATTACATAGATTATTTGTCAACTCTCTGTTCGTTCTCCTCAGTCTTGACAGAACTCCAGCCAAGCAGAAAATGCGTTCTCGGTGAACTCCTCGGACTCCGCCTCGATTGCTGCTCGATCTTCCTTAATATTGCTGCCGGGCTGTGACTTTGGGGAATACCCAGGAGTGCCTCGGGAGTGAGTCTACAGGTGCCAGGAGAACATTATGGGAGAAATGTATAGATTTCTTCTGTTTATGAGTCTACGGAGAGAATTGATGTCCAATAATTTTGTAGTTTTTTTGCCCAGACTGGGGCGTTGGAAGAGAGCCCTACGAGAGCACAGGAAAGCTCACCCTTGATGAGATTTCTCCTGTGTGTATGAATGGAGCTTTGATCCCGCTGAAAACCTGCGGAATGACTTAAAGAGGCGTATACATTGGAGAGCTCCCTCTCAATTTGAGCAGTCTACAGCATTTTTGAATCTTCTCCAAAAAAAGGCTGAATGCTGTATAGCAAGCAAAAGAGGTTTCCACAAATTCTCAGTTAAGGGGTGTGCACACTTATGCACCCAGGTTATTGTAAATTGTTTCCTTCTTTTTTTTCCTAAAAATAAATTTCTTTTTCGCTTGAGGTTTGTTATAGTATCACATAAAAGGTAAAAAGATCTGATATGATTTTTCTTGGTTTAATTGTTTTACACCAAAAAAACAACAACAACCCAAGTATGACAGGACTTTTTATATCCACTGCAGGCTGTAAAAGTCATTATACTGATACCATGCCCAGTATAGTCACGTTAATAGAGAGCCTTTGGGGATTTAGCCTGTTACAATTCAGATCAGGAACTGCAAGAGACATCTTAGCAGAGACAAGGCTCTGATCCGACACCATTAAGACCTGCCTGCTATCTGTCATTATTCTAATTAGATATGACACGAGTGTTATACTGATAGAACAGAAGGTAATTTGTACTTGTCCTAACTGAGTGAAAAGACAATTGGTTTCATTTATTTATTTATTTATTTAGACATCTACAGCATTTTATAGTGACGGCATTTAACAAACACCATTAGGACAGAGCAACTAACAGAAGTGCCTTCACAGGAAAAACACATCCTTATACAAGTGCATATCGGTCAGGGTCAAAGAACAGCATTAAGCTAGAAGCCTGTTCGGGGGGAATTAACATGGCACGTACAGAGTACAGCTCTAAAACCACAGTAGAGTACAGTATAACTGTTTTCTCCGTGGAGAATGTAGTGCTGCTCAGGGCTCAGTAGATTTCCTGCCAGTATTTTATGGGGTGACTAATATAAACGATATATTTTCTGTTTGTGGTTTTTCAGGACGGTCATACTGTGTTAGGACACAGAGGATGTTGAATCAGTGCCTGGAGTCTCTGGTCCAGAAGGTTCTGAGTGGAGTTGTTATAAATTTTGAGAAGACGGGGCCAGACCCACCTCCTGTAGGTGAAGGTATGCATCCGGGTATCGGCACGGCACACTGTTCTTATGTCGTGATATCATTGAATGCAGATTATGGAATTTTTTTTCCAGCATAATTTATTCACACAAGCTGTCTGATACAATGGAAAGAAAAATTAATTACAGTGGTACCTCAGCATACAAACGGCGCGGCTCATAAGGCATAATGTTTGCCTTATGCCTTGGCATGCAAACCGTTTTTGGCATACGAGCGACCGAACAAAGCCGAAATTACTGCCGGTGATTTTTTTTTTTAAGCCATGCTGTATAAGGAAAACGTAGGGACAAGTTTGTCACTTTTGATAGTGTGGTGTTTGATTTGATGTTATATCATTTCCAGGTTTAATAAGACAGAGCAGCAAAATATTTAAGCAATATAAATTTAACAAAGTGTTAGATCATGGTTGTTGTTGCTGGCGATAAGGAAATAAATCCCATCCTGTTACTGAACGTGACTGTAAGTACATAACCGAGCGTAGGTAAAGGAAAACCATTGCTAACCTGTTTGAAAGAAAAGGTGCAGAGGCCATTACATAGCAATTACGAAATGGGGGAAATATGTGGCAGGGGGGCATTTTAGAGCGTAACACTTGTTTAGTTGACCGCAATTGTTCATGTCAATAGAAAGCCAAACAAGACGAGTTTACATATTTTTTTGTGTTTTTTTTTTTTCTGTGCAAACTTTAATGAAGACATCATGTTCTTGGGACCCATAGTGCTGTCCAGGGAGCACTTTCGTTTTTTAAAGCCAGCGCCAAGAGGAATCATAAATTTGATTTGATTAAAGTGAGGTTTAATGTCAATGTATTTCATATTTTACGTCAGATTGTTTTTCATATGCCAAAATATGATTATAACGTTGGAAACTGGTAATATTTTTGGATGGCTGGAACGGATTGTCTGCATTTACATGATTCCATATGGGAAAATGCGTTTTGCAATACGAACTTTTGCCTCTAAAACTGATTAAATTCGCATGCCGAGGTAGCACTGGATGTCTGATGAAAAAATTAATAAATTAATTAACTAATTACATTAAAAGTAATTCAAACCTCTTGCATCATTGTTAAAATATCAGAAAAATTGATGTGATGTTGAATGCACAGTGTATCCTGTACATATAGGAAATGAACACTGCAAGTCATGCAATCATGCTGAAGATGTTTTGTTAAAAAAAAGTAAATTTCCCTTTTATATAAAAATCTAGTTTAACTTCAGTTGTCCTTTTTTTTGCTATACAGATGGTCTTGTGGATCCAGCACGACCTCTGTCATCCTTCAGCTCCCAACCTTGGCACAGCTGCCATAAGCTCATATATGTTCGGCCAAACCCCAAAACCGGCGTCCCTGTGGGCCACTGGCCGATTCCAGAGTCCTTCTGGCCCGACCAGAACTCTCCCACCCTGGTGAGTTGTAATATAAGAGCCAACCATAATTTCATACTCAAACTCATTTGAACTGCCCACACGTTATTCACTCCGGCTGATCCTTTTTACTTTTGGACTTTGTTTTCTAGAGTGTCCAGATGTTCTGCCAGTTTTTGCATTTTTTTTTCCAAGCACCATGACAGCAGCAATCAATTAACCTTTAATCCTGTTAGTACACAAGAACAGTGTCTTTCTTGGACAAATCTTTCTTGGCTTGGGAAAAGCTGCGTCTCTCTGTAGTCAACAAGAGGTCTGTTACGTCGAATAGAGAGAGACGTTCACCGTGTGCTCTTTCTAATGTGAAAATCATCATGTTTGAGTGAAACTAAATATTTGCTTGTTTCTGGTTAAAAAACATTAGTGGATCAATTTTCAAAACACAGAAACGGGGTTAAATGGTCAAATCAAACAAGCCAAGTCTCTGTAAACCCAGAAGGTTGGCTCATGTTATAGAGCCTTTTCTAGATCTGCAGGATTACATATTAGGATATAGAACGCTAAAAATAACTAATGCCAAATCAGTAGTATAGGGCTGACGGGCAGAGAAAGCTGAACCCAGGTCAGCAGTAATGGCTTTAATGTTATAGAACACAGGCTAAGAGAGTAGTAGAGTAGTTTTAATATCCATAATAGGAGCCTGAAGGTGAAACCTAGCTCTTATTGTGCTATGTTTGGTGTCCTGCCTTTCTGTGTTGTGTGGGTGCTGAGAGGGTGACTACCATCTGACTGAGATAGCAGCAGTACTCAACCTTGGCTTCTCACTCAGCTGCAGTAGTCCTTTACTGCTCGCTTCTTGACCCGAGGACATTTCCACCTCTCTGGACGTTCTTCTGTTACCGAGTGTCATATGCACTGCTGCCTGTTGATACCAAAAATGGACATTTGCATTTGTTTAAAGCAACAATAAATTCTTCTGATTTATGGTTACATGAATGCGTAGTACTGTCTATTGTTCCCCGCATTGCTATTAGCCAGTTGAGCAGCTTGTGCTGTTTTGTGCGCGCGATTCGGTCTAATGTCAAAAAAAGCCCTTTCCTTTAACGACATACTGTACATACACTGACTCTCTGTTCATTATTCACTCTCTTAGCCTCCTCGAGCTGCCCATCCAGTTGTGCGTTTCTCCTGCGTCGACTGCGAGCCTATGGTGATTGACAAGCTGCCGTTCGATAAGTACGAGCTGGAACCATCACCTCTCACCCAGTACATTCTGGAGCGGAAGTCTCCTCATATGTGCTGGCAGGTAGGACTTACCTTTCTGATTGCTTTTTAGATTAAATAATATCACTGCACGTCTCAATGACCCAGTACATTTACTCTGAAATGAAAATGAGCCGAACATCAACAGGGTATTGGAATGGTGAAGGATTTTTCCTTCCACAATAGGACATAAGGTTGCTGGATGTCAGTCTTTTTTATTTCTCAGCATCTGTATTACAGTAGCTTCTAAGAAAACAATGACAGAATGACATGAACTTGGACGGAATTAAGTGCACTGATTTTAAAGACAACTAATATTGGTATCATCATAAATTATGTTGCAGTGCACTTTTATAAAATGTAGTCTCTACTGTTAATCACAATAAAATGTAGCTAAGACAATAAGCATATTTCTATACAGAAGGATGTGCAAATAAGCGGGTATATTTTGCATTGTGGTGTACATGTAAATGGACATCCATAGAATCCTATTGGTTGGCCCATGATAAGTATTACTATAAGGAATGCTGAACAACTTGTTTAGAATTTGTAGCCACGTGGCATGTAGATCATCACATTGTAGCATTCATTCTCCTACTAAAAAAAAAATAATAATGATGAGGAGATATATTTAAGGTAGTGCTGTCGGTGCCATTTTTAGCGTGCCTCTGTGGAGCAATCCGCATGATGAGGCACTGAAAAAGTCACTTTGTCATGGAGGACTGTGTGAGAGCTCAGGGAGCTATGCTCAGGAGAGGCTGAGCTCTGGTAACACTTCTCCCCTGCCACCCAGGTGTTTGTGAGCTGCAGTGGAAAGCACAGTGATGTAGTGCAGCCCTTCGGCTATCTGAAAGCCAGCACCACTCTCACCTGTGTGAATCTTTTCGTCATGCCTTACAACTACCCCGTACTGTTGCCACTCCTCGGTAAGTGTCTGTTTTAGTTCCCATGGCTACAAGGAACTATATATCTGTTGTCGTACGAACGTTTTGGAATGACGATTTGTAAAGCTATTTTCTCTATGCAATGACAATATTTGGGTTTCAGATCAAAAGATTAATATGAGTAAGAGATAAGAATTTCAGCTTGCATTTCCTGATATGGTTTATATATAGTAACATACAGTTTGGCATCACTTTCTAACTCCATGGTCTTTTGCTGATTTTGATATATTTCCACATAGTAAAGCAATGATGAAGACGTCCAAAATGTGCATTAATCTCCTTTGAACAGTTGATATTGAGATGTGTCTGTTACTCATGATCTGTAAAGCCATCATAACGCCTCTAATATGAGGTGGTGTTAAATTGGTTATTTGGGGAAATTTTGGTCTTGTTTTTCATGGGATGGCCTTCATGGGAGCCAGTTTCATCATGGTGCTTGATGTGTTTTTGACAAAACTATTCCAGAAAGGCTGACCTCTGTGTCTTAAAATAAACAACTGACTGTTGATGTTGTTGTTGCGTAATTACTTAATTCCATATGTGTTATTTCATAGTTTTGAAATCTCCAGTATTGTTGCAGAAGTAAGAAAATAAATCACGGAACAAAAACTAAGAAATTTGCGAGTGATCCCAAGCTTTTGAGCGGTAGTGTGTATAATATATACAATAATGGTCAAAAGTTTGACATAAGCTTTATTTATTTATTTATTGTGTCCAACGTTCTAGAACAATACTAGATTTTTTTCAAAACTATAAAAAACACACACACACACACATGGCATTAGGTCATTAAGTAACAACAACATTTAACATCACCTCAGATTAGAGCTGTTATGAAGCAGCACATGCTTCTCAATATCAGCTGGTCAAAGGAGATTATTGTGTATATTGGATGCCTGCAATATTGTTTTATAATGCAGAAAGGAAAGACCATGGAATGAGAAGGTGTCTTCCAAATGTTTTTTTCTTCATTTCAATTTAAATTTAGGCATTTGGCAGATGCTCTTATCCAGCGCTTTGTCGTTTCCATCATTATATATACATGTTTGAAGATGTGTTAAACACGTTTATACTGTATATGTGTCAATATATGCTGTGGCTCGGTGGCTTACACTGTTGCCTTGCTGCCTCCCGGTTTGGGGAATTGAATCTCAGCTCCGATCTGTGTGCGTGCACTTTGCATGTTCTCTCCGTGCTCGCTGGGTTTCCTTCAGCTACTCTGGATTCCTCTCACAGTCCAAAGACGTGCACAGTAGGACCACTGGTGTTCCCAAATTGCCCATATGCTGTGTGAGTGTGTGTGTGGTGTCTTTGCCCTGTGATGAACGATTGGCACAACATCCAGGTTAAACCTATCCTAAGCCCTACAGGCTTCAGTGTTCAGAAAAAAAACACCCCATGTACCTACACAGTATAAGTGGTATAGGTAATTAATGAATAAATGAAAGGAACCCTTACTATTTGGTGGCATGTGTCTTTGTGATGCTTTCCCAGGCTTGTTTCACATCTTCTTTCAGGTGTTTGTTTTCGACAGCAGGGGGGCTTCCTATCAGTCTTCCCTTCAGGAGGTAAAATGCGCGCTCTGTTGTGTAAAGACCTGATGATTCACTTGGTTAGAAGAGGCTAGAACATTCTACGTTTCCCTCCTGATGAAGTCCTTTGTTGTGTTTGCAGTGTGTTTTTGGTCATTGTCTCGCTGCATAATGAAGTTCCTCCCAGTTAGACTGGAAGCGTTTCTCAGTAAATTCTGTAAACAGAATGTTTCTGAATACAGTAAATCGTTCCGTGGCCAACAGCTCGTGTTGTTACATTGCCAATAAAGCTTAGCGAACAAATAACGATTAGCCCTTTCCCGAAGTAGCCATCCAAGCCTGAGCCATCGCTATACAACCTTCATGCTTGATTAGTGAGTCTGTATGCTTTGCACCATGAACAGTTATATCTTTGATCACTTTGTTTGAAGTTAATTTTGGTTCCAGTACTTTTCTGGCTTATCATGAGTGTTTTTTCGGATCATGTGCTGATCATTATTTACAGTCTGCACAATGTTTCTGTCATCAACTACTGCTGTTTTTCTTGGCCAGCCTGTTCGGTGTCTGTTTGTTAGTACAGACGTGGTTTGTTTTCTTTTTTTTTTTCAGGCTATTTCAAATTGTTGTTTTGGTTTCACCCAACTCTTGTGCAGTGGCTCTGATGATTTTCCATCTTTTTTCAGCTTCAGAATATCAGGAAATGAAAGCTGAAATTCTGATCCTTCTTCTCATATTCATCTTTTGATCTCAAGCCCAAATGTCTTAGGTATACAGCAAGAACGAAAAGAATTGGCCTTGCTGTTCCAGCACTTACACGAAAGGACTGTACCCTCCTTATTAGGTCAAATACTTGAATACATTTACAGTAATAACACATGACAAATAGGTAATAGCGAAGTCACATGTTAATGTGTTGAAAAAAATAATACATTTCTATATTAGTATGTGCACATTGTGCCATATGACGTCTGTTCATATGGCACAATGTGCACAATGTTCACTGTTCGAGGATGAGTTTTTAATATTTTCTTACTTTCTTGAATCAACAGACGACTTATTTAAAGTGCACAAGCTCAAGCCAAACCTCAAGTGGAGACAGGCCTTTGAAGTGTACTTGAAATCCATGCCTCCGTACTTTCTGCTGGTAAGAAATGCACTGCCACCCTGGGATGTGTAAACATTAACTTATATATATATATATATATATATATATATATATATATATATATATTTCAGTATGTATATATATATATTTGGAAATGGAATGTATAAAGAGAGGCTTTTCTTTTAGTTGGATTGATTTTATAATGTATGCTTTATCATATTTACAGTATGCATAAATTATAAGTGAAGGAGTTTAACTGTGAAGTCCTTCGTTAAAATAAAATGTACATTTTTTTCAAGAAAACAGTGGGTATTAAACACTGACAGCAAGGCTTATATCCTAGGATATGCAAATATCCTAATGGCAGAGCGGCCTTGGAGCTATTAAGACATACAGTATTTCTCCGCGGCTCTCTAATCTGACCCCGGGTTAACACTGTTCATTTGTGTTTGCACTAAACCTGCGTTGTAAAATCCATAATGAGGTTGAGATCTCACGCTTTGATGAAGATGACCTCATTTTGTCTGCTTCTGTCTCTTCTTTGATCATCTCTCCTTCTGTCTGCAGCCCTTAAAGAAGGCACTTCGGATGATGGGAGCACCGAATCTCATCTCCGACAACATGGACTGCGGCCTCAGCTACAGTGTCATTTCCTACCTAAAAAAACTCAGCCAGCAGGTAAGCTTCTCCTATAATTTGCCTTTAAAAGCACACATGGGATTAGGCATCAGCTTTGAAAGAAGAATGACGGAAACATCAAAATGCATGGACATAAATACCGCAACATGGCCAAATGGTTAAACATTACATTCATATTTGTTTTTTTAAACATCTCTCTGAGAGCGTTCCCCTTGGTTTTGGAACAGGGCTGTGGGGATTTGTTTATTTAGCTACTAAGGTTAGGTATTGATGTGAGGCGAGAAGGCTTGGGACACAAACAGAATTCAGCTTCGTCCCTAAAGTGTTTATTGGACTTGAGGTCAGGACTCTTGAGAATTCAAGCCCTGACAAGCCATGTATTTATGGACCTGGCTTTGTGCACAGAAGGACCGTCTTGCTGGAACAGGTTTTGGCATCTTAGTTTAGAAAGGAAATCGTAATGCTACAGCACACAAACCCATCCTATACAATTGTGTTCTTCAAGATTTTGGCAACAGTTGAGAGAAGACATACATATTGGTGTAATAGTCCAGTGTCTAAGGGATGACGTACAGCCAAGGAAAAGCACTTGGTGCCTCAGTAAGTATGGGGTACATGAATAAAAAAATGCGTAACTTGTCTAAACTGTTGGACGGTGAACCTTTGGAGGGGGTCTAAAAATAACCCACTAATGTCAGTGTCAAGGACAAATCAGTAAAGTAGTGTTTTGGTCAAATCTGAACGATCCACATCTGCTTTTTTTTTTTTTTAGGCGAAGATCGAGTCAGACCGGATGATTGTTTCGGTGGGTAAAAAGCCGCCTCAGGAGACCGGCATCAAAGTGAAGAATCACTCAAGTACACTGTCCCTTGCCCACCGGCGTGATTTCAAACAGCTACTGCAGGGCATCACAGGCGAGGTGCCCCTCCGCCTTAACGACATCAACCTCAAAGAATTCGCTGGCTTTCAGATCGCTCTCCTTAACAAGGTAAATCCCACAGCAGCCAGACCGATTCAGCCCAGGGACTCTATTCTGATCATGTATGTCACAGATAAGAGTGTGGCTGGCCCATATAGAATAAAGCAGTTACCTGAAAACATCATTTTAATTTCGTTCTCTGAAAATCACTGTATGTATGTCCTGGTTTCTTGAGTGGTAAAGTAGTTATTGCTTCGTATTACAATTCCTTTACAGGATGTAAAGCCCCAGGCCTATCGTAACGCCTATGATATTCCACGGCGGAATCTTCTGGATCAGGTCACGCGAATGCGCTCCAACCTTTTAAGGACTACTCAGAAGCTCATCAGGAGCCAGGATGAAGGTATGCTCCAAAGACAAACACAAATGTTTAAGTATTCATTCAGAATTTTTTTTTTTCTTTAGTGAATACAAAAACAGACTGAAGATCTGGTTAATGTCAGGTTGAGGAAAACCATTTTTTATTATGTAATCTTGTGTGTGTGTGTTTTTTTTTTTTTTTGTAGACTACTTGCATAGTATTCCTGTCGGTCAGATGGGAAACTATCAGGAATATCTGAAGATGATGCCTTCCCCCCTTCGTGAGATCGACCCCGATCAGCCGAAACGGCTGCACACGTTCGGAAACCCGTTTAAACAAGATAAGAAGGTACTTCCTTCCACACACACCCTATCTTCATTTATCAGCTACACCTTCTACAATAGCAAAGCACACATATCACAATGGATTTATTCTTTGGGCAAAACAACACATTTTACCACAACAGATTACACTTTATTGGAAATTCGAGCAGTCTTGTTTTTTTTTTAAATCCACGTGTTAGACTTGGAACAATACACAAACAATGTTCTTTGGTTTTGGTGAAACATTTGATCCATCCAAACGCAACAGAGTTTTCAGGTTGGAACTTTTTTCCTGTATGATCACAGGGAATGATGATTGACGAGGCAGACGAGTTCGTCACGGGCCCCCAGAACAAGAAAAGGGGAAACCCAACCGAGCCCAACTCAGGTGCGGCTCCAAAGAGGCGGCGGAGCATGTCCCCTCTACTGCGCCGGCCCCAAACCCCACCCATCATCAGCAACCATGTGCTGGGCAAAGGGACCACAGTGGTCCCAGGCCAACATGGTCTCATTAAACCCATCCCACTGCACAAAGGTGAGCCTTATAAAGCTCAGAGATCTGGCTGAAGACATTCTGTTAAATACTTACTGTAGTAATAGATATTCAATTAACTCAGTCTTTGTTTGAGTTTGTGTCAATATACTTCTAAAGCTGATTAAATTTACTTTGAAGGCTTAGAAAACTAACATAATTTACATAGGTTAGGCATTAATTTAAAACCACTGGCAGGTAAAGTAAATAACATTGGTAAATAACATCCTGTACAATGGTGCTTGTCAAGGGCTGATATATACTGTAGAAAGTTGCAAGCGAACACCCGGGTCCCAAAACTGATGTGTTGAAAGCCAGAAAAATGGGCAAGTATCTGAGTGACATTGACCAACACTGACACAACTGGGTGAGATCATCTCTGCAATGAAACATCTTATGGGGTCTTCCTGTGGTTTGTGGTTTGTACCTACCAAAAGTCACCCAAGGAAGGACAAGTGGTGAACTGGTGAAGGAGTCGTGGGCACCCAAGCCTCAGTGATGTGTGGAGCGAAGGTTTGCTCGCCTGGCCCACTCCTACAAAAAGCTAATGTAGCACAAATTGCTGAAAAAGGTCAATGATGACTATATGTCAGCTAGACTGTCCTGTACACTGCCGAAAATGCCTACAATGTGCACATAATCATCAGATCGTAGAGCAGTGAAAGAAGGTGGCCTTTTCTTTACATTATGTGATGATGATGGTCAGGAGACTGTGTGTGTTTTTACCTTGGAAAGAGACGACTTCAGGATGCACTATGGGATGATGGCAAGCCGGTGGAGACAGTTTGATCCTTTGGGTAATGTTCTCCTGGGACACCTTGGGTCCTGCCATTCATGGGGATGTCACTTTGACTTCAGCCTCCCTAATCATTTTTGCTGAACAAGTGAAATCCCTTCATAGCAGCGGTATTCCCTGATGGCAGTGGCTAATGCTCATCGCCACACAGCAAACATGGTTCGGGAATGATGTGAGGAACGTGGGACAGAGTTTATGGTGTTGACTTGACTCCCAAATTCCCCAGATCGCAATCCCGTCGAGCATCTCTGGGAGGTGCTGGACAAATATCATACATGTAGACTCCACCTTGCAGCTTACTGGACTTAAAGGATCTGCTGATAATGACTTGGTGCAAAATACCACAGCACAGCGTCAGAGATTTTGTGGAGGGCATGCCTCGAAGGGTCAGAGCTATATTAATGACACAAAGGGGACCTACACAATAGCCTAATAATAAGGGGCTGGTTGGTATGGGTGAGTGTGCTTGGAGCGCCACCTGATGGCAGGAGTGTGAACAGATGTGGACCGGAAGGTTACATTAATGGTCGTATTTTTGCATATTTACAAATACTAGTCATTTTGAAACAATTTACCTGACTTTGTTTTTATTGAGTGTCCTAGAATTTTCTGTTGCTGCATACAATGCATACATGGCTTTTAAGATTAAGAAATTGTAGTTGTCCAAATGATAAAACATCATACAGAGGCTACTCTGACAATAACTGATGAGAAAGCAACAAACTAAAATTCTAGAAAAAATTGTTACACAAAAACATATTTTTCGGAGAATATTAGTTTGTTGTGTCGTCATGTGCTGCCAGAGTAGCCTTTACTGCCGCTGGGATTATCATGTCAACAGTTACTAGGGTAATTTTGATTGGTTATATATATTGTTGCTTGATCTTGGTGTCTCCCCCTATAGGAGTGGAGGGGAACAGCATGGTGGGTGCAGAGAGCAACGGCGAGAGAGCGATGAGTGGAGAGTCTGGAGACACCTGGTCTGGAGCAGTGGAAGGGGTCGGGGGAGGAACTGTGGCTCTCTCGCTGGAGGAAAAAGGAGGAATGAAGGTTACTGATGGAGCAGAAGAAAGGGCATTGCTGGAGAACAGGTTAGGAGAAGAGTGTATTGAGGAAAGACCATCTGAGAGGCCACAGAACTGTGAGAATCCAAGTCCTCCAAATCAGGACAGAGACATGGACGAAGGTGGAGGAGACACTTCTACACGGCCCACCATTCTTATGGTTCCTCTGGACGGAAGCAATGCTGAACTACGCACGCGAGTCATCAAAGAGGTCCGAAAACCTGGCCGCAGTAAGTGTCTATACATACTGCTATATCTGGATGATCTTACACAGAAAGTACACTGTACTGAGTTTCTGAAGCTTACTTTTTAAATATATTTTTTTAAATCTCTGCCTTTGGTAGATTATGAGGCAATATTCAGGCTGCTAGAGGAGGTCAAAGGACCAGTGTCAGTGCAGAGGTACTTTATCCATCACGCCATCAAGGAAGCAGCCAGGTGGGTGTCTGTTGGTGTTACATCCGATCACACACAAGCACACAATTTAAATATCATTCTACCTCATTAAAACATATTAACTGCAATTATCTCTGCTAAGGAATATTTCTCCCCCAAAAAAGAAAATTGATGAATAAGTAGGATGAAGTTCCTGCCTAACCCTGTTTATCAGAATTGTGTAAAAAATGTTCTAAACTGTTTTTGCACACAAAATAGAATAAAATAAAATGTGTGAACCGCAGCTTAAAAATATGGTGTTGGTGGCTTTACGTGCCGTGGGTGGAGCACTGGTTAGCCTGGTCGATAACTCTTGTTGATCGGGGACTGCTTTAAGAAACAGGTGGGACATGGACACCACTTACTTGGGTGGACCAAAAAACTAGATCCGTAGGCAAAACGTATTGATTTAAGAGTAGAAATTAGAGCAAAATGCTCAGATCGACAGCCATCAACTTTGTGGCATTGTGTACACGTTGTGTGCTGAACATTTCTTAAATCCTGCCTCATATATGTCTGTTTATAGTCATTTATGGTCCCTGTTCCCTTACCTGATCCTGCACAATTTATTATTTTCTACACAATGCATATCCTCACACTACTTTATTATATCAGGCACTACGAATTGAGCTAACATCCTGTTAGGGGAGTTTAAGTACGAAAGGACACGAGTGAAGGGATGTTTAAATATACTCACCGTTTACTTCAACTGGAGCACCTGCTCATTTTTGCAGTTATCCAATCACGTTGCAGCAATGCAGTGCATAAAATTATGCACATAACCATAAGAAGTTTTGGGTAATGATCATATCAAACATCAGAATGAAGAAAAGAATCTAATCGTGGCATGGTATGTTGGTGGCAGATGGGCTGGTTTGAGTATTTCAGAAACTGACGATCTCCTGGGATTTTCACGCACAACAGTCTCTAGTGTTTACACAAAATGGTGCAAAAAAAAAAACCCCAAGCAAAAATCCTGTTTGCAGATGGTCGACAAATCTTGTTGATAAGCAATCAGAAGAGAAAATCCAGAACGTCCAGGAAGAATAATAGTTCATATAATCAGTCTTGATAAATTTTTTATATTTTATATGGTGAGCAGAAAAGCATCTCAACATGCAGGAACCATCGAACCTTGAGGTTTATGGGCTACACCAACAGAAGACCACATCAGGTTTCACCCCTGTCTGCCAAGAACAGGAATCTGAGGCTTCAGCCGTCCAGATTCAACGATCATGATGCAGTATTCTTGTGTTGCACCTCAAGGTTTCATGTGTTGTGCATGTTGGCAGGCTTGCATACCACAGTTGTAAGGAATAGATATTTGAGTTGTTATATCCTTCCTGTCAGCTCAAACAAGACTGTTCATACTCTTCTGTTCTCTCTTATCAACAAGAGCCTGCAGACCATCAGCTCACGGGATGGGATAAGTTGGAGCTGGTCCATTTTTGGGTGTGCATAAAAGTGTTTTAAATAGGAAGATGGGCAGATACAGAAAGCTAGTGTTGGAGCACAGTAATGAGGTGGTAGGAAGATTCAGGGGTAGATCACCAGCCATGTGCCATGTTGTAGTCCAGTCAAAATGACAAAGAACTGATGAAGCACCTTTTTCACCTCCATTAGTAGAAAAGGTGGTAGGATTATAATAATCTACAGAATTTCTGCTAAAGAAAGAAGGGGAAAATGTGTCAATAGTGTTAGGAGGAATGATCTTCTCATCAATGTATGTGGCAAAGCCATCAGTAGCTAGGGAGGAGGGTGAAGGTTCAGAAGTAAAAAAAAAAATGGTTTGGGCTTTGCATGGGGCAACAGCAGACGTTTCCAGGTTTCACTTGTAGAACGACATCTTTATAGCAGTCACAACAGAGAGGAGTGTAAGAGGAGTTCAACATCAACAAGTTGTGATTTCCTTCACTCCCATTCATCTGTCCTTAATTCTCTCCTAGAGACCAAAGAAGATCGATAGAGAATAGAAAACTGCAAAGAAAGGAAGGTCTCAGGTTGCTGGCTCAGGTGCTAGAGAGGAAAAGAGTTGTAGCGAGGTGAGGGTGCTTGGAAGCTGGGGAGGTAGGAGAGGTAGGATGGTGGTTTTGGCAAGTGATACAGAGGTCCAGTATGAATATTTGATGATCTTTAGGGACGAGTTAAGAGTTATACAAGAATGTGATGATCTGAAAAGTGAAGTGGGATAACTGACGAGTACAGCACAGGGAAGTGAAGACAGGAACATTTCTTCACTTATGGTTTGGAAGGGAATTGTTGGTCAGGTCACAGGAGTGCAGGAGAAGAAAAGGCAAGAGGTCTGGAGATACAGTAGGAAGGGAGGTTCAAGGAAAAGATGTGCTCTTTTTCTGAAACTATAAGGAAATGACATGCTGTTCCTCCCTGTCAAATGTGCATGAGTTCAAAACTCAGGTAACTGAAAGAACTTCCATGTATACTTATGTATTGCAGTTGTGCATCTCATTTCCATCTCCAACTTGGATTCCAGCTAATGGCACAAATGTTGCTCTACTGGTTCTCTCAAATTTGCAGATTTTTTCCACTTCAGATCAACTAAAAAAAAAAACACTCGAAACAGCATGATTCATAATGTAAAGCTCCATTACTTAACCTGCGGACTCTTTTGTGGATTTAAAAATAGCCACAAATTTGTTTGTATTACAGAAATTACTTTCAACACTATTAGCAGCCAAGGCCTTGTGCAAAGCACTCCTAGCGAACAGCTTTGCCTTTTAGCACCTCATGCTTTATAGGCACACAGTCAAGGCCGTGCATAAAAACGGATGCCCAAACCCATGCAAATATTTGCTTGGCGAAAAACCTACATTTTGCATCGAAAGGGCAGTTGACAGAATTAATGCACAAATTTGTGTGTATGCACAATTAGGTGGTCGAAGGCTTTTCTACTGACTATTTCTTAACAGAGTGGTTCAGCTACATACCTCGTTCCTGACTCCTGCTAATGTACACATGCACATGTCCAACCTCTCTATCTGTTTTTTTTCTTTCTCTCTGTCACAGATTTAAGAAGCGTGTACTGATCCAGCAGTTGGAATCTGCTCTCGAGGACATTGAAGAGAGGCAAATGCTGCCTGCACAAGTTAACAACGTCCATGGAAGATAGTGAAGCGAATGTGTTCGGCAGCGAGACAAAAAAAACAAAACAAAACATGTACACGAGTGGAGATGGCAGTACGGGCTACGCGAGCACGCCCGTCAAAGGCCAACACTGTACTTCAGAATCGAAGAAAAGATCCGAAGCGAGAGAGACGAGGAAGAAGAACTTCGTTCTACCGGATGGCGGTCCGAGTCCCTGAAGTCGTGATGCATTAGAAAGCGCTTATATGGAAAAGTTATGAATTAGACAATATAAGGTTCCTTGGCCAATGCAGCACATGAGACAGTCCATGAACACACACACACCCTCCAGCAAAAGTGAGTTCAGCCCTGAGAGACGAGAGATGATGAGACATCATATAAAGCACTGTAGATGTCTGTCCACTGACGTAGACATCAGTATAACATGATGGGTATGCTTTTGAACAAAATATCTGTAGCTCATAAGGTTCAATAGCAGTCCGGGGACTCCAACCAGCCTGGCCACCATCCATTATTGTAGACCACTGCGGAGCAATAATCCTGTTATCAGTACAACAGGCTCACTTTTCCTACACATAATGCAGTCTTAACAACTCTTGATACCTGACGCCCAATGAGATCATCCTGTGCAGGGAACGGGAGGTCGATTTGTCTCTGTGTTTGTGGTAATAAGCAACGCTAAGCAACATAAACGGACCAGTCGATTCGACGTATTGAAAAGCTTCATCAGACTCTGTGCAAATTCCCTAGAAACATGCAACACATCTTTTAAGCAATAGATTCAAATGAACGCCAGGGCCAGCTGGCACCACAACGTCACTTTTATTCAGGCCAAATAAAACAGGGATGTAGTTGTTGGGAAGCTTTAGACCCATTCAACATCATCTGTTCTTCACTGGAACATTTGTTAGACTGTCATCGGCTACTTTTCACATGCAAAGCTACCTTAGTGACCACATGGTTGTTCATTTTGTTTATTTTTTAAAGCAGATGTATACAACTTTTTGACATTCATAAATAATATAGATTATTTTTGGATGGTATTCTTACCGGAACACGAGAATATTTTAAGAATTGTATAAAACATTTTTGTAACTTTGTTATTATATATAAATGTAAAGTTTTATGATGATTTTTTTATTAAAAACAATGAAAAAGAAATATTATTATAAATAAGTGATCTTTGAAATATTTTTAGCATGCATTGCTCAAAGAGGAGAAAAAAAGGAAGCTTGTCAGTGCAGTCCAGTATCTCAAAATATTACAATGTTTCCAAAGATCAATAAAAAAAAAAAAGGATTTATAATAGAAAAAAAAATGAAGTTTTTTGATAGTGGCCTTCAGCTTGTCTATACTGTTGTGTCAGGTGTTTATTATTTTCTTCCTCTTGACAATAATCCATAAAGTATGGAGTTCAGGTCAGGTGATTTAGCTGGCCAATTAAGCACTGCAGTATCATGGTCAGAACACCAGTTAGTGGTAGTGCTAGCACTGTGGGCAGGTGCTAACTCCTGCTGGAAAAAGAAATCAGCATCGCCATGAAGCTTGCTTTGACTTGATAAATCATACTTGACCAACACCAGCAGAGGCCCCCAAAAAAACAATAAAGAGTCTGGGTCCTTGATTTCCAAACAAAATGCTAAATTTACTTTGATCTGAAAAGAGGACTTTGGACCACTGAGCAATAGTCCAGTTCTTTTTCTCTTCAGCCCAGTTAAGATATTTCTGATGTATTTGGTTCAGGAGTGGCTTGATAGTAGGAATGCAAGAGTTGTTGCTTGTCCACATTATTATACCACACTTTTCCCTTCCAGTTAACATCCCATGAATATGCCTTGAAACAGCACTCTGCGAACAGCCAGCCCTTTCAGTCATGACCTTCTGTGGCATACCTTCCTTGTGGAGGGTGTCAGTGATCGTCTTCTAAACAACTGTCAAGTCAGCAGTCTTTCCTATGCCTATACTGAAGTATACAAAGAGATACATGGCATATAAGTAGTATTTTACTCAAACTCAAAATGAAGTATTATATTGAGAAACTGGCCGTATCCATCAAAATTAAAGTAAGAAAAGGCTTGCAATATTTCACTTTACTGTGCACGTAATGAACATAGTTTTACTTTTTAAATTAAATTAAAATCACTTTTTCACTGTATTTAAAATTTTCAAGATGCACTGTATATAAGCAAGAAAGCAAAGATTTATAAACTGTAGGAAAATGTATATTTGACTAATGTTGAATTTGATGCTTATTAATTTTATAGCATGCAGATGTTTTTCATCCTAAATGAGAGATCAAATCCAAATGAAGCACAAAGTCCTGCTGTTGAGAGTTAAAGGTAGGCTCAGTGGTTTTTCAAGTCAGAGCACTATTTGTAACATTTGGAAACGTTCCTGTCATATTCTGGCAGATTTTTAAAAAATGTGCTTGGAAGAGATCTCCTGGTGTCTGTAACCCCCCTCCCCCTCCAGGCCTAGTAAAAGGAAATAATTTTCAGTGTGGCTTTGGCAAGAAGGTGGTTATATTTGTTTGAATTTGGAGTTGCACTGGGACTGAACAGTTTCCATGTCTTGCGACCTCTACCCACAGCTTTCCACATACCAATGTAAAAGCTGAACCACTAAGCTACTGCTGGAACTATTAAAGGATTTTTGTTGAGAAACAATAGTGTAGTTTTAAATTGACCTCCGGGAGCTCAGTGGGGTTTTCTTTTTAAAAGGCTCAGGATAATAGTCTTAAACTACACTTCTTTTGAAGGACCACGCTCTGAAAATACAAAACTCTAGCTGCAGGTCAGGCAGGTAGAGGAGACCTGGAAATGGTAGCCCTAGAACTTATATTAAGATAGTTCAGGTGTTAAAGGTTGAAAAAAGGTGCTGAGTGACAGGCTGGAATGACACTTTCATTGCACCTTGGCATACATTTACAAGGCTTTTAAGAGTTTTACTGGCGCTGTAAATATTCTTCGAAAATATGTTTGGTGTTTTGATGGTGGTAGGGAACAATGACGTCTTTCATGCGCTCAATAAGATCTGGAGAGTGTAAAATCCAAAGGATAATATGCTATAGTCTTGACACTCACCAGTTAATTTGGTGGAGAATGATGTTCCTGCAATAAAGCGGAGAGTGGTAAAGCTTCAAATAAAGCTCCTTTATTATTATTATTGAAGTTGTAAATTTATGCCAAGGGGCATGAAATTGTCCTGGCAGCTCATGTTGCAACACCATTATTATAGTTGGTGTCACTTATGCCTTTGGTAATGGGAGATTCGTCATCTTAAAAGGGACTTATCGGAGGATATCTTCTCTTCTGCTTTGCAATCATTATTCTATCAAGAAAGAACATTAGATCTAAAGTCGACTTTACAGAGCTGATCAAAATCATCCCCTGGATGCTTCTGTCTTTAATGCAATTCAGACTCAAATTATTTAAAAATGTAGCAGGTATTGGCCTTTAATGTGATTTAATGATTGATACCTAATCCCAAATTGTAAAAACCTACAAGTATGTTCAAAACAAAAGAGTACTCGATGACGTCTTAGCTCTGTTTCTTATTATTACAGTATATAGTTTACATATCTGGAAAGCAGATACAGATTTAATAAAACTGCAATTAAAACTAATAAATGCAATTTTCTAATGCATAAAGTTAAACGGTATCCTAAAAACATTCTAGACTAGATTAGCTAGGCTATCATTAACTAACAGAATAATAAATTGACAGAATAAATTGATAAATTTCAAATTAAATATTACAAAATATTTAACCAATTATTTAGGATATCGTGGCAAACAAAGATTTGAATGGATGCACGAAAAACCTGAAGACATATTGCCTAGTGGTGCAGGCATAAAAATTAATATACAGTACATAGAATCTGTCTCTTCAATGACCCGCTACGGATGTGACCGGGAAAATTACATTTATGTAATTTTAATTAAAATATTTAGAAGATGAGTGGATTTAAACCACACCAACAAAAATGACCCTGACAACACAACACAATCTTTCCCCCCTGTAACCCATCAACCCATCCTTACATGTAACACACAAATACATACAGTACACACCAGATATCACAGTGAAGAGATGTCCCGAAATGCTGAAAATGAATCCATCTCTTCAGTTGAAATTAGTCAATAAAATCTCTGATTTTATTGTTAAAAATAATCAGATGCAATGTAACATAAAAAACAAAAAAAAAAACATAACTTTTATCCACCCAAGAAAAAAAATAATAAAAGGGGTGTACCATTCATTTCCCACAGCTCATTCACAGTATTGTTAGCATTATTAGACGTCTTTATTTCTTATTTCCCAGACCAGGCATCAATTTAGTAATTACGCTAACCTTAGCATTATTTGCATACCAACATCTATTTTGTAGTCCGTCAGTCATAAATAGCATTTTAACACAAGTAAAATTAAATGGTCCGTAGTAGTTATGTCCTTTGAAAAGAGTGTGGGGAAGAAAAACAAACTTCAGTTAAACATGGCGGCACAGCAGGTTGTGTGGCAAACTAAACGGTTATAGGAGCTGGCATTTGGGCCCCTCGTGAAAAAAAATGCTGTTTCTCGCTTCTCTGTGTGCCACCTGATTGAATACAGTGTATTTGTCAGACGTTTTAAGACAAATGTATCAGCTGCGGAAAAGAAAAAAAAAAGAGGGGTTGGCACAGTCCATAGATTTCAAAGTAGTAACCACGCTGAGATGCAGATTTGTACAGCATATTGACAGAGAGGAGTGAAAGGAAAACTTGTTTATATGCTCATTCCAACCGAGGAGCTTACTGATGCAGAGGAAGAAAAGAGACGGCAAAACAAGCAAGAGACACCTTTCAAAACTAGTCTCAGTGAAAGTTCTCCAGCTTGCGTAACCTTAGGGGATTGGATGGCAAAGCCTGAGGAGAAGCAGTAGGAGCCTCTGGCTCGGGTGAGCTGAAGAGCACCCTGCCTCGGTGATTAAACAGGTAGAAAGACGGGTGGTTTCTCAACGTGTCAAATGTTCTGGAGAATAAAAAAAAAAAAGAATGACAAGAGGTTTATGTTAAACAATTTTCAGACACTAACAAGAAAATGATTAAAACCTCAATAATAGTTAATTTGACTTACTTGTGTTTAAGCTCTGATGACGCATCCATGTCTTTAAACTCACCCGAAATGTGGACTATTCCACAACATGTAACCACGAATGCTAACAATGTCTGTAATACTATCTGTAAACATAAAATATATATTTCAAACAGTTTGTTTATTTGTTTATTTTCTGACACATTTTAATTACAAACTTAGAAACTGGGGGTGGGGGGGTCTTACATCTATTGGAAGAGTTTCATTCTCTTTTTCTGTCAGTCGCATGTATGATCGATCTGGAAAAGAAGAAAAAGAGGAAAAATTTTAGAACGGCTTGCCTGATTTTAATAAACAAATCAGGGGACAAGAACTGATTACAAATAAACAAAATACCCAATCTACAATTCTTGCCTTATATACTTAATATAATTGTTTGAATTTTATATTTTACATGCATTTTTTTTGCCCCAATCCCATTTTACCTGAGTGTTCACTCCGGTAACAACCGATGTCACTCTCATACTAACAATGCTTAATGTCAACAAGCTTTCTGCTTCAATCTATTAGTGTAACGGTAAATGCATTCGAATACCTAGATGTGTACATTTATTTATTACGACCACGTGCCATTTTTCCTATTGTATTCAGGAAAGTATGGCCAGTTTGTCACTCTTCATATGTTTACAAATATAAATGAATCAAAATTTCTAAATCTAAATTGCGTGTCTTTTTTCCCACCCACTTTACTTGCACCTGAAACTTGACTTCATAACTGACATACAGACATTTGATTCTGTGTACCATTACACCCATACAATCTACTGTATGTAAAAGAGTGGAGGCTTGTGTTGGTGCACCTTAGTGTATTCTGCATAACAATACCCGAAAAAATCTAATCAGACACAGATGCAGTAGATTGTATTATTGCTCGTTTCAACCAATGCTGACTGTAGAGTCAGGAAAAGACCTAATAACGGTTATAAATGCCAGTTAATGGTGGAAATCTCACTCATGTTCCATTTTATCCTAGATCATTACCAGTTCTACTCTTTATTAATTTGTTTTCAGATGTTGAAGGGTGTAAAGACTTTTTTTTGGTGAAAGATGCTTTCAGGCATAAGATGCTAAATGTCTTTTCAGCAGCAAGACCAGAAAGATCTTTAAAGCCATGCATCTCAAACTGGAGTCCAAGAATCTGTGAATTTTACACACATAACCTGTTAATGTATAATCTATTATATAATTATTATTGTGTTCTTATAGTTATTGCGTTGTGGTGATGGGAGACAACAAAGCAGGTAAACGGCTTGAGGCAGAAAAATAGAATGTGTATACCAGTTTGTGCACAACTGTTAAAACAAAAATATTAGAAGAATTGCTACTGTACAGAGCTCTTTGGCATTACTGAAGGAAATTGGAAATATATCAGTAAAAGTCAAACTTAAGATACTGGTATTGTGTATTCTCCACACATAACGCATTCTCTGCACACCTGTGCTGGAACTAATACTCAGTATTGCCGATGCCCTAGTACAACATTTTGCAAAAAAAGCTCCCAAGTACAATATTTATTCATTTCTACCAATTACTTCTCAAACCAATGCTGACTGCACATTATTGGACACATACATCAAATATACTGTCAAACTCAAGATATTTGTAATGTGTATTCTCCACACACTGAGAACATGGCAAAATTCAATGCTTTTGAAATGAAATGTTATAGAAAGATTCTAAAAATTGGATATGGACCAGAGATGATAAATGAAAGAATCCGAAGAGATCTCAGACAAGAAAAAAAAGCCTGTGCTAGACCTAATACTTAGTGTTGAGATCTCAGGCAAGAAAAAACTATTGGCAAAGTTATCAAGAAACACAAATTGGGTCTGTTTGATGTCTGTTCATGTATGCAGGATGAGAGAAGAAAGATTAATCAGATTGATTAAAGAGAGAAACAGAAATTGAAATAGCGAGTAAGAAGACCAGCAGGAAGATGGACTGATAACATCAATGAATGGCTAGGAGTAAGAGAGTGGACAGCAATAAAATGGCTCAGGAAAGAAAGAGATTCTGGGATATCAGGATAGTAATCGACCAATGGACTCCACGGTCCCTAGATGGACTATAAAGATTCAAAGATAAATAAAGAGATATTAAGCTACAAGTAGGTAACTTGACTCTAAAGAATTTTAACAGAATAGATACTGAAAATATATGTCCATAAAATCAGTGTGTAACGCGTGCTGGTTTAATCGGACAGTTTAATGAAATTCATTGAATAATGATTTGGTTGAGAAACAGCATGCCTTAGTTTGAGACTGTTCAATCATTCACAGACACTTTAACCAGCATGACAGTCCTGGTGCATGGGGACAGAGCCATTAGTCAGCAAGCATAATGCCAGGCACTTGTTTAGCCTAGTGTTAGCTTAGCAAGCTAGCTCTAGTGACACTGTCAGCAGGTATAAATACAAATACTCATTAATATTTTCCTTACACGGAGAGCGATAATATGTTTATATAACTACAGCATAACGACATCGTCATATATTAATATTTAATATCCTATTTCACCATGAAGCTAGAAATGTAATCCTAAAAACGTTAATCTACTTCAGGTCCATTGAGAGCACCCGTTATCTGTCATGCTAACTTTCAGACTAGCTTCACATGAATGTTTTATTATTATTATTATTTTATCTCACTCGTTAAATATCATTTAGTTCACCGAATTTCAATTAATAAATAATTTTCACTCACGCTGAGCCGCCGAAAAAGCTGCATGGGCCAAGGCGAACAATCCTAAACCAACAACGCCTTTCCAAAAGGACGAAGCCATTTTCATGTAAGCGCAGTGCACCGCTTCCAGTCGGCTAAAGCGAGCCAGCTGTGTGAAGCCGGCTTCAAGAACTACTTCCGGTTACTACTTCCGCTTTGTATCCACTTCTCGGCAGGAAATAACAAGGGTCCTTAACGTAGACTTCTATATAAGGTATATATTTCTCATGGTTTATCTTAGAGTCAGTGTCGGGGTAGAAAGTCTAACAAAAGAAAAATACTCAATAGTAGTTAATGTTAGCCTTAAAGTTAATATTTTCCTCCTAATGCCACCAGAGGCGCTCAGTAATAAAGTGATACATTTACATACAGGTGGTGTAAAATATAAGCACCAGTTAGGTTTTATTTATTAATTAATTAATTGATTAATTATTTAAAACCTTGACTTCAACACATGTTTGGAATATCTGGCTTAATAATAATTGGAAGTCCAATCTGTCATCTTTTGCAAATGGTCTGCAAATATCTTTTATAGGTTTATACCAGGGGTGTCCAAATCCAGTCCTGGAGGGCCAGTGACCAGCACAGTTTGTAATTCACCAACAACTAAACACACCCACTGAACCTAGTAATTAACAGATTAGTTAAATCAGCTGTGTTTGAGAAGAAGAAGCACCAAACTGTGCTGGACACTGGCCCTCCAGGACTAGATTTGGACACCCCTGGTTTATACCTTGCTGCACAGCATCAGATTTGATTTATGATCACCTATATACAATACTAGGCAAAGGTTTTGACACATGTTCTAACACCATGGTCATTTCTGATTTTTATTTCTTTCTATATTGTAAAACAACACTGAAGGCATTCAAAATATGCAATCATCTCCTTTGAACAGTGGATATTGAGATGTATCTGTTACTTATGCTTTGTAAAGTCTTCATAATGTCTCTAATCTGAGGTGCTGTTTGTTAATTGGTGATTTCTGAATCTGGCAACTCTAAATTAACGTTGTGGTCTTACTTTCCTGGGATGGTCTTCATGAGAGCCAGTTACATCATGGTGCTTAATGGGTTTTGCAAATGCACTTGACAATGCTGTTCTTGCGAGAACTGTTTCAGAGCTGCTGACTTTCATGTCTTAAAATGACAAAATAGCAAATAGTTTTCAAAGAAAAAATCCAGTATTGTTCTAGAGTGAAGAAAATAAATCCAAAATTGTGTCCAAACTTCTGACTGGTACTGTAAGCACAGAATATTATTCACTGGGCTATGCACAATACCTATGTGCAGTAGTTATTGAATAGATAATTATGTGAATGGTTGTTACAATAATCGAGCTATATCTACAGTATATACAGTATATAAAACAGAAGTACTGTTTGGGCAGTCGGCTGTGGCCGGCCGCTGATTGCACAGGTAGTCATATGCAATTATCAGCTTTTATGTCATACTGTGGCCGTGTCACGGGCCTACCTCACCCAGCACCCGGGTAGGCAGCATCATCATCAACTTTGAAGTCATTCTTCGATCGCGTCTCAGGTGACAATAGGCAGCGTCGTCTACAGTGAAACAGGTATGTCATCAGGTCAAGCTCATAGCTCCTGAAACCCTGGATCAGCCTGCAGAGTGTGTGCAGAAATGGCGCGAATGACAGGCAGACGTAAGGTCCGCCAAAGCATTCGAGCAGCACAAGGAGCAGCAGCGAGTTGACTGCACACTCTATTCGCCGGACATGGTAGCACGTAGTAGTCAGGATCTACACACAGATGGATCTGCGGGTAAACCTCATCTACATAGGGATGGAGCTGCGGGTAACGGACATATACTGTAGGTATAAAAAAAATAATATATGCAAGTAATAGTCATAGCACGTACAGTACTTTATTATAGAATTTTATATTATAAGTTTCGTTTGCCTTTCTAACTAGAAATAAAGTGTTATAGTGCCAGGAACTTGAAGCTGAAGACATCACACAGATTTCCAGCCTTGTTTTTTTTCTTATTTTTTTATTTTTTTTTAATGAGGTGTGTGGAAGCATGGAAAAGACTAAAATGTACCCCAGAACCAGTGGAGGAAAAAGGATTCTTCAAAGGTTCATAAAGGGTTTTTAGCTTCCAGGATAGTTCTACTTAGATAGGGAAACCCTGCTGTAGAGTGCTACAAGGACAACCAAATGACTCTTAATGGTTCTTTCATTCTTTTTTCCTACTTCCTACACATTACTACTTACTTACTACTTCCTTAATGGTTCAGAATGTTCTTAGCGTATAGAAGGATTTCGATGCTAAAAGTAAAGAATTATAAATCATAAAGAAAATAAATGATAAGAAATAATTAAAATGTATTACTATATGTGACAGTTTTTTTTATTCTAGTAATTTCTAAATTATGTCAGTTACTTACAAAATAAACTAACATTGAAATTGCCAGTGCACAATATATTGTGTGTTTGACAAAGATTTCAGTAATTGCTAGAATTTACTTCAAAATCGTCAAAGGTTCAAATGGCACTTGTTCCTTCAGCAGCTATCAGCAGCTTTAGATGAGCTATGGAAAGTGTAAGAACGGCTATGGAGTGGCCCTGTATGACTCGAACTGAGAACAGCGGCTCAAACAAAAAAAGTATTATAATTATTATAAAATACCATGGGGATCAGTCTCAACACCTGTTCTGCTGCAGTTTGTGTAGAATAACTTGTGAGGTTCTACTTCCTGTCATAAGATATCGTATGATAAGATCAGTCTTTATTGATCCCAAGGGAAATTGCAGAGGAACAATGGCTTTGGAGCAAACATCAGAGTGGACGGATGGGGAATGACCAGAATGAGCTTTAGGCCCGTCACATTAAGTCCTGTCTTGTTTATTGGAGCAACAGAAGGTGGATTATTTAGAAGAGCAACCACAGTTGTTCCCGGTGTCTGAATCAGTGAACTGGAGAGGACAGACTCATTAAACCTATTAAAGAACATTACAGTAAGTAATAATATATACAGCTTATATTTTTACCCTTTATGATTTGTGCATACACACGTGGACAAAATTGTTGGTACCCTTCGGTCAATGAAAGAAAAACTCACAATGGTCACATAAATAACTTTAATCTGACAAAAGTAATAATTAAAAAAATTCTATGAATGTTAACCAATGAAAGTCAGACATTGCTTTTCAACCATGCTTCAACAGAATTATTTAAAAAAATAAACTCATGGAACAGGCCTGGACAAAAATGATGGTACCCCTAGAAAATACTGAAAATAATGTGACCAAAGGGACATGTTAATTCAAGGTATGTCCACTAATTAGCATCATAGGTGTCTACAATCTTGTAATCAGTCAGTGGGCCTATATATAGGGCTCCAGGTAGTCACTGTGTTGTTTGGTGACATGGTATGTACCACACTCAACATGGACCAGAGGAAGCGAAGGAAAGAGTTGTCTCAGGAGATTCGAAGGAAAATTATAGACAAGCATGTTAAAGATAAAGGCTATAAGACCATTTCCAAGCAGCTAGATGTTCCTGTGACTACAGTTGCACATATTATTCAGAAATTTAAGATCCATAGGACTGTAGCCAATCTCACTGGACGTGGCCGCAGGAGGAAAATTGATGACAAATCAAAGACGGATAATCCGAATGGTAACAAAAGAGCCCAGAAAGACTTCTAAAGAGATCCAAGGTGAACGTCATGCTCAAGGAACATCAGTGTCAGATCGCACCATCCGTCGTTGTTTGAGCCAAAGTGGACTACATGGGAGACGACCAAGGAGGACACCGTTGTTGAAAACAAATCATAAAAAAGCCAGACTGGAATATGCCAAACTACATGTTGACAAGCCACAAAGCTTCTGGGAGAATGTCCTATGGACAGATGAGACAAAAATGGAACTTTTTGCCAAGGCAAATTTTGCTAATTATACTTGAAGCATATCAAGAAAAGAACACTGTCCCTACTGTGAAAGATAGAGGAGGCTCTGTTATGTTCTGGGGCTGCTTTGCTGCATCTGGCACAGGGTGTCTTGAATCTGTGCAGGGTACAATGAAATCTCAAGACTATCAAGGGATTCTAGAGAGAAATGTGCTGGCCAGTGTCAGAAAGCTGGGTCTCAGTCGCAGGTCATGGGTCTTGCAACAGGACAATGACCCAAAACACACAGCTAAAAACACCCAAGAATGGCTAAGAGGAAAACATTGGACTATTCTAAAGTGGCCTTCTATGAGCCCTGACCTCAATCCTATTGAGCATCTTTGGAAGGAGCTGAAACATGCTGTCTGGAAAAGGCACACTTCAAACCGGAAACAACTGGAGCAGCTTGCTCATGAGGAGTGGGCCAAAATACCTGCAGAGAGGTGCAGAAGTCTCATTGACAGTTACAGGAATCGTTTGATTGCAGTGATTGCCTCAAAAGGTTGTGCAACAAACTATTAAGTTAGGGGTACCATCATTTTTGTCCACGCCTGTTCCATGAGTTAATTTTTTAAAATAATTCTGTTGAAGCATGGTTGAAAAGCAATGTCTGACTTTCATTGGTTAACATTCATAGAATTTTTTTTAATGATTACTTTTGTCAGATTAAAGTTATTTATGTGACCAATGTGAGTTTTTCTTTCATTGACCGAAGGGTACCAACAATTTTGTCCATGTGTGTATACATGAAATACGACACATAAAATGCTATTTTTCAGAATTTAAAGATACAAAACAAATGTGATGCAGAGTGTGAAAGTTGTTTCGAAATGTGCATGACTTGTGGTATTGCACAATATCAAAAGGATTGCTTACAAGCACGTGATCACAATAGTTAATAGCAGCAAAAGTCCTATGTAACTCTACTTTGAATAAATTAGTGTGTATAGGTGCCACTTTACGTTTCTTTTTTTTTTTGAGAATCTGTTAAAGTTTGCCTCCTCCTTTCTCACCCTTTTTTATTTTCAGCTCTGTGAACAAGGAACTAGCTATGTTCCTTATTCAAATTAAAACGATCCATAGTCACGTGACTATGTACACATTTCAAAAACGTTTGAAAATGTTCATGAACAAACGCATATTAAAGGGACTTCCAGTTTATTTTATTTTAACGCATATATTACGGCGGATTTGTCGCGTTATATATTTTTAACTAAAATAATATTTTAATAATCATTTAAACCCTTAGCGATTCTATTTCTATTTGTCATTCTTTGAGGTAAAACATAAGCAAAAATCATCTTCAAACGAAGCTAATCAAACCTAGCTTCTAACGTAATCCAAAGGCTTTCCCCGTCTTGTGACGTCATCGAAAATGGGGCGGGGCCACTACTAGAATCAGGAACAATCCACACAAACCCGAATTCGTCTCCTGCATGTTATTTTCTGACCAGTCATCAAACCCGTGATGTTTTAACCTAAGGGAAATGTCAACATGGGCTCTCAGAGGAGACACCACACTACGCGGGGAGCTTGGAGGAGACTGCCTCTGTGCTTTTTGGCCAGCCTGTCAGCTTGCTTGTGTTTTTGCAGAGCAGAAGACAGTTCGATGGAGAACATCGTGACTGAGAAAAAGGCTGAGGAAAGCCACCGACAGGACAGTGCCGACCTGCTCATTTTTATTTTACTCCTCACCCTCACCATCCTGACTATATGGCTGTTTAAACACCGTCGGTTCAGGTTTTTGCACGAGACTGGGCTCGCGATGATATACGGTGAGAGCGAGCAACATGTCACTGATCGCCATCTGCAGTGTCTCGGTTAAATTTGGCGCTAGCTACAGTGGATAGCGTCGCTAAGCTAGAGTTATTATAAACAAAACGCAGTCCGGTAAAGTAATATCGGAGAGAAACGCCTGGACCGTGTGTTTATGTAGCCTTTATTACCACAACTGGTTAAAACCAGGCTGTGTTTTAACAAACAAACAAACAAACAAACAAAAAGGCTCAACACCAATGAATTCACAAGGCCATGAAGTGGAAAGCGCTAGTTTCCTGACTGGCAACCAAACAGCTTTATAAAATCTTAAGGTTATAGTACAGTAAAGCAAAGCAGGGTTAGTTAATCTTTTTCTGTCCTTTTATTATGACCTGGAGCTTGAACATTTTGGAGAATGAGTAGCTAACCTGTAGATAATTATTCGAAGAAGTCTCTTGCCTATTCATGAGAGCAGTAGCACACTGTTTACATGCTGATTAGGATTCTGCACAGACTTTACACTGATGTATAAGATTAACATCATATCTCTACATCGTCTCCATCACTAGAATCATTTTAACAGGCAGTACTTAAAGTACAGAATGCTCATTAAGAGCAAAAAAAAAAAGCAAAACTTGGTCTAATTCAGGTTTCTCAGGACAGTTTCAGTTTCTATCAGTCAATTTCGTGTCTGGTTTCCAATGATCCTGTCTGTCACTACTTGTAATTCAAAAAACATGATCCCGTTTGTCGTCTGTGACTAGGGCTGCTTGTTGGGGTCGTGCTGCGTTACGGGATCCACGTGCCCCGTGACATCAGCAACGTTACCCTGAGTTGCCATGTCAACGCCAGTCCGGCCACGTTACTAGTCAATGTAAGTGGCAAGTTCTACGAGTACACGCTGAAGGGCGAGATCAGTGCCAATGAAGTCAAGGATGTCCAGGACAATGAGATGCTTCGTAAGGTAATGCGGAAACTTGCACACAGTCAGATTAAAGTATGCTCAGGACCTGACTTTTCAAGCATCATCACATACAAACAACAAAATCGTGATATGAGCCTGTGCAGGTATGTTATCACAAACAGCAGCAGTTTGGTACAAGTAATACACAAGTAAGTGGTATATGCAGAAACTTAGAAATATGTTTATTTTTTAAAATAACTTTTGAGGTGCTAAAATGAATATTGACAAACCTCCTCCTAATGAGATCAGTTGAGTATTTCCTGTTAGCCTTGATAAATTCACTTAAATCCTAAATGGTATATTTAATAGTTGCGGAACACGGTTTAAATCGCAATATGTATCAAAATAATTACAATGTGATATTTTTATTCAAATTTTGCAAATCTGACTTCCAGCGCAGATTTGTTCCTTAAAAATACTCCCCTGTCAGTTTCACAACCTTATTAGATGTACAATAAGAGTAACAACACCAGGTGAATTGAATAGCATTATCAATTATAGCCCAGTAAACACTTGACAGGATCATGGGCAACTAATACCCATCTACACCCATAAGGACTAAAGGCTTACCTGTTCAGCCTAATACAACAGAAACAGCAAAGCAGGAAAAAAACTAAAAGTCAATGCTGGATACAATAGAAAGGTATCAGAACACCCAGCACATCACAGACTGCCATGCATGGGACCTAGCAGGTAAAAGGTGCAACAGTCCAATTTACCTAAGATTCCAATTCATTTGAGCATCCATGGGATGTGTCAGACAAACAAGCAAACAAATAAACAGAATCCACCGAGAACCCACCCTGCAATCCAGAGCACCCAAAGGATCCAACGCTAATGTCCTGCTGCAAGACATCACAATACAACCCCAGAGGGTTTTAGGTGGTTTTAAAATTATAGCTGATTTATTCCCTTACGGTGCATTCATGGTTACAAATTAGTGACTGAAAGTCATTTCTGTTTGTTTTTAGAGAATATCTCAGATGGATATTGTAAGTGTGGGTCTTGTAACCAGGAAGACTTCTCGATGTAAACCTTTTGAACATACTTTGTGGCATTTTTTTTTAGGATTGTAGCATAACCACATTGTTTTAGTTTTGAGAAAGTACTTCTTAATTGAAGAAAAGGAGAAAACAAGAAAAACAGAGTTATTTTGGATAAATTTGACACTTTAAATATGTGGGTAATTCAATAGCAAGCCTTCCTGTAATGTAGAATATCAGGTAACTAACTTGTTCTTTATAAATAAATGCCACTTTTGAGCATGACCTAAATATTCTATTGTGGAAACTGCACTTATTATGACTTGTTGAAGATACACGGCTGCACAAAAACATGTCACTGTGTGGGACAGATTTTCACAAAGCACAAAATAAGTCTTTTTTATATATATATATATATATATATATATATATATATATATATATATATATATATATATATTGTTTTTTTCATCCTGCTCCCATTTAGTGGGCTGTCTGACTAAGTTGTAGGTTTTGCTATGAATTTGTTACTGACCAGATTTCTGACATTTTTTATTGTTATCAGGCATACAGCATGTGACAAAGTGATGGCAGTGTGTTTATAATAACATAATCACAGTACAGTTTTATCACAGCATCATTACTTCTGTTTCAGGTGACCTTCGACCCAGAGGTATTTTTTAACATACTTCTGCCGCCAATCATTTTTCACGCAGGATACAGCTTAAAGCGGGTATGTCCTCTTCTTTTTATATTGCTTTGCAAAGCTTGGATGAAATGCTGACATTTTTAAGCAAGCTTATTTTTTGTTCCTCAATGTAAAAGACAGTTATTTAAAGAAAGAATGAACTAGACACTAAGACACTTAACTTTTTTAATTATTGTATGTAAGACTTACAAAAAACATAATTGCTCTCTGTCTTTGCATTTCAGAGACATTTTTTCAGGA
Organism: Clarias fuscus; assembly: GCA_030347435.1. NCBI lineage: Eukaryota > Metazoa > Chordata > Actinopteri > Siluriformes > Clariidae > Clarias > Clarias fuscus. The sequence continues at coordinate 19,634,072 of CM059214.1, read as the reverse complement.
ACATGGGCTCCATCTTGGCTTACGCTTTTGTTGGAACAGTGGTGTCCTGCTTCATCATTGGGTCAGTGTGCTTCTTAGGATCTTTCCTACAGCGTCTCATTTTGGTTTCTGAAGTTTAAAACATGAGTTGAAATTAATGGTACTGTCTTTGCAGATTACTGATGTATGGCTGTGTGATGCTTATGAAGTATACCGGTCAGTTGGCAGGAGAATTCTTCTTCACTGACTGCCTGTTCTTTGGTGCCATCATATCAGCCACTGATCCAGGTGTGTCTTAAAAGCTTCAAAACTGTCGAATTGGAATTTGGATCATGGGGCTTGGAGATGTTTTATAAAAGTAAATAAATAAAAGTAGAAGTTAACCTACTTTTACTTAGTATTCTTGTTTCATATAATATTATACAGATAATATCTAATAATGTTGTGGTACATCAGTGTAGATAAAGGTCGTTTTATACAATGTGTAATACCCTTTATTTAAATATCTAGTTTCTGTGTGATATGTCATCATATGTTTATTATATTGTGAGTTGTTCGTACAAGTTCCAGAGAAGGGTATTATGAAGTAATATTGTTCCCGCAATCTTGTGTCTTGTATTTTAGTGACCGTCCTGGCCATCTTCAACGAGTTACAGGTGGATGTCGACCTCTATGCTCTGTTGTTTGGAGAGAGCGTGCTAAATGATGCTGTTGCTGTGGTGCTTTCATCGTAAGTCGTCCTTTCTACAAGAATTCATATCTAAATACACATCCACACATACATAAATATGTATGTATGTAACAGTCAAAAGTTTGGACACACCTTTTTATTATTATTATTTTAACATTGTGAATTAGTACAAATCCATATTATGGCAAGAAGCACTTGGTTAAATAAGAGAAAAAAACAGTCCATCATTGCTTTAAGAATTGAAGGTTGGTCAATTAAAAAAAATCTCAAGAACTTTGAATGTAAAGGAAACTGGCTCTCATGAGGAAACTGGCTTTCAAGAAGACCTTCCCAGGAAAGGAAGATAAAGACCAATCTCTGCTGCAGAGGATAAGTTTGTTACAATGACCAACAACAGAAACCGCCGATTTACAGCACCTCAGATTAGAGCAACACATAAATACTTCTCAGAGTTATAAGCAGCAGACTTGTTTCAACATTCACTGTCCAGGCACAGTCTGGTGACTACCTCATGAGGCTGACTGAGAGAATGCCAAAAGTGTGTCTAATTCACAATGTTAAAAAAAAGCTGTCATCAAAGCAAAAGGTGGCTACTTTGAAGAATCAAAAATATATAACATATTTTGGGTTATTTCACAGATTATTGTTGATTGCATAATTCCATTATTTTTTTGTCATAACTTCTATGACTTCAGTCAGTAAAAATAAAGATAAACCACTGAATAAGAGGGTGTGGCCAAACCTTTGATTGGTACAAACTTATTTGTGTCACTATACAACAAAACACATGTTATACTGTGAGGGGGAAATTTTGCTGCATGGTTTTGGTCCACTTAGCAAACGCTAAGTGCTGAAGGGATGTCATGCAGTCATTTGTAGCTGGGAATTTACAGGGTGGGCCATTTATATGGCTACACCTTAATAAAATGGGAATGGTTGGTGATATTAACGTCCTGTTTGTGGCACATTAGTATATGTGAGGGGGAAAACTTTTCAAGATGGGTGGTGACTATGGCGGCCATCTTGGATCCAACTTTTGTTTTTTCAATAGGAAGAGGGTCATGTGACACATCAAACTTATTGGGGATTTCACAAGAAAAACAATGGTGTTTTAACGTAACTTTATTCTTTCATGAGTTATTTACAAGTTTCTGACGACTTATAAAATGTGTTCAATGTGCTGCCCATTGTGATGGATTGTCAATGCAACCCTCTTCTCCCACTCTTCACACACTGCTAGCAACACCGCAGGAGAAATGCCAGCACAGGCTTCCAGTATCCGTAGTTTTAGGTGCTGCACATCTCGTATCTTCACACCATAGACAATTGTCTTCAGATGACCCCAAAGATAAAAGTCTAAGGGGGTCAGATCGGGAGACCTTGGGGGCCATTCAACTGGTCTGACACTAACCCACATTGGATAGATCCCTCCAAGACTGTTGGAACAAAAAAAGTGATGGTGTGGTGTGGCATATGGGGTACAAAGATAGTGGGGCCATTCTTCATCAATGGAAACCTCAAGGCCACTGGATATTTGAAATTGCTACATGATGATGTGTTTCCCTCTTTATGCACTGAAGCTGGCACGTTCCCCGAGTTTTTCCAGCAAGATGGTGCACCACCACATTATGGGTGTCAGGTCCAAGCATTCCTAGATGAAGAGTTTCCTGAAAAGTGGATTGAATGGTCCCCAAGGTCTCCCGATCAGATTGGCTGATGCACGAGATCAGATTGGCTGATGCACATCCAAATCATGGGTGTCTGTGAGCTTATGCAAGGAGAAGGGGGCAGATCACACTTTCCCCTGAGTTTTCCCTCCCTAACGGTGTGTGAGAAGCAGTTCACACCGATATGGTCGGCAGCGTAAAGTGCCATTGAGAAAGCATGTGTTATCCTGTAGTTGTCAATAATTGAGGAGTGTCCTAATAAGATAGATGGAAAGTGGGCAAAACTAAGGGGGCGGGTGCTGGGGTTTGAAAATAATTTCTGTTTGGTGCACACAGCTGATGATGGTGCTGATGCCCCCAATTCACAGGACACAAGGACTTCTTGAGTGGTTTACTGATTGATGTATGCTTAATACCTATATGAGCTTCATGACTGGTTCATTAGGATTGTCTATTCTATCATCATACACTTATTGAAGGAATATCTTTTGGTAGGATAGTTTTTAGCTTTCATCCCTACAGTATGGTTTCAGCGTCTGGTATAATGTGTGAAAGAACATGGTGAAACTGTTCTGGTGGCCTAAAATATTTATAAGAAATGATACCTTTATTTACCTTTTATTTAATCTTTTTATCCATAGACGCAGAGTTTTCGTTGTGCTTTCATTGAAAAGTTTCGCATATTTTAAGAGAATATCAACAGTGACTGAGAAAGAAAATGCAAACCATAAGTTGGATCAATTGCTCTTTATGCAAGTTATGGGTTGGGTTTTGTCAGGTAATAACACAGATTATATCTGTTCTCAACAACCAAAACCTTCCTTAATAATATTGTTTATAATATTAATAGTAAGTAGCACATTTGCCGAAACCACAAAATCAGTGTGGGCTAAACAAAAATTACACCTTATTTGCAATGCAACAACAAAAAAAAGTCTGCTAAGGGAAAAGCAGACTATTGATTTTTCACTTTGTTTAAGTGTGCATCACAACGGTCTGGAGCATGTCTTATAAAATGGTTGTGAGTTATAATCCTTGGCATTAACCTCCAGATAACCCTGGGAAACAGTCCAAGCAAAACATTTAATATTTTAAGTGTAAGAATGGCAAACAAATATCACCTTTCACAGAGCGATTGGAACAAGGGGTGTAATAGTACGCAAAAGTCATAGTTTGGTTTGTATTCTGTCTGGTGAAGAAATTTGTTTTTTTCAGTTGCTATGAATATAAATTGTAGACAGATGTATGCAAATGTGTACAAACCTTATAAAAGTGTGTAAACCACCGTAAATTGGCAATAATTTCCTAAACAAATGAGAAATGCACAAAAAGGTAAATACTTTTCTTTCTTAAAAAATACCTACATGTCATTATTTTAGAATAGTAACAGCAAGTAGTGCAAACAATTTTTTGTTTCGACAGAGTAAATGGTGGGGCATGTCTTTCTTGATAAAATATCACCGCAACAAAAGTCACCTTGGGGTATTAATCTCAAGTCTCCTCAAGAATTCGTTCAATGTTTACAGAGTGACATCAATTCGACCTGGCTGTGCACAACGTCAGAAGTAAACAAATCAAAGCACACACAGAAAATTTCTTTAGCTCAGTCAACATGCAGACATTGTCAAATCTAAAACACTGAAAATACATCACTCACCAGCGTTAACTCCCCAGCATGTTTCCTGTTTTTTCCAGTTTCCTGCTTCTGAAATCTGAAATGATTATAATTTTGGCCAGCGAATTATCACAGAACTGCATTTAAATAAACTTACTGGTCTGACTTTTCTACCCTGTAGAAATCCCGTATCTCTGAATTTATTCTTGAATTTAAACATCTACATGCCTGCCTATTCAAGTAAATTTAGTAAACTGGCTTAATGGATAAAATCACCCAGCACCAGTTAAGGCTAGACTTGAATTACAATGCACAACCAACCCAAGGACCTGTGCCAAATGGTACGGTATGAATACGAGTACTATTACACCCCTACCTGGAACATATACTTGTTGCCAGTAGCTGCTTGTCCAGGTGGGCAATTTCGGGCAGATCTTTGCCATTTAAATTTACCACTGAACAAAATGTATAGTGTATATACAGTATACTTTTACAAAGTCATCATTGACAACGTTCCATACAGTTAAAATTATGGTGCAGTACCAATTACCAGCAATTTTGCTGACATCAAACATCTTCCAGTGTAGACGTGCTAGAGAAATCATTCTTAGCTTGCACTCCTGCCTATAGTTATTAAATGCCTGTTTAATTTTAATGCTGTGCTGCAGACTATTACTAATCAGAAATTATACTCGGTGTAGGACACTTCTAACAATTGTGTTTTTTTTTTGTTGTTGTTTGTTTTCCCCTCGCGGACTCAGAATTTTCCTTTATTACCGGAGGCACAGTGGGGTGGGCCGGCACTGCCCTGGAGGTGTGGCTCAGTGTGTAGAGGGCGGTAACCACACGCAAAGAACGCCCCTCAATGGGTGTGCTGCACAAGTAGATTTGACTCAGTTTGTTTTCTTGCGTGTGCATTGTCTGGTGTAATCCAGAGTATGCAGAGCAAATGACCCACAGTCAAACCTCACTTAAAAAAAGAAAAAGGGAAAAAATTCATTTTACATTCCATACACTCGCGCTTATTATTTGCAACATTTCTCTGAAATATTTCCATTTTCATTGTAAAATTGCTGTGATTTGACACCAAAAGCAGAAATATCATTTTAGATAAAGAGTGGATACAGTAATATGCATCAACTAATTTTAGCATGAGTCTGTGACCAGGTTCAGTGTAGGGGTCTTTAACTTCAATCTCATATTCTGTTCCTTATTATTAGTGAGATATTGAGGTTGGACTGTGGTGATTTGCTGACTGGATGAAAGGTACTTTGTTGTTTTAGGGTTGCGCCCCCTAGCTGCTGTTATGTAGAGCGGTTAGTCTACCCCGCTATCTGCCCAGTGTACACTATTATTTGTGTTGCTTAGTGGTGTACTGTATGTCCTTGACATATGGGGCAAGGACCCTACTAGGTTTCTACTTTAATATATAATATATAAAATATTAAAAAAAACAGGTCTGCTATATTTCTTAAATATTTATAATATTTGCTTTTGTCTAATTTATCTTTTTTAACTAAAAAAATAAATAAAATTGAGTCAAGTAATGAACTATTGACTTACCAACCACACAACAAACTTTGGTTTTCAATCGAACATCAACACAACATTATTTCAGCTTGTAGATGTTGAGCTAGTAGTTTCACATCACTGAAAACAAAAGTCCTGGTTTATGACAATAGCGAATTTGGTTTAGACCATTAGGTAGGTAGGGCATGGTGTGCTGTGCCTCCTTTTCATTTTCTCTGGTCTTTCTGCTTTTCGTAGAGACAACACAACATTACTATTGTTTGTGTTGGTTACTGTTTACCTACCAATATTATTGTGTTCTTTTCCTTTTTATAGCTTTAGAGAACATTATGAGTGTCAGGGTTTACGTCCTCATCATTTGTTTCTCCTTTTAGGTCCATTGTTGCATATCAGCCAGAGGGAAACAACAGTCATACGTTTGAAGCCATGGCCATGCTAAAGTCTTTTGGAATGTTTCTGGGAGTCTTCAGCGGTTCATTTGCTCTTGGGGTGGTTACCGGTGTAATGACGGCCTTGATATCCTTTCCAAGTTTGAGATTTTCTTTAAAGATCTATGCATTTTTTAGAGTCTTCTCATCAATAGTCATAAGACCATGCATCCTCTTGCTGTTTCTGGCAATTTAGTGGTCATTGCTGGACATTCCCCTGATAGTGTCCTGAGTTACATTTATAGCCAGCTAATGTAACACAACCACAACAAGCAGGCATCAAATAGCACTATCTAGGTAGCTGGCTATGTTATTCAGTGTGCTCTTTGTTTTAGAAATACTGTCCAGCAAAAATAGATACAGGGTATTAGCATATTATCGTGATAACATTGTCAGCTATGTTAAGTAGTTAGGTACTTTCCAAAGCACTTCCAAAGCACATAATGTCTAAATAGAGCACATAATGTCCAATATAATCCCAAGTAAAACTCCTTGACTCTTTCTCAAGTTACCAAATTTACCAAGTTGCGGGATTTCCAGCTGCTAGAAACAGCTCTCTTCTTCCTCATGTCCTGGAGCACGTTCCTGTTGGCTGAGGCTTGTAGCTTTACAGGTAACTCGCTTTTGTTCTGACAGTGTATGTGTCTCAGTTTAAAGTAGTTTTTTGGCTTGTAATGAGGTTATATATGTGACATGTTTAGGTGTGGTAGCCGTTCTATTTTGTGGAATCACACAAGCTCATTACACCTATAACAACCTCTCTCCTGAGTCACAGAACCGGACCAAACAAGTAAGACCTGATGCTAAAGATATACACAATTTATTACCACTTTTTATTCCCACTGTGTTTCTATCTATCTGTCTATCTGTCCATCTGTCTGTCCGTCTGTCTGTCCGTCTGTCTGTCCGTCTGTCTGTCCGTCTGTCCGTCTGTCTGTCTGTCTCTCTCTCATATATATGTATGTATGAAACAGATATAAAACCAGTCAAACGTTGTAGCATAATATTGGATATTTCAAAACTGTTAAATAATGCATGTGGCATTAGGTAGTTATATGCATCAACTTTATCATCAGCATTCAGGTGTCATTTTAAAACACGAAAGTCAGCATTTCTGGAATAGTTTTTCAAGAACAGTCTTGTCAAGTTCATTTGCAAAATCCGTCAAGCACCATGATGAAACTGGCTGTCATGAAGACCATCCTCATAAAGAACTATTGGCTCAGTTGTGAACATGTGACACTTATTAGAAAAAGCGTGTAGATTCTGCACGTAGTGCAAAACCTCCGTTGAGGATTTTCTGACAGTCTGATCTGGACAGTCACTTTCTATCATTGTGCTTCCCGACTGATCAATTGATACCGGTTGAAACAACTACTAACGACAACTCATTTTTGAAAGGTTTAAAATTGTAATTAAATGGGGTAATGAAAATGTGAAAAATGAAAATGTAATATCAAATCGGAAAGTTTATAAAATCGCGATAATTAGTGAATTGCAATTTTAACCGAATCAGCACTCAAGAATTGTTGTATCGTATTGGGAGGTGACTGGTGATTCGCATGCCTACTGTAGAGAGAGGGAGGGAGAGAGAGAGAGACTGCTAGTGTGTGTGTGTGGTGTGTGTGTGTGTGTATAATTGAAAATATATGTATAATATGTACAAAGTATGCAATAATATGTTGCCGCCTTCCTGTAGAAAACATTTTGTGCATTTCTGAGGCTAGTTTCTCTTTGTTTTTATGAAATGTGAGCAAGGATATAAACGTTGTGCTCTGCTGTTCTCATTTTCAGTTATTTGAGCTGCTGAATTTCCTGGCTGAGAACTTCATCTTTTCATATATGGGCCTGACTTTGTTCACCTTCCAGAACCATGTCTTCAACCCTCTCTTCATCGTGGGAGCATTTGTATCCTGAAATGGAGAAATTGTATACATTTTATTTTAAATCTCCCTACCATCAGAAATACAGTACAGACCAAAAGTTTGGACACACCTTCTCATTCAAAGAGTTTTCTTTATTGTGTTCTTTAGCCCAAACAAGTCTCTTCTGCTTGTTGTCTGTCCTTAGCAGTGGTTTCCTAGCAGATATTCTACCATGAAGGCCTGATTCACACAGTCTCCTCTTAACAGTTGTTCTAGAGATGTGTCTGCTGCTAGAACTCTGTGTGGCCTTGACCTGGTCTCTGATCTGAGCTGCTGTTAACCTGCGATTTCTGAGGCTGGTGACTCGGATGAACTTATCCTCCGCAGCAGAGGTGACTCTTGGTCTTCCTTTCCTGGGGCGGTCCGCATGTGAGCCAGTTTCTTTGTAGCGCTTGATGGTTTTTGTGACTGCACTTGGGGACACTTTAAAAGTTTTCCCAATTTTTCGGACTGACTGACCTTCGTTCCTTAAAGTAATGATGGCCACTCGTTTTTCTTTACTTAGCTGCTTTTTTCTTGCCATAATACAAATTCAACCTATTTGAATGAGAAGGTGTGTCCAAACTTTTGGTCTGTACTGTATGCACAAATAAGAGTGTTTAAAAGTGAACAAACATGTGAGTCTTGATCAAGTCAAGATTCCTGAAATAACATAACACAGGCTTGAAAGGAATGAGATTAGAGTTGCTCCAATATCAGGTTGATTTCATTTTGGCTACTGAGGAAGTGGGTAGTAACTACCTGCTGAGTGTATTGTGGTTAGTGGCACTAGTGTGTTTGTGTGTCTGTGTGTGTCACTTCCCTTATTAAAACAGGAAGGGCAAATACCTTGTGCTTCTGGCTTTTTGGTTCCTTAATGACATTCTATTTCAGCTGGCCATTTTTGTGGGCCGTGCAGCTAATATTTACCCGCTCTCCTTCCTGCTCAACTTGGGCCGCAGGAACAAGATAAGCTCCAACTTTCAGCACATGATGATGTTTGCAGGTTTGTTGATCAAGTTACCCTGAAAATGTCTTGGATTTTTTCCCCCCAGAAATATAATACAGTACAGTAATGAAATCTGTTTTGAATAAATGGATTAGCATGAGCTTTCAGGCCTTTCAGAAATGGTTTATTTAGTTTTTCCCTATTGCTGTGGATAAGTGGAAAAATGGCAATTTCCAATAGAAAAGAATTATCAGGTGGTTATATTATCACGCTGGTTATCACTGCTTCTTCAGTGATAACCAGCCACAACAAATCATCTGCCTCCATCTAACCCTCTACTCTGCATCCTCTTCTCTCACGCCAACTAACTTCATGTCCCATCTCACTGAATGGTGGAAGTCCATAAATGTCCTCTTTGATCTTCCTCTATTCAATTTAAATTCAATTCAATTTTATTTGTTTAGCACTTTTAACAATTTTCATCATCGCAAAACAGCTTTACAAAATCAAAAGAATTATTTAAGTTTGTATGAAATGTGAATACGTATGAATCAAAAAATGGTCAGATAGTCCCTGATGAGCAAGCCAAGGGGCCGACAGTGGCAAGGAAAAACTCCCTGAGATGGCAGTAGGAAGAAACCTTGAGAGGAACTGGACTCAACAGGGAACCCATCCTCATTTGGGTTAAACAGAAAGCAGGAATTAATCTGCATTCATACTGTGTGTTGGGTGGCAGGCAGTTCAGTATAACAGTTGTTAATTGTTGTTAATATGGAGTCTAGACCTCCTGTCTACCAGTTCCAACCTCGGCATCCTTCTACCTGTATATTCACAATCTCTCCTCTGAACATGTCCAAACCACCTCAATCTGGTGAAACATCTAACCTGGGTTGTCCCTCTGTTGGACTCATTTTTGATCCTATCATTCCTTGTCACTCCCAGAGAGAACGTCAACATCTTCATCTCTGCTACCTCCAACTCTCCCTCCTGTCTTTTCTTCAAATTCAAATAAAAAAAAATCAAATTTTATTTGTCACATACACAGTCATACACAGTACGATATGCAGTGAAATGCCACTGTTTCTAAGCCGTAGAGCATCGCTGGTCTCACCACTGTCTTGAACACCTTTCTTTTCATTCTCGCTGATACTCTTTGATCACACAACACACCTGACACTTGTTTCCCTCTGTTCACAACCTGCCTGTGCCTGCCTATTCACTTCCTTTCCACACACTCTATTGCTCTGGCCCATTGACCCGAAGTCCTGCACCTTCTTTACCTCTGCTCCCTGTAGCCTCACCATTCCACTTGGGTCATCTCATTCACACACATTTATTCTGTCTTGCTGCAGCTAACCTTCATTCCTCTGCTTTCCAGAGCATACCTCCATCTCTCTAGATTTTCCTCCTCTGTGCTCGCATCAAAGCACAATGTCATCTGCAAACATCATAGTCCATGGAGACTTCTCTCTAACCTCATCTGACATCCTGTCCATTACCAGAGCAAACAAGAAGGGGCTCAGAGCCGATCCTTGCTGCAGACCCACCGCCACCTTGAACTCTTCTGTCACACCTCCACTTTGAACTCTCACCACTGTCTTACAGCTCTCATACATGTCCTGTACCACTCTAACATACTTCTCTGCCATTCCAGACGTCCTCAATCTCTTTCATTCCTTGTTGGTCAACTCTTCAGAGTACTCCTATCTTCCCATCACCCTTCTGGCACCTGTCAGTACATTTCCATCCCTATCTTTAATCATTCTCACCTGCTGCACATCCTTCCCATTTCTATCTCTCTGCCTCGCCAACCTGTACAGATCCACCTCTCCTTCCTTACTGTCCAAAGCAGGACAGTCCACATGTGTTCTTTATTTGGCTTTTGCCATCTCTACCTTCACCTTACACTGCATCTCCCTGTACTCCTGTCTACTCTCTTCAGTCCTCCCGGTGTCCCACTTCACCTTAGCTAATCTCTTTCTCTGAATATGCTCCTGGACTTCCTCGTTCCACTACCAAGTCTTCTTGTCCGCTTTCGCCATTGCTGATGATACACCAAGTACATACACTCGTACCTGCCTCCCTGATCACATACTCTGTAGTTGTCCAGTCAACTGAAAGCACCTCCTGACCACCCAGAGCCTGTCTCAACTTCTCCCTGAAAACTCCACAACATTCTTCCTTTTTCAACATCCACCACTTTGTCCTCTGCTCTGCCTTTGTCCTCTTCACCTTCCTCACCACCAGGGTAATTTTACCTACCTACATCCTGTGTTGTCTGGCCACACGTTCCCCACCAATACTTTGCAGTCAATCTTTGTTGCCTCCACTCTTATATGTCACCCTATTTTTCTGCTTCTTTTGGAAAAAAGTATTTACTACTACCATTTCCATTGTCTTTGCAAAGTTCACCACAATCTGTCCTTCTGCATTCCTATCCTGAAGACCAAACCTGCCCATCACATTTTCATCACCACTGTCCCCTTCCCCAACATGTCCATTAAAATCTGCATCAATCATCACTCTCTCACCTCTTGGGATGCTCTGCATTACTTCATCTAACTCAGTCCAGATTTCCAGATCTCTTCTAACTCACTAGTAAAGTAGTAAAGTAAAGCCTTTATTTTGTCACATATACATTACAGCACAGTGAAATTCCTTCTTCCTTCTTCCAGCATAACTGGGGTCAGAGCGCAGGGTCAGCCATGGTACAGCGCCCCTGGAGCAGTTAGGGTTAAGGGCCTTGCTCAAGGGCCCAACAATGGCAACCTGGCTGAGCTGGGAATCGAACCGCCGATCTTCCGATCAGTAACTCAGTGCCTTAGCCCTCTGAGCCACCACTACCTGTGGGGCATAACCACTAACAACATTGTACACACCTTCAGTTTTCAGCGTCAGACTCATCGCCCTATCTGATACTCTTTTCACCTCCAGAACATTCCTTACAGACTCATCTTTCAGGATAACTCCTACTCCATTTCTATTCCTATCCACACCATGATAAAACAACTTGAACCCTGGTCCTAAGCTTCCAGCCCCATACCTTTCCACAAGGTCTCCTGGATACACAGTATATCCACCCTCCTTCTCTGCACCGTGTCAACCAAATCTGTTGTCTTCACTGTAATAGTCCCAACACTTAAAGTCCCTACTGTCACTCTTGTCACTAAACTCTTGGTTTTCCTCTTCTCTCTCTGCCTATGAACACTCCTTCCTTTTTCAACCAATAGTAGCTCAATTTCCACTGGAACCCTGTAGGTCAACAGTAACAGTCATTAACCCGGTATGGAAGTTATATTAATGATTCGCATTATTGATTTGGCAAATGTTCTATTACGGATGACCTTCATGCCACAACCCTCTGCATTTATCCAGACTTGGGACTGGCACAAAAAGACACTGGATTGTGCCCCCTTGTGGTTGCATTAGGAATAAAAGCATAAATATTTCCTCAAAAAAAAAAGTTTATCAAAATGAAAACAAGAAACATCACTATTACAAACTATAAATACAAACTATTTATTACAAACTACTATTTTGTCTACTATTTGTTACAAATAAATCTGATTGCGTGTCCGTTTCCCTTTCTCCCCCAGGTCTACGAGGGGCCATGACTTTTGCCCTCTCCATCAGAGACACAGCCACCTATGCACGACAAATGATGTTCTCCACCACACTGCTGGTGGTTTTCTTCACCGTGTGGATATGTGGAGGAGGCACCACTCAAATGTTGTCTTTCCAACGTATCCGGTCAGTCCTGCATGTTTAGACTCTAGAGCAGGGGTGTCCAAATCCAGTCCTGGAGGGCCAGTGACCAGCACAGTTTGTAATTCACCAACAACTAAACACACCCACTGAACCTAGTAATTAACAGATTAGTTAAATCAGCTGTGTTTGAGAAGAAGAAGCACCAAACTGTGTTGGACACTGGCCCTCCAGGACTGGATTTGGACACCCCTGCTCTAGAGTGTGTTTAATACACAGATTTAAGGATGATTCATATTTCAATTATGTTGTTGTGGCTCTGGCGGCACGGTGGTGTAGTGGTTAGCACTGTCGCCTTGCACCGCCAGGGTCCGGGTTCGACCCCCGGCCAGGCTCGATTCCCGTCTCTGTGTGCATGGAGTTTGTATGTTCTCCCCGTGCTTGGTGGGTTTCCTCCGGGTACTCCGGTTTCCTCCCACAGTCCAAAGACATGTAGGTTAGGCTAATTGGCGTTCCCAAATTGCCCGTAGTGTGTGAATGAGTGAGTGTATGTGTGTGTCTGTGCCCTGCGATGGATTGGCACCCTGTCCAGGGTGTACCCTGCCATGTGCCCTAAGTCTCCTGGGATAGGCTCCAGGCCCCCGTGACCCTGAATACAGGATTAAGCGGTATAGATGATGAGTGAGTGTTGTGACTCTGGTTTTCCTTGCACTAGGAATAGGGTAGAGGTAATGCAAAGCTTATTTATACTTCTCTTTGCAGTGCCAGTCCCATCTATCCACAAGAAAACTAAATCTAGAAAGTTTACAGTGGCAAAGACAACACTAGAATGTTTGTCATTGATTAAAATGAGGTCCTGCTGTTTAAAACCATGTGAACCCCTTGTTTGTTTTGTTTGTTGACACGTTTGCTGTTCTTGATTTTTATTGCAACAGTGTTGGAGTGGACGCGGATCAGGATAATTCGGTAAGTGCATTTTTAGATATGATGAAGATGGTTTTTAAATGCACCGTGATGTGCACATTAACCCTAATGCTGTCTGTTGATGCATTTCTGCAGATTGGCCCTGATGGTTTAGAGAGGAGGAGCACCAAACAGGAGAGTGCCTGGTTATTTAGAATTTGGTACAACTTTGACCACAAGTATCCTTTGTAATATGACGCTTAGACATCATTGTCTAAAAAAGTTTGAACAAAAATAAAGCCAGTAAAGTTTTAGTTGTGCTGTATAACAACCTACAGTTTTAACAGTAATTCCTTCATGGTTTTTCACACCTTTGAGTTTCATATAATACAAAGGCTAAAGACTGTTTGTAATATCTAAACCTCTGTGTTCTTTAGTGTCATTAATCAGCAGTTTGTTACAGATACTGTTCCTTGACATTGCTCTCCTGCAGCTATCTTAAGCCCATTCTGACTCACAGCGGGCCGCCACTCACCGCCACACTGCCAGCCTGCTGCGGCCCACTGGCCCGATGCCTCACCAGCCCACAGGCGTGCGAGGTCAGCCTTATGCACAACAGAATATACTCAATGACCTCCCACTGACAGGAAAGCCTTGGCATTTTTTGCATTTTTATCAGCATTTTTGTGGCAGCAATGTTCATTTTCTTGCCTCCAGAGTTTCAACAGCAAACTTTAAGCTACAGCCACCTCACATCCAACACTTGGCCTTTAAACTCAATCCAAGGTTTTTGTATCCCTTCTTTTATACTCTCAGCAACACTATTTTGGAAAAAGTAAATTTTTCCATAGAAAATGTCTTTAGATTCTTTCAAACCCTGCTAAAGAATAACTTGGATATATTAATTCAATATTAACAACAGGCCAGTATCCAAACAAACTTTATTATTGTTATTTATTTATTTTTACCTCAAGCAGCTAGATGAGTTCCTCCGTAGTACTGTAACAACGTTTTTGAACATGTTGAAAGATTTATGAGACTTTATCTTGTCATGAAACAGAAACATTGCTGCACAGGGAAAACAAGATCCCAGACTCAATCCTGAGAAGCATAATGTATCTGATGATACACAACTTTATATATCTGTTATCCCAGACAACAGGCTGCACATCAAACATTCTTAATGGAGAAAAGGTGAAGAAAAGTTAATAAATAAATAAATAAAATAAATTTTTCATGTGGGTAACAGCACCACTCGAGAAAACACATTACCAAACTAGGACATTTCGCAGGATACATCTTTAGGGTGGCGCAGTGCTGCAGAGTGTAGCATGGCTGTCTTTCAGCTCCAGCGTCTCGGGTTCATTTATGAGATCAGTGACTGTGTGTGTCAATTTTTTTAATGTGTTCTGCTTATGTCTGTGTTTTTTCTCCACCATGAATGGTGATGGACTATCTTCCCACCTACGCAGACTCCCTGATTGTTTAGTGGCTATTACCTTTAAAGGAACATTGTCTTCCACAGTACTTTTGTTGTTTACTCCAAAGTAGTTGACTTGAAATGAGTGCGCTTCATGTTTTGATTAGAGTTAAGTGCCCGTTTAAAAAATGCTTTTCTGTTCCAATAACTTCGCTCCTTCATACTTCACTGATTGCTTCATCTTCTCCATGCAGAATGAGGTCCAGCTGAAGGACGATGACTCAGACCTGATCTTGAATGATGGTGATATCAGCCTGACGTATGGTGACATCACGGTTAGCACAGATGCCACGGGTGCGCGCACGATCAGCATTCCTGCTGGTGCGGCAGGCGTCCACTCTGATGACGCTCTGGACCGAGAGTTGACCTTCGGCGATCATGAGCTTGTGATCCGGGGCACGCGTCTTGTGTTGCCCATGGACGATTCAGAGCCGCCTCTACGCCACCGGGATATTTGAGCTGCATGGAAAAATCCTGAAGGAATTCAAAGGCTTTCTTGTCCCTTTATCTTCACCACCAACACCACAGTCTGGAGCGGTCTCTCTCTCTCTCTCTCTCTCTTTTTTCCCTCTCTTCCTCTCCTTCTTTCCCCACTATCCTCTTTCTGAAGTGGCTGGTTTGATGTCTCTACCTCATTTGTCATTATCTTTCTGCTTCTCCTGCATTTTTTTTTTTTTTTTTTCCACAGCTTGAGTGTTCAGTATGGCATCTTCAGGCATTGTCTGTCTCAGAGAAGAGATGGAGCATTGCTTTCCTGTCTGTACACTGTAGTACAGTGTAAAAAATAGCTGTGCATGCTAGTTCTTGCTTTTTGTTGGTGTGTGAGGCCTGGTTTAAAAGGGATTCGTGCTTGGGGTCTTAGACTTTTAAACCGCCTTCTTTACCTGAGGATCAGAACAGAGGCGTGGTGGCTCAGTGTTTGTTATATGTGGTTGCAATCAAGTGCCTGTTGAATGTAATTTATACTACTTCTTGGAGCAAAGCAACACTGCCATCCACTAGAGGGAGGCCTTGTATTTTGATACTGAACTCATCTGTGCGATGTAGGCTTCAAATTGGTAAAAAGAGAGACTTGCCGTAGTTTTGAGAGGCTATGGAGGGATGTCAGAACTCACTTGCTGACCTTTGACTGTGACTTTGGAGGACTTGCACCTTGTTATACATATTCATGTTAGTTGCAGTAAGGTGTTCTTTTAGAGAGTGTCATGGTACAAAATCTGATTTTTTTTTTTTTTTTCAGTTTTATGTGCATTTTCTAAAAAGTCACAGAACATCCTTATTAATTTTACCATGCAGCTCTAAAATACTGAAATGACGCAGCATCATTCATTAAACAATGAATGACTAAACCATTGATCAACTGTATTACTAATATAAACCAAAAAAACAGAAAATCCTTCTTTTTTATATATATATATATATATATATATATATATATATATATATATATATATATATATATATATATATAAAAACTCAAGCATACAAGAAACAACAATTTGATTTCTTCGTAGGCTTTTTAACGTACTAATCTTTGCATGGTGTGTGCTTCATGGAGATGCATTGCTTTGAGTTCTCCCTGAGGTTTTTTTGGCAGCATTTTTGATTTTTATAGCAATTTGAAAAACCATCATCCAGATCGGTGTGTAATCTCGTTGCAGTCCAGATTATATTTAAGTTTTTGTTTTCTTTCTGAGTAAAGAGGCAGAATATCTGAATGATAATTTTATGCATGCTATTAAAGGGCTGAACGAACATGTATTACTCGGAGGGGGGAAACAATTATAGGGAAATGGAGCATTTCCTGTTTGAATGTAATGTTAGGGTGTGGCGCAGTGACGAGATGAACAACAGCGCTGATGGGTGCGAGTTCAACTGTGCATTTGGTACAGTTGTATGTAACTGAATGTGTGTATATGACTGTATAGTGAATTATAAGATGGATGAAATAGTGTGTCTGATTTTTTAAATATACTGTATGTTAAAAAGAAAAAAATTGTTGGGGAAAAAAAGAACATTCCCAAACATCCCATTAAAAGATTTTTGGGTTGCATTCTTGTTTCTTGAAATCCAGAATTGGTTGTGCGTACTCAAAAAAAAAAAAAAAAAAGGCTGATTTTTTTTCCCCCTCAAAAGGATGGTTGTTGTTTTTAAATGGAAGGTGCTGGCACCCATAATGCAATGGGCCTCCTGAATGATACGGCAAAATAAAACACTGTCTGTGTTACACTGTTACTGTGGATGAAGGCCCATAATGAATAAGGTGAAAGAGAAGGAGATGCAGAAAAGAAGATTGAACAAGGCTTTTTAGAGTAGTGCTTGCTATCTCCTGCTGTGCAGGACATTTTCCCAGAGGGCAATGTAGCATTCCTGCAGGCCTGCCTCTCGATAACATGGCACAAAGAATGAGGTGTTTATACTTGCATAGTCACAAGTTGAAGGAATTCAATATAATTGCAGTTTTTGCACTTTGTTTTCTTGCCTTGTTGACATTTTTACGATCTATTTATTTAATTGTCTAATGGTAGGTGATTTTCAGGTGACAATAGACCTTCTGTTCGGCTGAGATCGTGTTTGCTTATTTGTCATGTGACGGAGGTGTTTCCTCAGTAAGTACGTCATCTTGAAATCTTGAAAAGCAGCAATCTAGCAATGCCAGAATATTTGCAGAATTGCATTCAGTGTGTATATGCTTGTACTCTTCCGATTGGCCAGGTTACACTTACAAGTGTAAATTGTCCATGCATCTGTGAGAAAATAAATTTGCTCAACGTGATGGAGTTAAGATTTGTCTGTTGTCACTGAAATCTGCTGCAACTAGCCTAAATATTGGATTCACAAAAAAATGCCACTTAGTTACTGTTGTGCTTTCTGTACATTGAAATTGCACACTATTTCCCTAAAACAACTCAATTTTTTTCTCACTAGTTTTGACCTTGAGAAACTGCTTCTAAAGTGCGCAAGTCTGTGTCCACTGTCCAGCTCTACTGTTCTTCTGCTGTGTGTCCAGGATAACTTGCAGTGTAATCAGCTTCAGTGTCCGTGGCCACTAAAATATTCTTCTGTGGGTTACAGCATAGCTTGTCCTATATATTTGACTTGTAACAGAAACAGATCGGACATAAAAGATTTGCCCATGTTGTGTTTTTACTGATACGTAGCTGAGTGTTGCAGGTACTGATTGTTTACATGTGTAAATATGATCATCTGTTCATGTGCGTGCAATGATCAATAAATAAAAGCCTGTGCTTTCAACTAAAATTGACTTCTTTATTGTTGGCTTTGGTCTGAACCGATCATAGTTCAGTCTGACTATAGCCTTAAGTGCTGCCTGGATGATTCAGCCATGACATCAACCGACTCCTTTTTTTAGCTAATCTGATCTTGAATGATCCCCGGAATGAACTCAACTTTTCTGTGAAAGTATGAGCAATATCCATGACCGAAACATTTAGGGTAAATTCACAAGCCTCAGGAGCACAGACAAAGTAATGAAATATGCTTTTTTTCGTGATTTTGATGCATTTCCAAAGCAGTATGTATTGGAAACTTTTTGTAATGAACAATGTTTTAGTCTGCACTCATATTCTTTGTATGTGTGTGTGTGTCTGTGGTGCAGATTTACTCCACAGCTGGAGAATTGAGTTCTCCAGCACATAAAAGATGACTGTGGGTATACCTAATCCGCAGCAAGACTTCAGGTAATGTGCTCCTTATATGGACAGAATGATTCACAAGAATGCATCTTCACTGGGATAGACAATTTATAGAATCAGCATTATTGTTTTCTAAAGTTTTGGCTGGATTTTGTTGAGCTTGGACTGCCAGTTATTTTAGGGCCTATATATTTAAGGACTTATTCATAAAAAAAATATAGTATTAGAGATATCACAGAGAATAAAGTGACTTCTGACAAACTCCTCGGATTGGAATTTGCATGCCTGGACAGAGGTATTTTTGCTGTGTAATTTTCAGTCTTGGTATGCTTTCCTGTCTGGTAAACATTAAAGCAACAGCAAGACAATATAATGTTCATGTCAGGGAAGGTTTATATCAAGCCACAGGACAAAAATAGTTCAGTGATACTACGTTGAACAAATGTATACACACGTGGACAAAATTGTTGGTACCCTTCGGTCAATGAAAGAAAAACTCACAATGGTCACAGAAATAACTTTAATTTGACAAAATTAATAATAAATAAGAATTCTATGAATGTTAACCAATGAAAGTCAGACATTGCTTTTCAACCATGCTTCAACAGAATTATATATAAAAAAAAATTAACTAATTGAAGTTCATGGAACAGGCCTGGACAAAAATGACGGTACCCCTAACTAAATAGTTTGTTGCACAACCTTTTGAGGCAATCACTGCAATCAAACGATTCCTGTAACTGTCAATGAGACTTCTGCACCTCTCTGCAGGTATTTTGGCCCACTCCTCATGAGCAAGCTGCTCCAGTTGTTTCCAGTTTGAAGGGTGCCTTTTCCAGACAGCATGTTTCAGCTCCTTCCAAAGATGCTCAATAGGATTGAGGTCAGGGCTCATAGAAGGCCACTTTAGAATAGTCCAATGTTTTCCTCAGCCATTCTTGGGTGTTTTTAGCTGTGTGTTTTGGGTCATTGTCCTGTTGCAAGACCCATGACCTGCGACTGAGACCCAGCTTTCTGAAACTGGCCAGCACATTTCTCTCTAGAATCCCTTGATAGTCTTGAGACTTCATTGTACCCTGCACAGATTCAAGACACCCTGTGCAAGATGCAGCAAAGCAGCCCCAGAACATAACAGAGCCTCCTCCATCTTTCACAGTAGGGACAGTGTTCTTTTCTTGATATGCTTCAAGTATAATTAGCAAAATTTGCCTTGGCAAAAAGTTCCATTTTTGTCTCATCTGTCCATAGGACATTCTCCCAGAAGCTTTGTGGCTTGTCAACATGTAGTTTGGCACATTACAGTCTGGCTTTTTTATGATTTGTTTTCAACAATGGTGTCCTCCTTGGTCGTCTCCCATGTAGTCCACTTTGGCTCAAACAACGACGGATGGTGCGATCTGACACTGATGTTCCTTGAGCATGAAGTTCACCTTGGATCTCTTTAGAAGTCTTTCTGGGCTCTTTTGTTACCATTCGGATTATCCGTCTTTGATTTGTCATCAATTTTCCTCCTGCGGCCACGTCCAGGGAGGTTGGCTACAGTCCCATGGATCTTAAATTTCTGAATAATATGTGCAACTGTAGTCACAGGAACATCTAGCTGCTTGGAAATGGTCTTATAGCCTTTACCTTTAACATGCGTGTCTACAATTTTCTTTCGAATCTCCTGAGACAACTCTTTCCTTCACTTCCTCTGGTCCATGTTGAGTGTGGTACATATCATGTCACCAAACCACACAGTGACTACCTGGAGCCCTATATATAGGCCCACTGACTGATTACAAGATTGTAGACACCTGTGATGCTAATTAGTGGACACACCTTGAATTAACATGTACCTTTGGTCACATTATTTTCAGTATTTTCTAAGGGTACCATCATTTTTGTCCAAGCCTGTTCCATGAGTTTAAAAAAAAAAAAAAATTCTGGTGAAGCATGGTTGAAAAGCAATGTCTGATTTTCATTGGTTAACATTCCTAGAATTTTTTAAAATTATTACTTTTGTCAGATTAAAGTTATTTATGTGACCATTGTGAGTTTTTCTTTCATTGACCGAAGGGTACCAACAATTTTGTCCACGTGTGTATGTGTGCATGGTGCACAGTGTGTCTCAAAAAATTCTCCTTATACATTAAGTTGCAAATACAATATATACTATATACTGTATTTTTTCCATAAGAGCTCATGCAATGAACAGCTATAAAGCATCGCTTTTACATAAAGTATATACAGTACAGATCAAAAGTTTGGACACACCTTCTCATTCAAAGAGTTTTCTTTATTGTGTTCTTTAGCCCAAACAAGTCTCTTCTGCTTGTTGCCTGTCCTTAGCAGTGGTTTCCTAGCAGATATTCTACCATGAAGGCCTGATTCACACAGTCTTCTCTTAACAGTTGTTCTAGAGATGTGTCTGCTGCTAGAACTCTGTGTGGCATTGACCTGCTCTCTGAACTGGACTGCTGTTAACCTGCGATTTCTGAGGCTGGTGACTCGGATGAACTTATCCTCCGCAGCAGAGGTGACTCTTGGTCTTCCTTTCCTGGGGTGGTCCTTCATTTCTTAAAGTAATGATGGCCACTCATTTTTTTCTTCACTTAGCTGCTTTTTTCTTGCCATAATACAAATTTAACCTCTTTGAATGAGAAGGTGTGTATAAACTTTTGGTCTGTACTGTATAAAATGAAAAGGCTTCAAATTTCCTGAATTTGAAGTTATTTAGTCTCTCCTAAAATTAATTTCTGTTTTTCTTTCTTCTAAAAATTTCTTCTGAACAGCTGATATTAAGATGTGTCTGCTAATTATGCTCTGTAAAGCCTTCATAGCGGCTCTAATCTGAGGTGCTGTTAATTGGTTATTTCAGGGGCTGGTAATTCTAAATGAACTTCTCTTCCCACAGTGCCAGAGCTATCACTAACTGGTTTGCTAAGCATAATATTACTGTGCTTAAATGTGAGGCAGGTCACGTCACCCGAACTCCACAGAGATTCTCATGAGGACGATGAAGAACACCTGACCCAACAATACAGACAAGCTGAAGGCTGCTATTCAAAGCAACCTGGTCTTTACTATCCTTTCAGCAGTGCCACAGTCTGATCGATGAACATTATTTTTCAGAAGTTGGACATTTGTGTATTGTACATGAAAAAAAGAAACTTAGTTAATATTAGCAGCACAGTGTAATGATTAGCACTATGGCCTCATACCTCCAGGGTCCAGGATCCAGGATCTAATTCCTTCCTCAGGTCTTTGTGTGTGGAGTTTGCACATGCTTAGTAGGTTTCCTCCAGGCACTCTGGGTTTCCTCCCACAGTCCAAAGACATTCAGATTAGGATAACTGGCATTTCCAAATTGCCCGTAGTGTGTGTGTGTGTGCTCTGTGATTGATTGGAACCCTCATAAAGCCTGTAATCATCAAAAATTTTTTTAAAAGGGCTTGAAATATTTCACTTAAAATGTAATGAACCTGGAATACATTAGTTTCACTTATTGAAAAGAATCAATAAAAATATTTATACATTTTCCAAGACATTCTAGTTTTTTTTTTTTTTTAGACACACTGTGCACCATGCACACATATACATTTGTTCAATTGAAGCTAGGGACAATTTGGCATGTGTTTGGCATGAGGATTAGTGAGGAAACTGAGAGAAGGGAAGAAACTCATGTGGAATGTGGGAAACCACACAGACAGCAACACGAACAAAACATCTAATATATAAAGTATATTTTTTTTCTTCACATAGACCAGGAAGACATGTATGACCGTTTATGTCATGCATACACAGATGCGGAAAAATAAATAAACACCTAATGGTTTATTGCAAACTGACGTATATTAAGTCTCAGGTTGTGACTTGATTCTTGTTCACCTTTCTCTCCAAACCTTGCTTAAAACTAACTTTTCTGCTTTAAATTACTGCAGCTTATGTGTCTTTTCTCCCCTGCTGAGGTAGAGGTTGTAAATTCCAGGCTGAAGTCATTGTTAGTGTGTACATAGCGCTTGGATTTCATCCCGTTTTTTTCCTCACGTCCCGCACGCGATCTTTTTAAGCGTTGCGCGAGACACAAACCGTTACAGCGCGCGCAGGCTGGAGGACATCAACATCTACCGGCTGAGAAAAACCGCTTCATTCACACAGCTTTACGTTCAGGTAAGTTTTATATGAAAGTTACTTTTTTATCCTTCATGTTTGGCGTCTTCACATGAATCCCCAAAAATATTTAATTCTATTGAATTGTATATAACGTGTATGTGTGCGCGCGCGCCCGTCCCCGACAGTTTAACTTCCTCAACAAGGTTAAATCTAATGTACGGGTTAAACTGAGGGTTTTTAGTGCGTTCAAGTACATGGATGAAAAAAAAATCCTTTTTATAATTTGGTGATATAATTGATGCTATATAATCTGATTCGGTATATAAATGAACCGATGCTAATATGTTTATCTGAACAGTTTGGTTTAATTAAATAGCTGCTTTAATAGTACATTAATCTTCTCTGAACCAAAGTACAGATTAAATACCCAGTCATTTAGTTCAAGAGAAACCTGAGAATAAACAAAATAATAATAATAATTAATTATGTGAATTACATAAAAATAACAAACGCAATTATCTATCTATCTATCTATCTATCTATCTATCTATCTATCTATCTATCTATCTACATCGCATTTAAATGTGTAAAATGATTTCATTTATTAAGGGAAAAAACTGTCCGAACGTGCCTGGCCCTATATGAAAAAGTAAGACTGCTTGATTTTATTTTTTTCACTTGCCACACCCAGGCCTGATTACTGCCAGAACTCCTGAATTAAGAAATCACTTAAATAGAACCTATCTGACCAAGTGAAGCATGCTAAAAGATCTAGAAAAGCTAAACGATCTACAGAAATTCAAGAACTGATGAGAAACAGTACATGACGTACACTAGGCTAGAAAGGGTTCCAGAGTCATTTTTAAGGCTTTGGGACTTCAACGATTCATTTTGATAGCCATTATCCACAAGAGATGATAATTTGGAACTTTCCTAAGAGTCCCTGGCCTATAAAAGAACCCAAAACAACATCTATAGAACAGCATTGCCTCACTTGACTCAAGGGCCACCTCACATTCGACAAAAAACATGTTGATTATCCATAAGAGCTTTGGGCAAATATTTTGTGGACTGATTGGAAATAGCCAAAAACACATTTTTTTTTGTTATACTTATAGTACAAAAAAATGTGCATACCAAAGAAGCTACTTCTAAAATTTGGAGAGCATATTTTATATGTGCCCCCAAAATGGCCATTTTTCAGCATTATACTGTCTTTCTTCAAACAATAATAATTTTAAATGTAAATGATAAATTACTAAATACTAAAATTGATGTAAGCATCTAGAAGCATTGACCTTTAAAATTTGTTGCTGAAGTTTACAATAATACACTTTTCCAGGTTTGTCTTTGTATGTCAAATCTAAATTGGCCTGGAAGACAATTAAGATCATTAAGATATTTTGAGTTCTAAAAATTTACAGAGACTCCAAAAAAATGAACATGAAATTGTATTTAGCAAATGTGTGTGTGTTTTTTTTAATCTAATAAAAATATGAATGTGTATGCATATTTACAAGATTTATAAGAAGCATTAAGTATTATGAAAAATTGTGTTATATGATCTTATCTGAAAAATCTCTCTTTCCACCTAGGTGAGACACTTTTTAGCACTAATACTATGTTTTGGCCACAGGTGTGGCTCCCATTACAGTCAAACATGGTGGTGGTAGTGTGATGGTCTGTGGCTGCTTTGCAGCTTTAGGACCTGGATGACTTGCCATAATTGGTGGACCTATGAATTCTGCGCTCTACCACAAAATTCTGAAGGAGAATGTCCCACCATCAGTTCATGACCTCAAGGTCAAGTGCACTTGGGTTATGCAGCATGACAATGATCTGAAACACAACAGCAAGTCCACCTTTGAATGGTTGAAAAAACTAAATTAAGGTTTTGGAGTGGCTTAGTCAAAGTCCAGGCTTAAATCCGATTGCGATGTTGTGGCATAAACTTAAACAAGTTAAACCATCCATTGTGGATGAATGAAATCAATTTTGGAAAGAAAATTTCTCCACAGTGATGTGAAAGATTCATTGGCAATTGTCGCAAATGCTTGATTGCAGTTTTTGCCACCAATAGCACAACCAGTTATGATGTTTAGGGGGCAATTGCTTTTTCACATATCTTATCTTTGTGTAATGTTAAAATTAGTTCCATCCATCCATCCATCCATGCAGGAACCTCTTTATTCCAACTAGGGATCGTAGAAACCAGTGGTGACCATTGTTTATTCTCATTTATTCCCATTTTGTACGACCTTGGTAGGACCTCCAGTCAACATTCACAATATGGGCAATTTGTAAACGGTATTTAGCCTAATCTGCTAAATTGGACTGTGGGAGAAAACCAGAGAATGTGGAGGAAACTCACTAAGCACAGGGAGAACATGCAGACTATAAGCACACAGACACAACGTGGGAATCAAACCCGGGACCTGGAAGTGCAGGGCGACAACCACTAAGCACCATCTGAATCATTTAAGTGTGACAAATATGCAAATAATTTTAAAAAAAAAACAGGATAAACAAATACATATGTAATCTTAATCAAGGCATATAGACCTCATTACGCTTCATACAGCTTCATTTCTCCTCAGCTAAAACCATTAGCTTATTCATCCCTAAAAACTTTTACACACCTGGATATTTGGCCAATACAGTGACATCATGTCACTTGGCATAACCATTACCTCCTTTTATATTTTTCCTCCCCTCTGGGTTTTTTCTCATCAGTCCTTTCTGTCATTTTACACCTCCTTTGATTCTCTGATCTTTTTGCTTTGTTTCTGTAGAGCACATAACATCAGGGCAACATCATCCTTGCAAAATATTTGCTTGAGGTTGAGCAGTTCATCCATATAAGGTTTGTGCTGAGAGCACTGTTTGTACTCCTGGCTTAAGTGATCGAGAACTTTTTGGAACACAATTTGTGTAATTAGTCACCAAAAGAGCTTCCAGCAGCCGGATTATCTCATTCTCCCATCATGCTCTTCTGCGCTCCACTAGGGAGAACCTCCATGACTACAACTCAAGCATCCACCCTTAGCACTGGAGGTCCTAATTAGGTAATGTGGAGCTACTGAGACATGTACTGGGGCATTCTGTCCTCTGGGGGCAGAGTTGGGTTCCTACTGTTGAACCTATTGTCCATTATTCCTCTTTATCTGACAGGATGTAAGCCGTATGACTGTCCAAAAGCGATAATACTAAAGAGCTCCTTCTAATATTACATAACTTTATTGTGCAAGTTCAGCTCACCACAGAGGAATGAGAGGGGATAAGCCAAATTTTAAGGACCTAAAGCTAAGTGGAAAGAGATACAAAGACCTGTGACAAATCTTAGCACAGACTCTAACTCGCATATACCAATAAGAGAAAAATTTACCTTTTTGATACAAACATCTCAATATTTGTATTATTTTGATTTTATTTTAGAGATGTAAGAGTGAAATAATGCAAAATATCTATGCATATGAATAAGTTTTAGTACACTTGAATACCCTATCACACAGCAAGCATGTGCTAATTTCTTGAATTTCCTGACTGTGGTTCGAATATGATAAAAACCCAAATCATATGTGCAACACAATTTTAATTTACCTTGTTGTAAGCTCCTGGTGTAAGCTTTCTGTGTGTGTATGTGTGTACAGTATGTGTGTGTGTGAATGCGCATGGTTTATCTAAGACAGTTTCTTTAGGTTACTGACCAGTTACAGTGTTTTGGGGCAAGGCTGATCGATGCACTTGGGGAGTGGAGGCTGGCCTGTGTACTGTAGTCTAATCCAATAGAAGAGGTACAATAGCTCAAAATACTAAAAAGGTTAACACTTGTTCAGATAGAGAGGCGTCAGAACACAGTGCATCACAGGTTGTTGGGTATGGGGCTGCGTAGCCACAGACCAGTCAGAGTGTCCATGATGGCCAGTGTCCACCACCAAAACACCTACAATGCGCACGTAACATGGACATTAACCATGGAGCAGTGAAAGAAAGTGGCCCGGTCTGATTAATCACATTTTCTTTTTTTATCATATGTGTGGCTGGTGTGCGTGTATGACACTTGGGGAAGAGATGGCACCAGGATGCACTACATGAAGTAGATGAGCCGGCACAGGCAGTGTAATGTTTTGGGCAGTGTGATGCTTTGTTCGGCCGGGAAATCTTTGTTCTACCGGGAAATGTGGGTCATGCTATTCATTTGGATGCCATTCATCAATACTTTGACATGTCACCTAACTAAACATTGTCGCTGACCAAGTGCACCACTTCATAGAAATGGTATTCTTGGATGGAAAAGGCCCTTTCAGCAGATTAATACACCCTGTGACACTGCAAACATGGTTCAAGAATATTTTGAAGACCTCAAACAATGAGGTTGAGGTGTTGACTTGACTTTCAAAATCTTCAGATCTGATCAAGCATGTTTGGGATGTACTGGATAAATAAGTCTAATCCATGGAAGCCCCACCTCACAATTTACAGGACCTAAACGATCTGCTGCTCTCACATACCACAGCATTCCTTCTAGTGGAGTCCATGCCCTGATGGATCAGAGCTGTTTTGGTGGCAAAAGTGGGACCTGCCCAATATTAAGCAGGTGGTCATAATGTTATGGCTGACCTGTGGATACAGATTCTTTTGTTATATCACTGTGCAGATGTAAATGGTAATTGTTCAACTGGGCAGATAGAGCTCCCTAGAGAGAGCTAGGTTTTAGTGCAGGTTTGTGCAGAATACTGCTAATCCAGGTTTCATGTCACTGTGTGTGTGCTTTTACTTCACATTGTAAAGCGAGACCACTTTTAGCATAGCACCCTAGGTACACGATGAGCCTTAATCATGTATCAGACCTTTATCATGGACCAAGCAAGAGTTCTGTTTAAGTTGTCAAAGATGAAAAAACTCATCCTGTCTATTAGATTTACCCAAATCAGGTGGGAATTATGGACACTTTGGCTAGTTAATACATATATGCCACTAATATGCCACTCCATCTCTGCCTCACAGGTAATCCGCCAGATTCCTTGACTTATTTATACTTGAGAATATTTTTATATTGCTCATGTATTCCGTTATCAGCTACTGAAATATTAAGGGGGTATACAGGGGTGCTCTAAAGGGGTAGGGGTGTACATTGGGATGATTCCAAGGGCCATTGAATGACATGAGTCCCTTAAAGATGTTCTAGCATTTAAAAAGTTTAGACTTCATCAAGGTTGGAGGACACAGAATGTTAATCAGTGCCCTGCTACTACTACAACAAGCAGCATTTGATCAACATTCTGGTTTTGTCTTCTGTAGGTGAAAAGCATAACCAAGTAGGTTGAGGTCAGGTGACTGCCTCCCCCATTTAAGAACGTTCCATGTCTTTAAGAAGCACTTGTGTTGTTTTTTGATCCAATATCCAGCTGTAGTGGGAAGCACTTTTTAAGGATGTACCAAATTGTTGATCTGAATACTCTTAAAGTTTCTACTATCTTTCTGATTTTTAAAACTGGACATCTGTACGTTGTCCAGTTACTTAGTTAAACAATTTGAATGAATGCTGAAAGTGTACACTTCAGTCACTTCTTGCATATTTTATTTATTTCCCACGTCTCTCCACAGACAGTCTAGAGTTAAGTCTGGTCATTGGCTGAGACATTCAAAGACACTGAGATACTTGTCCTCAAGCTGCTGGAGCATTGTCTTGGCTGTATGTTGCTAAAAGGTGAACCCCTTCCCCAGTAGAAGTTTGTCTGTACCCCCTACATTTGTCTTCATTTGACAGAAACCAGACTCCCCATCCCTGCCACTGAGAACTACATCAAGTCACGATGCTATCATCACCATGCTTTACCACAGGGATGAACAGGGCATTATTAAACAATATGCAGCACCTGTTTATCCTAGGATTCAGCCCAAAAAGGATTCAGCTTAGGATTCAGCCCAAAAAGGTATATTTTTGTCTCATCAGAGTCATTATGTGAAGCTCTACCACCTTGGACATAGGGATCTCAGCCACGTTCTAATTTTGTTAGAATGATTGGCCAGTAGGGCAGAATCATGGTTCAACCTAATGCTTACAGACTTCTTCTAACATTAACAGACCCCATTTTCCTCCCACGAACATTCAGAAATGCCTTTATACGCTTACACAGATTGAAAAATCTTCTTGCAGACGTATTCTTTGGATTTCATAGACACACGGGTATGTGTCTTTCTAAATGATGACCAATTAATTAAATTTGCCACAGGATGCAAAACAAGATGCAAAAAGAACAAACAAGATGCACCAGAGTTCAATTTGAAGCATGTTAACAGGGTCTGGAAAAACGTTTTCCAACATATTTTCTTTTTCTCTTACCTGTTATTTACTGTAACCCAGGCTACTTTTAACTGCTTTCAGCATATAGCTTTCACTTTTCTTAAACTCTTGTGTATTAATTTAATATTTAAGTCATAGCGATGAAACTGGACGTTACTTATAGAGTATCGTTAAGTTGAGTGTTTGAAATTGCTAATAGATACTCCGAGTTACACAGATTTCCTCATTGCTCAAATCTAAATCTTTCTCATTGACGTCCGTACAGTAGTTCAGCATGATTTCCACTAGAGGCACTGAACTGGGCCGTTGTCCCATGGCAACGGATATCATCAAAAAAAAAAAAAGGAAGAAAATTTTTAGTGTCAAACTTTATTTCTCTGATGAATTTAACTGCTTGCTTTTTGCATTGCAATAGATTTTCTTTGTTTGTTTGTTTCTTTTTTTTTTTTTTTTAGATTTTCCCTTTTTGACCTTTAGTATCTACTGTATGTTATGCATATTAGATTTAACCACAGAAACACCACTCCCCTAGTCAGCACATGAATACACAGCCTCCTGAAACTTCTTTTACCCCATGCCCGCTGGGAATTGCTCAGCTCCTAGAGATCTCACACATCTAAACTAAACCCTTCTTCGTGATCCTGTCTGATTCTTGTCTCAAATATGTTGACCTTCATAATCGGTGTTTATAAAAGTGCTGCAGATGGTTCCTGACAGATCAGAAGCTGTGCCTCTCTGTGTGTGTAGAGGGGGTAAGATAACAGATGAGTGAAGTGATGTTTATGAGTTGGGCCAGTGGGAGTGAGCAGGGCTATTTCAGGCCTTCAGAAGGGATGGTCCCAGCAGAGGACAGGTGGGACGGCAGATAAAGCTTTCCATCTCTATTGTATACTGTAGTATCAGCTGTATATCCACCAAATGACTCATTTGTGCCAAAGTCAACATTCCAACTTTTCTGAAATGTTATATATGGAAACTATGTGTATACACATACATCATGACTCAAATGTCATCATAATTACTGTATATGGGCAGTTAATGCAGTTAGCATTATTATTTTTGTAAACTATTGTAGACATTTTTACAACCACAACTGGGAATTAATGTTAACTTGAATTTAACGACAATTTTGATAGAAATGTGTTCTGAGTGGATAGTTGAGAAGCTATATCAAGCTAGGTCTTTAGCTTATTAAGTGTGATCACAAATGAGAAAGTGCTAAAGAGGTTGAATAAACTTGAGGTGTGACTTAATTTGTGATTATAAATTAACGCACCAACATAAACTGCAGATGAAAAACATACTGGATAATAAAATTAACAAAAATGTACAATACTTATTTAAGATAATATTTGTTAGAAGCTAATTCAAATAGTCTTGGACCTGTTTCAACAGTTAATCTTAAAGGCATGATTAAGTTTAAATTTGTAAGTCACAGTACTATAAATAAACAGCCAAGTAAAGGTAAGCACACTGCTATTAGTGAAATGATGAGACATGCCCTAACAATCTGATGCCCTGGTGAACTCATGAATCATAATGGCTTAAGGATAAAACGTATCCACTTAATCCAGGCACAGACACAAATAAGTGAAACATTATGCTTGATAAATGATGAACATATCTAAACAGTAAGAATACTGTATAAATAATATTTGTGTGTCAGTCCTAAGCCTTTTGTAAACAGCTGATCCGATCCATTTCAGTCTGGTACACAAATGCCGAGAGATGCATCCCTGTGTCTAAGTCCCTGCTGCTGAAATGCCTCTCTTCATTGATGTCGTCACAAAGGAATTCCGTCTCCAACCCCCTTTCTATACACTCCTGTTCGTCCCTCCCCATTTGGCTCAATCCTAACATGGTTAGAACATGTGGTGGTTTCAGTAATGTTAAATCCTGGGACAGTTCAGAGTATCTGAGGGTGGGTTGAAATCGGGGTATGCAAACAGACAGTGAGGTATTGGTGCTAACTGGGGACAGGCGTGGTTTTCATGGGGTATATATATAAATTATTGTGGGGATACGTTTTTATTTACTCTCTACACTGACTTCCTTGGTCCAAGAGCTTTTCTCGTTGCTGGAAACCAACCATGACTTTCTACAGGCACTCAGGTAAAAAGTGGGATATGATTTGGTTAGTAGAGCATCATGCAAGGATGCTGGTGGTTGGACTTTTCAAACCTTAATTCTGTAACTGATTACCATGTGGGCTGTAATCTGCTGCATGCTGACTGTATCAGTATTTGGTATTGCATTTGTGCTGTGGTTGGGAATTTATTCACTCTGTCATCACTTCATTGTTGTTGTTTTTTCCACAAAGCCTTAAATCTCCAGATCCTAAATCAAAAGTCTGTGTAATACTAATTAGATATTTGTTCAGATGTGGTGGGTATTGTTGAATATTAACGGTTTGGATAACTATGGTTTCAACAACGTAAATAAACTGTAATATACTATAGATTATTAGATGTCACTATCCATGTGTATCTGGTCTTTGCTTTAGATAAAGTACTTTCGTTTTTTGGATTCGTCTGTCTGCCTTTTCCCCAGTGACTCAGTTGAAACCTGTGTAGACCTTTTCACATGAGCCATGTGCTTCCCACTGCGGCACAATCGGTACTCTCTTAAATCCTCTGGCAGGACACATCAAAAAGATCACAGGAGCATGTGTGTGGCAAAGCCAAACGCCCTCACAGTGCTCAGGTCACGTAGATGAGATTCAGATTCAGATTCCACAATGACTTTAAATTTACAATGCATCAAAAGCTTAGTTCCAACATACGTACTAGTAATATTCACGCTGAAGCCTGGAACTAAACTGTAGTACAGTACATTAGAATTACTAAAGATGGGAGGGTCACAGATTTGTCCTGGGATTGAACACCACTGTTTTGAAGCTAAATACTGCAGCATAGAGAAGAACATTAATAATTGGAATGTCAGTGGTCTGAGTAAAGTGTTTTAGCAGTGTCGTTTGAAAAGTAAGGACTGAAAAGTACAATAAAAGAGAATAAAAGTTTCTGCTGCACCCTTTAAATGGTTCATGCATCTTAAGTAATAATTTTTAGTGTAAGCCTCCTAAATAATTTTCACTTATCTCTATGGAGGGTGATTTAAAAATCTGATTTAAAATACATTATTTAACATATTTAACAAGTATTAAATTTGGAGTCAATAATATTGCAAAATCATTGAGCATTTGAGGCATTTTTATTAAACATTTTATCATGTTACACATTAACTCATAACCAAAAGTTGAGATGTTGAGGAATATTTGAGTTAACACCTTAATCAGTAATGATTCATTACTGAAACTGATCATAATTATCCATGGAAACTCTGCACAGTAGAGTCTTGCATGGAGTTATTAATTCTACTTTAAATCAAATTTGATTTGATGATGAATGATTT
This sequence comes from Clarias fuscus, assembly GCA_030347435.1. Taxonomy (NCBI): domain Eukaryota; kingdom Metazoa; phylum Chordata; class Actinopteri; order Siluriformes; family Clariidae; genus Clarias; species Clarias fuscus. The sequence goes on along the minus strand of CM059214.1, from coordinate 19,601,752 downwards.
TTTTCCCGTCTTGGTATAATGTCCTCCTGATGTTGTTTTGATTTCTTCAGAACCTCCTACTCTGATCTGTGGGCATTATGGGCTGTTTATATTATACTATACACTACCCTCCATAATATGTTAACCCATAGAACTCTGCGAACACTGATAAGACTGTTGAAAGGAAAATTCCACTTGGATAAAGTAGCCTGTCCTTTAAAAAGTACAAACGCCCGTGTCAATGGCCAGAACATTTAGCTACTAAGTGGGGGGTATAAAAGCTTGTTGGAACTAATAATTGTGGCCAGTTGGGTCGTGTCCTTTTATACTTATCTCTTGGATGTTTGGCATGTGGTTGCCGGGCTGTCTGTGAATACAGCCAACATGGAGGGGGAACGGATTAGCCTGAAACCATTCATCATCCCATTCTCATCTTTCAGGCATAGCTTTAATGGAACCTCTGAGTCACCACCACAGATATACAGCTGTAATGTCATTGTATTTTCTTTCACAGTTTAAATAAAGCTGCTGACATTTGGTGCTGCTAATACAAGCAAACTGACACTTCTTGAATTCATGAATGTGCCAAGATGAATGTTGTTTATTTTTTAAATACCATCATCTTAAATATAGTGTTTTTTATTTTTTATTTTTTTAATATTCTTAACCTGTACTTGTACTGACCTCTCACGGAAACATAGCATTGTCTCAATGATGGTATCAATATAAAGGTTCAAACATTAAATTTAAAATACAGTAAAACGGCAAACTTTTAATATTATTTTTTTTTCTCCTGTCTGATGTCACTCAGGTCCACGAAGCTATCTCAGCTCCATCATGACGGAGCGCTTCAACTGCTTCTACTGCAGAGAAGACCTGCATGGAAAGAAGTACATCCAGAAGGACGATAAGCATGTGTGTCCCCGCTGCTTTGACAAGCTGTGTGCCAACACCTGTGCAGAGTGCCGACGACCCATTGGAGTTGATGCCAAGGTTTACTTCCTATTTATTTACCAGAGAAATACTCTGACGAGTGATAATCAAAATCCAAAAGTGCATGTAATGTAGTGTGTTTAGCATAAACAGCTGATACCGTAGTTAAGTTCTCATTCGCTTTATCTTTTAAGGAGCTGACCCATAAGAACCGCCACTGGCACGAGGGCTGTTTCCGCTGTGCCAAGTGCTACAAGCCTCTGGCCAATGAGCCTTTTGCAGCCAGAGACGATGGCAAGGTCATGTGCGGGAAGTGCGGTGCCCATGAGGACGGTGCCCGCTGCCAGGGCTGCTACAAAGTCATCATGCCTGGTGTGTGATTCCAGTGATTTGAATTGGTGTCTACTATCACATCATAACCACATGTAACCCGACTTGGAGTATTTTGCTGAAAGACAGCTCTTAACCACTATGTTTCCCTTCAGGGTCCCAAAATGTGGAGTACAAGCATAAAGTGTGGCATGAGGAGTGCTTCATCTGCTTCGAGTGCAAGCAGCCAATCCGCTCTCAGAGCTTCCTGACCAAGGGGGACGAATTCTACTGCACCGCTTGCCATGAGAAGAAGTTTGCCAAGAACTGTGCCCGCTGCAAGGAGGTGACTGATGCAAGCATAGAGTAGAGCAGAGGTTCCCAGTCAGTGGGTCATTAAGTGCATTGGGAACCGGATTCTGTTTAAAGTAAAATGGCAAAGATATAAGCCTTAAGTATAGTTCAGATATTAATGAAATAAATACAGAAAAGTCTAATCACACAATCCATATCTATCCTGAAAGTCTTAAAAAGGTTACACTTATATATATATATAGCCAGGAAAGCCCTCTCAGAAACAGCTCTCCTGCCCCCGTCAGCCAAACCACCTGTTTTTCCAGTTCAGCGCTCGTTTAGAAACACTTGTGTGGGAGAATATATATAGTAAATCTGAGTGAAGTCAAAACACATGTTAAACTGCCTGTCCAGGAAAAACAAACGAACAAAAAAAGATGCACAGGGTAGTTTTTTGGCCACCTTTAGCTTTAATCACATTGAGCAATGTGGTGGCAAACCATGTGTGAAAGTGCTTCCTCATGCTCCCAGAAACTCTCTTTTACAGTGTGCCATCAGGGAAGAAACAAAAAAAAAAAAAAACATTGATGTGATAACCTGGTCACTCAATACATTCAGGTCATCAGCTGACTTCATTTCATCGACAACTGAGTCAAGACTTGAGCAACTGAAGCAATCCCAGATCATAACACTGTCTCCAGAGACTTATACAGTGGACACTATGTATGATTGGTGCATCGCTTCATGTGATTCCCTTCCAACACACCAACACGCACATCTCTATGGAATAAAATCGATCTGGTGTCATTAGACCACAAGACCTTTATGCTCCCTAGCACATTTTCTGACTAGCCCGACTAACAAGTGGTTTTCTTAAGGACACATAGATGTTTAGTCCCAATCTAATGGGATTCTCACAAGTTCTTATTATATTGTGTGTGCTGATGGTTTGTTATCAGTAATTTAAAATCTCCATAATAATTTTCTTAGCTTGAAATAGCTTGTTTTTTGGCCAGGCAGTGTATGTGGGCTATGTCTAGTTAATTTAGTTGGGCCAGTCAAGCAGTAGAAGCATCTCAGGGACCATTGATAGGAAGGAAGTGCAAGTGGTTTAAATATATTTCAGTCTTTACTTTTTAATATATTAACAAAACAATCCAGACACCTCAGATTATTGTCATTGTGTGTGGAGTCTTGTGTGTAGAATGATGAGGGGATTTAAATGAGTGTGAAAAAAAAGTCTAAAAAAAAAAAAAGGTCTAAAAACGGTTAGCATTGCATTTCATTATAGAGCACAACAGATTTCTGCAATTTCAGATCAGATTTTAGTGCTGGAAATTTGTGAATAACATTCTTTTTGAACTTTTGGGTCCATTTTTTAATAAAAAAAAAAAAAAAACTTTGTGTGTCCATCCAGCCGATCACCTCTGGTGGGATCAGCTATCAGGATAAACCCTGGCACTCTGAATGCTTTGTGTGCAACAGCTGCAAGAAGCCTCTGGCTGGTGCTCGCTTCACCGCTCATGAAGATGATTTCTTCTGTGTGGACTGCTACAAGACCTCCGTGGCCAAGAAGTGCTCTGGATGCAACAACCCTATCACTGGTAAACACGGAGCAGGCAGAGTAGTAGTGTTCTAGAGATAGATTTAAAACGTAGTGAATGTTTTCAAGAAGCCCTATACAGTAGATGTACCAGAGCAGTGTATTCACAACACAAACACTTAATATTTTGAAACTGTACGTTTATGTTTGAGTGGATTTTTGACACCTAAATATGCTTCTTGTAGGATTTGGCAGAGGGACTAACGTGGTGAACTACGAGGACCACACTTGGCACGAGTACTGCTTTAACTGCAAGAAGTGCTCTTTGTCCCTGGCCCACAAGCGCTTCGTCATGCATGAACAGAACATCTACTGCTCCGACTGTGCCAAAAAGCTGTGAGACTACAGATGCTCTTTTAAATATTTCATTTTAAGCAAAGGTTTCATTAAACAAACTAAAAAAAAGTGAATGGAAAAGAAAGTCCTGATTGGCTAATAGAATGATTTTAGTGATGAGGATTTGAGAAGTATTTTTCTAGTGAGTGGTGTGTAATCAGTGTATTAATGAATCCATATTTATCTTCAGTTAGCCGTAATTTCACAGCATTACATGAGTTTCTCTGGCAAGTTGTAATACCGAAATAATATTTTAGATTATATATGAAACAACGCTAAGGTAGGTAAAGATAAGGCATATCTTGTCATGAAGATTCAAGTCAAACTGTTTCCTGTTGCTTTGTGCAAATGTACTTTGTCTGTTTAACGTAATTAACACACCGGAGTATAATGTTTATGAAATTGTGATGTGTGACACATTTAACATGAATCATTTGGCATGCAGCAATATTAGTATATACTTTATTCATGACGTTTTGGGTGAAGCAACAAGGAATCTGAACAATAAATTTCAAGCTTCAACTGAAGCCTTCATTCATGAATAACAAAAGCACAACTATATTACAGCTGGTATGAGCAACTTTACATCAAAATCATTTACTTCTTTTATTTAGCAAAACTTTTTCTTTTCCAGTATAGGTTGGGTAAATGTACAACTATAATTTGTAGTCAGGATTATTGTACGATGCAGAATACTGCATTCTATTTAGGGACCTGGTCAAGTAAAATGATTGTCATGGCCAGTGAAAGCACATCATGTAACTTTTAGTCTGTAACATATGAAAAATAAATAATTATCTCACTCTATTCCTAAGGCACCATTCTATCCTACCACCAGGGTGAGCAGTGTAAGCTAGAGAACAGCTCTGAAACCCAAAACACTCACAGTTTTACAGGTTCATGAAAAAAAAAAAAAAAAAAGGAGCAGCGATTGCACTGGTGTGATGAGTGACCATGCTGACTTCCTGCAAAAGCAGCGTACATCAAAAAACATACACGCAAACAAACACAAGACTGCAGCTGTAGCCACCAGTGCAAGACTCTAAGCACTTTGAGGTTTTGTGTAAACCAAGTGGAAAGGAGAGACTGCTGAAAGATCGGAATAAACTAAAAGGGTTTTGCAGTCTATTTCTCCCCGACACGCCAAGCACATGCTTATTCAGGTTTTTTTTTTTTTTCTTTCCTCTTGTCTGAGTGTCACCACTGGAATTCTGAACAGTGTTTGGGCCTCAACCTGACTGTTTAAACTGTTGGATGTCTCTTGTCCTGGGGGAAAAAAAGAAACACCATGTAACAAAAGAAACACACACATGGCATTCAAGTAAGTGACCCATGGCTACATTGGAAGGAGTGGTGTTATGAGAGGAATGATACTAATTAGTACATGACCACTATCTTTATTAGCGAAATGTCCTGTGCACTGTGGCCTCAGTCATTTCTGAGTAAACTAGTGTATAAAAAGCCCACACATCTCCAAAATAGACTACGGACCCATAACCGTCATTGCTCCACACTTCAAGCATTTTGAGGTTCAAGCTTTTTCTTTGCAACTACAAACAGCAAGGATAATAGTATTCATTCTCTTAGCCACAAGTCCTGAACACAATCCACCTGGCTCCATCACCAGGATTCCCACATTTAACCTATAAACACAGTCTAAATGCACGACAGTCATGTTCAACTCAACCTGACAGCATAACATCATAACACAACCTCCTGCAACATTCTTATTCCTCATCCATTCATTCCTCCGACAAAAAAGACTCAGCTTTTACCTGTTCTAGATCAGGTGCTGTTGTGTAGCAGCAGTACAGATGTGCACCAGAGAAAAACCGACCAAAACACCACTTCCCTTTCACTTACTCCCTATTCGCTAAGCCATAGCGTAACAGCTGAATACTGATCGTGTTCATAATACTTACAGAAGTAGAAATATAACCTTAAATATCTTAATATACGAGATCAATTTTACAAGATATAATAAAACTGGCTGAGCCACTGAATTAGGGATTAAAAAGTGAGGTGAGAGGAACAGAAATAAAATAAAAACCCTTTAGGACCTGGCAGAACAACGACCCTGAGGGAACACGGGGTTTTTCTAGAACACTAGTAATTATTCAAGCTTTGAAAACGGAACAGAGAAACCCCAATGCCAGACATCCTAAGGGGAACAACATGCACCTAAACAGCTCCTCTACACGTGCAGTTAAGAAGAGCTTACAGTAATTTCCTGTGTGCTATAACTACAAGTTGGAGAAATGGATAGGTTCACACTGATATTCAAAGATGTACATTAGTTTGGGAAAACTCTTAAATTAGACTTAATGCCAATACCTAACCATGTATACACTTCTGTTGAAATAACCTATAGATAAAAGAAAATGTCTGCATAGGACAGAAGACGTTTACAATGTTAAACCTTCCTTCAAAAAAATGACAAATGTTTACAAGGATTTTTTTTTTTTGTTTTGCCCCACACACCATCATCCTTTAAAGACTAAAGCAATCTGAAAAGGTTTTGTCTGCGTTTGAAATCCAGCACTTTAACCAGATCCTATTTTGTCAACTTTTAATGAAATACCTTAAAGATTTGCTAGGGTTACGGTTTATACAGTGCTTCACAGCAGGAGCGAAGACAATTAGCAGCCTATTGGCCTGAGTCATCACATTCGTTTGGGCAAAAGCTGGAAAAAGCAGGTAAGGCGCCACATGCATCAGTGTAACTTTAAGAAACCACTGCCAAGACTCTCTACACAGTGTAGCCCAAAGGTCTGCATCCAAAGGTGTTTTTTTTTCCTTTATATAAAATTAGCTATCTTTCATTTCATTTCAGACACAAGAAACTAACTAGAAGATTGAATAGAGTTTGTTCTCATGTATGCCAGGCATGATTCTTCACATACAGATGATGCCAAATTTTTCAGCATTTGTGTTTTTGCCTATGGATCTGGAATTTTGTGTAGAAAAGGCCTTTGTTCTTGGATAATTTATCCCTCAAACATTTTTAAACCTGTGTGTGAGACAGTCGGAGGTGCCCCTCCTCTGACCTCATCAGCATTACTTCACATTAATTGCTCACTACTGCTTAGGACCTCTGACTGTCTGGGTACACTTGCAATATCTAATTGAAATACGATGGAACACAAATACGGGGGGAAAAAAACTAACAGTAAAGGATAAAATACAGAAAAGTCAGAAAAATAAATTATAAATGACGCACCATAAAAAAAAGAATATAACATTAACAATGACAAGGAAAGAAAAACAGAAAACTGACAAGATGCCAACAGTGGAAAAAAAGAGAGAGGCAGAAAATCAAGCATAATGGAAAATAATGTTTCCCTGAAACCTTTTTTTTTTTAAACATTTTTATCTAGGATTTTTTTTTTCAACTTTATTTTTGGAGGTGCAGGCATTCCTGTGTTTCTCTGGCCGTCCAGATGAGCACAGACAACTTTGGAATTCCACCAGACAAACATCATAGAGTGCAATTAGGAACTGTCCTGGGGTGAAGACGTCAAATCAAATCTCTGAGGTGAATCATGTTGAGAAACACAGAGAGAGAGAGAGAGAGAGAGAGAGAGAGAGAGAGAGAGAGAACAATGAAGAAAAGACAGGGCAAATTAACACAAAGCTTCATTAAGGATTCACAATATATGAAATATATTAATTATGAAAATGCCTCACCAGACAGGGCTTCAATAGACTGAGCTGGATGGAGGGAGTTCACAGGGGCAGACTTGTCATCAAAGGCCACTCTGGGTCCATCAGGTCCAATACCACAATCTATTAGATCCTGGTTACAGGCATCAGGCTCCACGAGCGGCCGGCCTTTAGTGTGAACCCCCAGATCAATAAACTCTTCAAAGCTCCAGGTCCCTGCTTTTCCATTCATCCCCGGTTTACAGTCCTCATTCACAAACTCCAGATGTGTCTTCTGATAAGCATTACTAGAGAAATTGGAGCTTTAGTTAGTAAAAATTCAATAAACCAACAACTTTATTTAAAACCTGTTGAAGTGAGTTCTCTGTGACCAAAGATTACAGCAGCAAAGTGTATAAAGAGATGCTCTGAATGTCTAATACATTACGTAATGTTTTCCAAGACACCTGGCCATGTGTGTCATGAGTATCAGAATTAAACCTTAAATCATTTAAGGAGAGACTGACTGTTCAGACAGATTTCTCTAAAAATCTGGCACAATCATATGAGGAATTATATGGAACACGGTCTGGTGTTATACAATATAATAAAGATGGATTTAACATGAATCAAGCAGCAATGTGAATTGACTTGCACTCCCTAGGCTGCTTCCTTTTATTGGGGTGGTTATAATATCTAATACAAAGCTGCTATCTATGACTAATACTAATTTTAAACTAAACAAGAGAGAAAATGTGGAGGCCATTTGTTAATACTGCTTTAAAAGAAAGAGCATCGAATGTTGACACAATTTTAAATAATCCATGTTTCCAGTTACAGTACGTCAAATGCTGATTATGGAAACGATTTCTTACATAAGACAAGAAACAATCATCAACACTAGAAGCTGGTGGTGAAGTACCGTATCATGAGTCATTTTTCCATGTAACAGGCAATGCACTGATTAGGCATAAATATGACCATATAACTGGAGATGCAGGATTAGTGTTAATACGCTTTATCAAAATGATCTGATGTCAACAGGGTCTAAGATGAAAGATAATCTGCAAACTGTACAACTATGCACGGTAAGGATCACAGGATGCCTCTCAGGTGATGAACAGAGAGATGATGACAACATTTTGTGCACCTGATGGCCGTGGGCTGTGCTGCACTGAGGCCATTGTTGTTTTCTTTGTCATCCACTTTGGTCTGTTCATTCACACCGTCAAGCGGCTCTTGAGATTTCAGTTGCCCTTCTGAAGACTCGTCTTTCTCCTGGATGTCAGACAGGTCGGTGACCTCTGCGTTGAGCTCTGATGGTGCAGGTTGGTCCTCTGAAATCCGGAAAAATCAGAAATGTGTGAATTTTAAAAAGTAAATAACTTCCACATAATTGCAACGTGCGGATGACATGTATAAACTCTTACCCTTGGTTTCACAGTTTAGCTGGTCAGTAAATTCATCATCATTCTCGTCTGGAATGTCTCTCTCATCGTTACCCTGCAGAAGAGAGTGAGCCACAAATGAAAAGGCCCCATAGGGTCAGTTTAAAAGCTACAGCAACCCTAAAATTAGACAAAGCGTAATTAGATGAACATGAGTAGACTCACCTTGAAATCATTTTGGTCCATTTTTCTGGTTCTTTTCATAATTTCATCGATTCTCTGAAAAAAATTTTTTTTGCGCTAATGAATTGGAGTTATTGAAGTTATACACACTTAAGAGAAATGCAAAACTTGTCTAAATTAGAATTTAAATTTGACTAAATATGACTAAAAAATGTGAAATGTCAATATTTTTTATGTGGCCACCATCATTTTCCAGCACGGCTTGAATTCTCTTGGCCATGGAGTTCACTAGAGCTTCACAGGTTGCCACTGGAATCTTCTTTCACTCCTCCATCACAACATCATGGAGGTGGTGGACATTTGACACCTTGTGCTCCTCCACCTTCCTTTTCAGGATGCCCCAGGTGTTCTATGGGGTTTAGGTCTGGAGACGTGCTTGGCCAGTCCATCACCTTTACCCTCAGCCTCTTTAGCAAGCCAGTGGTCACCTTGGAGGTGTGTTTGGGGTCATTATCATGCTGGAACGCTGCTCTGCGGACCAGTTTCCGGAGGGAGGGGGATCATGCTCTGCTTCAGTATGTCACAGTTAGAATTCATGTTTCCCCTCAGTGAACTGTAGCTCCACAATGCCAGCAGCACTCATGCAGCCCCAGATCATGAGACTCCCACCACCATGTTTGACGTTTGGCAAGACACACTTGTCTTTGTACTCCTCACCTGGTTGCCGCCACACACGCTTGACACCATCTGAACCAAATAGGTTTATCTTGGTCTCATCAGACCATAGGACATGGTACCAGTAATCCTGGTCCTTAGTTTGCATGTCTGCAGCTAATTTTTGCGAGCTTTCTTTTGTATCATCTTTAGAAGAAGCTTCCTTCTAGGACGACAGCAATGCAGAGCAATTTGATGCAGTGTGCGGCGTACGGTCTAAACACTGACAGGCTGACCTCCCATCCCTTCAATCTCTGCAGCAATGCTGGACGCACTCATCCGTCTGTTTTCCAAAGCCAATCTTTGGAACTGACGCTGAGAACGTGCACTCAGCTTCTTTGGCCGACCATGGCGAGGCCTGTTCTGAGAAGAAGCTGTCCTCTTAAAGCGCTGGATGGGTTTGGCAACTGTGCTACCAATGTTGGTTATCTTCTTAAAGCCTAGGCCATCTTTATGTAAAGCAACAATTCATTTTTTCAGGTCTTCTGAGAGTTGTTTGCCATGAGGTGCCATGTTGAACTTTCAGTGGCCAGGTTGAGAGAGTGGAAGAGCTTTTATACCAAAGTTACTGCTTTCACCTGCTATCTGGTGACACCTGAGACAGTGTCACACTAATGAGTCACATGACAAAGGGGAAGGAAAATAACTAATCATGCTCAATTTATACATTTCACTTAGGGGTGTACTCACTTTTGTTGCCAAGGGTTCAGCTATTATTGGCTGTATTTTTAGTTATTTTGAGGGGACAATAAATTTACACTGCTATACAAACTTTACACTGACTACTTTTCATTGTGTCAAAGAGTCATTTATGCAGTGTTTCCTATGAAAAGATATAACTAAATATTTGCAGAGATGTGAGGAGTGTACTCACTTTTGTGACATACTGTATAGTATGTATATATAGAACTAGTTAAAATTTGGACACAAGCATATGACACGACACATGTGGCATTAAATAATTAAATAACAATAACAGCAGCAGTCAAGTCAGCTGTTCTGAAATAGTTCTTGCAAGAACAGTATTTTCAAGTGGATTTGCAAAACCCATCAAGCACCACGATGAACCTGGTTCTAATGAAGCAAGACCAAAACTTAACTCTGCTGCAGAGTTAAGGTTCATTTAGAGTTACCAGCCTCAAAAATCACCAATTAACAGCACCTCAGATTAAAGCCGTTATGAAGGCTGTACAGAGCATAAGTAGCAGACACATCTCGATATCAACTGTTCAGAGGAGATTAGCACATACTGTAATGTGGATACCTTCAGCATTGTTTTACAGTGTAGAAAGGAATAAAAATCAGGAAAGACCATGTTGTTAGGAGGTGTATCCAAACTTTTGATTGGTAGCGTACACAAAAATCTGAGGCAATATTTTTGGTCCTAGTGCTATATGTCACATATGAAAATAGAGAGAGACCCCTACATTTGTTGCAATGTTAAAAATTTTTTTTCTTCAGATGACATTGGGGTTTTTCTTTAATGGCATTTCCAACATGTTAATTCAATCACATTTCTGAGCTTGAGTGTGTTCTTGAAGAAATGACAAAATCATAAATACACTGTTGATTCGAACTTGTGTTACAGATTGTTTAAAATTCATGTCCGATAGAAAGCACTGTCTTTTTTTCTGCTGATCTTCTGCTCCATATGCAAGTCCAGTAGGTGATGGTGATGCCATCGCACCAACAAGGCACATTCAAAAGATGGGGAAGTAATACGCTTGCAAAATACGAGCATTCATGGAAGATGCAAGCAATTTGTATTTTCTGCTAAAGTAGTGGGGTAGTTTTTAAGGAATTGCTTTCATTTTAGAGTATTTAATATTTGCAAGTTTACCTAAACAATTTAAAACATGTGAATCAATTCCAAATCTTGTACTAAACCATCTATGCAATGAATTGAATCGACAAACTAAAGATCAATTAAATTGCATAACTAAAATCCCTCAGCTCGAAAAGAAAAATTGCAGATAAAATACTAGTCCCATAATTTGAACCGTGTTGCTGTCTAAAGGGCAAACTGATTAGGAATGTAACCCAGTCAGTAACACTAAAAGCAGTGCAGTTACTTCTGAGACTCAGCAGTCATGTGACATGTTTTGTTCAAATTGTTTCTCTTTCAGATTTTGGCAATGATAAGAGATTATGGGAGATAATACATCACGAAAACTGTACTACTAATAATTTAATTTGGGTCTCATACTATAATCTCCTAAATGATGAAATGTGGACAGAGAGTCAAGTAAGTGGCATGATGGTGTTCACCTTCTTCCTCTCCATGCGCTCTTGCTGATTCTGCTGCATGATGCGCTCTCTCTCCTGTCGTTGCTTCTCCGCCTCCTCCTGAGCCTTTGCTTCCGCCTCTTCCCGCTGTAATTGGACATGTAATCGATCACTCGATATTGAGCTTGATCAGTCTCAGCTAACTGAATGACGTGTATAAAATATGGACCACGGCTTGCCTCTTTCTGTAACTCGGCCCGCTTCTGTTGTTCCTCCAGCTCCAGTTTCTCCCTCTCCTCTTCTGCCCTACGAGCCTGCTCCTCCTCTTCCTTCTTTCTCTCCTCTGCTCTTACCTTCTCCTCCTCCAAACGCCTCACTCTCTCCTCCTCTGCCAGCCGCTTTTCCTCCTCTTTTCTTAGCCTGCAGTGCCGGAAAACTGGTTAGCTTTTCAGTGCATACCGTAAGCTACCATTCCTGCGTGATGTTGCAAACTCGCTTGTTCCAAACCATGCAATTTTACTTCTGACTACACAAGAAATCCTAAAGTCATTTCATAGAAAAAGTGTTTTTTAAACTGGAAAGCACATTTTAATCCACACCAACTCTGGGAACTCACACACCCACAAAACCAGAACCTCATTATTTCTGCTGTTTTTAACATACTGTATAAACATGTGCAGTGGAAGTGTTTCTTACTCTTGTGTTTTCTACCATTTAGAAAGCCAAAGATACAAGAAGATTTTATAACAATCATCAGACCCTTTCTTTGGTAATGTAATGATCATTTACAAATACAATAATAATAATAATAGAATTATTTAATATTGGTAAATTATTTAAAGTAATCATGAAAAAAGAAACCATGGTTTATCATCACTGGTGTTAATTCTGAGCGATTCTGCCTAGCAAGCAGCTTGCAGTAGTAAGCAATTTAAGTTATCCTTTTCTTCTGTTAATTTAAGTCTAAACACATTTCAGATGACATGTTTGTCCATATCCGTTACAACCATCCATCAACACATCAAACTGTTATCTATAGGAGGTTGCGTAACGTCTTTCACAAGGTGTATCTAATATCCATATTGGTCTGACTGATAAAATGATTAAATTAAAAGCATAATGTGTGTGCATTCACCTCTCCTCTTCCTCTCTCTGTAGTCTGAGCTGTTCATCTCTCTCTTTCTGCTCACGAGCCAGACGCCTGTTCTCTGCCAGGATCTTAGCAGCTTCAGCAGCCGAGTTAGTGCCGGCCATGGCTTTCATACCAGGATCTGGAAGAGTCACACAGTCAAACGAGTTCCTTTAACAAACACACTCAAAATGCAGATGTGTGACCAGCAACGGATAAGGGTTTCTAACACATTATAAAAAACAGGCACACTTGAATAAAGCAGCTTTTATTCATACAGACTCCACAAGAGGGCGCAGTAGGTCAGTGCAAGAGGGCTGCAGTCTATACAGTGAAGTATACAGATTCCTTAGAAGATGCACGTTTAACATTTGTGTAAAATACCTTAAATTACCTTAAAATACCTTAAAAAGTACAACACTGTATGCCTGTATTAAATTTATACCGAACAGTTCTCTGTTAGTATTTTGCTTTCTCACTTGCGTTAAAATTTTTTAATGCAATTTTTGACACTCAGTCGGACAGCAGAATTATGTTTAAAGTAGTAGTGCAGCAGCACATCTGGAACGTTTTGCTTATATTCCTGTACTCTCTCCGAAGACTGTCAAACAGAACACACCCAGGTCATACTGCAATATGCCATATACATTTTACTGATCTAAAAAGTGCATATTTTCTGTAGAGTTTTCATATTAAAATCCTGAAAACCTTATGAATCAATTAAACCGTAAAAAATATATATATATCTATAGATTTGATGCTGGTAAAGGTTATGTAACTGGAAACCTTCTTTGTTTCCTCTGTAAACACACCCTACATCTGTGGAGACCTTTTCATATTTCTCAGTTTTTATTGTTGGCTTGTTTGTGGGCACCATGTTTAACTTAGTCTCTTATTATATTATTGTTATCACACAAGAAATAATAACCAAGCCTTCATCCTACCAAAACCACAAGATTGTTCCTTTTCAGTTTCCACACAACTTGGTACGTTTCAGCCTTCAGACTCTCCCAACTCACATGACTCAGCACACAAAAGGCTTTTCCTATTTAGTTGAAATGTGTGTTTAAACAAGACAAAAATAAAATCTCTCTTTCAGCAACCTTCAGACCTAGTTTGTTGAGCGCAGCCGTGTAACCTATACGGATTAAAGTGAATGCATGTGAACAGGTAGTTCTCACCATCTTTGGGCTTGGTGCAAGGGGCTGGGCTGGCAGAACTCGTGTCATGAGGTTGTGATGTTAAAGCAGGCATTGGAGAAGCGTCTTTGGGTTTGGACTCTCTCTTCCTCAGGATAGGAGGGCCAGTCGGGGTAAGGGCAGGTTTCTGGACAGGTGGAGGTTTGGAAACAGGATGAGGGGATGGAGGCCTCTGTTTCACCCCACTGGGGGACGGTGGCCGATACTGAGGGCTTTGTCTGGAAGAGATACACACACAGTGAGAAGACATAAAACATGTCAGGATAACCCAAAGAAAAGGGAGAACAAGATGGGTGAGATGATGTAAAGTAGATCCTTTACTTGGCTGCTCCAGGTGATGGCGCTCTCCTGGGACCACTGGGAGGGCCTGGGGAGGGAGAGCGGTGGCGGCTAGAAACATTGGAAGGGGAAGGAGGACGTTTTGCTGCTGGTGAAGTGAAAGACTTGTCCTTTTCAGCTTTCTGCATGCACAGATACATATACAGTCAAAAACATTGAAACATAAGAGAGATTAAGTAATTTTGTTTCCCAAAACTACTAAAAAGCTCCGATCTATTACAGATCAGCATTATTATTACATTCTATTCTAAAGGGGAATACCTGAAATACTCTATAGGTACCAGACTGAATACAGTTTAACATCACGTTTATTAATGCATTTCATGCCATGGAAGCACATGATGTCTGACAACACAGATCTTCCATGTGACCACATGACATGACTGTTCTTGAAGCATATATTCTGCCTACACACCTCTGAAGTTTTATCAAACAGAAGCTTCTATGTTCATTTAGACAAAATCATTACTTTCAGTGGTTTGACCTGTTTTCATAAAGGTGGACAGTATTTTACTAGTTGGATGGTATGAGATTTAATCCTGGTCTTAATTTTGGATTAGACAATAACATTCACGAGTCGTCCATGGAAGACGCATAACCTGCCCACTGAACGCGCTACTTCTAAAAATGAAATGTCCGGTTTGGTTTAAAAGGAGTTGCGGATAGCAGAAAAGTGTAATGTCGACGGACGAGGTGAGACAATGAACAGTGATACCTACTGTATGTGTCATCTATGCTCCACAGGCAGACAACACAACGATCTTTTCAGATAAGGAACTACTTTACAGCAAAAGCACAAACTGTACAAACCTCTCTAAAACTCTAAATATATAAAATAAATGTATGAAATACAGCAGGATAAAATATACTTTGACAATCCTGCTCTAGGACGATGTGAAAGACTGAAAAAAAAAAAAAACAGCATTCTATTTATTTTGAAGCTAAAGGAAAGGGGAGTAAATATCAATATTACAGAGGACGAGTTTGGAAAAACGGCTACACCATCCATGATTCCTAGCACATGGAAAGAACTTGAATGGTAAAATTTGACTTTTTTTTTTTTTTTACAGAACCTAAAATAAAAAAGTAGAGAATTTGACTTTTAAACAACCATGCCATGCCATATTTGTAGGCCATCAGATGTGGGAAGAACGTTTTTAAAGCAGAGAAAATTAGTTAAGACAAAAATACCAGTGTCCATATTTTTTTCATAAAAGACAATGAAAACTGTACTTTTTTGTTCTGTCTTGCTACACAGAATCCCCATAAATAATTAAAATAAAAGTGAAAAAACAAACAAACAAAATACAATAAAAAAGTCTGAAAGACTAGCCGAAAAAAAAAAAAAAAAAAACATGAGGGATTAATTCCTCTCAGGCTACTGATTGTTAAGTTACCAGACTAAAGTTTATCACCCCAAAGCAAATACTTTTTAAAAGATATCTCTGACTTTAACTTTATTTCTTTAATACTGTTTTTATCACCACATAACATATAATGATTGAATACATTTTATTTTGTGACATCAATATATCCATTAGCCCAGTTTCTTTCTACAACAACAGCTGACAAATGTCAAGGTGAATGTACTGTACCAGACCGCTAAAGTCCATCTATTTATAATACACAGGACATAATTTCCAGAATCATGGTAAGGTCACTCAAATGGCAGTGGGACAAAGGCAGAGGGGCTCTGGATAATTCAAATCATGATTTATAACAAAAAGAGGTACTGTTTGGCATGCAAGGAATAATTGCCAGAATTTTTAGATTTATGATTAAGATTTATGCACAAAAATGAATTTATATGAGGTTTAAGATCGGCTCGGAGTGCGAGTCAGCATGACTTTCAGTGCGGCCACAAGCGAGTCATCGTGACCTTCCCATGTCTGACCAGCTTTCCTGACTTAACATAGAGGCAGCAGACTTTTTAAAAATGTCTTAGACTGAGCTGTGAGGCATGAATGCATGTTTGCAGGATACCAAACAGGTGAAAGTCAGATGGAGAAAGATCAGGACTATAGGGTGGAAGTTTTTGTGGATTATCGACAGTGTAGACAAATGTATGTGGATATTTTTCATACGCCATGAATGTGAAGAGGTGTATGGCTCCTGCTCGATAGTCAACACCTGCAACCTTCCTTGGACTTTTCTTTCAATTCTAACACACTTCTTCGCGACAAAGAAGTCTTCAATAAATAATGGCACCAGGTAGACACCACTCTGATCATAAAAAAATAATCACGGCACGCTGATGGGTCTTTTATGCAGATCACAAACAGGACATCTATTTTCGCTGGCACCGCAGTTACAAATGAACTGATGCAACACATTCACACTAGACCGACACTGACTGGGGAGACAGTAGCCTTGAAAGGAAAGCGCGGATAAGACAGTGCGGCCAACAGAAATTTTAAAATAACCTAAGTGCAGATAATTTTTGACTCATCCTCGTATTATGACTACATTTTTATTATGACTACTTGTTTCCTTCTTTTTTAGATTGGGATATACTCATCTTTAAGCATGCCTAGATATTACAGAAGAAAATTTTGATTTTCATAAAAAAACTTAAAATGAAAATGATTAGATATCTCCTATCTATAATCCACCTGTACATTGTGCTGCAATGTAAAATTGGACATAAAAAAAAAAAAGACTTAAAAAGACTTATAGGCATGCAAAAAAATGGGTCTATAGTAATCTGAAAAGAGGGAAAAAATACCATAAAAGTAGCCATAATGACAGCAAATTTTAGAGCATACATTATCATAAAACTACAATGTCTGTGTATAGTCTGCAGTAGCTACGGGCCAAAACCATATTACAAAAAGAAAAGTACAGGACTACTAATTAGTGGTTTGGCAGAATAAATAAAAAAAAAAGCAGTCATTACTCATTTCAAACCAAAGACCTTGTAGAGTGTTTATTACCTTGTAAAGGTGGTCGGAATGGTCTCTGTATAGCAGTTGACATGTTTTTTGGATTGTGTAGGAGAATAACAGATCAGTGGTATCCATTATGGCTATTTAGTGACTTAATGATAAAATCTTTTGAACATTTCAGCATTTTAAAAGCGTAGAGAGAAAACACGGACAATGATTTCATTCCTGTTGTTCATGCTGTAGAAAATGAAATATACTTAGAGAGCCAGTGGTGACCAGCACTGCTTTGCATTCAACTAGTGATTGCTGCTTTGTGCACTGATGGCACTATGACTAAAGACTGAACAATGGGGCCAGTGTGTTACCGAGTGAGATCTTGTCGGAGAAGGCTACGGAACATCTCACAATGTCATTGGTGGCACCCGATACTGATTAATTTGCTTAGTGTGCTTTTTATTATTCACTTTTTTTTAATAAAATTTGGCTACACAAAACAGTATATTTTTTATTATCATTTAATCACTGACGAATGAAACTGGAGCTGAGAAAGTGAATACCAGAATTCTGTTTCCTCGGCCTTTTAGCACATGCTTCAGCTTTCACCAGATAGGGCACGAGAGATAGGACAGTTCCCTGATTAGTATCAGAACGAAATGACAAGGCTGCTTCGCAAAACAAATCAAAATAGATGTATGCTTATGAAACTCTAACACCAAAGTAAATGTACTATTTGGCATAACATGAGATAACCTTGGGAAACTGAAGGATACATTAGTGTTTAGCACACACTTTATCCTTTCTATGCAACCACCAAGTTTAAGTATCTAAGCATAATTAGACAGAAAGAATATTAAAAATACTAGACATACTACTTTTGAAATAAAGAAATAGAGAGCTTCGATATAGCTCACCTGAGAGATATTAGAGATGGAGTCAGAAGAAGCGGAGGTAGAACTGGGGGAGTTTTTTTGACGGTCGGTGCTGCGACTCCGCAGGGGACCACGGGGGGAGGGCGGCACTGGCGTGGACGACACTGATCGAGGACACAGGTGAGACTCTGATAAAGGACATGGCCAGCCGAGTATGGGCCAGGTGGAGCCAGGAAAAGGACCACAAGCAGGCCGGTGGGTGAGGCACAAGCAGAAAGGAGGAAAGAGGAAAAAGAAGATGGGGATGATAAGAGCACAAAACAGTTTGCTATGCGTTAGAGCTATACTGAGTAATGGAGGAGGTTTTGCCACTGATTCTGGAGCAAGCAATGACTGGTCTGGGTGGGCAAGATGGGCTGGTGGAAGATTTCTATATACACACACACACACACACACACAGTTGGGGATAGGTGCCCTCGCATCCCGACAACAATCACTAGGAATGAGTAGCTCGCAAGTAGCATACATACACACACACTGAACTCCTGATACAGCAAAGCAGCCCTCAAATATTCAACACCATAAAACAAACAAAGAAACTATCTAAAACTCATTGTATTAAATATTAAAATTAATAATTGTGTCACAAAGCTTGTGAATTCCCACGGAGTGATGCAAAAAATAAACACCCTGTGAGCTGAGGGTTTGCAGGCTAAAACACTCTGTTAATGAAAGGGATTAAAGGAGAATGACCAGATTGCTCTGAGCTGACAGGTGGTTCACAGAAAAGCATCTCGAACATCATGCCTTGAGATGGACGGGAAACACCAGGCCAAGACTACATCAGATTCCTCTCATGTCAACCAAGAATACCAAGACTCAAACTTGACAGTTAGAAATGTTAGAAAATATATTTAAAGGAATCTTTAACTGTACCCATGATAGCCTCTGATTCCTGTTTTTCACTGACAGGAGTGGCTGGTGAAGCCCTCACACCTGAAGGGGCGATGTTTTTTTGCATGCTGAGATGCATTTTGCTCACCAATGCTGCGTGAAAATCACGAGTTACTTTACATTTTTTTGTCAGCTCAAACCAATCTAGCCATTTTCTTCTGTCCGCTCTTATTAACAAGCAGTTTCCACCCACAGAGCTGTCACTCGTATAATTTCCGTTTGCCGCACCATTCTGTGTAAACTCTACACTGTGTGAATATCCCCAGGATATTAGTAGTTTCTAAAATACTCAAACCAGCCCATGTGGCCCCAATATCCATGCTGTAGTTAAAAAGTCACACAGATCACACTTTTCACCATTCTTTTTTTATTTGGTGTGAATATAAACACTGAAGCTCTTGACCTATATTTGCATGATTTAAGCATCCACCACACAACAGCAACAATTTCAAAAGATTTATTTGTTACTACTCCCATGGAAGCCGGCTGGATTTGGTTCAACACAAATGAACCGGGAGCAGCTGAATCTTGATTTGGGATAATCAATACTACTATGAACAGAGATAAACACTTGAGTATAATTGATAAGCTGGCGCTGATTTATGTCACTCTTGGGTCTATTTCAAGGTGACAGTCACACAGCCTTCAAATCTTACTTATTGCTATGCAATTATCAGAGATATCTAGATTAATTTCTGTTTCTATCTACCAGAGAGAATCTAAAAATAAACATTTGAAACAGTGAACCATGGACTTAAATCCTACTCAGAGCTCAACTGAATGGTGAAAATTCACAGCCTTCACATATGCAGTGATTAGTTTATTAGAATCGAATTTGAAACCTGGCACATTTCTCGCCCTCAGCATGGTGTATTTAGGCAGGTAACAACAGAACTATCTGACTTGGCAGGCTAATTTATCTTTATAAATCACACCTTATATATTCTGACCAATAAATGAATGCCTATTACAAGCATGTTTTCAGACAAACACGTCTATTTAAATAAGTGCGATGTGAAACCAAACCAAACAACAAATAAACCTGAGTGATCAATTATCCCTGATTTGAACTCAGCAAACACATTTCAAATCAAGTTGCATTGAGTGTTCAATGACTTGAATGAATTTCATGGGGATGATTGCTTACGTTGAAGTTTACAAGCATGCTTGATCACTGCACGCGCCACAGAACACCAATGCAAAAAAATAAATCACCACCAACACCACAGCCATCAGTTTCTACATGAATTGGTTCCCTTCACTCTCTCTAGATTTTCTCTAGGTTACCTGTCTCATCCGCTCCATGGGCTGAAAGCGCTGATGCACTCTTGCTCCTAGCTAGAGAGGCCTGGGTAGGGGTGAGGAGACGACAGAGGACACTGCTGTCCATGGGACTGGCCAATGGGCGTTGGGCTACACACGCACACGCAGCATGGCAACACCAATAAAAATAAGAAAATAAAACAGAAAAAGAGATAGAAATGTTGAAGGATAAACACAGTGCTGTGGAAAGGGTGAGTGACATGGGGGAAGCTAAAATATTTCAAAATAAGATGATGATGTCGATATGACGTGATCGTGCTTAAGTCAAGAGGTGGTTTTGGAGTCATATCAGGTTACTGTAGGAAAATTAGTTAGATTTAAAAAATGAAAGTAAAAGTGCGCGTGGATCACATGTTCAGAGGGGAATCAAATGAAAGAGAGCAAGAACTCTTTAAAAGAATTAAACTGGTATATATACACATACAAACACACCTTCTCTCATACACATATGCATTATATAAGAGAAGAAAAAAAAATGCTATGTCCATAAACAATCAGTATGTTAGTACACAAAGATGCAATTCTCAGTCAACAGCTCAGGGAGAGAAATGTCCAGAGCAGCTATGACCTCAGCATGCACATCAGACACCAAGACGCACAAAACAGCAGTGTCTATAGGCCTGGACAAACAGCTTTGTGAAAACATTTGCATGAAGAAAAAAGACATTGTTATTTGCTGGTACAAGAAGTGACACAGAAGGGAAAACAGTGATTGTTAACACTGGCTTCAAACAAACATCAAGAGACATTCTTTTAATAATTTAGAGCCATCCTGTTGACTTGGGGAGAATGTCATCATGCTGCAGTAGCAGGTTATATCATCAAGCTGCAGTAGGTTATAGAGCATTGCGGGCAGCTCAATACAGCATTTTCACATTCGTTGTTAGGGAGATGCACAGAGAAGCATTAGAAACGCTCATAATGAGACGAAGCACCTGATTCAATGGGTGCGGGTTTCTCTGGTTTGCCAGTTGGTGGAGCTTTATTCCCCACACGGGAAAGGGAGGCGCTCCGTTTCTTCAGGACAGGGTCTAAAGACAATCATCACCCACAGAGTTAAAGCCTAGTAAGGAATGTAGCCTAGTTTGTATGAGCATTTGAACCTTTTAATTTTGTTATTCAAAGGAGGTGTTTAGCAAGATTTTTAAGTTTTAGGTTAAGGGATTAAAAAAAAAAAAAGTAAGCATTATAATTACTGTAACAGACTACAGCAAAATTTATTGTTTCATCAACTGTAATTTTTTCTGAAAAACCTATTTGATCAGACTAAAACATGCACTAATTGTAATAACTTAATGGTTAATTAGGTAATGACAAAGTAATAACTTCATGGTTAATTAGTTAAGGTCAAGTACTGTAAGCTATGATAAAGCTGTTGGCCAACATTTTGTCTATAAGCTGTACTATTCTTTGCTTTAGACAAAAAATATATTTTTGAATGTAAAGCACAATGCCATATTAAGCTTTATGTTCTTTTAATATTTTTAAATGTTAGGAAACTTGATGGCTTGCTCACATCCATTAGTGTTTCTACATACCTGCCTTTTGTTGATGAAGAAATTATCTGTTGTCTGTACATGCTAAATAATCTGCTTAGCAAAAACTGCTTGCCTCTTAGCTGTGGTGTTGTATTAAATATAGTTACTGTACAGCACCAATGTTTGTTGCACCATTGTAATGCGCATTACATGTCGAATGGGAACTATTTTGTAAAAGTATGTTATGTCACTGTATAGTTTAAAAAACAACAACAACTAAGAACGAAATTTGTTTAAATGATAGAAGAAGTAGGCCTGTTCAACACCACTGTCAGGCTTTATTCTGTATGAATGGCAGGCAAGCTTAACTCTTATGCAAATCTCTGTATATCCTTCTGACGTTTATTAAGCTTCTCCAAAACCACTAACAGAAAGGGAAGAGGGGGAAAACCTGCACCTGTCCGTTCCACCTGAAGCTGCTTATGCACTTCCTTAGAAACCCGAGGGACATTGCTAGGCAACCGGTTCAAAGATGAACTCCTCCGCTTTGCACCTACAAAACAGAGAGATCTCACAATCTAAAACAGAGATTTAATAAAGGAGCAGCTGTTTTATGATGTTTCAGCTGTAATGTTTTATCTGTTTGATTCCTACTAAGAGTATATTTCCACTCCTTTTTAGTGCAAGAATTGGCTTTTTTTTTTTTTTATTAGTCTGATAAAACTATATTGATTTTATTGCCACTTACAGCTGAAAGAGTTTGGATATAATATCTAGTTCTTTTTCTTTTAAGGATCAAAAGTAAATGATTCTCTCTCTCCCTGATCCGTGTGATGGAGCAGAACATTCTGAATGCAGCTGTGAGCTTTTTCTTCCTAATTATATTAACACAAATACTGAACCCCCACCCCAAAATAAAAATAAAATTATATTATTTTATTAATGCTCATGAGATATGATCTCAGGAGCTGCATTCTGGTACCCATTCCATCATCCCATAGTAGAAAGTGTGTAGTGTTCTTAAGGGAAGGAAATCAATCGTATCCAACACAAATAGCGCTGGTGCTGAATTTAGCTGAGTCACTACTGAATGATCCCTCTAGAGGAAACAGAGCTGTAGAGAAAAACAGCACTACCACAGGTATCATTAGTACAGCCTTTCAGGCAGTGTGAATCTAAAACATTCATAGCATTGGTATCCTAGGCAAATCATTTGGCAAACAAATACATCCAAAACAAGCCTAGAAGGTAAAATCATCCAGACAGCCAGTGTGAAGAAAAAGACGCATAAATGTCTTTCCCTAGTGATTATTCTCCAGTTAGATCACATTAACAAAGGAATTTCATTTAATCAGGGGACAAGTTCTGATTTAGAGACATGCAAGAATGGCACTTGCAAAGAGTTACCATCCATGTCTTGTTGTTACCCCTGAATAACACTGAAAGACATCCTGCATGAAGGGAGAGAGAAGGTAAACACAGTGGCGGGGGGTCGGTTTCTGAGGAACGTGAGCAAGGGAAAACTTACTTTTGTCAGGAGAGTTGAGGAGGGCTGCGGAGGAAGAGGAGAGGCGCTTGCTGATAGCAGAATCTGTAGGCTGTTTGAGGTTTGTAGTAGAGGAGGAACGTTTGTCTATAGGGCCGACAGACAGACCAGGGCAGCAAAATTAGGGGGAGTGAAGACAACATGGGATCTACGTTAGGGTGGATTCTATAACGTGTTTAGTACAGAACTTAAAAAAATCTTTTACAGTTCAGCTACAGGCAGCAAAGAGATTTTACAGTTCATCATGTCAAACTAATTTAGATATTTCTAATCAATAAACTACATTATAAACATATATCAAAGTAAGTTCTTCTTAAATCATAATCACAACGGTCAACATTCTCAGCCAAAATGGCAGCACATTTAATAGAGTCAGAAAGTTGCACAAAGACATACAGTATCATACAGTTAGTCATCAAAGAGCTAGTCAAATTCAAGAAAGCAGGCAAACTCTTAAACCTCATTTGAAACATGGCGGTTTCTTGTGGATGCCCCATCTCAGTGCAAAAACAGTCAAGAAAAGGAGTGAGGAAGATTAAAAGGCAGCACCACTTGTGAACAACCTTGTGAATACAAGGCGTAAAGAATGAGTCAGTGGTGAATGCATGAGTGAGAAGGAGGAGGGTACAGAGCTAGTTCGTGCCAAGCTGTGCCACTAGGGACAAGCAAGCAAGCAGTGACCACCTTGTGGTGTGTGGCTTCTCGAAGGCTTGGAGACCGGAGAGGCTGGGGAGATTACTATAGAGACTGGGGAGGAGGTGGGGCCACTGTCGCTCTGACCTGTGGGAGGGGCATGAATAGACATTCTAAGGGAGATGCATACACACTCTCCACTAGAAGGGAGAGTCAGAAAAAAACAGCTGAGATCATTTGGGAGTTACCTGTTCTCAGGCAAACTTACTCAGGCCAATGTAAACCAAAATGAAAAACAAAGGGAAAAAAAAGAAACAAACACACAGGCAGTTCCAGCATTATACATGGAACATTTAAACTAATATTGACTTGCAAGTATTTCATTCACACAGTTTGCATAGTTTGTCATATGACCCTTCAGAGGAAGGTTAACCTAATATTCTGAAGCAAAACAGTAGACGTACAAATATCTGTAAATTAACAAATGTTTGCAGGAAACTTGAATATTCTTTTCTTTTTTTACCTGATGTGTCTGGAGTTTGTTATCTAGCACATTTATAAATCATTTGTAAGCCAGAGGAAGAAAAAAATGCAAGAGGTAAAAGAAATTAGAAATTTTTTTGCTTTAGTGCTCATACCATTTTTGTTATCCGAGTCTGGTAGGCCACTCCAAGACCATCTTTTCTGCCTCTGCTCCATGCGATGACTGCGCTCCATAGTGCGCCGCATCACTGCCTCATAGTGCTCCTACACAGCACAACAATATATACTGTATAAGTAAATAATCCCAAGGTTCTCAGTTAGAAAACAAACCAGGGGCTATTAGCACTGCCATCAAGCCTCACCATATTTAAGTAAAAGAACTAAAACTAGTTTCTCTTCTTTACCCAGGAATGAGAATACAGAGCCAGAAAATACGGATAAAACTAAAAACAGTGCAGACCATTAAAGGAACAAACAGTTTCTGTCCTTCTGAAACTGCTGACCGACTGGCACAAAAATGTAGAGAAGAATTACAAGAGTGATCACAAATGGCTCTAAAAGCTCATAAGACTTTCTTCTTAATGAATCAGTTTGCAAAAAACGAGTTTAGGTTTGATTAGGTTTCCAATGATTGTGTATTGCTCAATAACTTTTAGCATATAGTGTGTACATGATGCATAAGAAGGCAAGTTGATGAATGTGTATATATATATATATATATAATATATAATATATATACACATACATACATACACACACACACACACACACACACACACACACACACACACACACACACATACATATACACAAACACTATGCTCTGATGAATGGACTAATTATATTTTACTAAAAATATATGAATAAATATTAAAACCAGAAAGAGAAGAAATGAGCTGACCTTTTCCTCCTCCTGCTTTTGTTTCCTCTTCTCCTCCACAGCAGCTCTTCTCTGCTCCTCTTTCCTGCGCTGCTCCTCCAGCTTTCTTTGTTTTTCCTCAATCTGTTTCTCAACCTGAAGCTTGGCCTTTCGTTCTCGCTCTAGAATCTGAGAGCCACGCACTGCTGTATTGATCACACAGAACTGAATATGAATTTGTTACCACAGTCTAAGTGCGTTTCTAGAGTTTATAACATATGCTGCTTCAAAGAACTAGAAAAAAAGAATGCATGTGTGCAAAACAAAACAAAAAACACAACACAATGCATGACCCACCTTGTTGCTTTTCTTGTTCTTCTCTCCTTTCTTTGGCTACTCTGAGTTTGTCATCAATTCTAAGGGTTGCTCCATCAATCACTACAGGAAATGCAAATATACTGCATGTCAATTCATTTAAAGAGAGATACTCAGCTGAGAGCCCTGGGGTCAGACTGATAATCCAAGACTATTAATTAGGAGCAGTGGTACTTCCTAATAATGTTTAAAGGCTGGGTGATATCATAATGTGATTAAAATATTAACATGATAAAATCTCCTTAGTTGTTTCCCGGGTCCAATGTTTTGTTGGTGTCTCAGCATTCTGAGTATTCAGACACAGTTTCTGTTTTTGCCACATTACAACTGTACATTCCATGTTTTGTTACGCTCAGGCATCCACATTATATGATACGATTTGAGCTCATGTGGCAACATGTTTGACAATAACAATCTGTTATGATGAGTTATGATTTCAATGATGCAACAATTTTCAGTACAAACTATATTATTCTAGTATCCTGAGACACTGATCCTGACCACTTCTGCCCTTTGGGTCTGCCTAATCCATGCACTACTTCTGGTTGGACCCCTCATCGCATCTAGACCACTCACTGCTGAGGATGGCATCATGTGGAATGCTTAAAGATACACTTGATAACTGAGGAAAGTTTGACTTAAAAACCATGAAGATGAATTTGGACAAATTTGATACAATCGGTGCTGCTGTGATGGCACGTGAATACAATTTGTTTTATTAGTTTTGGGACTGAGATGAACAGAAACACACAGGAACTGTATTATTTAAGCCGATACCTGGTTTAGCATGGCTCTTGGCAGCACTGGCTGTAAGTGATGCAGGGCTGCTCCCCGCTTGGCTCCGCCGCTCTTCAGCCTGTGCCTGTGCAGCTGCGGCTGCATGAGATATAAGGGACACAAAAACATGACGAACAAAAAAAATAATAACCTAGATAGCTAAAAAAGCAATAAGAAGGAACAGCTATACCTGCCTTTATGCAAAACAATGAAAAGAATTTTGTGGTTATGTAATTGACCATAAGAGCAAATAGTGTGACAGCGCAGTGTGGTCAGATTATGTATTGTGAGGCACTGGGAACATGGGGCATTGACAGTGGAATAGGTGTGTGCTCAATACATGCAAGAAGTGTAAATAGAAAACAGATGACCTTTTCCATGATTAAATATGTAACCTCTGTCCTCGGACAATACAGTAATGCTTTGTGAGTAAAGGAGGAATTGAAATAAATACAGAGAAAACATGATCAACAGTTCTTTTTAACCCTGAAGTAACAATGTGTGCCAGTAAGAAAAGAAAGTTTAATCAAGGCAGAGGGGCATATAAATGGTTCACCCTTGAAAAGAATATATATATCTATACTGACAAATGTGCTGACGCTAATTTGTTGGTAGATGCTGTTTTATTGGTTTGTTTACACAAAATTATAATACTGTCATAATTCACTGTACCCTTCACTCTCTTCTCAGAGTCTCTGTGTAACGGCTAGAATCTACGCAATCAAGGCAGCGAGAATACAACAAGTTATATCTGAATTAGAAGTGTGCATATTTGTAATTTATCATATGCTAGCATAAAAACACAACAACAAAAGCAAATGTGATGGTTTGACACATGCGCATTGAGGGGACACACATTAAACCAAAGAAGCCAATCAGGAACAGATTGTAATATAAAATATTATAGACTATACACCCGTCCAGATTGATTGGCTGGAATTGAGTAAGAGCAGCTGTTTTGGCATTGAGTGCATGCAAAAGTTTGAAAAATAAAATCAGAGTGCAAAAACACAGCTTTATACTCAGATTGGTGTTATGAAAATAAAGGCATACTACACATATTACAACTCCAAACTGAATAATTTGCTCTGGCCTGAATTTAGGGAAATACATGCACTGTAAGTACATCGGCGTCATTCAGAAAGGAGATTGCATGTATGTAGGAATCAAAATCGTGACCTTTTTTTCTCTTAATCGTGCAGCCCTACAGTACCACTGTATGAGGTTTTATTTAAAAACTCCACAACACCAGCTTAATTTACTTCAATTCACACTAATCATTCAAATATTCTCAACCGTGTCTAGTTTGGTGGTTTGGGCCATGTTTCTCACATTTAGTGCTGAGTAGCAGGCAAAGTTAGCATAAATTTACAACACAGCAGAACATTTCAAGGGGGAAATGGCTGTAACGGACATCCGGCAACAATAAAACAAAGCAAGGTTATCAGCTGTGAAAACAGCCACGAACAAAAGCACATCTAAGAGAATAAAGTTTTTATTTATTTATTAATTATTTTTTTAAGTATTGGACACAGTAGAGGAAAACTCTACACTGTACTACATTACCACAAGCAGTCAATTCCGAAGACATCAATTTCATTCTAAACTAGAAAAACCTGACAAAAGAAATTATATAATCCCTGTTGGGAGAGGGAGAGAGAGAAAAAAGGATATTATAGTAAGTGAAAACATTTTGTAAGCGAGCATTTGTCCCAAATTACCATCCTGCTGCCAGACTAGGGTATCCCAAACATAGACATGACTGACAATCCAGTCTGAAGAGCTTATTCATCAAACTGAATGAGCATTTGGGAGCAAAGTGCATCGTACAGTAAATCTGATGAGAGAGTGTGATTTCAGGAAAGAGCTCAGGTGAAATAAGTACTGATTTGGAGAATCAAAAATTTTTCTGGACAACTTGCATATGCACAATCACACACAGTCAAATCTGATCCTGAAACAAGTATACGCAAATTCCCACGACAATTTCAATTTCACCTTTAGGCATGTTTGCATGGATAAAACGAAGTCTTATCAGAGCTTGGGTAAAAATTGGGCTTAACATTTTTTAAAGTGCCTTTTTACACAAGGGGAAACATTTCCTAAAAAAAAAACAAAAAAAAAAACAGATGGCTTGGTATTAATTTGTAATTTTTTTTTACAAGATTTTGACAAGTGAATGTTTATCAGCTCAATAATTCAATTAAGGCATCATGAAGCTCTGATCTGTATGCAGAGTTTTACTGAACAAACAAGCAATTTAAAGATGTGTGAATGTTACATGATTTTTTAGCTTATTACAGTATTTCATTTACATCCATTTCAGCCACTTTGAGATGTATGTAATTGTTTTTTTTTTTTTGCTAATTATAGCAGCCTGCAAGCTACCTGCGTGTCCAGACTGAGGAGAAAGGAGCTGCTTCAAGAGCACTTCAAAGCCGCAAAGCAGCCGAATCTGCTCAGTATGCGAAAGGACACAGAGTCACCCTCTGCCACTGTGGGCCAAGCAACACGCAAATACACAGCTGTCAAACAGTGAGCGCTAAAGGCGATTGAGCCCCTCTCACTAAAACAAATCTAACATGTCGAGAAACATCAATACAAAGAATTAAACTGTTTCTACAAGCCAATAAGATGCATTTTGGCCAAATTAACAAGTGTTGTTTAAACAGACACTACATATCTGCTTTTTATCGATGTACAGTAGTTCAGTTTATGACTACACGCAAAAAGAAGTAATCAAATACCCAAGCTTTATTATGAAGATTAAATTCAATTCAGTTTTACTTATATAGAGCTTTTGAAAATGCTTATTGTCACTAGGCAGCTTTACAGAATAAAAAATAAAGGAAACGAGTTTGAGGAACTATGTATAAATCATAATTATCAAACCTGTCCCTAATGAGCAAGCAGAGGGTGACTGTGACAAAGAAAAAAAAATCCCCGAGATGACAATAAGAAGAAACCTGGAGAGGAACTAGACAGGTTACCCATCCTCATTTGGGGGATATCTGGATGGGAATTGCAATCCTGAACTATTAAGCGACTGCAGTAGCAAGTCATCAGAGGATAGCTGTCAGCATCAGCCAAGTCCAAGAAGACCACACTGGGCCTCCAGGAGACGAGATCTCTAACCAGATGCTGGGCACCAGGATAAGGGTGACAGTTAGTTAGTTTTCTGAAAGAGAATTGAGAATTGCCATTGACTTTTAATCACCTTAAGCCATTTTATAAACATATCTTTAAAGCTAATAACTGCAATGATCTGACTTTAACAAAAACCAACAAGCTCCCATATTTCATACTTAAAGATCTGCAGGGAATTGTTTCATTCAAGTGCAGTGTTCAGACAAAAACAGCATGCTTAGGAAATCCTTGCATTTTTTAAAACCCCTGTATCCTGACTTAAGCCACTTCCACTGACAGCTTCTTTACTATATGCCTCACAATATAAACACCATTATCTAAAAAATATCTGCCTATATTATAGTCATATCAAATTAAGAGGATCATATAAACACACTATTATAAGCAAAATAAGACTCGTCCTGAGGTTTCACTTCAGTAGTTCTACATGGTTCTCATTCTACATCATGCCATCCACTTTCTGCATTGTACCAGTCCATTTTACAGTAAAACACCACCACAACCACAGGATGCTCCCATTAGCATGCTTTGCAGGTGTGATGGTCCTCTTTCGATTAAAAGTCTTACTTGCTGTATTTCCACCCCACATATTGTACAAGACACAGAGGTGGTGATTACGGCCAAACTATTTTTGTTGCATCTGAGCAGAGAACACTCCTCCAAAATGCTAGGTCGTCAACCTGGAGATTTCGTGTAAATTCAGTCTGCCTTTTTATTATGCCAAGGAGGTCATTGGGTACTTCCTTAACTGCAGACTCCTTCACCATTCTTGGAGTTCTGTTAAACCTTTCAGTCCGAAGTTCATTCATCCTTTTTTGCACCTTTCTATTAAATAATTAATTATTTTGTGGCTTTCTACTGAATAATTAAATGTCTGTGGTGGAGTTACACAGATTTTCCACATGGTATCATGGGTAAAATGGCTCTTGCCTTTTAATACAGCCACAAATGCACTCATAATTATGAGGTAATTGTAACAATTAGCCAATGAGAAGTAAAAAAATAATTCACAACATAATATTTCAACTGTTCGAGACCACTTAAAGAGTGAACTTTAGACCCACTGAAAACCTGATAAAGTGAACCAACACTGCAATAATTCGGTTTCTAATCAATTGTTTTGGAATGACCTCTGATGTGAACAAGCCACATAGATGAAGGGTGAAAAAAAAGCAACTTTCTGGCCAAAGGTTTGTAGACACAGCACAATAACACTCATGAATGCTTAATGATTACTAATGCTCTTGTGATTAAATTGACAAAAATGAGAACTGAATGTGGTATCCAGTAAAGTCAGGCACTGACATTGGGTCAGTGTTTCAGTGGGCTTAAGCTCAAGGTTCTACTGCAACTCTGACAAACCATGCCTTCATAGAGCTCGCATTGTGTACAAGGGCATCATCATGTTGGAATAAATTCTGACCTCTTTGTTTAATGAAGTGTACAAAGAATTTCTAGACAGTTGTATGCTTCCAAGACACACATATGGATATGATAGACAGGTGTCCACAAAGTTTTGGCCATAAAACGTAATAAGACTTGTGAAAAATTAAAAGTTAACATCTTTATCCCAGGAGTAATTACACGTTTGGCCTCAACTGTAACTATGACATATTTAAAAAAGGTCTCATTTCCCCTACCTTCTCTCGAGCTTGTTCCTCAAAAACAAACCAACATACAGATATTACACAGACAACTACATATTTATAGGGTGATGGGAGTGTTTGTAATTTTAGAAGCAAGTACATTCTGGGTTCCATAACGCTTGTGTTATCAGGAGTCTCCTTTCAGACAGCGGATACCTATATAGCTAGGGTGCTCTGGGGCACATCTGGGGCCAAAACGATTATGTGTTGCGGATAATTCAAATTAAGTAACCCTGTTATGTTACTATGCTGAATACGCTTTAGAAATGAAACTTTTTTTTTTTTTTTTTAAACCAAATTCACTCAGTCAGAGAAAACACTAGGAACAGTCATGTAAAAACACTACAGCCTTCTGTCTTTCTCCACACCGACAGCAACACCAGGCAGCGAGAGTCAGCTCATGGCCGGTCAGTGAGCTCATGTTACCAGTCTGCGTGAGCTCTGTGTGTGTGTCTCTCTGTGTTTTGCTGCAGTAGCTAGGACAACAGGAAGTGCTTGATTACACATGCCAATAATGCAGACCTTCACACAG
Organism: Clarias fuscus; assembly: GCA_030347435.1. Lineage (NCBI taxonomy): Eukaryota > Metazoa > Chordata > Actinopteri > Siluriformes > Clariidae > Clarias > Clarias fuscus. The sequence goes on along the minus strand of CM059214.1, from coordinate 19,569,971 downwards.
AGTATGACTGTGATTATTCCCACCTCTCTTTTGCACTATGTTACTCATATATACAGTCATGTACATGACCTCATTGCACATGACTAGAAATTATATTAAATAATAATAAACTTATATAATAAAATATATAACAAACATCTCTGACACAGCATTACACTGGGTTTTAATCTTCTGCTGAGCGATCAGAAGTTATCACACTTTTTTGCAGCCAATGATTATTTAAACCGCTACATAAATACTACAAACAAGGTCTACAGTTTTATGAATATAATACAACTGTTCCTATTTTAAGCTCGTTATGCAAGTGTGTACAGATAATAATGTGGCTGTTTGCTGGAGACATTATTGCTAAACCTTTCACTGATAGAATTCAGCAGGTCCAAGTGTCATTGTTTATAGACTGAATTTCATTAACTACAAGATAATACAGTGCAAAACCAATAAATAAATAAATTAATGAATGAATAAATAAATAAATATATTAATACACACAGACTGCCTGGAAACGCTTCAGACACTTCTGAGGATCACTGGGTCTCTTGAGGGTAACACTGACAACACTGATGTAATCTAGATTTTTCAGACAGGTGTTACACCACTACATATTCTCCATTTTTAGATTAAGACTGATGAAGCAGCTCAGAAGTTAACAAATGTGAAGTATCTACAACGTTAGACTGGTTCTACAGGGTGTCCTGAAAAGTCTCCATACAGTATATACAGGAAATTAACATAATTAAGCAATTAATATCGTAACAACAAATGTGTTAGTATGCGTTCATCGTGAGTGGGAGCAACAACTCGGTGTGTGTGTGTTTATAAAGAAAAGGCAATCGTGTAGGAAATGTTTAGTGAATAAAAGTATATTTTGCTAAAAATTTTCCCTAATGTATGGAGATTTTGGAACATACATTACATACATTTTCTAACAATGTTTCGCAAATCAACTGATTTCCTACAAAAAAATTTTTTTTATATTTTGAAATGTTGTTAGCTACAGAATCAACAGTTATCAATTATTTTTAAAATATACAGATAGACTAATAGTGAAATTTTATAAGAAATTATGGGTTACTAACAGACAAACACTGCAGTAACATATAAGTATCATATGACATGATGCATCACATGGCTCTGCTACACACCAATAAAACCCCCAGGAGGAAATGCAGGATGTCAGCATTGTGCTGAATTCTTCCTGTACCTCTGTATAAACGAGAGTGTGATCTCAACTACACTAGCAGCTATTCTCTCTGAGAAAGAATTCCCTTTAAAGAAATAAGAAGCTTGATATATTTTAGGTATTTATATTATATATTATAGGTATTTTATTCAGGTACATCTACAAACTGATTTGTAATTTTAGGTTGAGTTATTAATAAATTCTGCTTTAAACATAGTGAAGAACAAAATTCATAAAACTCTAATCATAAGTTTTATGAATGCTAATCCACTCTTGGTAACTGCCAGTGATGTATGGATAGATGCTGAAACTTTCAACAAAGTCACAAAACAATATAGTATTTGATGTAAACAGCTTCACACAGCTATTACGTCATTCTGCTTTTTGCACAACAGCTTCCGATTGCAGTAGGAGCTACAGGTAACCCGTTCTCCAAATTTGGTTACAGTCTCCAATCAACTCTTTAGGACTGTACTTTTGGAGCCATTCAGGGCACTCCATCTATCCCTCAAGTTCTCCTTAACAGGTCTGAAACAGTGATATACAGTACATCCATCATTATGGTGCCTTGCTCCTCAGGTCTCTCATCTACCCTGCGTTAGCATCTCTGAGAGTGTCTCATTGTCAGACTGGAACAACAGTTCTGCAGACCCAGTGTAGAGACAGTGCATAATACAGCCAGGTGTATGCACCCCGAAGTGGTGTCCAGTTGGGCAAACCACATGTGGACCTGTTGGTCAATAAAAATAAACCCACGGTCATCTGTGATTCTTGTTTCTGGAGTGGGCCAGCTCTCAAGATCAGCACACACTAGCTCACAATTGCCCATACTGTTTATTGTAGGCATTTATTCCTTTCCCACTGATTCTTCCCAGATTGCTCAGAATTCAGCAACAAAGCCAACCTGTTTGTGGCCTGCGAGATGTGATTTGCACTGAGGCTCTTGTTAGTGTTCAGAATACCTTGACAGAACAAGACTCTCAAAAAGGAGGTTTAATCCCAGAAAGCAGTGTAATGTGACAAATATTCCCAAGTCCTATACTGACTTTTTTTCTACCTTCATAAATTTTAAAGGTGTATAGTTTTCCAGGCATTTAATGCACTTTTTTTCAGTTGTTAGTATGAGGTAATTTAAAAGATAGGCTGCAAAAGAGAGCAAAGTACATTATCGACCTCAGGAACAATTTTATAACCTCAAGCCTCTTGCTATCAACAACAGCAAAACCCCATTCGCCTGCTGTTCATTAGTGCTGCACAAAGTTTGATGATCATTTTCAATACTAGACTGTAATAAACTGTTTGACTGTATAACAGTTGATTAGCTCCATGCTGCTAAATTGTTTTGGATAGGCCCCAATAAAATAAAAAAAAAAAATTAATAAATAAAAACTTCAGCAGCAGGTTCATGAATTTAGAAAACAGTTCACATACACTAATTATGCTGGAAAGTAATACAGTATATCCATGTTGAAAACAGAAAGTGATAAACTAGCAAATCACTGGAATCTGATGAATTTATACTGCATAATGCTAGGTAGTTCCCTTCAGCTCTTTATCCAATAGCCGCGAGGGATATTTTTTATTTCTTTACATTAAAGCGTACAATGCAGTACAGCCCTGACATTACTCAAATAGTTAAATAAAAACGTGTTTAAATTATTCTGAAACTCCATCCACACACACATTCACAATTTGGAGCAATTGAGCCCAGGCAACGCACCATGCGGCATGTTTTAGGAGGTGAGATGACTCCCACATGAACACTGAGAGAACATGCAAACACACTGAGACATACAAGGCTTATTTGACTGGAGAAAAACTAGAACGAAAAGACAGAGCTGTGCAAACAAACATTTCTAAGAATTGATGAATGTGAGTCCAAATGTAATGTGCAACGTGTCAGAATTCAGAACCTAAAATAAAGCAGATAACAGGCACATGAGAAGGAAGTTTTTATGGAATCAGATAAACAATCAGATAATACAGACACAAATTTAATTGTTTTAGTAATTATCTGTTTAGTGTAGGGCCAAATGCAAGAACATTTTACATTATATAGATCAGAAACATCCCAGTGCTGTTCATGTCCATCACCCATTTTGATAGGTCAGAACTAATTGTTGTATAATGTAAAACAGACAGTGTCACAGGTGTTCTAATAACATTGTCGGTCACGGATGGATGACAGTAGATTAGTACGGTCCGAAAGGAAGAGCAGCTGCCTGCCAAAACCCACTTTCAAAACCCACCACAAAAACACTTAACGCAAGAAAACATGTCTGATAACACCGTCATCTTAAACAACACTGTCCCCTTAATAACTGCTTCCAAGTTGGTGTCAATGGCATCTAAAACTATTTTAAAACTACCTTCACTCCTGTTAATTACACTGCTGGGGTAACTCTGAGGTCTGAGTTGAAGTGCTTAGCTTGATGTTGAAGTGAAAAGTTTGAAATCAGAAGATGATTGTGACCAATCAAAAAGCAAATATCTGAAAGTCACAGGACTGGTTGAATTGTATATATTAATCTGATCTCAGAATCAGATCCTGTGTTAACCTTATTCCACTGGGGGAGGGGGGTCATGGGGCCTATCCCAGGGGACTTTGGGCACAAATCAGGTTACACGCTGGACAGAGTGGCCATACATTGCAGGGCACACACACACAAACAAACAACCAATTAGCCTAATCCACATGTCTTTGAACTGGGGAGAAGGAAACACACCGAAAGCAGACCCTGGGGCGGGACTCGAACCATCCATCCTAGAGGTCATGGTAAAAACTACTATGCTGCCTAACTTCCTCTTAATAATAATAATAATAATAATAAATGAAATTGTTATTTAATCTAACGAATTTAATTCTAACCCCACCAACCTTAATTCAACGTGCTTATTTTATTTATTTGTTATAATACTTGGTTTTGGTATCGAGCCTCGTGGTATTACACATAGGAAGTTAATGATATCAAGGAGAGTTGGTTGGTATCGGAACAACCCTAATATCTACACAACCGTAAACTGCAAAAAATATATATATCTTACTGAACAGATAAATTAAACATAGCACTCAGTCTCAGAGAGATTAACATCACGAATGCACGGTGGCTAAGGGGAAACTAGCGCGCCGGTGAAGTATGCAGAGTTGCTTCTGAAAAGCTAAGTTAAGCTAATTAGCTAAAGGATTTTTTTTTTTTACAATCATAAGCTAACGGAAACTTACAATAACTACAGCGACTACGGGTACATGAATTGTCTACATGAAAAAGGCGCACAGCGTATATTTATCTACCCGTATTTACTAAGTTAAGGAGTTGTTATTTCCCTCTGTTGCTATTCTGGCTAGTCAGCTAGACAGTCACAAGATGACAGGAGCATCCTTAGCTACGTGTCGCTGAGAGACTCCGGCCAAAGCGAACCAGAAATACAGACGAACAGAGAAACAGAAAGAGAGACCTGCGTCAACCGACCAAAGTGCAGTTTTTCCCTCCCTGTACATTGTACAATCCATATTTATCCCTGTAAATACAACCAGCAACAACAAAAAAAACATACAATAATACTTACCTGCACAGTTAGCTAGCTACATCCATAATTAGTTTAAATAAACAGTGACCAGTTACTCACACACCCACAAAAAATAAATGTTTAGGTTCGGTCCAACTTTTGTGCAGGAGCAGTAACCGAGCAGTATAAACACGCTTACCGCGATTTAACGTTATCTGCACATCTGAAAGCCGCTAAACTGCAGCCTGTCTGTATGAAAGTGTCTGGCTTTCAGCCCAAACCTTACAAACTGCCCCAAAACACTTCGAGCTTCTCACACAAGCCTAATTTGTAAAGCAAACTCTGCGAGAGCTGATGTAACTAACGCGTTCCTACCCATTTGTGCTCGCAGTCCTTTTAGAGACGTTGTGCCTTCCGCCATTTTCACCGAAGTTTTCCTTCTCTTTTCTCCCCTCTGCTACATTCATTAGCTCGCAGGGCGCGAGAGCCGGGCACGCGCACTTGCCATAACACTGCAGCGCAGCGCCATCTACTGTTAATCTTGGTACAAAACTCCTGCATCAAGACAGAAAAAGGGGTTATATGCCTTAAATAGAAAACGAGGGCTATCAAAAAGTTTCGAGACTAGTTTTGTAAAACGCCAACAGATGGCGACACAAGGGTGCACGCACAGTCACGAGGAACGTTGACCTTTATAAGTCAGTGTACAAAAAGACAACATCCTGTGTACATTGGGAGATGAGCAACTGGAGCTATTCTGACCACGTCTGCTATTTCATCATGGACAGCAAGTTAGAACAAAGTGTGAACATAAAATTCTGTTTGAAATGGGGCACATCTGCCACAAACATATTTAACATGATGTTTGAAATGTTTACAGCGAAGCTGCAATGTGTCCTTCGAGGTGTTTTGAGAAGCACCGCTCTACGAGAATGAAAGAACGTCACTGGAAGACGACAAGAGATCAGGACGACCTTCAACGAGCTCAACCCTTGAAAATGTTGAAACCATTCCTGAACTTGTGCATGATGATCATCAGAGAACAATCCACAACATTGCTGCCATCGTCAAGTTTGTCCCTTGGCTCCTGAAACATTTGCAGAAGGAACATTATGTCAAAGTCTACCAAGAACTCCATCAGCGTCCCGTGGATGACCCATCCTTCATGTCGAGGATCATTACTGGTGACGAAACTTGGGTGTATGTGTATGTGTGTACCTTGAGACGAAGCAACAGTCTTCACAGTGGAAGAGTCCATCATCTCCACAACCGAAAAGATGAGGCAGGTCTGCAGCTCGAGCAAGTGCAAGCTCATCGTCTTTTTCAACATTCGTGACATTGTGCATTGAGAATTCGTCCCCAGTGGCCAGATCATCAATAGCAAATTCTACTGCCAGGTTTTAAGGCGTCTGAGGAAGAACATACAGTGAAAAAACAATGCTTATAAACAGAGCTAAACTTTTTTTATACCACCCTGTATAAGAAAGACATAGCTGTTAATGTCAGTTTATTTGATTTACAATGTGGAGCAGAAATGTAAAAAACAGATTTCCTTAAACAGGGTATTATTATTATAAAGAATGTACTAGGAATAAGGAATTTGAGGGGAGTTACATAGTGGTGAACCACTCCTTAAAAGAAAACACTGCTTGGTCTTGGCACACTACTACATCCTTACAGATGCTTACCACTTCTCCTCTTGTTCCACTATCTGATGAGTCTTAGCCTGCATGCTTACTCGTTAATTTTTCAGTTTGGCCTCAGTTACCCTAAATAATGCAGTGCCATTAGTGGTACCGGTCACTAAGGAGAGTGTTAATGGGAGCGTTAGTGTCATATGGAAGGTCATGTTACAGTATGCATGGACTGTTATGAGAAATTAGTCCAAAGTTTCATCCACTGATATGCTTGTGGAACATGAAACACTGTCCTTTAAGCCATTTTAATACACATTAGATGTAAATATTAATGAAAGGTACCCAAAGACATAGATTTGATTATCAACTGTGTATGTAATTTGACCACCAGGATCTGGTGAAGTGATATAAGGTCTTTTAAACAGAGTATTGTTTTCCCTAGACAAATACATACAAAGGAGTGTGAGAAAATTCCTTTAGGCATGTGGAGAACATGAGAAACAGACAGGAATCAGTTCCTGAGTTCAGGTTCTTGATCTGTGAATGATCTAGTCCTTATTCCTAGATCTATAATGCTACCCACTGTACATCCCACAGTTAAATCAAGCAACATTTTAGCTCATCAACACTTTGCTGAATGTAGACAAATTAATATAATAAGGTGTGGACAATCACCAAAATTGCAACAGATAAAATTAGCTTTTTTTTCTTTTTTTTAAAGAAATGGCATTTTTTATTGGATGGAACCAGAACATAATTCAAAAGACCACTACTATACCAACCCTGTTCTGTGCAATAGTGTTATATTAAGAGAAATGCAATTGTAAAATGTAGGGTTTTTTTAATTATACACCATATACAAATCAGACATATTTGCACAAAATATTGTGCCCAGTATTCAGTTGGTTCCCCTTGTGCAACTGGGCAAGTCTGACCCCTCATGGTATGGCTCCACAAGACCTCTGGGGATGTGCTGTGGTGTCTGGCAACTGGACATTGGCAATGGATCCATTGGGTGCTGTGGGTTGTGGGATGGGGCCTCCATGAATCAGACTTGTCTGTCCTGTGCAGCCCAAGTGTATTTGATTGGATTGGGATGTAGGGAGCTTGGGTTGGCAGCCTTGAGCTCTTTACCTACTGGACTCTGGACCTGCTGGTTGTGGTGCACTGGGTGTTCTGATTTAGTATTGACTAAATGGTGACTTTTAATGGTGAATGGTGCAGCATTGGTTTGTTTTTAAGGGATCAGACCAGTCACCCTACTCTTTGATCCCTGCAGGCATGCCCATGATCCTCTCACAAGTTCACTGGTGTATAATTGACAATCAATGTTATTGTGTTAATTCTATGTGGAGTTAATGTTATGGCTTCTTGATTTATGTTCAAAAGTATCTGGACACCTGTTCGTCACAAGCAGATGTGCAAGTTACACTTGCACAGATGTTAAAAACATCTGTTTTTAAAACTATGGACATTTTTACAGTAGTGGATCCCACCTATGCTGCTATAGTCTCCTTCTTCAGAGAAGGCTTTCCAATAGATTTTGAATTGTCCTTGTAGAGATTTGTGCTTTTGTGTTCAGAAGTGCGTTAATGAGATCAGACACCGATGTTGGACATGGAGCCTTGGTGTTCAGTCGACATTCCAGGTCACCCCAAAGGTATTCAGCGTAGTTGTGGTCAGGACTCTGTGCAGGTCTTCCAAGTCCTTCTACACCAACAGTGACAAACCTTGTCTTTATGGAGCTTGTTTTCTGTACTGTCATGCTGGGCCCCTTAGCTCCAGTAAATATAAATCATACTTCCAGCTCCCGGCTTTGATGCAATAGTTTGTAGAAGGCCCACGTACTTTTATCCACACAATGTATCTTTAACTGAATTACCAGTAGAGATAGTGTTCCCAAGAAGTCATATTTAGAGAATGTACAGTTTCCATCAACTGCTCAAAGGAGATTATTGCATATTTTGCATGTCTTCACCATCGTTTTTCTAAATAGAAAGTGTGCATGTACTATACTTTATTTTATTTTATTGTAACAACTTAGTATTTATTATAGATTTTAGATTTTACATTCTTATATATTGGGATATTGCCTCTCTTATTTCCTTTTCCTTTTAAGTCACAAACATGTGTAATGATAGTCATGTAAGCATTTCTCTGCATATCATATTGTGTACTGTATGATTGTGCATGTGATGAATAGAAATTAGAATTTTGAAATGTAATTTATATATATGAGTCAGCCAAAAAAAATTATACACATTTCCGGAAAAGACAAATAGTATGATGAATATTATATTGTATGTTATATATAATATAATATTAATAATATAGTTTCATATTATTAGTATTATTATATTTAAATATATACAGTACTTCAGCCAAATACACCTGTAAAAACAGACACAGTCTCAATCTGGTGAAACCAGAGCAGATGGTTGGATTAGCCTGTTTGTCTGCTCCCTGGGCTGGGCACTGGGTAGTCACCAATTAACTAGGCTTCTTCTGAGACTATGAGCCATACAACAAGAACTGAGAGCAGCACCTTCCCAGTTGGGATGGACCCTGAATGGACAGGCCAGCTTTACCCTCAAATGCACTCCAATTGTCTATAAAGCCCACATTATCTTCGGAGCACCACCTGGACATCTAGTGGTTCAGTGACCATAACCTGCTGTCACCACAACGCATTGGGATGGGGCCAGAGCATACTACTCAATCAGACACCGCCTTTAATTTAAACACCTCTGTAAAGTTACTCTTGCTAACCTCTGACTGACAAAGGTGTATATCACTAGCTCCAGCATGTGTCACTACCTTTGAGATAGGGCTGTATACTTACAGCCCTACAGACTTGCTATGTCCGGTGCTCTGGCTCCCGGGAAACACCTAACCACTGTCGCTGGTGCCCCTACAGGCCTAGTTAATTTCATGTGCCTCAGTATAGAGTCTCCTTTAACCAGAGCTCTTTTAGGTCTCTTATAAGGTCTTTTACTTGTTACTGTGAAGTACGCAGAATGAAGGTATGTGAAGATGTGAGTTTATTTATAAGTATATTTTAATTGCACACTTCTCAGTGTGCAATTAAAATATGTACAGCGCAATCTACTGAATTTTGAGATTCTTTTTTTTATATAAGAGCATTTTCAACTTAATATTAAAAATTTCTTCCCGTGGGCCGATTGCAATCAAACAATACCTATATGGTACCTCAGCCAAATACACCTGTGAAAACCCCATTAAAATTTGTTCAGTAGTTTGTAGGTGATGTGTATAAACAAACAGCCAAACTAAAAATTCTAAAAAGGATCTTGATGTGTTTTTCGCAAATATACAGTTATATTTGAATGAGGTTGAATTTGTATTTTTTTCTTTTTTCAAGAAAAAAGCAGCTAAATGAAGAAAAAAACGAGTGGCCATCATTACTTTAAGGAATGAAGGTCAGTCAGTCCGAAAAATTGGGAAAACTTTGAAAGTGTCCCCAAGTGCAGTCACAAAAACCATCAAGCGCTACAAAGAAACTGGCTCACATGCGGACCGCCCCAGGAAAGACCACGAGTCACCTCTGCTGCGGAGGATGAGTTCATCCGAGTCACCAGCCTCAGAAATCGCAGGTTAACAGCAGCTCAGATCAGAGACCAGGTCAATGCCACACAGAGTTCTAGCAGCAGACACATCTCTAGAACAACTGTTAAGAGGAGACTGTGTGAATCAGGCCTTCATGGTAGAATATCTGCTAGGAAACCACTGCTAAGGACAGGCAACAAGCAGAAGAGACTTGTTTGGGCTAAAGAACAAAATAAAGAACACAATGAATGAGAAGGTGTGTCCAAACTTTTGACCTGTACTGTATATATATATATGAATGGAGTTTCAAAATAATACTTTATTGTTTAATCTTAATCCTTTTTATAATAATCTTAAACAATATATGTGGATAAAAATACCGTTAAATAGAAGCTGAAATTCTGGTGTTTTATCATCTCATACAGTACTGCATCACTGTCTGGTTTGGAAATTGTACCATATCAGACCGCAAGACCTTACAGCAGATAGTGAGGACAGCTGAGAAGATCATCGGGGTCTCTCTTCCCTCTATAGAAGGCATATACATCACACGCTCCATCCGCAAAGCCACCAGCATTGTGGCTGACCGGACACACCCCTCACACTCACTCTTCACCCTTCTGCTATTTGGAAAAAGATACCGAATATTCGGGCACTCACATCCAGACTGTTTTTACCCACAAGCCATCTGTCTCCTCAACACAAAGGGACTGGACTGATAAATATAAACACACACACACGCACACACACACACACACACACACACACACACACACACACACACACACACACACACACACACACACACACACACACACCATTCAGATGAACTAAATAACATCTGGACTGAACTGATAAACACACATGCACAATCACACTGATCTACAACCATCTCAATTTGTTCATACCTACCTACCTGTGCTGCTCTTTGCAATTTTTGCACAATATTTATTTCACTTGCTATTTGCACACTATATTTTTATATACTGCTTCTCTTCCCACTACCTCAACTCATACTTCATCTAAAAAAAAAAGGACTGTTACGTGTTACTTTGTTGTGTTTGTCATGTACATACGTGGACAAAATTATTGGTACCCTTCTTCAATGAAAGAAAAACTCACAATGGTCACAGAAATAACTTTAATCTGACAAAAGTAATAATAAATAAGAATTCTATGAATGTTAACCAATGCTTCAACGGAATTATAAAAAAAATGAACTCATGGAACAGGCCTGGACAAAAATGATGGTACCCCTAACTTAATAGTTTGTTGCACAACCTTTTGAGGCAATCACTGCAATCAAACGATTCCTGTAACTGTCAATGAGACTTCTGCACCTCTTCAGGTATTTTGGCCCACTCCTCATGAGCAAGCTGCTCCAGTTGTTTCCGGTTTGAAGGGTGCCTTTTCCAGACAGCATGTTTCAGCTCCTTCCAAAGATGCTCAATAGGATTGAGGTCAGGGCTCATAGAAGGCCACTTTAGAATAGTCCAATGTTTTCCTCAGCCATTCTTGGGTGTTTTTAGCTGTGTGTTTTGGGTCATTGTCCTGTTGCAAGACCCATGACCTGCGACTGCGACCCAGCTTTCTGACACTGGCCAGCACATTTCTCTCTAGAATCCCTTGATAGTCTTGAGATTTCATTGTACCCTGCACAGATTCAAGACACCCTGTGCCAGATGCAGCAAAGCAGCCCTAGAACATAACAGAGCCTCCTCCATGTTTCACAGTAGGGACAGTGTTCTTTTCTTGATATGCTTCATTTTTCCGTCTGTGAACATAGAGCTGATGTGCCTTGGCAAAAAGTTTCATTTTTGTCTCATCTGTCCATAGGACATTCTCCCAGAAGCTTTGTGGCTTGTCAACATGTAGTTTGGCATATTCCAGTCTGACGTTTTTATGATTTGTTTTCAACAATGGTGTCCTCCTTGGTTGTCTCCCATGTAGTCCACTTTGGCTCAAACAACGACGGATGGTGCGATCTGACACTGATGTTCCTTGAGCATGAAGTTCACCTTGGATCTCTTTAGAAGTCTTTCTGGGCTCTTTTGTTACCATTCGGATTATCCGTCTCTTTGATTTGTCATCAATTTTCCTCCTGCGGCCACGTCCAGGGAGGTTGGCTACAGTCCCATGGATCTTAAATTTCTGAATAATATGTGCAACTGTAGTCACAGGAACATCTAGCTGCTTGGAAATGGTTAAAAAGTTATCTCCTGAGACAACTCTTTCCTTCGCTTCCTCTGGTCCATGTTGAGTGTGGTACATACCATGTCACCAAACCACACAGTGACTACCTGGAGCCCTATATATAGGCCCACTGACTGATTACAAGATTGTAGACACCTGTGATGCTAATTAGTGGACACACCTTGAATTAACATGTACCTTTGGTCACATTATTTTCAGTATTTTCTAGGGGTACCATCATTTTTGTCCAGGCCTGTTCCATGAGTTTATTTTTTAAAATAATTCTGTTGAAGCATGGTTGAAAAGCAATGTCTGACTTTCATTGGTTAACATTCCTAGAATTTTTTTAAATTATTACTTTTATCAGATTAAAGTTATTTCTGTGACCATTGTGAGTTTTTCTTTCATTGACCGAAGGGTACCAACAATTTTGTCCATGTGTGTAGCTCTTTGTTTGCACGTTTGCACGTGCACTTTGTTGTCTTTTGTGTACTTTTTGTATAGAATCGAATAGTTTTTTTTTAGGTTAACTTAAATATGTAGAAATTTGTGTTGTTAAAGTTTCACTGTGCACTAACTGTATATGGTTGGAATGACAATAAAAGCCTACTTGACTTGACTTGACTTATCCTTTGCTTCCAAACCTCTGAATAGCAGTATGGAACTATAGTGTGCAGCACAAACAGACAAACTAGTCTTTAATTCCAATACCTTACCCCCTCACCCCCGCACAAATTGGAACTAAATTAAAAATAAGTACATAAATAAAAATTTGTACTCTGTAGCTATGCTTTACAGAGCCTTAGAGAACTATGGAGAACTATGAAGTAGAATCGGAGTCTGGTTTTATTCGCCAAGTATGTTGACACACGCGGCTTTGTGACTCTGACAGACACTTCAAATACAAAGCACTTTAAACATAAATAACTGAGCAGTTAAAATAAAGACCTGGGGGGAAAAAAATTCTAAGTATGTAACTGATGTACATAAAATACACATAAAGTGAGTGTGCCTGCTACAATTTATAACCACACACAGAGAAAGTCTATCTATACTAGATATGTTCAAGGCTGTAGGAAAATCGAATTGAATTCAATTTATTAGAGAAGAGCCTCAGCAAACTCTAATCACTGTAGACACAGGCTGTGAAGTGTTTGTGGAACGTTGTAGCTAGATGCACCAATTTTGTGGCCTTATTTTACCACCATTTATTTATCACCATCTAGCTGATAACAACCTGCCTAGTGTGTCAAAACAGCTAAATTAAGCAATAAATTGTTTGAGAGACAGGCAAATAAATTATAATGCATGCACAAGGTCTAGTCTAGACGACGGCATTGTAATAAATATCTTATATTGTATAGAGTTATACTGTTTTTTTCCTCCATTTTTTTCTTTCTTATCTTCCATCATAACCTTTGGCAAGGTGTGCCTCGTCTTAGACATACAAGTTATGTCAATTATGGCATCATGCAATGTTCCTTGAAAGTGTAACCATTCTCTGTTTAAACATTACATTTTGCCCCATAGTCCTCTATCATCATTTCACAAAGTAGTCATGTAGTCATGTCTAATGTAACTTGACATTGATCCTAGCTGCTGTTTATATAGCTTTGGATATTGGTAACGTATATTAATTTACACATTATATACACATTATTAGATTCATTGCTTTCTCTGAGTTTAATGATTAACTGTTGAAGCAAGCAGGAGTGGCCGTAAACGTTCAACACAATAAGCTACCTGGCTTTTTACATGGCTGACATAAGTGTAAAAGGAACGCTACCTTGGATCGGATGTTTTTTCCTTATATTTTGACATTATCCATGTCATGCAGAGATGCCATAATCCTGTAAGTAATCCTATTGTATAATTATGTATAGCCTATTACATAAAAACAGAAAAGCTTGCAAAGTGAATAATTTTTTTGTTTGTTTGTTTAATATATATAGGAAGAACTATCCTGTTTCATATGACTACAATCATGGGCACAAATAAGAAATGCCTGGCTTTTATTGTTTGTGTATGGACATGTGGGAGCTATCTGTTATTTTCAGGTAAAGTTACAAGAAAAAAGAATAACAGAGAATAGTATCACCAGCTATATACACTGTTTTAGGCACATAAACGTTTGTCAAATCTTTTGATAGATAAAAAAAAACAGTGATAGGGTTTTATTTAAGAATATATTAAATACATTATTCTGGCTTTTTTTTTTTTTTTTTAGTTTGACACCACTACATGGTTTGAAAGAAATGTTGCTCAATAACAGCTAAAGTTACAAAACTAATAATATATACGAATATATACCACATTATTTTACATTTAAAAAAACTTTTCGTACTCTATCATGGCATAACATTAATAATTTCTTAGATCACAAAAAAATCTTAATGTACCATAAATTGTGAATGTTTTTGATCTTTCAGTTTCTGCCAATCCCAGCCTCTGGGGAAAGAAGGTGAACTTCCTAGGTGTGAATTTCTGTCAGTGGCGACTGAGCAAAAACTTTTCTATGCCGTCTTTAGAGGAACTGAGTGTATGTGTTGACCTTAAGCGAGGAATTTCCACTGCAAGTTGGACTGCTTTTATGTACAATAAGCCAGGAGGACACAAAATTGAGCTCGGCTTGGCTGGAACTGGGGGGAATTTGAAGGTCTGGCTTTTCGGCGAGGAATGGATGATTGCACATAACCTACCCCTTCATAGCTGGCACACAGTGTGTGTGACATGGTCAAATCACAATCGAAAAATCCAGTTGATTATTAATGGCATAGTTTACTTAGATTCTAAGGTAAATGACTTATTGTCCAGTAGCCTGGCTCCGAATGGCACTCTGACTTTGGGAGAGGCTCACAGAATTGTTGGTGGAGTTATGGATATTGAGACAGGAACCAATTTCATTGGGGAAATTACTCTGTTCCGTATGTGGGGGATGGTGCTGACCCCTCAACAACTTATTGAGTTGAAGTGTGTTAGTGGAAATATTGTAAGCTGGAGCTTGAATAACTGGGAGTATCACAGATGTCCACCTATAACTGATCCCAGCCAGAAATATGGTGAGAAAAACCTAGAGATATTTACACCACATTTAAATGAATACTGTATATTTTCCTACACTTTATTCAATGCATGGCAGAGACTCTAAATCAGTTAGAAACATAAGAGTGCAGTCAAAGTCAGAAGGATTAGTATCTGTATATAGTTCTAAATCGTTCTCTCGTTTCAGAATGCCCCAAATATAGAATACATATGAAAATATTTGTTACACAAAAGATGAATTATGATCTAAATGTCAGTGAGATCAAGGAAGTCACAGAGCAGTGGGTAAGAAAATAAAAGGTTAACATAATTTTAGCAGAATATTAAACCTTGCAACTTATTAAGTGGATGACATGAAAACTGTATTTTCCTTTTTCATTCCCATAATTTAGCTGAAGAGCATTTTCCCTCAGAACATTTCTCTAAATTATGTGTTCATGTCACATCTAAGGTAATTCCAAGTTTACCATAATGTCTTGAAACATTTATTTGGTGTTTTTTGAGAACACACATATGGAATATATCATATCATAATGTCATAAATCACTGATTTACAGATGCTTTGTTTTCTTAAGTTAACAATCCTATAATTATAATGATATATAAGTATATCTACCTAATTCTGAAATTCCATCTCTTTAAAATCAGCCCAACACTAGAAAAAGACAGTCATCTCACTGAACAGAACAACATTAAAATGAAGGTAACATAAAACTAATAGACAAATACTGACACGCTATTGCAAAGATTGTTGTTAAGCATGTACAGTACTGTGTTAATAAACCAATATGCATCTGTGCAGGAGGGAAGAACTTTCGTATCTAAAACAGAATGGTAAAGTGAATACATCTGCATACACACATTCACACAGCTTACAGTATATTGATAACTTATCTCATTTTCTCATTCCTCATGTATGTTTTCTCTGTTAATCATTAAGGTTCAGCAGCATGGTATATGTGACAGTAAATCCTGCAGCTGCTGTAGATGAGACTCAGGCTCTGCTATGGACACTGTTAATACCTACCTACAACCTCAGTGATCATATCACCTTACAGACAGATCTGGCCTCTGTAAACATCCTTCCACGACGTAAGTGTGTGAATACAAGTGTATGTCAATCTGTTTCTTACATACATGATAAAGTAACATTCTCAGCATGTATCACCTCTTGCTCATCCTTTCAGCGACAGTTTTTGAAGGCTTGATGAACTCCACTACAACAGGTTAGTATTATTTTTTTTTTATTCAATCAATTTTTATTTAATTATGTATTACAAATAATCATGCAAAAGTTAAACTTATAACAAAAATAAAATTATAACATACAAAATAATTGAGACTGATTTATTATAGGATCCCTTGTAGATCGAGTCAACATAAAAACACACCCATGCAAAAAAAGGTTTTGAACTAGGCTAATTAGCAAAAAGACACATAAGGTATGTAAGAATTGTATAACAAAAAGTGGACAATAGTACAGGACAATACAGTGCGAATACACTAACCATGAATAGCACCATTACATTAATCCTAATTGTCCTAATTAACATTATTTATGGAATTGATTTTTTACAATAACAAACATGCACAGGTTTATCAAAAAATATCAACACACATCGAAAAAGGTGACAAAACAAAGAAGCAGAATATGGTAAGCATGGACTATGCAGAACCTATCTAAATCAGACTATTCATCAGAATAGATACCTGAGATTGGTATTGACATGGCAGGACTGAGACTAATGAGACAGAGATGTATCTATGCACAGTTTAAGTGGCTTGTCCAGAGACTCCCAGGAATAGGCTGGGTGACAAGCGAGTATAGTTTGGTGATGACTGGAGAGTCAGCAACAACACGGAGAGACGGCATCCGGGGCAGGAAGGGAGAGCTGCCCAAGCTGCAACTTCTGCAAGGAAGTACCCAATAAGCTACAGAGCAACCCATGGAGAAATACTCCTAGGGGTTCCCGAGAGGGGGGAGGGGGTTGAGCACCCCAATAGGATGGACCTTTTGGTAATGACCTCAGGAAATGGACTATTGACCACGATAAGTGGATGTATCTGAGGCAAGGTCTGTAAGAATGAAAGGAGCATAAAAATCCATCAGCCCCAGATGAAATGCTTGGAACAGGAGATTACAGCACACAGCACAGGATCAATGTCTGGTGAGACGCAGGAGGAGCCCGGCCCGGAGAAACCTCCCAGAGCCCAGAAGCTCCAAGTGCCAAACTCTCTAGGTCCAAGCAGAGCAGTCCCACATATCAAGTGGCCTCCAACAAAGCAGCACAAGCTGTGGCACCAGTTTCATGAGGATACAGTTAGAATCATCAATGTAACAGCAAAGGGTGATGTGGAAGGATGACCTGTAAATCTAACCACAATTAGTTTTGTAACTGAGAGGTTTGGCATAGAGGAGCCCAATCTGAATAAGAACACCTATACTAGGAACCACAGGTCAGATAAGATCCATCAACTCTGAAAAGTTGCGGATTCTGATGAAGCAGCTCAGGAGAGCAGCTGAGGAGGAGAAGCCACCTCTCATCGAGCTTAGGCAGATTATTAGGAAGAAGCTCATGACTCTGCGCAGAGCAGAGTGGCATAGGAGACGTAGAGTTGAAAGAGCCAGGAAGCGAACCTCATGTGTAGCTGACCCCTTTGGCTTCACAAAAAGGCTGTTGGGAGAGAAGTGCAGCGGACTTGCCCTAAGGAAGAGGTAGATCACTTCCTGCACAACACCTTGAGTGATCCAGACAGAGAGCAAGAGCTAGGGCCACATACAGCCCTCTTGAAGGTACCAGCACCACTAGTGGAGCTCAACACTTCAGAACTCTCCTGGCTAGAAGTTTAAGAGGTGGTAACGGCAGCCAGAGCGAGTTCTGCTCCAAGTCCCAGTCAAGTACCATATAAGTTATACAAGCACTGCCCAGGTCTCCTTTGAATCCTCTGGAAGATTCTCATAGTGATTTGGCGAAGAGGGATCATTGAAGAACAGTGGAAGCAGGCGGAGGGCATCTGGATCCCTAAGGAGGAGAATTCAACAAAACTGGAGAAGTTCTGACCCATCTGACTCCTCAGTGTGGAGGGTACGATCTTCTTTAGCATTTTAGCTAAAAGGATGACAGACTTCTTACTGAAAAATAAGTATATTGACACATCGGTACAGAAGGGCGTCATTCCTGGAGTGACAGGGTGCCTGGAATATACCGGAGTCGTCATACAATTGATAAGGGCAGCATGTGAGGGAAATGGAAATTTAGCTGTGCTTTGGCTGCACCTTGCCAATGCATATGAGTCAATCCCCCACAAGTTGGTTGAGACGACTCTAGACCAACACCATATACCCTGTAAGATCAAGGTTCTCATTCTGGATTATTACAGTAACTTCAGGCTGAGTGTTACATCAGGGAGCATTACATCTGGGCTCATGGAAAGGGCCGCTACCGCTGGCAACACGATCAGGTTCTGAAGTGTGTACCAGAGGCCATGCAGTGGCCACTAACAAACATGCTGGCAGCCAGAGAAGAATTGCCTTTGTTAGGGCTGGTGAGCAGCAAGCACAGCAAAAATCAGCCAGCCTGCTCTCATCGGCATCAGACTGGGATGCAAGGTCTTTTGTTGGAACTGACAGTCCTGTGGGAGGACCTCAAAGAAGAGGCAGATGAGAGTAAGAGGCTCAAGTACCAGGAGCTCATAGAGGATTGCCGGAGGAGGGGCTGGAAGGCTTGCTGTGAGCCCATAGAAGTAGGGTGCAGAGGTTTCGGCACTCGCTCCCTGTGCAAGATCATTGCCAGGCTTGACATCACAGGAGCTGCAAAGAGGAGAGCCTCTTTGGTCCATCACCGAAGCCACAGAAAGAGCCTCGACTTCTGCACCTCTCTGCAGGTATTTTGGCCTACTCCTCATGAGCAAGCTGCTCCAGTTGTTTCCGGTTTGAAACAGATGCTCAATAGGATTGAGGTCAGGGCTCATAGAAGGCCACTTTAGAATAGTCCAATGTTTTCCTTTTAGCCATTCTTGGGTGTTTTTAGCTGTGTGTTTTGGGTCATTGTCCTGTTGCAAGACCCATGACCTGCGACTGAGACCCAGCTTTCTGACACTGGCCAGCACATTTCTCTCTAGAATCCCTTGATAGTCTTGAGATTTCATTGTACCCTACACAGATTCAAGACACCCTGTGCCAGATGCAGCAAAGCAGCCCCAGAACATAACAGAGCCTCCTCCATGTTTCACAGTAGGGACAGTGTTCTTTTCTTCATATGCTTCATTTTTCCGTCTGTGAACATAGAGCTGATGTGCCTTGGCAAGAAGTTCCATTTTTGTCTCATCTGTCCATAGGACATTCTCCCAGAAGCTTTGTGGCTTGTCAACATGTAGTTTGGCATATTCCAGTCTGGCTTTTTTATGATTTGTTTTCAACAATGGTGTCCTCCTTGGTTGTCTCCCATGTAGTCCACTTTGGCTCAAACAATGACGGATGGTGCGATCTGACACTGATGTTCCTTGAGCATGAAGTTCACCTTGGATCTCTTTAGAAGTCTTTCTGGGCGCTTTTGTTACCATTCGGATTATCCGTCTCTTTGATTTGTCATAAATTTTCCTTCTGCCGCCACGTCCAGGGAGGTTGGCTACAGTCCTATGGATCTTAAATTTCTGAATAATATGTGCAACTGTAGTCACAGGAACATCTAGCTGCTTGGAAATGGTCTTATAGCCTTTACCTTTAACATGCTTGTCTATAATTCTCTTTCGAATCTCCTGAGACAACTCTTTCCTTCGCTTCCTCTGGTCCATGTTGAGTGTGGTACATACCATGTCACCAAACAACACAGTGACTACCTGGAGCCCTATATATAGGCCCACTGACTGATTACAAGATTGTAGACACCTGTGATGCTAATTAGTGGACACACCTTGAATTAACATGTCCCTTCGGTCACATTATTTTCAGTATTTTCTAGGGGTACCATCATTTTTGTCCAGGTCTTTTCCATGAGTTTATTTTTTTAAAATAATTCTGTTGAAGCATGGTTGAAAAGCAATGTCTGACTTTCATTGGTTCATAGAATTTTTTTAAATTATTACTTTTGTCAGATTAAAGTTATTTCTGTGACCATTGTGAGTTTTTCTTTCATTGACCGAAGGGTACCAACAATTTTGTCCACGTGTGTATATATGCACATAATAAAATAATTATGTATATATGTTAATAGATAGTTCATTTAAGCTTATCCGTGGTAATGCATGATTAATTCATGATGCTAATGAATCCAAGAAATAATATTAGTCAGTGTAAAATGTCTTTGCTATATATTTTAAACTATAAATATATATTTTTTAATTCTTCACCAGGTTTTATAGACACTTTTTATAGAGTTCATATGAACCTTACAGTGCACAGCCCTGTGGGGGACCCAGCAGAAATTATTCAACTCTGGGTGAATGCGAACACACACACACACGCACGCACGCACGCACGCACGCGCACACACACACACACACACACACACACACACACACACACACACACACACACACACACACACACACACTATTGAATACATACACATTTTATATAATTAAATTATATAATAATTCATGTTAGAAAGCTGGATTGGATAAATGAAATTATTTTTCTCCTTAGCTTCAGGAAACATTAGGAGGAAGTCATGGAATGAAGATTGTGAATTTTAAGCTGAGAAGTATCCCAAAGTGAGTACAGATGGCATTTTGTGAAATGGAATATTTGGAAGATTACTGTTTTTAGTTGTCACTGAACAGAAATTTGTTACATAAATACTATAGGTATATCTGCTCCTTTAATGTCCAAGCCCCAGCTTCAACGAATGTCAGTGAAACTGGAATCATTATTTTTGTTCTCTTAACAAAAGGATTTGACAATAGTTCCATCACAATAAATGTCCCACCTGATGAGCTCAGCATCTTACACATAGGTATGCCTTACACTCTATGGACACACACTCTACACTACAGACGAACACTGTTTACTCTACATGCATACTAGAATGTTTCCTGTACATTTTGCACCAATGTCTCAAATGTAAGATCAATGCGCAATCTATGTTTATTCTGTATCTTCAGCACAAATAGTGGATATAGTATATAGAGTTAACCAGAGTGGACAACGCTTTCAGAGTAACAGAGAGTAATTACAGAAAACTCTGCTAGTAATGTGTTTCTGAGGTTTTAGGCGGTTAAAACAGTCAAACCATATGCCATATCACTTAATAGTGAATACAGATAGTTAGAATAGTTTCTGTTAATCCTTCCTAGAACTGTCTTGTTCTGCTGTCAAACACTATATAATGCCAACCATAACTGTTGCTCTTTAATGGTAGTAGTAATAATGAATATTTCATGCTAATATTAATATTCTTTCTTGCTTTTTCCAGAGCCTGGGTTCTGTCCTGAGGATACCACTCTAACAGTTTATGGTCAATATATGTGGCCTTCCACACCAGCTCAGGAAAACTGTGAAATGAAGTGTGAAAAGGGAAATGATGTGGCCATAAGACTTTGGTAAGTAGTTTAATGTTTGAATGAATGAAGCAATTTATTTGAGTTATGAGTTATTTTATTTGACATAATCTGTTATTACATAAAAGTTGTTTTTATTATAGGTATTATAAAACATTCTCAGTAATGATTGCCTTAATGTAGCTTTTTTCCCACAAAGTATTTTCCACAGAGCATTAAAAGCCTCTCAATTAATTTTGCTTCCTCGTGTCTTTGCGTCACAGGACACACAATTTACACACAGTACACACGCTTTTGCTTGTTGGAGTGACTGATGCATTTTAACAAGCTTTTTATAAGTAATATGCTTCAAAGCAGAAATTAGCTTTGAAGATAATGCATGTCAATTTAAATACAACTCAAATATTAATTCTTGAACAAATGAAGATAACAATGAAAAATTTAATAACAGAGGTAGAGATAATTTATTTTATGAGGCCTGTGTTCAGTATATGATGATGGCAATGTTAGCTTTGGGTATGTTTGCTTTTAGGCTGCCTTGACTACTCATTAGAAAAATATTTTAGTTTTTATAAAAAAAAATTAGCTCCTCGACCTCCCTGATTGGCCTAGTGTATGTTTTGGATATGAATTAACATGAACATTAATTAGTTCACTATTTTTACATTAATATTATAATGTTTATACAATACTTTTAAATGAGTAACTTATTAAAATGATATATACTGTACTGTATACATAAACGTTTTTGCCTTGTAGTAAATTAGATGCCAGCACTGATGAAGCAGTTTGGGAACCACCTGATTTGTCCATGTGTGAGAAAGTTATGACAGACATCAATGATTTAGAAAACATCACTGTTACACCAGGTAAGTGTTTTATACATGTTAATTGAATGTAATTAATTGTTTTGTTTTATTTAAGATATCTGATATCTAAACAATTGCCTCTCTGCTTTGATAATTCCACAAATAATCAATAAATGATAATCTGCCATATTACATTGTAGTGCAATTCTATAGTATTATAAATAATATAAATATATTACTAGTATACTGTACAATTGCATTATAATAAATAAAAAAATACCCAAGGTCCTAACTAAAATTACTTCCTCCCTTCATAAAAACAGGTGGCATTACAGCAGTAAGTCTCTTTTTCCATAATAACTAACACTTTATAATCCACTGCTGTATTAGTTATCAGATGCGTTTCCTTTTACATACAGTAGAACCCATTTATTGCCAAACATGCTAATAGTGTGCATGACCAAAAATCCTGATATTTGTCCCATTTGAAATTATGTATGGGAACTGCATTGCATGAGATGCTCTTGAGAATGGACTTTTTTTTTACCAACTTACTTGTTGGTAAGAAATTTATTACATCTAATAACTGTGATCTTTGGGATATTCTGGTCTTAACTGTTCTTACAATTAATCACAATTCTTACAGGTTAGACATTTTATATGCATGATTGAATTTGTGCTGGAAAAACATCTGTCTCTTGACAGATCATATTGTCTCTCTTTTAACAAGGTAGTGAATTTCAACAGCATTTTACTCCCCTTACTGGATACAGCACTGGGAACAACAATTGTTTTAGACTTGTTTTAATTAAAAGTTGACAGATCCTTAGGGGTGTCTATAAATTTAGCAAATATATTTTGAGAGAAAAGTACATTAAAAAATGGTAATGGGGATTATTTGGTTACAACAAAGATAAATAGTCCGTTCAACTATTTAAGTAAAAACGGTAACTTATAATGTGGTTATGGCATTCAATCAGTTTTGCCAATAATTTTGCAGGGTACTGTAACTAGCTGTACTACTGTAGCTTTCCTTAATCGTGATGGGCGCTCAAGTTAAACCAGAATTGTTTCGTGCAGAATTTCGCAGAATAACAGAACAAAGAACAGAAACCGAACACTTATGAGAGCAAAAATTGCAGCTATTAGCCTCATCACCATACTGTGTTTGAAGTCTTCTGTGAATGTCAATTGGTTTGACCACGCCTCCATTCCCAAGAAATTTCATCACAAGTTTCACTTGAACACCCATCACATTAAGCTTGACATTTTGAGTCTATATACAGTATGTGCCTCAGATGATCTGGAATTGCTTCTCTAAACTTCCTTTCCCAGACAATTCAGATGAAATTGTGGCCATGATTGAGAATTTGCTGCAGAACGAGACAGACTTGAGCATATCTAAGCTGAACACGGTGTTGCAGAAACTGTCTGATGTTGCACATGTCGGTATCATGACCATTGACTTGGCAAACAACATTATAAACGTGGTTTCTAAGCTCTTTGTTTGCACATCTTCTCTTTCTGAAGCCACAAATGAGTAAGTATTAGGCAACTCTTTATGTTGTGCGGTATGTAATGTCTTACAATGATGCACATGAAGTCAAGTTGCATAGATTTAGCTGAAATAGAGTTTTTCAGCACGGTGGTGTAGTGGTTTGGCCAGGCTCGATTCCTGTCTCTGTGTGCATGGAGTTTGCATGTTCTCCCCGTGCTTGGTGGGTTTCCTCCGGGTACTCCGGTTTCCTCCCACAGTCCAAAGACATGTAGGTTAGGCTAATTGGCGTTCCCAAATTGCCCGTAGTGTGTGAATGAGTGAGTTTATGTGTGTGTGTCTGTGTCCTGCGATGGATTGGCACCCTGACCAGGGTGTACCCTGCCATGTGCCCTAAGTCTCCTGGGATAGGCTCCAGGCCCCCCGTGTCCCTGAATACAGGATTAAGTGGTATAGATGATGAGTGAGTGAGTGTGAGAGTTTGAAAGAGTTGAAGCATCACTACAAGCAAGCCATAATGTACCTGTAAACTTTTTCTGCATTCTTTAAATGCTTAATTTCCTGATTTCTCTTTGTCCGTGGTTCAGAATTCTCTCTATTACTGACCAAGTAGGAAACAGGATGAATTTCTCTGGAGACTATCACAACACCACAGTTCCTTCATTGGCACTGCAGCTTGTCAATCTAGATCCACTGCTTTTCCAAGGACTCACATTCGAAGTAGCCTCTTTTCAAACAGGTTTTCTTCCTGAAGTAAGATCCTCAACTAACCCTTTAAATGATTACCGAAACATCTGAACAAAAGAAGTGACTTCATACTACAGTAGATGCACTCACTTTCACAGCACTGAAACGGATATTGCCTCCTATCTATTGCAGATATTTCTCAGCCAGACCTTTGTTGAGCAGTCTGACAGTGACAATCTGGCATCAATATCATTACCAGTTGCCCTGGATACGTTCTTCCCCCAGAGCAGTAGAAGTCGTGTTCAGTTTCATTTCTATGGCATAGAAACTCTATTCCAGGTAACAGCCTTCATAATGTGCACATGAATAACAAATTTCCCCTCGCTTTCTTATCCTTTTTACATTTATATTTTTGAAATGTGTATAATGTATAATGCATTTTTAAAACAAGAATACTTGACTATTTCATTGCTTGTCACACGGACATCTTTAAATATACACCAGCGAGCCTTAACAACCCACCAACAACCCAATTTTGAGCAGGTCCCCTTTTACCACCAAAACTGTGATGCATTGTGTGTTTTGACTCCTTTCCATCAGAGCCAGTATTCACTCAACTCGGACTACACAGGCCAGCCTTCATTTCCCCATGTGCATCAGTGAGCCATGACCCTGTCTCCCATAATCCTAAGGCCAAATTTCATCTAGATGTCTAGATGTCTAGATGGTCTCAGAGGAGCTCCAAAACTCTTGTGACATGTTCCCAGTCTGCAGTGGTCAGGACCAACCAAAAGTGGTGCAAGGCAGGAAAACTGGTTAACCAATGACATGATCATGGGCAGCCAAGGCTCATTGATGCACTTGGATAGTAAAGGCTGACCTGTGTAGTTCAAACCAATAGAAGAACTAATATAGCTCAAACTGCTGAACAAAGTGAATGCTGGCTCTGATAGAAATGAGTGAGAAGACACAGTGCATTGCACTGGTTTTGTTGGCAAAAGGGGGACTGACTCAATATTAGGTGGGTGGTCATAATGCTATAGCTGTGTACATGGGAAAACCAATGGTTTGAAAGTTCTAAAAAAATATGTTGAATAGTAAAAGTATTAAACTAAGAAAGTGTAAAGTGTACGATCTACCCTTGAGGGTATGACCATTGTGACATGGTTTAAAAAAGTTATGAAATACATGAATTTCCTCTTGAATATCCCAACTCTAGGACCATTTTAGCAGCCTGGTGCTGAATTCCTTCGTGGTTTCTGCCAGTGTAACCAATGCCAGTGTAATCAACCTGAGAGACCCAGTCATAATCACACTTCTCCATCTTCAGCCCAAAAAGGTCTGAAACAACACAGAACACCTAGTTACAAGTGTAATAATCCTGGTATATTTTCTTGTAGTTGTCATACTTTAAGTCAGAATTCTCCAGTGTTTTTCTTGATTTCATCTTAATCAGGAATCTCCTCTTCCTCTTCTATACTGTAGGACCATGACATGGTCAAATGTGTCTACTGGAACTTAGAGAGGAACTGTACGTTTGAATTTAATGTCCTATCTATATTTAATGTACTGTTCGATCTTCCCATAGGATCTGGGGGAATCTGTAGTTTATTTCATAATGTTTTTGTTTGTGCGACAGATGGAAAAGGTGGTTGGGATGATAATGGATGCCAAGTTAAATATAGCAATGCCACTCATACAGCATGCCTCTGTTTTCACCTCACACATTTTGGTGTGCTGCTGGTAATCAGATGTTGTATTTATTCTAATAGATATTTAGATAGAGTATATTGAATAACTGTTCATAATATCGCTCTTATTCTATTTTCTCTCCTAGGATATATATAAAACACCCATAAACCCCAAAGATGATAAGATTCTCACAGTCATTACATACCTGGGCTGTGGCTTGTCCTCCCTCTTTCTAGGCATCACTTTGCTGACTTATATGGCCTTTGAGTGAGTTATCAGTGACAAATTATCTGGATCTTATGAAAGACTGCTAGCACTATAATACTAAACCATCTCTTTCCGCTTGCTCTACAGGAAGCTGAGGCGGGATTACCCATCTAAGATCCTTATCAATCTCTCAGCAGCCTTGATGGGTCTCAACATGTTCTTTCTGGTTAATTCTTGGCTTGCTTCGTTTAACAGTTATGGCCTGTGTATTGCCATGGCTGCAATTCTTCACTACTTCTTCCTGGCCACGTTCACATGGATGGGGCTGGAGGCGATCAACATGTACCTGGCTTTTGTGAAAGTCTTCAATGTCTATGTTTCTGCCTACATCCTTAAATTCTGTGCTCTTGGATGGGGTGAGATTTTTTTTTCAGGAAATATAGTTTCTTATCAAATGAATTAAATGAAAGCAGATTTAATTTAGTGGAGGTTTGAATATTTATTGGAGACATGTCATGAAAATATGCCCCAGGTGTTGTTGTGTTGTTAGTGCTCTGAAAGTTCTATTTCAAATAATTCATATAAAAGTGAAGAACAGGATTGCCTTACACAATGCTATTCCACATGTCACTGGGCGCACTAGTATCTGTGTTGGGAAGACACTAAGCAGCTTCGGTTATTATTAGGGATTTTATTAGGGATTTGGTTATAAAATGATTACATTTGGTTGCTGCTAATGTTTGAAGCATTCTTTCCAGGTTTGCCTCTGATTATTGTTAGCGTAGTGCTTGCTGTGGACAAAAACATTTATGGTAACACTCCTTCCGTAACACCAGTTGAAGATTTTTCATCTTTGTAAGTGTGATTATTGATACTGTATGTACTGTACATGGCAATCCTGATTCCAACATATCCTCTATAAAACCCGTCTATATGTCCTCCTGTTGTGTTTTTTCAGCTGCTGGTTACAGAACGACATAGCGTTTTATGTAACTGTAGTAGCCTTTGTGGTGCTGATCCTGATCTGCAACATCAGCGTGTTCGGTGCGGTGCTGGTGCAGATACGAGGCATGCAGCTCAGTAAAGAAGCAAGCCATTGGAGCAGAATGCTGCATGAAATGCGTGTGGTTGCCAGTCTCACCTTTCTACTCGGTCTCACCTGGATGCTGGCATTCTTTACCTGGGGACCGGTGCGAGTCCCTTTTCTTTACCTCTTCTCAATTCTTAATACTCTACAAGGTAAGAAGAAGCAGGAGTCACAAAAAAAACGATGCTGTACAATAATGAACAGTGTTTCAGAGTTTCAGAGAAAGATCCTAAAAATGTAGGAATTAGTTTTTAGTTCATGTAATTTTCAAAATTGTCGACTAATCCTGTCTTTTGATGTTTTCTGACATCATTTCTGCTTCATGGCCAAACTCATGACCAACACAATCATAAAACCCTGACACGTGTACACCAGTTGTACTTTTGTGTTGGAACAGATTTTTACTCACAAACTTACGAAACGTACGAAACGACCCGACATGTCTGTGTTTGTTTCAGGCTTTTTTATATTTCTGTTCCACTGCCTCATGAAAGAGAATGTACGTAAGCAGTGGAGAATTCACCTCTGCTGTGGAAGATTTAAACTCACTGGCTACTCAGGTTGGTATTTAATCTTCATCTGTAATAACATATTGATCTGTACTTTATTTCCACACCTTGTGTCATGTTGCTCGCTAATTAAGATGAAAAAAAAAAATGTTTGCCTTTTAACCTCAGACTGGAGTGGCTCACTGACGCTGGGTGGTAAAGCTAAGAGTGGAAAACTGCCGCACAGCCCATCTGAAACCACGAGTGAACGGAAGATTTCCAGGAGCAGCCAGAAAGATGAAAATTAAAAACAATATATAATAAAAAAAACAAATACAAAAGCTCGGTTTCATGGACAATGAATAAGGGCAAAAATAAGGACAATAAATGCAATTGTGATTAATTCTGTACAATTCTCTGTTAGTTATTAATCCACTATGATTATGCAGACTTGATGCTTTTTGGTGAAATGACTGTAATGTATTAATACCCTATAAGAAAGGTTGTTAATGTTAATAAATTACATGTTGTGTTATATTGCATGACTTCCAGTAGTTACACTAATGTGTAAAACACTGTGTAAATCAAAAAAGTATTAATTCAGTAACTAAGCAGTAGATAAAATGTACTTAGGTACTTTGTAAACATTACAACATATATTCAGCTGTGTTTTAGTGTGCGGCCTGTTCCCCATTACTGCAAAACTAATGAAGCAGATAAAAGGACTGTAGGTGGTTCTGAGTGTTATATTTGCAAATGTTCACGCAACTCTCAAAATGAGATCTAAAGAGGAAGTGAAGGAGGCCATCATTATCCTGGGAAATATTAATCAGCGAGATAGCAAAACATTGGCCAATACGACAGTTTGGAGGATTCTTAAAACAGAAGAAATTACCTGGCAAGCTCAGCAACAGCAAAAGGCTTGAAATATAGTATATAAGTATATCACTGCAAAATTCAGTTCAAGGTGAAAAAGAACCTTTTCACAACAACCAACAAAGTCAAAAACACTTTTGAGGAGGTACTGTAGGCATGTAATTGTCAATGTCTACAGTGAAAGAGAACTGATATATATCACGTAAATACATGCACTTCAACACAAGGCGCAAAAAACTGGTAACGCTAAAGAACAAAAAGGACAGATTAGACTTTTGCAAATTCTTTAAACTAATGAAACCAAAATTAACTTGGAAAAAGAAAGGAATAAGTTATGATCTGGAGCACCTGTTAAACATGGTGGAGTCAGTGTTATGGCATAAGCATGTACTGTATGGCTGCGAAAGGAACTGGATCATTAGTGTCTATTCATCACATGAGTGAGTAGCAGGATGAATTCTGAAAAAGGCAATGTTCTCTGCTTATATTCAGCCAATGCTGCAAAACTGATGTCAGGCAGTCATTGACTGCAAAGGATTTTCATCCATGTATTAAAGGCAATCCTTATGTAGGTAATTATGTTGATTTGTTCCATAATTTATGAAACCCCGAAAATGATGTTAATGGCTACAATACCTGAATGGTTAATGCCACACTTTTGTCTAACCCCTTGAATTACCTTGGGTGCATTTCAAATTCAATGTGGTGGTGTACAGATGCTAAATGCCAATAAATAAATAAATAAATAAATAACCTGACTGTATAATATAACAGCAGAGAACTAATCATCCCCCCAAAAAAAAAGAAAAAAAAAAGTTAAAACTATTAAACCTACCTAGATTTTAGGTTCCCCTTGTGCAACAGGGACTCTGGCATCTCAGGTGTGACTCTGTAGGGCCTCTAGGAACATGCTGTGGTACAGTATGTGGCACCAGGACATAGCAAATGTTTTGGGTGCTGCGGGTTGCATGGCGAGGCCTCGGTGCATGAGACTTGCTTGTTTGGCACATCCCATGGGCGCTTGATCACACTGGAATCTGGGGGAATTTGGAGGCTGGGTTGGCAGGCTTTGGCTCTTCACCTGCTGGGATCCATTCATGGTGGGCTATGATGCTGTGTTGCTGTGTTGGCCTGTGAGTGTTTTGTTCTTTTTTGATCTTTCTATCATTTTGATTCTTTGGCTAGCATGGACATTTTCAGCGATTTAGTGAGTCTATTTAACAAGTTGGTGAGTGGTGTTGTTCAGTTCACCTGGTGGTGGTGTTAATGTACTGATATCTGTTTGACTGGTGCACATTGTGTTTTGCCATCCAAAGATTACAAATGAGTGTCCTTGCTGCTTTGTTGCTCCTTGACACAACTGATTTAATACATAACACTTTTCATTGCATATCTAAGGGAGACTGTGTCTATGACTGGTCTATAAGTATAAATGCAAATTCACCAACGTTGCAATCTGATAAAATGTCACATATGCCGGCTACATCAAAAGTTTCAGAAGCCCTAATGTTGTGATCAGTTCTCCTGGTATACCTGTTTAAAACGTATAGTTTAATGGACAATGTAAAGACCTTTGGCACATACTGTAGGACCAGGAGATTGGGATCTGTCACCTCCTTCTGCCTGATACATTTAAAACAAAAGGTTGCCTTTTGGCCCCCTCTTCTGGCAGAACACTATTGATGCAATTGTGGGCTTTAGAGACTGACAGATGGAAGGAGATACTAGATAGAGAGCAGGCCAAATTGGTGCCCCTTCTCCTGTCCAGAGCATACAAATGATTCAGGGTGTGACCCGACTCTCCTAGTGCATGAGTCACTTAAAATGCCTAAAAATATGAACGAAACTTTAGGCGTCCCCTTTCTCTGATTTCACTGTTAACCAGCAACAAACACATGGTCTGCCCATCTGGAAATCTGGTCCAGGATGTAAGTATCAAAAGTTTGCTTTAAATAATTTTTGTTCACTGCATATATTGTCTGTAATGCAAATTTTGAATGAGGATTATTGAGTTGTAACAATATACCAGAAAGATATAAATAAATACATATTTAAATATCAACACTTTGAATGACCCCCCCATACGCTAAATTTAATTTGTATGCCCTGTTATATCTATTCTATCTTGTTATTAGATAGAACAATCCATTTGATAATCTATAAGTATTTCTGAATGAAAAAATGGCTATATTCTTGTCATGATTTAGGTTTCATGCTATAAATGGATGATCTTATATTACTAACTATTGTATATACTACTGTATATATTTCTCACGGGTTCATTCATTAAATTAGATGTTTTTCTTTGGCTGAATGATTCATATGTCACTGTGTGGCTTAAGGAACAAAAAAACACTCTGGACTGAAAACAAGAGCCAAAAAACTGTCAAAAGGAGAGCATGTCCTTCAGGAAGCCTATTTCTAAGTATTCATGAAGGAATTCTTTTTCTCTACATTAAAAAATACAATAAAGTCTGGCTCTTAGAATATATGAAGAAATGAGGGGTGGCTTAAGATGTTTGCATGATACTGAATATAAATATATGAATAAATAAATGAATAAATAAATAGATTAATAAAATATATGTGATGCCAAAAAAAAGCTCCTAGAGATAATACAAAAAGAAACCTTGAGGAGAACCAGACTCTACAGCGAACCTATCCTCATTTAGGATTATACCATTTTCATAATTCCTTTCTTTATCTGTTTGCTATAAATACATTTACGTATTAAAGTCTTTATGGCCATCTGACATTAAACTCTTCTTGATGTATGTTCTTTATATTTATGTAGCCCACCAACTGATTACATATGGACATGTCAATGGGTAAATGAAAGTAAATTAAAGGGTATTACAACATAATGTAGATAATTCGTTTTACTACGACCTCATTATTTGAGTCATCATTTCAAAATAACAAATACTATTCTTCAAGAAAATAGATCAATTTTGCTACATTTCGACATTAACACACTGAAGCTTTCTAGACGTAATCCTATTCACCTATTCAAATATTAGCTTCATTAATTTCATGTGTTTGTATTATATTCAGACGATTTAGTGGAGCCACAGTTTAGTGGAGTTTTTATTCATGAATTCATGAATGAGTTTTTATTCTTTCCACTCAGAGATCACAGTAGGCCCAAGTCTGCATTATTAATCGGCCTACCTAGTTTTTGACTTAGCCAGACCCAATTCAATGACTTCCAACCCAATTAAACGACAAGGCAAGTAGGATCATAAACAATGACTTCAGTAATAAATATCATTATATTGATGAAGTAGGTTGTGATTGACATGTTCTAGAAAAAAAAAAAAATTTCACAGCCACCCTGGGTACGATTCATGCTAACTCATTTTGTGTACAATTGATTTAGGTTACTAAGCTCTTATTAGTGTGTGTATGTGGTGACGCTGGGGCCTGGCTGGAATAGGATTTCAAGGAACCACTTTAGATTAAGTGAAATAGGAAATCTAAAATATAAACAGCATTGTTTTAGAAGTCAAACCTGGCAACATGGCTGCTTTATAAAAGGCATAGGTCAAAGCAGATATCTCCATAACAGTGGAAAATACAAATGTAAATCTACTCTCCTTCTCATTTAACTTGTGCGAAAGAAAATTTTGAACAGGTCAAATAAAATGATAAGAGCATGGTGAGTTATAGTCATGTAGAAGTCACTGGGCTTTTCTAAGAAGCGCGTTTTCCCCTCCTGTATCAGTGTGGTTTGACCAGTTCAGGCACATTCTGCTCATGCTGTGAGAATTGCAGGAAGAACACACCTGCGCTGGGGATCATTAATAAAGACGCTAACACTTAAGTAGAACCTCTTGTCTAATAGGTGAAGGAAAACCAAATTTGTTCACCAAAGGAAAGGATTATTATTTTTTCCTATATAGGTTTTTCCAGATGTCTACATGAAATCGAGCAGCAGAATCTGAGCAAGCTCACGGTTTACTTTTCAGTTTGAACGTAGCAGACGTATATACTACAGGTAAGTATAGGAACACATCACAGGAAAAGCTGGAACATTAACCATTACATGTCTCATGGTAAATATTAAGTTTTAATTTTTAAGTTTTAATTGTTTTAATAGTTTTTTTAAATGTATTTAGTGAAAAAATAAATTATCCTATAGTATAGATTTAATCCATTTTTACATTTAAAAAAACATTTTACAGTAGAAAATGTGAATACTCAAAGACTTGATGTTTCTGTAATTTTCTCTGTATTATTTATGTGTGAATATTATGGGCATGACAGTGTTTAATATTTGAG
Organism: Clarias fuscus; assembly: GCA_030347435.1. Lineage (NCBI taxonomy): Eukaryota > Metazoa > Chordata > Actinopteri > Siluriformes > Clariidae > Clarias > Clarias fuscus. The sequence goes on along the minus strand of CM059214.1, from coordinate 19,536,722 downwards.
GCATGGCATCTGTTTCCTTCCTGAGGTGATATTTGCTCTCTATAACAATGTTAAGTTTATCTTTTTTTCTTAGACACTTGAAAGTGTCTAAGAAAAATATAAAAGTGGGAGATGTAGTAACCATAAACATTTATGATTTTGATTATCTTGGAGTTTTATCTTTTACCTATTCAAACTATTGCTACTCATAAAGTATGTTAGAGATTTCCCTGTTTTCATTTAAGTATGATCCATGTCATCTGTTATATGTTGCAACCAGAAAATGTATCTAAATTTAGCTACGTTTTTCTAAAGGGGTTAAATAAATAAAATGTATATATTTGTATTTTACATTCACATACTTTGGACAAATGAGTAACATAACACATAAATTCCATAAACTCAGTAATGGAGCACCAACCAGGGAGTCCAGTGGCTGGCAAGGCAGAAGAGCATTCAGGAAGTCTGCTCCTCACCTACTTCCAGGGAGATATTAACAGCATGGTAGATGCACATTTCTCACGTGCCTTGGAAAATATCACCAAACCAAAGGGAGACATCACAAAAATCAAGAAACCTCGCAAATTGGTCAAACCTGGTAATTTCTTTATCTCAAAATATCTTAATACTTTATAAACATAAGAGATTAGTAAGTACTTACTGACATGCATTTCTTTTTTGGATGTGTTGCAGAGCAGCCAAGTACAAGCAACTGGGACATGCAATCGCACATGTGCTTTGAAGCCACAGATTCTTCAGGACGAATTGAGCTCGGCAGACATGGAGAGATGCCGCCAAAGGCCCGTCTGCCACTTAATGCTCCTGTGGAGAGCACCAATGCTTGGCTCAATAGTCCACGGCAGGGCACAAGTCTGGTGTTGCCTCCCATGGTGTATCCCTCTGCTGCGTCTGCCGAGGGTTTGGTGGTGGCAGATCATCAGTACAATTCCCTATTAAATCTGCTACACAATGACCGACCAGACCTGGGCTCCGTCATGTTAGCCTCATCCAAACCGGAGCTCATGCCAGGTTGGGTCCGGCATCCAGGATTTGGAGATCAGATGACTCCAGATCACAGTCTTGACTCTGGTATTGCAACTTTATCCATTTTACTCCTTTCTGTCAAATTTTAAGGATATATTAGGACTTCACTTATGATTATCATAAATATAAATAAATGTTTTCAGTTTCAGTGGGTATAAATCATTAATGTAACTGTACTGATTAATTAAATGTAATCATGCATGCTAATATTTTATAGAGGACCTTGATGGTAACTCCAGTTTTACTATGATAAAATGCGGATCTATTTATAATCAGATTCATAATTTTAAATCTACATATTTTTGCATTATCAATAATTTTTCTAGTATAATTGCCTATAGTCATGTCCACATGCGATGGAGTGTAGCTGAGCTGTGAACCAATTTTATGATAATAACTCAGTTCAATTCAATCCAGTTTAATTTGTAAAGCATGTTTAACAATATGCACTGGCACAAAGTAGCTTTACAAATATCCAGATCTCTACTAAGATGATGCTAGAGAAGAGAGAATTATCTAATTCCTTAATCTGTACTTATTAAAGAAATGCTGCTTTAAATTATGTGATAAAGGTGTACTTGAACACCAGATTTTGTATTTGCTGGTGGATTTGCCTTAAGCATAAATATGGCTATTTACATGTGGGTAATTTGTCCTGTTTCTTTTGTAGGTGTCCCAATGATGGAGAAGAAGGATTTATATTGGTACTAGCACTGTTATGGTTGTCAGACATCTCTACGCATGAAGAAAAAAAAAAAAACCTGATTCTCAAGAACAAGGAAGTCTTATCTCTGTTTTTAGTGGTTGTAAGAGTTCAGAGGCTAGAAATGCTTCACCCAAAAGCCACAGCACCTGACTACATGCAGACAAACCTGTTCAGGAACAAGCTCATCACAGTGAGTTTTAAAAGAACTTCCCTTAAGCCATATGGGGGTTGTTCCTCTGCTTGTAGACAGAGCATTTCAAGTGACTTTCAATCGCTTTGCTAAAGCCAGGCCATATCTAGATATTTGTGTCATTAGCCTGTCAGTTACTTATTCTTGGGAAGCATAATATCTTGTCATGGCCAGTAATGGACATGTAAATCTATGTGTTATTAAACAAATGGACCAAAATGAATACAAAATAAAGAAATGACCATATGTGAAATTGATGTCTGGAAGAAAAAAAAAAAAGTCTGGATGTATGTTTATAGTTGTCCTTATTTAAGTATGCCCTCTTTTAATGACCTGTTAATCATATGGACATAATGAAAATGAAAGAGATGAAAAACATAAAATGAGTTTCATTTCGTACAGGAAAAACCTGTAGCTGTGAGCTGCCTCAATTTTGCTTCTTTGTGAACCTTATTAAAAATGAAGTGTAAAAAGTATATATATATATATATATATATATATATATATATATATATATATATATATATATATATATACATATATATATATATATATATATATATATATATGAATTTAGTTGGAGCAACTGCTGTATAATGTGTAACATAATAATAGTTGGAATCCATATGGTTTAGGGACAAAAAGTGTACAAAGTATAAGTGTATGCTTGTGTTTAAAATTACAGGTAACATATGGACAATGTTTGCTGAAATTTTTTTTGATTCACTGTACATAATGCAAATAAACACAATAATGTGTACCTTGAATAATTACTGTTAATTTATCCAATTTAAATAACATCATGATGTGCAAAAATATGCTATTGTAATAATAATTTAATTAAGTGAAGATGTAATCAAGAATATTTCTGAATTATGAGCACATTAGTCATCTGGTAATTTGAGTAATTAGATTTTACAATCACAACCAGAATTAAATACAATTAAGTACAATTAATTTATTCTGACATAGCTAATCGGAAAATTCTATAAGTTAGGAATGCATTTTGAACAATTATATTAACTAGCCAAGTGAGCTATGCTGGAATGAACACAACCTAAAACTTAGTTAAATACCTCTACTGTTTTAATAGGTTGCTAGGTTCATTAACAGATGTTAATTCATACATATTTATAGATAAATAGTTAGCAGTCTAGCGAAGATGCTCCTCATACATTATCCTGAGCATAACAGCTAATCATTACCAAACACCATAGTCACATCTTCGGTTTAATAAAGAGCTTCAATAGTATAAAACATTGAACGATCTGGCTAGTTAAGTCAGCTAATAGCTTAACTGTACATGTTTCAGCAGGTTGGATGTTGACCTGTGATGTCTCCACAGGTTTTGGCTTGCATAATGTGTTTCCATACTATTTGTTTCAAACCTTTAAACTGTAAAACACATGATAAATTAAATTAAGTATCTAAGTATCTCTTATCATTGACCAGAAAAAGAGGAAATTTTAGCAAGCATCGTTAGTTAGTTTACATGAATGCTATCACTGACATATCATGGATATCAAGGATGCTTCATGACAAAGAGCTGTAGAGGCTGTATTATTGACTACATTATAAAAATATAATATATTCATACACTAATATTATACACTAATTATTGTTCCTGTTACTGACATAATATTGCTGTCTAGTAACATAAGCTCTACAGCTTATCGCTGCTAAAGCTACATTGGTTTTTGTCATGTTGCTACCTGAAAAAGCTATTTGTGTTGTTTTTCTGTTGTGTGACAGGAAACAGGAGCTATTTTATTATTATATATATATATATATATTTTATCTCTACAGAGATATAAACAAGCCAAGTGGACCAAAAAAAAAACAAAAAAAAACCCTGCCCCAAAACAGGAATTTGTTGTGAATATGATTTGTCCACATACAGTATGCGCAGAAATTGTCATTAATCTGAATCCACTTGGAACACTAAAACAGTTTTATAAAATGCTCATTCAAATATGCTCAAAAGGTTTCACAACCCCATCAAACATGCCCACTTGAGGGTACTGTAAGTGTGGGTTTAATGTGGGTCAGTGTGGTCAGGGCAAACCCACATGAACCCCTCTCAAGTACTAAATGGGACAGCTCATATAGGGCCCAAAGCTGTTTTGCCCTTTTGGGGCTTTATGAGGGTTTTCTGTGAGCAACCCTCTGTGGTCTTGTGCACCATAAGCCCACAGGGTCCCCCTACTGGTTAACACATGCAAGACCTACAACAGTTTTGACATTTGAAGGCCCTCCGAAGGCTTCCTTTGTATCTTTATTTCTAAATTATACAGGGTGGGCCATTTATATGGCTACACCTTAATAAAATGGGAATGGTTGGTGATATTAACGTCCTGTTTGTGGCACATTAGTATATGTGAGGGGGCAAACTTTTCAAGATGGGTGGTGACCATGGTGGCCATTTAGAAGTTGGCCATCTTGGATCTATTAACTGTGGAACAGGTTGGATGCTGCTTTGGTCTAGATACAACAAAAATCTCATGGGCAGGAGTTTCAATAGTAAGTAGGAGACTATATGACATCTTTCTGCCTAACCGTGGTCATTTCTTTCTTTTCTTTTTTTTTTTTTTGTTACAACATTGCCACCTAGTGAGTGAAAAACTATCATTGATACTTAAAAGTTTTTTTATTTTTTGTAAAATACAGCTGGAAAAATATGGTATAAAGAAATTCATGCTTTAATATTTTCTCAGCTATATGTGCTCTTTTAAGGCATTTTCTTTATGCTTATAAGGCTCAAAAGATCATCTTCTGCTTCATCATTGTGGTATGTTAGACTACATTTGGATCTATAAACATCACCTAGATGATTTTTTGCTTTGTAGCCTAATCTCATACCCCAACAACTCTTGGTTCCTTTTTTTTTAATTTATTATTATAAATGACTTCTTGAAATAAAGTAGTACTGTGGTTACCGCTGTGCCCTCGTACCTCCAGGGTCAAGAATTTGAATCTCTCTTTCAGGTCTGTCTGCATGTTTTCCCTGTGCTTGGGTTTCCTCTGGGTGCTCTGGTTTCCTCCCATAGTACAAAGACATGTAGATTAGGCTAATAGCCTGTAGTATGTGTGAGTGTGTGTGCTTGCTTGTACCCTATGATTGATTGGCATCCTGCCTAGTTCCCCTAGTCCCCTGAGATATGCTCCAGTCCTCCCTTGACCCTGCACAGAATAACCGGCATAGAGATAAAATATATGTAGCAATTCCATTCAAACTGTGGAAAGAATGTTTTTGTTTTAACATTGCTTTATTGTTAGAACTACTTGAAATAAATAGGAACCTATTTTTTTCTATCAGTATTTTCTCCCAAAAAAGTGACAGCCATAATGAATATTTTAAATAAATAAATGAAAGAAGAAGAAGAAGAAAAAAAAACTTCCACTATTGACAAAATCCTCAGCAACTAATTTGTCACTATTATAGCTGTTTCCCTGGAGCATAAATATGAAATAACCTCACATTAAATTTATTTGTTTCCAAATACTTTCAACATAAAATAGAACTGCACAAAACAGGCACTTTATATTGTATATAAAATACATAAGCAATGGAAATAAGCATTTACCTGAATTAGGGCCAGGACAAAAGCTTTCACATGTCTGAAACAGCTGGAAATTAGATACATGAGCAAGGAAAGAGTTTAAAGATCCCAGTTTTAGACGTGTGGAGTTGATTATTAGTCAAGTTTTGAAATCAACTGTTTAACTGCACTTCAGCAACAAGAAGCTATTCAGAATCAATGCATGAAAGAAGTCCTTCCTCACAAAGTGCAATACCTAAAAATATTACCTATGAGAACTGGCATCATATGATGTGGTGAGATGAGACCGGGAAAAGACTGACTGATGTGTTTGTGGTTTAGGGGCTTGTGTGAAGGTTGATAGCATCATGAATGCTATTTAGTGTGAGAATAATTCAGCTCAAATCCTGGTTGCTCCCAGCAGATGGTTCTGACATGCCCAAAAGTGGAGCTTTTAGCAATATGATAATGATTTCACAAAAATCAGTATTTTGCACTGACCACCTTCACTATATGTTCCTCTGTTTGAATCTAGTGCAAGTATAAACTTAAGAGTATAAATGAGCAAAATATTCTGCCTGGATAGTTGGATAAATAAGAAACAAAATAAGAAAGCATTTTAAAATTCAGCAGAATAACACAGAGTAGATTTTGTTGTGGAGTTTGAGATCAAGTGAGGATTCTGGTCTAATACTGACTCAGTTTTTATTGTGTTACAAAAGATGATTTTGACAGTAGCACTCGAGACATTATATAGAAGTCTGGGTCTTTCTAAGGTATCACAAGAGCACGTCATGTGTTTGTGTGTGGCCTGGTTTACCGTGAATAGCCGGCCTTCCGCCGCATGCTATTACAGAACATCTGTGGTTGATTCTAATTGGTCCATTCTACAAAGTAAATATAGAGTGCATCATTTATCAATACATTTTAGATTGTCATTAATAAAATAACATGAAGGTTTAAAAAAAAATCTTCACAAAGAATGGTATAATTGTAAAAGTTGATGGGCGGAAAACAAAACGAATGAAAAAAAAAAACAGTGACACAAACCATAGTTTCATTTACAAAAAAAAAGAGAGAGAGAGAGAGAGAGAGAGAGAGAGATGGTGCTTGCCTATCTGAAAAGTTCACCTTCCAGGAAGTTGCAGCACTCAGATGAAGTGTTGTGCTGTGGAGGCCATTCTTCAGACCTGTATGGGTGGATCTGGTGTTCACGTCGCGCATCCAGCTGCCTGCAAATATGTCCACCATGATCAACACCTTTCACAGCAGCTTCAATCCTCCACCGATACCGCCACGGCCAGGCCACAGAGGAGGACCAGCACTGCCATCAAACACACCATTAGTCAAGTTCTTGTCAGTGCTGCTGCTTCTACTAATGATACAGACATTTGGAGGATTTCTCTACCTGTTCCATAGACTCAACGCGGTAGGCACTCATGCGCTCAATGATTAGGACTTGTACCTCAAGAAAAATATCTGCTTTTCTTTTATTACCTGTAATTAACTGTAAGATCACAATGTCTTTTTTTAGGTCTTTTTAGAGTAATTTAATTTGATGAATTTAGAGTCTTAGTTTTGTAAGGATATCCTGGTAAAATGAAGTGATATAACACGTTTTTCTTCCATTGTGTCATAAATTAAAGCCAACCATGATTATAAATTTTAGATTCAATTTAAATGATAGCATTCATACTAATTTAATTAGTATGGTGTATTCATCATACAGCCGTTACACTGTTAAAGAACATATTTCAAATTTGACATAGCAAAAAACTGGTTCATGGTTTCTTGGGTCGTGTGGTTGATGAGCAAACAAGTGTGCCGAACATCAAAGGAACAAAACCATTTACAATGATTTAATCATTAAGCCATTGCTATGCATTGTCTCAAACTACAGCCCCCACATATTTCTAGGAAAAAACTAAGCTTTGTCTGCTACATATTTTCTCAATTACTACAAATTACTATTCCTGCAACCTTTTGAATCACCAGATCAGAATAAGAATATGAAAAGACATGATATAATATGCCACACATCCTGATCTGAACAAGAATGCATGTTTATTATTAGTGTACAATTTGTTTGTCAGTGAATTCTAAAAAAAAAAAAAAAAAAACGGTTTCATAAATAGAAATGAATAAACAGTTTGAAAATCAACAATTTCCTTAAGATCACACAATCATTTGCAACAGCACATTGTAAGCACTGTGGGTTTTTTTTTTTTTTTTTTGACTGAAAACTGAATGCAACAGCATGCTCACAAGAAGCTTTTCCTGTGTTAATGGCAGCTGCAGGACAGACAAAATGATAACAAGATAAGCACACTAAAACAGCTACAGCAGTGTGCTGAGAACAACCTAGAACTGAAGGACCTACAGTACTGCAGCAATATCGTTGAAAACTACAGGACTGTCATCAAGAAGGTATGCAATATTCTTCATATGCACCTTCAAACCTTGAAACCTTTGTAGCATTCCATTCATAGAAATGTGCCTCGTGTTGCGCTCAACAAGTTAAATGAACTACGATTTGATTCCATTTACAGATCTCTCAAGCCGAAGGAAAAGGTTGGTACTTTTGTACTGCAATACTTTTATCGCATATTTTTATTGCAACATGCAGGCCCATGTGAACATCTTATTTTGAGATGAGTCTGAGCTGATAATTGCCTTGTTTTCTTGTTATAGTGGCTTTGTTGACTGAAACTGGATCCTCCACGATACCTAAAGCAAGGATGTTAACGTTGCAATCTACCGGTAAGTATTTATACTCATTTTAGATCCTGTCTATGTGATATATATATATAATTTTTTTAACCTATCCTGTTGTGGCTTTCTCCTCAGATAAGCACAAGTCCAATACCCTGCTGTGGGACAGTACCCACTCTGTGCTGGAGAAGATCAGTGTTAGCACATCGGGAGACCTGAGAATTCACTACCCTGGATACTATTTGATCCAATCTTATGTCACCTTTTCCAAAGCGCACAACAAAGCAACACTCAAGCAAACCGTATGGATGAAAAAGACACCTGGTGAAACCCCAAGTAAACTTCTTGATTCCTACTGCAGCTTGCCTCGGAGCAGCACAATACCAGATATGTGCACTGCCTCGCTGACAGGGGTGTTTAAGCTTGAGAAGGATCAGTTGCTGTTTGTTAATGTAACTGACATGGGCTTGGTGAACTTGGACTCGACCACTTTTGGATTGTTCAGGCTACAGGATTAAGTGCAGACTGACTAAGAACTAAGAGGATCTACCAACACATAAAGTGGATATGATTCGCTTTATCCCACTCCATTTTACATTGTATCCATTAACAACCATGCACTGATAACTTTATCACTTTATTGACTATTTATTCTATCTGTTCGGAAAAAGGAGGTCACGACTTCCGCCGAGAAAAGCTTCTTCCTTTAACTTACACCACATGGCGAGCTCAGAGAAAATCTGACACAGCTGGAAATGTAGGGAAAATGGAGAATCTGTGTCATTCAGTGACTCCTTTTCAAACGGAGAAATAGTCAATAATTATAAACATGTAAAGTGGTGTAAAACGTAGTGTAATATTCTCAATCTGTACTACCAAAATAATTTATTGATGTTTGCTGTTATGTACCGTCATATCTATATTTATAAAGGGAAATTCCACTTTGAATAGACTACTCCTACTCCACACCTTGTGTGTCATTTTAGGTTATGGTGATTCAGGTGTTCTAGAATAGAATGTGACACTACATTTAATAGAGGCTTGGCTATTTCTGAAAATCCTTCACTGGCGATAAAATTAATTTTACGGTCTTATGTAGAATTAGATTTCGTTTTTTCTAAACTCAGTTGTGTGTCACAATAAAACTCCATGATAAACATACCACAGATGGGATGTACAGTAGGCTTGAAATGGAAGCTCCTTTTCTTAGAATATGTATTTATATTTTTGTATTAAAACACAATTATCCAATTCAAGTGCATAATTTTGTTTGTATTCTGACTTTCAGAATTTTTTATTTATCACGAGGTTAATAAAGGACAGCACATGTATTATAGTCTAAACAGTTCCTACTAGTGATGGAACAGAATCAGCAATCATGCTTACATACAGTACATAAAATCAAAACTGCAGTGGCTTATGTGAGACAAAGTTTTTTTTTTTTTTGTGTTTGTTTTACATCTGTGTAACCACAGAAATGCTAGGCTTCCCCTCCCCCTATACTTTCCAGCACGATGCATGGTGCAATGGCTTTGAAACTGAATAGAGCACTGATCTGACCTTATCATGTAAAAGCAATTGCTCCATTGATACCTGATTCACTTAAATGTTTAGGCGGGAAAAAAACATTCTGGATATTAAGAATATGATTTAAATGTCAATTTCATTCATTTTAAAATGCAGGAGGTGAGATATTTGAGCAATGGTTATATTTTCAGAACTCTAGTGCCACTGGGTGCTAAAACACCCACCAAACGTTAGTAATCATGCAAGTTTCCTATCTGCATTTGAACAGAATACCACAAACTAATACCATATATTCAACTAGATTTCATTCCCCACCATGGAAAGAGTGAGTGACAGAATGTACACCCAAGCTCTGGGACACATTTCTCTACTGTTACAGGAAGCGTTCAAGCAGCAACACTCATTCCATTCTCTCACATGTTCTTTGCTCACTTTACCTTTTCCTTTCAGTCACAATTTGCATGAACAGAGTAAAAGGTTATACTTATGTAAACCCGATGGTAAATGACATGACTTTTTCTCAAGAACTAAAACCACATTTCCTTAAATGTTTGTGAAAAAGAACTTGAAATATTATTCATCTTATGTTTTTATTAAAACAGTTCCTTTAAAAATTAAAGCAGAATGGGGAGAAAAAAAATCCACAAAAGCACAAAAATGTCAAATATATAAGTAACAATTATATTTGCATAGAAACCCATATGTTCGACAGAGGTGGGCACTTAAAGGAAAACGAATAACTAAATGAACATCCAAGAAAAATCTTCTGTAAGTGCTACAGATACAGTATCAGGCAGTTATTTTTCTGATCCTAGAAACATTCATGACATCAGTGACATCATATAATACTGACGAACCTTAACAAATATCGTGTGATAATATAGTACCATGAAAACGCAAACAAACAGACCACTTGCTGTGCACAATCAGTCCTTCAAAAATTATGAAGCAGCACAAATTCGATTATGGATAATATGCACATCAGCAATAAGACAAAACACAAAAGCTGGACTGGTGTTTAAGTTGTGCACACAGGATGATTTCAAGAATGTGACTTCTGGTAGAATTAAACACATTGTGTAGCAATGTGAATAATATTCATAGCAACGATGAAACATTTTAAATAATATTTAGAGCTATGCATGACATACACACATAATGACAAGCACAGCTTTGATTACTGAGCAGTACCAGTAATTCTCAAAAGAAAAAAAGAAAAATCATCACAGTTGGACATAGTTCGGAGAGCACACCTCAGTGCAAATTGAGGCTCGTCAATGCATAACAGATAACAGTAAACCAGTCTTCAGTCTTATTGCATTGAATACTTATTATTATTATTATCATTTTTTGCAGGACTGCACAAACACATCAATTCCCATTTCTATGGCTTTTTTTTTTTTTTTGTAACATTCTACTGTACCATCCCCCACTTATTATGCATAAATATGTATACACCCATATATCATTGACCACAGTGTCTAGTTTTGCATCAAACTGTTTCATGTTCACGGTAATGGCATAAATGGATGACAAATTAAAGGGAAACAATGCAACTCTTATGGTGGTTTCCTGACATGGGTTTGGTGTCACTGCAAATGAATTGACTCTTATTCTCACTGAACACCTTCATCCCATGATGAAACATTTCTATCCTGATGAGTGCGCTTTTACGGGTCACGCGGCGCTCTCCGCCACCTTCATCAGCGAGACACCAACTGACGGAATTTCTTTTGGAAGAATGTTGTTCACCGTACCATTACAGTTCCAGAAACTTAGGAAACCTGTTCCACTGAACACTGAAGTTCTTCGTGTGGCTCATAAAGTATGAACAACTTATTGACACTCTGATGCTTTTTTTCCCTTTAAAATGTCACCCATCTCTTTGTGATATAAGCATTATACATTTCAATTAAAAAAAAAAGTTCAGGTAATGCAGCACAGCATATAATATGATTCCACAGGGTACCAGTTTTGCTTTTTGAACATACAAAAAATATTACTAACAGATTACACCTAAATTTGGTTATTTATTTAGAAATTCACATTCATGGTGCTCTAGTTATTATAATAATAATAATAATAATAATAATAATAATAATAATAATCCTGCAGTGCAACAGCCTTGAATAATGAGAGCCTACTAAATTTATGTACTTCTAGTTCATCTGCAAATACAGCATTTCCTCATGACTGCTAAAAATCACTGAAGAAAGTATTTTGTTTTTACCCGGAAGGTTAGGGTGAGACTGAAAGTAAAAGCTTTTTTAAAAAAAAGAAAAGAAAAGAAAAAGAAACAATGAAATTGTCTTCACTAATAATAAAAAAACAATCCTACAAACGGTGTGTAAGACCAGACTGTTAATTGAGGTGTAAGGTCACAGAAAGAGTGCTTCATGATGCCCAAGTACCATGTTCTCAATACAGGACTACGGCGTTAAAAAATAAATATATTTTTACAACCTCACAATGCTGTATGGAGGTTATAATCAATTGTTGTATTATTTCTAAATAGGAAAGCTTAAATCGTTATTTTTGGCTATACTAGCTATTATATACTCTTTTAAGTATATATGATATACATACATTATTATAAATTATATCTTAATAATATTGAAATATTATTGTCATTTTTTTTTCTTTTAATGAATAGCTGCATCTTTTGCTATGAACGGCTTTAAACCATCATGACAATAACAGAAACAAAAATCTAATGATCTGATGTAAAGAAATACTGTACAGTATATTGTAAATTGTAACAGACAGCAACAAAGTTTAAGGGATTTTTTTGATGGCCGGTAATAACGCACCAGCTACCTTGCAAATTATTCAAAAGGCTAAAAAAAAAAAAAAATGAAAGTAAGCAAGAAAGTAAGCAAGCAAACAGTCGAAGTAAATTCGAGATGAATATTAAACCATCTCATGTCGTTCATGTGCAACATAACATGACTATAGCTTCTAATATCAAGCATGAATGCTTTGTGTAGCAATCAAATGAACATACATAATTTAAAATAAAAACATACAGAGAAGTGAAAATGTCTGCCAGCGCACCATAATGGTAGTTTCACACATAAAGGCATATGGCCTTTGAACTCACTTTCATGCTTGTTGAATTGTGGCTTTATCAGGCAGGCACACAAACACACACTAATGTTTTCTGGTTGAAAATTGAATCTTATTTTCCAGCACAAGTCTGAACGCTGAATCTTTCCCTCCTTCCAAATGCATGGAAATAATGGCTAGATTTCTAGATAGCTAGAATCTGCTGTTTGTTTACACTTGTGTAAACAATGTGTTCACGGTTATACACTTAAGTAATAATAAGAATAAGTTATACACTTATTCACGGTTCATCTCTTAATGGGTGGCCAAGAACATCACTCCAGAGATGCAGACTTTCACAATCAGGTTGTAGTTCTTTTGCATATGTGTCTAACACTTTTTATTGTCCCAGTCACAGAAACTAAGCACATGCTGCATGAACCTCTTCTGAAACCTAGTTAAGCACAAATGATCTCATAGCAAGAAATCCACAAAGAAAGTTATTGTTAAAAAAAGTTTTTTTTACAAGGCAGGAAGGCTTTCGCATTGCAACATTTGGTGTGAACCCAAAACTAGCAACTCATCCACCCACTCTCTCTCATACGCACACACACACACACACACACACACACACACACACACACACACACACACACACACACACACACACACACACACACACACACACAGCCTCACACACTCACACACGCAGAAGGGGAGAACATTTAGAATGTTACTTAATGGCCTCCATCTTCCCACACATAATCATTCTTCTGTTTAGCCAACTTCCTGACCAGGCGCTCGAGCTCTTTGCGGGATTTCTGCTCTTCTTCCAGACACTGCTTCATCCACCTGTTTTCCTGATACCAGAATACAGAATACCATCAGAACGCGCAGAAGCCAAGTTCAGGGATATGAAATATAATGGATGAACAGCATTGAAATGTTACCTTTTTTAGCTCGTGGACCTCGTCTTTCAGTGCGTAAACAGCATCGACGAGGCTTCTGGAGAAGAAAGAATGAACAGTAAGCTCGCTGTCACGTGCTTGAGGCCTTTAATCTACAACTGCAGCTATACAGTGGTCCGATAAAACCATTTGACAAATAAATAAATTAACTAAAAGCACAATAAAAAGGCCTGATTAGGTAGAACACACAGGTAGAAAAACGCATAAAAGAAATAAATGTCTTTTGCGTATTCTATAAAATTGTGGGTAAAATATTATTTATAGCACGGCGCTGTTCAATCAGTCAGAAGGTGCTGATTAACATTTTATACCAGCAGCGTTTTGATAGCAATGCTGGCAGTAAGATGTTCGCATTTATTCTAATACATTATGGTTTCTATAGAAAGGAATTACAATTAAAATAACCATTTTTTTTTGGATAGCATCTTTGGTAACTCTTCCATTTAAATAAATAAATAAATTAAAATATTGTGCTATAGAAGAAATAAAAAATAAACACTGGTGATCACCATCACATAATTATATTATTTTATATTTTCCTATAAAATGAATACACCACCTTGTTTCTTTCTTTTGAATTACTTTAACTTATAATAATAAACCAGGAGGCTGACAGAATAAAACGGCAAAGACTGTTTCAGAGCAGTTTATTCTCAAGTTTAACATACTTCTCCTCTGTGATTGTTTGGCCATTGCTCTTCATCTCTTCGACAATGATCTTCTCCTCCTCTGGTAGCAGGACTGGAGGAACGGCGTCCTTACGCACAGCTGTGTAGGCATGAGCACATGGTGTCAAGGTGGTAGGATCAGAATCATTTCAAGAAATGCTAACATGACAGCTAGTAAATACCTGTTGTCGTTTGGTGCAGGCTGGCTCCAGTGCAGTACGCTTCAATCACCTTCAGAATTTGGGCATCTTCCTCCAAAGCTGCGGTACCTGTTAATTTCAGTACCACAACCCACATCTGAGACTTTGAACATTCAGGGCTGTAATGCGCTAATCAATATCACAAGGAGAGAGTCTTTCTGCATTTCTTGTTTTGTTTCTTGATTAAATAAATCTTTATTTACCAGCATTTAACCTACTTTTTCTGAGCAAATATTCATCATCTGATGGTTTTCTCTCTGTCTTTCTCTTGTTCAGGAACTTCTTGATGGGTTTAGGACTTTTGCTGGTATCCTGGAGAGACAAGGTAGCCATGAGGGTGCAAAGGAATTAAGCAAATTAAACACAAATTAAGAGCATATGATTTATATAAATGTTTATATGGAGGGGCAACACATTGGTAAGATGTAATTATGAACAATAAGATAATGCATAAGGTTATGGTTTGCTAATGTTTGTTGAACTGATAAATTAGTAAGCAAATTACATGCATGTCACAAAATGGCTACGTATCTAATAAATATAATAAATGATCATTTTCACCCTATTTTTTTAAACCGCCTGGGGTCTGCATGCATGGAGTTTGCATGTTCTTCCTGTGCTTGCTAGGTTTCCTGCGAGTACTCCTGTTTCCTACCACAGTCTAAAGACACGCAGATTAGGCTAATTGGCAGTCCCAAAGTGCCCGTAGTGTGTGAATAAGCATGTAAGTAAGCGTGTGTGTGTGTGTGTGTGTGCCCTTAGATGAATTGGCATGCTGTCCAGTGTGTATCCTGGGTCTTGTGCCTTAGATCTCCTGGGATAGGCTGCATTTGGAGCCATGGTGCACATCAATTTTTATTAATGTAATATTTATTAAAGTCATATTAATGTGCTAACCACTATATTAACATGTAATTATCAGCTGCGATCACAAAATAATGTGACATTATTTTACTACTATAAGAGCAGGCTGCATTTTTGTATTGTTTAACATTTCTCCTGACCCTTGACAAACTTTGTAATAAAAAAAAATATATATATATATATATATAATAATAAAATACCCAATGCTATTATTGATACTAAATTGCATATTATCATGGAGTTATAGTCTTTTGCAAAATCACCCAAAACTCACACTGATGTAACCATATATATATATATAAATGTACTCTACATCAGCACTACATGAAGTGTCCACTCATCTTGTCCAATCAAATTACTTTTTTTGTGACATTTTGACACTGTTGTATAGCGAGCACCCTTGTGACTCAAAGGTACATATAGAAATACTGTAAAAAATATTTTAACAGATTGTAATACTTTTACTTTTTAAAACTGCCAAAAAGGAGAGACCCAATTTTACAGTCAAACTGTTACAAATGTCTGAATGAATTGGAGCTATGTAAACATCTACCTAATGTTAGAACTCTTACATTATAGTAACTGTGCTTAGTCAAGGATTAAATATGAGTATAAAATGAATCTATACATAAGTCAGGTAAATTCTAACAAGCTATACTGAATAAGGTCAAATGTTAAATAGTACAATGCTATGACACATAAACCAATCAGAATCAAGAAATTCATGAAAGCAGCAGACATCATCGTCATACCCTATGACAGGGTGGCGTAACGTACTTTGCGCGCTATCTACCCCTTTCACATTCATTTGCACAAAAAATGTCCATGATTGGCTAATATACCCAGATCTGCCAGAGAATGTAAAATCTCTCCTATCCAGAGAGCAAGGCTAATTTTGCTGTCTTAAACTCAGCCAAAGATGGGTGTGGTAGCAACAGAGCGTGAATGTTTTTTTTTTCTTTTCTTTTTTTTCGTCTTGTCACCTGGAAGCCACGAACCAGACTTTTTAAAAAATTGCAGGTGACAAAAAGTGTTGAATATGCAGGTCAACATTACAAGCTGGCGTAGTTAGTTTTTTGCTACTCGACAAACTGGTTGACAGCCATGCTTCCATCAATGTGCTTTTCTTTTAAAATGCCATATAGAAATGATCTAAGAAGAACTGCTATCAACTAACAGTATGAAATGCTTTATGCAACACATTTTTAAAAATAAGATGAAAGATAACAGCCAGTATGCTTGTGTGGTTTTATGATCATGACATGTTTTGGAAAAAAATTGCAACAATTAATAATTTGTGGTTTAAACTTGATTTGATCTTGATGGAAGCATGACTTGTTCCAGTCTTTGTTCAAAGTGAAAATTTTAGTTACATTTTTAAAGCACTGAGCAGCACTTTATTTATTCATTATTTCCTCATTAGCTATAAGCAAGTGACAAAAATATAACTAAAGCTAAAGCAAGCAGAGACTCTCAAGCATTCTCATTAACGACAAACTACAGGGTGTCATTCAGCATGCTTTCTTTTTACGGGAGCCGACTCAATCAGAAAATCCAATTCGATTAATCACCTCTTACCCTTCAAGACATCTGTTTGGAACCAAATTAAAACTATTCCTTAAGAAAACATTTTCCCGTTTATTCCGTCAACATTTAAGGGGTTAAAGGCAAAAAGATGGTATTTAAAAAAAATGCTTAAAGAAACAGTTTACAGTCTGTTACACACGGGACACTGATCAGCGAAAGGATGCGGGAGGACAGAAGACACACGAACAAACAGGAAATGAGTGGTTTATAGGAACGAAAGAGAGAAAAAGAGAGAGGGAGGGAGGGAGGGAGAGAGAGAGAGAGAGAGAGAGAGAGAGAATAAGAGAATAGAATAATAAATAAAAAAACACAACAATGAAGCATGACTAAATTGTGCTGCAACACCAGAGCTAGCCAGGCATACAAGACACACAAATTGACTGGTCTACTCTTACCTTCATGATATAAGACATCCTCTAAAGAAGCAGGAAATGAAGAGAGAAAGCGTATGAGAAAATGCATGAGAAATAAATGGAAGAGTCCAAAGGAACAAGATGAAGAGAACAGTGAGGGGTGAACATTTCTACTGCGCCCTCAACCTGACACAACTATACATGTGTGTGTGTGTGTGTGTGTGTGTGTGTGCATTTCTCTAAATCAGATAGTAACGCCAAGGCCAGGCTCCGGGATCTGTCAAGTAGTGCACCAGGCCTGGCAAAATCTATCTCAGCTTCAGCAAATGTCAACCTTTGAAAAAAAATTCATCCTGCTCAGCTTTTTCATATTTGGAGCAGTATGAAACTTGTGGTAAACTGTATAGTAAGAGTAACTGTCGTGGTTGTTTGGCTACTGTCTCCACATGTAACAAATTTACCATCAACACTCAAATCCATATCTGCTTGGGTAGGGGGGCTGTGCAACCTTCCTCTCGGGACCACTCAGCTGAGTCACAGACGTACATTACGCACCCACACAACCGCTTCTTATCTGACTCACTGTTTTCCGAACAACATTAAAGATGGGTATACAAAAGCCTCTTACCTCTTTATAGCCCAGGGCTGCAGATGGTTTAAGTGGGGGAGCAGGTCTCAGGCAGCTCAGAGACCACGGCTTGGTGACCTTGGGTGGCTCCAGAGGGCAGCGCGTGCCCGCGGATGTGCCAAAGCCCTGAGTGTGGCTTGGATGAGGTGCTGTGCCTACCATGCTCATGGGCTTGCTTTCTACATTCTGCCAGATAGAAGCAACACCGTCGATCTTGGTTAACATTTACGCACTCTGTTAAAAGCTCATACATACAAGATCATTAGGATTAAGGAAGCCGGCTCTATTTATTGCAGATGTGGCAGGTTCCTACTTTTAATATGGTTCCTACTGGACTTCCACCTTTGGTAAAAACATGTAGATGCTCCAGCCAATCATGAAGCTCCTGGGAACTACTGCAGAAAACTGTCACACGCTCGATCGTACCTCCTGTAAAACAGCGGAAATACGACCCATTACTGCAAACTCAAACGTGGCAGCTATAACATTATCAACACAGTTTGACACTGCTAAATAATATAATATAAAACCAACAAACAGACACACACAAAAAACAAACCTCCAATCTCAAATGCATAATGACCCGCCTCCGTATCCTCGGAGTGTTTGGTCACTGTAGACCCTGAGAGCTGCAGCCGACCCTGAGGAAACAAATCACAGGAGCCGATTCTACAGTCTGTTGATAATGGATAATAATGGTAAATTTTTGGAGTTACATAAACCAGTTTATGCAGATTTAGAAAATGTACCTGATAGATAAAGCCACTCATTCGTGGGCTGGCAGACAACAGAATTAACACATTGGGAAACAGCATTAAGTAGCGCTCCTCTTTGTCCTTAAAAAAAAAAAGAAAAAAAAAAACATTCATGTGTACACTCATAAATAAAAAAGCATTTTAATACAGAAACCTTTGCAAAATGTGAAAGAGAAAACCCCCATATGAAAGTGACAGATGTTGTAAAAAATATGTGTGAAGACACAGAAACACGAAAATGCCCACGCATACTGTAGGTTCTGTAACTAGACACGAATTTAAAAAAAAGTTACTTGGGAACAACTGTGCTGAGACATCATACCTTAAATTAACATATTCCACCTAAATACGGACAAAAACAGGGAGTATTTTTACTTATAATTAGCCTCTGCATGACACAATATTAGCCTCCTGCACATCTTGAGTTTATGTTTCCATGCTTTGTATCGTGGGCTGTTTGTTTATACTAATCAGATCCTATTATCAAGATAATGCAGAGGTTTGTATAGGAGCAGTTGCTCCTCAAAGTTTGTTCCAATAAATGTAGGAGGCAAATAGAAGTCTAGTCAGTGTTATGCATACATCATGCCATATGCAACATTGATATGCCTTTAACCCTTGCTGCAGATGAGCGGTTCTACCAGTTTCCTGCTGCACGAATAGCTATTCATGCAATATCTGATTCATCGTATGCCTTTCGAGATAATGAGAAATGTTGAAATAGTTTTCACCAAATTTCCAAACTAATCTATTCATCAGTAGGGCCACTATTTTTGCTGAGGTTTTTTTTAGACTGACCACTCACAGGCTAATTTCTCCTCCCTTTCTGTAGTATTCTTAAGCACTGAGGTACAGAATAAATAGTTAAATGCATCTCTCGTTGATCTCTCACCCTTCCAAGGTGTTTTAGTACGTTTTTTTGATGGATGTATAGATTGTTTTGATGTTGTTGGTCTTTGAGTCCCCAGGAAGAAGTCATTTGTTTTTTGAAGGGGTTCAGTACAAGCCCAATCCTCTAGTCACATCAGGTCAAATTCTCCAAGCAAACGAGTGTCTGTCATGGAGCTTTATACAAATTCAAATCCGGACTCGGTCTACACCATGCAAAGCTTCAAGAAGTTATTTAATGTGATACCTTTGCTGAAATGTTAATCTTTTCCCCAGATTCACTTTCTTGGCTGATGAAATTTGAGTTTCCTCTACTACGTACAGTATATCCCAAGACATCAATTTAATCCTGTTTCTTTTAATGATATTTCATGTCCCAGTATGATTCACAGAGCCCATGACATGATGCTCCTGACTCTGTACATCTCTCTCAGCATGGTGTCCTTGGGGAAATATGAAATCTTTCTCCAACCATGAAAAGCTGAATTACTGCCAAAGAGTTGTTGTTCGCCCAAGAATATTGTTCCAAAAGAGTTCCTTATAGAATATTGTTCCTTTGGTAGTTTTGTATCTTGGGGCAGGTGATAGTTTTGCTCTCCATGAAGCAAAGTGTGCTATTTTTATTCGTGCCATGTGGAGATGGCTGATGTCTTTGGCAGATTTTTTTTAGTGATCATGTGGGGAAGGCACAAATGAAAAGGACCCATTCAATCCAGCAGTAAGTAAAGTACACATATGGTCAGCAATCTTCATTTTTATGTAGGTTTTTCTACAAAATTTTGGAATGTTCATGTGGGGATTTTTTCATTCAGCCACAAGAGCATTACTGAGGTCAGGCACTGATGTTAGATGTGTTCCAGTTCGTCTGAAAGGTGTTAAACAGGGTTTTGGTCAAGACTCACCATGTCTTTATAAACCTTGCTTTGTGTTCGACGCATGGTCATGTTGGAACAGGTTTGTTCAAGGGGAAACATAATGCTCCAAATACAAAGACATTTACATTTAGTCATTTGACAGACGCCCTTATCCAGAATGACTTACATACATATACATCTGAGCAGTTGAGGCCTTAAGGGCCTTGCTCAACTGGTGGGCCAACTTGGTGGCCGTGGGTTTGGAACCTGGGACCTTCTGAACCGTAGTCCAATGCCTTAACCACTGAGCTACCCCTGGTCACTGACAATCCAGACCATCATGTGCTTCCAACTTCGTGGCAAAGATTTGGGAAAGGTCCACATATGAGGCTCATGGCCAGCTGTCCATATAGTTTTGAACATATTATGTAAATATAAAAAAAGTAATGACTAAGTAAAGTGACAAAAGTGGAAGTGCTTATAATAAGTTAAAAGTGATTTATTCCACAAGTATTACAGATCCATTTTTTTATTTTATAAAATTTTTTACACTTTGGGTTGTCTGAAGTCATCAGTGCATGTTTATGCCCGCTGTCATTTAATACTGATTTAATTTACTTTGTTAGCTTTTTACATTTATTTAAAAATATTTTTAGCACTCATACTCTAAATATGAAGTGTATAAGTAAGGCATCTGTGTGAGAAAAACAACAGTGTGAGCAGCATACCTGTGTAACCACATGACTGAGGAAAGTAAGCAGGTGGCTTTGTATTTTTTCACACCCCGTTAACTTCCGGGAGCCCCTAGGTTGACCCACCCTTCCTTTTTCCTCACCTCACTAGAGCTGCTCTGCACGTGCACCTGCGACATGTAGGCCACCTGGCCGAGAGACCTGATGCTGTCTCCGTCCCAGCCACGCACCGGCTCGGACAGTATCTGCACCTCCAGGTCCTTTCTCTTGCGCAGATCCTGGCATTGTATCTGAGGGGAAAAGACCCGATCAGTAACAGTACATGGGATGACAAAAATATACACCATTATTAAGGGAAGCGAGTGTAGAAATCATTGATAAATGGTCCTGATACATAATAAAAGTGGTTTGCATAGTGAATATGAGACTTGAGGACAGCAATTAGTTACACAACAAGAATAACATTAGGCAGAAAATTAATGCATATAAAATCATGTTCAAGTCATGACAGAACCATGACATAATATTCATGTCAAATTGGGTTGAACGAGGGTGGAAGAATATGGCACGGTGTGGCATTTGTTCCTGATGATGTTAGGAAGGTGTAAAGAGGAAAAAGCACAGCTCCTTTGCATATCGGATGAATTCTTCACATGCAGCTATTTTCTGTGCATTACCGTGGGGGTAGACCAGGTCTGAAGACAGCATGTAAAACAGCAGGGTAGGCTACTGAGAAAAGAAGGGAAATTCCCTGAAGAGGCAGGAAAATGTAACGAAGAAAGCAAGGTGTTCCACAGAACACTCAGCGCAAAGCCATTCTTACAGAAATCAAACAATGCTGAGGTTAGATAAACCCCAATGAGGATTCTGTACCAAGTAGTAGGAATGACTCACTGGGTCTTCTTTCCTACTGAAGATGTTTTAAATCTTATAGGAAAGGCAAAAATACTGCTTAGACCCAGTTAGTGAACGCCCACTTCTGGAACACAAACACCCACTCCAAAGTTGTAAGAGGTTGTTTTTGGTAATCAAAACTGGTCTCGAAATTACCATTAGCCAATAGCTTTCGCTTAACATCCTATGTAATGTATAATGTATAGTTCATCACAATCTAAAAGTTTTGCAATGTACGTATAAATAGCAAACAAGCTTTAAACTAAAAGCGGAATAACCACTGAGCACATGGTGAAGTTTATCACACTGCGCTGGTAATGGAAGAAAAACCACATGAACACACCCGAAACATAAAAAAAAAAAAAACACAGAATCATTTGAGAGCTGTTTATAGGCCAGAGATCAATAAGCAAATTGGGACATACCACAAGATTTTTAAAAGCGACGTTTGCCTTCAGAATGTCCCCGTAGTCTGGATGAGCTTCCTGAAAGAAAAATACGATTGCTAAGAAAGAAGCACATGTAAAAGTGAACATTTTAAATGGTTAAGGATCTGTTTTTTTTTTTTTTTTTTTTTACCTCTACATGTCTTTCCAGCTCCTGCAACAGGGTGGGATACTTTTCCAACCTCATAAAGGGTTTGCTCAAGCTGGTGGTCAGAGTAAGAATGCCTGGAGGACTGGCTCCCTGACTCTCCATAAACTTATCCAGCTCATCACTGGCAAAAACAAAGTTGACATGCTGTTTTACACACACATATAAGCATGTGCATATGTGAAATGTAACAGGGGAAAAAAATCATCTGGAATTAATCAGACGTGTGTGGCAATTAATCAGATACTGTGTACAAATATGATATATATATCTCAAGTCCAGTGGTGGTGTGCTTTACATGACTGCAACCTATGTGTTCCGTTGCACTTGGTGATGTAAAGCTTGGATGCTCTGCCATGGAAACCCATTCCATCAAACTCTCTATGCACTGGTCTTGTGCTAATCTGAAGGCCACATGAAGTTTGGAGGTCTGTAGCTATTTACTCTGCGGAAAGTTGGGGACCTCTGTGCACTCTGCATCTCAGCATCTGCTGCCCCCGGTCTGTGATTTTACGTGGCCTACCACTTCGTGGCTGAGTTGCTGTCATTCCCAATCGTTCCACTTCATTATAATACCACTAACAGTTGACTGCAGAATATTTAGTAGAGAGGAATCTGGTCTTATTACACACTGGAATTCACTGAGCTCCTTAGAGCGATGGCTGGATGGATGGCTGACTCTGTATATACACACGTGGACAAAATTGTTGGTACCCTTCGGTCAATGAAAGAAAAACTCACAATGGTCACAGAAATAACTTTAATCTGACAAAAGTAATAATTTAAAAAAATTCTATGAATGTTAACCAATGAAAGTCAGACATTGCTTTTCAACCATGCTTCAACAGAATTATTTAAAAAAATAAACTCATGGAACAGGCCTGGACAAAAATGATGGTACCCCTAAAAAATACTGAAAATAATGTGACCAAAGGGACATGTTAATTCAAGGTGTGTCCACTAATTAGCATCATAGGTGTCTACAATCTTGTAATCAGTCAGTGGGCCTATATATAGGGCTCCAGGTAGTCACTGTGTTGTTTGGTGACTTGGTGTGTATCACACTCAACATGGACCAGAGAAAGCGAAGGAAAGAGTTGTCTCAGGAGATTCGAAAGAAAATTATAGACAAGCATGTTAAAGGTAAAGGCTATAAGACCATTTCCAAGCAGCTAGATGTTCCTGTGACTACAGTTGCACATATTATTCAGAAATTTAAGATCCATGGGACTGTAGCCAACCTCCCTGGACGTGGCCGCAGGAGGAAAATTGATGACAAATCAAAGAGACGGATAATCCGAATGGTAACAAAAGAGCCCAGAAAGACTTCTAAAGAGATCCAAGGTGAACTTCATGCTCAAGGAACATCAGTGTCAGATCGCACCATCCGTCGTTGTTTGAGCCAAAGTGGACTACATGGGAGACGACCAAGGAGGACACCGTTGTTGAAAACAAATCATAAAAAAGCCAGACTGGAATATGCCAATGTTCTATGTTCACAGATGGAAAAATTAAACATATGAAGAAAAGAACACTGTCCCTACTGTGAAACATGGAGGAGGCTCTGTTATGTTCTGGGGCTGCTTTGCTGCATCTGGCACAGGGTGTCTTGAATCTGTGCAGGGTACAATGAAATCTCAAGACTATCAAGGGATTCTAGAGAGAAATGTGCTGGCCAGTTTCAGAAAGCTGGGTCTCAGTCGCAGGTCATGGGTCTTGCAACAGGACAATGACTCAAAACACACAGCTAAAAACACCCAAGAATGGCTAAGAGGAAAACATTGGACTATTCTAAAGTGGCCTTCTATGAGCCCTGACCTCAATCCTATTGAGCATCTTTGGAAGGAGCTGAAACATGCTGTCTGGAAAAGGCACCCTTCAAACCGGAAACAACTGGAGCAGCTTGCTCATGAGGAGTGGGCCAAAATACCTGCAGAGAGGTGCAGAAGTCTCATTGACAGTTACAGGAATCGTTTGATTGCAGTGATTGCCTCAAAAGGTTGTGCAACAAACTATTAAGTTAGGGGTACCATCATTTTTGTCCAGGCCTGTTCCATGAGTTCATTTTCTTTTATAATTCCGTTGAAGCATGGTTAAAAAGCAATGTCTGACTTTCATTGGTTAACATTCATAGAATTCTTATTTATTATTACATTTGTCAGATTAAAGTTATTTCTGTGACCATTGTGAGTTTTTCTTTCATTGACCGAAGGGTACCAACAATTTTGTCCACGTATGATTTTTTAAATTATATTTTTGGGTAAACACACAATGCTTTCTTAGAAAATCAAAAAATTATGAAATCATCATAAAATCATTTAGGCCAGTTTCCTCCAACTAAGCAGGCAGGAACACAGAGAAGCTTCTATCAGACATTACATGGGTAGTGAATAGTGAAAGAGACTACACAAAACCCCTAGGTGGTGCTCTAAATTAAGTGGACTAGTAGTGGCATTTTCAAGAGATTGATTTTTTTAAGACCAAACAGATTGTGGTAAAAATGTGGAATTAGAGATACAAAATTAAAATTAATTATCTCTAAAATACATGAATAAAAATATTGAATGCAAGCAGAACTAATGTATACAACAGGGTACTGATAAAAAAAGACTGTACCATAAATAAAGACAGACAAAAAATAAAATGGTCAAAACAGCATTACATTTAACTTTCAAAACTAAAACAAATAGTTTACATTTTTGGTTAAAAAAGTTTAGAATATACAGTCATCTGTAATATTAAACTAATGAATACAGATCACGCAAATTAATTGAATTACATTTTGGTTCTATACACTGCCTGGCCAACAAAAAATCAGACACAGATATGTCAGGTACTCGGGTATTAAAGGTTTTTAAATCCGACTACAGCACCAACATAGGTCTTTTCTTATGGAAAAACCTATTACCTATTCTTATGTAAAAAATTATTCCTTATGCTTGAAGAAGCACTCTACCACAGTGTGCCATCAGGGGAAAAATGCATCGATGTGATAACCTGGTCATTCAGTATATTCAGGCAGACAGCTGACTTCATTTTACTGCCACATGACGCTGCTGAGTCTAGACCTGACCAACAGAAGCAACACCAGATCATAACACTTCCTCCAGTGGCCACTATACATGATAGGTGCATCGCTTCATCTGCTTCCCCCAATCTTTGCTCTCCCTAGCAATTTCAAGCATTATTTCTGATTATTCTGAGTAACAAGTGGTTTTATCATGTTCACACAGCTGTTTAGTCCAAATCCTGTGAGATCTTGTCACACTGTGGGTGGAAATGCTCTTACTTTCACTATTAAACACAGCTGTGATTTCTACTGTAGATTTTACATATTTAACTGATTTCCGGTCACAGTCATTCAAGATTTTTTTTTTTTTTCCAATCACACTTCATCTGTGAAGCTGATGGTTCAGCACTTTCCTTCCAGGTTTTAATAATGCATTAGACAGTTCATAACCAAATTCCAGTAATTTTAACGTTTTCTTTGCTTCTGAAATGGAGGCTTTTTTTTGCCAGGCAGTTTAGATTCTACTGCTAATTAAGATACGCACATGCCATAATAGGAAATGGCATATTCATTTTCTTGAAATACATACAAGACTGTGACTGCATGTCTGAGGCAGCACGCATTTGATTCAAACAAATTTCCTGTGACTCGCATCTATTTCTAGCAGCGACCGAGGCCAAAGGTCTACACATGACCTTTACATATACCTTACATATTTAGAAATGCTGAAACAATGCAATTGTTATGGTTAAGGTGAAAGACTGCTTTTAGAGTAAGAAAACCGAAGCAAGATGATTCATCACAACACATGCTTTCACTAAGTATACGTGCTGTGGAAAACGCTGCAAAAAAGCTGCAGCGTGAGATGCAATTTGAGCGCACGCTCAATTTCTCCATCAGCAGAACCACATCTAAAGATATCCTGTTGGGTTAGGGCCAACTTCCTGTGTTGCCTTGGCAGTTTGTTGCTGGGTTTAGATTGACAAGTAGACATGCAGGAAGTGTGTTACCGTCACCAAAGTGTTAATTTCACATTTAGATGCTACAAGGAACATGAAAGAAAAACTGGGTGAAAGACTGTAACTGTAATAAGTACAAAACAAAAGCACATTGGCACCCTCTAGTGGTACATTGTTACCATTCCACCAATGTTTACTCGCTGTATGCTAGAGATGCAAAAAAAAATTTTTTTTAAATGAGGCTCACAAGAAATCTGTATATAACACGACCGTTTCAGTGCTGTGGGAAAACACCTTGAATTTTTAGTAATTAAAAAAAAAATATATATATTTTTTTCCTATTTATAGAATTCTACCATATATGGTATACCCATTGTGTACATTACACACATCTAATCCGAAATGTTTTAGATTCAATATTTTGTAAATGTATCCATATGAGTTAAGTGATCAGTTAATGTTCGCAAAATCCTCCACCCTACTAGAATAATAAAAACTATTATAACCCAAATGACTCAGCTCTCTTTAGTCAGGACTAACCTGTGGTCAGTGAGTACAGCCACTGCAGAAGGGTGGCTGGAGCAATAGGACAGGTACAATGTTCGGATCTGGCACATCATGTTCATGTAACAGCCTCCGAGACGCTGCTGGCCTTCAGGCAACCTGAGATAGACACACATGGGAAAAACATAAATAGTTTTTGGCATATGTATACACATTTTTCACTTTTGCAGGTAGAAATAGTTGGCAGGATTCAGAGGTCCAGACTGCAGTTTACTGGTTGTTCTCTCCAAGCCGGTTTATTGCGCTACTGAAGAGCCAGTTCTCTATGCGGAATGAAATGATATGCTGGAACAGAGGAGTCAAATATTTTATTCCGTCACCATGATCGCAACTCAAGCCACTTTACTTTTACAAGTATTAAAAAATATACACATAAGGATGTATGTTGTTTTTATTAGTCTTTCAGCTGCTCATGATAGACGAGAAACCTACCACTGAGCCATTAATGCTCGCTCACTATAGACACACACACAGGTGCACCTCAGTGAATTAGAATATCATCGAAAAGTTGATTTATTTCAGTAATTCAATTTAAAAAGCAAAACTCATTATATAGGTTCATTGCACACAGACCGATATATTTCAAGTGTTTATTTCATTTCATTTTGATGACTATGCCTCATAGCTAATGAAAACCTAAAATTCAGTATCTTAGAAAGTTTGATTATTACACAAAACCAATTATATATAAAAAAAAAAGACACAAAAAGATTTTTAATGCAGAAATGTTGGACTACTGAAAAGTATGCCCAGGGACAGCACTCAATACTTGGTCTGGGCTCGAATTACTGCAGCAATGTGGCGTGGCGTGGCATGGAGAAGATCAGCCTGTTTTACTGCTGACATGTTACGGAAGCCCAGGTTGCTCTGATAGCAGCCTTCATTTAAAGGCTCAGAAAACCTCTGCAGGTGTTTTGAGTTAATTAGCTAATTAGGAGTGCGACACCATGAGTCTCCAATATTGAACTTTTTGTGTTTTCGTTAGCTGTAAGCAATAATGATCAAAATTATAAGAAATAAACACTTGAAATATATCAGTATATGTGTAATAAATCCATATAATATACAAGTTTCACTTTTTTTATTTAATTGCTGAAATAAATCAACATATCGATGATATTCTAATTTATTAAGATATTAAAAGTTATATATGAGATATGGAAATCCTAATCTCAGCTGCAACTCCACTGTAGTGATTCCACAGACTAGTCAACCCCTATAATGGACAGGGATAAGGACAAAACAGTGGGGAAATCAAACAGACAGGCAGACAGTAAAGAAAGTAGACTAAAGAATAAACTTTTCAGAATAGATGAAGCCAATTCCATAGCCACTACACAAATGAATTTATATAAATAATTTATCATTAAAATGTTTTCTTTTCCTGTGTGTACAAAAGTTATGCTAGCATTAGCGTGCTGGCAACCTTTAGCTGACTAACAGCCATAGTTAGCTGCTAAATAAGACTTGAGCTATTTTAGTCGAACATAAAAAAGGTTATATGCACATCTCCATACATCATATCATTGATGTTTTTACTAGGGCTTTTAGTGAGCTCAATGTTTTAAACATTTTTACATTTGTCAGCTTCCAAACACTACAGAGTTGAACATGGTGGAAAAACCTGTAAGACATTGCACCATCCATCCATTAGACCACTACTGCCTGATTACATGAAAAACAGACATTACACTAATATAAATCAACAGAGATGGTTACTATAAACCTATGATGAGAAACATGTCTGACAATCTTGCAGTACTTTATTATACATTAATTAACATTTATGTTGAAACTCACTTGCTACATTCCTCTAACGAAGCACAAAGTCCCTGTTGGAAAGTGAGTATTTCCTCCAAGTTCCCACATAAACTGCTGCTCTCGGCACTTGAAACCCTGTAGAGTAAACACACACACTTTTCACTGATGGAAAATTCTCACATGGTGTACAAATTACATGCGGTCATACGACAGTTGGTTTTACACCAAAGCATTTCTAAATTCTCAAATCTGTCTCTGGTCAGAAGGTGTTATATTGTATGTTTATGTACAGTAAACCTATATAATATACTTTCTTTTATGGTACTGTTTCTATAGGAACATCTTACAGAGGGACTTGTATAGTGGACTCTTGAACATTTCCCTCTCTCTCTCTCATCTTCCTCATAATATTTTTACTATATGATTCTCAAATATATAATCAATTATTTAGTATAATTAGAATTTTCTATGCTAATTAATTATTATTCCAAACTTAGAGCAAATGGCATTACACATCGTGGGTACTGTGCCAAGCAATTGCAGGGCACAAGTACACACACTCAATGCCAATCAGACTATAGGCGTGGCCAAAACGTTTGAGAATGACACAAATATTAATTTTCACAAAATCTGCTGCTTCAGTGTTTTAAGATCTTTTGTCAGATGGTTCTATGGTATACTGAAATATATTTGCAAGCATTTCATAAGTGTCAAAGGCTTTTATTGACAATTACATTAAATTCATATAAAGGGTTAATATTTGCAGAATTGCATATGTCTCAAGATCTTTGAAATTCGCCCTGTCATGCTGTCCATCAACTTCGGGGCCACATCCTGACTGATGGCAGCCTATTCTTGCATAATCAATGCTGTTTGAGTTAGTCAGAATTTGTGGGTTTTTCACTTGAGGATTGACCACAAGTGGGATTAAGGTCTGGGGAGTTTCCTGACCATGGACCCAAAATTTAGATGTTTTGTTCCCCTAGACACTTGGTTACTGTTTTGATGCCTTATGGCAAGGTGCTCCATCATGCTGAAAATTTAATTGTACACCAGAGGTGCGAGGTGACCAACATTTGAGGTTGCTAACCTCTTTTGAGTTCTTAACTTTAAAAAGAAGAAAAGAGAGACCTGTAAGGGAATGGCTTTTTATAGCTGTTATGATATAAGCGTTACCAGTGACTAACTTGTTTTAATGTAAATTCTAAATGTAATTCTCTGATAATCAAGTCATGATCATCAACACTTCCAAATATAGTCAGTAACCTTCAGTTTCACTTAGGAATCAACTGCCCAGGTATTTTAGGTACGGAGATAAAATCTTTCCCAATAAGAATAATTCAAATTACATCTGACTGACTGGGTGATCCTACAAACGCAAAGACAAGGCATCATTAAATGCATATAGGTCTGTGAAGCCAAGACCTCAGTTCTGTTCCCCGGATGGTCGTTGTTTTATTAACTATTAACATTAAGGTGTGTTAATAAGTTGGTTAATTAAGGTCAGTTCTGTTATATTTGACTTATTTAACCCCTAATAAAGTAACCAGCTAGCAATTGATGATGAGGAAAGAAATGTCACATGCACTAGACATTATCATGTATAATGATATTAATCTAAAATTAGCAGGTCCAATTTCAATAGATAATAAAAAGTGGCACATTAACTGGTGTGATCGCTTTGTAACTTCGTACTTACTTGTCACTGCCCTGTAGAGGTCTCAGGTAGCAGGAGAGAACTGTCTGGAGCTCTTTTGCAAACTCACGCTCGTGCTCCAGGATGTCTTGTACCACCTACGACACAACCACAACAACGTCACAAGCATGTGGTCTTTCCCCAAAGCCTCAGAATTGCTCATTCAGTTGCGGGAACTCACCACATTGTAGTAGTTTTTGGTCAGCTGTGGAACATCGAACCCCTTCACTGCTTTAGGGGAGGTTGGTTTCTCTGGACAGATGAGGTGGAATAACATGTGGAAGTATTAAAAAATGACATGAGCAATGACACAAAAAAATGTCAGTGTTACAGTATTAATGAACAGTAGTTTAATATTGCAGGTATGTCCATCAGTGTTCTGTCACTATAATAACCTGCATTATGTATGCATTATACAAACAGATTATTCAGATATTGAGAATCTTTACCACAAATTTATGTAACGGTCGAGCGCTTGTGTCTAGGAACTAGTAGCTAGTCATAGTATATGTGGCCAGATGTGTCTGATAACGAACTGAATTTTTTGTTTCTCTAAAATAGAACTTGTTGCACAATGTCTACTGTACACCCCTTGTTGTAGAATGTTTGCAACATGCAGAATACATGTGTGGTAAATATCAAGATGTGTTACCAAAGTGATACCAGGGTGTTATTTACTGTGTGTTTCGTCGGGGGGGAACGGGGTTGGTGTACAGCTTTGCAAAAAGTGGTTAAGCAAAAAATAACACTGATTGCCCTTTAGAGTTACTGAGATAAAAACGGAAACAAATTCTAGGTACACCCGAGATGAGCCACACGCTACAAATAAACAACTTGGCAAATGAAAATATCTTAAATATAGTATAGCAGTTTCAACTTAGTAATGCGATTGGATGAAAGCCATTCCATGGGTGGTGAAAATAGAGCATAATACCATTGAAACATTAAACTATATGTATCACTCCACATCATAGGTGTGTCATTAATTACGCTGACTGCCGATTGCCAGCATGGATGAAAGGAGCTCATTATGATCTCCAGTCATGGAAAGAGGCGAGAGCAGCTGCCTGCAAAAACCTACATGATACCATGAAACCACATGATAATGTGATGTCGTCTTAAACAACAATTCATTTGTCTATTTAGTAGTTGCTTAAATTGCTCTTACGGTCAACTCAAGCTTCAAACTTCAACTAGTTTTGAACGCTGAGAATCGTCTCTAACCACTGATATATATCTATCTACTGTATGTACAGGGGCTGGAGAATGAAACTGAAACACTGGCCAATTTAGTGTTGGAGGTTTCCTGGCTAAATTTGACCAGCCTGGTGGCCAATCTTCATGAATTGCACATTCCACCAGTAAGAGCAGAGTGAAGGTTTAATTAGCAGAGTAATAGCACAGTTTGGCTTAAAATATTGCAATGCACACAACATTATGTGTGACATATCAGAGTTCAAAAGAGGACAAACTGTTGGTGCACATCATGCTGGCGCATCTGTGACCAAGACAGCAAGTCTTTGTGATGCATTAAGGGTCACGGTATCCAGGGTAATGTCAGCATATCACCAAGAAAACCACAGCTGCCCAACTCACTGCAGAATTAAATGTGCACCTCAACTCTCCTGTTTCCACCAAAACTGTTCGTCGGGAGCTCTACAGGGTCAATGTCCATGGCCGGGCTGCTATAGCCAAACCTTTTGTCACTCGTGCCAATGCCAAATGTCAGTTTCAATAGTGCCAGCAGCGAAAAACAACTTGGGCTGTGGACAATGTGAAACATGTATTGTTCTCTGATGAGTCCATTTTCACTGTATTTCCCACATCCGGGAGAGTTACTGTGTGGTGAAGCCCCAAAGAAGCGTACCACCCAGACTGTAGCATGCCCAGAGTGAAGCATGGGGGTGGATCAGTGATGGTTGGGCTGCAATATCATGACATTCCCTAGGCCCAATACTTATGCTAGATGAGCGCGTCACTGCCAAGGACTACTGAACCATTCTGGAGGACCATGTGCACCCAGTGGTTCAAAAATTGTATCCTGAAGGCAGTGCCATGTATCAGGATGATAATGCATCTATACACAAGACAACAAGACTGGTGACAGAGTGGTTTGATGAACATGAAAGTGAAGTTGAACATCTCCCATGGACTGTACAGTCACCAGATCTAAATATTATTGAGCCATTTTGGGGTGTTTTGGAGGAGCGAGTCAGGAAACGTTTTCCTCCACCAGCATCACGTAGTGACCTGGCCACTATTCTGTAAGAAGAATGGCTCAAAATCCCACACACACACACACCATGTATGAGACTATTAAGCTTCTGTATTTTTCTCTCTCTCTCATTTCTTTAAATCATTAAGCGTCTAGAAAAATACATAAGGGTTTTATGGGCCTAGAGCCTATCTAGGGAACTTGCGGCACAAGGCGGGGTACACCCTGGATGGGGTTGCAACTCATCACAGAGCACAAAGCAGAAGCACAAAAACTGGCACACGCAATCATACACTATGGACAATTTGAAAATGCCACTCAGCCTTCAATGCATGTCTTTGGATTGTGGGAGGAAACTGGAACATCCAGCGTAACCTACAGTGCCATGAAAAAGGATTTGCCCCCTTTCTTAATTTTTTGTTTAATGCACTATATCAAGAACAGGGAGAACATGCAAACTCAGCATTTTTCCTTTTTTCGAAGAGCATCTTCACTTGTTATTTTTTTCCCAGTGTATCTTTACCCTCCTATCCTCAATATATACTAAACTGAGGCTAAGAAAAGGTGTGCAGAAATGAAAGAAAATAATTACAACAATAGAACAAGCCTAAACAACTTGCTGACCTTTTTGACACACCGTGCTTTAATGTCAATGTTTGATGGATCTGCCCTTGTTTGAAAGAAAGCATGACATGAATTATTGTGAAAACAAGTCTGGAATAACAGACTGATCATGACCTATCATACACCACTTGGTTACTTACCACATGGTTTGACCTCTCGGACATAGTTGCTGGGGAACCAGCCAGTCTTGCCATTGAGCTGTCCCTCCCACCATCCGCCCTCCTCCTGCCGAGTGACATGGATCAGCTCGCCCTTGTTGAATGACAGCTCGTCTTCGTTGTTTTGCTTGAAGTTGAAACGTGCCTTCACCACCAGCTGGCCACCTGCTCCGTTTTCTGACATCTCCTGCATCCAATGCCACACAGTGTGTTGTGTGTTTAGACACATATGCTATCACTGAAATCTTTAGTTTCATGAGCCAGGCTCTCTTACACTGGTCTGAAGTCTTACCACAGCTTTTGATTGTCTCCGCAAGGATTTGGACCTTGAGGTGGATGATGATGATGAGACTGACAAGTTAGGAGCAGAGGAGCTGGACTGGGGACATGGTCTCACTGTACTGCAATCTAGCAGGAAGAAAGAGAGACAAATACAGAGAGAGTTCTGTCAGGATTGGACTGTAACCAAATAGAAAAATATATGCTGATCACAAAAATATTAAGGGAATGCTTTGTCCCAGTTTGACTGGAATGCCACTCTTCAGCAGATTAGCGTATAACATTTTTCCATATTATAACTGCCTGTGCAGCTTGCATGTCTTTAACCACAGATAATTATTTTTTTATATATATATTTATAATTATTTGGAACTATGGAAATTGTCAATAAAAACATAAAGCAGTCTCTTCACCTTGTACTATACTGAACAGTTCTACCACTCATTATTTGATGATTTACCATGGGAATTTGATTCTTTGGTGAATATTTTGCATTTCGTAATGCACCAAACATTCCCACTTGGAGCAGGCATGCCAGTCTAGCACACATACTCATGTGTAATCCGAGCAGAATGTGGTTTGGTGTTGTTATGCTGGAAAATACAGGGATGTCTCTAAAAGATGGCAGAATATGCTTGGATAGTCCTTTTCATCTTTGACCCAGACAATATGACAGCTGTTGTTTCTGAAGTGTTGTACTTGTCGGACAGCAAAACACGTTTCCAGTGTGTCCATGTCCAATTTAGATGAGACGGAGCCCAGAGAAGTCTTTGACGCCTCTGGACAGCATTGATGTATGACATCCTTAAGTTTCCTTGAATTTCTTGAATGATACTGTACTAATATTGGGGAATGTTACCATAAAATATAAGATAATTTGATAGTGCATCTGTTGGCAAATCAGCAAGCATCTCCTTATCCTTACTCTACAAGGACTAAAACGAGACTCACTGTATTCTAACATAACATAGTTGGTCCACCTTTTTAACAGCATGTTTTTATTTCTACTTGTCACATTGTTATCAGGTTTAAATTTGCCCTGTCGCAACTTTTTCGGAGAATGTTGCAGCTATCTGATTAAAAATTTGTGCATATTTTTAACAAACAATTAAATTTAGAAGGCAACATTGAGATCATGGCGGTGTTGTGGTTGGCGCGTTGCCCGCGCACCCCCAGGGTCGAGGGTTCAATTCCCACATCGGACGTGTGGTGTTTGTACCTCTACCCTATACAGGATAGGCGATATAAAAGATGAATAAAGGTAGTGTTTTCAAAATAGGACATTTTGGAGATACTTAACAGATGACTGTGTTTTTCATTGCCAATTTACATACTGTACCAGTTTGTTTTGGAATTAGAGTTGTATTATGAATGCAGGCAGTAGAAACAGTTATTTCTGTACGTGATTATGTTTATTTTAACAAACATGATCATATTGATTTCACTTCAGTAGATTTTTTTTTAGATCCAGTTGATTTTTGTGGGGGTAGATTTGACTCATGTTTACTATGATTAAACAGTATTGTCCGTCATAAAGCTGATACAATGATGCTTTGTAGCCATTTCCATTTATACTTTATACCCTATTCACATCACTATTCTCTCATTTCCCTCTCTATGTTCATACACAACCTTTAGGCACCAATAATGGATCTAAAAGACTAAAAGATCTAAAAAAAAAACTGTAATCAAACATTCACAGAGAGGCGCTTCCAAAAACTCCCTGCATCTAAGAAGTCACAGTCATGCTTTCATGCTTTCAGCCCTCAAAGCCTCAATCTGGACTGCACGCTGATAATGAATAAAGCAGGTCTCTATCCATAACATTTGTTGCTTCTGGGCTTTGAGACTGTGGATGGCAAGACCATTCTGTTTCATATTTCGAACAGAACGCTGCTCTGCAGGGGAACAATGTGCCTGCAGATTACTTCTCTGTTTCACATAGTGCTGCCCTCCACCTGCTCTGGCAACACAATCAGAATAATACAGGCTATTGAACGACTCCATCTCCAGACCTGTGTACGCGTGTGGTACGAGTCAAGATGTTCCAACATTCTCACCAACAGAGTAAAAAAAAAAAAAAAAAACCTGACATGTAAGGCTGATCAAGTATAAATGTGCATAGAGTACGAAAAATA
Organism: Clarias fuscus; assembly: GCA_030347435.1. Taxonomy (NCBI): domain Eukaryota; kingdom Metazoa; phylum Chordata; class Actinopteri; order Siluriformes; family Clariidae; genus Clarias; species Clarias fuscus. Next base: position 19,500,631 of record CM059214.1, on the reverse strand, counting down.
GGAGGACAAATGTGCTCCAGTTCAACATAAACAAATTAACTCCTCTCCCTTCTATTCTGTCCTTCAGTTAACCTTTATTTTTGTGTGTGCATGAAAATATTTCTTTTTTACCAACACTGAGCTATAGCTTAGCATATCCTATTTATGAATATTTTACTCAAGGAGAGAGAGAGAGAGAGAGAGAGAGAGAGAGACTTGTGTAACACACTTTGTCCTCAGCAGGTTGTGAGCAAAAAGGCCACAGATTTCATGTGCTTATGCAGATGTAGTCAGTTGCTCAAACAGACTGCTCAATAAACAACTGTCTGTTGGCCAGAGCAGAAACAGGCAGCTGCTGAAACTTGAATGTGAGGCCCCATTCACACTTGGAGCGGTTCTCCAATTTTTTCCGCCACCAGGGACCTCTTTAATGACTCTTAAAATTATCCACCGCTCCCTTCAGTATATTTACTTGATGAAGTTTAATAACCGATTTATTTTATGACAATAATCCAACTATTCAAAATATTAGGCTCATTATGTAAACATGTACAACAATATTGGACTTGAAGCCATCAAGCTTTTTATTTCTAAACATTCCATACACGTAACACACTAATTATAAAAATTTATGTTAGATTCCACATTATTGATTATTTTTAACGTATTGAGCGGTAAATCTAATAAATCTGATTTTGAACAACCTGCCATGCTAATTAAAAACTATAAAAACTGGATGATAAACTCAATGAACTCAAACGAGAAGAACTCAGTGATAAATATGACAGTTATGATAATGAGGTTTTCAGTTGACTTCCTTTTATTCCCACATAATGCCTGAAACTTAGACATGACCAGCTGAAGAACCTCAGAACATAACACTGCCTCCAGGGCTTGTACAGTGGCCACTATGCGTGATGAGTGCATCGATTCATGCGCTTCCTTTCTTCCCCTGAGACGCCCATCACTCTAGAACAGGGTCGATCTGGACTCATCAGACCACATGACCTTTTTCTATTACTCCGAAGTCCTTTAAAAAAATCTTTATGCTCCCTTAAAAAATTTAAGCCTGTTTTGATTATTCTCACTAATAAGTGGTTTTATTATGGCCACACAGCTGTTTAGTCCTAATGCTATGAGTTCTCCTCAAACTATGTGTGGGAATGCACTTTTTTTCATGATTAATCATAGCTGTGATTTCTACTGTTGATTTTTAGTGTCCCTACACATGGTTGTTCAAGAGTTTTTTCCTCAACCACATTTTTTTCCCACAAAGTTGACGGTTCCAGGTTTTTACACCTTTACACCTCTTGAAAGCCCCCCACTGAAACATATTGATTACTGCTGTAGTTATTCTACCAAAGACTCGTAAGTATTTGCATATTTAGATCCAATGATTTTTTTGGAAATGCAGTTAATGTCGAGCTACAACAGCTTACCCTGGTGCAAAAACATATAAATAGCATGCCCTTTCAAAGCTTCACAGACCCCGCAAAATCCTCGGATGCCTTTCGGAGTATCATATCTATAAGATTAACAAAGTCTGTTACTTTTACCTGATATGAAAAAGCAAGCATGCCTCCTTTGCTCAAACCAACATCTCCGTTTACATATTCTACCTCTAAGCCCCTTATGCTAACATTAAATATTTAGAAGAAGAATAGAGAAGGAAAATCAATTCACTGCAGTCCCCATAATCTGCACCATATAGACAAAAGTTTATGGACACATGAACATCTCGCACATACAGTATGTGACTCTTCCTCAAACTGTTGCGACAAAGACTGAAGCACACAACTGTCGATAATGTTTTTGCATGCTGTAACTAAGATTTCTTCTCCACTGGAACCAAGTAGCCCAAACCAATCAGGCCTTTTTATCCAAAATCACACTTCAAAATCTACTGGAAAGCCTTCCCAGAAGAGTAAAGGTTATTATAACAGCAAAGGGAGACGATATCCATCATGGGTTGCTTAAAGTGGAGAAGTTTGTAAGACCGATACATGCTATCTGACACATTTAGGATTTAAAAATGATCCACTTCACAGTAGCACGTAGTATTTTCTGGCTTTAATTGTCATCTACATTGAATTATGTTTCTCTTAATTCTTCAGACAACAACAGTGATAGAATATAGAGGTATAGAGAAAGCTCATTAGCATTATGGTTAATTTTAAATTTTTCACATTTTTATCCCTTATGTCACTTAACTGTGAGTCTTTAAAAATATTATTATGACTCTCAGCCTATTCCTTCATTCGCAGCAGCTAGAGTCCTTAACCTTTATTTCATTTGTCGTGGCTTGAGGAACATGATATTATTGGATTAATTGTGAAATTCAAAATCTGCCAGAGAACACTAAAGCAAAGTATGATGCTGTGCAGAATTTTTTTTTTCCAAAACCCCAAAATGGATGGTTTAACATGACCAAACCTTCAAGCAAATCCATGACAGTACAACCCACGGGGAGAGTTTGAGAAGAAGAGCCGAGTCAAAGGTTGAATCTAAATGTAGTTGGCATGCTGTGTGGGACATCAGGAAGGACAGATCTATAAGAAAGCCTTCTAATGCTATAGTGATAAATCAGAGTAAGGCTGAAATTCATGTCACTCTGAGAGACAGTTATATGAATACAAATGCACTCTAGCAGGAAGACACAAACATCTTGCATTAAAGTACACCGGTACGAATACGAGTTATATTTCACACACCCTCTGGTAAGGGATCACACCCTAACCACTGACCAACCCATGACTTACACAGATGATTCATAAGAACCAAACATGTCATATAAACTCGTTTTGTCATTTTCTTCAAAGGCAATTAGAAACTTCTATCCAAAACTGATGATCTACAGATGGGCCAGTGCACTTATTTTGGGTAATGTATTTGAACTGCAGGAAATATATTAATAGTCTTGCCATGAGCAAAGCAGGCACAGATTTAGTGTGTTAACTTAGCAGAGCATAGCATGTCAGGCTCAACTACTGCCAACATACACATTCGGGTGCCTCAGGGCATATTGGAATGTTCAAGGAAAATGATCTAGCTGATGGTACTCAAAGCTAACCATTGTTCACTGCCAGTTTGGAGTTCCTCCTGGTTTATGAGAGACTTTTAGTGTTAAGACCGAAAATGAACACAAGGCTCATTTAATGCCTAAACCCGTACACAGATTTCCCGCAGACATACAAGTAGAACATCACTATGCAGTATAGTCAAAGATGTGCCGTGGTCACTGCGATACAATTACCTTGAGTGGCGAAGTTTACTGCTGTCAGTGTAGACAGAACCTTGCTGAAATTTTCACCAGTATATAAGTTCTCTGGCTCAAAACCCTAGAAATGAACAAAATTAAATAAAAAGTGAAAAACACTGAATAAAACAGGAATTACAGGACAAAAGCACTGCTGATTAAAAAGAAAAACTTTAGTGTAAACAATAAAAAAAATGCAAGTTTATCAAAAAGTTACAGTGATATAAGACCATTGATAAGGATATAGATGTCTCCAAATTGCACTCTCCTCTCGCCATTTGCTCTAGAGCCTCCAGTGTTCACAAGCAGCTATCTGTTTTCTTCCCACAGGTTAGGTTTCACATTTTAAATAAAACATCATAAACAGAGAGTTTACATGGTACACTGAGGTACTGCGGTCTTTCTATCTGTTTAGAACCCATTAGCAGTTTTTAACAAGGATGAAGAATTTTGCAACTTTATTGTCCACTCTGAAGCAGTTTACTATTTGAATTGTTTGCACAGCGGAATTAGTTTAGGTGTGACATGATAGAGCTTGACAGAGACTTTATATATTTCAAACTTAATCACACAATGTAGTGCATAGTTAAATCTAAATCAAAGCTCTAAAGAAGCTGGGGGAACAAAAAATAGTTTACTGTTTTCTTCCCTCTGGCTATGAAGATGACTTCCTTGGCCAAATTCCTTCCTTCCTACATTTTAGAGATGCTATCTTTAAGACTTTGCTTTTTTTCCCTTCCGAATGTGCTATTGAATGTGTACCTCCCATTTAATCCATTCATCTTGGAATTTACTGCTGTGCTTATCTCTACACTTTCATTCCAGCATGTTACCATCATTACAACATGTTTATTTATCAAGGTTGCAGGGTTATTTAGAAAGGGTAATAACCTGTCGTTCTATGTAACATCCCTCCATCCTTCCTTTATCTATACTGCTTGAGGGAATTGGAGTCTATCACAGAGAACTTAGGGATACAATGTGCCCCTAATCATACACTACAGGCAACCCACTCCCGTAGAGAGGAAGATCCCACTAGGCACAGGGAGACCATGCAAACTCCAAAAACAAAGACAGCAGGTGAGATTAGAACCTGCAACCTTGTATTAAAATTTTTAAAAAGTAGGCAAATGGCAGTATGGGGTTAGCTGACTACTGCTTTTATATGGATAGTGATACTATCATATTTATGCAAAGACAGCATACCTGATATAACTATACAGACTGTTACACATTATTGTCCATGGCAATGGAATAGCATGGGATAGCTATATGCCTCTATGAAAAATGAGTCAAAGCCCTCAAATGTGACAAAACCCAACATTCAAGCAAAAAATGCAACACCAAAGTTTGCTAGGATAAAATGGAGGAAATTACAGATTTTTTCAAAAGTGGGAATATTTTTTTTCTTATTAATAATGGTGTAGATTTCTTTAGCTACCAATAAACAGTTATAGATGGCAAACATGTTTGACCAAGAATAAGAAGCAGGACAAAGTTAAATAACTGTGATGTTTGTGCTGGTAGGGAACATTAAGCCACATCACAATACATGTGAACAGATAAAGTCTGAATAATAATTAAGATCGCTCTTGAACTACTTTTACTTTGCTTCTGCTTTGAAGTGTTTCCAGAAAAGCAGAAGCGAAAGTTGGGCAAATGGCTTCTCTGTCCAGTCACATGGTTAACATCTTCTGTGAGCAGTGGGTGATGGACTTCTCAGATCTCACATGTTCCACTTTAAAACAAGTTTTATCTGTCTGCACTGTATCACATAGCATCACATCGTTATAGCATTTCAAACAATAAAGTAATGCAAAGACACTTCAGGATCTTACTTTGTTTTGGAATCGGAAATAAATCGGGAAGTAGATGACGAACCAGCATTTCATTTACAGTACTGAGTGCATGACAGGGGAAAATAAAGTTTGTAATATCTTGCTAATAATATTTTTACTGTTAACGCACAGGTACAGCAAAAACACCTTGAAATCCTGACATGTCACTGCTAGTTCAAACTCAGTTTCCATGTGATAGTGCTGTCCAGACATGTTGCACCCTCGAACTGGAAATAGCCCTCCCATTTTGGGGAGGAAACAGCATTTATTTTAGCGTACGAAATATTTAAGGTGTTGTTTCACAATGCTCACATTGAGCATTACTTAAATGATTACTGATATAAAGTTCCCTTTTGTTTGCGCTCCACAATGTTGCTTGTAAACTGGCTATGTTTACTATTGTCCGTATCACAGGAAAAGTAAATACCTATAAAATACATGAAATCTAGTTTAAGAATCTATGCACTAATTTGATCAGAGGTGGCTGCAGAAATATAGTGATAGACAGATAAGCAGGATGTAACCCTCAACTTAAGATTAAGAAACCGCAAGCTAGAGAACTGCTGACTGGCAACCAGTTGTACGGCCACATACATGTTAGTGTACGCCGTGTAATACATGTACTGTATTTACTGTAAAGCATTTAAGCAATCAGTAACAGCAGTATTCTTCATCTAAAATGATTTGATTATCGGAGTTGGATGTACAGTATGATTCAGACTCACTTGCAGAACTAGGTCAACTCTATGCACATAACATTTCTCTCAAATTATTAATGGCTGAGACTTTTCAGTTGACTGTATACCTCATAATAACAATACCCATTCATATGCATATGTTCATATGTGTCATGCATTTAGTTAGGAGAATGATGCTATATCGTTAAGTGCAATGACAGCTTACCTCAACCTTTAAAGAGGTGCATCCTTTCAAAAACTCTCGAATGTTAGCAATGCAGTCGGCTTCACATTTAGGATCCGGACAATACTGCAAAAACGAAACAGGATAAAGAATGATGATGATACTAATGTCACGGTCTACTACTGTCGCTACCGTTACTCAAGGCTGAAAACAAGCGCGAACTGATCGCATGACTTTTTTTTTTTTTTTTTTACACTAGATTCCCTTCAGTTTAACAGCGTAACCGGGCCGTTTATAACGAGCTTTTTTAGTTTCTCCGAGTTCGTTACGCGATAGTGTCAGCAAAAAACTCTTTGCTATCGCCTTTAACGCTTACAGCCGTGTTTCCCCGTCACACCAGGAAAAGGAGCTTTGTTGGAGGAAGTGACGACCTGCTCAGGCTCTGTGGCGACAAGTATGGACATATTAAAGCGGGACTACTGAGACAAACACCACACCGACTACATTACTTAGTCATACTTTATAGGACACTTTATTCCGTACAGCGCACTGCTTTAACTTCGCGTTTAACGCCACGCTAAACTGACGCGGACTTCAGCAGGCCCTTATCAACAACAGACTGTAGGATGTTGTAACGGTGAAACATTTACACATTCATCAAAAATAACCCCGAACAACCTCAGCTAAAACATTTCATCCGAGTTTACCGAGTTTCAACCTTTACATACATACACACACCGTTAAACCTGTCAGAAAACGGCGGCTACAGACTGTACAACCGTGTGTACGTTTTAGCAGCATTTTTCAATCTATTATTTGACAGAAATCAAACCAAAAGACTAAATGTTAGCTTTATAAAGTATAGAAAAGGTCTAGAGGTTGATGTGAACGACGTGTTTGTTTTAGTGTAACGCGATACAGGCAGCCGAGCGCGACAAGGACGTTAGAGAATGCGGAACACTCAGTCTTGAGACAGGAAGTCGGAGTTTACATCGCAATTTAATCGGCCGTTTTGGAATGACTTATTACAAATAAGCGACCAAGAAATTAGTTTGTATTCTATCGACGATTTCTTTCCCGTCTTCTTGCATGTTGCATTTATCGTTTTTTGGTTAATGCATCATCGTGCCGTTACATTCATGCTCATTTTATTCAAGCCCAAAGCTACAAGTAACCACAAACTACAACGTTACTGTCTGTTTTGTCATCCTTTACCCCCCCCCAACAACGTTACCTTTGTGACAGATCCTGGTACCAGTCGCTCCATAAGCTTGCACAGGACGACCCCATCTTTAAGTGATATTTTGAGAAACCCCTCCGGATCCGCGATGTTCTTTTTAGGGGAATTCAGCACTCCTAGAGAGATGAGCCAGGTTACAGTCTGCTCCTCCGGGTTCATGGCTGCTCGGGCCGCGCTGCTGCAGCACACAGGCCGCTGCGCACTGCTGCTGCCCACATCCGCAACACTTCTGCTTTGCGGAACAGCATTCAAAACCAGCAGTGAAGCATCAGCCCTGACTCTTCAGCAAGAGGATGTAGTACATCCCCGCCAACCTGACGCTCCGGAGAACTACATGCACACCCAATAGAGCTTCTAAACTGGTGTGGAACATACTCTAGACCTCACTCATGACTGAAGTGAGAAATTGCTGCTTATGGCTTATTTATATTTTATACGATATTCAATAATAAAAAAAAAACATGCAATGAATGGACAGACAGTTTTAAAGGACTTTTTTTTTTATTTAAGAGGAAAAAAAGCCACCCTCAAAACAAACAAACCACACAATGCTCAAAAAAAGCAACACTTTTGTAGACTTGATCTCAATTCCATGTTAAGGACTCCCTGAACAAAAGGTCACATTCAATCTGGATCTGAAAGACAGAAGGAAGGGAAATGAGAAATTGAAAACAGTTCAAACTAGATAAATGAGTCTAATGGGAGTGGGTATACCTGCAGACTGCCATGTGTGCTGTTCATGTTGGCTACAACCAAGCAGCCATGTGCATTAAAGAATTATAAGCTCTGGTCCTGTTGATCAGGCTGTTCATCCTGCAATAAGACAATCTGATTAACATACTGCTTCAGCAACAACAACAAAAAAATGCATCTACACAAAGTACATGAGAGCAAAATAATTTAATGCATCAGGATCCAATTTGACTGGCATCCAGTTATTTTCCAGGCTGAATTTTAGAGGTCTTTTCCAGGCGTCTCCTTTGTTAGAAAGGGAATTGCTTGTGAGCAGCTTTGGCTTTTGTTTAAAACTAAAGGCAACATTTACAATAAGGTTCCACTGACATTGCTCTGGATATGATTTGAAATTTGGGGGACTTATACTACATTGTAGAAAAAGTCCAAAGGTGGGAGGCTTCATCTTAATATCCTTAAAATGCCATTTGTCACTTGGAATGTTGTGTTGGAGAGTTGGAAATCCATGTTTCCCCTGGTCATTCAATCCTGAGACTATGGGACTTTAAACTCAAATGATCCATTCATTTTTCACAAAAGATTAGGCAGACTCCTTTGGTAGCAGAGGGTTTTTTTTTTCGTTTGATTTTTTTTGTTTGTTTTTGAGCCAAGTTGATCAACCATGAAATAACTGAACGGCGTTAACATTGAGGGTTATCATCTGTAAGCCCAGAAGAGTAAAGATGGTGTATTAACTAACCTGAAGTTGAGATATCACTCATACCATCATCAGTTCACTTAGACCAGAGACAAAAGGGTTTGCTTTGCTTACCAGCTGATGTCAGGTTTAATCTGGTGTTGGATTGTTTCTTGCATATTGGTTGTCTTTGGATTGGTCGTTGCAAGCCGCCAATGTTTAGGCTTTGTGATGAGGAATCCATTTGCACTGAGGAAAACTATACTGATAAAGAGTTTTGCAAAGACATTGGTCTCGTTCTTAACAGACTCAACATAGTCAACAAGATTCTCCACATAATCTAAAATGGATCAATTAAGTTTTCCCTCACCATGAATGAGGCTGGTAGCTGACATTTTTCACCATTTAAGTGAGTCCTCTTCGAACAGGAGCGGGGCATGAATGTTTTGATAAAAAATTTTATTGATAAATGAATAACAATACTCGTGGGCACTGCAGGGTTTTACATCACTAGGGCACAAAACTAAACACTCAGCACTTAAATTGGCAACAGTACTATTGAACGAGAGACGGGCAGGGGAAAAACAAACACTCAGGAAAAAAACTTGACATGGTTGCGTACAGATTGAACCCGAAGCTTAGAGTTAAGCTAGAAGTTAAAAATTTTGCTTCTTTGTTGATTCACAATGTCACCTAACCCCTTTCCAGCACAGAGTCCATTTCAGTACCGACTTCGGTTCATTCCTCTATCTGCTCGATTAGCTCCACGACCCCGAGGTGCGCCTCGGCTTGAGCTGCTGTATTGACGAGGAGGGTAGCCTCTCTCGAGGTCTTGCCTGGCCGGGCGCTCGGCTCGGCTAGCAGAGTACGACTCACTCCGACCGCTGGCGTAACTGTCTCGACTGCCATAGCCATCCCTGGAACTGCTGCCATAGTCGTCATAGCGACTGCCTCCACCACTCCCACCATAGGACGGAGGAGGGCCCCTTGAGGGTGGGGCACTGCGTGAGTTACCTGCAGGGTCAACGGGTCATGTAATTGGCAAAATTCACAGACATTTTTTTTGTGCAAGTTGTCAAGTGCCCACTGTCCTAAATATTTTCCTCATGGCTGGTATGAATGGATCTACAGATCTGGGGCCATTAGCTCTCAAGTGTTTGATGACTTAATTACGAATGAATGTGGAGCTCTGGATTTACAAACTAAACCAGGTTAACATATTTGTTCATGTGGAAATGTTGGTTCAACTGGTATCCTTTAGGAATAAGGTCAAGACGAAACTGTAGTTTGACCACTTTGCTTCTCTTGTGTGATTTATACTGGGCTCTTGGAAAGGCTCAAAGGAGGAGGGATAATTCTTATGAAGTGTTTCTTAGCATGATTCTGAAATTGTACGACTTTAGTTTGAAGGAATCTTTGGAGGTACCCATGACTATTCGCATTGACATGAGGCCATCTTGTCGCAGGAGCACACAGCACTGTTCAGACATCCTTAAGCTCTTTTTCTAGAACACTAAAGTCTGAAATCTTACCGTAACCATCATAAGGTTCTCTGTAAGAGCCTCCACTTGTTCGCTCCATATATCCTCTAGGTTCACGACCTCCCCCATAACTGTCACGATCACTACAATAGAGCAAAAAGGTCAGCCAACAGACACAATATCTCCTAAACAATACTAGTAAAATAGGGCAATGGATACCTGTAGCTTCGAGACACTGAACCATAATCATCTCTGGAACTGGACTGGGAAGGGTAATCACGATATGAATAATCCCGTGGTGGAGGGCCATAGTCTCGGCTGTCTCTTGAGCTCATGTAGTCTCGGCTAGAATAGCTGAATAGCAAGGACAGAGTTACACAAAGATACAAATGACATTACTAAATCATAACTCATTTAAAGTGGCTTACCTGTCTTTGACACTGTAATGATCATCACGTGGTGATGGGTAATCATCCCTTCTAGACATAAGTGAATCTCGGCGAGGAGGAGGGGGTCCATAAGGATCCCGATCCCTAGACATAGGTGCTGCAAAGCAACATTAAGTGTTCAATACAGAACTGGAACAAGCAAAACAAAATTCAAAATCAATGACCACTACTTACGTCTGCCCATTGGCCCAGAAGGTGCTGGTCTCTTTGGTGGTGGCCCTCCGTTGCGCATTGGTGGTCCTCTTTTTGGTGGGGGTCCTCTAGACGACATGCCTTTAAAGAAAGGTTCTACAATCTCTACGTTATCACAATACTTAGCAGCCCAACAGAGTAACATTATTTATACACTATAGACTCAGTACTTCTTAGAGAACAACTGAAAAATCAGCTCCAGTGGATCAAATGTAGCAAAGTCATCACAGTCCAATGTCATTCATTGCAAAAAATAAAGCTTGTATTATTTTGCTCAATACCTCTGCTTGGTGGGCCCCGCATTCCACTGGGACCTCCTCTGGACCCACGTGGCCCTCGAGGAGAGCCACGACTGCGAGGATGCATAGACAAAGTGCCTCGACGGCCAGACGACTCAAATTGAGGCTTTGTTGCTTGTTCAACTTTGATGGGTTTGCCATCCAGTGCCTTGGGGGTTGGGGGAGGAGATGTATTACTGGCATTATTTAAGGCTAACAAGAATTTCTTCATAAAATGATAGATAAAAATTCTCATAAATAAGCTCAGTACTTCTTAGAGGACAGTTGGGCTAAATCAGTTCAAACTGATCATTGCCACGAAGCATCATCACAGCCCAACAGCCCAATTTAATTGGATCTTACCTTTCCATTCATTTCCCTCACAGCATCTTTTGCATCACCAGGATTCTCATAAGTCACAAAAGCAAACCCTCTGGACTTATTCGTCTCACGGTCTTTCATTAACAGAACTGTGGAAGTGTGGAAAATAAAATGTCAGAGCAAGAAACTGAAATTCAAACAAAATGATGTCTGCATTTATGCAAGCTCAGAACTTCTCAGAGGTATTGATGTAATTATTTTCACTTTGTGGATCAATTCCAAAACTATTCATCACAGCTTGCAAAACAGAGTCTAGACAATGTCTATGATGCAGAGAAGGCAAATTCACCAACAAGCTCTGTATCGTGTCCCTAACTAATTGTCATTTCCAATTTTTGAACACAAACCAAGAATCATCACAGCAAGGTCAGACTAACCAACAAGTTGTTCAAGTCTGGTTGTTCTGTAAAAAACAGTTTATTATCTTGTAAACACTACCTAATAATCAGTAAATATCTTGACATGCAGGGGCTTTTTTCAACTTTACAGCACATACTATTTGCTGTTAATTTTTATTAATTACCTTCAGATATCCGGCCAAATTTGCTGAAATAGCTTTCAAGAGCTTTCTCTGTAGTTTCAGTGTTCAAGCCACCGATGAAAAGCTTTCCAGGCCGGTCTGCCTCCGCCATATTCAAATGGTAAAGCTAAAAAAAAATTAATAAAAAAAGAATAAAAATATATATTATAATGTTTGCAGGTAACATATTGGAAAACTAACTATTAAAAAGTGCATCATACATCAAGTATGGTACAAGTTTCATAAACTTGCATTAATGCTTTCCTAATGTGGCTTGCAAGGAATGCATTAAGAAAAAAAAAAAATCAGTAGTATTAAGTTCAAAGCATCCAAACATGTGTTTTGCAAAATTATGCTGCCGTGCTACCATATCGTGAACAGTAAGTGGAGCATGTATTTGGTACGTTATTATAGAATTAATAGGGAAATTTAGGAGTAGCATATTCTAATGATCAAATATGCAACCAAATGAATAAAATTTCCCGAGCTTAGTCTTTGCACGTGCAGAACCCGTGCGTAGGAGAAAATGATAAGGGTAGCATGGATTGACAGAAACCCGGCTGCATCAGTAAGAGCACAAGCTAGCGATTTAGCTTCATGATAGCCTCGGTTAAACTACACGGATCTCTCCGTAAATACCGTTAACTAAAGGTATACCCTAAAATTCTCGCAAAGACCGTGATATAAACCAAAAAGAGCTCACAGACTAAACACGCTCTTGAGTTAAATGAACGCCTGGCTTTAGCCGTTTAGTTAACGTGATTCACAAAATGGCGGACGCTGTTGATTTCAGAGTCTCCTCACCCGCCATGGCCATTATGGCTGCAGTGCTCAGTTTGCTAACATAACTACCGCAATTACCAGTATGTTTAAATGACATTAATTCGTGTTCACTTGTTAAGTGTGTTCACGAAATAACAATTGTGACATTCTGTTTTGGAGATCGAGTGAGCTCTCTGTTAGTGAAGCACGCAACGCGCTCGAGACGTGCTATTTGTTCAACACTGACAATTTTAACCTAAATTCATAATTGCAATGTACCTATTACTTAATGTAACAAAATAGATTCAACCTAACCAATGTAACACTGACGATAAAGCACGATCATGTACTAAGCACTCACCTGAACACGTCGGACTCTTAACTAGAGAACCAGAGAAAGACCTCAAGCTGCCTTAAATCACACGGATGGCCCACCCGGCGTAGCGCAAATATTTGCTGTCGTGAATTTTTGACGCACTAGGCTTAACCTCGCATGCGCCTATTGAGGCGCATGCGCAGTTTTCAAAAAGCAGTGTCACAAACAATGTTATTCTGCAATGCATTCTGGGAATTATTTTACCCGACTCCAGCTAGACTCTATTGTATCCAGCAAAGCATATTGGTTAGCAAGACAGCTTTTTGCTTTAAAAAAAATATCTGCAGGGACACACCATCTGGACATTAAAAGAGTCACAATTTCAGAAGGGACAAATTATTGTGCTGCATCAAGCAAAGAAAACAACTAAGTGGATTTGAAATTCCTGGAATTAGGTTAAGTGTGTTTCAACACATTGTCAAAACCTGGAAGGACAGTGCTAAACAATTGAAATCGAAAAAAAAAAAAATCATGAATGGAAATCACACAAATGCTTGGGAAGTTGCATGGTAAAAAAATGTACTCATCATGCATAGTGACCAATGTACAAGCCCCTAGATGCAGTGTTATGATCTGGATTTGCTTCAGTTTGTTAGGCCCCGCCTTAGCTCAGCAACATTATGTGGCAATAAAATTAAGTGAAAAGGTGACTTAAATGTACTGAATGAGTTTTCCCTTCTCTGATGGCACAGGTATATTCTAGGACGGAAATTGTGAAATAGTGGTTCTGGGAGCATGAGGAATTATTTCCACACCTGTACTGGACATGACATTGCGTTCCATATCAAAGTTAAAGGTGACTAAATTAAATCTTAGATTAGATCCTAGTCCAATCCTCATCTGAACCCACAGAAAGTTGACATGTTCCACAGCAGACTCTTCGATTCCATGGGTCCATTCTTCGTACGTCGCTTGAAACATCCGAGATGAATTGGCAGATCTAAGATGAGATCATCGTGCTAATTACGATGCGGCTAATTCGGTTCTTCGAGCACACCTGTTGTTGATGATTAGTATAGCTGGATTGAGTTGTCTAGGATTATTGCGCGTTCGTGCGTTTGTTTAAAAGGCGATATGCATCGACAGTAGAAACACTGATCACAACCCCTGCGATTGGTTGACGAAATGCCAAAAGAACAGCTCCTTTTTTTCTCAAGCGGAGCAAGGACTTTTATTAAAGGGTTATGGAGCATTTCAAACTTTAATAAAGATAATTTAAAATAAATGTATTTAATACGTGTGTGTGTGTGTGTGTGTGTGTGTGTGTATATATATATATATATATATATATATATATATATACTCTCAAATCCGATTTGAGTATTAATTTAAAGTTAGCTGAACAAATTTGGTAATTTAAGTAATCATAAGTACTTAAGTAACAGTAAGTTTCACCTCAAAGTTCCTGCAATTTAAATCTAAAGCGCACTGGTGGTAGGTGTTGCGCTTGCCATGCGAAAGACCCGGGTTCGATTCCCGCGCTGGATTGAATTTACTTTATTTGCAACAAATTCAAATATTGATAATTTTTTAAAGTAATTTTAAGTAAACGGAACTATGTAACTGATTACCTCAAATATTTTGAGTTTTGCCAAAGTAATCGGGTTTACAGTGTAAAAGTGAAGTAGAAGAACAAGTATAGTAAGAAGTATATTGTCATGCTGTGCTAAAGGATCCTGTCTATCACGCAATACACGAGGAATTTGAAAAACTCTGTAAATAATCATCACACCTTCAATAACTGGTTGCTCTCTCATAAACGAACAAGATATGGCTGCGACAGATTTGAGAAAATAACCTCCACTTATATAGACGCAATCGGGGGATAGAATGTTACATTTGATTAGACACACACGGAGATTAACACACGAATGATGACCACAGCCACACACACATGTATACATATACTTTATTTATGTTTAAATACATCCATCCATATATTCATGCAAGTTACTTTTCTTTTCCCCGCGGAGTCAGTCCGTGTCAGTCATGCTCTTTAACCAATCAGATGTGATCTCGCCATTTCAACCAATCATAACCCGCCAGGAGCGCAGCCTAAATCCTGTTTACATAAAATAAACCTGCTCCCGACCAGGTTTAAGCTTACGGACATGTTGCTATGACAGCAAGCGCGAGATTCGCTTCGAAGAACGAAACAATCCAAGATCAGGACAAATCCACAACAATCAAATCCAGCTAACTGAGTTAGCGACGTACGAAGAACGGACCCCATGTCTGAAAGTGCTGTTTTGGCAGCACAAACGAGACTCACACAATATTAGGCAGGGGATTTTAATATTATTATTCACCGGTGAGAGCTCATTTAAAACATTTGTGCCTAACAGCAACGTGTCAAACAGCCAATCAAAATAGTTGTGGGCGGGATTCCACGTAGTTCTCCACCCAGAGGTGTAAATCCCGCCCCAATCTGCAGGACGCATGCAGGGGCGTTTACTGGACGTGCAAGTCGTCAGTAACAAGCCCCGCCTTATCGTTTACTACAGGCAAATACTGATTTTTCGGTCACGCCCAATAGCACCGTGATTGGCAGGAAGAAACGACCAACGTCCCTCATTCGCCACAGGCGGTTTCCTGAGTGCAGTTGAAGGTGTAGCATATGGAAACCGATAGGTTGTCCGTCTGAACAGGTAGTTTCAAAGCGGAAGGGGAAGACATCAAGCTTTATTTTCGACAAAGTGGCTTAGGAATGATATTGAAAATAAGCCAGATGGAATCTGTCATTACAATGAAGCCCCTGGACTTGTGCTTTAGACTTGTGTGTAGTTTTGTCGCTATTAGCACAGTCTCTGGATTCTACCTTCCGGGTTTAGCTCCGGTGAATTTCTGCGAAGAGGATAAGAAGACCATTGACTGTCAGGTAACATTATCACTTCCCAAGACATGTTTGTTTACAGACAGTTTGTTTAAAACCGCTGTGATATTAAAATTAAGCTTAGTGAACATGACTAGCACACATGTTGTAACGTAGCTCAAGAGCTAGCTGGTTAGCTGAGTACACTGGCTAGTTTAATTTCTGCTCAAGTCACGCTGCATTAAGTGACAAGCAAGGTTAACAATATCTTCGCTAGTTACCACTCCCACACTACAATTAAAGTTAGGTGTGACCGTTTAAAGAAAGCCTGTTTTTATCATCTAGTAATCAGGGCAAATGAACAGGTAGAGCTAATTGCACAATGGCATCTTGGTAAAAACTTTATTTGAATATAATTTTCAATAAGAATGTTTAAGTTGGCATTAAGTTTTTGTCATTGCTACAGAATGAGATCCAGCTGTTTGTTAACCGGTTAGACTCGGTGGAATCCGTCCTGCCCTACGAGTATGACGTGTAAGTGTGACCAAGCCTTCCATACAGCCTAACAGGTGATACCTGCTTACCTGGATCTGACTATACATCAATTTTGTGATTTCAGATTTGATTTTTGCAAAGACGAAGAGGAGAAGAGGCCATCGGAAAACCTTGGCCAGGTGCTGTTTGGGGAGAGAATAGAGACGTCACCGTACAAGGTAGATGTCAGAGAGCTGTTTTAACCTGATACTATTAAGACTCCTTAATTGGCGGAAGAAAGCATGCCTAATGCTGCACTTTTTGCATGAATTAATTTTGTGCACTCTTATGTGATGCCTATGTAATAATCAGTTGTTATGGCCCAAACAATATGACATAAACCATATTACATCATATTTTAAATATTTTAAATTCGTTTTTTTTTCAATCATCCAGGCCATTTGTAGGGCTTAACATACTCAAAAAGTCATGAAATTGAACACACTGGTTGGATGCTGCTGCTCTTAGGATGCCTGAGTGTCTGGGCTCTGGGTACAGGACATTTTGCTGCATAGCTCATACACACTTGCCTGTATGCATGTGAAACTTCTACAGTCGTGGCCAAAAGTTTTGAGAATTACATAAATATTGGAAATTAGAAAAGTTGCTGCTTAAGTTTTTATAATAACAATTTGCATATACTCCAGAATGTTATGAAGAGTGATCGGATGAATTGCATAGTCCTTCTTTGCCATGAAAATTAACTTAATCCCGAAAAAAACTTTCCACTGCATTTCATTTCTGTCATTAAAGGACCTGCTGAGATCATTTCAGTAATCGTATTGTTAACTCAGGTGAGAATGTTGATGAGCACAAGGCTGGAGATCATTATGTCAGGCTGATTGGGTTAGAATGGCAGACTTGACATGTTAAAAGGAGGGTGAGGCTTGAAATCATTGTTCTTTCATTGTTAACCATGGTGACCTGCAAAGAAACGCGTGCAGCCATCATTGCGTTGCATAAAAATGGCTTCACAGGCAAGGATATTGTGGCTACTAAGATTGCTCCTAAATCAACAATTTATAGGATCATCAAGAACTTCAAATAAAGAGGTTCAATTCTTGTTAAGAAGGCATTCAAGAAAGTCCAGCAAGCGCCATGAATAAAGAATGGTACCAGAACACCCTCCAACAGCAACTTCTACCAACAACAGTTTGGTGAAGAACAATGCATTTTCCAGAACGATGGAGCACCGTGCCATAAGGCAAAAGTGATAACTAAGTGGCTCGGGGACCAAAACATTGAAATTTTGGGTCCATGGCCTGGAAACTCCCCAGATCTTAATCCCATTGAGAACTTGTGCTTTGTCGGGATTCTTTTCAAAGATAAAGTGCAGGTTAATTTGTTTTTTTTTTAGTTGTGTTCATATTTTTTATTAATATTTTTGGGTTATGGAATGAACGAATTCGCTTTGATATAGGTGTGCTTTGATATTCTTCCGGAACTAATTATGCTCGCAGTCCAAGGTTTAACTGTATATTCTAATTTTGTTATTATTTAAACCCCCTTTGTGACAGCCTCCTGATCCAGCTATGAGAATGATTTTGGTCTGTCAGGCTTTTTCAGGCTTCTTAAAAGCTGTCAGGGTAAAAAAAAAAAAAAAATTATAAGTTAAGCTTTTTAAGATTTTGGAGGACATTTTGCTGAAAAACTTTACATCCTCTACTTACATTTGTCACTAATGCTTAGTGAGTTTTTTTTACCCATCATATTTTTTTCTTTTACAGGGTTGACAAATTTAAAATATACTTTTTTAATAAATGCCAAATGGTTGGATATTTGAAAGGAATTAGACTCGTGATCACAGTCCTCTCAAACAGTAAGAAGGGCAAATCTTACATTATTGTTCGGCATAATCATTTTTAAATTACCTTTTAACATTATTGTTTAAAACATTTTCCATACAACTAAACAGTCAACTTGTTTATTTGACCTCTCCACTTACTGCATGTGTTTGGTTTTAAATGATTAAATTATTATAACATTTTTAAAAGAGCATAATAAAGTCAGCTGCAAAAACATAATAAAATCAGCTGATCGTAATTTGTCTTAGTTTTAGGAAAATTCTACCCCAGACGAACAAAATATAACTTTTTTTCAATGTACCATTATTGATTTAACATAAAAAAACACGCGGGCAATACTAAGTACACCCTTACTTATTTACAAATGGAAATTATTCAAGACATTGACTTCAAGGTCAGACCGTGCAATGCTCAGAGAAATGCAAAAATAAATCTCAGACCATACAGGCTTTACCGAGCATGTTAAACGTTAAAGTCCGTGACCATACAATTAGAAGAAGACTGAATGTATGGTTTGCTTGAAATGGTTGCCAGAAGAAAGCCTTTTTTGTCCAAAAACAAAATGGAAGCATGAATGAGGTTCGCAAAATGGCATATGAACAAAACACAAAATTCACAACCAATATGCTATGAACAGATGAGACCAAAGTGGAGTTGTTTGGTCTAAATGCCCAGTGCCATGTTTCTGCTAAAATGCTGTTTGTTTTTTGCCAAACACCCCATATCCACTGTTGGATGGTGCTGATTTGGGCTTGTTTTTGTAGCCGTAGTGCCTGGGCACCTTGCAGTCAATGCTGTAAAGATAAATGGGCCAAAAATCAGTAAGAGACTAATAAAAGCATACAGGAAACCACCAATTCAAATTATTGCTGCTAAAGGTGTATATACAAGCTATTGAATCAGATGCTACTGGGAAAAAAGTTGTTGTTATCCATTTGTGGTTGTATTTGCCTAATACTAAGACCTGCTACGATCAGAATGTGTGTGTAAAAATATGCACACACTCCCATGAAAAAAGCAATTTAACATTTTTCACAGCTGTATAGAAATTATTGCTCATTTTCATGAAGAGTGCCAATAATTCTGAAGGGCAGCGCTGTATATTGATTGACTTTTTAAAATATTTTTAAATATAACACAATTTTAAATCTGTTGAATAATCTTTTTTTTTTTTCAGTTCAAATTCAAGAAAGATGAGCCTTGCCAAAAAGTGTGCACAAAATCTTATGATACATCTAAACAGGAAGATATAACTACTTTGGAGTTCCTTAAGAGAGGCATGGATTTAAATTACCAGCATCACTGGTGAGTGGCTCTGAATTTATTTTCCTGATTTAACATTTATTTAGTTGCTTAGAAACATGTTGAGGAGGCTATTTTCTATTTTGATTTGAATAGTGCATTTTGTCATGTTACATAAAAGTGTATGTTGCTTGCAGGATTGTTGACAACATGCCTGTAACGTGGTGTTATGATGTGGAGGATGGTCAAAAGTACTGTAATCCTGGCTTTCCTATTGGTTGCTTAGTAGCCTCTGATGGACGATCTAAAGATGCCTGCGTCATTAATGTGAGTAAGCAGTAGATGCTAAACATCTACTGGGATCTGTGATGCTTAAAACGTTTGTCCTGCAAGACCATGTCCTGCAATGCTCTTCAAATGTCCAAAATTCCTGAATTTCTTGTTTTTGTTTTAAGTCTGAGTTCAACAAGAAAAATACTTACTACCTCTTCAACCATGTGGATATCACCATAACTTACCATAGTGGGGAAAATGAGAGCTGGAAAGGTTCTCGGCTGGTCGGTGCTAGACTGGAGCCAAAAAGGTTAGCCATTTTAACCACAACTGGAAAAAAAAAACTCTCACAAGGACTGTTCAAGTCAAACTGGGACTTGATTGTGCAGAATAACAGAGCACAGTTATGACAGTAAATATTCCTTTTATTTCTCTATATAATCCCCTGACACACTAAGGCAATTATCCCAATGTTTCATTAGTGCTTTGATACCATCAATGTAGAAAGTTTTCTCAGGACGCTGGACATAAGATCAAAATGCCTTCGTCATGACTTTGCTGGCCTCCCAGAAAATGTCTGGGAGTGAGGTCAGGACTGAACCTGGTATGTGACAATAACTTTCAGCCGAGTTCCTGTAATGTCCAATGTGTGCACAGTTTCCATAGACAGATGTATCTCTTCTGCAAGTTGGCCACAAGTTGTTTGTCGATTTTTAAGGATCAGGCGTTCCACTTAGTAGTGTAGTCCGTCATTCATGGAAGTAAGGTCTTCTTTTAAAAGTTTGAGTCTTAACCTTTTTTTTCTGCGACCTAGTAACTCCTCTGTACTTAAAGTCTTCTGTAAAAGTTTTGCACCTTAATTCACATGAATTTTAATCACGAGTCCTGGTTTGTCTTGAACACCCTTCATACATTTGTGTCGTACATTGTTTAAATTCTGTGTGTCTTGTTTTGTAATCAATAATAGGCTGAAGTGTGAAATGTTAAATAATGACCCAAAATTGTCATTGTCATGTAAAAAATTTAAATGTAGAAAAACTTTTTCTCAAGAAATTGTCTCTGGTAATTCTCAATAGCTTTCCTCCCTCTGCTTTCTTAACTAGTCACATAACACAAATGAACTAAATAAGTGAACTCACAATTGTTTCAGCATTAAACACAGTGAGGAAAACAGCCAGTCATGTGAAGGACCGCCCATGGACGTACCAAATGAATTCACTGGTAATCTGCAAGTGACCTACTCTTATTCAGTCAAATTTGAGGTATGTTTGCTGGTTTCGTAGTGAAACCTTTATACACATGAATGTATACAGACGGTCTGGCTCTTTAATTCTCTACTTGTTTTTTTTTTTTTTCAGCACTCCGATCAGATCAAATGGGCTTCAAGGTGGGATTACATTTTGGTGTCCATGCCTCATACAAACATCCAGTGGTTTAGGTGAGGCCTCTCTCTCTTTCTCACTCTCTCTCTCGCTCATGTTTAAAACCTGTTTTAGATTGGAAATATTCTGAGACGTCCACATGCATATTCATGACTGTTTCTTCTGTCTTTTGTCAAGCATCATGAACTCTCTGGTCATTGTGCTCTTCCTCTCTGGTATGGTGGCCATGATTATGCTGAGAACACTACACAGGGACATCGCCAGGTACAATCAGGTGGACCAGGTACAGTACTTAATAATTCCTATTTGCCTATGCATTTCATCGGCTTCCTACAAATACTTTGTACAATGACAGTTGAATTAGTACTGCACAAATAATCACACCAAAATGTAAATTAAAATATGCACTAGTACAAATATTTAATAGCATAACGATTACAGGCATTGTAGTCAAAGTAAGGAATTTGCTTGAAGTGTGTCAGTAATTTAAGTATTTGCTTATTTTTTGAGGTGCTGAATAGTAGCAGACATTCTCTTAATGAGATAATTTGTGCCATTATTTGGTGTCAACCTGCATAAATACTTTCAGTACTAATGTAGCAGTTAAATATCACTGTTTAAATTGTTTAAAGTGTCAAAATAATTGCAATGTGAAAGTTTTTTTTGTTTTGTTGTTGTTTTAGCAGATCGAGCAGCCATAAGTTGACTCCCATAACTAAACTCTTACCCGTCTCAATAACATTTGAAAACAGTTGCATTCTGACCATTTATTTAGCTTTTTATTTTTACAGTAATACAAAAATACAGTAAGATAGTTCTTGGTTTGTGAAGATTACTAGATAATGAGAAAAAAGTATATATCTTTCTTGTTAAAATGCATTAGTGAATATAGAATGTTGTAATATCCTGGGCGTATGACAGCTAGTTATAATATTGGAGTCATTGCTATTGTGTATATCATATATACACCTATATGAATTTCTAACAAATGTAACTGAGTTATGAATATATCATAGCATTATTTGTTTAATCATTTGGTCGCTACTTTGTTTAAAAGTGATAAAAGTTTGTCATCTAAGCCTTTACATTTATCTGGATACATGATTAGTTATATTGTCTATTCAACCATGGGAATTCCAGTCACTGAAATCTCATTTGTAACATTTGCAGGCAGACTTGGTTAAGATCCACCAACAGTCAGGCATTGCATATGTAAGCCTATTTCCAGGCCCTGTTTGCATATCTTCTCGGGGTGTTTTTTTTCCTGGTGACTGCTGAATGAGTAATTTCTGAGGTTGCTTGATGTGATAAAACATGGTGCATCTCTGACAGGAATCATGGTAAAAACAGATGCATGATCATTCATGAAGGATTTCTGCAAATGTCTGCTGACTGAAATTTGCTGCCACATAATCTCATTTATTCTCTGCACCATATTTTATCATATCTCAGATGTATCATCTTGCTTGTGCTTGGAAAGTGAAAACCGATGAAATCACTCACTACCTCATGTCTGAAGCCTTTATTATTTTATTGGGATCTGAGAAATGGTTCAGTTGTCCATAAAAATGTGGTGATTGAAGTACTTTTTCTTTCCTTTTCGCTTATAAACTCAATTGTTTTAAATTCAGCAAGATTTTGTTGTTGTAAGCTGATGGCTTTTATGTGTGTCCTGTGCTTTAGGAGGATGCCCAGGAGGAGTCGGGGTGGAAGCAGGTACATGGGGATGTGTTTAGACCACCCAAGAGTGGCATGCTGCTGTCTGTCTTTTTAGGGCAGGGCACACAGATTTTCATCATGACTTTCATCACTCTGTGTAAGGAAAACCTAAAACAAATACTTGAAAATCCTCTAATACATTTTGTAAAGAAAGTCACTGCTTTGTGTCTGTCATTAATTCAAGGACTTTTTCTTTTCGTCCGTAATTCCTCTTTTTAGTTCTAGCTTGCCTTGGATTTTTGTCACCAGCGAACAGAGGAGCCCTTATGACCTGTGCAGTGGTGCTGTGGGTCCTCCTGGGCACGCCTGCTGGCTATGTATCCGCCAGATTGTATAAGAGTAAGAACATCATATATTAGAATATATGCTGCTAATTATGCTGATAATGAAGAAAATGTTACAAGAAACTTTAACATTATAAAACTCCTCAAATGGTTGAATGATAACATTGTCTGCCGTACCGTATATTTCTGGAAACGTTTGGCTTTCTATCATAACTAAAGATATAAAGTATTATGGTATATGGCAGGAACCATTTTGACCATAAACTGATATTTCGTCTTTACTGGTTGTTTGACAGAATTCTTCTCCGCTGCCGTCAGGTGGAATTTCCCTAGCCTGTACCTATTGACTTTTCAGTCAACACATTTTATAAGTAAAATATATAGTTAAATTTTTTACATTAGATTCCTTTTTTTTTTACTATTAATTAGTATTTTGAAGAGATGTGACTAAAATGCTTCAGTTTTGGGAAACGGTTTTATATACACTAAAGCTTTAAAATTTGCTTTCATGTGTATTGTGGTTGTATAGATTTTTATTGAGGATCATTTGCTTAACATTTATTCTACAAGACAGCAAAAATTCTGATTGTTGAATGTATGACCAGTATTGGCATTATCACATGAGCATTATCTTTTTTTTCTTCAGGTTTTGGTGGTGAAAAATGGAAAACAAATGTTTTACTGACAGCACTTTTGTGTCCTGGGTATGTAGATTTATTATTATTTTGTATGATGAGGTAAAAAAATGAAAGGGGTCTGACACATTATAATGTTATTTTCTTTACAGCATTGTGTTTGCGGATTTCTTCTTGATGAATCTAATTCTGTGGGTGGAGGGCTCGTCTGCTGCAATCCCATTCGGCACACTGGTAGCTATCCTGGGACTATGGTTTGGCATTTCCGTTCCGCTCACTTTTGCAGGTGCATATGCAGGCTTCAAAAAACCGGTAAGCTGCTACTCTTCTACGCTACACTTCAGTACAACTTTTAGAATTGATACATGGAGTGTTTTTTTTTTTTTTTTTTTTTTTTTTTTTGTTCTTGTTCTTTTTGAGAGTACAAATTTTGTTGAATATGTTTCTTTTAAATTAAGATGTTGGCTTGAAACTTCATCTACCAAATATGTCAGTGATGTTTATACCATTTTTACAGAATGACAGTTAAACTCAATCAGCGTTAGACTATAATGCATACATGCTAAAAAGGCACCAGCACCTCGGTAGGACACCGGTTCTACCATCCTAGGGCAATGTGCAAAATCTGTTTTAATCCAAACATTCATTGTAGTATTTCAGTAGAGACACGGACAAAGCACATTGAACAATCAAGTCTGACTTAATTTTTTTTTTGGCCATCAGCAAGCAAACCCAAACATGCATTGGTATAAACAGGAAATATTGCCTGTATTTCTTGAGCTCTCTTTCTGAAAGGTTGGTCTTTTGAACAATAAATAAATTGACAAAATCCAAATAGTTTTAAAATAATACTTTAAATAATGTGGTAGCATAAATTCTCCATTGCTTGTATAATGTATAATTGTTTGTTTTGTTGCATTTTAACACATCATAGCTGGAACCGCGAAAAAAAAAAAAAAAAAAACTGCAAATGTAATCTGCTTGACACAAACTCAGCCATATGTGGGGTTGGTCTCGCCCCGACTTCCCCTGCTGTTAGAGCTACAAATTTCAAACATTTTCTTTCAACTGATAGTTGTTAGGGCATGTTAACAATAGATTAATTGTGAATAATTAATGTTAACAAGATGCGCAATTTGTCTCATTTTAAGTTTTACTTATTTTTTATTTCAATTCTAGCACAAGAAGTCATGTTGAATTTATTATGTGAGACAAATTACCTCAGTGTTTATTTAAAATACAGTGTCCAGTATTGGACATGCAGTTGAACTGCATCGGTGCTGTGTATAAATTAAGAGATGGAATATGTGAGCTACAGAGAAATTTAGTACAAAACAAAAATGTTTTTGGATTTAAAAAAATACCTACTTTCTTACCTGGCCTTGACACAGACTCCATTGGCTATGTTTCTGGTCCTGATGCCCCTATGAATGTTTAAAATAAATGTTGCAAACTATCTCAGTTGGAGGTATGACGCTTTGCACAGAGAGCCGATGTTTGTGCCATTACAAACAGCGTGATTGGCAAGCTGGACTTATCAGATGTCATATTTCACAGAAAAAGCTTAAAAGCCAATGTTTGGCAAGCTGGAGTTATCAGTGATCATATTCCACAGAAATAAAACCTTAACCAACATGAGGAATTGACGGTCAAGGAGAGGTATCTGGGTACATTCTCGTACATGCTAAAAGCTCTAGCAAATGCATAAAGTAATTGCTGAGAAAGATAGTTGAGAAAAGGGCTAGTCTAGTAGTGAGGCAGCTGGGAGGAGTGGGATAATAAAACTCATGCCCTCAGACAGCCCTCATGCCCTCTGACCAGATGCTCAAAGCTGAGTTGCAGAGTCTGACATCATGCAAATGATCATCTCTTACACATAGATATTGATGTGAGTCATTGTCCTGGGTTTGTTGTAATAGCACAAAAGAATATTGATAACACCAATTAATTATGATGCCTTATATTTAAAAGTAGTTCCTAAAGAATGCATGTGGAGACTGTGTTATGCTCATAGATGTTTGCAATAGATATTTGCATAACAAATCGCTCTAATATGCAAGTTATCATACTAAGTGAAGTTCTGTGATTTTTGTTCTCATTTGTTATCTCGGGTAAGACTGAAAAATTACATAATATGCAAATTATTATAAAAGGGAAAGAGAGAGTATAAAAATTATAAATGGCAAGACTTTTCCTAGTTCTCATGGTACACTGTATGAGGAAATGGCTCATCACATGGTTCCCTTGAGACACATGACACCAGCTGACTGCCTCTTTTCAAACTGCTCACACATCATTAGGGGTGGGTGGATAGTGCGATAGGCCACCCCTTCGCCCTGAAAGCAAATCTGATTTGTAAACTCCCAGCAATTGATGGCTGTAGTGGAAATTGAAATCCAGAGCGCTTTGCTATTGTGGTACTCAGTATACTGCGAATTTGCATGAAATCTTCTATAAATTAGGCTGATTCGATCAATTGGTGCATCTTTAGTTAAAAGCATATTATGAATGTGCATTTTTTTAAGCAGATCATCTGGTTATCTATTGCTTTTACTGCTTAATGAATGAAATACTTCATTTATGACTTTATAATGCAAGGTGGAAACCAGGAATAACACACACACACACATTAGTCACATGTTTCTTTAGAGTTATAGCATCCTTAGAATTCTAGCAAATAAAAAAAGATGTCATTTTATCAATTAATCACTATGTAACACTACGTCTGTCCTGCTGAGTGGAGTCTGTTGCATGCAAAATTCATTTGAAACGTTTGTTTGTGTTGTTTTCCACAGGTGATTGAAGTGCCGGTACGAACAAACCAGATCCCACGGCAGATCCCAGAGCAGTCGTTTTTTACCAAACCCATTCCTGGCATCATAATGGGTGGCATCCTGCCCTTCGGCTGCATTTTTATTCAACTCTTCTTCATTCTCAATAGCATCTGGTATCCTAATATTTCAATCTCATGAATTGTTTCAATAATAAAAACTACATACCCTACTTGAATGTAAGATAAAAACTGAACTGGATGTTTTCCCGACATTTTAAACCTTGCAGGTCTCATCAGATGTATTATATGTTTGGCTTCCTATTCTTGGTGTTTATTATCCTCCTCATCACATGTTCAGAAGCAACCATTCTGCTCTGCTATTTTCATTTGTGTGCCGAGGTGAGGCTGTAGACTTCTCATGAAGTCATGCATTTCCTGAATGTATTTATTAGTAATATCTGAAAATGAATAATAGTTAGTGAATCTGAAGTTGATGACACATCTACATAGTGTGTGTGTGTGTGTATTCCATATATAAAAATGACCTTTGAGTAATAGAGCTATAGTATACAGATTTTTTTTAAAGTAAGAAATGTATATTGTAATATTTAAGATTGAGGGTCTACCCAAGTATAAAGATCTGCAAAGTACTCCTAGTGATTTCACACAGGAAAACCCAGAGCAATCGGGCCTTGTGCTCAAATGTGTTTTGTTTTCACACTTGCATTACTGAAGACAGACAGCCGCAGCAAACTGAACTCTTGTGTATCATGTAATTATGAGTTTTTGAAAACCTTGTGTCTGTACATTTTTTTACTTTTTTTTTTCTATTTACAGGATTATCACTGGTGGTGGCGATCGTTCCTCACTAGTGGATTTACTGCGGTTTACCTTTTCATCTATGCTGTACATTATTTCTTTTCCAAGCTTCAAATCCAAGGAGCTGCCAGTACCATTCTTTATTTTGGCTACACCATGATCATGGTCCTCATATTCTTCCTCTTCACAGGTGAGTGGTAGGCTACATCTGAACAGCTGACGTTTCCAGGAAAAAGCATTGCTCAAAAACAGTGTAATGTACAGTCATTTGTAAATGTGTTGTGTCCATGTAACTTGTCATTCTTTAATGTTATAAAAAAAAATGGATAGTCCTATAATCGGAAACGTATATCAGAAACATCAGTCTGGCAGCAGATGTTGATCTTGTAATGATACTACAGAGCAGGAGGAACCTAGAAAGTCAAGCAGAGGGTAAACCATTTGCTCTATTTACACAGCCTTTGATGGGGAACAAAAGTCAATATATTGCGCAGTGGCCCACATCAGTAATTTTGGAATCGCCAGGATTTGTATCCTGTTGCCATTCCTCCGAAGCAGTATGCCTTAAGCAATAGTTGTGTACTTACTTGGGCAGATATTTGCTTTTCTTCCCTTTGTTAACCTTTTTTTAACCTCACACCCCTTACGTGCTGCTCTTATCCGTGATTTTTAAAACACAGGAAAATTTTGCCTGAGCAGAGGCAAACTTAAAGATGTTAAAAAGTACAGTGCTGACCTTTAGGAATACAAGTGTCCGGCTATAATTTGCATGAAATAAAAGTTTTTTTTTTTTTTTTTTTTTAACTAACCATAAATGAGTTTTATTGCCAAGGGGGTCTGTTGCCATGGTAACATGATGAACTGTTAAATTTTTTCCCTATTTTCTTTTTTGTTTTGTTTTGTTTTTAGAGGTATTTAGGCCAAGAGGAAATAAAGAGACTTATAAATATCAGCCCCTATTTTTTTGTGGTGTTGTGCGAGGTAGATATTGTGCCCCAAATAAAATAAAATAAAAATATTAAATTATGTGTCAAATGTACAAGGAAGCTGGATTTAGAGTGATGGTCAGCCAGGATACAGTGTCCCTGGAACAGATAGGGTTAAGGGCCTTGCTCAAGATCTCAGCAGAGGCAGCTTGGCAGTGCTGGGGCTTGATCCTGTGACCTTCCGATCTGTAACTGAGAGCCTTAACCATTTGAGACACCACTACTCCAGTTTCTTCGATTCCTTCTATCAGGTGGAGGTTAGAGGAAATCAGCTACAGCCTTAGCAAATGGCATATAAATAACTGTCACTGACTGCTGACGTTATTTTGCTTTCCAGCTTCCTAAAATGACGACCTTTTGTTTACATTGGGCTACAAAAAAGTCCTTGGCCCCCGGCTCCCTCCTAGGATTTGTTTTTGATCCCTAACTTGACTGTTATTGAACAGCTTCTCTAATGCTGAATCCTAGCTTTTTTGGTTTTTCATCTTGAAATGATAATGGTCTTTCATCCCACTGATCGTCTGGGTAGATAATAGGTGATCGTCTGAGTAGATAATAGTGTTTGCGGTCAATATTGAATCAATCGGCAATTACATTGAAGCACTCCTTATGATCACATATGATTGCAGGACTCTGTATGTCTTTGCAATTATAGTCTTAGAGTTGGTACAGCTGTTTACATAATAAATATCAGACTCCTAAGTTGTTGCCATGGCATTTAATAAATGCTTTAGAAACCCCCTGGTAAAGCACTTATGATATTTACCTCATGTTTAAGATATAAAAACAAGAATCAGAACCTTTTTATTGTGTACAGCCAATGATGTACACTTCTTGGTTAGTATTTTCTAGGTAGAGGTGGTCAGAGGTTGACATGGAAACAGCACGATCTAGTTGTTTCTGGTTGAAAACACCCACACATGCCGATACGTGGGATGCATTAAACCTGTACAGACTTCTAATAGCTACGGATCATTCTCTCCCTCACTGTACAGTATATATGTAATGTTGTAGCCTCATTGAGCCTGGTAAAGTTCAAAGGCAGAACTGAAATTAAAATACTAGCTGATTTAGAAATGTTAAATCAGTTGAAAAGCAAACACCTTCATTACGCAATTGATTTTATTTATTTTTATATTTATTATTATATATTTATTATATATTTTTATTTATTTTTATATATTTATTTATTTAAGTGACTTAATGGGCAAAAGTCATGGAGAGTTGAAAACAACAAATCTAAATGGAGAAAAAGTGCTTCGTATCTGCAGTGTGAACAAAATCAACATTAAAGTGCATAGGCAAACTCTTCCTCCTTTTAAAATGTGCTGATCATTATAAATGAATGTGAAACATTTTTCATTAACAATAGCTTATGCATTTCAACTGCTGTTAAACTTGATGATGTAATTTTGCACAAGGTGTGTTCAGGTCAAAATGGGACATTTGATTGTACAGAAAAACAGTATGCAGTTATAAGAATAAAAACTACCTTTATTTCTCTATATTATTCCCTACTACACTAATGCACTTATACCAGCGTGTCACTAGTGCTTGGATTCCATCATGATGGGACTGCCTTTGGGGGTGTGGCAACAAGCTGTCCGGTATTGGTGAATTAGGTGTTGCATGTTCACAGAAAGGACTGCAGTCCAACTTAGCCTGGGATTGCCATTTGCAGACGTACAGCCTTCTTGGAAATGTTTGCACTGTTCAAATGTTTTACTGTCTCGTGCGATTTAAGTTTTCTTTAAATGTCAGTCGGTTTTAAGTCATCATTCACAAGAAATCTTACCATGAATCCTAGTTTGACTTGAACACCCCTAGTTACCACCTCAAGGTACATGATAATTTTACTAACTGGATTTTCATAAACACATGTCTTGTCTAAATGCTTCGAACAATCCATGGATAAATTTGTTCATATCCATCTTGTTTAATCTCTCTGTCTCTCCTCAGGTACCATTGGCTTTTTTGCCTGTTTCTGGTTTGTAAATAAAATCTACAGTGTGGTGAAGGTGGACTAAGGTGGGGAATCTCAGCACTGAACTCTCTGGACAATGTGATGAAATATCTTCAGTTTTGATTGGCAGACTTTTGGGGAGAAATGATCTTTGCTTGTAAACTAGTTTTC
This sequence comes from Clarias fuscus, assembly GCA_030347435.1. Taxonomy (NCBI): domain Eukaryota; kingdom Metazoa; phylum Chordata; class Actinopteri; order Siluriformes; family Clariidae; genus Clarias; species Clarias fuscus. The sequence continues at coordinate 19,470,251 of CM059214.1, read as the reverse complement.
TGTCATTCTGTTTCTACTTTATGTAATTTGGTTGATTTTAATTTGCACAATTACCATATTTGAACATTATGAATGTGATGGAAATGCTGACTGGGGGGGAAAAAGCAGAACTGAGCGGGCTCAACCATTTGCACATGAAAGGATTTACTTGTCGTTCATAATCGTGGACTCTAGAAACTGTAAAAGAGTGAAGGAACACAAATTTTGATCAAATTAATCTATAAGTGAAGTTAACTGAACCTTAACCACAAATTATTATTGGACTAGACATTCATTCATATATATATATGATTTTATATTCATCTCCAAATATGTTCGTTTCTTTTATTTTACACCTGTTGTGCTGTAAGTTTTAGAATTTAAATGTTTAAACATGGAATCCATTATCACTTTTGTTTCTATTTTATACTTTCATTTTAGCCCAAAGGTAAAAAGGTTTGTAAATAATAAAGAAAAATGGGATTTTAAAGGATTGTTCATATCACTAATAATTGGATATTAAAATGACTGTTACTGTATTATCAATCAATATACTGTTTAATTTTTACACTATATTAAACACTGAGATTCTTGTAAAAGAAGAAAAAACATACCCAACATTAGCACGGCCTTGGATATCAGACAACTGCGTGACCTCCGGTGTGATACTGCTCTACAGGTGGCATTTATCATCATATTATGATTCGTTTATTTAATGAGTTATTTGGCTTCATCAACACAAATAGTTACAGAACTGGACCATTAAGATGGTGTCCATCAATATTGTAATTAACAGTTATTACAACCCCTCATGGAATGCATATTTTCCAAATGCATATTTTACTTGATTGGAAGTAACGGTTATATAAATTGATAGAATAAGTGACAGTTTGGCATTAGAGCAATAAAAAATACCATAAATCCTGCAAAGCTTTGTTTTAGGAACTTTTATTGAAATGTTCACAGCTGCTACCGAGTTTCAGAAAATCATGTGAGGTATACCTAATAGTTCTTGTATCATGAAATAAAAGTATACACAATATAAAGCATTACAATACATAATTTAAAACGTTTTGCTTTTTAAATAAGTACAAGTTAATGCCTTGCATTGTTGGGATCTTAATTGTTTACTTATTAAACGTTTGATTTACTACAGAGGAAAAAATGTTGTTTGAATTGAGTCAATGATCATCATGTCTTCACTTACAAGCAAAAATGGCAGGCTAGAACCTTGTTGGAAACACACAAATGTTAAGCTATTCAAATACAAAAAGGTAAATCAGTCTAGAATAATAATATGAGAAAAAAATTTAAGGAAACATAACCCTCTTCTGGTTATTCCTGTATATGCCTTTTTCTTAAAAATGGTTGAATGTAGAACTTGTACACAGTATATAAGGATTGGTTTGGATTTCGAATACTGTTTTTGATGCATACTCTGCTCTCAAACAAACTCAGCTAAGCATTTTTAAGTATGTGAAAAGGTGCAAAGTGTCCTCAAGAACAGGGACTGCAAACCCACTCGCTTAAATCACGAATTAATTTTCAAGTTTGGGAGGTGTTACCTTTACCAGATTTAATCTGGTATAAGTTACACCTTCATAATGTTTATTCTATCTATATCCACTGATACTGTCAGCTTAACAGTCCTATTGATGATGCATACTAAAAACGGCAGACACACTATCGACTGTATTGAAGGACAGGTGATGTGTCAGAAGGCTGTAAAACTACAAAAAGAGACACGTAATTAAAATACTAATATACTAAGATGGACTGGGTTTTTGTGTGTTTCTGAAAGCGAGAACATGTTTCCAATATTTTAATTCACTAGCCAGCAGTGAAAGTCTGTCAATGTGGTGTTCTTCCAGTTTCATCGTTTAGTATGAATAATATTTAATAATACAGTATTGCTCTGGACTTAAGTAAGTTAGGTAGGACTGCGCAATATATTGTTTATTAATCATTATTGTCATTTTGGGCTCTGCAATGTATAAATAAATACACTGATGAATAGTGAACATGGTTAGAAGTATATGTGGGTATTATGTCAAATAAAGACATAATATCTGTAATAAATTGTAAAAGAAAATTTAGTATAGGGCATTAAATTGACTATATTGTACAGCCCTATAAGATTTTATAAAAAGCAAAACAACAACAACAACAAAAAAAAAACAATGCAGAAGCAAAAGAGGTTGCTCCTCCAGCTGTGGTCCATGGGTGCTGTTATCCCTTTAAACATTGTCTATAAATATTGTACCAGTATAATTACATCTCCTAAAGGTAGTGAGATATTATACAGCTCTTGTAGAAAAGTGCTCTAAAACGGAGGTGACATCTTTATAGCCAACAGAGAATTTCAGTGGTCAAAATGTAAGCCACACTGTACACGAAGAGTCTTTGCACTCTGGATGTGCATATGAGGAACACCAAGGACCTGTATGGAAACAATCTTCTGGACAAAGTGTAATTGTGGAATTGGTTTGGAAATCTTTCAGTATTGTTTTCTTTAAAATGGTAATAAATTCCTGGTTTTACAGGTGCTAACCAGTCGTTTTTATGTCCTAAAAGCCACCTGCATTTGTCACTGTAATAAAAACTTTATTTTAAAAAAAACCTTATTAATTTTTCATGTGTCTTCTACGTCTATACATTTGAGGAACCACAGCAAAATTTATGGCAAGCTAATGTTTAAGCGTCAGGGCTTCTCCCTGTCTTTACAACTTTTTGGATCTGTTTGGTTACAAATATTGCACATAGCATCACAAAATGACAAATGTAAATTGTTACTATATCAAAAAATAGTAAAAATATACTACATTTAACATTTCTATAACTTCATAATAATTCAATATCAACAGGCCATCAAAGACCCTAGTTCCTCCATCAAGAACATTAGCATCGCATGTTTACAATGTGCAACCACCAGTTGAAAGGACTTAGGTGCTAACAGGACTATAAGAACTACATGAGCTTTCTATGTATTTGACCCTTTTAACTTCACTTTTAAACTGACAAATAATACCTACTAACCACTGTAGTAGTACATAATCACTCGGTCATTGTCTATAAAGGTATTCAGTTACTCAGGCCGTTTTAAATGTCTACTGGGATATAAAACTAGATGAGCAGTCAGACATCTTATAACACAAAAACCTAGTCACCTGGACTAACTACTACTGACCCTAACATGCAAATCAATGTCTTCATTTGCCTCAAGAACATTATAAATTAACAAAAGAACCATTTCACTTGGTGTTATGAAGAGTAAGCTCCTTCTCAGAGCTCAGGCTCTCAGACGTCATCTCTTTGTGACTCTCCCTTGATCTCCGTTCTATAGGTGAGGATGATGATGTTCCTTCCTCCCAAGTCTGGAGGGAGCACATATGGGTCATGTGATTGGGAATGTGCATCTGTGCTGACCGACCATCTGTCACTGTGAAGCAACTGTCCACAGCCGATCCTCGCCCTGGACGGGTTTGACCGCATCGTGGTCCGCAGAGCAGTGCCATGAACTCCTTGCGCACACTACGGTGCATGTAGCCGTAGATGTATGGGTGTAGGCAACACTGCAGGAAAAAGAGGACAAGTGCCAGTGAGGCCAGCCATGGTGGCACAGTAGTACTGGAGCGTATGGAAATGGTGCTCAAAACACTGTACGGGCCCATGCTAAGCACATAGGAGGCCATGATGACGAAAACCACCCTCGCTGCCTTGCAGTGGTAGTGGAAGCGCCTGTGCCTGTTTCTGGATGTATTTGTAGCTGAGAAAGAGCTTTCTTGTTCAGGCTGCTGCTGCTGCTGACTGTGGGGACTGGAGCCTAAGTCTGGAGGATGGTTCGTTTGAACAGGGTGCACCAAAGCATTCTGGCGCCGGGCTGCCCGGAACACCATCCAATAGCAGCAAAGCATGATGGCCACAGGCAGCCAGAAGGAAAGCGCAGCCACCAGTGCTGAGTATGAATGACTGGAGGACCATACCATGGTGCAGGCATTATGGTGTCGGTCGAAATCGATAGCTCCCCAGCCGTAGAGAGGTGGTGTGCTCTGCAGCAAGCTCAACAGCCAGGTAAGAGCAATCAGGTTAGTGCCCAGGTGAGGCGTCATGCGTGTAGGATATGACAGGGGATGGATAATGGCCAAGTAGCGGTCCACAGACACTACGATAATAGTGTTTACCCCAGTGAAAGCAAAAAGGTGCATGAGCACCACTAGAGCTTGACACAGACGGGCGTCCAGTGGCCAGACCTCAGGAACAGTGGCAGCAATAACAAACGGCATGACGAGTACCGTTTGTAGCAGATCAGCCAGCAGTAGGTTGAGCACAAAGCGGTTGGCCACATGCAGGAGCTGTGGCTTTCTTTGGAACACCAGCAGTACCACGACATTGCCAAAGAGAGACATGCACACAATAGCTGAAATGGCCACCATCTTCACAGCACTATTTGTCAGCGAAGGAGGATGAAGGGCGCCAGGGTCCCAGGGCACCGCACTCAAGTTATAACTCATGCTAGGATCCTGTGTTGCGGACATGGTGGTGCTGATGAAGTGGGTGATGATGCATGTGGCGGCCTCTAACACCCCAGCAGCATCACCTGACAATTTATACAAGCCCTGTCGTCCTGTCTTCACCTGGGAGCTTATTTCCAATGCAAGTGCACCGAGGGTTTACATTCAACAGCGTGGCAGATTTCATCACAGAAGCGATCATTTGTTCAGCTCTTTCTAGAATGTACATCCAACATGGAGCACCAGGTCCGACTTACATTCTTAAAATCAGATGTTTTGGAGTATGACTTGTTTCACGTTCTCCTTGATATTTTTCTTCAGCACTCTGAAGCGAAAGCCAGTGTGGTCAGTCTGTAAGCCGTTTCCTCCTGCATAACGGTGACAAAACAGCTGGAAAGCACAGCTGTCAGAATTCCATTGTTAACCCCAAGCGCGAGGATTCTCAGGACACAAAGAAGCTGTCGCTGTCCAAATCGTTTAAAAAGACGTTGAATTATTATTATTACTATTATTATTATTATTATTATTTTTACCTTGCGATTGCGACCGTTATAAGAAGCGATGAATCCTCTGTATGTTTCTTGCCATGTCCAAGCCTGTGGTGTGTTCCCGCTCGTGCGTCCTCGCGTGACAGAGCGCTCGTGGACGGCGTTGTGCTCTGTTCGCGACGCCGCGCTCCCATTTTAGCGATAATCAATGGCCGCGTTGTGCTTTTGCATGCAGCACACGTCTCTGATTATCACTGACAGCTTTGCTTTCTATCTGCTGCTCTTTCTCTCTCTCTCTCTCTCTCTCTCTCTCTCTCACTCAGATCGGAATAACACACTCGCACAGCACACATCGGGTGCTAAAACGGCTGTGAATGTCCCCTACATGCAACATGCCCCCGCTGTACAGCACATGCAGCTGCAGAGCTGCTACTCGCGAGCGAGCGTTAAAAAGCCCTCACATACCAACATGACTGTCATGAGACCATGAAAATAAAATGCAAGGTAGTGATGAACTAATATTAAATGCAACCGGGCAATTAATACCAATAAACCAGAACAACAATAATAATGGACGTGTTTTTTTCTTTTCTTTTCCTGAAACAACATATATTGTCATGCATAAATAATAGAAACCCAGCACTAGCACTTTAAACCCTGTAAATATATTTTAAGATTACATTTCTGTCATCATATTTTCATTCATACAATATTTACTTAGTTCAATTACCTCTTTTTTTTGTTAAGACGCAAATTTGTTATATTTGCTTCAAGCACCTGGGACAATGGTACTGTAGCTCATCAGGTTAATGCTCTGGGTTACTGATTAGAAGGTCAGTGGTTCAAGGCCCAGCTTCATCATGCTGCCATTGTGGCCCCTTGAGCAAGACACTTGATCCTTTCTGCTCCAGGGACACATGCTCTGTCTGGTGCTGGGATATGCGAAGAAAAACAAAAAAAAACACTGTAATGTAAATAAACATGTTTTCATTTCCAGGAATCGCTTTATTATTGTTTATTTCAGGAACACGGGACGCTAGGTAGGAACGAACTGATAAGAAAATCAGTTTGGGTGGCAATTCAGATTTATCAATCAATACATCCATCTTCAAATGCTTAGGCAGGGGTAACAGTTCCAGCAGGGAACCTCAAACTTCAATTTCCCCAACCACCTCTAACCCTGACAGACTGCCAGATCCAAGGGTGTTCCCAATCCAGTATAGATATATAATCTCTCTACCTAGTCCTTGGTCTGCCCCGTGGCCTCCTGTCAACTGTACGTGCCAGGAACACCTCCCTAGGGAGGCATCCTGGTGACATCCTTACTACAACCACCTCAACTGACTCCAAAGGAGCAGCACTCTGATGACTAAGCCAACCTCACACTTCAATATCCCATCACTCGTAAACAAGACCCTGAGATACTTAAACTCTTTCACTTGGGGGTAATGACTCGCTCCCTACCTGGAGTAGACAATCCATTGGTTTCCTGCTGAGAACCAGATTTCGAGGTGCTGATCTTCATCCCTGCTGTTTCACACTCGGCTGCAAACCGATCCAGCGCGCTCTGCGGGACACAGACTGATGATGACATCAGGACCACATCATCTGCAAACAGGATTGGTAACAAAGAGCAAAGCCCTGGTGGAGGACAACACCCACCAGAAACACGTCCGACTTACTGTTGAAAACCTGAAAACAGCTCTCACTTTGAGCGCAAAGAAATCGGATGGCCCTGAGAAGTGACCCCCTCACCCCATACTTCAGCAGTAACTCAATCAGATGCTATCTCCAAATGCACAAAACACATGTAGACTGAATGGGCATATTCCCAAGCCCCCTCCAGGATTCCTGCAAGAGTAAAAAGCTGGTCGTCGTTCCATGACCAAAACAGAATCCACATAATTTCTCTTCAACCTGGGGTTCAACAATCAACCAAACCCTCCTTTCCAGCACCTTAGAGTACACTTTCTCAGGGAGGCTAAATAATGTGATGCCCCTATAGTTGGCATACACCCTCTGTTCCCCTTTTTTAAAGAGGGGAATCACCCCAGTCTGCCACTCCTTAGGCACTGTCCCCAACTTCCACACAATACTGAAAAGGCGTGTCAACCAGGACAGTCCTACAAAACTCAGAGCCTTCAGCATTCTGGACGGATCTCATCAAGCCCCTGGGCTTTGTCACCATAGATTTGTTTGATTACCTCAGTGACCTGACCCACGGAGATCACACCCTGTCATCCTCCAACTTTGCCTCTGCAGCAGAGGGTGGATTAGTCAGGTTCAGGAATTCCTCAAAGTGCTTTTTTCATCACCCAATTACCTCCTCAGTTGAGATCAGCAGTGTCCCATCCCTTCTTTACACAACTTGGGTGGTTCCCCCTCTTGAGCTTCCAGAAGCACCTTGGTGCCGCTCAAAAATCCTTATCTATGGCTTCTCTGAGCTCCTCCCACATTCACTGCTTTGCCTCTTTTACCTCTGCGCCTGCCATCCTTCAAGCCTGCCGGTACCTTGCAACTGCCTCCAGAGTCCCCTGCGATAACATAATTCAGATTTATATTTGATTTAAATTAAAACATACTGTACATAATTATTTCATTTTTTAATGATTCCAACTGAACATAAAATACATAATCCATGTTTGTTTTTTTGTATCACCATTTAATTTACCATTAAACCAATACTGTACACTGTAAACCCTAATGCTCAAAGTAATTAAACATTTTGAGTACTGTTAACTTAAATAATTACAATTAATTCACATTAATAGACCTTTGATGAGTGTTTAGAACTTTTTGGTATTTATGAGTTTGTAGAAATGGCAAACTCAGCTAACTTGAAAAGTTAGCTGAACAAATTGGATATTTTAAGCCACAGTAACTGTCTCCTTAAAGTTCCACCAACTTAAAATCTTTCAGCCTAGCAATTTTGTCTGACATCATCAATGCACATGTAAACTGCCCACATTGAATTGTTTGAATGGTTTAAAGATGGTGGATTGGTATACCAGATAAAGCACTGGTGGGTCAGTGGTAGGTGTTTTGCCTGCCATGCGAAAGGGCCGGGTTCGATTCCCATCCACTAGGTGAAGTGCGTGTGACAAACCCGGATAAAAATGGGAGGGTTGTGTTCAGAACGGCATCTGGCGTAAAAACTTGTGACAAACTGCTGTGGCGACCCATTGCCAGGAGCCATTGCCAGGTGAAAGACCAACAACAATTTATTTAATTTGCATCAACTAAAAAAAATTATAGTATGAGTTAGGCTACTCAGTAATGCAAGTAAATAACAATTAATATGAATGAATACAACAACCTTAAAAACTGATAGTTCTGTTTACTTAAAATGGGAAACATCATTACTTAAGAGAATTATGTATCTAATTACCTCAAAGTTTTGTAGTTTTGCCAACTTTTTCGGGTTTACAGTGTAGCTATCTTAATTTAAGATGGAGGATAATCTTCTGCAGTTAATATGTAACAGTCTTGGTGTGGATGATACCAGTAGTAACATGATTAAGTTAAGATTAAGTAATAAGAACGATACTTAGCCAACACTGTTTTAGCATTTACAAACACTTGCTAATATTGTCTATATCCTCATTGGCTGAGCTTTAATGCAGAAAAACACATATGTAGCAAGCTATTGTTTACTTATGTCTGTATAATAAACCTGTCAGATTATTGTTAACAGTTTGTGCTTTTGTCCTGCCATGTGCAAATGTGTGCCCATTGAGTCTTATCCAGTTTTACTGCCAGACATATGTTTTCTGGTGGTTTACTGAGCAACGTAAATATCAGTCTGTTTTATAGACATTTTGTTAACTTCCTTATTTTTCATATTAAACAGGAGTGTCATTTCTTGTGCAGTACTTTCCTTTTTGGTCTTAGGGCCTACTCATTCCTTGGTTTTGACCTGTGAACAATCCAAAACTGCTTTGGATTTATAGGTAATGATATTTTATTCTGTAAATTGTTCAAATGATTATTAATTTAATTACTTTGCTAGTATTAATGATACTTTCTCCTATCCCATGTATGCTTCTCCTATTCACCCTTTGCATGTGACACATTTCATACAATCGTCACAGCTAGGAAAAGGTCCATTTTCTTATTCACATTCTCCCTTAGTCTTAATGAGATTTTCTCACTTTACTTTCTAACAGTAGTTAGAAAATCTTAGTGAATGCTAAGATCAAAGAGCAAAATTAATGTTCCATTAATCATAACAACTGCAATGGCCCCAATTGCTCCACCAAAAATACACAGCACATTTAAAAAAAAATTAAATATAATCGAAAAGTTTTCTTTTCCAGCAGGGCTTAGCACCTGCCCATAATATTACTGTGTTTGACTGACCAGACAATTTCTCTGATCCTAACCCCATAACGCCCTTAATTCTAAGCCTAAACCTAGCTTCCATATGGCAGACAAACAAATCCAATCCATGAGGACTCCACCCCACAACCCCTCAGCTCCAAAAGGATCCTGCACTAATGTTCTGGTGCCAAAAACTACCAGCACACGACCAGTGGTCTTATGTACCCATGCCCTGAGGGTCCAGAGCTGCACAAGTGTGACACAAGGGGAACCCATGCAATATTGGGCATAATGTTTTGGGGTTAATGTTATGACTGATCTGTGTAAATATTAAGGTTAGTTGAAAATCCGAATACATAAACATAAAAACATAAACATAAAAAAATGACATTCCTGAATAGCTACAGTAATAAATGATACTGTGGTTCTGACTACTCTCAACATATGTACTATTGACGGCAAGGGTTTATGTATGATGATAGTTAAAGTGATATGTTTATTACCATGTATTACACCAAACCTCTGAGCAGATACTGCTGTTCATGCATAAATTAATATAATAATTCTGTACAGATTACCGCTTGTTTTTTTTGCAGTGGAGCAATTCTTTTTTTTTAACCATGTCTGTGCTAGTAAAAAGACTTTTGTTCATACCTAATGCAATGGGCGTAACATTACATGTGTAGGTGGATTAGCTACTCTAAATTGCTTCTAGGTGTGAATTTGGTGCCATGCAGTGAACAGGCATCCCATGCAAAGTATATTTCTGCTTCATGCCCAGTGTATATGGGATATGTTAGCGATACACTGCAAACCGGAGCAAGATAAAGAAGTTAGGATAAATAAATGCATTCAATAGAAAGTTGTTTGTTTATCGCAACAGTATGATTGTATTACTAGACGCTTCGGTGTCTAGTTCCTGCCTTGGTACTAAGTGAGAGAATCCAAGAAATTAATGTATTAGTTTAATATGTGTGTTTTTTTTAAGTAAAAATTGGCACAAGGGTGTATTTAAACACATAACTACTTCTCCTGGTTCTATACAATTTGTTCCATGTAATTTTCTCCATAACGTCAGGACCATGTGAAATGTTTTGTTTGCATCAATACTGTTAAATGTGTTATGTTAGGTTAATACTATCTATATAACTTATTGTGTAAGGTCACAAGGGGCATGGAGCTTCCTCAGGAAACTTCGGAGGCAGGGTGGGATGCCAACCGATTACAAGGCACGAGTACACAATACTTCCACACCCAGTAGACACTACAAGCCATTTTTTAAACTGCCAATCGACCTACTGTGCATGTCTTTAGTCTTTTTTATCTTTTGCAGTCTCACTTGGTGGATAAGACTTATAGGTGCCAATTTGGAATTAGACAAGGACGATCTGACAAATCTATATCACCTTTTTTCAGGCTCCCCCCCAATTATTTAAAAAAAAAGAAAAAGAGTCCAGCATGGATAATACAAAGATGTACTGGAATGGTAACATAGATTCTTCATTTTCTTCATTTTCATCTATCTATCTATCTATCTATCTATCTATCTATCTATCTATCTATCTATCTATCTATCTATCTATCTATCTATCTATCTATGTTTTGCTATAGAATTTTAGCGACGATGGAAATCCTATAATCTGTTCAAGAGGCAACGCACAAGCAACAATTAAAACAACAATGACATTTTCTTATTGTCTGTTTGTTTCAATCATTTTCCTTCATTATTTATGTTAGAGTCCAATAATAGTGTTTCAATTAAACAATTAACTTGCATCAGTTGAAGTGCATTCCCATCCATCAGGCTGAAATTTTAACGACCAAAGCATGCACTTCATAGTACAGGGGGCCACATCTATACATCTATCTATAGTACATCTAGATGATGGTGATAACAGGATGAGAAGATCAGACCATATTTTTCTATTTACTTATTTTAGGGGGGATCTCCAGCCATTCCAAAATCTACCATGTTTCCAGGGTATGCAACAGGTGAGGTTAAGGCCATTGCAGGAACAGTAAACAGAAATTTTGTCTCAAACTTTAAAGTATCTAAGATATTTGCTGGTGGAAGAAAGTGCACCAGACTTGAGGACAGGGCTGTATGTGTATTTTACTATGGTGCAGCAGTGATCCAGTGTGTTGCTGTCTCTGAAGTGACATGTTATGTGCTAGTTGTAATGTAGTAGCTCATGGCTGGGATTAGCTATATTACAGTTTTTTACAACCGCTATGACAGTTTTTTCAATACATTTAACAAGTTTCCTAAACTCTTAACGCACCAACACACCTAAAACACACAATTGGCAAAACGGTTAATTTCATGCTCAAAATCACACATTGTAAACTAAACCCCAAAACTCATTTTCAAAATACAATAATAAACTAACACAATACACTATGTCTAACAAAACACTACAAACATGTTTTAAAATCAAATAATTATTCAAAACACTAACACATGTTCTCTTCCAACAGGAACATTTAGTCAATCATAACACAATGACAAAAAAAAACACTATCATCAGCTGAAATTACAGAAACTGCATTATTTTATGTGTCAGGTCTGCCCTTATATTTGAAGCCTCTCTATATTTTTGTTTTGTTGGGTTCAGTAAATGCATGCATTTAGTTTCTTTTGCTGCAGAAATGCAATACAAAAAAAATGAATGACCATCTTAGAATAGCTTTATAAAATGTACAGTTTAGGTAAAAAAAATACAGACACAGGATTGCTGCAGTACAGACTTTATTTGCAAAAGGACATTACTGCAAGATATACAAACACAAAAAGCACCGGAATTATAATAAAAAAACAAAAACAAAATAATCTTCTATTCTGCCCGGTCTTCTGCATTTGGCCACATGTTCTCATCCACATCACACCTGATATCTTCTCTGGCATGGCATCGTGGGAAGAATCTTTTGGCATGCCTTATCCACTCCTGGCAGTGTTCAGATGTGATGTCTTGACATGCAGCATCCATTGCATCCAGGGGGGACATTTGGTGCACATGTGAACATGTGGACTATGGTCAAAAACCTTCCATCTTCAGGCTGAGAAAAACTCCTCAATAGGGTTGAGGAAAGGGGAGTAAGGGGCAAGGAAATGGGACATCATCCTTGGATGGGTGTCAAACCAGGCTGTGACTGCACGGGAATGGTGGAATGCCACATTGTCCCATGTGATAACATATATTGAAAATAAGAAAATTCTTTCTTTCTTTCTTTCAAAAAGTCCTCTTTTAGAACATACGATCATGTCATTGGAAAAACCTCAACACCTAAGTGTGGTTCCTAGATGGGAATCAGCTGTGATTTATATACTGTATTTGCATAGCTGCAATAAGCTATTTCTCATTGGCAATGGAATAAAATACAGGCAGTATATTTGTGTTTCAATTCACAATATGAACAGCTGTTCACTTTGACTTTAGCCTATAGTATATAAGTTATGTTTAGAACATGATGTTATCTGTTCTGACATACAGTGTGAAAGCATTTGTAAATTTGCTTACATTGTTTTGGTCTTGGTTGAGCTTGTGTGTAAAAGACGTTCAAGCATTTTAAATTGTTGTTAACTGTATGCAGTTTGTATCAAAGCAACAAGAAATGTGTTAATTGTATAGCCTACAAAGGCGGATGTTGTGCTAACTGTGTTAAGAGTTTAGGAAACTTGTTAAATGTATTGAAAAAACTGTCATAGCGATTGTAAAAAACTGTAAAGGATGCATTCTGGATTTTGTTGAAATGCCCTGATAATACTTGACCAACTCATCACCAAGGTTATCTGCAAAGTACACGGTGGAAAGCTGTTTTTGTATGAATTATTTTTTGATGACAGACACCGAAAGCGGATTTAATAAGGTTATAATATATATTTATGAACAAATGTAGTATATGAAAATAAGGAATATTCATGGTTTTAATTTATTTTCAGTCAGGGTGTCTACCTTTCTGGATGTTTGATTTCATATTTGTATTGTATTGTAAATATACAACTGTGAACTATAATGAAACATTTGTTTAAAGCACACTTCCCAGCCCATCAGCTGAGATTAATAAAACGTTTCTCACCTAATAATAATGATTTTGCACTCCCAACACACCTTCTAAAATGTTTGATAATTCCTTATAGGATGGATATGTTTGGCTTCTAAAATGGTACAAGAAACATAAGAAGGCAGTCTGGGGATGGAGATGAGGATTGTGTATGGTCTTGTACAGATGATGGAAATGATGTTGGGGTGAAACACATGGTAAGGATATGTATTTGTTGTATTACAGAAATTATCATCCATATCGACAACTTACTTTAACAGTATGTCCCCATTCAAACATACACAGATGGAGCTGTGAGCAGATCTCAAAAAAGTATCCTGATTAATAGACATGTATGATGCACTTGTGTGAAGCTCAATGGTACCATCTAGTGGCGGTTGAGGAAAATGTTAAGGTGAAAATTTGAATACACAATGAAACATGAATTACAACCAGTTTGGACTAAATATGAATGCATATGCAATTCATAAAAAAATAAAAATAAATAAAAACTCAAATTTTATTTGTCCAAAAAAGTATTTGAATTATTATTATTTTTTAAATAAAAGTTGCATATGATTGATTTATATAATTAATTGAGGTCAGCGCCTAGGAGAAAATTTAGATCAGTACTATAAGGATTTTCAATGGCAAAAGTTTTAATAAATCTCATACACAAATATATGAATCAGCCAAAGTTTCCATAATACCACATGCAGAAATGTACGTAAATTGCTCCCATCAAACCACAAAGTGCTGAAAACCTTTTCAAACAGTCAGTGGAACTATAATGAGCAGTTTTTTTTTTTTTAGTTTTGAATTCTTGAGATGTCTTTTAGTTTTGAACCACAAAGACCACAGTTGGGTTCAGAATAATAGAGACCATTCAGGCAAAAAAGAACCTAATCTCCATTATATAGCATGCTGTTGTTAAAAAATTATTGTTTTGCCTCCAAAGGCATTGGACGCTTATTGGGATCAACAGCATCTTGGGTTTTAAGGGTCCTAATATATATAAAAGCAAAGTCTGCCATTGCCAGGAGATGAAATGTAATTCTTTGTTGGATCTCTGAGGAATATGTTCCAAGACATTCCATTTGATCCACAACAAAAAATACTTTGATTCTAGAAGTAGGCTTTCGCATCAGCCACCCTGCTTCAATATATTAATTTTGACAAATGTTGTGCAATTTTTCTATTGAAACCAGGAGATATTCTGTGTGAAGGAGCACACAGAATATGGGACAAAGCATTGCATCTGTTATGTTTATCCCTCACCCTGTTAGCATATATTTCAGAACAGAGTGCTGCTTGTTGTAGTTCTGAGGATGGAAATAATTTAAATGATAGATAAAATATGACTGCAACATCCATACTGTATGTGCTCAGTTCAAAACCATGGGCTTGGATTTAAACCTGTTTATTTATTTATTTATTTATTTATGGTTGCAACAGCCTCCACTCGTCTGTCAAGGCTTTCTGCCATAGATTTGGAATGTGTTGTGGGAATTTGTGATTAATCAATCAAACAAACAAACAAACAAACAAACAAACAAACAAACAAACAAACAAACAAACAAGCAAAAAAATTAGTGAGGTTAGGTACGGTCAAACCGTAGGACTGCAATTGCTAAGAACAATTTGTACTCTGTAATCTGTTTTCATCATTAAACAGTTAAAACTGTTATTTATCTTAACACTATGATGACTTCTGAAATTCTGAGCCTCTGATGCTCTTACTCATAAGCTGCTCATATATTCCTATTAATATGAAAACTATTTATGGCAATACATGTTTTATGCAGTATTTACAGTTTTTTTTACAATCGCTATGACAGTTTTTTCAATACATTTAACAAGTTTCCTAAACTCTTAACGCACCAACACACCTAAAACACACAATTGGCAAAACAGTTAATTTCATGCTCAAAATCACACATTGTAAACTAAACCCCAAAACTCATTTTCAAAATACAATAATAAACTAACACAATACACTATGTCTAACAAAACACTACAAACATGTTTTAAAATCAAATAATTATTCAAAACACTAACACATGTTTTCTTCCAACAGGAACATTTAGTCAATCATAACACAATGACAAAAAAAAAAAAACACTATCATCAGCTGAAATTACAGAAACTGCATTATTTTATGTGTCAGGTCTGCCCTTATATTTGAAGCCTCTCTATATTTTTGTTTTGTTGGGTTCAGTAAATGCATGCATTTAGTTTCTTTTGCTGCAGAAATGCAATACAAAAAAATGAATGACCATCTTAGAATAGCTTTATAAAATGTACAGTTTAGGTATAAAAAAAAATACAGACACAGGATTGCTGCAGTACAGACTTTATTTGCAAAAGGACATTACTGCAAGATATACAAACACAAAAAGCACTGGAATTATAATAAAAAAAAAAAAACAAAATAATCTTCTATCCTGCCCGGTCTTCTGCATTTGGCCACATGTTCTCATCCACATCACACCTGATATCTTCTCTGGCATGGCATCGTGGGAAGAATCTTTTGGCATGCCTTATCCACTCCTGGCAGTGTTCATCCAGGAGGGACATTTGGTGGACATGTGGACATGTGGACTATGGTCAAAAACCTTCCATCTCCAGGTTGAGAAAAACTCCTCAATAGGGTTGAGGAAAGGGAAGTAAGGGGCAAGGAAATGGGACATCATCCTTGGATGGGTGTCAAACCAGGCTGTGACTGCACGGGAATGGTGGAATGCCACATTGTCCCATGTGATAACATATATTGGCAAGTGGTCTCCCACCTGTCCCCTTTCTAACTCTCTGGCACCAGTATTTCGTGCAGGTCTTCTAAAAACAGGAGAAGGTAGTCGGTGTTGTAGGGGCCAATCTGACATTTATGCAGGAGTGCACCGTTGTTGGAGATTGTGGCGCACGTGGTGATGCTGGCTCCTCTCTGGCCCGGCACGGTAACTGTGGCCCTTTGGCCTATTATGTTTCTCTCACAGCGACGCCTTTTCGCAAAGTTGAAGCCAGCCTCGCCAACATAGATAATTTCATGTGGGACTTGATTGGCTTCCAACTCCATAACTCTCTGAAAGTAATTAGACACAGTGTATGTAAATGCTGTGCTGTACTATATACCTACTGTATGTACTAATGTACTCCAGGTTTATAAAGTAGTTTACTGCAAAACACACTATGTATAGTACAGTAATGACTGTATTGCAGGCATTTCTTTCTTTCTTTCTTTCTTTCTTTCTTTCTTTCTTTCAAAGAGTCCTCTTTTAGAACATACGATCATGTCATTGGAAAAACCTCAACACCTAAGTGTGGTTCCTAGATGGGAATCAGCTGTGATTTATATACTGTATTTGCATAGCTGCAATAAGCTATTTCTCATTGGCAATGGAATAAAATACAGGCAATATATTTGTGTTTCAATTCACAATATGAACAGCTGTTCACTTTGACTTTAGCCTATAGTATATAAGTTATGTTTAGAACATGATGTTATCTGTTCTGACATACAGTGTGAAAGCATTTGTAAATTTGACTGTAAAATTACATTGTTTTGGTCTTGGTTGAGCTCGTGTGTAAAAGAAGTTTAGCATTTTAAATTGTTCAAGTTCAAGCATTTTAAATTGTTGTTAACTGTATGCATTTTGTATCAAAGCAACAAGAAATGTGTTAATTGTATAGCCTACAAAGGCGGATGTTGTGCTAACTGTGTTAAGAGTTTAGGAAACTTGTTAAATGTATTGAAAAAAACTGTCATAGCGATTGTAAAAAACTGTAATCTTTTTTTTTTTTTTCAAGAAATGTATATATTTCTGTAACACTGATTTGTGACAATGTCAGTTATTTAAAAAATCTATAGAAAATTAAATGAAATTGAATTGAACTGTGTCTTATTGAAACTCACTTTGTACACAGGGGATGAAAAAAAGGTTTTGGCCTCTTAGTTCCAGTGAAGAGAAATTGTCAATTTTAGACAATTGCCTATTTTTGCTTAATGCCCATATATAATGATCAGTTGCCCCCAGACATTTGTGGATACAGTTTTAATTGAGCATTAAAACTGTAATTTTACCAGGTACTGGGGCAAATTACAGTATATATTAAATACAGATAAAGAAAGTGATTGAGTGTCTACTAGAACCTACAAAAATAAAACATTTAAAGGGTTCCTATTCCTATTCCTAAGGCTTGTTTTCACTGCTGAAACTGTTTAAAAGTAATTACTTGTGATTTCATTGAGCCTCCCATTTATGACAGTGGACTGCCACCACAACAGGCCAAAGTGCTCAATGGATGACTGTCCTCTCTGGGCCCAAGGAAGACTTTCAAAGTATTTGTACAAGGCTCTTTCAGGAGATTAACTGGCTATGAGGGCTACCTGCCATGTATCATATTCATGGAGTCAGCACAAAAGATTTTCCAGTTGAGGCCACAGCTGTGTGAAAACCAAGGCTCAATAGGGTAATGGTCACAAAAGACAAACCTCAAGTGTAGAAAAAGGTCTTCTTAGATGTTAGATTCCCATTCATGTGATGATTCTCTCTGTTTTCTATTGAGAATCTGTGAACCAGCCAAAACACCCAGGCTAATTAACTTCAGAGGCAGTCTTGAGGCATGGCCTGCAAAGTAAAGGCAGCATAAAAGACCAAAATAGTTCTTAATAAAATCTTTCACCAGAGTTCTTTGTAGCTGTACACATTACAGAAATAGAACATAAAGTAGGCTGAACATGGTGCTGGAGTGCTGAAGCTGAACTATGCTGCAAACTCATTTGTAAATAATTTGAGTAAAATCTAAACATATATCTATTTCTGTTTATTAAATAGAAGTTACAATATGAAACTGATAGACAACGAAAAAACACATGCTGCAGAATGGCAAACATGCAGCAATTTTTCCCAAGTGCTGCTTAGGACTGGTTATGTCTTTAGATAAAGTTTTACTTATGATGCTCCAACTGAGAGTGATGTTAATATCTGAATATCAAAGACCTGATCAGGAGGATTACAGCAGGTTGGCCTCCACCTCCCTCACACATAAAAACACTGGGTGTCTTTGTGCTGGGGTGCAGCACACCATCAAAACTCCATCTGCCATGTTCATCTTTGCCTCCTGCAGACCGTGTGTGACTGCCCTGACCACAAAGAAGGCCGTGCCAACGACACACACACACACACACACACACACACACACACACACACACACACACACACACACACACACACACACACACACACACACACACACACACACACACATATCAAAACTTGAATCATGGCCAGTTTCTAAACATGGGTGTGGGTATGCAAGAAAATGTGGAAAAAAAAAACAGATGTAAGAAAAGATAAGGTAAATTGGTGGCAATAAACAAACAAATATAAAATGGATTATAAAAGAACAAAAATGATGCCGATGTACATACAAAATTGTCAACGCCATTATCTCAGGGTTAAAACTGAGAAAAGCAACTGAATGGTCCTCTTTCATACATGGGACATGCTGTGCCATATAGAGAGAACCAGAGGGAGGCCTTGGGCGCTTTGCTTGTGCTTACAGAGTGGAAAGGCTCTGACAGGTGTGTCATTATGTGTGTGAGGGTGTGTGTGAAGTAAAAGTGTTCCAGGGGAGTTCTATGACTGCTGGTAATGTGTTTATCAGCCATGAGTCTTTTAAAAGAGACCATTTGAACTGTTGCCTCTCTCTCTCTCTCTCTCTCTCTCTCTCTCTGTATTTCCGCCGTTGCCTTCATAACCTTCCTGAAGAGAAAAAAGCCTCTGGCTCACAGTTGGCTGAACCTTCCTTAATGAGCCTGAGAGCCAGCACCAGTCTCCATTCTGCTACTCAGACATATGAGAGAAGCAGCACAGCAAGAAAATGCGAGCAGAAAGAGAAAATGAAATGAACGAATGAATTAAGGAATTAATACCATTAAAAAATTACCTTCCACAATATTGCAAATGCTTAGGGAACTGGCCTCCATCTAGGTATGACTCTGCTGCACCAGTTGATAGGCTTTTTCTTCACCTGGGTAAGAACATTTCCAGTATTTTGTCGAGCCTGTGTTTAAGTGGATGTTTGAAACTCATGGAGATTTTATAGATGTTGTATATAGCCATGTATGAGGTATGCTCATATATAAATGCATATAACCTTGGAACCACACTGTATTTATTTGAAGCCATAGAATCGCAAGACCAGTCACATCGTTTGATTTAATGCGTCTTCTTCTACAAATTTATTTTTT
Source organism: Clarias fuscus (assembly GCA_030347435.1). Lineage (NCBI taxonomy): Eukaryota > Metazoa > Chordata > Actinopteri > Siluriformes > Clariidae > Clarias > Clarias fuscus. The sequence continues at coordinate 19,450,662 of CM059214.1, read as the reverse complement.
TAAAGTGCATTTAAGAAGCTGTTCACAGTGTATCATCATGGCAGAGAGAGTAGGTTTGCTGAGCTTGTGGTGCAGTCTGTGTGGAATATGATATCCATTTTTAGCGTGGGTTTAGTCTGGTTTCCTCACACTTCCCAAAAGCATGTAATTCCTGGAACAGATTCTGGATCTACTGTGTCCAAGATAAAGCAGTCACTGAAAATGAATGAATGAATGAAAGAATAAAGCCTGGAAATCATGTGCAGTCTTCAATAACTAATTCTGGTGACTGCTTGAACAGAGACTTCACATTTCAGCCACTAGATGTCAGTGTTCACCTGGCTACTGGCCCCTTGGTCCCTTGGGGCGCTTTAGCAGACACATGGTGTGACCGCTTCCCTAGGAAGCTACCATGACATTTACTTCACTTAATGACACAAGCTAATTAATCATTAGCGATCCCAGAGGTATTCCTGTTAGGGAGCCTTTGTCGTGCCTGTTCGCAGCAGGAGGCCTGAGACTCAACATGTTATGTATGCATATGTTCATCAGCTTTATTCTGGGCTAAAAATGTCTTCCTGTTCGCCTGTTTATGCATTTCAATTTGACTTTAGTTCAAGATCTGAGTTCCAGTGAAGTATGCCATGCTAGTCCGGTTATATTCGTCTTAACCTTGCTGTGACTGCAGAAGACTACAGAGGACCTGTAGATCAAATGCAGGAACACTTCTGAAAGTAGAAATAGCAGCAATTATATGATCATGCGCATATCACAGACTTTAATTTAATTGCTTCATTTAGAGATGGCAGTGTCTCTAAGTAAGCTTCAATGTCACAGGCAGTGCAGCGCTGCAGTGGGTCTAATTTAATACTCTCAAACTGTTAAATAAAACAAAACAACCCCCCCCCCCCCCCCCCAAAAAAAAAAAAAAAAAAAACCTCTAATCCTTGTCTAAAACATAATACAGTACAGCCTTTGAATGTAGTTGGGGTGTGAAGATATTATGAAGTATATAGTCTGGAAAAAAACACACACAAAAAAAAACATAGGTTGTTCCTAATTGTCTCTCATGCTGTGGAATCTTTAGCTGTAAAACCAGAAAAGAAATGTGCTTGTGTGTGACTTGCGTGAGCAAGGAAAAGGTCAGCAACCCAGCGAAGTTCTGAACTATATTATGAGCTATACGGTCTGACTGATTTCTAGTCTCCCATATGGAATTAGAATGAGCCACTAGGGACCCCTACTAGACACACAGTAGGGGGCTTATTTTCTGGGCATACTGTAAGTTTTTCTCTGCCCTACAGATCTTCCTGGCTGTAGGAAGATCATGTCCATCTCCTCGCAAGAGAGGAGAATGTTTCCAAGATGCCTATTCGGCAAAAGAAGCTGCGGTACTCATCAAATAGTTTTTTCAAATAGTTTTTTAGCCACATTAGCAAACACCTCCTACTGATTTGGGCATGCCATGGCCAGCTGTTCTACCTGAAGAAGTCTTTCAAAAACGAGAAATAATAAATCACCTTTTCTAATATACAGTGTCTGGCCCCTGGACTGTATTTCATCTCTCCAGTTCTTGTTATCATCCACTGCGCTGTCCTCATTTAATTGAAATTGGGAATATTTGTGGCTTGTTTCCTCTATTCTTATGGCTTGACTTCATGGCTGAATCTTCATGGTAGAGCCACACATCTTGAAAGTGATGTTGGCTCCATTTGCTTCCATTTCATGGCTGCCTAGTCATTGCAATACAAAGTAGACTTAGGTCTGTTCGACCCGGCCAAGAAGCATTTATGATTGCTTGCATGTACCTGGTATCTTTCATATCTACTTTAAATCAGGTATAAAAAAAGAGAAAGAAATCACTTGGGCACAGAGATAGAGCATTCTGATACAGGATAACCTTCAAATGCACATTACCAAATCGCTTCACTTACCAAGGGGTAACCTATCAAAAAGTTTGTAAATGGTGTTGTGCTTTTCCCCAAAATCTCAGCACCTAACAAAAAAATGAAGAAATTTAACATAATTCTATCATTTGTTCTAAAAAACTACTACTAACTGTTCGATGCCAAAAGAACTTAATCACAACCGTTCACATCTAGTTAATGATTATTGCACAACATTTGCCAAGGAATAACATGGTCAACTCATGGCTCACTTTACTGTTAACAGTACCACCAGTGCTGTAAGTGAGAGGTCTGGAGTTAGAGGTCTAATTGGAGCGTAGTTCAAGAGTTTCCTGCTTAGCATCTGAGTGTGAACATACTACTCACTGTTGATCAGATCTGGTGCCAGCTGCCTAAGATGCCCTCGGTGTCTGTAGGCCCACCCGTGGTGAGCCGGATGGAGCTGTTCCAAGATGCGCCAATGTGGGAGAGCATGGAACTTTGGCTGCCAACAGCACAGGAACACCTAGATCCCAAGAGAACTCCATCTGTGAGCATTTGGAGCCCCCTCGGTCTTATCACCCATTTGTTGGTCACCTCCAATAAAATGTTAGTCGGTCGCACAAAGGTGCAGGGCTTGCTGAGTACCTGCCACGTTTTAAACTGTTGGTGCCCAGAAACATATTCAGACTTCCACAGCACATGTGCTTATATCCCAGCAGGAGCTTGCTATGGGAAATATCAAGATGAATTAAGCTTATCTCTCATAGTGCTGCCTATACTTTCCCGTGCTGAGCAAAGAGTCAGCTTATCAGTGTCAAATCTACATCACAGACTATCAATAGTTCAGTTAAAACTTAGAGAAGTAAACAAAGTGGGTGAACATGCAAATAGTTGGAAAGTGGCTCTCATTTTTGAAATTGCCTGATACTCAGTGGAACATAACCCTTGCAATACCATGTATTTCGGTTTAGTTCTCCATTCACTTTGCAATATCAAGGTCAATGTGTGAAATTGCCTTTTGGAGTCAGCAAGTCGGAGGATTTGTAACGGTGTCCCAAAGGACAGCTTATTTACACCCCTGATTATGGGTAATCAAATAACAAGAAAGTTTTTTTTTATTATTATTATTATTTCTTTGGCGTTGGAGCCTTTTAGTGATGGCCTCTTTCATGGCATCATAGGACTGGGTCAGTGCATTGCATGCGATTCACTATCTTTGTGAACCCTGCAATTACATCTGACATGACTCTCCATGGAGTAACGCTTTATAAGCCTTTGTGTAGCTGAGCTGTAAAGCACCTGGGCCCTGTGAACACCGCCTTTTTATTCCTCCCTCTCTCACCCTACTCACAATCCTCCCCTTTCTCCATTTAGACAGAAGACTAAATGCAATGTGTCGTCTTCTACCCTGTACAAATGCCCTATGCATTGGTCACACCTTGGCTGGCACAAAGGATGAAAAGCAAAGCGAGGCTAGAACAGGCAGAATGCTTCTTCCAGGAACGATAAAGATGCTTCAAAAACCCAAGCAGCAAGAAGCTGCAACATTGTTTTCGATATTGAGTAAGTAAGTGAGAGAAAATAAGTGAAAAAGAAAGATACAGAGAGAGAGATAGAGAGAGACAGAGAGAGAGAGACAATCAGGTCTGCATGATTTGTGCATCAGTGTAAATTTCATTGTATGCTGGAAGACACAAAAATGAACTAAGTTTTAATATGATATGGGACATAGATATAGTACATATTTTGAAATATAATATTCAATATATTTAACATTTAATTTTTTTCTTTCAAATATAAAAAAAAAGTTACACCTTCTGTTAAAATTTAATATTTCTAGTACAAATAATATAGACATACATGTAATATGGACATATATCTCACTAAATTAATGTTTTTCATTATGTTTTTATATGTTTTTATATTAATTATAATTTGTGAAGAGAGTAGCATTTAGAAGCCCTCTATTTCTAAACAATTATACCGATACCCAATATAATGCTATCATATTATAAGTGTACTTTTAAATTTGCTTAGGGACAATAATGAAAAATACATGTGAATGTTACTGCAGTTTGGTATATTGGTATTACCTCCTGTGAGACAGATTTTATTCATTTTTTTTTTTTTTGGTTTGACTTAAACCCACAAAATGTAGATGGATTAAAAATTGAGTGGCTTTCTGCCCATTCTCTCTCATTCTCTCTCTCTCTCTCTCTCTCTCTTTCTCTCTCTCTCCCTCTCTCTCTCTCCTGCTGAAACAGATGGCGATTTATGCTGAGCACAATCACGACTATTCAGTATGGAGCTGGCAGGCACTCCCCACAGGAGCAGGGCCCAATCAGAGCCCTAATGAACACATTGGGAGCTGTCAGATCCAAATGAGTCCCAGTAGGAGCCAGCCCACAGGTACTCCCTGCCCAGTGGCAGTGCTGCCTGCACACACACACACACAATGACTTTTGCATAACCCACTAATTCAATCATTTTTATACCTATCCCTAAGCATTCCATCAGTGGAAAATGTAGTAATAAGACCAAGTTACATACTATGGTATGGATAGATAGGCAGTGCAGGTTTGTACAGTAGATATTTCCAAAACTGTTAGTGTGCTTAATGTAAGCATGTCTCCTGATGGGGAAGGCGTAACTGCAATCTGTGTTAATACTAAGCAGATAAATCTCACAATTGTTTATATTTGTGATATTTGCCTTGCACAGCATTTTGTTATGGAAACTCTGGCGAGAAACTTGTCCAGTAACTTGTCTATTACCATTATTTTTTCAGCGCTCTGTCTGTTGCTGGATTTAGGCTTATAATACAAGTGAGATTTCACAATAAATTTATTACATTTTCTTTCCTATCTGAGTACCCATTGTATCGTCCAATACTCTTGATTATACATTCTTATACCATCCTCACAGTGAGGTACTAAGACTCCAGTTAGTACACAAATCTCCAGAATGCAGCCAGCTTCTCCCATCTGTCAGTCTGTCTGCGTGTGTTTGTGACTGATGCTCATTCAATCGCCTAAACCATTGCACTGAGAAACAATCCCTAATGTGTATCAACTCCCTGAAAAACATCCTTCCTTATATGAAAGTTACAACCCCCACACAGTTACCCCATAACATTTGGTTTTAAATTTTAGCCAATGCATTGCCTCTGTATCTGTCCTTTCGAATCTCAGAGAACGTGACAGGAGCACAGCCCCTTATGCTGCCCTAATCTGCACCTCAAGAGCTGGTGGCCAAGGGACACAGCCTTCTGCTACATGTCAAAAACCCACCCGGGTCCAGTGGCCCTGAGGAAGTGCAAATATCCTTTAATGGTCTGGATGCAGATGGATGCGCCCATGACAATAGCCCCCGTGCCGGTGCTTTTTTGTCAGCAGCCAGTAGAAAAGGCCATCACAATTACTCAGCAGAATTATGCATGCAGGCAGGAGCCTTTCTTATGCTAACAGATTCTAATAATGAATGTGAACTATTCCAGGGAAGTTGTGGGCCACTTTTTTTTCTTGCTTAACATGTCCTTAAAGAACAAACTGAGAGTAGCATAAGGCATTTACTGAGACAATAGCTGAAAGACATAATAAGATAAATGGGCCCTATTACCTTATGCCTGCCCATTACATTAACATAGGTTGTATATCACTCAGAAACAGATCTTTGCTTGACGAAGTGTGCTTGGACATTGACCCCTGCAAATCTTTGATTGACAACATGTCAAAAATTGCTATATGGGTCTGGCAGACTGGTTTCCTATTCGGCCATTGAACCAAGGCAAATACCAAAGGTTTCATCAGGACTAAAGGTTACAATTTAATCCACACCTGTCTCTATATGGATTTTTCCTTTTGCAAATTGCAGTGTAAATGAGTTCCTCCTGAATTCACGGTAAAGTCGAGTACTAAAATCATTCAACTCAATCGTCACAGCACTTTGTGACTAGTGGACACAGCTAGACGTGTATTTGCACAGTAATCTAAAACCAGGAAGCCTTTGAAACCTAATGAAAGCCTCTTGAGGAACAGGTTGGTGGTTCTGTGTCTTTAGGACACTCAAAGCCTTCTGTTCGGACACCCTGGGGCAAACTTCAGACACGGATTCCTTGTCATTCTGAAGCTGGCGACTTAGCTTAGGACTTAGCTCTGATCTACCCATTGCTGACATTGGACAACATCCATGACCTCGGGGTTAAGCAATGAATTACAACATCCAGACCTTGTTTTACATACCATGTCTTTGAAAGTAAATACGTTGGGATACACAATCTTTTTAATTCTAAGTCTATCTAAAAAGTAAATTTACACAAATGTAATCATTTTTTGGGGTATAAGACTGCTACAAATGCATTAGGGTTCTTTCCTTTCTGCAACAGTGTTTTACAGAAACGGATCTAAAAATGAGATTCCAAACAATTTTTTCGATCATGTACACAGATAATGTCTTGGATAATGCATGCATATTAAAATGATGGGGTTTTGATGACCTGTTTTGATACTTCTTTGAGATTCAGTTGTAGCAAACTAAACAGGAAGCAAGGATGTGGCTATAGACGCAAAGTGCGGCTGTAGCACATTTATACAAGCGCACAGCATGTACAAGTTAACGAGATGACTCTTACCACGGTGGCCACACACATAATTAGGATGCTGTTGTATTTGCCATAAAAATGGAGGAGCAGGGATGCTGTGGATGCAATTTTGACTTTGAACAGCGGAAAATCCAATCTGTCAAAACCTCAATGTGTTATTTTGTTATAATTCCAAAGTTTATGGATTTTTCCTGTGTGTGTGGCAAAACTCAGTATAAAAAGGTTTAAGTAGTCCTTGTCTGTGCAGTAGAATAAAGGTTGCAGTGTTTGCACAATGTACAGTCTCTCTTGGGAGGTCTGGCCTCAGGTGATAATTTCGCTGAATCACCTTATTAACCCACTGTAAATTAGGAGCTTCTTCCTGGATTACTTTAGTATTCATTTTATTCCCTCAAATTATGGATGCATTGGATACACATGCAAGATCTTAATACAGAAATGAACATTGATTTTATTCCACAGCTGCTAAATCTGTTAAGAAGAACACGATATTTATATTTATGAGATGCATTGCTCAGATCTCAGTTACTCAGTCTTAGACGCGGTAAATACTGATCTACAGGCCTGCTCTCTGTGCAAGACTGAGACCATATTGAAATACATTCAGTGGTAGTCCATGTGCAGTTCTTGACATACTCCCAATGCTCCGAGACACCTCAATCTCTTTCGAGTGGGACGTCTTTGAGTGCACTATAACCAGTTGTGAATCTATTTTATTTTGCCTGGACAATGCTGTTTCAAATGATTCCCGTAGTGACCTCTAAAAGATCAAATCAACTATGGCCTGCTGCAGACCCTTGGTTATCTATGGAGATCGGGGAGATTCTGGTGGTGGTCTGTTAAGATGTCCACTCATCTCTTGCTATCTATGCAAATATAAAGTTCCAGTGGGAAGTATGCTCTTCTGGCTACAACTTATCTTATCATGTTATCATGCTTGATGTGCAGGCTGATTCCAGACGTCTTGACTCTCTCTGTACTTCCAACCGTCTGCTACCTCTAATCCTCTCGTTTCTCTTCTCCTACACAAATCTAACATTAATTACAATTTCATTATTTGTTTTGCCATGAAGATGGCTTGTTAAAGAGCTAGAGCTCAAGATCAAACTGTTAAATTAGGTCAAAAGGTTGCTATGCAAACCCAGTCTTCATTCCAGCACAGACTGTAAGCTGTAGACAAGTCAGTGATTTGATTCTAGCTAGACTCCTGACCTCCTCCCCCATAGCCTCTTTGTCTCCACCGAGCTCTGCTATCCCAGCATGATTATTTCTTATCATGTATTTATTTGTTTAATCCACCCCTCCCCCAGCAGCACTTGCCTCCTCGTCCCCTCGTATTTTGTGTGACTGTCTGGCAGGGAAGGACACCCTCCTTTATTCAAGATATGGCTAAAGAACGGCCACCATAGCTCATACGTTTGCATTGTCACAAAACTGGTTGCTTTTCAGTCCAGGAGCAAACACTTTTCCCTCCTTCCTTGTCTTTAACATTGGTAGCCCAGCTGTGCAAGCACTATAAATAATGGATACATTAGTATGCATGAATCTCTCTCTCTCTTTTAGGGAAAGCATGTTGGCAGGGGGGTTGCTCTGTGGGGTTTAGATGCCTTAATTCATTATTAATCCCCTTGCCAGGCAAAGAGGGGGTCTATAGTCTTCAGTTATACCCACTATACACATCCTTATAACCATTATCTATGCTCATTAGCTATCTTTCCAGAGAGGAAGACATGAGAATAGTTTTGTAGTGCTTCAGCCATAGAAAAAAAAGAACATTCAATTAATATGCAGTTGTAACACCCAAACTATGTCAGGTAGCAAAGTTTTGCTTACTACTCAAAACAAGCAATAATGTCAAACTACTGAAAAGAAACTAGATACTACCCCACTCTTAGTATCTAGATACTACCCCATTTCCTATATACTCCATATGGCCAAATGTTTCCATCAAATCTGACCATCACTGACCCATTTGTCGGTATTCCCCATTTTTTAAAACAAAGTTGGAAGCATTTTAATTATATTTAACAGTGTAGAATGTATTTATATACTGTAATATTACAAGTTCAGTTCCAACATCACTTCAAACATGACAGTGCCCTTGTGCACAAAGCAGGGTCTATGAAGATACAATATGTTTTACCAAGTTTTAAGTGGAACAACTTAAGTTACCTGCACAGAGCTTTGACCTCAACCCCACTAAACACTTTTACGATGAACTGGAATGCCAACTGTGCACAAGGCCTTCACACTTGACATCACTGCCACTCTGTCTCTGTCATTTCTCTTGTAGCTGAACAGGCAAATCCTCACACTCATTTTCCTCTAGCAGAAAGCCTTCCTTGAAGAGTGGGACTAAATCTGGAATGGGAAACCACAGATATGGATATGGTGGTCAGGAGGCAGGTATAAAAACTGGAAAAAGACCAGATGATGATTTTCTTTAACTGTCTCATATCTGTGAGCCTTTAGCCAGTATAACCGCAGATTCCTGTCTTGGTAGACAGGAGTGAAACCTATTGTGGTTTGCTTGCTGGTTTTAGCAAATCCAAAGCAAGAATTGAAGTATTGTGCATTCTGAGATATGTTTCTGCGTACCACAGTTGCAAAAAGTAGTTTTTTTAAGTTGCCATAGCGTTCCTGTCACCTCAAACCAATCTGGAAATTTTCCTCTGATGTTCTTCATCAACAAACCTACAGACTGCCACTAACTAGGTGCAATTTTGTTATTTATGTCTCAATATGTAAAATCTCAGGATTTTTTGGAAATCTCAAACCAGCCTCTGGCACCAACAACCACATCATAATAAAAACCCGAGATCACATTTGGATGTTTGATATAAACATAACTTAAAGCTTTTGACTAGTGTTTGTAGGATTTCTTGCACTGCATTACTACCACATTATTTACCTTTTGGATAATTGTATGAATACACAGGTAATGGTGTTCCTATTAAAGTGGTAGTGTAATTTATTATTATTATTATTATTATTATTATTATTATTTCTTTATATGCACATTCTGTCTTATATATTTGATGTCTTGTGCCATATTTCAACAGTAAAAAAAAGAGCATTTTTCCTCCATGGTAAAAAAATCAGTATCAAGTGTAATGGTTTAGAATGTTGACCCTAGATGCTTTGTATTCCCTGTGTTCCTGGTTAAATGACATGTAGGTCTAAACCATGCACAGACAAAAGAGGCAAAAAAAAAAATCTGGAACCAGGTTTAAGAGTTTGGCCCACAGTCAAAGGGGGGACTGTTTTGACTACTAAATATCCCCATGTTCCTCTGCTGCTATCCTTACAACTTACTGCTCAATGCAAGACTTTATTTGGATTTTTTAAAGGGTAACCATTGCTGTACATAGACACCATTGAGACATTTGGCCATGGGTCAAATTTAGATGTAATATTATCACCCTCTCTTTATGTAATATTTACTGTTTATATGTATTCATCTGTGAGTGCACAGTGGTTAAATATTAAGAAACACGTTTTTTAAAATTATTATTATAATGGATCCAATGCTCCAGGTAGATTGAGATATTCTGTTTAGAACTGTGTAGATACATATTTTCAACTCACAAGGTATTTCATTTTATTATAGAGTTCTTACAAGCATTTGATGCTGCTCCCTTTGCCTTTGCCTTGGCAAAAATATATGTGCCACTGTGCAACCAGTGCTAAATATTTTACTTCAGTGCTTAAGGAGTATGGTATGAGGCTGCTTGTGTGCACTTTGACTGAAGGTTCAGAGGCTTGTTAATGTGTTTGATTTTGATCCTACTCCCCACCACTAGGGTGCACCGCATGCCACAAGGCCTCAAATTCACTCAGGCCAATCATAATGCTCCAGCTGAAAGGCACACTGCCCTCCCCCTTACTCTAAAATCCACAGACAGAAAGAAATACTCAATTCCAGATAGACTTGCACATGCACTTACTGGATATCATCCTGGTTTTGTCACATAAAATGAACATGCATAATCACATTTCCTAGTAACACCATGATACTCATAAATATAACTGACCCAGATAGCAATGTCAAAATATAAGACATGCATCACAGTATGATGCACGACTTCATTCCTGCATGTATTTTTGTCTGCTTTTTTAAACCCCCCTTTCCTCTGTCTCTCTGAACATATTTTCTTTGCTTTGGGAAAGAGCACCATGCTGGAGAGACAGACTCCAAAGTAAAACAACTTGAAAAGCCTAGCTGTATATCTATTATGCCAGCAATTTACTTTCAGCTGTTTTGCCTGATGTAACATGTTCCAGGGCCTATTGAGTTCCTGAATTGTGTGACTGTTCATTGTCTTATCACATTTAATCTAAATGTTAACAAAACTACACTACTACCCCCTGCACAATCTGTTATTAAAATGTATTACAAATAAGGATTATGTTTTTCATAAACCCATTTCATGCTCAGATATAAAATGTTTGCTTAGGCATATTTAATTTGATAATAGAATAGAATACAGTGTGCTAGACTAGAATAGATTAGAATCACTTTATTCTTATTGTACATGTATTTCTGTTTATATAAATCATTCACAGGATGAAACATATTCCACAAATATTTAACAATGAACAAATATCCTTCCATAAAAAAAGAAAGGCAACAATCTGTCTAGTGTGTGCTATGTCTCATAAAAAGTTAGATGGGGTTGTGTCACACTACAAAGCTGATTTGTTTTCACTGACACCAAGAGGGCCTGTGGTATGTGCTGGAAACTTGTGTTTGGTCTCCAGCACAGGCATTGGGGCGACTGCTGGCACCACACTGTGCCGCTGAACTCTGCTCAACCTTTGGAGCACCATAGCCCAGGCAGGAAATTGAAATATTGTGCCACATTGGCTGACCAATCGTCATCTATCAAAGACGGCTGGCTCACGGTGATCCATCCAGCAGGTTCAAAGTTAAAGAAGTCAGAGAAAGACAGAAACGAGAAAGAAAATACTGGGGGTCCTAACTGTAACTCTAACATCGATCATCCACTCAGTCCACTGAAAAAGACAGCAGACCACACATTGCTTTATTTGACCATTATTAAAGGACCATGGTCCTCTTCTAAGCAGGGCACAAAGACCAATAAGACAGAATTACACATAAAACAATTAATGTGATTTTTTTTTTTTAACGCGGCATCATTGGATAACCCACAAAGCGTTTTTGCTGATTTGATTGATATTTGGCACTTGTAAAGAATGACAGGACTGCAAAACAAAACAAAAACCTTTTACGGGTTAGATGGGGTTGTGTACATCAACTGTGCAGAAAAAGAGAAAAGGTCTGTTGAAGTACCACTGCATAACACTACACTTCCCATTCTTTCTAATGACAACCATATATTCTCTCATTATAGATTCTTAGACAATGGTCCATCTCTTCCTCTTTACTCTTCTCTTCATTCTTGACTGTTAAATTTTTGTGCAAGTGTATTTCATCTGTAAATCATCTGTATTTACATGACTTATATTTTGTACAAGCCTCTGTTGTTAACCTCTAATAACTTTTAGCCAAAGTGCATTTGTGTTAATACAGTTAAAAGTATTGCATGTGGACATATTTCTCTGCTTGCACACTTTTATGCTCTGTTTTATTTTTCTTAGTGCTAATGTTCCCGTATCTCACGGTACATGGTTTGTGTTCACTCCTATTACATTGTGGATTAGGTTTCTATACACTTTTCTAGTAGAGGCATAGATGTGGGTGCATTGATCCAATCCCTTGAAAAGAAGCGTGCAGTGTATAAAGAAAGCTCGTATATGAAAATATGTCAAGTAGTTATTTTTTTAGTTTTGGAAAAAGATTAATTAATGATATTAAGAGCGTAATAAGCAAGATAACAAGCATATTTTGTGACAGCAGACCACACGTAGCTTCATTTGAAAAAAAAAAAGTCTATAGACTCATATTTTAACGCTGCATCATTGAATAACCCACTAAGATCCCTTAGATAATTTCCTATTGGGCAGTTGTACAGAAGGGCAGAAAAAAACAGCATGCAAACTTTTTTTTTTACACAGTGTGTATCACCTGTGCAAAACAAGAAATTCTCTTAAATATGCATAGAGAAAAAAAAACATAGAGAAGTGTGTGATTAACATATACCCGAGAGCGTCATTAACTTATAACTGTGTGCACTGAGTGTGTAATTACCTTATACCTGAGTGTGTGATTAACTATGATAAATGATAGACTAAATACTTGGTATGCGCCTTTACGCACGTTCACGTCGTTTATCCTCCGCAGTTTACCAGTAGGTTTGGATGGTGAGTCACTAAAGTTGATTTAAAAAGTAAATGTGCCTCAGAGATAGCGGGTGAACGAAGTCAGGATGATGCATATCACTTCAGTTTTTATGAATAATCCTTCGGCACGACATTCTCAGTTGACCTTGTGAACCCATACACCAAGTAGTTTTTTTCTTTAAATGCTGCGCTCATTCGGGTATTTTGGTGCTGCGCTGAGGATATACTGCCTGATACCCGTACAGGAAATGACATCAACGGGTCAAAACTAAAAAACCAACCCAAACAAAACATAATAACTAGTAGAACGGACATGTGGGAGATGCCATAAACCTGAGTGTGCAGAACAGGATAGAGGATGATTTACGGCTGGCGTTTAAGTGTCGTTTGGCCAGATGGATGATGAGAGGGCATGCAGCCAAGTCGGAATCACGCCCTGGTGAATTTTTTTTCTCTTTTTGATATGTCATTTCATCCACGTCAACTGCGGCGTCGCAGACTTGTCGTTTTCTCCCCTGATGCCGGCTGCGCAGCAGCGTCGACTCACATGCCAGACGTCTGGGGTTTGAAACCTCTCCTTTTTTTTTTTTTTTATTCTGGCGGATATCAGAATGATCTGACCGTCATCAGGATAACAGAATGCGCCCGAGAGTTCAGTCTCAGCCCGGTGTCGGTGTCTGTCAGCAGGTGCGGTAGTCTGGAAACAACCAGGAGAGTAAAGCGTGAGGACTGCGGTGCCGGTATACTGTATCGGAAAACGTCATTTTTGTGGAAATGTGTGGAGGGTAGTGCATCGTGTCATGTTTTCTTCCCGAAGCGGCATTCTCGAGTCAAGCGTAGTTCGATAACGTGCGAAATTTACCTGCGGCGACTTGCGCAGCGGGACGCCTGTGCGCGCATCCCAGGCTGAGCTCGTGCGAGACAGAAGCGCGAGCCAATCACAGAGCGAGCGCGTGGCTTTTGCGTGCGCGCTGTGTCACGTGCTGTTTGTTGTCGTGCGTCCGGAAGGGTGAATTTAGAGTTCACTAATCTGTGTGAGAGTAGATCCAGGATTGGCTCATAATTGGGTGGAGAGGACATGCTGCATTCCCCTTAACCAGCCCCACATCTACAGGAACTTATTTCACATTCTTAGTTTATACATCTTAAGTCTGCATTAAAAAAAGCAGATACACAATACAGAATAAAAACAATACAGAAATAATTAATTTTGTTCTGAAAAATCAATGTTGTTCTGTATATTAAAAAAAAAAGTTTAATCAGTTCATAGTGGCCTCTTTGCTCTGACTACTATTCAGTAGTTCCAGTTTTGCACAAGCAGTGTCCTGCACAAAGCTTTAATCCTCTAGCTTATTGTGGTGTAGTCTTTGTGAGCGTGCACCTCTCGTTAATCTGTCATCATGTCACAGGATCAAGTGTATGTGTGAGCAGAGTACCCAGGCCAGAGCAGGCAAAACTGGATCTGTGATGTTGTGGTGCACACTGTAATGCAGCCGGACCTCTGGAGCCAGCAGTAATTAGCTGGCTGGGAGCATTCAGCCTGGCCGTATATTCAGCATGCTGAAAGGGTGTGGGCAGGGGGTCTATTGACGGGTGACAGGTGCAGCGGCGGAAGAGATCAGGCGATCGAAACTAGAGCTGCAGCACAGCACAGGGCTGTGTCTGGTCCCTTGGGTCACCTCAGGGGCCCGAATGAGGGTCAAGATAGAACGCAAGTTCAAGATCCGCTTCCTCTCCTGCTTTGCTGACAGTTGGTAGCGGCTGATGGAAAGTAAGCATGGTCACTGTCAAAGTCTCATTTTTTTAATGGTATTTATACCTTGAGGCAAAGTGCAAACACTACAAACGCTCCATATGTAAGTAGTACAGTTAATGGATCCATTAATCTTAGACAGATTCTCAATTCTGATTTCTTTCAGTTTTAACAGCTCCCATGTAAAAGACGCATATATTATTTTGATGCTTTGCCCTTCTCTCCTAGGGCATTTTTGCTTCAACCAGCTAATCCAGGTTATAACCATTACAAATCCTGCTGTCTTGGTGAGTAATAGCCAGACAGGAGTCTTTCTCTGAAACCTTGCTTTTATTTAGCATTCCTCCAGGTTTATGGCCAGGTGTTTAAAATTATCCTGGATATTTATTAGAAACTTCTGAAGGGATTTTTTTTGCCTACATCTCAATTAGATGCATATAACGTAAACAGGTTACAGTTAGACAGACAGATAGACAGACAGACAGACAGACAGACACACACACGCACTGTAAGAGTACATGGATACAGCTATGAGCCACAAGGGCATAAAATGCCAACCTGTCTCACTAATCATTAGCTCAGGTCAGTGTGGGCATAGGGTGGAAGGCAGGAGAGGATTACTAAACTGTAATGGTCTAGGCTTAGCCAGACAAATGGTGTGTTTGCTGGAGGAAAGGTGCAAAGCTCTGGCTTTAGAGCCCTGCTCCAGGTCCTGACTGCAGGATGTTGGGCCTGAGATGTCGAGTAAGAGGCTGGAGAATATCAAATCCCAGATAAAGCACATAACAGGTATGAAGCTCTCGTAATGAGCAAAGTGATGGGGTCTTACCGTGTGTATGTGTGTGTGTATGAGAAAGAGAGAGAGCCTTAAAGTCCATACATGATTGAGATAGCTTCACTGTGACTGCTGTCCACCCTAATCCCAGCTTTAGGGAGTTGGAAGACTCACAAAATTTAACAAGGTGAAATCAGTAGTCAGGTTAAGCAAAAGAGGAAAATGGAGCTTAGCAAAATGCCTGTAGCCTACAAGACTTTTTACACATAATGGCAAAAACATCATATTTTTTCTTATTACATCGCATGAGCCTTCACTAATGATCATAGTTTGAGGGGCTAATAAGTAAGCAATTCATCTGCCCTGGAAAGGCATTCCAGGTTTTGTGAAGGCCATTATTTCTGGTTCTTAATCACCACCTCAGCTTTTATAACCCCTGAAGCCTCAGTGTGTGGCTTGTAGAAACCACATGTGGGCACAGACTGGGAAATGCCTTTAAAAATAATGGCCTTTACCAAATGCTTAAGGCAGTCTGCTGCTAACCAAACTGTGTTTTGCCTGTACAGTAGTTTATGAGCGATTAGATATGATTAGAAAGATCATGGAAGAAACTGGGGAGCTGTTTTTTCCTGCACTGTGTTGGTTTTGGAGAATAGGGTCGAGGCTCAGGAGACAGAGCTCTCTTAATTGGTCATGCATGAATCTGTGCGCTTTCCCTTCGAGACTTATCATAAGTAAGGGAAAGAGAGTTAAGTAGCATTGCAACATCAGCGCTTGTTCTAAAAATACTATGTAACTGACCAGATTTTTTTTTTTTTTTTGCTTTAAGAACAAATTTCATGAACACTCATGATAATAGTAAAGAAGCAATGCACCCCCTCACAGCAGTGGATGAATGAGAGAGATCTCATCCTTGGCATGGTTCATCAATCAGCTAGCACCAAGGACTTCTTCATCAGAGACCACTGGGTGTGCAGTTCAGATGATGAAGGAGAGTAATTAAGTCATTGTGATTTTTTTTTTTTTTGATGATAGCTCTTTTAATAAATCGTGTTAATCTGGAGAGTGTTCATAGGAGTCTGGCAGAAGGTGTGAAGTGCTGTGCTGTTTACATTGCAGCTAACAGCTGCACACTTGGGAGAGCTTGAAAAAAAAAAAAAAACTCACCACCCTGTGTCGTTGTGACTCGCGTCACACCATCAGTTGATGCCATAATTCACGTGTGTCATCTGTGCATGGTGTGTTTAAATGTCAGCGTGTGTGTATGTAGGGTGGGGGTGGGTCTTTTTCTCCTCCTGTTTACCCACTGCCTGAAGGCCCCCTGTAGAGAGCAACAGCAATTATCACCTTGGAGGAATGTTGGACCCTCGTGTTAAATTCCCTTTGACCCCCATGGAGGAGGAGGTCAGGAGGTGCAGCTCCCCCTGGGGGACAGCATGCAGTTAGGGGTGGAGGGGTGTGTGCCATGGATGGGTGCATTTGGGAGATTCTTCTTTTTTTCTCGCAGAAACTTTGACTCAGGCACAGCTTTCGAGCATGGTGCACTCACAGCACAAATGCTCGACTTGTCTCCTTAAATGTAATTATTGGATGCCGTCACACATTAGCCTAATCAGAGCCAGACTTTACTGTTGTGTAACTCTCCTCATTGTTTCTGGTTATAAACACCTGATAACTATCAAAATCTTCAAACTTTAAAGTATAAGGATAAAGTTTGCCAAATGATCTATACCTATTGGTTCTCCTATAAGGATCTAATAAGAATTTAAATACAGTGTAGTTGGGGGGACATTTCATGTCGTCTTATAAGGACAGTCAAGCCTCAAAAGGTTACCTAGGATTTGATAAGGTTACCAGAATAGTAACACATGTAACACATTTTTAATTTAAAATGTGTACAGGTAAAAAAAAAAAAAAAAAAACTGTCACATTGCAGATACTTACATTTAATGTGTTGTTTTATCAGCAAGGTTTTAGAAAATATTAATTTTTGTTTCACAACATAGAATCACACCATATATTTCTATATCCTGTCTCCTGATTATATGATGTAATCACTGGACCTTTAAATGCAGTAACATTAATGCATTCATAAGAATGGAATGTTCAATATTCTTTATGATAGACAGCTAGCCCATTTAAAGGTAAAAATTGTACAACTGCGATATTTCAAAAAGTAATGACTGATCTCTTCATTGGTGTTTCAGCTAGATTTATTTGTATAGCACAATCTGATCAAACATTTATTTGTTTTGGTTTAGAATTCTGTTAGTAGATAAAATCAACGACTGTTGTCTCAAGATTTCAATATTGCACAGGATTGTCTCAATATTGCACACAATCCTGTTCATCCGGTAAATAATAAAAGCAAGAAAAGGATGTTTCAAGTTTCTATTGCTTCCCTTGGCGGCAGACAGTGACATGGGATTTGGCTTTCATAGACTTTATATTCTGAGGTACTTATGAATGATGGGCAGAAAGGGAGTTGCTATCTCATAAGCTTACTGAGGCTGATCATATGCTATTAGTGTCAGATGCCGAAAACTGACTTTTATGTTTTCTCTCGACAGAGGCTCACTGAACCTGCCCACACAAGACATATATCAAGTCTGACTGAGTGCTCTGAGAGGTAAGGCGCTATATCGATCCATTCTATTGATGGAATGTGTTCCCCATTTTAATGGTTCTGAGTCATAAAAGTTTTTGTCATTATTATTTTTTTTGTATATAAAATAAATGTTTGAAAACCTGTGCTGTAATTCTATGCTTAGGGAACTTTGCACTCTGCACCGGTAGAGGTTAAGGTTGGTGTTTAAACTTGGTTGGTATGTGTGACCTTCTACTCAATGAGATGAGTTCTGTCATCAACAGTTTGTGTTAAACTCTTAAGGCTAAAGTGATTGTGGTCATTGGTAAAAAAAATAAAAAATAAAATTTATATATATATATATACATACAGTAACTCTCTCTCTCTCTCTCTATCTATATGTAATATATATATATATATATATATATAGTAAAAAAGCAAACTGTTTCTAAAGTTTTATTAAATTATCTCACAATTTCCAGTTTGTCTTAGGCCAGCTTTCTCTGGACTCAATGGGGCCTTTATTGCCTGATTTATTTAACATAATTTCTTCCTGCTGTTAGTCTTGAAATAAAATTACATACACAAACAGATGATGATGTTATTTGCAATGTTTTCAAACCCTAATCTTGCTAACATGTAAAATATAGCTGGCTTGTCATCTCAATCGGTTAATCTCTGAGCAGTATGCTGTTAGCAATAATAATAAAAAACCTACACTTTATCAAAGAACATTGTTGTCAGTATGCTTGCAACCATTTATAAAAACAGAACATGAAAATTTAGATGTAAAATGATTCATACTGACAATTCATTGAAAATCTTGTTAATTGCTCTATATTGCTTTGAACAATGTTGAACCAAACACAGTGGTGGTTGATAATCCACCAATCAGTCATAACATTAAAACCTTGTCCCATCTTCGGGGAGTGGTTCTATCGGAGCTCTGGGGTTATGCTGTGGAATCTGGCAGCAGGACGTTGACAGTGGATCTTTTGGCTGCTCAATCGGATTGAGATCTGGGGTGTTTGCAGGCCGAGTCAGCAGCTTAGGGCGTTTTCACACTGGGGTCCCGGATCCGTTTCCGAGTACACTTGGCCCCGGGACCAGTTGATTTTTGTCTGTGAGAATGCAATCGGTCCAGGGATTCGTTCCCGAGCACGGAACGATTCGGAACGATGGTTTCGGGAACGATTCACACCTTCCCGAGAACGGAAGTACGCGCTCGTGCTCAAAACAGGAAGTGACGTAATTCCAGTTCGACTCCGTACACAAACAAACGTGGCTACAGAAGAATCTCTGTGAAGTAATGCCGAAGTATAGCATTTGCTAGAAATGTAGACAGACGAAAATATCCGGAGATAATCGGACACTACACATAAAAACCCCGATATTTACGGAAGTATCCGTAAGTATTTAGACGCGCGCGCGTACAGCAGCACTGAGCAATGCCATGCAGAGTTAAACACACTGCGGCTCGTGCAGCCGCGCTGCGATACTGAAGTGAGGAAAAGATAAACAACAGGATAAAAGCCATCGAGTGTGATCGAGTCGGAACCTCTCTACGACAACATCTACCTTCATCATCCGAACCGGACAGCGTGGAGCCTGGTCCAGCAGAGAGCCTGCGCGTGAGCGGTGAGTTCATATTAAATACTATTAACTCCTGTTATTAACACTGATAAAGAGAGTCTCATATCATCACCACATCTCCAGGCACTTGTCTGTGGACCTTGTGGTGACATTTAAATGCGTATAATAAGATCTACATGATGATCCTTTCACATTAGCTCACTACAAAGTTAACGTTGAATGCTCCTCATGTCTACTCACTTTAAGGCCTCAGATCATTTCACTGTTCAGAAGAGCAGAATGTGATGAACAACTCAAGTGTTGTGCTTATGTAGCTATTAGAGTTACAGCTACTTTACTCTTTACTCATATTATGTATAACCTTCATGTATATTCTCCAACACATCTCAGAGACACTTATAAAAACTGAAATGCTGATGAGCCACATAACAATTTCAGGTTATCTGTGATTGCTGTGACAAAATGTAAATGTTGGAAAAAATTTAATTTGTACAAGCTGTTGTAACTTGGTTGCAACTTTCAGCTAATTTCTTGCTTTTATACTTTCTTGCAGACAGGCACTGGAGGAAACACAGACTGAGACCTCTGCCAGTAGCACAAGACCAGCTAACAACAGAAGAAAAAGGCAAAACCTGACATGCAAGAGCAGGAGACTCATAATGCCTGCATGAAATCTTAAATTTAGATGGAGAAGCGCTGACTACAGATACAGAGGAAGGAACAGCAAGAGATCGAATAGGACGTTGATGCAGACGATGGACCAACTGTTGTCTTAATTTCATTAACACACACCCTCTTGCTATGCAAGTACAAGTAAATATAAAATATGCTACATTTTAATGTTTATATTTTTATACTATTTGACAGCTACTTTTGTTACAAAATTTACTTATATTATATTTTTATTTAATAATGTTTAATAAAACATTTTGCACTCTATCCAGTACTTTGTCTCTATTCCAATTCCCCCACACTCATCTTGGATTTTACAGTATACATTTATTTTTACATTTACAAAAATACAATATAAACACACGGCACGCAAAACATGCTAAACACTAAACATTGATGCATGGAGAGGTTTTAAATTAAATACGTTTCAGCACCTCAACTAAGTTTGAAAATCTACACATAGCAAGGTAAGAAAAAAAAAGAGCACAAGCATCTCTCTTGTAGGAATGTTGTCTTCTTAATAGGAGTATTTATTTGCCATTCCTGGTCTCTCCTGGTCACAAGGACATGCTGCCATCACACACCACCCCTCTCTCAAACCCAGATGATCCTGAGGAGAACAGGAAAATGCATGATAAGATATTTATCATTTATTATATGTATCTATGCTATTTGTTGAACTTTATTCTAGCAGGCATTATATTTATTTGTAGTATTTATTGCATTTATTTATTCATTGTTTACATCTGTGATTAATTTACAGTGTACATAAATACTTTATTTTTATGATAAAAAAGTGAAAATTTTAAATGTGCTATGACTAAAGAAAGTAATGTTTAATGAGCACTTTATTTCTATTTGACTGTAAATCGGTAGAGAATGTAGACACACCTGATTCCTCACCTTACAGAGTAGAGATGTAAAGTCATTCCTCAGTGCCTCGTGTAGTGTCCGTGCAGCGCGCGCTCATTTCACCCTCTGAGTCGCGCGATAGATGTGTCAGTAAGCATGCTGTTTACAGTGCCGTTGTTTTTGTCACAAAAATAAAAACGTCCACACGGAGCATTAACAGGTGTCTCACAGTTCATGACCCGAGTGGCGTTTCTTCTTCTTTCCGGCGACAAACAAACCAACTACCTCTCTACCGCCACCTACTGTTTCCGGTTGTGTAAATACGCAAGTGTGCCCGGGATCACAATCTGTGAACGCAGACCTGCGGGGGGATTGGGGAGGGGGAGAAATCGTGCTCGGGTACAGAACGGGACAGATCGTTACCAGTGTGAAAACGCCCTTAGGCTCTTTGCCTGCTGACCCTGTGCGCAGTGCGTGCCCATGATCCTACCACCAGTTTGCTGGTATAGAGTGGGTGATCAATGTTGTTCAGTTCACCTGGTGTTGGGGTTAATGTTATGGCTGATTGATGTATGTAACTAAATTTATACTGAAATGACAGATTTTCATTTTTCGCGAGTAGACTAGCTTTTTTGGTCCAGCAACATAAAAATGACACTGATGTCTTTCGTGTGTGATCTTAAACACACATGAAAAAAAAAAAAAACACAAGTGCTTGATTCCCCAAATTCCCAGGCTGGGGATTTGAATCTCACCTTTGGTCTAAGCGCATGGATTTTGCATGTTCTTCCTGCTGTTAGTCCAAGACATGTGTTGTAGCCTGATTCTTCATAGTGTGTGTTTGTGCCCTGAGATGAGTTGGCACCCTACCTTGGGTGTACTGTGTTTTGTGCTGTGAGTTCCCTGGGCCCCCCATAATCCTGTACACCGTAAGCAATATGGATGAATGGATGTTTAGTATTAAGGCTTCTGACTTAATGTAGAAAATAACATTGGACGGACATTGGAATTATTCAATCCAGATGTCTCTCACTCTTTCTCTCTCTCTCTTTCTCTCTCTCTCTCTCTCTGCAAATGTATTTTGTAAGAATTGTTTATACATTTAAACAATTAAAAAATGTATTTTGTAAATGTCTTGTTATATTAAAAGTTACAGTTGTTAGGAGAAGGGTCACAGTGAACATGCTTAGCATTTCATACAAATTAATTAAATGAAATCCAAGGAAATTGTACTAGTTAATTAAAATACCTTCAATTTTGTGCTTCATCAGGACACTCACTTACACACACAGTGCACATACACTGTGGTGCTCCACATGCTCACAGACTCATGCACTAGATTCATACAGCCTGCAGGGAAAACACCGCCAGTAAGAGAGACAGAGGGAGAAGAGAGAGAGGGGTGGGTAGAGAGGATTTCTGAATGAATGCTATGCAGTGTGAGTGGCTGCAGCTTACTCTCAATTCCGTGCATTTGTGTTGGGAAGGCTAGTTTCCCACAGTACCAGGCAGAAATTTTGCTTTGCCACTTTCTGACCTAGGGAATGCTCTAACAGCTGACAGCCCCAGTCTTTGTCTTTTACATTATAGAACCTGCAACATACACAGGCCTCACTGAAATGTATCCAGCAATTTCTCAAATTCATACCACTGATGTTTCATGAGGCACCTAAATAGATTTAAAAGTATATGGTATATTAGAAAGTATATTATTATAACAAGTATCTTATTTTTAAAATGATTTTAGGTCATCAACAATGATAGCTTTGTTAGCTTTGGCATTATTAGGATTTTATCACACATACTTCTCTGTTTTTGTCCTTAAAGTAGAGAGGAAAGTATACATGAAAAGATCATCATACTTTATGTTTACTTTTTTTTTTTTCATTTCTCTTATATTTTAATCATGTGCATGAAACAAATTCATGCTGCTTCAACTTAAATTACAATAATCTGCCAATTTCAGGGTTAGACCAGATCAGCCCTCCTGATTTTAAGGCTTCAGCTCAAATGCATCAGGCCTGCCAGACACTGGGACATCAGCCTTAGAGATGCGACAGAGATCAAGTCAATTAAGGCGAAGCAAACAAACACATGCTATGGAAGAAAGACACAAAGAGTCTGAAGAGAGAGGAGGGAACTGAGAGTGCTTTGGCCCCTATCTAAATCAGTTAGGGGCCTAGGCTTTGTGGACTCCCTGTCTCTAGGGGCTGGTAGGGTAATTATTGACGATGGTGCACGTGTGGGAGTAGGTGAATGTAGCCCTTGCATGGGTGTCCAGCACACACTGTTTGCATTCTCGTTGCTCCACGTCAATGGGCGGCCTTGGACCATGGGGAACACCCTTAACACTGAGTCCAACCCCCTCACAATCAGAGTGCATCCTGTCTCCACTCCTCCCCTCAGTCCCTGTCTTCCTCATCTTCTCCCAGAGGAGAATGGGAGCAGGCTGAGAAGGCGGTAAAGACCCATCTTTGACATGTTTGATGGGGGCCTTGCTGGACAAAGCCCTCTTTGCTGTTCGTCCATGTGGAAAATGGCGCTGGTGGAAATGGGGGGGCAATTAGCGGGATCTGCTAATCATGAAGGCAGCACTCATTTAATTGACGTGAAAATTTTGTTTAATCTAACATGTCGATTGGCAATATGACAATGGACTGGAAATAAAAAAAAAAAAAAAACAGCAAGGCCTTAAGGCCAAGTTTTTTTTTAATTTATTTTTTATAAAGGTTTTTAGATTACTATTATCGGAGGACATCCTTTGTGAGCTTGTGTGTGTCTTTGTGGAGTTGGTGAGAGTAGAGTAGACGTGGAAGGATTAAATGCTCTTATCGTCATAATACTTCTGGGCAAATCGCAAATCACTTGGACTGCTTATTTGTATCTTATTTGAGGATTTTATTATTTTTGTTTGTTATTTATTGGGACATAAAGTAAATAGACTTCATTATTGTGGTTCTTAGAATCGGAATGGTTTGGAAAGTTTATATATAATGACAGAATAAAAACTACACATGTGAAATGAAATATAGGAAATATATGGGATAAAGGAATCTTCAGGGACCACTTAAAAGGCAGATCTTTGTTAAATAGGCTGTACAGTGAAGGGTGTATAAATGCATATAATTATTATATACTCTTAATTTATCAGCAGTTCAAAAGCATGTAAGCCCTTAAAAAATATGATTAAAGATTGAGACACAGTATATCTCATATCCAGTTGGGATAGGAGGAGCTTTTTAAAAGCCTCTATCTAGCACCATTTTTTTTTGCGCATCATATCTGCTCAGTCACATATTATTGAGATGTAGCACATATGAAAAAATGCACAGTTTCCACTTGAATACATTGACATATTTCCTGCCTATCCATGGATTTATGTATTCAGTGCACAATGGTCATGGGCTGACATGATTTTAGTCTGTATGCAGTCTTTGGAAGAGCTGGCACTATGGAGCTCTTACAGAATCCAGGATTATAACTAGACGGGAGCTTAGCCTAACCACTACACATGTAAGAGCCTGTTTAACTCTGTATGTGTTTGGGTGGTTGTATATTTCAGGGAAGAGGGGGACCCAAATGACACTACTCTAACTGGACTTGTTAGCACTGGCCTATTTGGTCAAATTCAAGGTTAGTTGAAAGTTGAAAAGTGAATAAATTTTTGCAAAGATAATTCAGATTTACGGACAGGATGATTGTGCAGTGGATAGCATTCATGCTGCACAGCTTTAGGGTCAACAGTTTGATTGTAAGCTTGGGTTACTCTTGCTTTGTGGAGTTTGGGATGTTCTTTTGTGAATTGGGATCCCAGAATACACTCTGGATATGCTATGTCCCTGAACAAGATTTAGCACATTTACGTTTCAGCATTTGTCTTATCCAGAGCGACTTACATTTTTATCCCATTATAAATCTTGAGCATGTTGAGGGCCCAACAGGGGCAACTTGGTGGCAGTGGTGGGGTTTGAATCTGGTTCCTTTCAGGCCATAGTCCAAGACCTTAACAGCTGAACTACCCTGCCCTACAGTAAAGGTGCAATCTTTCTAAGAGCTTTTTAATCAAATCTGCCTCATTGTTCTGCTCCCTGCTTTCAAATAGGGTGGCTAAGGATGACATGGATGGGGCTTAAAATTTGCTCAAGTTTAAAAAGTGTGGATACACAGAGTGTGTGAAGGTTGGATGTGTGAGACATCTTAATTCTTCCATGGACAATAGCTAAAAAAAAAGCAATGTTCATGATTTCCCCATACAATCATTGAATATTTAATCCGCCTTGCTCAGACAGAAGATTAAATATTAATGGCAATTCATACACTGGGAGTCCTTACATCAGCTCTAGCTCTATCTTCAGCCGAATCAGCTGTTCTTGGGTTTCTATTTTTTGTAATCTAATTTCTCTTAATTTAACAGTTCCAACGAGTTCCATCCTGATACTTTGCAGCTGACATGCCTTTTGCATATACATTAATCCTGTCTGATAGAGGAGTAGAAATCTGCCTCAACTAAATACCTATCAATTCTCATCAATTAAAATACTACCACAGGGGATGTTCATGCATAAGCTTAAGCAGCCAGTGGGAGCTGAGCCAAGACCAGCCTGTTGTGAAAGAGCACAGGAGGAGGGGGCTTGCTGCAGTGTTAGCTCTCTACCCGCTATCACCGCCCCCCCCACACACACACACCCCAAAAATTCCCCTCTGCTTACCCCAGTGGAGGGTCCGCGCCTGCTCTGCCACTCTGCCCTGACAACTAACTGCTTGAACGAGTGCACTAAAATAGGTGCCTTGCCAGTCTCCATGACAGGCTGCGCATAATCAGCGTCAGTAGTGTGTAATTATGGTTGTCAGGCTCATCCGCTGTAATTGATGCGAATGTGAGCGGCCTTGGCGGCCAGGGCGGCCCCGCCAGCACACATGGCAGCACCATTGGCACCACACCGCTGGTTGAGATAAAAAACATTACCTGTCTGGTGGCTCAGTATTAGTGCGTTGTTAAGCTTTGCCACCTGACTTGGCGACACTGGCAATTCTACTACACATAACAGTGTGCCCTTTGCCTAAATCAGCATTTCCTTCAGTTTATCTCCTGGTTCTGGATTCTCAGGATTAGTTTGATGTCGCTTGTGCAAATTCGCAGATGGCAAAGTGGGTGGTAGGCATGATGAAAAATGATGTCAAAGCCATAGCTGCTTAGGTGTCTCCGAAGCAAGGTGGTCTGTCTGTGGGGTGCATTTAGCTTATCGCTACTGGCTTTTTTATGTGCTTCAATTCCTGACTTCCCGGAGAACGTGCAGTGCAGCTTCGGAAAGAAATAATTACTTAACTTCAGGGGTGCTATTTAACTTGACGTTTTTATGCTAGTGCATACAAGAGGGAGAGGGGCAAATGAAGGGGCAAACACTTGGCATTTAAGAGCTTACCCAGAGGTTTCAAACAAATGGCTAGGTTAGGCTAATGCTAGTGTTTTGTGGTCTCAGGTGTTTTACCTCTCCTCAGCTGCTCTAATGCTGATTTGAGGGAAAAGTCACAGTATTTCATATTTTAGTAATGATTATTCGCAAAATAAAACCACTGCAAGAAAATGCACTGGTGTGATTTTAGATGAATATGGGAACCATTATGAATGAACTCTACAGTGATTGCGCTCAAGTGGGTGCTCTTGAAGTCATCATTGTTTCAGAATCCCTGTATTTGTCTGTTTAGCTGTCAGCCATTTTATCAGCTCCTGCTGAAACTGGTCATTTGCTGCGACATCAGGGCTCCCATTTGCTAACATGTTTCACATTTACATTTTTGTAGTAGGACCAAAAATTGCGATGGGGACAATACTTCATCTGTCGAAAGTGCAGACTGTTATGCAGCCTTTGAAAATTTGCTAGAATATAGCACTATTTTAAAGAAGACTTAGCCAATAACAATAGCAGCATATCTTTATGTATACTATATTTACTTCACTATATTACTATAGAGAGTGTGATATAATGGTGTACTACCTGTAACATGAAGGCATTTGGAAAGTTGCTGATTATGATGTTTGATTATGATGTTTCATTGTATTGTATTGAATTGAATAGAACCACAAAAACTACACTCCTTCTCCACAGACGTATACAGTGATGGCTGTTAGCTTATTTGCTGTGTTGATCTCCCAGTGTAGCATATCTTAATAACAACCACAGGAAAAGGTGGTAACCCTTGTGGTAATTGATTGGGGAAGAGTAGGTGAGATTGATGGCTGAGCCTCTTCACCCCATCAGTCCCCTCTCACCCCATATGCTCAGCCTGCCAGAAACAGACTGTGGAGAATCTCATCAGACATTCAAATTGACAGCAATTTCCCCCCCACACTTTAAGGATGGGTTACCACAGGGGTTTATGTATTGGGATGATATTGTTTGTGACAAATGGTTCTTTTTTGTTTTGTTTTTCAAAATGTTGGTTTAATTGTTAAGTCAAATGAAATGCTGATTGGTTGCCTAAAGTTTAGTTCAGTAAAAAAAATCCTATCTCTTGAGGCGTGTTTTAATTCTATTGCTTTAACACACATTTCCGTTATTCTTTTCCTTCAATTGAAAAAAAAAAAAGATAATGTGTTCACTTGAATCACTTTTTCTCTTTTGACACCTTGCTTGGCAGGAAGGGAGGGTTGTCAATTGGATTAGTGTTAATTAAATGTATATGTGCACACACAGGTAGAATCAACAACACGAGGTGTCATTTTGTATGTGTCTGAGTGCCATCGCCATTAGCATGCAGTCTGTCACTTGTGTTCTGAGGCCAGAGCCATGCTAGCGGTGCTGCAGCAACACAAGGTGAAGTGTGAAACTTTTGAGAGCGCAAAGCTAATCATTGTGCAATTATATCAACCAAAAGGGAGCCATTAGCTAAGTGCTAACTGCTGATGTTGGATGCTTTTGCGGTGGGTGAGGATGGGATGGCTGAGGCTGTTGACAGTGCTTGAATAGGTCTCTGAGGCCCTGTGATTTGGACGATCAGCTTCACTGTTTTACTGGCATTCATTAGCAGCATCATTTAATGTACTGAAATGACATAATCATAGCCAGATGTTGTTAAACATGTCACGACAGCTTTTGCAAAATCACCCCGACTTGCCATGGTGAAGGGATGCGCTCTGTGAACAGATACAGTATATTGTATATTCTGTGTACTGCGGAATAAAGCACATTTAAAAGAAAATTTAATCTGGGTATGATGTATTCATGGAAATAAACTGGAAAATGTATGGTTTATTTGATGGGATGTCTCCAAAGGATAGGAATATCTGATTGTTTTAACTTAATGGGAACTTCTAGCTGGATAAGCAAGGACTTTAATTTAAAACCTAAAAGAGCCAAAAGGCTACCTTTTGGGTATTAAGTGTAAAGGTAAGTTTAATGGGGGTGTATCATTAATTAGCCTTTGTCAGATAGTGGTGGATCTGTGGCAAAAAGGCAAAAATAACAACAACAAAAAATCGAGTGCCGCATACTGTATATGCACATACATGTACATCATATTTCATGTAATTTGATATAAAGTTTTCTTTTCTCTAAAACATCTATAATGCCTGAGATCGGATGATTAAGCCCTGGAAGCAATACCAAGTCTGTTTAAAGATTTTAAAGTCTATTTAATTGCCAGTTTCCAGTGAGTAGTAATGCTGCTCTGAATTGCACAGGTCTGCTAATACACACATTTTCTTTTTTGGTTAACTGAATAACCTGACTGATTTGGTAGTAAAGTGCCATGGGTAGAAGGGTCAGAGCCTTTGAGATGTATGACTCGAGTACGCTGGAGCAGGGAAGGGGAGCGGAGTGTTATTATGATTACACCATGTTGGCCACAACTCCATGCGTGCAAGTGTACTGCATGTGGCAGGTTTTCAGAGACGGTGCTTTCAAACTATTTCTATCCTGACTTTCATGTATAATTGGGCCCATGAAGTTCCTGGAAAACTATTTACTATCTTGTCCTACCACATTTTGCTGAGGCATCCAGGAGTTTAAAATATTCTATTACTTAATAGAATTTATCATGATCTTCACAAAAGACCATAAACTATTATGCATTTATGAAGTTCTTACGGTGGGCCTTTGTCTGTTCAACCTTCTATATATTTTTTGAAAAACCACAGGAATCAGTTAAACCTTGCAATTTAACAGTGAGCATGTTGTCTTTCCCTCATTTCAAACATGCATTACACAAAACCTATGTATACATGTATGATTTATTACAAATTATAATTATAAATATATTACTCTGTTTGTGTAATGCCATAATAGTTTTGATTCTATCTAGCATAGTTTTTCATAAATTATTGTATATAATGAGGAAAGAACTTTATTTTTACCCTGTATTTCTATATTATTTAATGTTTTATATTACTTTAATTGTATGCAGGTCTTCATTCATTTTCCTTTTATATATCAAAGGTTCTTTTGTTTTTCCCCTTGTTGATAGATGACAAAGAAATTTTACCCCATATGTTCGTAACCCCATATTTAAAGCTCAGGGAAAGAGGACATGTGCTAATCAAAGGTAACAATAGATTTTCTGGAACAATTTCAAAAAGCAGTTTTTATACAATTATCATGAATGTTTTAGGTTTCCTGTCAATAGTTAACTCAATAGTGTGATTGAGATGGGGTTCTGTAATAATCTATTTCTGTACCAGGGGATTGTGTGAAATGACAAGAACACAAGGATCAGTCTGATTATTAAGTCCTTTTGTTTTTCTTGTTCATCGCTCATACAAATGGCAGCTTTTTGTTGATTGCCAACCCGAAATATCTTTCTTTCTTCAAGAAAGTCATTCATGCCATACTGCCTAGTGGCTTGATGACAACCAATCAGATAATTATATTTCATCTCTTCCTTTTTCTAAAGTTTGTAATATTTTACTGATATTGCAACACCAGTACATATTCTTAGGTCATTTCTTTGTGCAATCTGCTGTAGGGCACGTAAGAAAAATTATATACAAACCTGCAGCAAATACTTTTTTCCTGGTCATTGGCCGTCATGTAAGTATTTCACTGCATGCCGTACTGTGTATGGGTGTGATGAATATATGTGGATTTGAATTTGGATTAGTCTGATTCAGTACAGACTGGTTGTGGGCTTATAGATACTTAGAAATTAATAGAGTATTCATAAAAGAAAACGTTGAGTATTTGAGGTCACAAAACATTCATATTAAGTTCATTTTGACAGATCCATAATGTTCGGGCACATAAAATGACATTAGAAATTAAATAGAACCACAAAGGATTTGTTTGTAATTATATATATGCTGTAGACTGTTTTAAAAACTTCACTGTGTCAAGATACATTGATTTAAAACAAAAAAACAACAACATTTTTTGGTTATAATTGCGTCAGCCTTGTTTTGATTCCCAAAAACTGATTAAATTTGGAGAAGATAGCCAACACTTAAACTGTGCTTTTTAAAGTAGCTACAGTTCGCAAACAAGTTTCATGTGTTTGCTTTCAACGTGAATAAAATTACACTAGAACGATTTATTATTTTATGTCCTCCCTTGTGATTGGCTACTCTTTGTTGCTTGTTAGGGCTGTAGTTGAGAAGTGCCAAAACTAGTTTGGATGTATCTGGAAAAGGCACTTAATCTGGTTTATTTACATGGCTACCACTAAACCATTTGTCGACACACCAATGGGCCGTTCCTCCTTCTCCTTCTACGGATTTACACTGAAGGTGCAAGAGCCCACAGACAGTAAAAAAAAAAAAAAAAAAAAAAAAAGCCATCTGGCCATAGGGAGGGTAGGATGGGGGTGAGAGCAAAGGGAGTCGTGCTGGGCAATCAAAATGACAGACAGCGGTGAAAAGTGTTTTGTGGGCTTCCACATATATGTGAAGTAGCCTAACTTGTGAGTCTTTGCAGCTCCCTCTAGTCACCAGGTAAACACACGATTTGTGTTTTCAGCGGGTGTCCTGAATGTATATTCAGCTCAACTGTTGTAAAAGCTTCAGTATTTAATTTAAGTAGTAAAAGAGGCATGGAAGTGCCTGAAGAAGTGTAATATAAGAATTATGTATTTGTACATAGAAAAAAAAAAACCTTCATCAAAGCCTACTCTCTTTGTCAATTTTTTAATCCCTTGTTTTTATGCATCCATTTTATCCCCATCCCCCTATGGTGGCCCCCTTTCCCCCTTCAACTAAAATATGTGGAGGCTTCATTTTTCACCCTTCCCAAGCGGCTCTGTTGTCAGTGAGGAGCCCTTAGGAAGTCTTTATTTCTGCCAGGCAGGGCCTCTCGCGTTCCTCCAGCTTCTCAGGCCGTTCTCATGGCTGTCCCCCCACCTGCTGGGACCCTGATCCAGGGCCTGAGCTGCGCTTCAGTGGGAGACAATTACTACCCCACACTGCCTTTGATCATCTGACCACATGGAAGCACAACAGCTGACCACATGTTTTAGCCGACAAGGAGACCAAGGCAAGCGAAAGAGAAAAGGAGGAGAAAGAAGAGAAGAAGATAGGCGAGAAAAAAATCTCTCAACTTAACATTCTTATTCTTTCTGCTGTGCGTGTAGAATAGTGAATGAGTCTGTTCCAGAGGCAATTTTTATTTGTCTGCTATAATTCTTGTAATTTTATGTGCACCCTAAACAGTTTTTTAAACCTGGTTGGTTGTTTCTGTAGCTGAGGAAAAGGTTTGTTATGGCATTGGATTAACCTCATATAAAGTTTCTTCTAAAATTAGCTTGTTGTGTTTACTGAGGCTGGTTAAGCAAGCAGGAGCAAGTCATTTGAGGTTGGCTCAATAAAAGTGTGCGCTAATTCTCCTGTCATTGTCAGCCTGAATTGTCTGAACCAGCTTATCCTCTGCTCAAATGCATGAGCTCTTCCACAGACATAAACCTGTAGCCCATCGTCCAGTCAAGCTTGGACCTACACCACAGATAACTGTAAGAATAATGTAAGGATACTTCCTTTTTTGGTAAAAAAAAAAAGTATAAAATAATAATAATAATCATAATAATAATAATAATCACAATAATAATGAAGCATTTTTTAAATATTTAAAATATGAAATTCTAAAATAGTACAACAATTAATAATTTTCATTTCAGATTTAGTGAAGTCTTAAAAGTGCAGGAAAATACACTTGCGCAATTTCCTGAAGTGAATAATGTGTCTTTATTGTAGAGACATTTTACAAAAATGAGAAATAAAAGTGGAAAATAGAATAGAGTGTTCTTAAATGTGTGCAAAATTTTTTTTTACTGTAAAATATTTGACCTCCTTTTATATCTGAAGCACCTGTCTATCTCAGAAAAGATCAGTCATATGAATGATTGAATGTCAGCAAAATTCATAGTTACTATACATGTTTTACATAAGTAAACATATTTTGACGAATGTATTCTACAACCAGTGTAAATTTGTAAAAGTCTAGTAATATTGATGTACAATTATAGTTCACTTCAAGAAACATTATACATGCCATTACTTTTGCCCTAGGCTATTTGATTTATGGTTTTCACTATATATATATATATATATATATATATATATATATATATATATATATATATATATATATATATATTTGCATGGCCCAGAACCCAGGATTAGGATTTTAACAATCAGTGGCAGGCTGAATGAATGCGTTGTTTTCTTTTGCATTTCTTTTTGCATGTATAATATAAATATGGTCATATGATCTGGTCAACAGTTTTGCTGACTCCTTTGATCAGCTGCTTTAGTATATTACCACGCTATTAGTTGAATACATCTTCATGCTATTGAAATAAATCAAGGTGATGTGTATGAGTTCAGGTGTTTCCATCTGTGAGTCCAGTGAGACTGGCTAAGTGGTAGCGTGGTCGGGGTGAAGCCGAGGGGCCTGGGGGAGCTGTTTGTTTTGGCCTGTTTGCCGGGGATGGCCTCCTTGAGTGTACCTATTGTGCAGAAGATCACTTTACCACATTAAGGGCGCATGAAAAGAAGCTCTTCACCAGCACTTGGACCCTGCCTGGAAGAACAGGCAGTGTTTTGACTGGCTGCCACCTTCTATTCTGACCGGTCTGCCGCCCTGTAGACAGTGTCTGCTTTAAAAGAGCACAGGAGGACACACAGACAAGACCTGCTCACATCCAACAACCAAACCAGTGACATACGCGGAACGATACACAAAAGGAAATAAGGAAATGAATACATTTTAATGTGTGGCTCCTCGCTGTATGTCTGTTTGTTTTTGTGTGTGTGCATGCATGCATGTTTCCCTGCACGCGTGTTTGTAAGGGGGGAAAAAAAAAATCAGATTTGTTTATTTCCAAATTGTTTTTTCCTTTTTCATTTATTTCTAATTATTATTTTTTTAAATCTACATTTAGGCATGTAATTTGAATTAAAATTAATTATAATCATGGAAGGAATTATAATTATGGTAGAGCTATTTTTATTTAATTTATTTCCAGTTTACAGTTAAAGTATAAAAGTTATTTAGCTTAATTTGTAATTAGGTGGAACAGACTTTGAAGTGAAGATATATTTCTGCTAGTGTGTGATTATTGAATTATCTGTTCATTTAATATTAATTTTGGACAATATTACATTGTCTTCCTTTAATTAAGACACAATATGTGAAACATTATATTAAATGATGTTAGTCTCTAAACAGAGAGAAATTATGTCTATAATTGTTGAACCTTACATTATATTCTGGTGATGAGAATTTGGATTAATTAATTATTATGTATCAAAACCTACACAATGAACATAATAAACTATTCAAAGTACTGACTTTTTGCTTTGTTCAACCCAAGCACTATGTTTTACTCTACCTAAAAGTCAGTGATTTCTTTTCTCATATGAATCTTGTTCCTGTTACTGGCCCTTTGTGTATTTTACCCAGTTCATAATCATTTTATCCGGCAGTTAAAAATAATTAACAAGTCATGCTCTTTTGTCATTTGCCATTATGAGTCTTCCATCCAGCAATGAAAGGCTTTTCCATAAGCACACTCACATAACAGTGTCAAGATCAGTTTTAAAGTGCAGTAATTCAGTGGTTTACAAGACTCTATAAAATCCCAACATGCCCCAGTAATGAGAAGCATGAGTACCTCCCGGCCCCTGTCTGAGCAGACGACCAAATGTCGGACATTTTGCATATGGGTGGATGTGGCAAAGAGCATACAGGGTAAATAAAACTGCATGGAAGCTTCTTTTTACTTCCCTCATAGAGTGATAACCATAAGGGTTGATGCCAGGGGTCAGACAGTGCTCATAACTCTTCCCTTTCACGTTAGACTCACGCTAGGCTGTACAATCAAAAAGTGAGAAATGTCACATTTTCTACAACTTTCTTTTTTGAATTCCTTTTCTGAGCTCCCAGACTGTGCAATATGTGTCTGAAAACTCAAGTCTATAGAGCACATGGGGTCTGGAAATAAAACAACAGCAGAAATGTCACAGTGTACCTTGCAGTAGTAATGCTGTGTCCTCACCAAATTCACACTTCCTGGAGATCTCATAACTCCACATGTGGTCCGTGTACACATTAAATATAAGCCCTTTTCTTTTTTTCTTTTCTTCTTGCATTAGACACAGAGTGCCTACATAAAATCAGGAAAAAGTGAGCCAAGGTGTGAATAGTATAGCAACAACAGTCATTCACTTGCTTTATGACCTTTACAAAAATTCTTTCAAGTTAAGGGTCTGCTCCAGATCAGAATAACATGATTCTGACTGCTAGGTTTATCAACACACTTTGTGATACCATTCAAAAGGTTGAATCTGTATTATGGCAAGAATAAAGCAGCTAAGTGAAGAAAAAAACGAGTGGCCATCATTAGTTTAATAAATGAAGGTCAGTCAGTCTGAAAAATTGGGAAAACTTTGAAAGTGTCCCCAAGTGCAGTCACCAAAACCATCAAGCGCTACAAAGAAACTGGCTCACATGCGGACCGCCCCAGGAAAGGAAGACCAAGAGTCACCTCTGCTGCGGAGGATAAGTTCATCCGAGTCACCAGCCTCAGAAATCGCAGGTTAACAGCAGCTCAGATCAGAGACCAGGTCAAGGCCACACAGAGTTCTAGCAGCAGACACATCTCTAGAACAACTGTTAAGAGGAGACAGAATCAGGCCTTCATGGTAGAATATCTGCTAGGAAACCACTGCTAAGGACAGGCAACAAGCAGAAGAGACTTGTTTGGGGCTAAAGAACACAATAAAGAACACAATAAAGAAAACCCTTTGAAAGAGAAGGTGTGTCCAAACTTTTGGTCTGTACTGTATGTGCACTATTCTTTTATTAAGATGAATTAAGTTTGGGATTCTGGATTATATTAATTTAATTTTAAGCCAATTATTTGGTGTTTAACATTACTACTCAGACTGCTTTAATACAGTACAATATATTATGCTTTGAAATAGTCTCTGATCAATGTAACCAACTTTATTCAGAATATGGGGTAGGATTTTCTTCACGGTGTGTGTACATACTTTGTTACATGATCTGTCCAACTACTTCAGCAGGTCCTTTTTTGCTGTCTTGGGATTCAGTTGAACTTTTCAGAGCAACATTAGTTCATTTCTGCAGTTATTTTGCACCTCCTTCCTGAACAGTCCTGAACTTTTTCCTACCTGAACCTAAACTTAGGCAAAACTTTACCTGAACCTTCCGCTGTTTGGAAATTGCTCCTAAGGAGGAACCATAGAGGACTAAGGTCTTGACTGAGCTGATTAACCAAATATTTGGCATGTATTGTTAAATATCACTGTCAAATATTATTATTTTTGTTTATTTATATATTGTATCAAAGGTATCACATTTACAAACATGTACGGAATATCAGTACAGCTGGGATTACCTGTGACCCCCATTCTTACAGCAGAATCCCAGTCATGTCGATATTTACACCAGAAGCAGGTCTTGCTCTTGAGTTTCATAAAGATTTTGTACAGTGTCAGTAAGATTGGGTTAAGCGTATGCAAGATCATCCCATAACTTATCACTGGCCATGTATCTTGTCTAAAATATAAACAAAAGAGTGTCA
Source organism: Clarias fuscus (assembly GCA_030347435.1). NCBI lineage: Eukaryota > Metazoa > Chordata > Actinopteri > Siluriformes > Clariidae > Clarias > Clarias fuscus. Next base: position 19,414,668 of record CM059214.1, on the reverse strand, counting down.
TATCTGCCTGTAAAAAAACCCATAAAATGACATTAAGTTGAGTTCTAAAATGTATTTCTTTCTTTCACCAAACTACCAGTATGTGAATGTGCAACCTGTGAACCTTGTGAGGTAGCAAGGCCAGGAGGGATAGCTCTGACTAATCACAGTAATTTTCCATCCACTGTTACAGTGAGGACACAACAAAGGGCCATGACATTAAAATAAATAAATAATTGATTAAATAAGCCACTACATGAGAGTTGCTTTTGTGCTGTCAATCCACCATCACTCAGATATATTATGAGTGGCCAGATGGGGAAAAAAAGTCAAAATTAAAAGCATAGATGACGAGATGCTTTTTACTCATCAGTCTTTGATTACTTTTAATTGGAGTGCAATTTTCTGCCAGAAGAGCAGGAGTGTATGCAATATAGGAGATGACAGGTCTGGCAGTTTGCAAAAAAATGCATCAACTATAGAGAGATGGACAATCAATGTGAATGAGATGGCCTAATAAGATGCAACTATGTAAGGGGACCATTAATGCTTAGGCTCTCTGGGTTTCTCCATGCTGTCTATTTAAGCCATTAACTTGTTAGGTCCCGATGTATATTACAGTTTTTATGTCACAACAAAACTTTGTTTCCATGTTTATCTCTTACTTGGAAGTAAAACCTTTCAAGCACAGGGTCATATAACAGTAGATAAATGAGTTGTATTGCAAACTTTTGAATTTATCTATTTAGCCATGGAGTGAAATTATATTTTGGTTTCATCTGTATCGAATGTATATTAAAGGATTTATTGGGTGCATCAGTGGGCATATTCTTTCACTAATTTATTGATCACAGACATTTGCCTCTCATGCTAAAGACCGAAACCCATGATTGAGCAAGTTTATTATTTAGTCTATTTTCATCGCAATTCTTCTATGTGTTTTTGTCATATACAAACACTATTCTGTAACTCTGTGAGTTTACATTATAAAGTATAAGTAATACTCCAACCATATTCTATGCATAATCTAAAGCATCATCCATGTTCATTGGCCAAAATGAATACCCAATAAACCTGCTAATTAAGATGCACATAGCATATTTTCAGTTTATAAAGTGTAATTTATTGTAATGTTTTATTTTATGATTTATAAAATATATTCTCTTCACTGAAAAAAAAAAAATCACTGAAATATACGGCCAAATGTAGTGGCTATTACAAAGCATCTTTTTCCTTTAGTCAGATTTGACTATAAATAAATATAAAAGTGGATTAATGATTGAAAACAAGGTTAAACTTTCTTAATGTGTCTTAATGTTTCTTTCATACGCTGCCGTTCAATCTGCATATCCTTTGCTTACACAGTAGTTCATCTGCTTGAAATATATCTAGTTATTAAACATTGTTTATACTGTACATAAACATAAGCATGCTTTCAGGGCAGGAAACAGATGTCAGGTGTCCGTGCACATCAGTTATCTCTTAATATACAATTTTGGTACTCTAATATATGACTACTCTTAGAGGAGTCATTAATTTTCTTAAAGAAAGGGTTGCATTTTTGCACTAATCCAAAAATAGAGGAGCAGTCTTTACAAAAACATTTGTAATATAAGCAACCTTCAAGCAGTATTGATCTGCTACACACACACACACACGCACGCACGCACGCACGCACACACACACACACACACACACACACACACACACACACACATTCACTAAGGTGAATGTGTGTGTATGTGTGTGTGTGTGTGTGTGTGCGTGCGTGTGTTTGCTGGGGATGCAGGGTGATGGGACAGGGTTCTGCAAAAACACAGTGGCTTGAAGTTATTAATTTAAATTGTTCTTTCTCTTCCCTTGCTGACACGTCAGGGTGCTTGTACATGGCGGGGGGCCCAAATTACAATCCTCACATATCTCCTCTTCCCACCATTTGATTTCCACTTTCTTTCTCTAACTGTGGGCCCTTTGCTTTTAATAAGCATCAGTCCATTTACGTGGGATCTTGCTGAAAGAAAAGGGGCAAATGGGGAAGGCATGAATAGGAATTTGAAACAAGAATGCAAAATGAAACAATGAATTAAAAGGAAAACTGAGCCCAGAATAAATCTATGTATTTTTTCTTTTAATTTAGCCATTACAAAAATGTTCTGTGAATGTAGCAGGAACATTAGCCCCCTTCTGAGCTATTATGCTGGCTGTCTGGTGGTTGCAATTTCACACTTCACTGACTCCGACAGCCAGTCTACTTGAATCTGCCTGCCCTAGATTTCACCTTATTTAGGTAATGTAACAAAATCACTTTTAGGAAACAAGCTAAATTAAACAACATCCTCCACACATCTGCTATTTAAGTTTTTTCACCCTTCAAATGAGGATGTCTTAAGATGTATAATATTCATAATCATAGGCTGTAGCTGTGTCTACATGCTAATTTGTGACTACATATACAGGAGATCAAAACTTAGTTTGCAGATTTCTAGCCCTTATTGGGCAATTATGAAAGCAGAATGTGCTGTTTAGTTAACATCATGTTAATTGTAGCGTACTTGCTTTCTGTTGCATGCGTGCTGTTGATTTTGGTTTGCTAGTTGGGAAAGGGCCTCGCACATAATCTTTGTCCTGATCATAATATCACTTTAACTTGTAGAGCAGTTTGTTGAGCCCTTGTTCTTTTAACCTATTTCTAGTGCTCAAATGAGAGGCTATTAAATCTGAGCCAGATTGACAAGGTGATTAATTAATTTGTGAGGTTAATATTTTTGGCAGGAATTAAATCAAGTGGGGGTGACGGTTTCATGGATTTGCAGTTAAAGTAAATTTGGTGAGTGGATGTGTTTTTTCTTTCCTCTACAGAAGCCTCATAAGATCATAGATCACATGAATTATTTTTCATAGATGGATGCAAACACAGTCTGAGAGACTACAGTGAGTGATTTAGCTTTTCTGTACTTTCATTTTAAGGTTTCTACACTACTACACTACTACTACTGCTGCTGCTGCTATTACTACTACCCCTGCTATTACAACTAGTACTATTACTTCTACTATTACTACTACTACTATTTCTACTATGACGTTAAGCACAAAAGCTCTTAAATGAGCATAAATTTAAACAAAACATAACTTTTCCTGTTTTATTTCTTTACCAACTTGTACCAATTTTCTATAAGTTCATATTTATAATTTTCTTGAGACATTACAACTGCCTATTAGTACAAAACAGAACTTCTTATTTATGTAAGAGGCATGCCTGCATTAACTACAGAATAATTGTCCAGACAAGAACAACATCAAGATATAGAATCTGTAGGTAGCATCAAACCCATCTTTTCTTAGTCACAAGCTTAGAAACAACGTGAACGGGCTTTTATGATTTTTTTTTTCTGGAATGTCCATAGAAAGGAAGATATGAAACAGAGAAAAAGCAATTACTGTGAAGATTGGCCTTGCAACACTGAAAGGCTATCAGCATGTGGGTTGGGACTGACTCAGAAACACCTATGGACCTTGTATTATCCTGGCATGAGGTCGCTTTGGCAATAGTCTGACAATTCCCACAAGGCATCTGGCCTACCCTGTGATGGTCACTCCTGTGCCTTCTTCCATCTCATCTCTTTCCCTGGTATAGTATTTTACCTTTGGGGGCCTTTGAGCCAAATCAGACAAAGAAGTAAATGTGAATAGGCAAGGAATTAGAATTAGGACTATACTAAAGTATAGCATGAACCTGTTATAAAACTTTGAATTTAATATTTAATATAAATAACAATAGAGATGTTGTATACTCAATTTGTTTAATTACATACAAAGAGTGACTATGTATATTAAAACCTTTCTTGTGTCACTTGGCTATGCATACAGAGTATTCATGTGTATAGCCACTTCACTGGCTAAAGCATATTTAGTTGCTTATAACATCATTGTTTGATCATATAGAATATTTGGCTTGTGTAGTCACTTCTTACCTGTACTATTTTAAAATACACTGACAATTTTAGATGAGCTGATTATTCTGATAAAATTAGTCTGCACTAAGTCTGAATAATGAAGACTTTTAGGTGTTTGTGGCCCAGGGATAATTCACTGTTTTTTTTTTTTTTTGTCTTTGAGGGGCAAAATAGTTTATAGGCCCACTGTAACCTCATGGCTCATGGATGATTACTCCTTCAAGCCACTCTGTGCTTCTTGAATTATTGACTGTTAAAGGAAGAAGTCAGTTCCCTTTTTGGTCAAAGTCTCACCAGGATTTAGGAGTCACATGTCACTATAATCTCAAAATGTCTTAGGTTGAGGCATGTTTTGCTGATTCTGTGGTTTATAAGTATAGTTATCACTAAACTGTATAAATATGAATAATATCTAATTGTTGTACCTAACTGTAGAACAATTTAAATGTATATAAAATCTGTGATGCAGGTCTTTCACTCTGTGGTTCATTGACTCTATGTCTGGTTTATGCTTCATCAGAAGTAAAAGTACTTCTATTGAACACCCCAAAACAGGCTTTGGAACAGTATATACAGTATATTGCTAATTACTAACCATGTGATAATGAGTATAATTATGATTGCATATGATGCATTCTTGTGTGCTCATCTCTCCATGTAATTCATATAGAAGGTAGATGTAGCTTAAACAGAGGGTCTTCAGTGGTATTTTAGGCACAAGACAAATGGTTGCACATTTTTTTATTGTGACAGGCTCGAGTCCCATAGAGTTTGCATGTTCTCCCTGTGCTTGGTGGGTTTCCTCCGGGTACTCCAGTTTCCTCCCAAAGTCCAAAGACATGAAGAGTAGGTTAATTGGCGTTCCCAAATTGCCCGTAGTGTGTGTGAATGAGAGTGGGTATATGTGTGTGCCCTGTGATGGATTGGCACCATGTCCAGGGTGTACCCTGCCTCATGCCCTAAGCCTCCTGGGATATGCTCCAGGCCCTCGCGACCCTGAATTCTGTCGGATAAAGCGGTATATAAGATGAGTGAGTGAGAGAGTACACTGCTATTCTGGTTTCTTCTGTAGGCTAGTTTTCATTGTTGAATAGATTTGTTGTATCATTTGCTATAGCATATGTTTGTGAGTATTCATATATACAGTTCAGGAGACTGATCTAAAGTAGCTCCAAATGTAACTCCAAATGTACTCATCTTAAATAAAGTTGGTTTTAACAGCTCATATGTTCTCCATATGTTTCTGGGAACATATTGAAAAGCATGACACTGTATCTATATCTGTTGTTTCATTGAATGTTTAAATCAGCCAACTACTGACACATGAAGTAAGTAACGTTATCTTGTTACAATATTAACATTCAATGAGTATGATTTGTTAGGTGGAATTAACAGTTTTATAGTCTGTAATTGACTAGTATAAAGATCTGAATGTTTTTGACAAGGCCCAAATTTTGATGGCTAGGTGACTGGGTCAAAATATGCCAGGTCTTATAGTATGTTCCCAATATGCAAGAGTTAGTACCTACTAGAAGTGATCCAAGAAAGAAAAACTGGTGAACCCGTGAGAGGGTCATTGGCAACCAAGGCTTAATGATGCAATTGAGGATTAAAGGTTCCCATAGAAGAGCTAAAGAGCTATGATAACACAGATTGCTCAAAAACTTAATACTGGTGCATTGTAACTTGCTGTGTATGGGGTTGAGTCCTATCCACTGCTGAATGTACCAGTTCTAATGCTAATGGGCACATTAACATCAGAACTGGACTGTGGATCAATAGAAGAAAGTCACCTAGTCTGTTGAATCTTTTACACACATATAAATTACATCAAACAAAAAAGGTTAGACAATATTCACATTTTTTCTTTTTTTCTTTTGATGCCTACAGCTTCAAGCTCATGCAAATCAAAAAGCCAGCATCTCAGAATATTTGATTATTTCCTCAGAGCAATTAAGAAAAGAATTGTACAACTTCTGAAAAGTATGTTTATTTGAGCTCTTAGTGCTCCTTTAACATGAATTACTGCATCAGTGCAGCACGGTATGGAGGCGATGAGTCTGTGGCACTGCTAAAATGTTATTGATCACCAGGTTGCTTTGATATCATTTCATTTACAACTTTTCGTCTGTTCATGGTGGCCCTTGATGCTTTTATTCCAGCCTCACTCCACTCCTTGTCAAGACAAGATGATCTTGTCTTGATCATCTTCTTGATATCTGTCAAATCAGCAGTCCTCCCCATGATTGTGGTTGTGTGTTCTGAGCTAGATCAAGAGATACATGGTATTTATAAACTATATACACTGTATGAATAATAATTTTAAAACTTCAAAGAATAAAACTTTCCATTATGTTAAATAATATAATTATATTATAATATATTATGCAATATATGTGTAGTGTATATGTACTATATATAGTTCTTATTGGTTAACACTGTAGTGGCGTATCTCAACAGTTAAGGGTTTGATTCCTACCTCAGGAGGAATCAAACCTCCTGGAGTTTGCATGTCCTCACCATGCTTGGTTTACTTCCTGTGCTCCGGTTTCTCTCAAAGTCCAAAGCCATGCAGAGTAGGCTAATTGACATTCCCTGTAGTGTGTGAATGAGTGTGTGCCTGTGATGGACTGGCACCCTGTCCAGAGTGTACCCTGCCTCATGCAAGGCTGTGATATCTGGCACCAGAATATTAGCAGCAGATAATTTAAGTGATGCATGTGCTGCAAGCTGGAGCTTCCATTGATCAGTTATGTTTATCCCATATTTCCGCTGGATGCGTAATCAGATTGTGATCTGGGGAACTTGGAAGCCATATAAACAACCTTGAATTCTGTGCCTACTAAGCTCTATACACAGCAAGCTGTGATGCACTGAATATCCGGATACCTTTGTATTATAGCTTGCATTAACATTTTCCAGGAACTACAACATTATATTTTCTGGGTGATTGGACAAGACAGGATAGGCTTGGGTGCCCATGATCCTGTTACCAGTTCATCCGATCACTTAATGTTGTGTCAATATGGTTATATGACTTAGAAAATGCCATGTTAGGTGTGACTATATATATATATATATATATATATATATATATATATATATATATATATATATATATATAGAGAGAGAGAGAGAGAGAGAGAGAGAGAGAGAGAGAGGTTAAGAATATGCATACAATATTTAGACAGTCTGTTTTTTTTACACCTTTCCTTCGGCCTAGGAATGAATATGTCAAAACATCGTTGCACACACGTGCTTTACTTAAGAAGCATTTCGTTCACCCAGGAGACCCATTAACATCCACACACGGTGAATAGATTTGTCAAGAAAGAAAGAAAACCTCAAATGTTTAAACGTGAAACTTGACTGTCGTTGAACTTTTAGGGCATTTTAGAACGTGTCAGAACATTAAAATTAGTGCATGGAGTCTGTAATTCTAATATCTTACCAATATGTGTTTTATACTTTCCGAAATACTTAGAAAACATTTAGAAGCCGAACAAATATTTAAGCAGAAAACGGCTACTAATGTTTTCTACATAGACCATGCTAATATTTGTTCTAACTACCTTAGACATATTTAGATATGTACATTTCAGGAAAAAGATTTGATAAAATTTTTCTTTTTAAGTTGCTTATATTTGCTATATCTTGTTATGGTTTATTTTGTCAGTTGCTTATATCAAATAAAGTCAAGTAAAATATAAATTATTTCTAATCTGCGATACACTGATCCGACCATAAGCATTGTAATTCGCATATTCCATTAAAATGACCTTGCATCCTATTCGAAACTCAGTGAGAACCGTTGTCTATTCAACAGTCTTATTTTAGCTGAATAGGCATCATAAAGTGAAAAAAAGCAGGTTAAGCTTTTCAGCTCTCATGACCCATCGGAGGGGTCAGACATTGTTTTCTAACCCTTATAACAACATACCTTTCTAACTATAACGAATATAAAATGTAACTGAGGGACTGAGAATCTAATTTAAATAGCTTTTGCATATGCACCTGGATGAGAGCTAAACGTTTCACATGTTACGCAAAAATAATATATTTTTAATTTTATATCCATAAATTATTTTGTCATAGATTAAATGTGTTTAAAAGACTATATGTAAACAAATGCATTATTCCTTTAAGTATTTTGCAAGAGATTTTTTGACTAAATCTGTTTCTTCATTTGTGTCTGTGTGTGTGTGTGTGTCTGTGTGCGCGCGCGCGTGTGTGTTTTTTTTTTCTTTAAACAAAATGGCTTCAAGATTATATTCAGTTGCGTTGGATAAATTAAAAATTCATTTAATTCAGGCCCGATATGGAGCAAACAGAGCATGCCCCTGCCTACATGAAATGTTCTCGTCTCAAAATCACATGACATCACTGTATTATATAAGGGAGTGTGCGCAAGCTTTTTTTTTGTATTTTTTATACTAGGGGTTAAGGAGAATTGGAGCACTAGGGAAAACTGGGTTAGTGTATCTCATGAAATGCAGAGCATGTTCAACCGGGTCATTTGGATAGCTTGTATACAATATATTGTATTATCCTCTTACACTACGCTTCCCTAGGCAGCATCTCTTCAAGACTGAGTGATGTTTCAGGGAAGCAAGCTTTTGTTGGTAAGCTATTTTCGGAGAATAAAAGACCACAAATCCTTCGAAACACCTACACGGCCACGTTAGTAAAACTTTTTTTTTTCATAAAGATGTTGAATAAAATCTAGGAAATTATTTTGATCATAAAATCAGGCAGTCAAGTTTTAATATGAATTATTATATAGTTACCGTTGATTAAATATTTAGTGTAGTTATACTATGCAGTTATTTAAATTGCATTGCTCTACATGATCTCTGTATTGCAACTGCTTCGCTGGATCGAAACTCTTGTCACGTGACTGCCAAAGCTTCGTAATCTTTTTGAGAAGCCTCAGAGAGCGGGGTTTTGTGGTTTTCTTTTTGAGGCCCGACGCGAAATCTGGGTCGTTTCTGTTGCGGTGAAAGTATTTTTGCGGTAAACGTCATATTTTGTACAATTTTCACCACCGTATGCATAGATTAGAAAACCATCTGGTTGCTACTATAAGATCCAGCACTAGTGTCTGGTGGTCAAGTTCAATAAACACTTGAAATTCATGGCGCCCACGGCGCTATGTTATGACGTCATTGTGCCGGTACACTATTTTGAAAACAGTTTTAAAAAATTAGAAATGAATAAACGTCTGCGATTCCAAAAGTTGCAAAACACGGAACTGCGGCCTACTAAATCAAAAAAAAAAAAAAAAAAAAAAAACCCGATTGATACTATGGCACGAGACTCGTTTTTGAGTTGTTACAGTAATGGACAGATGTAAGAACTTGCTACATCTGCTTTTGCTACAGTAAAACCTGTTTTCTTGTGTTACGTGCGTATGCATTAAATAATAATTTGGCATAATCAATTAAATCACAGAGTTTTTCAATTAATTATTCAATTATATAATGTCATGTAGGAATTGATAGGAATTGAACAGCTTGATACAGTAGGTTTTTAAGTGGTCCATTATTTATCATGCGTTTGCAGACGTTTGCGTTTGGCGTTTATTGTTGGCTAAATAAATTGCCATCAATGTGACATTCATGTGTTATTATTCCCCATTGGTCGTATGCTGAAAATACTCCTCAATGGCCACAGTGCTAGGCCAGAACATTGCAGCTTTAACAGAAACTTGCTAGTCTAGTGCCCACATAACCTATTTAAATGCCTTATTACCATCGAGTTAAACGAAAAAAGCCCCACTAAAAACAGAACGCTGTGGAGACAGACCAAAACTTGTTCCACCCCTTTAAGAAGCGAGATGCTAAGATGGCGTCTTACTCAGTGCCAAGTTCAAGTCTACTGCACACTCAGTCGCAACACGGAGCAGGGAGAAGGCATATAAAGTAAGATGTAAAATTTGTTACGATCTGACAAGCAAAAATTATATAATGAAAGACGAATTCAGTCAAGTGTTACGTTTTGCAACGTTTTTAATCTTATCCAAAACTTCACATTTTTTCATCATTTATAGTTTGCCAAACAAACAAACCCACAAGCAATAGCACTGCTCGGAAATTACAGGTTTCTCATGGTTTGCTATAATGACTAATCGGTTCTTTGAACTCGCATTGCTTGCCCAGTGTGGCACAGTGTTACAGTTTATTAGTGATACATTTCCTCTTCAGGAATAATGTCTTCAGTTATTACAACCTCACATTCAAGATTTGCTGAGTTTACGGCTGATACATAGAGGGTAGATGAAATAAATGATGATTTTTTTGAATGAATGTATAGAAAATAGTTTATAAAACATATTTATTACATTATTTAAATAAAAGTATTCAATACATCACTGTACTTTGCGAGGTACTGTATTTAATACAGCTTGTTTTCAAAAGTACTGCTGGTGGTCTGAAGTCGAAAGCACAATAAATCTGTGAATGCATAATATTCAATTCCTAAACACACACACACACAATGCAATGCTGTAATTCTTGGTGCCACTAAACAAAATGTTCCCGTTAAACACTTTTTTTTTTACTTCGTAAGACTAAAATGCTGTTCCACACATAATTCAACTGGAAATGTTTTTTTCACGTAAAACGAGCAAATGCAAGTGTACTGCTCCATATGTAACACGACAGTACTCATGACGAACACCCTTATATTCACAGAAGAACTAGCCTAAATTTAAAGCAATGCAAACTGACAGAAAGAAAAAAAAAGTTTTATTTGCGATTACTCTGTTATGACAGTTCTTGCTGGAAACATAAAACATACAGTACTGTAACCATCAAAAGTGGAATACTATATTGACTCAAATGGCTGGGCTTTGCTCTGGGAATTTGGTGTTTTACTTCAGTGAAAAAGCTTTATGAATGAAAGCTAAATACTGCTGCATTACATAGCTGAGAATCTTTCCGAAATGTGAGGAGCCAGTGAATACTGGCTAATGGGCCTCTCCAAATTGTCTCTAGTAGTTCCTTTTGCTAATGTAATATACTCCCTACTAAGTGTTTAAAAATACACAAAAGTAATTTTCGCGTTATATCTCTTTTTCAGTCTCGTATGGAAAATTTGCCTGTTTGCTCGTTCTATCAGTACCCATATGAGCTCAAAGTACTTGGAATAATCTATACAATACTATAAACTTTAGAAAAAAAGTTAATTCATTATATTCATAGCTGATATTTTGATCCAGATAAGACACGTTTATTGGTTAAAAAAAAGTTACAATCGCGTCAAGGAAGCTTTTAGAGTTTATGACCTTGTTTCAATGTTAAGCTGGTCAACTTCTGACTCAACACTGTACAATCTTGTTAGAAAACATTTCCATAAATATCATTTAAGATTCGGCTCTTTGCCGATAATTAAATTACAAATCGATAAATATGGCATCATGGATATGTATTTACATCATTATTAACAAAAGGCAATAATCATATTCAAAGGTAACAATCTTACTACCACATTTCTCCATTTCAAAACAGACGTGGACAACAGATTCGACTCCATCAAACAAGGAAATACATTCACGATTAGGCTATATACTTATTTTCTTTTTCTTGTTGCTGCTCTTGTTCAAGTTCAAGACAAAAACTTTGGCACATTTCGTAAGACTGTCTGAAGTTTTAACAATCAAAGGGCGACACGAGTGTCGCCGATATAAAAACACACCATGAAATATTATTTCAGTTTTGATTCTTTTTAAAATAAACTTTTGATAAAATACATAAAATTAAAAATAAAATAATTATCTGTAATCTGAAAACTAAAGCCGAAAAAAACATTTTATTTTTTCATAGAAAGTGTAATTATTTATTGTTTTTCCCCCTTCGATCTCGGAATAAAAGTCAAATTTGCGATCCTGAGAACGGACGAGGCCTGCTGTGGCGAACTCTCAGCTCTTCGTGTTGTTGTTCCACTGTCATTTTGTTCACCGTGGTGTGAATAATGTTTTGTTTTTTTAAGGTTGCCTGAACCTTTTGGTCCGCAATAAGAGTTTACTCGGATCTTCAAACGTACCATTCGTTGAAGTTGGGTGCTAATGCGTCGCTGTGTGCTGATGCGCTTTGCACGCTTGTTTCAGGCGTTTTGGTAGGATCTTCTGAGTTGGTTGAACCCAGCACAGGCGGCGTGGAGGACTCGTACCCGGAGCTGGCTGCTGGAGACGACTCCGAACCTTGCGACTCGTGGACCTTTGAGAACAAAATTTATTTAAAAAAGTATTATTAATGCACAATAACCTACATAGCTTATATCTATATTTTAATGTGTAATTTAGGCCTGAGATTTCTGGTTGTAGTACAATCGTACAACTGATTTGAGAATATATGACTAAGATACAGGCAACAAATAAATCAACCTTGAAGCTCTCTGATACTTATTTAATTTGGCAAGTTTGGCAGTAGAACAGATTCATCAAATGTACTAGGCTATTACAGAGAATTATCAGTAGTGATTTACCTTCATGTGTTTCCTGAGTGAGCTTGGGTGCGTGTAGGACTTGTCGCACACTTTGCAGATGTAGGGCTTGTCAGAAGTGTGCACGTGCATGTGCTTTTTTCTGTCGCTGCTGTTCGCGAAGCGCCTGTCGCAGCCCTCGAACTCACACTTAAACGGCTTCTCGCCTAAACAGAGAGTAAAGAATGGGATTTCAAAGTGTAGGCTATACATTATAGGAGGTTGTTTATGTTCTACAAGGGCGATCAAATTACGTTGTTTAATATGCAATCAGTGTGAACAGACTATCGCTATCACACCCTGGTACTGTGACTCTCAAGTACTGTTACATCGGACGCTTCAAGCTTAAATTCTTCATAATTACTAATATTGTTTTATAGACTAACTGCATTGCTTTTAACACCGTGTAACACTTGCATTAATGTTGCTCATATAAAATATTTTATCAGAGCTAAACAGTGTACCCCGTGCAATCTAATTGCCAACAGTAGCCATTTTCAACAGCTTGCTTTACATTGCGTGTGATTCTCAGAAGTAACGGGTCATTGATTCTGACACATATCCATCCAGGGGCCATCAGACTAAATATAATTTGTCTAGTTCGCACGTTTTTCTTTTTTTTTATTTCATGGACTGACCAAACAGACATTCTGTTGATAACTTTTATCCACAGACGTAAAGAGTAGCTATGCAAATAACAACGCAGCAACCATTCACAAATTACCTGAGTCTTTTTCTAAGATTTTTGGGTATCCCCGTTGTGAATGTTAGAATACTTGTTAAATATTTATGCACATTAATTCAGCACTTTCTCTGTACATAAGAACAAAATATAAAAAAGCACTTCCTCAGCCCAAATGTTATCTTGGTGTAAATTACTTTGCTTCTCAAGATGAAAATAATGCGGCCTTGCAGGCCGAAGTGTTATGCTAGGAATTAAGGGGCACCTTCAGAACTTCCACTTAATGCATCTCTTAAAACGTAGCACTTTCATAGAGAATAAAAAATAATGTAAACCTACCAGTATGAGTCCTCTTGTGAATTTTTAAATTTTCTGATCTTGCAAAAATTTTCCCGCAACCGGGGAAAGGACAAGGGAACGGTTTCTCCCCGGTGTGCACTCTGATGTGGTTCACTAGTTTGTATTTGGCCTTAAAAGATTTCCCTTCTCTTGGGCAGTCTTCCCAATAGCAAATGTGGTTGCTCTGCTCGGGCCCGCCGACGTGCTCCATGGACACATGTGTGACCATCTCGTGCATGGTGCTGAAAGTTCTGTCACAAGTTTTTTTGGGCCTGTTTATTTGGTTCTCATCTATCCACTTGCAGGACAGCTCTTGTTTAATGGGCTGCCGCATGTAGCGGAAGAAGGCGCCTGGTCCGTGGTGCGTGGGCACGTTCATCCCCACGTTCATGTTGATAGGGTGATTGTAATTGTGTAGCGGAGCGGTCCCGTACGGATCCGCGCGCGGACTCGGAACAGGGCGATAAGGATCCGGCCGCCCGAAAAGCTCTCCCCGCAAACCGATGTGCATTTGTCCATTCACAACGTGTCCTCCTGGAGATGTATGGCTCACGCTTTGCTCGTGAAGTCCTGGGAACAGAAGGTGGCCCGGGTTGTCCGAGATTCCAGGGGGTGCGTGGAGACCCCCGGCAGAAGCGGCGAAGATTCCGTGCTGCGCGCTTGTGGCCGTTGAATCGCTCCGGTTTCGGAACAAGAAATCTCGCGTGGAGTTAAACGCGCCTCCACCGTAAGAACCGACCTGCCCTCCGTGATGGTGGTGTCCGAGCGCAGCTGCATATCCGGTTGCTTGCGGAGTGAAAGCCGATGTCTGGCTCGGGGCGATATCGTGTGTAACGGAGCTAATTTTAAATGCAGCTGAATGGGACGAGTCCGCGAAGGGATTGAGCCCTAGCCCGGGCTCTCGGTTCCCGAGCTCATGGTGTCTCGGCGTTCCGAAACCTCCAACTCCAAGCGATGGAAACTGGGGACCACTATCGAGGAGCATAGTCATGAGGGTCTGCAAGGAAATTTAAACGAAGACGAGGGATGGAGATTTGAAACCCCAGGTTTACCGGAGTAAAGTTAAATCACGCACGCGTCAAAAAACCCGCCTAAACTAACATGGAACATTTGATACACTGAATACGTCGCGTTAAAAATAACGAAAACGCCAAATAATAGTCCAAGGCTCGGCGAGCAGGGGGTGAGAAACTCCCGTTAGTGGGATCCGTGAGAAAGAGGATCAAACTTCCCCCCCTTTTCAGATGAATGATGTCCTTGGACTGATAAAGTCAATCACTCACTCCTTGCACATAAATGAGTTCGGGAGGCAGGTCTACGGTGTCCAATGAAAAGACGACTCCCACTTGATCACGTGGCAGGCATGGAAGCAATTCATTGGTTAGATGGCGGTTGATTGGCACCGTCTGGTATTGAAAATAGCGGTTAGTTTCAACGGTTAAATGTGATTGGTCAGTATTGCTGTTATTTGCAGGTAAACCAGTGCTGCATTATTTCGGTTCATTTTCCGAGCATTGTTTAAATCTTATTTCTAGCGCGCCAAACTTCAACAAACACACACTAATCCAGTGTTTGGTGAAATTCAGTTTGGGATTAAAAACCACAAATCTAACATTCACAAAAATGCCAAGAAACGGTTCTAGATTTTTTTATCACTAAATTTGTGGGGGATACTTGCGGTGTACAGGTTTACATGCTTTAAGTAATTTTAACTTAATTTATGGAGTTTACTCCCTCAACATTTACTGACAAACAAATACTGCCGCACTAGACTGACAAACTAAAATTTCCCCCAGGTGGAATATTAATCTAGATCCACGATTTCAGTTCATTTTAATTGTTGGAAAATGTTTATTTATTTATTTATTTGCTTGCTTGCTTGTTGATTTATTAATTTCAAATGCATTTAATAGATTAAGTTGAATAGAGACACTTCTAAATCTATCTATCTATCTATCTATCTATCTATCTATCTATCTATCTATCTATCTATCTATCTATCTATCTATCTATCTAATTACATTTAATTGCGATCTGGCAGTGTTCCGAATTTCTTGGAGACTCGTTGGAAAGGGCCTATTTAAGCAGCAGAGGCCATAGGACGCAGGAAAAAGACAGAAAGAAAGATAGCAGTAATTGTAATATGTAGGGAGATTTTTTTTTGCTTTGCCAGAAAACCGTGCTATTCAGTGAGTTTCACAGGGTTGCTGCTGACACGCTGCAGGACACAAAATCTGATCAAGTTCAGAGACGCGTTGAGTGCTTCAAGCAGCGCTTTATAACGCCAAGCCTTTTCACATTCTCTCTCTCCCCCTTCAGTCTGTTTCCAAAAGCAGCTCACATTTTTGTATTTTAGAGTTCTTTAAAAAGAAAAATCTTCAAATCAGTCTCTCATTCTGCTGTAGTTCTCCGTCTATTCGCACGCAACACACAAGAACAGGGTAGCCAATTTTTATTTGAAGGTGAGTATTTTTTTTTTTTTACGATATTGTGGCAGATGATATAGTGTACTTAATATGTAGAGATGTGTGTCCACGCCCCTAAGTATTGTTAAAAGAAAGTGGGGTATTATAACTTGTATATGATAAGTTCAAATAATGAATAAATACTTAAATAACATATTTGTTGTTTATAGCTCAAAGTAGGTAAATCCATATTAATATAGCTACCACCATATCCTTCTTCCACTCAGTTTAATCTCTCCTAAACCCCTCCTCTCTCTCTCTCTCTCTCTCTCTCTCTCTCTCTCTCTCTCTGACACACGGTGCACACAGATTTATAGTGACAGTCAGTAACTTTCCCTTCTGTTTACTATGTCATATTTCCTTATATAATTTTCGTCGCAAATGTATGTAAACTTCATTATTTGTGTGCATTCTATATAAATGCAAAATAAGCACATATTAGATAAGCCAAAACGCTCCACGTATTTTGTTTCAAATGAATTCCACAATTAAA